>OY756360.1:20742651-22013289 GCA_963576895.1 Ceraclea dissimilis
CGATAAAATAAGTATTATATCATAGGTACACTTTACTTATATAGGTACAGTTTACAGTTTACTTATATAGGTAGTTTTTATTTGTTTTTTTTTCTCACATATGTTTGTATGTATATATTTTCTACTTCGTATATTCTTTTATTCAATTTCTTTTTTCTGTTTTTTCCAATATTTTTGTTCAATTTCTTTTTATTTCTGTTTTTTCCTGGGGTTAACTGAAAGAAATCGCAGTTCTGCGATAAGTTCGCTCTAGTGAACAACGTTTTATAATCTGTACTATGTCCATTTTGTATATTTATATGTGTTTGTTGTTTACTTTAAGTTTAAATAAATAAATACAGTTGAAGCGTTATGAAAGAAACTGTTTACAAGTTCTTGTATGTTATATTGTATAGTTAGTCAACGACGTTAGTTGTGTATTATATGTTTAATACATATACCCTCTGTGAATTGAGACTATCGAACATAGTAGAGCCGAGAGGTGTCCTGAAAAAAAGTTGTCAAAAATTAGTAAGTAAAGGCTCTTAAGGAAATCCAAAGGCAGTAGATTACTTGCAGAATATTGACCCGGAGCTATGACTCCAAGACAACCTGTACAATGGTCGTATACATTCGAAAGAATGGAATTTTAAATAATGATTATACAATGAAGCATAATCTCGCATGTATAGCGCATGCTTTGAGAAGGTCTTGAGAAAGTAGTTATCCAAGAATGACCAAGAATTTTACGATATTGAGATTTTAACTTAAACTTACAAAAAAAAGTTTTTTTAGAGCTTTAAACAGTAAGCAAAAAAGGTGCCGAATCGAATACACACAAGCATTTTGGGTGTTTATTTGAGCATTTCAGACCATAAAAATTCAATCGTGAGATAGCTGGGAATGACGTGGGAAGAGATAAGACATGTAGCACAAAACTTTTCTAAGGGCAAAGCTTTATGCCTTTCATAAGGAACACGTTAAAAAGGACAAGTTAGTTAGTCGGTTTTATAGATGCAAGAATAGGTATTAAAATCCGATTATAAATATTACAAATTATGTTTTTATGACTCAGTAGGTATTAAAGTTATAAATACATTTCATGAATGAGCATTACTGTGACCCTTGAGTTATTAGCATATATTGCATATTATGCATATTATTAATATCCGCTTTCATAACTTAAAAATAAATAAATAATTATTATACCTACAATATTATATATTTTGTTCACTTCACCTTGACGGAGTGCATTCACATGAATATACGTCAATAACAATTAATTAATTATGCATTTTATTGCATCGATTTGATTAACATTCATCAGTTAACGATAAATTTATCATTGATAGGTGTTCTGATACTTACGAATCACTCTAATACTCGGATATGCATACTCAGATGCGTACCTTCATCTTAATCCCTTTCTCTTCACTGCTGGATATACGCCTCTTTCTGATTCGTCCATAATTCCCTGTTCTGGGCCCTCTGCTTCCAACCCATGTTCTACAACTTCGACAATGGTATCAGTACATTTTCTCGGCCGTCTCCCTACATTTATTTTATTTTCATCTTCTTCTTCTTCTTCTTTATCAGCCTCTCTCCCTCCACTGCTGGATATAGGCCTCTACCTTTGTCTTCCACCATTCTCTGTTTTGGGCTCTTTGTCTCCACCCATGTCCCACCGACTCGATGATATCATCGGCCCATCTCCTTTGTGGTCTCCCTACACTTCGTTTACTTTCGTAGGGTCTCCAGCTTAGTATTCTGGGGGTCCATCTGCCGTCCTTCTGCCTCGCCACATGACCCGCCCACTGCCATTTTAGTGTCCCTACTCTCTCCGCAACGTCTGAGACCCTTGACCGTCGTCTTATGTTCATTTTCATAGTGTATCCAATTCGGGATTTTTGGGGTTCGTCTGTTGTCATTTTGTCTTGCCACATGATTTGATGCCCACTTCCATTTTAGTTTTCCTACTCTTTCCAGAATTCACACTCGCTTGCTTATAATATAACATGTATTATTTTCTATTTATATTGCAAAATAAATGGATTTTAAGTAAATCCTTGAAACCAACGAGTATCCTGCCGTCCTAATATGCTAACAGATAGCTCGTTCAAAGTTCCAAATAGCTAAGCTAAAGTTCCAAATAGCTAAGCTAAAAACTCTAATGAAGAATCTCGGCCTACTGAAGTTGTTCTGTTCTACCAACTAACATAACCTGATAGTCCAAGAGCCCGCTGCTTAATTTATGACGTATCTGTTTTTTGATCGAAATGTGGTATAAATGATAGCTTACCAATAGGGTATTACATCGCACTAGGATTGCCTATCAAAATCCTGCCGCAACCCCCCCTGCCCCCCCCGAAAAGGTCCCTCTTCGCGGTTTTTCGCATTTTATAGGAATATGGTAAGAGATAGAAGAAAGTTGTCAATGACGAAAATAAACCTTGCTAAATTCTCTACAAAAAATGTTAAGTCAATTTTTTTGTAGAACTAGCAGTTTACCCGCAATGGCCGGTCCAAAACCGAAATTCATTTAAAATACTAAAAAAAATGTATTTAAACTAAATTGGTTGAAAATTGATAAGAGCTACAGGAAAATAGTCAGAGAACGAATTTATTACCGTAGTCTTAGCTACAAAACGAGCTATAACTTATGTTCATACATCTAATAATTTCGGAGTTATTACAATAAAACTCAGTGACGAAAATTCTTAAAAATTAGTTTTTCATAAAATAACCAGTGATATAGCGCCGCAGGCCAAATTTTTTTTTCCATAAAATGTTAGTAATAATGGGTGGAAGAATGTGAAAGGAAAAAAATCAAACTATTTTTTTTATTTTTTCAAAAAATATCCTATTTTTTGACCGGCCATTACGGGTAAACTACTAGTCTTACGAAAAAATTGACTATATGTTTTTTGTAGAGAATTTAGCAAGGATTATTTTTGTCATTGACTACTTTCTTCTATCTCTTACCATATTCCTATAAAATGCGAAAAACCGCGAAGAGGGACCTTTTCGGGGGGGGCAGGGGGGGTTGCGGCAGGATTTTGATAGGCAACCCTAGTGCGATGTAATACCCTATTGGTAAGCTATCGTTTATAGCACATTTCAATCAAAAAACAGATACGTCATAAATTAAGCAGCGGGCTCTCGGACTATGAACAGTGAACGTATTTTGCCTTTGATTAATACTTGCTTTATTTCATAGCAACGTCTTTCAGCAAACCATCTACTTGAAATATCATCGGCCTTCTTTGAGTAGATATATTCCTTACACTATGTTTTGTCACAACACTGTACCTACATACAATATTTGCTAGTTGTCCCGTTTACAGAATATATACCGTAATAAATTTGTACCTTAATTAAATTTAAAACAGGTCTATAATTTATTTAATATCCTTATTTATTTACAATTTACAATCATGACATTGGATATTTGACATGCTCGACATTGCGTTCGGAATAGGTGGCACATAAATCTTATACACACATGGAAATACATCGTACAGGTGTCAATGCAAGAATGTGTTTAACGTATATAAAAAAATGATAATTTGTTGTAAATAAATAAATATTTAAAACTTGTATTAGCTCACCTTGTTCATAGATGGTAAGCTACATTAGTTCTTATACTAGTTTATTTTATGTTACCCGACATGGCTCGATAGACTTAAAATAAAAACGTTAAAAAAACTTTTTTCGACACGTCCGCAAGTAACGCTCATTAGGACGAGCTTATCCCATAGATACAGTAATCTCTTCCAGCTACCAGCATTTTTGTTTAAATTATTGCAAGGGATATCAATACTTAAACATACTTTGATCTGTGTACTGCTCAGATCCATTGCAAGATAAAAAAAAAATCTGCGTCCAGTATGCATATCCTTATCTAACCATCTTGCCTGCGGTCTACTAACACTTCTTCTGCCCTTTCTAGGTCGCCACCGCAAAACATTTTTTTATCCAACATATGCAAACACTTCTTCTTCTCTCGTATGTGAGCGACCATTGTACAGTGTATCTGAGAGTCAAAGCAAACACTGTAAAATATTTATATTGATAAACTTGCCATCATTAAGTATAATAAAATGTCCTAATAGATAAAAACAGTATAAAATAACATGATTTTATTTTTCTGTAATTATGTTTAAAACAGATACGGTTAGGAATGCATTACATGGATATAATTTAATTAGAAATAGACAACTGGCACGCGATTAATCATAAAATTATAGATTTATGGTTTGTCTGATGAATGCTGAATCTTTGACAATGAATATTATGGAATAAGAATTTGTAACGATTGACGTTGATATGTTGCAGTTGAGTTATACTTGTGCAAGCATCTGTATCAAAGTTATCCATTAAGGCGCCACCTGCGAATTACCTTGATCGTTAGGGTTTTCCTAGATATGTGTTTGTACCTCGAAATTCTATTCATAGAAACATTTCATAGTAAAAGGAAAATCCGCGGGCTTAAGGCCCTCCACATCCCCGGGTAGCTCACGCGCATTAACAGCGATCTATTTACCCGCACTTCTGAGCAAATCTTATTTGGGCCCAGGGTTAGCCTTAAGGGAGCCCCCCGGCATACCCACCCCTGGATTACGTTCCTTCAGTGTCCTTATTCAAGGAGGTTACAAATTTACAATCATTTATATATATACAAAGTCATTAATCATTATACATCACCCGCGCCAGTAAATTCATTTTTCGGTGGCTGCTAAGCGCACATTGCCAATCACCTGGTCCATGTAGCATCTGAGATGGAAAAACAGAACCTCATTATCAAAAACTATAGTTTCTGTATCGCAGACTAACAGCTCTAGAACAAGATATAGAAGGGATTACTTGAATAAGACGTAATTTTGTTCACTTACCTTCACTTCACATAAAATAATTTAAACACACTTTTTTAGTCCAAAAAGGGGTTACTTGAATTAGACGTAAATTTGTTCTCTTACCTACAATAATTTCATAGTAAAATAATTTAAACACACTTTTTTAGTCCAAAATGTTTTAGAAATGGACCTAATATAACATTACACAAATTCTATCAAGCGTCCATGCAAAATTATTCTCCATTTCTGTTTTTTTTTTTCTTCTCGCAATTCGCATTGAACTTTCGCACGAATTATTATACCTGGGAAAGGATGGCATATAATAATTGAATGCACAACCTCAAAGAATGATGCATACCTTTCTTTATTGTGCATATTGTGCCCGTAACACAATCTGCACACAATGAGGATGTTTTTATATTATTATTCGCAGCCTTAACAATACTCACATGTCTTAACAATAAAAATAAACATAAAATACAGTTTGACGAGAGAATTTCTATTTTTCTTCTCCTTTGGATTGCTTCATCCCACTTTTATTTTCCATTTATAAAAAAATAAAGACGTTGGTATCCAAGATTCTTTCTGCGTCATGAGGCAGGGTTGTGCTTTCTATACAGTTTACTAAGGTAGTTTACTTAGGTAGGTAACCCCGGCACTGGCGATGTATTCCACACTTTGCGATACAGGCTTTTAGCCTAGTGCAGAGTGTGCAGGAAAGTATTTGGGTTTGGTGTATGCAAGTCCAGATCCTTTTTATAAAAAAAAATGTTGGGTATGTATAGAGAATCCAGATATCCGGAATAATCAATACAATCTCTTAAAATATATGGATTTTCGACCGACGATAGATGGAGGAAGTCCATTTTTAGAGGAAAAAGTAATGAATAGTTATTGTTTTGTTTAATATCCACATAATGAATTATATTAGACGCAACTTATGTGCCGGATTTCACATTGTCATTAGGTGAGGAACAGCGGGGATAGGAGCCACTTATCATTATTTTTCATACAAAATTTGTGCTAGGTGGCTGGGGTGGTTCCTATGTCCGCTATTCCTCACCTAAATAGTTGGTGAAATCCAGCAATATCGTTCGAGTATTCTCATCCTCATCATCAGACGTTTCAAAATTACAAGTTACATTGTTAAACGAATTATCTTGTAGCGTGTAATAAGAGTCATTACATTGATTTCAAACCATATTATACCTAATAGTACTGTGCCTAATAATCCCTTATTATTCTTATTAAGCATTCTGCCAACCCTGATACACATGTAGGACTATATAGGTATACCGCAATGCATATTGCATACGTCATTATATCGATCTTGTAAAGGTTGTTCTGTCGATATATGGGATGGGTCCCGTATTGATACATATACATAAATATATTATTACTCAGATTCAGAATAGGTATTCATATAAGTACATTATCCGCACATATTCAGGTATCTGGGATACGTAAAATCGAACATGTATCCTTACACATTTATAATAAAAAATTCTTACAGCAAGCGAGAATACACTTCGAAAAGGAAAAAATCTTAATATTATCATTTGATAAAACTAACTAAAATGATAGTGAACAAGTTGAAATGGTTGGGACATGTAGAGAGAATGAACGATGAAAGGATTACAAAAAAATATGCCTAGGTGAAAGAAGAGGTGTAAAAAAGGGGCGGCCGTCCAAGAACCATACGACTTGACCATGTAGACCAGATTCTCAAATACGGACGTGTTCTGAGTAAAAGGAATCGACGATGTATATGACGTCTATGAAGGAGGAGTCCACATCTTCCATGTCCAGTCCTGATTCTAGTGAAGTGTAATATTGCAAAAGTTTTTGCGATTCGTCTAGTTTTTATTTGTATTCATTCATTTTGGATTGAATTGGCAATGAATGCAGTTAAATTCAGTAAATTTTCATATGTTTCCCGATTCCAAACTTATTATCAATCGATTGCACAACGGTCCATAAATAATATATAGCAATATAATGAATATATACCTACATAATTATAATAGTGACAGACATTGACATGGATGATTGAATAACAAAATAATATAAAAAAATCTCAAATGATATTATAATCAGAAATGAGCTTATGAGAATAAAGAAGCTTATACGAAAACAATGGACAGTTTCCCACGGCTAAAACTTTAAGCTCTAGAGTCTTATCTCAATCAGATTATTTTGCTATAACATTTTTTTGTCTACATTAAATCTGAATACTTATTAGGTACGTATGTGATTGTGACTTTAGCGTTTTTTTATCGTAAGGATTCTGCATATTGATAATATCTATATCTTTATATATAAAGTAAAGTCTGATTTTTGTAAGTGTTCGCATAACTCCCGCATTTTACGGTGGATTTTTGCCAAAATTTAGAATAACATTTGCGAAAATATAGGCTGATTTCTAACGTCGCCGATTTTTGGAGAAAAAGCTTATCCTAGGAGATGCCGTGATGATGATGGGATACAAAGGTTGTGTGGGGTCGTGTGTGGTATCATATGAAAGGGCGTTCGAAAAGAAATTCAGATCTTAAGTCGCATTTTATCCAGCTCAAGCCTATAAAATATGCCGGGTTGGTTAGTTGAATTTGCCGTTGCGTAGCACGGGTATCTCAGCTAGTATATTATAAAAATAGTTATTTCTTAATCATTCTGAAGGTCGTTTGGGACAAATTCATTAGGCGAAATATTGTGTAGGATAAGTTTCAAAGGCAAACAAAGATGACTTTGAAATCTATTAAGAATATTGTATTAAACATTGCTTAGGAATGTCGCGAAGACACGCTATTTAAATATTCACATAACAATACACAGTAGGAATGACAAAAAAACTTATATTAGCTTTCCTACGTTCTTAAGAGGATCATAGTAAGATTTACAAATTTAAATATAGCGTATTTGCTTCATACAGTTTTCAAATTAAGATGAAAATCTGTCTTATCAATATTGATGGTGGATGTCAATTCATTATCTTATTCGTTTTCCCCGGGTGTATCTGTGTTTGTTGGTGTTGTCGAGCTTTCGGCTCCCTTGTTGGAGCCATCTTCAGGACTAGTGTAGTCTGTCTGCGAAACTTGAGAAGGTATTTGCCAGTTTTTTTTTATTATATCGTTATGAAGTTTGAAGGCAAAAAGAAAGTTTCCTGGAAAGTATTGTCGAAAGCCTGTTAAAAAGTATTCACTTTTTGTAATTGTCTTAAATTAATGTTTTGTATGTGAGAAAAGCTAAGCCTCCCAAATACAAAATTCTTAGTTTCTTAAAAAGCAAGAAACAAGAAAGAGCCTACATAAAAATTGTATAAAATTTATCGAAGAATACCTGATTTGTTGGCAATATAAATATGATAGGTGTACGTGCCTATTTAGACGTACGTAAGTTTGTAAACGTAAGTTCACGTGAAGTATTTATTGGCTGACTCGTTTTGATGAGCTTAATTGAATTCCGTTTTCTTGGCATTGACTAAGTATATTCAACGAATAACTTTATGTTATACATAAGTTGTTAAATACACAGGTACTTAATTAATTTATGCGTCCGATTTCAATCGATTCGATCTATTCATGTTCAATATTCTTTCAGCAAATCAAATCGATCGAGAGCTCTCAAACTTTAAAGACAGATCACAAAATAAACCGTTAGGTTCACAAAAAATGCATTGTGTAATTTCAAATTTGAATCAAATCAAATATGCAGTAAGATCATAATTGCTGAAAAACCGTCGAAGTCCCATACATTTTTTTCCTACAATTTTGTTTAAGTTTTTGTTTAAAAGACAATCATCGTTAGTAAGAAAATGAATTTTTCTATTCTATAACGACGTTCATACCACAATTGTTTCATGAGCAGTGATTTTTTTCATATAGGTACAATATTTAGCGTAGAGCATATTGAATATGCCAAACGGAGTATTTCAATTTTTTTTTACGCGGAGGCATGACTTTGCCAACACACTTCTCAGTATTATCAGCCAGAAGAGTCTACATATTATAATACATGATTCACATATAAACTCATCAGCCTAATACTGGGAAAAATTCACCTATCCAGATATCACGGGTATCACAGGATTAGGCTCAGATGCGCGGGGCCTAAAATACAAGCATTGTGCCTGAAATATCAGTATTTAGGAATCGTCTTACAATATTGCAAGTATTAATAATGACCGATTTTTGCATTTTTATGTTCAAATTTTCCGGTAAATCTAATTTTTTTAAATTGTTTATTAGCGATTTTGGTATTATACCAGTAGCTGATAATACTAATGGGATTATATGTATATACCGACCTAATAAAATAAAAATAAAATATTATAAAAATATGATGTTTTTGGATATTTATTGATACTAAATTTCAAAATCAACAATTCAAGGAAACGGAAAAAAAAGCAGAAATCGAGAGAAAGTGTATAAAACAATTTGGGAATACCTGATCGAGACGATACGTTAATAATAAAATAAAATAAAAATATAATTAAAATGTTTACATTTAATTAAATTACAGTTAACCAAAAATAACGGATTTAAATTTTACATGAAATGGTCGACCGCGATCTAAAATTATCATTTCGATCTATTTGGATCTATAATACGCTAAATTAGTAACATATATTTATTATATTATGTTATTTACATATTATTAAATAAGTTATGTATACTATACCATAATTTTGCGTGTTTTCAATTATGTACGCTATTGCTAAAAACTGTATTTAAAAATCTTCTTCTTTATCATTTTACGGTTTTCAGTACCGGGAAAGAAATTTTTAAGATAAAAGTAAGTGTGTGAATATAAAATCGAAATCTACATAATACGATGAGCATTTTTTATTAAAATCCGTGTTATAATTTATTATATCGTCATTGGCCTTATTGCCTGATATTTCTATCAACTCATTTTCAAAGAAATAGCGACGTAACTGTAAGACTGTTAAACAAAAAGAAAGTTTACACAGAAAACTTCTGAAATCTTCGATTCAATTTTGCCGTTGTGCATAATTGTCTGTACTTCCTGGATACTTGTGGCTGTTTTCCATGATCCTGATGTCTTTTGATACCTCATCTAATGCCGGATGATAAAGACTGTAAAGGAGTTTCGCTGAAAGCCTTTTTATACCTACATTCTAATTACTAATCCGTAGTCCTAATTCTTCTTCTATCGGATAGGTTAGCGACCATCATTTGGAACTTTTCTCCTACCTATGATGCTCTGATCAGATTTGTTCTTCTGGCATTCTAATTAGTTACTAATTACCAAAGATTTAATCAAAGTTTAGCGAAAATGGTAACTTGAACAATATAAAATTATGAAAGTATAGCTAAGTAGGAGGTATGAGGCTGACCTGGACCAATCACGTCGACCATATCCTCAATGACGGACCTGTTTTGGGTAAAAGAAACCGGAGAGCCTGTATAATAAACTGCACGAGTGTGACGAAAGCTAGGAATGTGTATAAGCCAACCCAAATGGGCTCCACTACATAAATTTTCCAGTTGACACAACTTGATAACGGTGTTATGTGTGTCTCTTCACAAAAGAATCTCGTTACTATATATCGATATGTCTAATTGTTTATTTATTATGTAGGTATGTAATATTATGTATATTAATGCACCATTGTGGTAAACAATGAGGCATAATGACTGTATGTCGTCACAAGTGATAACGTTACAATGTAGGTACAACACCATACTTCTAAATGACTGTTAGGTGTCTATCTATCTATCTATCTATACCCTCACGCCACATCCCTTGCAGGGTAGGCAGAGAGGACAGAGCGCCAGACAGCCCTATCCTTACACACACTCCTAGCTTCCGTCACATTCATGCAATTAGTCATACACGCTCTCCGATTCCTTTTACTCAAAACGCGTCCATCCTTGAGGATCTGGTCGACATGATCGGACCAGGTCAGTCTCGGACGGCCGCGCTTTCTCACCCCTCTTCGCTCATTCAGATATATCTTTTTTGTCATCCTGTCATCATTCATTCTCTCAACATGCCCAAACCATCTTAGTTTGTTTACTTTCATTCTTGTCACTACACCAGTCTTGCAGTCACTCATTTCCCTAATAACCTCATTCCTTATCTTATCTCTCAGCGTTTTCCCGCACATTCTTCTTAATGACCTCATTTCTACTGCATTCAACCCTGATTCATCTTTCTTCATCCACGTCCACGTCTCACTAGCATACATCAGGGTCGGCACCAAGACAGCATTGTGCACTAGCACTTTTGCTTTCATAGACACATTGCTACTACTAACAATCGGACCGAGCGCACCATTCGTCCTAGTACCGGCCAGCTTCCTTCTTTCAATGTCTCCATCACAGCGTCCATCTCTAGTAAACAAACTTCCCAGATATACATACTCATCCACTTGCTCCAGACAGTCATTACCAACCTTTATCACACAATTTGTCCTTATTTCCTCTCTTTCGAACACTAATACTTTCGTTTTATTTACATTCATTTTCATACCATTCATATCGCAGCTTTCGTACACACAGGATACTATCCGTTGTAACTCACATTCATCATCAGCCATCAACACTAAATCATCTGCAAACATTAACGCACATACTTTCACTCCATTTAGGTCCACACCAACATTCAGCTCATTCAGAGGACGCATGCAGTAGTCGAAGAACAGGTTGAACAACCAAGGCGACATGACGCAACCCTGTTTAACCCCTTTTGTGAGAGTGAACCACTGCGACAACGCAGCATTCACCCTGACACAAGCAGAGCTCTCCGTATATAGAGACGCGATTGCGCCAATCAGTCGGTCGCTCACCCCATATTCCGACAGTACACGCCACAGTCTTTCTCGGTCCACACGATCGTATGCCTTCTCCAGATCCACGAACGCGCAGAAGAGCCTCTGGTGTTTAGCCAGAAGCTTCTCCACGACCATCCGTAGGGAGAAGATCTGATCGGTGCACCCCCTGCCACTCATGAAAGCACCCTGCACATCCCATACTTTACTTTCAGTCACTTTTCTTACTCTTTCAATCAATACCTTTCCATACAGTTTGCCCACAGAGCTCAGCAAACTGATAGCCCGATAACTGCCGCATTCCAACCTTGAGCCTTTCCCCTTGTACAAAGGGCAGATGACTGCCCTCCTCCAATCCTCAGGAGTGCAGCCACTCTCCCAGCACAAGTTGAAGAGCCTCAGGCACCACTCGAGAATCTTCGGGCCACCTTGCTTGATGAACTCTATGGCCACACAGTCATGTCCCGCAGCTTTACCATTCTTTGCTTTTTTCAATGCAAGCACAACTTCATTCATACGTATTTCCTCGTCCTCAGCAATATTTACATTCATACTATCTGCTACATTCGTCTGGTTTGTACTAGTACCACTTTCATACAATTCTTCGAAGTATTCTTTCCATCTTTCAACAACTTCTTCTCCATTCATCACTAAATCACCATTCTTATCTTTGATGCAATTCATACTGTTTTTCTCACTTCCAGATCTCTTTCTTTTTACTTCCTTCCAGAATATTTTCAAATTCTCCTCGGCGTTCCTCGACTGTTAGGTGTTCTGCAGGTTATCAACCTTGCCACCTCAATTCAAAATACTTTTGACAAAGAGATTCATTCCCGCGTATCGTTATTGATTTATGTAAGTAAATAATAATTAACATGAGGCTGGCTAAGAATGTTACTTAGTGACGAAAGCATTAGTACCTATAATAAATTTCATCCTATTACATGTGAACAAACTAGCCTCTTTAGGAGTGTGAGTAAGAATGGGGATATCAGGCGTTCTGTCCTTTCTGCGTACCCCACCAAAGACGAGGTGGGAAGGAATAGATAGATAAAGAGACAGCATTTTAAAAAATCATAAGTAGATGCTTAAAATAAAAGTAAAAGTAATTTAGTAGTAGGTAAGAAATAAAAAGATGGCACAGTTGATGGTTGGTTGTTAGTAGGTCTCCCAAATTGGCTGTCCACCCGTCATTGACCAAGTATTCTGTACTTCAGGAAATATGATTCCAGCTTATGTATAAAAGGTACAGGAAAGTAGATATGTATTATCTTAAAAACATTGTTGCTATTTATTTGTAAAAGTTACAATAACGAAATTTTCTGTGGGGATATTTTGCAGGTGAAAAAATCGTAAGTTTGTTTGGTAAACAGATGAGATACGTAGGGAGAAATTGTCTCAATTCCCTGCCCAAAATCGGGCATTTAATTGGAAAAGTTGCTACTTTTTGCTTCTTCTTTGAGCCGCATAAATTATCCCACCAAACTGATCCATCATGAGCTGTCCATATTTCAAGAAAATGCTGCATTACTCCCACAGTCTTATTCACGCAATGTGTCCATCTGGTCAGAATATTTCCGCGTATTCATACTGCAACAAAATATAATAATCGATGACAATATTAATTTAATTAATTTTTTATTATTCACTTCTACCTGACATAATGCTGTATGAATAATTAATTCTGTTATGACATTAAATACCGCTAATTTTGCTACATAATTCATAATTTATAATAATTATTGACATGTTTCATGCAATAATGTTAATATGTAACAATATTCATTATATATACAGCTATAATATCAATAATGGACTACAGGATAAAGCGTGTAGGAAAGAAGTGAAAGAAATGGTTTGCCAGAAAAAGAGAAAACTTGAGGAAGAGGAATGTATGAAATTATCGAGGAACGCCGAGGAGAATTTGAAAATATTCTGGAAGGAAGTAAAAAGAAAGAGATCTGGAAGTGAGAAAAACAGTATGAATTGCATCAAAGATAAGAATGGTGATTTAGTGATGAATGGAGAAGAAGTTGTTGAAAGATGGAAAGAATACTTCGAAGAATTGTATGAAAGTGGTACTAGTACAAACCAGACGAATGTAGCAGATAGTATGAATGTAAATATTGCTGAGGACGAGGAAATACGTATGAATGAAGTTGTGCTTGCATTGAAAAAAGCAAAGAATGGTAAAGCTGCGGGACATGACTGTGTGGCCATAGAGTTCATCAAGCAAGGTGGCCCGAAGATTCTCGGGTGGTGCCTGAGGCTCTTCAACTTGTGCTGGGAGAGTGGCTGCACTCCTGAGGATTGGAGGAGGGCAGTCATCTGCCCTTTGTACAAGGGGAAAGGCTCAAGGTTGGAATGCGGCAGTTATCGGGCTATCAGCTTGCTGAGCTCTGTGGGCAAACTGTATGGAAAGGTATTGATTGAAAGAGTAAGAAAAGTGACTGAAAGTAAAGTATGGGATGTGCAGGGTGCTTTCATGAGTGGCAGGGGGTGCACCGATCAGATCTTCTCCCTACGGATGGTCGTGGAGAAGCTTCTGGCTAAACACCAGAGGCTCTTCTGCGCGTTCGTGGATCTGGAGAAGGCATACGATCGTGTGGACCGAGAAAGACTGTGGCGTGTACTGTCGGAATATGGGGTGAGCGACCGACTGATTGGCGCAATCGCGTCTCTATATACGGAGAGCTCTGCTTGTGTCAGGGTGAATGCTGCGTTGTCGCAGTGGTTCACTCTCACAAAAGGGGTTAAACAGGGTTGCGTCATGTCGCCTTGGTTGTTCAACCTGTTCTTCGACTACTGCATGCGTCCTCTGAATGAGCTGAATGTTGGTGTGGACCTAAATGGAGTGAAAGTATGTGCGTTAATGTTTGCAGATGATTTAGTGTTGATGGCTGATGATGAATGTGAGTTACAACGGATAGTATCCTGTGTGTACGAAAGCTGCGATATGAATGGTATGAAAATGAATGTAAATAAAACGAAAGTATTAGTGTTCGAAAGAGAGGAAATAAGGACAAATTGTGTGATAAAGGTTGGTAATGACTGTCTGGAGCAAGTGGATGAGTATGTATATCTGGGAAGTTTGTTTACTAGAGATGGACGCTGTGATGGAGACATTGAAAGAAGGAAGCTGGCCGGTACTAGGACGAATGGTGCGCTCGGTCCGATTGTTAGTAGTAGCAATGTGTCTATGAAAGCAAAAGTGCTAGTGCACAATGCTGTCTTGGTGCCGACCCTGATGTATGCTAGTGAGACGTGGACGTGGATGAAGAAGGATGAATCAGGGTTGAATGCAGTAGAAATGAGGTCATTAAGAAGAATGTGCGGGAAAACGCTGAGAGATAAGATAAGGAATGAGGTTATTAGGGAAATGAGTGACTGCAAGACTGGTGTAGTGACAAGAATGAAAGTAAACAAACTAAGATGGTTTGGGCATGTTGAGAGAATGAATGATGACAGGATGACAAAAAAGATATATCTGAATGAGCGAAGAGGGGTGAGAAAGCGCGGCCGTCCGAGACTGACCTGGTCCGATCATGTCGACCAGATCCTCAAGGATGGACGCGTTTTGAGTAAAAGGAATCGGAGAGCGTGTATGACTAATTGCATGAATGTGACGGAAGCTAGGAGTGTGTGTAAGGATAGGGCTGTCTGGCGCTCTGTCCTCTCTGCCTACCCTGCAAGGGATGTGGCGTGAGGGTATAGATAGATAGATAGATAATATCAATTTAAATAAATACTTTAATAGGTGTTATGTGTTATAATTACACAAAAAATTATCAATTATTATCGATCTGCGTCGTACAGATAAATCATAACATAAAATTATCCATAAAAATGTAAATAAAATGGTCGACTCCAGAACCCTTACTTTGCACAGCAAACGAAATACCACCTGGTCATCGTCTTCCTGGAAGACCGCCTAAAAAATGGATGGACAGTTGGTTCTCGACATCCGAGGAGTACAGGAGCCTTCTGCCAAATCAGATCGACACTTCTGAAAGAAGAAGATCTATAAAAACACGTGAAGATCTTTTCAAAATGTTGTTGAACATATAGTCTTGTGCCGTTTGTCGAAAGTTTTCGTTTGATCACTAAAACTATTTTAATTTAGTTTCCCGGGTTCAATCATGTTAATGAACCTTTTTTTATTATTACTAAGATTTTATTTAACTTCATCTGTCATTGTTGGTGTTGTTTGAGTCCAAATTTTTCTCTTCAATTTTTATAATTTTACAATGTCACAGCACCTTTAAATTTGCATGCACATTTTTTTTAGGAGATAGTTTAAAGTTGTAGTTTACTGTGTTATCATAAACACATTTAAATTTCCAAATTTAATTAACTTGTAAAATGTAAGGGTAGTTGATTTGTTGTAGAGTCTTACTGTAGGCCCATTATCAAATTCAAAAAAGGTTTGATAATGGCCTCATCATAAGCCCAAACTCGCGACACCCAATCAAATAAAAAATAGTAAAACTCCTTGCGAAATCAATTGTTAGATTTTTCAATTACTGAAACAGTGTTTTACAAAACAGATATCGCCTCGATAAATTATATCATACATAGAGTTAGACAAGCAATATTAAAAAACCAGGTAATAAATTTATTCAGGTGCCTAAAAAAATATTTATATTTATAGGCTGTTGCGTATTTTACTATATTCAAACCTTGGCATTAAATCGCGACTTTAATTTATAGCTATAAAAAGTTAAATCCACGGCTCTATATTCGTACGCGTATTAATTATATACCGCTATTTCCATGTACGATGAAACTTTAATCTTGTTTATTCAAACACTTTATGTTATTAGGTGCCTAGCAGTAAAAAGTAATAAAATGCTCTTTACAGCTGATAACTGATTCGTTACTTTTATTGATTGGCGAATTTCTTTTTTCGGTTTAATACTCACTCAATAATAATCTGTCTAATTAAATTTAACCTTTTAATTTGTTGATCAAGCGTCGGTTTATTTGTAACGGTTCATATGAAACTAACAATTTTTGCCTATAGCTACTTAACCATCATAACTTAATTATTGATGATGATGTGGTTACAATCTTGCAGAATGATTTATATACCAAGCATTTTCGTTCTTTCTTTGCGGCAGTGTCTCAAGCGGGAGGTGCCAGGTTCAAACCCCGGCGCTGTTGATGTTTTCCACACTTTGTGATACAGTCTTTATGTGGAGGAAAATATTTGGGTTTTGTGTATGTGTTACAGTTAAAGCGAATATCGAATATAGTGAATGCATGTACGAACTAGCCAATGCATACATTATATGCAAGCTCAGATCCTTTTATTACAAAAAAAATACCATATTTTGACTGTCTAATCATACAAAAATGCATATTCGCTTCTTTACTGTGGGAGTACTATCCACAGGTTTCAACTTTCTGCATACATTTAAGTGTAAGTTAACAGCGTAAGAATAGAATTTGTACCTAGTACCTATAATAGTAAAATGAAAGAAATAGTATACTTACCAGTTACCCTTTATAAAAAGAACTCCTGAAGCATGACAACTTGTGTGTATAATGTGAAGTTGCAACAATAGGACAGCGTATAAAACCGTTTATACTGCATTTTATATGCAGGTATATTGCTATCTGATGCTTGGTGTACTGAATTATAATGAGTTTTAATGGAATGACCAACTATGTGCTGTTGTTCTTGTAATGTAATGTATTCGACACTATGTGCATTCTATACAACGTGCAACACAGTCCACATTATGTTAATGTTCTGCATACATTTTCAAAGCAATTTACTGTATAGTGTAAACACATAATATACTATCTACAACTAACAGAGTAATCTAAAATTCACTATTAGGTTTTTCCTATTATTCTATCTATCTATCCCTCACGACACCAAAGAAAGAAAGCCATACTGTTCTAAAAGTCACTACACATTCCTTGCTTTCGTCACATTCATTCAATTTCTCATTTGTTCGCTCTTCGATTTTTTAGGTAGCCAAATTCCCTCCTAAGAATGGCCACGTTTCTTTGAATTACAGTATTTTTTAGGTGAGGAATAGGAATGGCGGAGATAGGAGACACCTGGCAGAATTTTGTATGAAAAATAATGATAGGTAGCTCCAATCTCCGCTATTCCTCACCTAAAAAGCATTATTATCTTTTCCTCGCATTTTTCATTCTGTCCATAGACATTATCTCCACATGCTCAAATTATCTTGACTTGTTCACATTAATCCTTCACATTTTTAGTACTTGATGTAAAATATCGTTATGTAAACAGCAAAAGACGAGTTATTTATTAAATCATTATTTTCAGTACGAGACAACAATAACAAAAATAATTCTGAAGTTTTTCCACCACTATAAATGTAATGAGTCGTAGTAAATAGTCTCTCACTACCGGCACTTCACTACTCCGGCCCTGCCAGTAATTCGACGTTTAATAAATTGGACCTGAAAATCGAAGAGCAAGAACCGGATTCTAATAATATTTGATCTATCCCCAACAATAATCAATTGATGGAATTCGGTCCTCAAATTATGCAAACAAAACTCCTCCCAGCGCAGCGCCTGTATACTTTAGAAAAAAAGGTGTTGATTATGAAAATTCGGACTTCTTATTATTGAAATAGATGTATCTATTAAAAATACCCATTTGGATTTAAAAAAACTCAATATACCTAAAGGTGGACGCTTATACACGTGGATTTTCTGCATTTAAATGCTTCAATATTAGTGGTTTTCACTAATCCGATAATTGATATCTGCCGCCCGGATTACCGAGAGACCACTGTATCTGACTATCGCTGACCACTTTGTTCCTATAGCTGTCTTATTGTCATTCATTAAATAGTATCGTGTCCCAGTAACTTATACTGTTATCTGATGTTGCATCCATTCGATAAAAGAAAAAACAATAAACGACCTCTTGCATTTAATTTTATTTATTATTCTTGTTTATACGTAAAAGTTGACAATATTTTTTGTGTTGGCAACACCGCAATAGTACTGTTACATCACATCATCACATCAAGGAACGTTCCAAATACAAAAATTTGAATTCATGATATTATTTAAATTCGTTGTTGTATAAAATATTTGAATTTTAGTTTCGTAAAAAGAATCAATTTCCTATACAGCTAATGTAATGCTATAGGGTGTTTTTAGGAAAATAGATACACTTTTAAAATTAAATTAAACGTATTAAAATCATAGTAATGTCCATAAAAATGGCTTCATTGGAAAGGTGAGAGTTTGCCATTTATGTTTCAATATGATTTAGGGTTATTATGCGCGGGTGTTCCTTTCTAGGAGCCATTACTGAGACGCCGTCAAATCCACAAAAACGAACTATTTAGTGTGGAATCATTGTCCCATGTTTCTTCAAAGATGCTGGCGGTCGGAAAGTTACAGTCAGGTCCATTATTCAAGTTTTTTTTGTTCCCTAATTAAATGGCATTAATGTGCAACAGCTTTAGTTTCAACAAGACGGCCAACATGCCACACATAGAGCGACACAATCGGGTTATTGCGGGAAACATTCGATCGGCGCATAATTCCACGTAATGGTTCTGTTAATTGGCCTCCACGATCGTGTGATCTCACTCCTATGGATTATTTTCTGTGGGGATATGTGAAGTCTACTAGGGGGTTTACACAGATAAATCTGAGTCGTTGGATCACGTGGAGGCCAACATTCGCGGAGTTATTAGCGATATACGGCCTCAGCTGCTCGAGAAAGTCCTCGAAAATTGGACTTCCAGATTATGCTTCCTTAGAGCCAACCGCGGCGCACATATGACCAAAATCATATTTAAGCATTAATGGTATAAAATAATCTTTTAAATAAAGCTATTTTTATGGACATTACTATGATTTTAATACGTTTAATTTCATTTTAAAAGTGTATCTATTCTAAAAAAACACCCTATACATAGATATTACTTTCGAATTACTATAATGTTAAATTATTTATAACGATATCCAAAACGTACATATAAATATTACATACAATTGTAATAGGTTCCTAAATACATTATACCGACGAAATTATCTCTACCTAATAATTTGAATTCAGAACGCAGTACTCCTAATTTAGATTGCCATTATAGAAAAAAATTTCAATTCACCTGGCCGCTATTTTTGCACAATTTAGAACTAGATACTAATATTTTTATAATTAGATATGACAAAAACGGTACTTCTACATTTTGATGACATGATTTCGTAAAAATTACAATAATTGAAAACAAATTACATGGTGTAATTTGTAAAATAAAAGTAAAATTATATGAATTACATGCGAACGTAGGTACCACAGATATTATAAACTCGTGCTGGTTAGAAAACAATAACGCAGTAGCCGTATTTTTCATCATCAGCATCATATGTAGTTATGATTTTATGAACGTAGCAGTGTATTTGCACCAGGGATGTTGCAAATGACATTTTTTGACATCCTCGGATGTTGGTGTTGCTGGGAGGTGCCCTTCCGGCTAACCCTGGGCCGTCTGAGTAACTTTGGGCTGAAAGATCGAATAAAAAGGCGCCTAACTGGCGCATGTGTTGTTCGGGAGTGAGGAGGGACCTTCAATGTATATACTCGGATGCGGCTCCTTGATTCTCAAAGAGAAATCAAGGTTCTTGAAAATCGTTATGATTAATGGAAGTCGAAATTTCAAACATTAAATAATGACCTTTTTTTAAACCATTATTAATTAGCGCCGAACGCGAAATTTTCTCACAAGTTCTATGAAAGAGGTGGTTTCATTTAAAAAAAGTTAGCCCATTCATTTGTGCGAAACGTGCAGTGTGACATCCGCATCAATCTATGCGGACGCGGATGCAAATATTCTAAACATCCCTGATTTGTACATATTATAGATATGATGTACATATTTTTCTATTCTGTGGTTATTTTATTGTCCGTTATTGTCAAAGAGCGTTGCCACTGACATCCTTAACAATGGCAACATCATTACCTATGCATACATAATATATTTATTATTTCCTATTTTATTTAATGGTAGTTGACTCTTTTAAAATTTAGCACCGTGTGTAACTGTGTCATACAAATTACTATTATTGTAACAATAAAAACAAGCGGTACTCGCCAACAATCAAAACTATATTATTATAATGACAATACAATGATTAACATGATTCGCAGTTTTTTATATAATAGCTGTGTGACCATTTTTTATACACGCAACACTGAATTCTAAATTTAAAATCGAAATGTATTATGAAAAATGTTGTTCACGGATTCAGTTTTTATAGAACTATTCTTTTTTCAAATACCTAAATATGACATTTGATCATTGTTTCGCGCTCTTTTTAGAACTGTCAAAAACGTATTAGGTAACTATACCATTCATGTTTTTTAAAGTGATTTTAGTTTTATTTTCGTGAAAATAACTTGAAAACAAAGATGTTTGAGAGTGAAACAAAAGGATATTATAATTCAACAGTGACATATTGTGCGAATTTAGACTACCCGTGTGTATATTCAAAATTCACAGCATGTTTAATACATTAGTTACTTACTTCAATTGTAATTAAGGAAGCGATTCAATGTTTGAATAGATAAACCTCTAATTATTGTTGAAGTCTTATCAAAATACTTGTTATTTTAATGAGTTAGAGTTCCTACCTGCTGTTGTTGCTCACGACCATGAGTCTACACGTTTAATAAGTACTCAAAAATACATAAAGTAACGATGACTCATTTATAACAAAGGAAATAAATACGTTATGCTCATTACCTATTCTGTAAGTAGTTTCTGCAGACATTTCGTTTATAGTCCTTCAAATTTCACTTTTGTCTATCTGTAGTCTAGACTTAATCGAAACCGACATTTTGTGTAGGCCTAAACTATGTGACGTAAGGAATTGATGACGTCACACTTTGTGGTGAGAAAATATAATGTATGGGTGGAAATATTCCTAATTCTAAATCCCTGAGTGAAAGCTTTTGATATACCACATATTATATTAATACTTTTATATGCAATCTCAGTATATTAAAGATAGATTTAGTTTACTGTAAGAAATTACTAAACAGCAGATTACTTAAAAATCCGCATTCGACGAATCTTGTTTCTTGTTGAAAAGTAATACATGAGTTGCATAGCGTCGATTCCGCGTAAACTGAGTTAATTTTGCTATTCTAAAACTACACATTTTAAGATTTTAACATGGCAACAAAAGCATCTATAACGTATATATAAATTAATAATGAAAAATTGCATGGTTTCATATATAGCTGTCTGCAATATGTGAGAGTCAAGAACAGCAATTTAGATAAAACATTTTTTCAATTGCCTCCGAATCAGTCCGAGATCAGATTGCCGTTTTTGATAATATATACGACTCAAATGACAAAACTAAATTAAGTATTAGTTATTAAGAAGGAACGGCCAAACAGCCTTCGCGTCTTTGTATGATTTACAACTTTGCTCACACATTTTCCTGATTATCTTTTTATTATTTAAGTAGGTAGACAGTTGGTTAACATAATGATTGTAAGTATTTGAATAATAAATGATATTTAATAATATACAGTTTTGTCAAGACATAAAACAAATACTCGTAAGCAATATATCAGTCTTTATTGAGAGGTTAACCTTAAAATTTAACTTATCCAAAATTAAACTGTGTTTTGTCGGATAGATTTTAAAGTCACACAAGTCTACTATGTTTTAAATGCTTTGCATGGTATCTGAGACTCATTCATTTTTTCGCAAAATAAAACAAAATAATGGGTTGAATTCTGAAACTTATTAAATGCATGCATACTTACATTACTTACTAACTAAAATGATAGTTTTTTTTTTAATTATATCATATTAAAATAAATTGAAAACACACTAATTTCAATTCAATAAATTATAGACTACTTGATATATATTATTCTAAGGAATTGGAACTTTTTAACCATTACAGCTGAGTTATTGAACTGTCCCAATAGAATCAACGGGGTGTAAAATTGGCTCCCGCCCTTTTTTATTTATTTCTTTCGAATATCCTGTGAAAGTCAGGTGTTCGGGACACTTCCATAAGATAATACACAACTTCTCCAGCGGTGAGGTTCGCCACCTATTCCGAATGTCACATTATTTTTTTGAGCAAAGAGAACACTGTCATGAAGGCAAGGATTCGTTGCGAAAAATGCATACTCAAAAATATCGTAACAACTTTTCTGTGGGTAAAAAAGATTTAGTCAAAATGACTTGTGCGTTTTGATAATAAATTGAAATAGGTAGTCGATTTAGGTAAATAATATAAGGCTTAGAAGTATTAGCCGCCAATATTAAAAATGTAAATAAATAAATATATAAGTAGGCTGCGGGTAGGTACTAGGTATAGTCACAGGTGACCATATGTACTAATACATAGTATAATTCATTATGACATTATGTAGGTAGATACTGGATATTTTATTATTATAATGGCAACTACGTAACGCTTTATAACTGTAACTGGCAACACCTGCTTTGACAAGACGTGAAGGTCAATAAATACATAACTAATATAATACATATTATTATTAAAATACTACATAGTACATACATATATATAAGAATTATTATGTTAAAGGGGAGATATTATGCTCTGAGTAAAAACTGTTCTATTAGTGCGTCAATTTCTATCTGCGGGGTAGACAGAGAGGATAGAGTGCCAGACCACCCTAGCCATACACACACTTCTTGCTTCCATCACATTCATGCAGTTTGCCATACACGATTTCTTTTATTCAAAACGCGTTCATCCTTGATGATCTGGTCGATACGGTCAGTCCAGGTTATTATCGGACGGCCACGCTTTCTCACACCTCTTCGTTCACACATTTTTTTAGACATCCTGTCATCATTCATTCTCTCAACATATCCAATATAAAAAATCATGCTTAAGTCACTGTTTCTTACGTTAAACATTTTATCAACCAAATTACAGCATTATACGAGTATATTTGTATCTAACAAAACAAACTAAATTTCAGAGCTAACATTAAAATAATTTTTTTATTGAGAAAGTTTACAAAAATCAATTTATAGCTGCTAGAGTCACTAAGACATATTCTCATTTATCCGTGTTTTTAGTCTTAGGGTTATATCTTTAAAATTAGCTGAGTAATCTTAGATTTCCCAACGCACTTTTTCGCATGTTCATTTACTTGTCTTCATAAATGAGTTGACCGTTTCTTTTATAAAGCAATAATTTTAAATAGACTACCCTCATACAATTGTATTAGTAGTTTTACCACAGATGCTTTAAACACATTGACAAACTTTTACATAGATAAAAATACCTACTAGGTATAATTCTATGGAAATTATGCGGGCTGTCACAATTTGCTGCATCGACTAGGTATATTTTGTCGCATTTCCGTCGTATCCTTTCGTTTATCGTATTTTATCATTGAATGCAAGAAGATATGCAGTAGTTTTGAGATAACATCCCAAAGATAAGGCTCAGAGAGGCGCCAAGTCAAAATGATACATTTTTTTTCGAGTTTGGGAAGGTAGCACACGACCAATCGATAGCCACTGAGCCACCCAATACTTTATATAGAACTACATATATAATCTGTTAGATATGTAGATCGTACTACGATCGAAAGTGTCATTCTAATAATGGACATGTAGTTAAGATGGTTGGGACTCGTTGAGAGGATGAATGAAGAAATGATAACAAAGAAAATGCAAAACATGAGTGAAAGAAGTGCGGTGGTACGAGAGTGATTTGGCATATTGATCAGAGAAAACACTTCTTTTACCTCTCCTAGATTATGCGGACATATCGTACATCGACGTCACTAAGGAGCAGATCATGAAAATTGACCGCCTGCAAAACATCTGTATCCGTTTCGTGTATGGCCTGCGGAATTTGACCACATCTCAGAATTCAGGTCTGAACTTAGATGGCTAACCATATTTCATCGCCGTAATCTCCACACCCTCTCTCTTCTATACAATGTCCTATACAATCCCTCCTCACCTGATTATTTAAAGACGAATTTCACTCCACTGGCATCTCATGGTCTACCACTCCGTTCTGGTGCACAACGTACGCTTTTAATCCCTAGCCATCATACATCTTTTTTCACTAATTCTTTCACTGTACAGGCTGCGCGATTGTGGAATGACCTTCCATTATCCATCAGACTCGCACCAACTATTTCCGTTTTCAAGAGTAGACTGAAGCAGCATTACCTTTCTATTTTAAATCCCACAACCCGTCCCTCCTGAACCCATCATCCCTCCCTTACCCTATCCCATCCCATTTACCATTCATATATATTTATATGTATAATATGTTTATCTATGTATGTATTTATGAATTCAATTATTGTTATGTATGTATTTGAGTATTCAGTTAAGGTACCCTCTTGGTACTGAATCTATAATTAGGTATATCTCATTTTTTGTTTCTATCTTGGGTTGGCTGGCAGAAATTGCCATTTGGCAATAAGCCCGCCCCTTGTATGTTTTTCTGTACAATAAAGTTTATTTTATTTTTATTTTATTTTTATCAGATGTTCAAAGATGGACGTGTACAGTGTATGACGAATTGCATGAATGTGACGAAAGCAAGAAGTGTGTTACGGATAGGAAAGTGTGGACACATGATAATACACATTTATTAGAATTGAGAGTAGAAAGTAACGTTCACTAGGGCGAACTTATACAACTATCTCTTCCCGCTAACCCTATCTCCAAACTCCAAGGTATCTTTCGGCTTTAACTGTATTAATTTTCGTTGAGTTTCTCGAACACCAATCGTTGATATCTTTCCATACAAAATTCATTTCTTTCAAACGGCGCTCTTCACAACAAATTATACAACTTATACAAGAAAAATTCCCAATGTCTCACCGTGAATATCAGTAAGTATTTCCTCACAAGTCGTAATCATAGATCATCATATCCACATGGGGTTCCCGGATTATAACCCATAAGAATATTGCTCAACATGAATAAATCCCAAAAATGACAAAAACCCTTAAGAAATTTGCTCAAGGGATAAATGCCCAAACTTTCAAGTTGGATTCCAGTAGATGAATTCTTTATAAAATGTTAACTATTTTACTATCTATCCCATTTCAGATCCGCTTATTTATTTGTGTATTTTCTAATCTATGGTAGTTTCTAACACACTGAAAGAAATCGTATGCTAATAGATACAATTAATTTTATTTTCAAAATCCAATTAGATTTGAGCTTTTGTCCCTTGAGCAAATTTCTGAAGGACTTTCGTCTTTTTTGGGATTTATTCATGTTGAGCAATATTCATATGGGTTTTCATCCGGTCACGATCCACATGGTTATGTTACATTACGAGAAATAAAAAAATAGCTACATATTACTTCCAAGTTCTTACTATCCATTACCGTGTTCTTCGCTGCATACGAAGATGCCCTTGAAAACTTTTACACACGAAACAATCAAACAATATCAAACCACAATATAAAAAATGTGAATCAATGTCGAGTGCACGCTACAACACACATTCTTTTGAATCATCACTTTCGATAAACTTGCTATCGCTGTCTTTATTATAATGTTTTAATCGGATATTAGTCAAGGCTACCAGGATTGCTGCCAGACGTCCGTGGGAATGATGAAGAAAGGCACTCAAGAGGAACTCATTAATAGTATTATTTGAATTTTTAAATAAAGAATTCTTTCGGAAATGCAGCTCAGTGTTACCACATGCATGACAGTAAGGGAAAGTGAAATGTGTATAAAAAAAACGTAATTTATGTAGCCAGGACCTACCCGCATACAATCGTGATAAACCCACCTATCTACCTGCATCAGATACGGTGAGGTAATTAAAATAATAAATGCAGCGAAACGAAATTTATAGTTTGAATGTCTAGAAAATACAATAGGTATGGTAGAACTGCATACAAACCATTTAACTTTTTTTTTATACACGGTTCAAAGCTACCTGAATGTCTGTAGATAATATCAAAATTGCGCTGCTAAAAATTGATAGAAAAAGATGGATGGACGCGTTTTGAGTAAAAGTTTTGACTAACTGCACGAATGTGACGGAGGCTAGGAGTGTGTGTAAGGATAGGGCTGTCTGGCGCTCTGTCCTCTCTGCCTGCCCTGCAAGGGACGTGGCGTATGGGAATAGATAGATAGTATTTTGAGACAAGTCAAGAATATAAAAAAATCGTTATCACAATCATGATATAGCCAAAACCCTGGTCAATTCTTCCGTAGTATCTCGACTAAATAATTGTACCATCCAGATGTGTTAAAATACTAACGTATAGATTTGTTCACTAGGGCGAGCTTATCGCAGTTGCGCGATCTCTGCCAGCTAACCCCACATAACTTTATGAATTTTATTATTATTTTCAAACATCTAAAAAGATTGTTATAGTTTTGCGATTGAGTCATTTCAGATGGTCAACACGTTTCAATTTCCAAAATCCTTTTTATGCTACAATACACAAGGCATTATAGTTTTTATTACTGGCAACAAAACATTATTTCAATGTTATGTTATTATTATTTTTAGAGAATCGTTTTCAAAGATCCATTTCTATTGAATCACAATAATGATCTCGTATTGTATCATTTTTTTGTGTCTATCCTTTAGCCATTTTAGAGCCCAACAATAAAACCTTTCCATTGTTAAACAAGCAAAGGGTATGTCGGAGCATTTTATTATTGGTGCATATTATCTCTTTCTTATTCTGGATGCATGCAAGCGGCATTTATTGTTTTATTTGAGGCAAAATATCAAGAAAAATGTTTGGTTGAAATGACGTTCTTAAGTCCTAAATTATCGCAAGGATTGTTCTACAAATGGGTTTTGTAAATAGTGCAATTCAATCTCAGTATTGGGTAGTTTCTTTTTCATTATGGCTTTGTTTTGTGTCATCTTTCGTCACGCAAGCCTTTCCTTTTCTGTACCCTTTAGTTACGGTCGTGTTTGAATCTTCTTTAAATTAAATGTCTGATATTTCTCAGAACAGAATCATTTCGTATTGCCCAATTCCTAATTTGTCGATTTTATTGTTTCAGGTGGTGACATATTCGACGAAAGACGTCCTTCCCCTTCCCCAGCCCCGCCTCCACGCGTCCCTCGTGCAAGATTCATCTCATCCATACTCGGGGGAGATATACCATATGGATCCAGAGGACACGTCCTAACTCGCGCTGAACGTAAAGAGTACCTGCCCACACCACCCCCAGATGTCAGAGTGCCCCTCATTAGGGAGAAGCCAACCCTCCCAGCACCACCTCCACCAAGATGCCATCAAGTCTCCGTCATACAGAGGACTCCTCTGAACAGAGACAAAAGGAAGGAGACTATAGATGTTAAACTTCCACCGTCCATACCTCACACAGAACCAGAACAAGATCAGCCAATAGATTACCACATCCCCAAAAGACGTGGTGAAGGAGAAGACGAAGAAGAAGAGAAAAAGTTAAGAGAACAAAGGAGGTCCAGCAGCTCCAAGATAGCCAACAGTATTCTTCCCAGACCTATGCTAGCAGGCAGAAGTCTAGCCCCACCAGGAAAACTTCCAGCATTACTCGTAGCAGCAGCAGGTCATGGCAGATCCGGAGGTGGAGGGCAAAGTGGTAGCGGTCAAAGCAGTAGTGGAAGCGGAGGTGGATATGCAAGCAGTGGCTCAGGAGGTACAGCAGGAGCTGCTGGTGGTGGCGCTCTAGGGGGAGGGGCCGGAGGGGGAGGAATGGGCGGTAGAGATGGAAGAACAGACTATGGCCCCAACAGTCCACCCACTGGAAGCCTCCCACCTTTCTATGAAAGTCTCAAAAGTGGACAAAATGGAATAAATGCTTACAATGCTAATGGAAATTTCATGTCACAAAACAATTACAATATGATAAATGGATCCCTCGATGATTGTGACACTGGACAAAGTTCACAGAACCTTGGATTTGGAGACAATCAAGACAGTAAACAATACTCTTTACTACAGAATGCAGCTTACGGTATTATATTGAAAGATGAGAATGACGCTGACTATGATAATAAGTTAGATGGCTTGGGATCCACCCTAAGCTCCTATGGTGGGTACGATGTGAATGATCCAATGATGGTTGATATTGCGGGAAATGTAATGGATCCCTTACAATTTACAGCCACACTCACCTTCTCCGGAGCTAATGAACATGCACTTTTAGATAGTTTATCAGATGCAGCTGACTTGTCCAACTTCCTGAGATTACCAGGAGGTGACTCGCAAGCTGAGATCATCACCGATGAGATTGACAACACCCCCTCCCTCACACCAGATTCTGTCGTCGGAAGACAAGATGGAATCGACTCATTCCCTGAAAACATGATCGTCAACCGACCATATTATCAAAAGAACTATTTACAGCAACAGTTTTCACATGATAGTAATTACGGTTTGAGAGAAAGACCAGATTTGGTAATGCAGCAATTGTTACAAGGTGAAGGACAACTTCAACAACTGCAAATTCAAGTTCAAATGCAACAACAACAGCAAGCTCCCTCTCCAGGTCTGTCCTTCTCTGGTAGTGCCTTAGAATTGGACTCTCCCACCAGCTGTGTTTCTCTGCCTTCCCCAGGATCCGAACAACAACCACAATGCCTCAGTCCAGCCACTGTAAGTTCCAGAAGAGATTCCGCTTCTCAGGATAGCAAGTTGAATGTTTTACAACACAGGGTAAGCAATCACATTGATTGTATGGCGATGCTTTCTTTACGTAAGAATTTTATGCAATTTGTTTCCTAAGACTCATTGCCGTTAAAATTTTGGTAAGGTGAAAAAGAATGCACTGGGCCAAAATCAATTTGCTCGCTTTAACTGTTAGGCTTCCACGTGATTTATAAATGTCTCTTGTTTTAGAAAAAATACCAATATTCCTTGTAAATAATTCAATTCTCTTGACATTATCAAATTATGTGGAATTCTATTGCTTTTTTGTAGTAGTCGTAATTTTGTGATATCCAAATGCTAAATAATTTTCTTGTTCTATAAGAATTTATTTTTTCTTACAGTTGGGGCTACCTGCAGAAGTCCAATTAGAATTTGTCAATGGAGGTCATGGAATAAAAAATCCCCTTGCTACTGATGTTACTGGAAGAACAAGAGATGAAGAAAAATCCAAGATTTCCATCACATCAGAAGACGATCCGAGTAAATTCGTTTGTCGCATCTGCTCCAAGAGCTTCACATTACAAAGGCTATTGAATAGACATATGAAATGTCATTCTGATGTCAAGCGATACTTGTGTACCTTCTGCGGCAAAGGCTTCAACGATACCTTCGATTTGAAGAGGCACACAAGGACCCACACCGGCGTCCGGCCTTACAAATGTAATCTTTGCGAGAAATCCTTCACCCAGCGTTGTTCCCTTGAGTCACATTGTTTGAAGGTGCATGGAGTGCAACATCAGTATGCCTACAAAGAAAGGCGCACAAAGGTAATTGCTCTATTCACAACATTAATTATTGCAAATATAAGCTGTCTATTTAGTCCCTCACACCGCATCCCTTGAGAGAACGCTCCTATCTCTCGGCGATTTGGCACACATTCTCCACAATCTGAATATATTTTGGTGATTGTGGAATAGTGAGTAAATACAAATACCTAGTCAAACTTTCACTTATGTATTTGGACCAAACGTCATAAGAGTTTTATCCCAATGTAGAGTCACATATTACATAAATGTCGAAGAAATTCTGTGTTTATATATGAAGGTATTCACCGTTTTTTAATATACTCTATTTCCTGTTTCAGATGTACGTCTGTGAAGAATGCGGTCACACAACGAGTGAACCAGAAGTCCACTACATTCACCTCAAAGACAAACACCCGTATTCACCGGCGTTACTCAAATTCTACGACAAGAGACATTTCAAATTCACCAACTCAACGTTTGCCAACAATCTCCTGGGCTCCTTCCCAATGCCCGTCCACAACTAGAAAAAAAAAAGCAGCTCAAATTTTGTTAAATTATTTTTTTAATCCTGTTAATATTTCTGACAATGAATTTGTGAATAATTAGTGTATAGATATTTATTTAAGTTAGATCGCAGCATTTCGACAAGCTCGCCCTAGTGAACAATTATTATGGTTTCTTTTCGCTCGAGTTTCTCATTTGTAGAATGTAAAACTGCAAATTTAGCATTTACGTATGACCGTAACTTTTGCATTTGTAACACATTTTTTTTGCATTTTATACTCGTTGGTTGTGAATCTCATATCTTTGGCTAAATTATTATTTGTTTTATAAAATGTTACTAACTTATTGTCAGATTTATTAACGAGGATATTAATCCAGTCAGAAGACATGTCGTGCGATACCGTCCAATACAGACAAAAAATAGTGCATTTATAATATAACAATAAAAATATATGTTATCGATGTTAATTTTAATATTATTTAAACGGATGAATATTTGACGAAAGTAAGGATGAGTGTTAAAAATATGTTTACAGTGCTAAAATAAATAAAAAGACAACTACAAACTGAGCCATTTTCTACACATTTTGCATTTTGTTAACTTCAAGTGCGCATCGGTTGTCAAAATATAACTTCAGGGTAATAAAAATATGTTTTTTTAAAATACATTTTGTTTCAAGAAACATTTTAGTCAACTACAATAGCACTCCTTTGCACTATTTCTCAAATAGTTTTTTTTTTATCAATACAAATGATGTTTTGGTCGAAGTGCAGCTATTCGATCAAAAAATTTTGAGGTTATTAAATTGTTATTGACGTAACTGACGGTACCATAAATCAGCATTGTCCATTCGAGACTTCCGACTATGACTCGACTAGAGAGTTGTTATTCTTTTTCTAAAATTATGTCGTCCATCACAAATTTCACTAATTATCCGTGCCCCACGACAATACATGGAAGATGTATCCATTTTAGGTAGATTTTTTACTTGATTAGTGACTTGACCTCTACGATTCGAGACTCAACTTAAGACAAGACTACTACGAATACACTGTTTGTGTATTCCTCATAACCTCACCATAACATAACCTCAAAGACTGAGCGACTAAATACACTTCGTCTATGCATTTTATTAATGAATCTGAACGAACACTGAATTTCTTGGTCTCAATAACACAATATCAACATTTAATTTACTATTTAATAATATTTATGTGATTTTTGTATTATTTGTTTTTATATAAATAATATAATATGTGTTTTTATGTGCAATGTTACAGTAATTTTATAATAATTAATAATTTTTATACTATGGCGGCACGGTACAGTGTCGCCGCGAACAATAATGATTATTATCTTAGCCAAATATGTTGGCACGACTGCAACCAAACAAATCAAATATCGGGTTATGTGTGCAATCAGGTGTCGGGACATTGGGGACTTAGTTGTAAGCGAATCTTAGGTAATTATTAATTTTATTATTATAGTAATTATTTTATTACGTACAGATGTTATTATATTTTATAAATTTGTTATTATCTATGTAATAATGATTTTACACAATTCTTTTTCTGTATAACGAAACGGTGGCTTCAACTATTTATTTCTACAGAACATTTTTTTATTTTTGTTTCGAAAATAATCATTTAAATTTCATTGATTTTTTAAATTATGCTATAAATTTTATCAAACTAATACTATTTGGTTTGCAGCCCATTCACATGGCGATAATTTAGTTTTTTCTACAAACGAGTTGTCAAACTCTGAGCAAATTGTGAACGAGACATTATTATTTTTTTAACTATGGCAACATTCTTTCGTAGAGCAAAAGTTTATCATATTTAAAGCAGTATTGAGTTATTGTTATCTCTCTCACACCATCATAATTTAATAGCATAAAAAAGAGACAGATTACAATTTGTCAGGATCCTAATGGTTTTTTTTCTGTCAACATTAAAATCTATGTAATTATGTATTTATAAATTTAGTTTTTAATATTTTCCTAAGACTGTATTATTTTGTGTTATATTTTATCTATTTAAATTTTTTAGTTACTTAGAACCTAACGTTTTTTTTGTATTTTTATACTATTTTTATTATATGCTACCTGATTCAAATACGTTGAACAAATTATATAGGAAAAGAATTGTTTTTTACAATGGAATTGGTGAAATTGTAATATTTTTTTGTTTTGCCAATTCTATTGAATTTTTTTATATGTTAGTTGAAGATTATATTTTTTGTATGTAAATGTATCGAGATTGTATCCATTCTATATAAATGTATATTTTCTATAAAACTACATCTCCATTTCATGTCGACTTTGTTGAAAGAGTATTTTCATTCGAGAGTCATCTGTTAAATTATGATTGAAATGAAATAACGCTTTTTATAAGAAAATTACAAATAAATGTTATCGATGCGTTATTTCTGCAAGACATAGCATATCATCCGTTACATGACAATACGCACAAAGTGAAAAAAAAAAAAAAGATTTTTTCGTCACAGGCGTCTTTTTTCTTCCTTGCGATTTCGACAAATTGTTATATAATATGTATGTATGTAAATTTATTTAAATCGTAAATCATTCCTAGATCTTCCACATAAATTGGGACTTCCATAAAATTCTATTTTTGATACGATAAATTATTTTATATAAAAAAAAGAACATTCAATTTCTGTAAATATTTATTTAAAAAAAATTGTGTATAAGTTTTTGTGTGTTAAAATATTCAACAATAAAGCTAAGTACCTTCTACTATATTAAAATTACTTAAATTTAAATAACAATAAATTAAAACCACAAAAAATAGAACTACAAAACTAGGACCACAAAATGCTTGTTCAAAATGTTAAGGCTTTGCAGTGCAAAAATTATTTTTATAGCTTCTTTATATATTTTTATTTATAAAAAATATCTTTTTTTATTTTATTTCATTCATACAACTTTGATTCTTGAACAATTCTTCTCAGAATAATAAGATTGCAAATTTAGAGATTCAAAATTTTTGTGTAAATGTTTCTAACCGACATAATCTATTAGTAAAATAATTAACAAAACCACCCTAAAGTGGGGTAATTTTGTAAATAACGATACTAATAAGGTTCCGTCTGTGTGTAAAAAATACAAGTGTTCGAAACTTTGATCTCATTTTTCTCTACATTTTGGTCTTGTCAATTTGAACTTTGGACTAAAGATTACAAACAGACGAATACAGTAAGCTTTCTGATGTAAATTTTTTGAGAAATTCTTCATAAATTTAAATAAAAAATGGTCCAATATTTACGAAATAATTTGGTTGAAAGAACTGGCCAATATATATAACTAAAATATATATGTATACATTTATTTATATATCTGTCTTTACTGTAATATTATCAATTTTTTAATTAATACAATATTTTAATAATGAACAAATTTTAAAAGTGCATTTAATAGAATAAATAGTTATTTATATTTGATAAAATAATAATAAATAAATTTGTATGTAAAATCTTATGATATCAATAGATGGATAGGTGATTTGACATAACAGATAATGTCGGATTAATTTATTTTTTAATATGTTTTAACATGCGTTAACTTTTGCAGTTATGTCACTTTGCCCTTTCATCAATGATTTTACGAATAACGTTGGTCCAATGTCACAATTTTAACAATAAATTGAATTATAAATTAGCTTTATGCATTTGTAAGCAGGGTTCACTGATATATATCATCAATATATAACTTGATCCAACGTTCATTATAAATATCATAGTTTTACGAACCCTGTTTTTAAGTAAACAAATCATTTTTTAAATTACTTACTTAGATAATGAATAATTAAAAAAACAGACTGATTTTATAATAAATAAATAAATAACAAAAAAGCATTTTTTCATGCCAGTTGAAATTTTTATATAATTATGGGTTTTTTTTTTTTGCTTAAATAGAACTTGGACGTTGCAGGGTTAACTGTCAGATGAGCTGTCATAATGTGCTTACTGTTTGAACATTTATTATCAGTAAACACTGAAAAATCATCATGAATAGATTCACACTCGAACAATGCTACCAAATTACACAAATTTGAAAATCAATTGTGTTAAGTTTTCAGCAATTCAGTTCACTTTCCAGAGTATACTGACAATAAATGTCAAACAGTGAGCACATTGTGACAGCGCATTTGACAGTTAACCCTGCAACGCCCAAGTTCTATCTAAGCAAAAAAAAAATAGCCCATATATATATTTATGTATTAATAAAAATCTCAAATATTTTTTATAATATACTTAGTAATTATTGTACTCAGTATTTTTGCATTATTATAATTATTTATGAAGTGAAAAAAGCATTTACTATTTTTTATACGTATAAATATAAGTAAATAAATACGATACATACTACTACTACTTATATAGACTTTGTTTAGGTAAACGAAACATCTTTTCTACAATGTATTGCAATGTCCTATACTATATAGATACAGCATAATATGTGAACAATGTTCAATAACCAATTATACCAACTAAAAAATATACCTTTTTGTATTATTTATTACCAATATGCTACCAGCCATGTTTAGCATGAGCTCTAATATATGCACCTGAGAGGATATCAACCCTGGCTGAACGCAATAGTATTAGTATCATACAGGCCCGGCTCAACTGACATTTGACGATGATGACGTCACCAAGATTGGGAGAAAACGTATGGAAAAAAATATTCCGTAGCCCAAGTATTTGTCACCGAGACAAGATGTTTGTCACCGATACAAGGTGATGTCACCAATCAGGGTGGTGATGTTATTCGTGGGTCCAGGCTTGAATACTATCGTTGGCTTCGCATCAACTGAAGATATAGACAACAAAATTTACATCCAACCTACGAAAACACTTCTTAACCAATAGGGCTGTCAGTGCTGGGAATCAGTTGGCAGAGTCAATTGTACTTCCTCCAACCACCAACTCTTTCAAGAGTACACAGGATGATTGCATATAAACACAATTTAACTGGGGTCGAATCAGCAAAAGCTGCCTCCCCACCATGTTAACCCAATTTTGTGCTGTTGCGAAGCACGGGTAGCTCTGCTAGCATCAAATAATAATGTATATCTAAGAAATTCTACACATACTTTTAATAACATAAGTTGATATCCATGGTTATATAAAAATACCACAGTACTTGGATCAGTTAAAAGGAGCACCACTTCTGCTTAACAAGGCTGCCTTGAATTTGAATCAATCAGTTCATCACAACACTTACTCTTTCAGACACTATGCTGCTAAAATTTAAGGCAAATAATCTCGAAAATTTATGTGACTACCTACAACTAAAATCTAAAAAGTGGTATTAAAATCGAAGACACCAACAAACAGCATACCCTAACATACATTTACGGTAAACACTTGCAATAAACACTATAATTTTAACAACCTAATTCTTTGTGACCAGATTCTCAACAATTTAAACGACAAAAAAGTTATTCTACTTTCAAAATTTTAATATAAATTTCAGGAATGATGAATTTTACTTATCCTAAATCACTCGATTTTATATAGTAAGTTTATTTATTTTTCAAAAACACGTTTCACATCTTTTTCAGCAATTCGATTAAATTTTGCAAATTTGTTCTATATATAACCTTAAGATCCCAAGTCCCTTTAAATAAGGCCTAGAGATGGTTAAAAAACAATAAAAATGATGTTTGCTACTAACATTTTTGTTTTTTTTTTACACAAAGTACCTCTGACTGAGGACAACAACAAATAAAGGGCACAAAACTGCACCCTGTGGCGAGTCTTCGTGATTTCGCTATGTTCCACGTTAACGTTAAGAGTCAAGATAGAGTAGATGAATTTGATTGTTTTTTTCATATATAAACCTACTTAATATAAAATATGAATTCACTGCTATATAAGCACTCCTTTTCTTTCATTGTTCTTAGTGTACGACACCGATGTGACTCCGGAAACATTGTTCAAGTTGGCAACAGTGGTGTTTGAGATCTTTCCTAATATCGGCGTCGTTAGATTTTGATTGGAGGATTTGTCCACGTCTTTTATCGACTTTTTATCCTTCATTTGTGCAACCTGAAGAGACAAAAAAAATAACTAACATGATTTATTTTTTTACAAATTATTCTTATAAGATAGTTGAAAATGAATATTGTCGGGCTTATGACCAACGTAGGCTGGCTTAAGTGAACACTCTACACTGGAGAAATAACTGAAATGGTGAATGTTCTACACTCGAGAAATAACTGAAATGGTGAATGTTTCTAGAGTGTAAAGTGACCACATAAGCCAGCCTAGATGTTCATTCTGACTGAGTAACTCAATTGAAAAATATAAACATTTTCAGAAAAATTAAATCAAAAACCTAGATTTATGAAAAATGATAAAAACAAAGAAAAAGAATGGAAACATACAGCATTATCGATAGCTTTGAACTGCCACGTCCAATGTACAATATAAAGGAAAGGCCTGTGGTCGAATCTGTTGTCATCAGGGCTGTAAGATTCTGCATGGTAGGCTGGCGTTAGGACTGTCATCTTGTGCCTGTTGATAGCATAACATCGGAAGAAATGTTTCACTTTCACAGCAACCTGAAATTATCAAAACCATCATAAAATTAAATATTGGGGCCACTGTCATTAAACAGTCTTGCAAATTTTGTTGCCAATAGTATTTTTTAGAGTGCTCTGTGAAAGATGGGATACTCTGAAAATAGAAGAGTAAAAACAATATTTCTTTAAATTTTGTACAAAGGTTCACACAGGTGATGGTCCATCAACAGCTTAATTTTGTGGCAAATTATTTTGCGATGTTTCGCTAAATCAATTAGTTTAGAGAATGAATGATGACAGGATAACCAAGAAGATATAGTAGATGAGTGAAAGAAGAGGGGAAAGGAGGTGCGGCCGTTCGAGACTGACTCGAATCGATCATGTCGAACAGATTCTCAAGGACAAATCAAGGACATTATAGTGAAAGAAACCCAAGATCCTGTATGACAAATTGTATGAATGTTTAGAAAGCTAGGAGAGTGTGTAAGGATACAGTAGTCTGGCGTTTTGTTCTCTCTGCCTACCTCGCAAAGGATGGGATATGAAGAGAAAGTCAGATAAATTTGGCGATTACAAAAAAATCTAGGAAACTCACTTCCTGGGGTGTGCACTTATCTCCCCAGGCGTGAACTAGTTTACAGAACATGCTGTAAGGTCCGCAATGTTCCATCTTCCGCAGTCTCCCAAAGTGTGAGAGCTCGGCGTACGTCATCCCCATGTCCTGCTCGTCGGTCTGGGCTATCTGACCGCTGGCCAGAGGTTCCAACTCCGCTGTGGGGGGTGCTTGCATGATCTCCGATATGGCTGGTAAGAAGAACCTGAAATGGATGTGTAATACTTAAGATTCTCTGAATGAAATACTTGACACATGTAAGTGAACCGCTGTAGTACGGGCCTTGCCTAATTCCAACTATTAGTGTTGGTTCCAACTATTAGTGTCTTTTTGTGTAAATTAAAAGTGTGTAAATGAGTGTTTGAAACAATGGTTATAATTTTTCTCAATTTTTTGGTCTCGTTGGTTTGAACATTGTTATTCTCAACTGAAAAATTTTGCGCAATGGGTGCTCCATGCTAATTTAAATAATAAATTTCAATTCACATACCTGCATTTAGCGTATGTCAAAAATGACAGCAAATCTGTTTTGGAGATGCCCCCGATTGGATTGACATCTGCACTGGAGCAATCGTACTTTGTCATGTAACCTCTGAGTGCTTCGTCAACATTGGCTGAACCGAGGACAAGGAGGCCCCCGGGTCGTCCTCGAACCCACAGCATCAACTGGGCAAATAGGTAGGAGACGACCATACGAAGTCTGGCCTAGAAATAATAAAAACGTGAATACTTAATGGAGAGACATTATTTGGGGTTAAGGAATTGTAAGAAAGAGGCGGAGTAAAATAGTTGTCAAATTGTTCGTCTAAAGAACAAAAAAACATGAAATATGTAGGTACTAGAAAAATGGTTAAAAATGAAACTGCTAAATTAATTAGATATGTATGTACATGAACACACCAGAGAAAAATGATAAATAGACCTCAAAATTTCAGTTAAAAAATATTGATTCACCTACAGAAAACTACTAATATTCATTAACGAAACTAAAGATATCGAAATAAGCAGCCTCCCAAGTGGGAGGTGCTGTATTCAAATCCTGGTGCTGATATTGCATTCTGAATTTCATTATACGGGCTTTTAGCCCAGTGAAAAGGTATAGGAAAGTATTTGGGTTTGTTTTTAGAAGCCCAGATCCATAAAGAAAATTAAACTTTCATAGTAAATTAGAGCAGCTTGTGTTGTGAAGTGGAGTAAGTCAAAACTTTATCCGCCTGTCCACGAACAAACGCATTATAAATGAGAACAGTTACCGACCACATTCTTATATTATCTTATATCGTACCTGAATGTTTTGTAAGGCTAAATTCTGCCTCGGGCATCCCCCTTTAGTCCTGAATTTAGGGACCAACCCGGTTACGGATGTAAAGATTCCCAGGACTGCAGTGACTGCTACGTCTATGGTCACAGAAAAGTGATAGCTGCCTATCTGATTAGCCAACTGAAAAAAAATACAAAATTATATTATATTTCCTACATTCTTCATTGAAAGGAGAAAAGAAGCAAGCCGTAGGGTGAATGGGACTGGGGGTACAAGTACCCATCATTTCCAGAAAGAATATTTCCTTCTTTCTTTCATTCTGGTGAGGGTGGAATAAATGCAGTGGAGATGCGGTCATTGAGATTGAAAAGGGTAAGTGTTAGGATGAAATTTAATATGTCGAGATGGTTTGGGCATGTACAAAGAATGTCTTATAATAGAATGAGAAAGATAATACATATATATGAAAAAGAGGATGTTAGGAAATGTGGTCGTTCAAAAATCACCTGGAGTGAATGTATAACATAACCAAATACTACTACGGTGATGAAAGTGAGAGATATGTTTAAAGACAGAAGTGTGTGTAGCCCTGTCCTTTCTGCCTACCCTTCAATGAATATGGCATGACTGGATAGATAGACAGAGTTTTATAAAAAGCAAATCATGTATAAAATCTGTCAATGTCTATTAATTAAACTCATATCCAATCTATTATCCAGTAAGTACCTATACAAATGACTAAATTGTAAAAAATCCTATTATTAATTTAATAAATATTAATTTAAGTAAATTGCAGACCTGGTTAGCCCTCTGCTTAGTTTCCTGACTAGAGTTTTCAGTCCCCATGTAGCAAGTGACTAGGAGCCTGTTGCACAACTCCATGGGGTCTGATGGAGTGTAGTCTGACTGGCACATTATCTTACGGATATCCGCTAACACTTGACTTTCTGGAAATAGTAAAGCAACAATATGAGTGTTAGTTGGAATAATGGTAATGACAGGTAGCCAAGAAAAATGCTTCAGTGTATAGGTAAATTTATTTTGTATTTGTATTTCTGATAAATTTCTTCAAACTTACGACAAAAATTGTCATTTCATCGAATAAGCAATAGTTTCTAACGAGGATTACTATCGTTTATACCAACATTAAGAAAATGTCAAAAGACCATCAGACCCTTTGGGGTTTAATAAATAAATAAATGGGACAAAATCATAGTTTTTTCATAAAGGTTTTCAACACAAATTAACTTTGTCCCCAGAATCCCACTCATTCGTTCCAAAGAAAAAAAAGTGTACGCAAATAATCAAAAAATATTTAGATGCTCTGTTTCCTTTGCATGTCAGTACTAGTTCAACCTGACTTTTATGGGAGACTTCAAATATGAATAAAGTTGGTTACCTCCTCTTTGTACGGCCTCACAGACTTGCGTGCACATGGAGTAGACTATGCAGGCAGTACTGGCAGAATCCACACCTCCACTCAATGGTAGGAAGAATCCCCCTTGGCCCGACCTACGTAAGTAGTCCCACAACCAACACGCAGGGCCTGAAACAATGGATTATTGTTCTGTAGAGTGAGAAGACTTCTAGATATTTTTCTACGTTTATTCTTTACTTAAAGTTACAATCGACATCGTAACAGCTTGGCGGGTTGGCACAGAGAGATCGACGGTAAAGAACAATTTTTCTTTGAAGTGAATTTAGCCACGATATGCTTAGAATTTAACGACAACCACGCCATCTGTCGTGGAACACTACATCTACTATTTATGGCAGTTAATGTAAAAAAATATTAACTACATAAAATTACCTAATGCAATTTCTTCTTCCGGCCTGTGGTACACCCACTCAATGGGCTGACAGCTGGGCACGCTGATGTCATTATCACTGGAGAGGGCAAAGTCTACAAACACTCGAGGGAATGGTGTGACGGAGGCTGCCATGTGACTTCTAGATCGGATGTTCGCTCTGTAAGATCTGATGTCTTCTAAATCTATGGTCGAAGCGATCGTTTCCTAAAAACCAAAACACACACTTAGCAAAATTACTATCATAGATTACAGAAAACATTTTTGCTTGAAAAATAATTTTAAATGCTCTTACCACATCAATTAGTGAATACTGTAATGTTCTTCCTACAATATCTCCATTGACTCCAATACACGAACAACCGTTGAAATAAACCCTCTGTCCATCACAGCCCCTGAGGTTACTGAAGAGATACGCTCCACCGCTCTTGAAGGTCGCACTCTTCACAAGATCCACTGTAATGTATGCCTTCCTGAGTTCCATGTAACTGCCTGATCCGTTGGATATGATCTCAACACCGTCCATGCTCATCGGAATGTGACGACTAGAATTACAAATGGTTGGGATGTTTAAGTGACTGTACGACAGGTGTAGTAACAAGAATAAGTCAATAAGCTTAGACAGCTTGGGCATGTCGAGAGAATGATGACAGAATGACCAAAATGATAGATAGTATATGAGGGAAAGAGGTGTGAGGAAACGCAGTCATCATAGACTGTCCTGAACGGACGGATGGGATAAGAGTGGACAAATTGCATGAACGTGACAGAATCAAGGAGTGTGTGTAAGGATGGGGCATTCTGTCCTCTCTGCCTACCCCACAAAGGACATGACGTGAGAGCATAAATCATAGATAGTAATAAGAATTTGAATGAATAACTACCTGTTTGGATTCCACAATTCTTCGCATATTTCAAATCCTATACAAGTATCTTTAGTAGAAATGACGGCATCTCCGAAAGGCACTGTGGTTTGTCCGGTGACTGTGGCAATCATCCTTGGAAGGTAGTATTCTTCAGTCTGTTTCTCCTGTAAAAGAAATTACAATGAAAATTCACACAATTCATTCGCTGTACTTAAATGCATTTACACTAAGAAAACTTGTAACCTCAGTGGGCAATCGCATCTAACTAACAATTTGATAGAAAAAATTTTTCCTAGAGTAGAATCTGTACGTAGTTGGTCTGACCATGATAGATAGGTGAAAAATATCCTTGAAACTCGGTAAGTTATTAAAGGCATAACAAACCTTTGTCCACGGAGAGAACCATCTCGTCTCTCTATAATTTCCATCCTCGCACAGCATCATCTTAGGCCTAATGAGAAGAATCTTCTGATTAAAGAAAGCCACTCTACAGTTATACGACACATTCTTGTGCTGGACTGGCATTCCTACGTCGACTAGAATATTCCGACAGACTGGTGCGACCATAATCTCGAGCAACACTTGCCAACTGTGGAGGAATGTGTCCGGTTCGTGGAAATGATCTTCGCAACTGTAGCCACTGAAACAAACATAACGATACATTTTTATTTTTAAACTATCTACTCAAATAACATGTATTTACATTAAAATGTGTCCATAATTTTCACAAGACGAACACCTAACCCCAAAAAATGTTTGAATTACTTACGACACTTCCAATTCAGGTCCCGTCCTGTAGGCGGCATTCAGATCAACGGCTTGCGATATTGACTGAAGGATTCTATTCTTGTTACCCTCGAAGTCCATAGCCCACTGGTTTAGGGTGCAGACGGCAACTGTCACCTTGCGACCCATTTTGGACTTTTTGGAGGGAATCACGGAATCTTCAGTGTTGTCGTTGCAATCCACCACTGGAAAAAAATAAAAGAATATTTGTAAATTCAAATTAAATGCAATTTTATACTCTATGGTAATTAAATGACAATATAATACACAGTTCACTTTTACGGAATAATTTCCTAATCAAAAGTGAAATCTTCTAATGGCGAACTGTCTAAACACAGAAGTGATTTGATCACCAAACGAATTGACATACATGTATTTAGGAATGGAGGAATTCCTTGATTTATAATACTGGTGATCCATGAAAATGTGAAGCGTGTAATATTACCATAAGGAATTAAGTGTGTACTAATCAAAATAAGACGTTCTTTTTTTCAATTATGTTATACTTAGTAAAATCAATTGAAAAACACTTATTATAGTTCAAAAACTTATAAAAATGGACCTAATGTCACTTTACCAATATCCCCAGAATAAATCAATGAAATAGAAACTACAAAGTTATACAATGTATGAAATATTACAAAAAATAAATAAGATATAGCCTCATTTATAAAAAGGGTTAGATCATAAAAGATTGACATGATAAATTCAGTATTAAGATGCTACTAACTTTTTTATAAATGATAGGCAGGATGAATATAATATAGTAGGCTTCTCTGTCACCGAAGGAATTCAATTTATGTATTTTTTAGTACTTTTACAGAAATTTCCTCAATTTCTCGTGGTTACGGTTGCCATGATAACTGAATAACTCCAAGACTTGATAGTCAATAATTCTATCGATGATACCTAATACCTATAAACCCATATCAGTTACTATCAAGAAAGATAATATTATGTTTTTTTAACTGAGTACATTATATTATCTAGTTTGTATCAGCTGATGACTAAAGGCGTTCACGGAGTCATTGGGTGACATTTAAAAAAAAAAGTTCACTCGATATTCTTAATTTAAATTTATTAATTTACAAAAACAAAAGGTAATTCAAATAAGGAATATTACATCATCGAAATGTTATGTTACAAGTGGTTGGTTGGCAGACATTGCCTACGGCAATAAACTCGCCATTTGAATTTTTTTTCAAGTAGGATATGTTTTTCAAAACTATTGCTGTCAAATAGTTGCAATAGTCCGTATACATTAAGTTAATTTCTGTTAAAAAGAAAAGAAAAAAAGTCTTGCATCCAATTTTCGTTTACAGAACAAGAGTGTTCTGTAAACTTCAAATTATTGCACATAAAATTTCACAATGTAAATGGGGCTTTATAATTTTGAATTCTCGTTATTTCGAATTCTATTTTTATGCTAGCAAGACGCACATCAACAATTTGAAAAAAAATCGAACAACTAAACGAATCTATTTTGAATTCAAATATATAATTCGTTGGTACAGTACAAATCCTCTGAAATAGTAAGATAGAAAACTCCCTAGGCAAAGGCTCATACTTTTTTCAACTAGACTCGCCTCTGATTTGTAGGTGTACGTTTTCAGACCTAGAACTTTCATATTTTAAAGTAGCTACACTAATCAATATTAGATTACATGTACCTGGTGTAGGGTGTAGGTAAGTAAATAGGGCAGCCCGTAAGGTAAGGGATACCCTACGATGCAAGGAGTAAATCCAATCGATGGTGACGAGAGCCTGTCGTACCAGGCGCGGCGCAGGGAGAAGGGCGGGATCCAGGGTGGGACTGGGAATAAAATAATGGTCTGGATGGACGATTCCTTCCCAATAATACGATGGCCTATTAAAGAAACTGATAACCATAAAGGCGATTGCCAATACAATTTTATTGCAACTTTCTAACAGTAGGTATAATAAAAGAGTAGGTACATATAAATTTTCCGCATGGGATCTCTTTTTATACATTTTTTCGAGTGTCCCGTAAGAGTAATTTGGGGTTGGCTAGCAGCGATCGCAGCACTGTAATAAGCTAGCCCTAGTGAACAAATGTTTTATAGTATTTTGTTTACTTAAAGTGTGAATAAATAAATGAGTAATTGACTATAAATTTTCCATAAGATGTTATGTCTCTTTTTTTTTCAGAGTGAAGTTTGCCACCCATTCTGAATGCTAAATTACCTAAATGTTATTATATAATGGATCAACAATGGATGGCAAAAACCCCTTTTACCTAAAAAGTAATACAGAATTCCGCGCCTATTTGTCGATAGAGTGTACGAGTATAAACATACTATTGACAGTTTTAACAAAACTCCTACCACAGAGTGCAGGCAGACCACCTGAAAACCCCCATAATCAAACACCCTGGAAACTAACGAGTCTAACGACTAAGACATTCTACAGATATCAGAAACTTCTAAAGGAAATTAAACATTCTTCGATTTAAAGTGTTTCAACTTAATTTCCATAAAACATAACGCAAGTCGTCGTCTGGGAATAACAGAGTTCTAACTAGCAAATTTTGAGAATTTGACTTTTTAAGTAAAAATGTTTCTAGTCGAACATGTTTACTCGTACCTGCAATTAACAAAAACACCCTAATGAGACTAACAAGGTTTCATCTGCGTGTAAAAGATACGAGCGTTTGAAACTATGATAGCATTTTTTTTAAATGAATCTGATAATAACACATCTTCGTATCACACACGTATCACGAATCACACTTCGCGATTTTTTTTCAACACTTTGACATGGTTTATTCCTAAAAGCAATTTCTGCCGACCAACCACGCAGCGTTGAGATACTCTGATTACAAATACATACAAACATATAAAACAACTACTGCATACTTCTTGGTCTTGCCGGTTCTTGTCAGCTATTTCTGTAAATACCTTGTGTGGCGATCTGTTCTCTCTGCCTACCCCACAAGGAATACAGCGTGAGGGGATAGAACACAATAGAAATACCTTGTTATTCTCGGATGACGAAGTATTAAATAGTTTACGCAGTGCAAACGGAAACTTAGCATGACAGTCGTCTTACATTTCACAAATTTCATGTGTAAGCAACGATCAGTACGAAAAGTGCAAAATACAAGACTAGTTTCTTGTGACCGACTTAGCCCAAGTAAATTAATAAACGACGGAGCTAGGCAGAGATAATAGTATGCCAGACCACCATATCCTTACACACACTCCTTGCTTCCGTCACATTCATCCAATCTGTCACACACACAAACACACGCCTATCCGATTTTTTACTCAAAACGCGTCCGTCCTTCAGGATATGCAGGTGATCGGTGCACGTCAGTCTCGAACGGCCACGTTATTATTTTTCCTAATTAAAGGAATCGGAGAAAATCAATTGTCGTACACCTCACAGAAATCTGAATACTCTTGTGGAACGAAGTGGCATAAGTTGAGATCGCCAATAGACAATTTGTCCCGTCTGAATTATCAATATTGAAGCGTCTCTAGGAGACAAGTTCAAAATGCCTTATGCCCAATCCCACCAACTTACACCTAGGCAGGGGACTCCTAAATAATTTCCATACAAAAACAGAGATAATATTATTTATTGAATAAAGAACATCACCTAGAAGAGCATAAATTCATATCAAATTCAACATAAAACTCCTACGTAGGGGCCGAAATATCTCCACCCAGAATCTCTCCTACGTAGGAGAGTTTTATGTTGAATTTGATATGAATTTATGCTCTTCTAGGTGTTGCTCTTTATTCAATAAATAATATTTTCCCTGTTTTTGTATGGAAATTATTTAGGGGTCCCCTGTCTACGTGTAAGTTGGTGGGATTGAGCATTAGACTCGTGACATAAAATAATAAAATATAAAGAATCAGCCGATAAAAGACATGAAAAAAAACTGCAATTTTAAAACGAATCAATCAGCATTTACCATGCGTGTTGTGTGCATTGATATGATCCCTAATAACAAACATTTGCGGTCGCTTTGTCCCACAAAATAAGCCAAATGATACTCCATCATGATAGGAGTTGTAGGTAGTATTTCTCTATATAACAATATGCCATAAAACACATTATGGATAGTGTCAGTTCATTGCACTTTACTACTAGCAATCAAGAGTGCATGTCTATCAGTCAGTGGGTACTGGATAGTGGGTATACCTTCAAACAAGACGAACTACTAAGTAACTAACCAAACTTACTACAAGTAGAGATGAGTGAGACAGACGAAATAGGAGAACTGTAATAATATATTGTTATTCAGCTGTGATTAATAACAGGAGAATAATGATCTGGACGACTTAAATGCCGCGTTCGAGTACATGTGCGTAATGTGACATAAGAAAGTGGAACAACTTACTTTCATATTAAAATCGCTGTGGAACAATGAATGAAGTTCAATATTTTTCTTCTATGATATAAGAGTATGTAAAATAAGAAATATCAGTGACTGCGAGACGGGTGTAGAGACTATAGTGAAAGTGAATAAGCTTAGATGGTCTGAGCACGTTGAGAGAACGAATTATGACAGTAAAGACTTAAAAGATACATGCGGATGAAACAAAAGTCCGAGACTGATCTGTACCGATAATGACGGAGAGATCCTCAAGAAAGGACGAAAGTGAATGTGACAAATTGTATGAATGTGACGGAATTATGGAATGTGTGTAGGGACAATTGGCTTTCTGTACTCTCTATTACCCAGAAGGGACGATGAGGAGATAGACAAATAAAATTTTGCTACAATGTTAAAACTGAAAATGAAACTGAAAATGTGAAAATTAGCAGTGATTTTCTCAATCCAACTCACCCCTGCAGTGTGTGTGGAGCAGCTATTATGTATTATCGTACAGGTATTCTACTAATAATAAGAACAGTTTGCATGTCTGCACGTTATCTTGCTTGAGGTTGATTGGCAGACGCGGTTTGAAACAAACAACAACTTACCATCAGGCAAAGCAAAACTGAAATTGAACCATCCAGCCATCGGGAAAAAATGTAATCAATCATAATCATAAATAATAACTACATATTACTATGGAATGAAATATTTACATCAATGTAATAATTTAGAATGACAATTTTGCTGTAGAGATCTGAGAATCGTTTACAAAGTTAATACTGTTAATAGAAATTTACAAAAAAAAACTATTCACAATACTAAAACATTCCATTACATTTATGATTTAATACATGACATGCAATACATTGAGGGTAAAACCAATGTTAGCTGAGTTAGCTCCTATGTCATCCAGTCTTTTATGCAAAAAGATTATTTTCCCACGGGAAGGCTTGAGGTTCGCCAGAAGGCCTTCCCTCAACAAACTCCTCTCGGAACTACTCTGACGCCCTTAATATCCCTCGGTGTTCAGGGGTCAAAACAAGTGTTCAAAAAACTGATTTTACTGACTCAGAAGTCTAAAAATACTGACTTTTACTGACTACCTGAACGTTAAAAATGTATGTGTTAAGTATTAAAAATACTTTAGATATATGTCATGCCTTCGTTACAGAAAAAAAATCGGTTTTTTTATCGAACTACAGAACTAAAAAACATAGCACCGCAAGCGAATTAGTTTGTGAAATTAAAAGAAATTCATAATGCAGATCGGGTTTATTGTCTTTAATTAAAAATATAATGAATATGACTAAAAATACTAGGCATAATTAGCGTCGATTATGTTTTAATAGGACTTTTAATAGCTTTTAGGGTACCAGTGTGAAAATGTTGAGTGCCAAACCTTAAAAAACAGACAAAAATGACAATTTTTCAAAAAAACAACCGACCAGTTTTGACCCCTGCATACCTATAGAATAAAATCAGAGAAATGTTTGTCATTCTTCTATGTATTTAATTACCACGGCTCTGCAAAGCATAAAAAAGTTTGTGAATATCTATAAAGTTGAAATATTTGCGTACAAAATATATGTAATCAAATCCAACAACAGCTGATTGTATCGCATTCCTTAGCCTAATAAAGTTTTAACTCGTAAAATAAAATAATTTGGGAACTTCCTGATTTATATTACATGTGAATATTTGATATTAAAATAAAATAAAAAGATAGTAGTAACAGTAAACAATTATTATTAGCTTTATATGACTAGAACACGAGACCTTATCCGTCATTTTGGGAAGTTATTGCCGTAGGTATTACCAACTTAACCACGGGAATGAACAGTAGAACCAACTTAATAAAATAGTAAGTAGGTAATTATTAGATGTTTCGCAATAGTTAATTTTTGGTTAGCAAGAAAAATCAGCAAATACATCAAATTTGTAGCAAACGTCTGCAAACAATACGGATGTAAAGTGAATGCTGCGCCCCTAGCAGTGCGGTCCAAAAACCTCCGACAATTTTTTGCTAATTTATGTTCACCTTATAAAACAATACTGTGCTACATTTTTACGCGACATTACGAAGTAAAACACACCGACCGATATTTGACTATAAAGTTGCGCGTTTAGTACGAAAAAACGCTGTCAAACATGACAGTTGGATCCATATCCGTGGTTGTGAGATATGCTGTGATGGTATGTATAGAAATATGACTGCATCTGACTCACATTTTGTCACTAAATTGCTGTTTTTGTTCTGGTACTATCCTTAGCCCTTTTTCAGGCACTCGCTCCCGTTAAGTTTTACATATTTGGGATTATAAACTAGACCAAACTGACAAAATAATAACAATAGTTAATAAACCAATCATAGTGTAAAAGGATCTGACCAGCATCTTATCAATAATACACTAATTAATTATTCATATTGCTTACTAAATTGCTTACTAAACTACAAATGGCAGCCCAATTGACAATAATATCAACATTTTGCGGACCGTTTTAATGACAACTGAATATTTCTGGAAATAATGACGAAACTCAGTTTTTATGTGAAATTTATTTTGGGCTACACGTGGCAGAGCAATATGCAAACAATTTTTCTCAGTATCGAAAGCACTGCAAATCTATAAATACAATACTATCAATTTTATTGGTACCTGAGCTACTATACGCACAGAGACAGGGAACCGCTCACACTTCGACATGACTTCGACTCTTGTATACCATAACCGTTCTGAGCGAATCCACAAATAATGCTGGCAAAGGTTTACAGTCAAACTTCACGAGATTCGAACTGTCTTTGAAAGTTCATTTTTAAAGAGGAATTCTTAAGGCAGTGAGGAATCTGAAAAGCGTATTTTTCAATTAGACAAGCTTACTAAATATGCTTTGTAAAAAAAGGGTAGATACGTTGAACATTTCTCTGGGGAATTAATTAAACAAATATTTCTCGTCTTGTGTAGATTCCTGAAAAAGAAAAAATGAAAAATACATCTGAAAAGTTTTCTCAAAGAAAATAGCATTTAGCTTCCCGAAAGTCGCAACGAATAATTATATTTCATAGTGTCAATTTGAATTGAAATCTAGTGAACTACTATTACCGGGGTTAGCTAGCAGAAAGCTCGCCCTAGTGAACAAATGTTTTAGCATCGATTACTGGTTATGTAACATACGTTCACTCAAAGTGTAAATATTTTTTTATGAACACCTATTATAGCAAAATTGTCCCAAAAAACGTATTTCTAAAATTAGATCACGCGATCGTGCACGCGATTTTGAACCTTAAAGACGCGGGAAATGTACACCAAATTGAACATAAATGAAATTGCGACAGACAAAATAATACATACTTAAAATACAAATTGTTTCATGTTCTAGTATGCATTACTTGCAACTGTTTGTATTAATTATTAACACTAAGTTTACAGTAAGTACTAGTTTGGACTGGAGAATAATCCATGAGTAATTGTTGCAGTAAATCACTCAAAATTCAACCAACACGACAAGGCGGAGGTACGGGCATTTAGTTGCATGTCTAGTCTGCAGTTAATAGTATAGTTTACAATAGTTTACTATTTTATAGTTACGTAATACGTAGAATTACGAAGAACTCTGCATAAACGTTGTTAGCAAAACAATTAACTCTTGTTTGGGTGATATTATTATAATACGAAATATCTACTTGGTTTCTCAACGAAGGGAATCTAAACATTGAAAATACTATGTTTTATAACTTATCATTCAATTCAATATTGACACAACTTTATTTACTACTATGGAGTTTCAACGAAATTAGGTTTCATTTATTTATTTGCATTCCAAAAAAACGGAATTGCGGTTATAGTTTGGATCAATTTTATAGACAATTTAGTACAAATTAAGTATATTTGTCATGGGTCACATTCTCCTATCTCTTACCATATTCCTAAAAAATGACAAAAAAAAACTCGTAGGGGACGTATTCAGGGGGGCTATGGGGGTGAAATGCTCGGAAACCCTGTGGCGAGGTATGAACATATGTGTAAACTTTCATTTAAATCACATTTCGAGTAAAAAACAGAAGCATTTTAAACCATCTTTACAAAAAGAACGGTACAAAAACTCCATATCTTCGTTGTTGGTTCTTCGGGTTTCCTTACTGCGTCTAGAGTATGGTTGAATAACCGAGCTTTCGAGACTTCACCCTGAAGATGGCAGTAGTATCGATGGCGAAAGCTCGGTTATTCAACCACTCTACACGCAGTTAGGAAACCCGAAGAACCAACAACCAAGATGTGGATTCATCACACTGAGAAAGCCTACAAAATTATTAGTACAAAATCCCCTTCAACCCAAAAGTGATGGAAATAAGGATGTTGTACATTAGCTTACGAGATAGAAAACGTGATAAAGTGAATTAGACGGATGTGGCGTCCATCACAGCCTTAATGAAATTAAATTGGGACAACTGATGTCTGGTGGACCACACGAATCTTGTAAACCACAGGCGAGATGTTCTGACGACCTAACACAGTGGCTGAACATCAGTTGAATAAAGTGACAATAGGAAAAGAGAAAAAGGAAATAGAGAGTTTAACACCACTGAAAGAATAATTGCATTGTGATTCTATGTACAATACAAGTTAGTTGCTAAAGTACACGTAGTATACTCGTACTTACTACATTTGACAATGTTAGCATGCCACAATAATTATATGATACACAAAGTTACAAATTATTTACTAAATGTACTACAGCATAAATAATATTAATTAATTATAACATCATAACATGTACGTAATTATTATGTTAATTTATTATAGTGCAATAATAATAATAACTTCAATTTACTTTATTCAAAGAAAATTTCTAAATACATACTGATATTTCAGGCACAATACTTGTATGTTATCCCCCGCGCATTTGAGCCTAATCCTCTGATATCCGTGATATCTGGATAGGCGATTTTTTCCCAGTATTAGGCTGATGAGTTTATATGTCAATCATGAATGATATGAGTATTGGCATGTCCTGCCTCCGCGTTGCGAAACAATATTTTTTTATTTAAAATGTGATAACACCAGCAGATCTATTTATTATGAGACGTAAACGGTTGGTGCAGACATCCAATCTGGAAGTGCCTGGTTCGAACCTTGGGGCCGACGACGTACTCTGCATAGCAAGACACAAGTTTTTAGCGTCCTATGAAGTGTGCAGGAACGTATTTGAGTTTGTCGACACAAGCCGAGATGATTCTTTTATTTCCAAAACGCCATATCTGAAACTGTATTGGTTGTTGACTCTGAACAATTATTGAAGTTTGTCAAAAGTTATACGAATTCTCAGAAAGAGTATTTACGTCAATATGGGAAGTTTTACGAGTTTGTGGAAAACATACATATTATGTAATGTAGGTACTAACTAATAACTTAGATCTGCCATGATTCAAAATTCTGCGGTATTGTTTACCTATCGATATTTCAAGGAAAAGCAAATATTCATCGCGATGGTATACAGGGTGATACCTTCCAATCACCTTCCACGAATTTTCCTGTGGGAAATTAAGTTATACGAAGCTGAAAATAAAACACCCTCAAAACTGTATGAAGAATTTTCCCCCTCAAAGCACGAGCTTTGCTCAATTTTGAGGAGTGATTTTTTTACTTATAGTTACATATTGTGTTCTTGTTTATTTTTGTATCTTATCTCACTTTGTTATTTTGGTTAATTATATACTTAAATAAATTACATATCATTATTAATTAGGATTTTCGACCGATGGTCGTTATATGGTGGAAGTCTATTTTTAATGGTTAAAATGGATGACTATTACACAGCTTAAAATCCACGAGATGACTTTTATTATTGTGTGTGCTGATAGGAAAGGTTGTATGCCTGAAGGAGACCTGATTACGGCAAATGACAAGAAGATGATCTATTCCATTTAATCCATTCACGCAACATCCCTTGCGGGGTAGGCAGAGAGAACAGATCGCCAGACTTTCCTATCCTTACACACACTTCACATCAATGCTATTCGTCATACTCATTGTACGATTCCATTTACTCAAAACAAGTCACAATAAGATGTCCATCACCGTATATTTTGATGAGGAGGTTTGACCTGACAGATTACGTAAAGAAAGTAGCGTTTAGTTAAAAAAAAAATGGGTTAAATTTGTGTCAAATCTTGAAGGTAAAAAAAAAACTATAAGAGGTTGTTGCAAACAAGTCATAAATAATTATTGCTTCAATAAATTAGGAATAATCGCAGTTAATCAGCTGGTACTAATCTAAATGGTGGTACAAAGGGTTGATTTATGGAGAGGCATTTTGGCAAACATCCATAACGTTTAATGCGCTAATGTTGCTACTTGCTACCGATCAGCAGACACTGTTTTTTATTTCTTTTTCAGCCACTAAAACATACTGCGACAGAACATTAGACATGCGACTAATATGAAGTGTAATATGCACATTATGTATGTTTGTGGAAACCATAGGTTTAAGAATTATGAAGGGAGAGATAACACGCACTGCATTAAATGCTGAGTGAAGAAGTCTGATGGTGACTCCCTCTGTTTCTTTAAGGAACGCTAAAAGAGCAAAAAGTAGTACGTAAGTATGTAATGAGCCCATATCAATTTAAAGCAAATACGAGTTCGTAGATATTTTCAGCAATCGTTATTTGTTTAATCATTTACAAATACGATCTGAAAAAGTGGGACCCAATAATGATGTTTGCTATTTGTTTGAGCATTTGAGTACACAGAGAAGCAAATTAACCACAAAAGCAAAAGAAATCGTCCGCAGAATTATAGGGAGTGAGATACACGAGGTTGGAATCATTGTTCATTTGGATTTTCATTAAAATAGGTATACTTAATTTATTAAAAGAAATTGATAATTTTACGTGAAAGACCTCTTTTATATTACGGAAAATAATTAAGAAATAGTAGGCATTTAACGTAATAATACTTTATTGAATTTTATCGGCAAAAAATTATAATTATTCGCATTCACGCAAACTGAAACAGTAGTGAAATGCTTTGATGGTACATTCCTATCCAATCCTTTAAATACCTTCACTAACAAGGTTTGTAAAATAATATCAGCTGAAGATATAATGTTCCATCGTAGCTACAAAATTACGACAGAATCGCGGAAAGTTGTGTATGGAAGTGGAACAATTATGAACTTATTATCCCAGAACCGACCACAGAAGACATGAGCATTGAACAGATCTCAAATGGGGGAAAATTATCCTCTTTAGATCAAGACGTCTGAACGCACTGTGGAAAACTATCCCATCAAATAGTTCTAGGGGTACTGGGGAAATTAATGGGAGTGCGATGGATACCTGTGAAATATTGACGCGGAATTTCGACGCTCCTGAACTCAAAAACATACCAGTTTTGGAATCGTAAAGTGCAGAATAAAGTGACAACACGGAACGCCCACTTCAAATAACTGGATGTAGGATTGCTTCATACAATTTTAAAATAGACAGGTAAGTTTCTGATGGGGCAAATTTGACGTCGACTGTCAATTTTCATTTTTCTGTTCTGAATTGTAGCATGATATCGTCTACGTCATAGACATAATTTCATGACCTAAACCCATCTTACAAAACATACAAAAAATTAACAGAATAAATGTCCATAATTTACAAACGAAACACGAAAACCAATTTAGTTTTAGTTATAATTTCGACAACAACTTGGTACAGCAAAAATAATAAAATCGATAATAAAAAGGGGGAGATGACAACATGACAGGTAGAAATAAAATGGGTCAATTATATTTGACATAACCCAAATACAATAATGTGCACAATATACGCGCCTGTCCCCTATCTAAACAAGAAAAACGTTTAGAATCGTTATACATAATATTGTGTTCACGTGAGGGGAAAATGGTAAATTAGGTACCTGACAAATTGTAGGTGCTTCAGCGAAATAGTATAAAAATCAATAAAGGATCATCTACATAAATTTCAAAGGCACTGACAGACACCTGGCTCATAATTATACTAAAACGCCTGCTGTCCGTATGTTCTCTCAGTCACTCGTAGACGAGTGGATAGCCTTAAAACACAATAGAAAAGAAGTAGGTATAATTTGCCAGTGAATACGTTAAGCAAGGCATGTAAATCAGTGACCGATCATGTCGATCAGATCCTCAAGGAAGGACGCGTTTTTGTGTATAATAAACCAGAGAGCCTGTATGACAAGTTGTATGAATATGACGGAAGCTAGGAGTGTGTATAAGGATAGGGCGGTCTGGCGTTCTATCATTTTCGCCTACCCCTTAAGGAATAGATAGATAATCAGTAAAACTTTTGAGTCATATAGCTGTCAATATAAAAGGTACACAGTAGGTTTCCAGGTCCAATTCAAAACTAATTAAGTGCGTACTAACTAAAATAAGACGTTCACATTACCAATTATTTCACAGTAAAATCGATTTAAAACATGCTTACTTGAGTTCTAAAAAAATTACAGAGTTGGACCTAGTATCAAATATAGCATACACAATCAGTAGCAAGTGGATAGCTACGAGTACGTTTCCATCAGTGCTACATTGCCACGCCGCCCTCCGTAGAAGATGGGCGGACGTTCTACGGTGGGCATTGCTCGCGCTACGATAAAATCAGTAGAACAATAATAAAAAATAAATAAACAATAAAAACTACGAGCTATACGATATTTTAAAGGTTGTAAGATGCTCTGACACGCAAAATATACCAATACTTTATTTATCATAGTATAAAATACGTAAAAAAGGATTAATATACCTACCATGAATATAAATCATACTTTTATATCAAACGCTATCAAGGATATTAATTTATATACCAATCGTTTATTAGAAATCTTTTTATAATACAATTGTATAAAATTAATATAACAATATGTTAGATTTTTTACATTAAGTAGTTGTTTTAATAAATATAAAATTAATTTGTTATAATCCGAATATCTAGTTCATAATTTATGCGGTTGTTGGTATGGAGATTCGTTAGTTTGTTAATAATTGTTCAGTAATACTCGATTAAAATATTTGAAAAGTTTATATGAAAAACGAAGCACAAATGTTAATAACCAAAAGTTAATTTAAAAAAGATATTAGTGAAGCAGGAAAATGGAAGAGACAAGACAAGTTATGGAGGAATTCGTAACGACGGGTAAGTTTGCAATATCTTTATAAATTTTGTAAATCAAGTTAAGATGGTTTGGACATGCTGAGAGAATGAGTGATGACAGGATGTATGTGGTTAAAAGAGGTGGTGTTAGAAAGCATGGTCGTCCTAGGTTAATCTGGATAGATCATACCGAGCAGATACTCAAGAAAGGGCGTATGTGTATTGTGTAATGTGTAGCTAAAGGAATAGACTTACCTGACGGAAGCACGAAGTGTGTGTAAGGATTGGACAGTGCGGCGTTTTGTTCTATCTGCCTACCCCGCAAGGGATGCGGCGTGAGTGTATGTGGTGCAGTATAGTCTATTCTTAATATTTCAAACATTTCTTTCTTACGATATAGATAGTTTCACAGACTGAAATATCTTCCACGTTTCATACCTCGTAACTAAAGTTCACCAGATACGAAAATCAAATAAGTTTAGGAAAACATAATTACGATTAAAAACAAGACGATGAGATTGCTTGATTATGAAACTACGCACGAATAGAGAAAATGAAGGGAAATTTATATCAGGGTCGGCTGATAATTATCATGCATGATATTTATGAATGATAAATTTCCATGTCAAAATCGTAAAAAGGTTCAATTATATTAAAAAACGGAAACAAGCGACAACTTCCATTTTTTGTCAGACGGGAAAAAATATTTTCCTCCCTCCATAGCTACCAAAATATATGTAGGTACAGTAAGCACCGAAGCCGATTATTTTTTGTTAACATCAGATTGTTTTTTTTATTAGGTACCAATAAAAGTCACAGGCCCACGTCCAGACTATGAAATTCTTCAAAACTATGACGTGGGCACGTGCGTGAATATTGTTTGATGACTGATTTCATAGCGTTGTAGTTTTGAGACTGATTTTATTGTACTCTCAACTCACTAAAATCGATAAAATAATCAACCTCATCAGTTTGAATTGATAATTATCGTATTTTTTGGAACCCTGATTCATAAGAATGGCAATATAATAATACTATAATATATAGTATCTTCTTGTGGCGAGTTGTTGCGTTTGCGACTATTTGTGTAATGAATCAACGCCAACGTGCAAATAGTTTCGAATGGAATTATTCAAAGGAAGAAGTTAATAAAGCAAAAATATCCAACACGACAAATTACTCAAAACATAAAGTTTAGACTAAGTAAATTATGTACGCATAAGTACACAGGAATTGCAATAATTAGTAACTACATATCTGAAAAACATGAGAATGAATTTTAAATACTTGCTTACACTGCGATAAGCTCGCCCAAGTGAAAAATGATAGGATTTATATTTGATACGTTCACATGTCTTTGTATCTTGTTCACTAAAAGTGTAAATAAATACCTCATGAGGTTATTAGGGAAATGAGTGACTGATGCAAGACTGGTGTTGTAACAAGAATGAAAGTGAATAAATTAAGATGGTTTGGGCATGTTGAGAGAATGAAAGATGACAGGATGACAAAAAAGATATATTTGAGTGAACGAAGAGGGGTGAGGAAGCGCGGCCGCCCGAGACTGACCTGGTCCGATCATGTCGACCAGATCCTCAAGGATGGACGCGTTTTGAGTAAAAGGAATCGGAGAGCGTGTATGACAAATTGTATGAAGCATTGCGCAAGAATTGCGTGAGGGTATAGATAGATAGATAGATAGATAGTAAATAAATAAATACGTTTCGACACACTTGCTGGTGTCATTATCTTCAAACGGTTCACCCGCAAATCAAAAAAAGTTAGGCATATCAAGTTTTCACCGTGAAAACTTGAACAAGTAAACGATCATCATTTGTCGATGTGGTTTTCCTTTTAGTTGTAATTTTCCAGCAATGAGCAAACCCCCTACAAATAGCTCAGTCCTTTTGCAGCACGAAGTCGGCAAAATTAATAACAGATGGGACTCTATGCAGTATGATACCTTAGGGTGGGATGTTTCAGAATATCAGGCGTCCCCCCCGCCACACCTGACGCGTCACCCCCCTGGCCCCCCGAATAGGTCCCCCTACGTGGTTTTCATCTATTTATCAAAAAATTGTAACAGATAGAAGGAAAATGTTAAGGACAAAAATAGTCCTTAATAAATTCTCTACAAAATAGGTAAAGCACATTTTTTGATAGGACTAGTAATTTACCCGCAATAGCCGGTGAAAATATCGTAATTTTTTAATAAGAACCAAAAATTTTTTATTTTACTCAAATTGCTGAAAATTCATAAGAGCTACAAGAAAATGGTCAAAGAATGAATTAATTGCTATAGTTTTAGCTATAAAATGAGCTATTATTTATTTTTGCACGGCTCATAGTTTTTGAGTTATAACATAAAATTCCAATGACAGAAGTCTTAAAAATGGAACTTTTCATACAATTTGTATTGAAATGCTGTGATATTAAAATTTAGGTTACGCCTGTTTTTCACAAGTATGTGAAAGATAAAAAATGTATTGGAGTATGACTGGATTTTGTAAGTATTTTAAGGTATAATTCTTTAGAAGTTCAATACACTTTTGCCAGCCATATTTCAAAGCCGTATCCCAGTTTTGCAGAAGGATTCGTCAAGATCATTAAAGAAGAAAATTTAGTGTATGTCTGTGTAAGATACGAGGTTCGGCTGAACACTTCGTAGCCCTGAGAAAAAAATGTACAGACCAGTTTAAGTTCATTATTGATATAGATAATTTAAACTTCATTAGGGCTATTTACAAAATTTGAGATCGATAGGACGACGCTGGCACTCTTGGCACCATTTTTATTTCAACGTGTTTGACATTTTTGTGAAAATGTGAAATTGTCAGCTGCGATCCGTGATAAAATATTATTTTATCTAAGGTCATAGACCGACACGAACCATAAAAGAAATATCGGGTTCATTAATGGAGTCTGTTCCATCATATGCCATGATTAGAAAGTAAGTGCCAGATTTTGAATGGGCACAGCAAGGTGTCAAACACAACCCTTGAAGCGGAAAGCAATAAAATGCAGTAGTTCTGGAGAACGTCGATAAAGACATGGATTAATTTTTCAAAGATCGCGGAATTATTAGTTAGGTGATAGCAGAGATTCCAGTGATCTGATTTTAATCAGTAGTGTTCATCTTAACTTCAGAACAGGACTTGTACAAACCCTCGAATCGCCGGGTGCCAATGCTTTTGACCCATATCCTAACCTTGAGGAATCCTTCTGGAAAACTGGGATAATGGCTTTGAAACATGACTGGCAAAAGTGCATTCAACTTCGAAAGGATTATATCTTGAAATACTAAAAAGACCCAATCATACTCCAATACATTTTTTATCTTTCACATGCTTGTGAAAAACAGGCTTAACCTAAATTTTAATATCACAGCATTTCAATACAAATTGTATGAAAAGTTCCATTTTTAAGACTTCTGTCATTGGAATTTTATGTTATAACTCAAAAACTATGAGCCGTGCAAAAATAAATAATAGCTCATTTTATAGCTAAAACTATAGCAATTAATTCATTCTTTGACCATTTTCTTGTAGCTCTTATGAATTTTCAGCAATTTGAGTAAAATTAAAAAAATTTGGTTCTTATTAAAAAATTACGATACTTTCACCGGCTATTGCGGGTAAATTACTAGTCCTATCAAAAAATGTGCTTTACCTATTTTGTAGAGAATTTATTAAGGACTATTTTTGTCCTTAACATTTTCCTTCTATCTGTTACAGTTTTTTGATAAATAGAGGAAAACCACGTAGGGGGACCTATTCGGGGGGCCAGGGGGGTGACGCGTCAGGTGTGGCGGGGGGGACGCCTGATATTCTGAAACACCTCACCCTAAGGTATCATACTGCATAGAGTCCCATCTGTTATTAATTTTGCCAACTTCCCCATACATTGATTTCCTAAAGTGACTGAACTAAAATCATAATTTAAATAAATGATGTCATTAGGAAAACAATGCCCTGTGTTTTTACGGAAAATAATAAAAAGCGTTTGAAACGGAACAAAAAAATTCATTATTTATTTGGAGAAATTGCTTTCGTGTAACTTTTTGTCTTCGTTTCTTTTAATCATTTTTTGTGTTTCGCAAAATCCCCTAAAGGACACTCGAAAATAACAAGCAATTTTAATATTTATTACGTGAAGTAGAAAACTATCCATTTTAATAAAAAGTAAATGTCGTTTGTTCGCTACTTGTTTCCTACAGAATTACAATGTTTTAATAAATAAAATATTTAAAAAAATAATGTCTGCTTGTGTACCCAAATATCTAATTGCGCAACCTAAAATCCTGTGTCGTGGAGTTTAGAATGCATCGTCTGCACCAAGAATTGGGCGAACTTAGAGTCGTCCTATGGAAAAAATGTTTTTTGCGTAAAAGACTGGATGACATAGGAGCTGAAGCTCCTGAAACATCCAGGGGTAGAGGTGAGTTTACCCTTAATGACTACCACTATGAAGTATTCGAATTTTTCTTTGAGTAAATTCGGGTTGACTGTAAGATATTGCTTTTGCAATAAGTCGCCTTTAGCATACTACTATTGTCTGGTTTTCTAATATCTTTGTTTACTCGAGTTATGCCAGGGAGGAGAGCTAGTAAGGAATAATGAAATGGAGGGCAACGTACCGACAAACGAAAAGTTTCGTACCTGTATTTATATAAAAGGAATATTATAGAGAAAGAAGATTGTATACAATAGAGTATAATCGTAATACAAAAGGCTGTATTCAACACGCTAATGAACTTGGAATCAGGCATTATGTACTTGCAACCCTCCTGAAATAAACTCCTGAAACTTGTACTTCAAAACTAAACCAATTACGTATATGTAAATACGTGTAAACGTACGTCGAGACCAGAAATAGATCCATGGTGTTGAAACTGTAGCGACTAGTTTCAAACCTTAATAATTTACAGGGCTCTCAAATTAGTAGGACCAAAAAGGATCGTTTTATTAAGTTAAGAACTATCACTCAGTGTCTTAAAAATGCCAATTCAATAAAAAAAAATTCCTTTGGCACGCCACAGGCATAGGTAGATTTCAAGTGATTTATTAATTTTATTAATTTTAAGAGTACATCTGTACAATAAAAACAATCACAATATTATCAGCAAATAAACCAGCGAAGTGATGAAGTAGTATGGATGTAGTTTATTCTTTGATTATCGAAGTACCGTATGACGAAAAAATATTTGATTAAATACTTCAATAATCAAAGGAAGTACCTAATCCAATAATCAAATTATTTTCATTCCACGATTAGTACCGGTACCTAAGCACTAGAAATTTGAAAAAAGATGTGAGTTCTACTCGTATCGTGAAGCACTTTTCTAAGACAACAAACACGGTAGTACCTATGCGGTAACTACTTAACTAGATCATTCGATCGATCATTGTCGTCCAAGGAATTGATCTAGACAAAATCTGTAAATTGATCTGTATTCCTTATTAAATGCCCTTTCATACGATACCAGACACGGACCCTCACAATCATTGGATCCCCTCAGAATGATTGTTTTTGTATTTAAAGCCTTAAAAAGTGAACCTTCCTCTTAATGGATTTCACCCAATCTCCTATCAGTTCATCTACCCCTTACCAAAAATCTACCACCCAAGTTTCACGTTTCTGCGACGCATAGGTTGGCCGCAAACGTGCGCACAAGAAAAGGGACATATATATATATGGCTTATATATATAAACTTTTAAACCAAGGTCGGATTCGGGTTCTCCTGGTCCTAATTAGTGATACTGAGTAGAAATTTTTCAATTCTGCGACATCACGGGAGAAACGAATAGGTAGAGTTCCTTATGGAAATCTACCTAATACAATATTATGCCCTAGTAAGAACGCGCACAACATTAGATTTCAATGTTGAATTGTTTACAAAACAGTTAATTGGATCCAAGAAAAGATTAAATGAAACGTTTATCAAACAAAGATTATAATTATTGCAAAATCAGAACACATATTACTGTGATTTAAAAGTACATATGTATAGGGCATACAATTAACTAGTCCGCAAGAGCAACTTCAAGAAAAACGACGGATGACGTTGCCAAACGTGCCGGAACAGCAGGAATGCAAATGGACCAAGATCGCTTAGCATGAAATGAGATGAAAGAGGACGAATGAAAGAATGGACGGCTACGGGTTGAAGGCGTACTGCCCGAAATCTGGCACTATTTCTGGAGAAAATAGAGGGGAAGTCATGGGGAAGTCGGCGGAACCGTATTCTAGATACTTTTGTTTGAAATGTAATATGCATACTGGTAAAATTGATTAAAGATTTCTACCTTTCCTAACCTAGGTTTAAACCTAGTAAACCCGGGAAAATCTAGTTTTATTTGTTCATCTAGCATTAGGTACTCGTAACATACACACATTATAGATCTATAATGAAAAATCGCAAAGGAAACGAGACCGGAAGGATGAAACACAATATCCTTTGTTGTCAAAGGAAAAATTGCGATAGGATGTTCGACAATTGTAGACCTAACCTTATAGCTGTGTATTGTGCCTATTTCTGTCTCTATAGGAACTTAGGGAGGGATGTACCTAGTTACTTACTGAAACAAGTTTATTGTATCGAAATAACAAAAGTACCACCTGGTTCTACATATCAACCGTGTAGCCCAAAGCCATCGTTATAATACAACACTACTGAAATACAAAAAATACTTTTTTAAAGGATAAATACGCAATAAATACGTACGTACAATATACTCCGATATATTCACATATTTGAAGCACAAACCATTTTTGTGAAAAGCTGAGTTTTACTATACACTCGTAATCTTTGATTTACATAGGCATTATACACCATACACGTTTGAATATAGCTTTGTGAAAAACTTAACAGCCGTATACACGATCGATAACCAATAGCGTCTTTAATATCCAATCAATTTTAAAATTGACGCACGTGACGTCAGTCTATATGATGGAAAGCATGCAAAATATCAATTACTCATTATTTTTTTGAGAAAATAATGTATCGAAGACATCAGGGCGGCGACCTTTTAACAATCTATAGACCTAAAGGGTGGTTATGTGGTATTGTAAAAGTTGAGACACCCGGCAACGTCTGATGAAATAATTAAAAAATGAAAATTTATGATAAATTTTGTAACGGATGGGTTTTACAGAATTTAAATTAAAGTTATTGCGCGATAAATTTATCTCCTCAAGTCGCAGCATGTAAACAAAATCTATCTACTGAGCTTAAATTTGCAAATCGATTTTAATTTTATTATCTACATATTGCCTGTTTAATTATTTCAAGATTCGTTAAGTGAATCGGTACAGTGTAGGACATCAGGCATATATGTACTCGTATATTAAGGATATATCCCCGGGTACTAGAATTGGCCCCACACATTTTTTCGAGTTTCCGGTACGAGACAGGTGATCGTAAAATCAGACATGTGTCATATTTTTCGGCAATGAGTCTCGCCACCCATTCTGAATGTCGTGTAAGTGTTGGCGCAGAGAAAATTTATGTTATACCTACACACGGTATAGTTGTATATTGGGGAGGTATCTCGAAATATTATAGGTACAGAAAAAAAAGGCTTTTTGTGTAAAATTTATTGTTGAAATAAAAAGTTAAAATGATCATTGAAAACGAATTTCACATACTTAAGTAAGTAAGGCTAAGAAAACTGGTTGCATTGGCGGTTCGAAATCGAAGGGAAACGGATTTAAAACCAATAAAAAAATCGAAAAGGTTAAAAAAATCACAATTATGTAATTAAGTATCTCAACAACAATATTTCACTTTCCGACATGACAGCTTACAAGCCTTTGCGCCGAGGGGTGTACTACATATCCACATACATAAGCAAATAAAACGTTAAAAGTTATTGAAAATTCATTGGATGTCCTTCTTACTACGCTGTAGAACTTTTGAGATGAGCAGCGCTAGTATCGCTATTTTTTGTAGAGAAAAACTTATATCTGACCGTTTTCTTTTTTAGTTCAGGACATCGCCGCCACTTATATATTCATAATACCGGTCCTAATACTTCCTATAACATCAAGTTTATTGTGGAGGTACTTACATAAACTGAAAGGAAAACAGGAAAATGAAGAAAGGCAGTAAATATGAACTACATTAGTATTTCCCCTAGTGTGTATAAGTTATCACTGCAAAGGGAGCTAGGGTTGAAATCTTTTGAAAGTACTGCGCAAACATCTGTTATAGGTTGGGTTGGCTGAGGTTAACCATGAATACATGAACAAACTGTAAGGCGGGAGTCAAGGAAACCGTGAAATTACTTACGTGAGCTTTCGTGGAAAGAAAATCAGTTTAGTACCGGCAGTATTATAGATATTATTATAATATTTATTAATCCGAATGTACACTGTTAAATCAGAGTTAATCTAACCATAGAGAAATCTAGAATGTTTTCGTGACGGGGAACATTCGTCCTCTTTCTAATTTCAAATTCGCGTTCGATTCTTTTTTCGAATTTTTAAAAGTAAACAAATGAAGGTGGTGTATGTTATAGTGGTGTAGGTACTCGTATATTAGTTTGTTAGATGGTATAAAATATATATAGTGTTCACAGTATGTAAATGTGTGGTGTATTATACGTTCGTCTATAGAATTTTGTGAACATTTTCGAACAATTACTATTGTTTACAGCACAAAAAATGTCAGTTCTACTCGTGAGATACCAAACACGGCGATATGCGGTGACTGGTCTCCGATCTCTCGATCGCTCGGTGTCTTCCGAGGTTTGAGCTGAACAACATCTGACTTACGATCTGGATTTCTTTTCCAACGCCCTTTCATACGATACTACACATGACCCCACACAACCCTTGAATTCCCATCAAACCCCTTACAACTTTTTTGTTTCTGGAGAAAGATAATCCGATTTTGTATTGGCACAGAGTTTACGTACGTTTGCAAAGTTTCAGGTCTCAAAGTAGTCAGTTGTTGAAAATTCCATTACAAGATTTGCGCATAGACAAATAAAAAAATGGGAGTGAAATTTAAAAACTACTTGTAAAAAACATATCGTTTTATAAAAATATCTACAAAATCAATACAATAAGGAAAAAACAGAAAATATTAACAATTGACCATAACAGATAATTAAAAAATAGAACAGAAAACTCTTCGAATTTTTAGAATTTAGTGCCACCAATTAGGAAACTTTATCGTATCGTAATCGTTTGATCTAAAAGTCAAATAAAAACCTAGTTTAAAGTCGAATCTAGACCGTTACAATCAAAACTCACGCCAGTACCACCGACTTAATAACCGCTCACGGAAACTAATAAGTATGGTGTTAAACTTTTACGAGAACCGCTGAACCACGAATTAAGAAACTCTTAAAATCATTATGACATACTGTGATTATAGGTATACTGACACTATACATATTATATACGTACACATTACATTACGTATGTATTTGTGAAATAACCTATTTATATATTGGTTACTATGGAAATAGAACAATCGAACATATCGGTACATACTACATAGGTACGAAAACAAATTATTGGTAGACTCGGTCAAACAAAACACTGATTGTATTAAATACACGAGGCTCAACCCATGCTCAACCGTGTTGAGCACATTCTCTGGTATGCCTATTTGTATTTTGAAATATTTGTGCAACCGCACACCGGCCGGCACCAAAGGCGATGAGCTGTCAAGCCGGTCTGTAATCCCAATAAAATAAAATAAACATATTATATCTGCCTACCCCGTAACAGATGCGGTGGGGCATTCATAGTAATGCATTTGAAAAAAAAGATGAATAAAATAGAAATGAAAAAAAAAAACAGCAAAAATGTATCGTTTTAGAGTAACTTTATTTCTGCTAAAACGGTTCTATCTAATCTGGTTCTATACAATTCAACTGTCATATAAATTAAAACCAATGAGTCATCGTAACTAAATTTATATGTACAGGTGCCTACTTAATACTGAAGATGAATCTCGAATAGTAGACAAACCTTTCACTATACATTCGCGAGATACATAAACGCAAATAACGACGGATCTCGCATCGGCGATGGTGGTGTAATGGTCAGCATAGTTGCCTTCCAAGCAGTTGATCCGGGTTCGATTCCCGGCCATCGCACGTTTCTTTTTATCTTTTTTTATCAATATTTTTTGCGCACTTGAAATATAATAGAAATTGAATCACAAAAGAAAATGAAAATCAAATACGAACGGAATATGAATTTTAGTCGCAAATGAATAAAGCAGAAGATTTTGACCAACATTAGTATTATTTTTCAAATAGATTTTTTTTGCAAAATATATTGACAATTCATACGCCGATATTCCACCAAAGACTTTTAGTTTAAGCAAACACAGGTGGCATGTCATTACAGGCACGAAGCTACCAAGACCACGATTCACATCGAGTTACCTTTTTGTTTAGGATATTAATATAATGGGCCTAATCTGACATAACAAAATAAAAAAGGTTAACCCCGGCTTCGCTCCTACAGAAATCCACCCTTCGCCACTGCATGTCAATCGGCTGAGCAATCCATGTACTAATTCATAATGTTGCAATAAAGCATAGAATATTTTTCTTGGTTAAGAGGTAGATAATAAAAATGAAACCGTACAACGCCAGATATTTCAGGTTGAAGGGCGGCATTATATTATCATCTATCTAATATTATAATTCGGATGTAGGTATGTAAGTTTCCTTGGTGCACGTCGATAAGTACGTGTATCGCTTATCATATCAGGATAAAGCTGTCATAGTGATAAGGTGAATGATGTGTGTAAACAATCACATACGTATCATGGAAAATTCAGACGTAAGGGAGTTGCAGGCGGCACTGTTTCCTATATGCAACAAAGGTAAAAATAAAAACATAATATTTTATTCACTAAAAAACAAATGATTAAAAAAATGGATAATGATTTTATTCCAGCAGATCATTGCACTAGAGTTAAAAAAAGGACGAAAAAAGGCAATAAGTGAGGAAAAGTAAAACAAATGGAATATGTCGGGACCAATTCTGCTAACAAAGAAAAGAATAATGCTAACAAAGAACCCTTGGAATTTTAAATATCGAATGAGTCTATAACCATATTATTTTGTTCTTTCCAGGCACCTACATCAGCAGTTACTTGGAGACGGCCATCAAAAGCAACCAGATTGAAATCAACACAGACTCAAAGACCTTCAGGACTATAGCAAAGTTGAAAGAACCGAGAGATCTCTTCGCTTTGCCCAAAGAACTGGATTGTCCACAACAGGGGGCGCGATGGCCTACAGAATGCCAGGTAAACTAACATACAGATACAAATATTTCTAATGGTTTTCTCCGCTTTAATTCTGGTGGGACTGTCCCTAAAGAGATCACCTATTTGGGGCACTTATATCACCGTACCTACGTAATTTTGAAGATATTATAGAATCTGTTTACTATTTGTTTACAATTTCACAAACACCATTTTCTAATACTGAAGCTCAGATCCTTCGCTTTCCATTCTTTCGTTCCCAGAAATCTTGTGCAGTCAGTACTCAATTATCAGTATATGACATTGCCCTTTATTCTGATATTCGAACTTAGGTCTTCCATTTTCTTTGGTCCATCTAGGTACCAGTGGGATGCCAACCACATGGTTGTCTGTAAGCTTCTCTGTCTTCTGCAAACATAACGCTGGAGCCGAGTTTTACGTGGTTTTGCCAATCGGGCAAGCGTTTTGGAAGAATCTTAGAACGCGAAACTCTTATCAAAAAAAAAACTACAAAACGTTGCTTCAATTATGTCCCTATGAAATAACAAAAGAGTAGATAAGTACTGTGAATGAGTAAATCGGTTACAAATTCGCTAATAAGCTGTAAATGCGCAACATGATTACAGAACCGCACGAATTCCACGAATGACGTCAAGAGAAGTCAAAAAAGAATTGAATACAAGTAAGTCGTACAAGGTTGTATGATGGTACTGTCAAAAATTGTATTAACAAGTATATATCGCCTTCTAAAGAAACACATGTCGTTAATAACGTTATGAATATTGAACTTATACATACTACAGGGCATGTGTATAATATAAACATACTCGTAGATATGAAACCAGCTCGTGTCAATAATGAGGATGGAAACATATTGTGAACATAAACACGCTCAGCTCAGCCATCAAATACCTTATTTGATATACCAATACGTCTTGTTAGAAAAATGTAGAATTTGACAAATCATAAATCATTTTGATACAAGCATATTACTATACCATGACGTAATATTCAATTCGTTGTTTTTAATAATACAGTATTTAAAGAAATTTCAATGCGCAACTTAGAATCAAAAGTTGAATTCAGTACGTAAAGGTCTAGACTAGTAAAAGCAGAAGGAGAAAACCCCGTGCCCACAGAATCACGTTTCTCCACCATAGAAATAGAATTAGTGGTAGGACCTTTAAATCGTCAAGAGCGTTTTTTACATGATCTTTAAAAATTCTTTAAAAAAACTGGACCTAAAAATTAGCCCAGATTAACCTGGTATTAATAGGATATGGGCTTCGACTCATAAAAAGAGTTAAAAAGAACCGTACAGGACAGGGATGAGTGGAGAAGGAGACATGGGGTTTTGCTGCAAACCAATCGTAACGATTGAAACTGGAGAGTAAAAATATCATTTATGTGAGCCTCTAAAATATGATGGAGAAATCACGGTTCAATATCGTTTTTTTTAGGTTCTAGAAGATCGCGTCCAGCACATAGAGTATTGTCCCCCTATTCCAGAGCCCTACTACATACCAACTGGAAGAGAACTTCAGCCAAAGCCCGTAGGAGAAGAATCTGGAAGTGTTATATTTCAATATTATCCTATGAGTGCTGTTAATTATGTGAGTAAAACACCCATGTTTTCCGTATTTTTCTGTAAGATGATAACATAGCAACTAGCGGACTTGATGCAATATCTGCCAGGTCCATCTTTTTCCTGCTGGATACCACCCTGGGTATGGAACCATAATTAATAGTTCATGGGAAAAATTATTGTATTTTCCAATTTTCAGAATATAGGCCTCCTTAAATAGAACTTCGATATTCAGAAAATATTTATGTCTTTATGTTTAATTCCAGTTCAGTCGTTCGAGCGTCGGAGGAAGCCGCTTCTTCATCTCAACTTGCACAACGAGTGGAAACGAAGACGAGCTACACTTTGAATCTAGATTTGAGTCGGGGAACCTTGCCAAAGTAGTGAAGATAACTAACACATATTATGAACTGTACTTAAGGACTGATCTCTACACAAACAGACATATGCAGTGGTTTTACTATAGGGTCACTAATACAAGGAAGGATATGGTTTACAGGTATGAAACTGCTTAACTCTCATTTTACAGCATTCTTTGGTGGAATAATACGTACAAAATAACGCAAGACACACGCTTAAAAAACCCCATGAGACCTTACAACTCCTGTGATATGCTCACAATTAATTTGTACGTATAGGAATTGAGCACCCAGCAGGATTTAGGACTAGGAAAAAGACTACATTCTAGCCACCTAGCGCCTACGGGCAAGCACTAAATCATGAAATATTTAAAGTTAATTTAAGCCTAATTGGAATCGCGTTCGACTAGGCATAGGAGCGCAGTTCAAGACCCTCTGAAGACCTCTGTTCTACTTCTAAAAGCCCAGATTTTTTTCTAATAATAACTTTACGTAATTCTTTTACAGGTTTTCAATAGTGAATTTATCAAAAGGTGAAAGTCTTTACAATGAAGGTATGAGACCGTTACTCTACTCCAAGAAAGATGCTGAAATAAACGGAATAGGATGGAGGCGATGTGCTGATAACATCTCATATTATAAAAATGATCCAACGTAAGTTATAATCAATAATTTAATTAACACGTCATGTCCTCAAAATGTCAGGTTTTAAGAAGCGTCTAACTGGATTGTCCATTTTACAGATGTGAAGAGGAGGAACAATTTCCAAGTTACACTCTAACATTCAACATAGAATTCCCTCACGATAGAGATGAAGTATACATGGCTCACTGTTATCCTTATACATACTCAGACCTGCAAGACTATCTGTGCAAATTGCAAAATCATCCTATCAAATCCACATTTACAAAGCTGAGATTACTATGCCGCACGCTGGCAGGGAATAATGTATACTATTTGACAATCACGGCACCACCTACAGATACAAACGAGTCGAAGGCAAGTGACCCAAAATACTCTATTCTGGCACCAGGTCGTAACTAAAGTAAAGCTGTTATAGCAGTCATGCGGTCAAAGTATCACACCAAACTTTGTAAGAATTGGTCTATTTCCCTGTGCCAACTTGACAACAGTAGCTGTAGTCATTGTGTCAAAACCTGTAATTAAAGAAACATGGACTTCCAGCATATATTCCGATAGAACCAACAGCTCATTTCACAATTTAATAACGAAGTACATATTGTTTCTTAGGTTTATTGTTTATTGAATCGCAACATCCTTATAGGCCCATTCAGGCACTTGGACTCGTCAGTTTTCATTAAGAACAGCGAATTATTAGTAGGTGCAGGAATCTAAATAAGTAAATCAATTTCAGAGAAAGAAAGCAATTGTGATTACAGCCAGGGTCCATCCTGGGGAGACTCCGTCGTCGTGGATGATGAAAGGCTTCATTGACTATCTAACCGGAGACTCCAATCAAGCCAAAGAACTCAGGGAGAAATTTATATTCAAACTGGTACCGATGCTGAACCCTGATGGGGTAAGAAACTGATTAGTATAATAATATAAGCTATAAACCATCCTGTCTTTTCTACAGTTAAGTGTTGCCTAAAGTTGAAGAGGAGTCGTTCAGGCACTTCCCTAGTGTAGACCCTTGAAAGGATAATCGCCTGCAAGGAAGATTATGGATATAAACAGTCGAAGTTTCGGAGGCTATTTATGAAGGGAAACTCTTCTGGAAAACTTTACCTGTCCTTTTAAAATATTAGAATGTTTTTTGCTTGAAAGTCTGGATCACGTGGGAGATGATCTTTTGAAACATCCAGGGGTGTAGGTGTTGTTATTCTTAATTATAACTCCATGTTATACAGTCTTTTAATGATTTTTGATGTTTTTTTATTGTTTTACACAATCTTCAGGTGATAGTTGGAAACAACAGATGTTCACTGACTGGTAGAGACTTGAACAGACAATACAGAACTGTTATAAGAGAAACGTACCCATCAGTCTGGCATACTAAATTATTAATAAGAAGGTAAGAAAAGTTCACAAAATCCAAAAATCCATTTGTCATAAAGGTATGATGGATAAAAGTGTCTGTTTTAATATTTCAGACTGATTGAAGAATGTGGTGTGGTGATGTACTGCGACCTGCACGCCCATTCCAGGAAGCATAATGTGTTCATATATGGATGTGAAAACAGAAGAGGTCTGGAAAAAAGACTACATGAACAAGTTTTTCCGTTGATGTTGCATAAAAATTGTGCGGATAAGGTAACAAACTACATAGTAATCTAGCTAATAAGTGACATTTCACACCTCGATGGTAGTAGATGAATCTCGTTAAGGCCCAATTCCACTGAGGCAACTCCTAGGCAACATGTAGCACGCGGCATTGAACGCTACACATATTCTTCTGATGGTGACGAAAACCGAAGCGACACAAGTCGCCTTGCCGCATGAGTCGAATGTTGTTGGCACAGAACACATATACTCTAACGAGTTGTTGGCCGATTTTGCACCGTTCGGCATGATTCGACGTGTCGTACAGTCGCACAACATGCTACATGTTTTTCTACAATTTTGTGGCACGTTGTCGCCCATAATCAGGCGGCACTAGGAAACGAGTAGCATGCCACACGTTGTTCAGTGTAGTGTCAGTGAAATTTGGCCTTCATCTTCTAGATTACATCGAGACACTTACTACCAGCTAACTTGTAACAACTTTTGGTTTGGGCCATGGTCTAAAAAACGTTGAATCAGGATTTGGGAAAGGTTTGGTTATAATTTTCCAAGTTTCTTTCCAGTTTTCCTTTGAAAGCTGCAAGTTCCGAATACAACGGAGCAAAGAAGGCACAGGGCGCGTTGTGGTGTGGATGATGGGCGTCGCCAACAGTTACACCATGGAAGCGTCTTTCGGAGGATCAGAATTGGGGAGCAGAATGGGTACGCACTTCTCCACTCAAGATTTCGAGGGCCTGGGAAGAGCCTTCTGCGAGACTCTATTGGACTTCTGTGACGAGACACCGAACAAGGAGAGGTTGAGGAATAAAATAATAAACAGACTGTTACAAGAAGGATCCAGTGCAGATGAGCCGACCAATATTGATCTATCCGACTATTCCAGGTAAAAAAATATAATTTCATTTTCGTTTGGGAGAACCGGGAAACGATCAATTGTGCCAACCAACCCGTATTGTTTTAATAATCTTGAGTTCTTTGGCCAAAAGTTCTTTCAAAATAACTATCAGGAATACTAATTTTACGAACTGTGTTCTCATTTTCCTCATCTTTTCTGGTCTTGTCAGCTGGAAGCTTGTTATTCTCTCGGGTGACGTTACAAAATATGAATTTATCTTCTAGTGATGAAGGTGATACGTCGAGCAGCAGCTCTGAAGCCGAGGGACGGAACAAGGAAGATCTGGAAACTTCTGATAACTTCCTAGCGCCCCCTCCTTCACCAATACTACCACATGGAATAACAAAAACTAAAAAGGTAACTTAGGGACCTGTCGTTTCTTTGTGATTCCATTCGATCTCAGAGAACAGAACACGTTCATGTAATTCGTCATACACATTTTACGATTCATTTCTCTGTTCAGCTGTGATTTATAATAAATTGCTATTTCCAGATGCTAAAGAAGTCCAAACCCAAGCTGGAGATAATAAAACAGGGTCCACCAATACCAAGGGAAATTTTACCGGTAAGTCAATAATTTTAAACTTTGCAGGTCAAGTTAGGGACAAAGTCCAGTTCTTACGCATTGTACGAAAGGATTGGTAGGAGTAACCCTGAAAGACCGTAGAAGGAGGCTCTCAGGGTAGCACCCACACTCCTCTTTAAAAAGGGATCCCAACAGAGTAATGGCTTCCAATAAAAACTCTAGACCCAAAAGAACAGGTCGGAGATCGGTGGTGGGGTGCCCCAAAAATGGTTGGCAGAAGCAGTTATCAAAGGTGTGTTACGAGCGACTGTGGTGGAATGATCAGAGGATCTAGAAACTGTAAGAGACAGGGACCCCTCTTTGTGTACCCTGTAAGCGATGAAGCATTACAGAAGTAATTTTTGTGTATATGAGCCACTTTTGTTTACTGTCTCAGGTGTACAGAACAACCATAGACTTGACAACGGACCAGGGTAGCGATGTGGCAGAATTTTCCTCAGATATAGACACAGCAGATGAGTCGAGTCCAGTGAGGAGAGTACACAAGCAAACCAGAATACACAAGAGTGCTAAATCACGACCGCGGAAATTATTACCACCGGAGCTTAAGGTTACTCCTGCACAAGTAAGAATAATTAAACTACACATGCAATTCCCATATGGTCGTCCGGGTTGTAGACTAGCGCTCCACTCTTTTTTAGTATTTCTTCGAGTGTTCTGTAAAAGTCAGGTATTTGTAAAACTTTCATAGGACATTTCAGATCTCCTTCAGGAATGAGGTTCGCTACCCATTCCGAATGACACATTAATGTCATACTATCGGGCATACCTACAACTACTACACTGCCATCAAGTATATTCCAATATGGGCGTAACTAGTGAATGATGTGTATGTATAAAAACATAAAATATTCTCTTCGCTCTAACGTTTATGATATTCAGAATGGGTGGCGAACCTCACTGCTGAAAAAGATATGAAATGTCTAATGGTTTTCGATTACCTGACTCTTCCAGGAGGCTCAAAAAAATAACAAAAAAGAGTAAGGGACCAATTCTTCATCCGGAATTCCCCACGGGGAAACCACTTTTTTTACTTTTTTAATACCATGACATTTGTTCACTAGGGCGAGCTTATTGCTATAGAATGATCTCTTCCAACTAACCCAAATTATCAATTTTTTTACAGTTTATGGATTCACCAGATCCTTCAGATAGAGAAAAAAGTCCTATGAGAACGTTATCGAGGTCCATATCCACAAACACAGATTTAGAAAACGCCAAAGCCAAATCTCTCGAATGGCAGCAGTTTAGATGTTTTCCACCAATCAAGTAAGCATTTTTGCAATTAATAAGTAGTACTAAGTACAAATTACACTCACAGAATGAATGATAAAAGGATAACAAAGAAAATATACTCGGAAGAAAGAAGAGGTGAAAGTTGGGCGGCCATCCAAGAACCACATGGCTGGACCATGTAGACCAGATTCTCAAGGACGGATGTGTTCTGAGTAAAAGGAATTGAAGAGTGTGTATGACAAATTGCACGAATGTGACCGAAGCACGAAGAGTGTGTAAGGATTAGAAAGTCTGGCAATCTGGCGCAAGGGAATAGAATAGAAAAGATGTTGAGATTTCCACACAAAAAGTATTAATTCAAGAACTATTTAATCTCACATTGTCTATTTCAGGAGTATATCAGAATCTAGAATGTCACGGAAGTCACAACCGTCGGAACTACAAATTAAACTCTCGTCTCTCAAGAAGAACGTATGGACTGGAGTGCAATGCGAAGGAGGAAACTCTTACCTTCCTCTGTCGTGGGGCATCTCCAATATGGCTATGAATAACTACTCCACTGATAGTGAATCTCTGTTGAGGTATAGTTATCTGAATACTAAAATATTCTACGAGTATTGGTCTGTGGGATCCTGGCAGAACATTTTGTCTTTTACTCATATGTTAGTCCATGAAGTAATAATTAGTACACCGCATTAGCATGTAACTAAAATTTATCTACTGGATTTGACCGCTAAAGTCTGGCAGTACAACTTTTTGGAAATTTGACTAAAGGATTGTTATAAGACGGAGAGCAAATGGATCAAATTTAACTGACAGATGTTTATAAGATTGGCCCAAACTCAGTTGATCAACCTACGCCAAATTTTGCTACAAAGTTAATCATTTGTTTTGTTCCAGGTCATGTTCAAAGAAACTGGAAGCGTTAGAGAACACTTATGCCATCAAGGAAATACGTAATGATGAAATCAAAGCTAAGAAAACAAAACCAAAGACTAAAATGAAAATCAAACTGTCAGATGTCGTGAGTGAATATTTACAAAGGGACCAATCTTCAATATCCAGGACTTGGAAGAAAAAGACTAGGTTGAGTAATTTATGACATTGTTCTTATTGCTGGCATGTTCGTGTGGAAACACATTATGTCACACATTAAACAAAATTCACATTCATCAGTTACCACACAGTGAAAGAATCACTAATTTAAGATGGATGGTTCCAAAGTTATACCTTTTTGAATGAAGGCATTCTTTTTCAATGACCCGTATTTTAGAGAACGCCTGCTGGCTTTGTTGACTGCGCAACTCGCCTGCACATGCCGTAACGCATTTTGTCATACATCAAAGAGAATTCACATTCATCAGTTACCACACAGTGAAAGAATCACTTATTTAACATGTATAGTTCCAATGTTATACCTTTTGAAAATGAGGGCATTCATTTTCGATGATCTCTTATTTATTTTATTCAGCTTTGGAATACAAACAGACATCACACATATAAACACAGTACATATTAACACAAAAAAGTTTAATCTTAAGTGATGCCCTACTTATATGTATTCACATTTATGTCAGCAAAATTTTGTCCAATTAAATTACAATCTATACTACTAATAAATATCTAATTATAAGGAAACTAAGCCTTACCAAAATTAAAAGACATAAAAACTAAACTATAATACATACCTAGTCACAAAATAAAAGTCATCAATAACAAAAAAAAAAAAAAACAATAATAACATTAACTAAATAATTGAAATAAAAAGCACATCAGGCACCAATCACTTAAAGGAAGGAGGAAAGAAAGGAAAGGGAAGGAATGTTTAGCTTGAAAATATTGAATTAGTTTGTTAAAACAGGTCATGTCATGAGTCATGATATTATAAATTATTATGTTGTATTCATATTTATGTATAAATAATATATATTTTTTTTACAGAATTAAGACTACAAAAACTGATTCCAGTTCCAGTTATACTGTTATTGATTCTGTCAAGACTGAACAACAAATCACGACCATCGTGAACGATAAAGCTAAAACTGCCAGGAGTAGATTTCGTACAACAGGTTACGTCGCAACGGCTGTTCAAACTAAAAAGAATAAACCTAAGAAAGAATCGCCGAAACAGAATATCATATTAGATCTATCAGATTCTCCGGACTCGAACGAACCCGAGAAGAGTATTCAAAAAAAGAAAAAGAAACGTAAAAAACAAAAAAGCAACAAATTAAACGAAGTCACTAAAACAAAATAATTCGAACATGATCGAGACCTAGGTGAATATTTCATATATGTACGCCCAAACACTGAAAAGCAAAGATGGACACCACCAAAAACGCATTTTATAAATAGATAATACTACGTATAAAATCTGTTGCTGTGAATTGTGCATTTTTAGCGAACATTTAGAGATAGCAAAATAATAAATATGCTTCACATTTACGCAACACAATAAAATAAAATATTTATCAAAATCATATAAAGAAATGTTATTTCTGGTGGTAAAAGTAAACTTATATAATCTTTTACGAATAAATCGTTAAACCCGCATATTTGATATTCGTAAGGTTTGACGTCATCACTTTCTAATTTCAGTGTTCGGGACTATAAAATATTTACGTATGTCTCGATGTAACTCGGATCATTAACAATTAGTGCTACGATCCAATTCATAAAATAGTTATTAAACAACTAGAGTAATTTTATATGTCTATAAAACAATTGTGATATTAAAATATAATCTTATTAGGGATCTTGCAGGACACTATATACATTCACAAGATACAAACAAATCGATCATGATTAAAACCGCACCCATTTTTTTCATTACAGTTCGTGTTCACAAGCAACAAATTGCTCCACTCACAGCAATTTCACTTCACAATTTAAATTGCCGGTAGTGAAGCAATTTATTGCCTCGTGTAAGTGAACCATTAATTTTTACAGTGTAGAAGTTTCGTTAAAATCTGATATTTACAATAAATATTGGATAGGCATGTACCTAGATATATTAGGTGCCTATATCAATGACATTCTCACCGTTTTCAGATGTTTATATCATGATATATATCAATGATTCAATGATATATCAACGAACCTGCACTGCAGTATTTTAGTCAACGTGTTGTCTCTTTAATTTTTGTTCTTTACATCCATTTTTTTTATGGAAAAGAGTTTGTTTTTTGCTGGCACGGAATATCTCGTGACATTTTTTTTATGTTACATTAGTACGACATTGAAGTTTGGAAGATCGGAATTATTGTGCGTCAGTTTACCTCAAAGATTTCTTCTTTTCCCAACGTTACAATGATCTACGAGCCAGACAAAAACTAAAGCAAGAACATTTTTCTTAATAACGATAATTCTTTATCAATGTTTATTTTCATTATATTATTTGTTTATTCTTCATGTAATGAATCATATATAATTTTTTTTTTTAATGAAATTGGCATAAATCTTTGTACACTTCACAGAAATCTTAAAAGTTTGTGTTGTGAAGTGGAGTACAACATAAATGATAAGAAGTGTTCTTACTGGACGAACTTATCGCTAAGTCACGACTTCTACACTAGTCGCTTGAGTTTAAGAGCCTTTTTTGTAGTGTAAGACAGCCTAACTACACGCAAGTCCGTACACGCAGTTATAATAGTATTAGTGAGCGTACAATAAACAAGAATACACACAGATGCATTAGGCAGGTATATCCATCCTTTTACGAACACTACAAAAAAGGCTATTAAACTCGAGCAACTAGTGTACCAGTTAACCCTGTGAAGTCAACTGTTGAAGAAAGTCAATGGATCACTTTTATTTACAGCCACTGGCACAGTTATTACAATAATTTAGTGTTTATTCTTTGTACTGTGTTATTAGAATTGTAATTATTGTATTCAATGTATAGAACATATTATAAACACTACAGTCTGTCATGAAAGAAATGGTTTTCGATGAGGGCTCCGCATCTAGCTTTTTGGTAATGATACTGGCAACACTTGTAGAATTTCAACATAAATGTTATTGTGGCCAGCACATAAAATTAAAGTCCCAAATAAATCCAAGATCATCTGTTTCTTGACAGACTGTATAATAAAAACAGTTCCTTTTTATGGAATAAACACAATTTTTACTTGAATAAAACCTGTTTTTTTTTTAAATTAAAACTCAAAAAGGTTTACCTTAATTGCTATGTAAGGAACTAGAATGCGCCATTCAGTACATTCACAGAAAAATGTCTGTGTCTATAAGAGTGAGTAGTGCAGATACATTAGGCCCCCTTTTTGTCTCATTCTAACTTGTATTAATCATAGAGGAAAATCATTAATGGAGATTTTTCCGTATACCATTACGGAATTAGTGCCGAAACGTTTGGTAAGTATACAATTTGTTGCTTTTACTTTTACTAATAATTTACTGTGGGCATTTTAATACGCCATGTCGACAACATTTCACAGTGATCTGTGACACAGAAAATTGTAGAAAATCAGTAATTTCTACATGTGAACAAAAGAAAATTGAAACAAGTGAAAAGACATTTCAATATGATTTCAATGTTTTCTGATAAAATCATATCTTCCAATTCTGGAATCTCGAAGTCATCACAAACTAAACAAACATCGCATATTTCAAGAAATCTTTGTAGTATTCAAATAAAAATTGTTGTTTCTCCATATAAACACTGACTTACATACAACCTTGAGTTTTGACCGATAAATCTTTTCAAACAGAAAATCCTTAACTGAACTTGATGTTTTTCGTAAATAATAACCTCTAAACAGATTAAGAATAGTTGTTCATAATGTTTTATGAAAAATTATACATTACACAAAGTTAATTATAATGAAGCTACAAAATAAGTTGGTCTTTAAAGTTTGGATGACCTCAAAGTAAACGAGTAAAAACACGTAAAAAAGTACAACAGGAGATCTTACCTTATACGAATGAAATGCCGGCACTCTCTCGGAGTTGAAATGAGTTAATATGATTAAGTTTCACTTATTAACTGCAAATAATTTCAACAATTAAAGTAATTAAATGATGCGGATAACCTGCTACTCCACTTTTTAAAAACTTTACGTCATATTTTGACAGTTGGTGGTGACAGGTGGTTCACTTGTTTGGAGTAGTCTTTACACTGGTGAAGTAAATTTGAACAGTTATGAACTTGACATAATTTTACACAAACGTTTTTGGATCATAATAAAGTTTATCAGTATGACTATTCATTTTGTTAAAAAAATAGCTCTGAATATTTCCATAATTACACATTGTAGTTTATGTACTAATGTCAACAATTGGATTTAGTCACCAATCAATCGTACGCCTCATTTTAATTTGACAAATGAGTGTTCATTAATCACTTACAAAGTAAGTTTACTTGCAAAATTATTTTTGTTTCTGAGTGCGTACTACTTTTCAAACCCAATGGGTAATGGTATGATCACTATCCTGTATAGTTACTGTACCGAATCACTTGCATAATGTAAGTGGTTCAGCAAAACCATAAACAAAATGAATAACTCGTTGTCTATGATCATTCTGCGTCCGAAGCCTGCGATAGTAGAGTACAAGCCTACATCCTCGGATTCCATCTTTGCCATTATCGGTGACGTCACCTTGTATCGAATATTTTTTCCCATACATTTTCTCCCACTATTGGTGACGTCATCATCGTCAAATGTCAGTTGGCCCCGGCCTTCGTGAACAATATGGCGACGGCCTCGCTGCGTCCCTGGCTACAACCTACAAGAATATTTGGCTTGTTTTTGGCGCAAAATATAAAAAAAAATTGAGACTATCTAGACACAACTTCTAACCATCCTTTCTAAATATTATGTGCAAAGAAAAGGTAATAATTTCATACCTATGATCATGGAATTAAATGTAATTTCTCTATGCCTATGATATTTACGAAGCCTGCGATAGTAGAGTACAAGCCTACATCCTCGGATTCCATCTTCGCCATTATCGGTGACGTCACCTTGTATCGGTGACAAACACCTTGTCTCGGTGACAAACACTTGAACTACGGAATATTTTTTCCCATACATTTTCTCCCACTATTGGTGACGTCATCATCGTCAAATGTCAGTTGGGCCCGGCCTGTATGACCAATATGGCGCCGGCCTCGGATATTTATTGCAAGTGTAAGGAAAGAAAAGCATCAGTGTTGCCGTTTCTAGTATTTTTAATACTAAACTAGTATTTTTTGAGGCATTTTGAAAAATCTAGTATTTTTTTAGTATATTCCGAAAATCTGGTATATTCTAGTATTTTTGATCAAAATCTAGTATATTCAGACCTAATTCTAGTATTTTCCGGCACTTTGCAACAAAAATTTCTTACGCTTTCAAATTTCGTTCAGAAATCAGTAAAGAATGAACGAAAAAATGTGAATATATTGTTGGTTTATTCATTTTATTAAACCCCCCCCCCCCCCGCTCGTCAAATTTTTAGTCGTCAAGGTCAAAAGAAAATAGCACGATTAAAAATTTTTATAAAACATAGAATTCTCTCCCCCCCCCCCCGTCATCAAATTTTTTGTGATAGAAGTTTTTAGCTGGCGACGAAAAAAAAAAAGGTCGTCAATTTTTCCCAAGAGTCACTTTTCCTAGGGACCCCCCCCCCCCCCCCCGTCGACGTATTTTCACAGAACAGTGACATTTTCTCGCGGAGGACCAAAAAAAAAAAAAAAAAAAAAAAAAAAAAAAAAAAGGTCGACAAAAAAATTATCTGGTATTTTTCTAGTATTTTGTCGACCCCCATCTAGTATTTTCTAGTATTTTTTGATAAAAAATCTAGTAGTTTTGCTAATTTCAAAACGGCAACACTGAAAAGCATATTATGCCGGATTTCATCAACTTTTTAGGTGAGGAATAGCAGAGACAGGAGTCACTTATCATTATTTTTCATACAAAATTTGTGCCAGGTGCCTCCTACCTCCAATATTCCTCACCTAAAAAGTTGATAAAATCCAGCAAAAGTCTCTCATAATAAGTACTATGCTAAACTTACAGTATCAAGTTGTACAAAATAGAACCAAGTTAGTCTTTTCTACAAGAAATAAAAAAATTACAGTACAATATCCATCTTATGAGACATCATTTGTTCCAAGGCCGTAGCCAGAAATTCATTTCGGGGGTTCATTCTGGACCAAAAACAATAAGTAACGAACACGGGCGTAAATAGCGCCGCAGGCATTTTTTTTTTATAAACTGTGTACTTACCCAATAAATTACTTAATTTGATAAACCCGGTTGATTTTAAAATTTTCACTATAATTATTGAAAATTCATGACAATGAAAAAACAATGTGATAATATGTTATTCATTTCTCCTATGTATAAAACGGTGGGTTGGCTGAAAAATTTCGGTGGGGGGGGGTTTGAACTCCCAAAATACCCCCTCTGCCTACGGCCATGATTTAGTCCCTTGATTGTATTTACCATACAGGGAAATTCCTACAAATAATCACACATAAGAAAGCTCAATCTGATATGGTTTGATTGCAGACTGTCTAACATTGGGAGAGAATCGTTGAAACGTGGCAGAAAAGTATAGAAGGGTAGGTACGTTTATAGTTTTCGGAGGAAGCTGAGGATGATAGGGAAATACTGAAACAAAAGTAATAAAACAATATATTGAGTATATTTTTATAATATTTAAAAGATAATATGGCAAAATAAAATAGAAACATCCATATTATGGAATGTATGATAGAAAAATAGCATAACAATCTTAAAAAAATACTTTTAAGTAGGTAACACATTTTGACAGGGTTTGCTGATATAGCTGCTGTCTTAAGCAAGAACCGTCTATAAACCGAAAAGTTGAAATTGGAGATGATCACGTAAAACATCTTGTCTCACCCATATAATTTCATTAATTTGCACGAAATATGACAAATGCTTGTCTTGTATGCTTGACAAATATGGGTTACATGTGGAAACTCGGGTTTTTTATAATTGAAATAGATGAACCTAAGGTTGAAATACCCATTTCAATAAAAAAACTCAAAATACCTAAAGTTCGTGTATGTGTGGTTCTCGCTTAGGACAACATATATATCACTGATGCATAATATCCAGTATTTTTAATAAATATTGGATTCTTTTGAGCCCTCCATTTTAATATTTTAATCAATATATGTCGCTTTCTTTCTGGTGGAGCGTTTAGAAGTATCAGCTGCAGAACTGGTCGATGTCTGACTTCTCTGTAGCGTCAGATCAGTGAGCCAATTTCTAGATGCTGCAGCTGCACTTGTTCTACCAGTAGACGATCGAGTGGACGATGTAGATTCGCGAGTGACATTTAAACTAGCTCCGTTAGTTTGTGCAGCTCCACCCCTCCCGCCTCTACTCCCCCTACCACCCCTACTTCCCCGTCCTCTGCCTCGACCTCTAGGCGGAGAAACAGAAGAAGGAGATGGCACTCTAACGACAACATTATCATTATCGCTGGCATCATCGGAATCATCCAAATTGATAGCGTCACCGCCACGATTAGGAGCAGCTTGTAAAACTTTCTGAACATTTGCTAATCCGTTCGCATCTTCAAATTGCGGTTTAAGTATCGCTATCTGATCCCAAATGTCATCCTCAGTCATGGCTTCAATCTTCATGAGTTGTTCTAAATAAAATTGTTTCTGGCAGTTGATAACGTCGGATAACGCTTCGTTGTGTCCTTTCTGTGTGAAACTAATAACAGCTTCTCCTAAACATTTAACCGACAACATCTTCAGCTGTTCTGCGTCAGGTCTGTCTTTGTAATATTCTTCTAGAAGAGCTTCCACACTGACTTCGTCCGTATCTGCTTCAGATATTACGGCGTCCAAAGCTTCTTTATTGATATTATCCTTTTTGCCCCTTTTAAAACTTATCTTTTCCTTTTTCATGAGCACGATTTCTTGAGGATTCGCTACACAGTCTGAAAACTGTTGACCAAACCTTATTGTGTTAAATTGTTGATTATCTGTTTCGTAATGAACGCATAATCTAACGAGGGGTAGTTTAGGTTGGTTAGTGTGCCCCGTACGAAGATCATCAGCCTTTAATAGAGCTTCGTGTACTTTCGTCTTCAAAAAATTTTGTACTTGTTCAGCTGCGTCTACTCCCAAAGCATCTAACGTCTCTTCTTCAGATAAAACAATAGTCTCGAATACAAATGGACGAACTGTTTTTAATGGTAATAAATTCATATCCGCTTTCTTTCCATACACTTCTAGAAGACCGCAATGTTTTGGAAGGGCTTCTCCAGCCGCGAGAGACGTCGCTACAGAAGAACCTGGTTGCGAAACATCAAAATCTTGCGTTGGATTGTGTTCAGGTACGATTCTGCAATCGTGTTCGTGCCCCCAAATGATAAGATCGAGGAATTTGGGTAAAACTTCTTCGGGAATGTAATTTAAATGTCCACGATCCACTCTGTTCTGATGTAATGTCAGGATATTATATATCGGCTCATCAGATTCAAATGTTTGTATCACAACTTTACCTTCTCTAAAGAGCCTCGCCAATCTTTGGTCTTTTAAGAAACTCAATCCATATAATGCCAATTTAGTTTTGCCTTTCTTCATTAAGATTGGCGACATTGTAATCTGAGTATAATCTGACCACTTTCCAAAGTAATTGACGAGTCCCATGTTGGAAAGAATATCTAAGGAGCTTATAGTCCCTTTCCCCACAGGGTCATCGTGGTTTCCATGAATGGAAAACACAGGATAGGAAATATTTATGTTTGGATCTTCATAATTTACAGATCCAGATAATGTTTGCTTGAAATTTTCATGTTGATCTGAGAACAGTTCTATCTCCACAGGTTTATCACCAAAACAATATTTTCTGAGCAATGTTGTACACTTTAATAAGCAACTAGGTGAAGGTTTAGCATCATGGAACAGATCACCACCCAGAAGAATAAAATCTACATTATATTCCACAGCATATTGCAAAATTTCTTCAAAAGTATTAAAACTGTCTTCACCTCTAACAGGGTCCAATTCATTGAACCCCAAATGAATATCTGTTGCAACAAGTATATTGATCGTATCTTCTGGGCTCTTTTGTATATCCATATTACTAATTTTGTTTACTTTCACCACAGCTGAGGTATAAAATGTCAATCAGAATCAAGATTAAAGAAACAAACACAAAACTCACGCTTTTCTAACCTCCGCAATAACCCGCCAAATTGCGAATGAATGTAAATATTTTGACATTGACGGCCTTGAGCAATGTTGCCATAGTGATGATAAGAGTTCAAGTTACATTAATAAAGTGTATTAATTTAATCATTTTGATATTATATACATAGTACAATGTTGCATTTAAATTATTTTCCTGTACTATATCCATAACTCGAAAATGTAATGTCGTATTTTTACTTTAACTTGTTTTTTTAATTTATGTACCTAGGTACGTAGGTATTTACGCATTGTCTTGCACTAGCAGAGTATACGTGTAGTCTTTGATTATTGAAGTACTTAATCAAATGCGTGTAGTGCATGTCTTGGAAAGAGAGCAGATAAAGTCATACTATTTTATCGTTTACCTACTTGAATCAATCAGACCGAAGTAAGCTCCTAAAATCCTCTTTTTTTTTGTTGTTGCTTATATTGTACTTGTTATTATTATTATTCATGTTAAAGGCTTGCGCCGTGAATAAATAAATAAATAAAAATGTTAAATTTATTTTAGTTCTTTACCTTTACCTCCATACATGTAATTTTTTTCATACAGCAACATAATTACTAGCATGAATACAGTTCATAGAAACTTCGCAAGTTTCCGAAAGTTGATTATAAACAACTTCACTACAGTCTTTCAGTTTTGTACAATGGGTTGTCGGGTGAGGGTGTGTCGTCGTTTTGTTCGAATTTAATATTGTATTTTTGACAAATTACTCTGTTGTGTAGTGTTATTTAATTATATTTTGAATGCAAAATAGCTGTGCTTATATTAGTTGTTAAATAAATGTGCACCATGTGTATAAAATGTGTTAAATATGTTTTTGAAAGTTGATACCTGAGTTGACCATAATAGTTGTGTAGTGAATATTAATTTCCATTCAACATGAATTTGCCAAGTGGGATTACGATATTTCCTCGACGCATTCACCTTTTTACATTATTATGTATTCTCTCCTTTGCAACAGTTGAGGTAAGCGAGATATTATACTTCCATTATTTATTAAAACAACGTGTGTACATACCATTATCAATGTTTTTACACGTTATTTTTTTATGTATGCCCACCTGTTGAGATTTTACCTGTTGTGATGTTTGTTCGCTGTTGGTATTATTTTGTTGTCTCGGCAGAGTCCTATACAAGTTGTTTTGGGAGATTGTCAAACTAGATGCAAACAAGTTTATTAAACCTTTCTTTTTGCTATACGTAAAGAGAGTTTCTGCTCTTGCAGTTTATAGTATTATTACTAGGTACTTATCGATGTATACAATTTAAAACTAATGTTATGTAAATCTTAAACATATGTAGATACATAGTAATACCTAATTATGCGATACCTATATTTATATACGACTGACTGATTTTTATATAAAACTTGGGTTGACTGTAAAATTTTGTTTTTGCAATAAGTCCGCCTTTTAGCTCACTACATTGTCATGTTTTTGTATCAGTACATATTTAATGGCCAATAAAGATTTATTAGTTTATTTATCAACTGAGGATGCAATTTTTTTATTACTGAAGATTCCTTATCTTAGCATAAGACCACTAGCAGACGAGTGGATAGCACTAGGTATTTCATTCTAAAATTTGCAAGGCTTTGTCAATCGATTTCCGAGATTGTCGAGAAAGATTGCACAAGCAACAAAGGTACCAAACCCATGACAATCCAGAACACCTACTCAATTTGTAGTAGAGAGTTATTTATTCACATTATTCTTTAAGAAAACGGCTCACGGATGTGTTTGGTTGGAGTAAAAGGAATCGTAGAGTGTGACTGTCGATGATTCTTCAGTATCCCCTTCTGTTACATAAAGGATCGTGCTAAGTAATGATATTGTATTTACTTTCACATCCAAAAATAACAAACATATGGGTGGGTTCAGAACCCTTAAATTTCACGGTATTATTTTTCTTCTGTAATCTGCGAATACTTAACTAAGGTGCCTATTTCCAGATGTCATATACCTGGTTTCTACATTTTTAAACAAACACCCGTTCATATAGGAAGAGAAGACAGATGTTCATTAAGGCTCCATTCACACAGGCCGGCCTCTATGTATGCTCCTTCCCCTTTTTAGATATCGGGAGATGTGTATTCTCTTAACTAATATCGGTGTCTTATTGGTGTTATCATCCTAAAATTAAAAACTGTGATGATTATGAACATTTTGGTAAACCGAACCGCTAAAAACAAGATTTTTTGTTATTCTCGTGATACCCCAGAAAAATTGTGTTCTTTCTGGTAATTTGCTTGTCACGAAGTTCCAACTTTATATAATGCTTAATTTGTAGTAAAGATTATTCATATTAAATAAATAAATTTATAAATCTTTAATAGCCTAAAAAAACATGGAGTTACAAACAAGACAATAGTAGTGTGCCAAAAGGCGGGCTTATCACAAAAGCAATATCTTACAGTCAGCCCGAATCTCAACTATCAACCCCATTTCCGATCCCTGTTTTGTAAAAAAAAGCTAATGTAAGCAAACACGTACATAGGTATATTTTTCGAACACTATTTCGCAATATTTTAAAACATTTAGCGGGACATCATTGGTCGAGTGCCGGTAACGTAGTATGGTAACACGATTTGCTAAATGTTTCGATTGACTAGCCCTCGTCAAATCAAGGGTAAAATGAGTCTTAATGTTTTCTCAAGGGATAATCCATATCCTATAAGTATCCATCCCCAATCCTCATACAGTCGATACATATTGCATCCACTTTAAGTTTAGTAAATCCCTAATTGCGTATATAAATGACACTTCTTCAAAACCCACAGATGCACATATACCTATTACATAGATAGATAAATACCGATATTACAAAGTACAGACGGACGTATATATATTCCTTTTATTTTGATGTTCGCCTTATATCCGGGAGAACACTGTTGCTTTGACGTCATTTAAGAAAGTAGGTACCCCCTTCTATATCATAATTAATTATTTATTTACTAGCAACTCTAATACGTCATGTTATTCTTTATCATGCAAGCATTTTATGCATATGTGTGGCAACATTATTCCCACAGTACATTGCCCTCCTATCTAATCTATTAAGAAACGAAAGGATCTCACGGTTTTTTATCATTGATTTTTCTTTACGTTCTGTTTTTGAATGGCTACAATAAAATAATGTCGCGGATTTCCGTTTCCCACTGATTGCCCGCGCACTTCGACAGATCCATATTTAAATTCATTTTTAGAATGTTTTCTTTAGTATCAACCCCGAAAACATTTCCCGCGACGTTAAGGTTCAAAAACGCATTGAAAGTCCCATGATCAAATGTTATAATTTAGCGTTTTTTTACTTTTTTGGGTAATGCATACTACGAAAAATACTCTATCTTTGCGACTTTCGATAATGAGTTGCTGTCTTTAAAAAAAATCAGACCAATTTTCACAATTTTTCTTGAAGTAGGTACCTACCTATATACGGGATATGAAAGATCTGTTACGACCATTCACTAGAGGAAGGTTCAATGTATTCACCCTATTTTTTATTTCAAAAAATATTTACTAGGTAAGTAGGTACTAAGGTTATCGAGATGCAAGGTCTGAAAAATAACGTTTTTTTAGCGACCTGCCTCTTTTTAAGTTTCAAATTCACGGTGTAAAGTTTTTTGGAACCTACCTCCTGCTAATATTTTACAAACAGTTCCTGAGTCACTTTTAGCACTTACTATCTCAATTAGGTAACTTATGCTGGATTTCATCAACTCCTTAGGTGAGGAATAGTGTAGTTAGGAGCCACTTATCATTATTTTTCATGCAAAATTTGTGTTAGGTGGCTCCTATCTCCACCATGCTTCACCTAAAAAGTTGGTGAAATCCAGCATTGGTGGTATTTAAAACATTCATCATGCATGATTTATCAGACAACAACAGTTAGAAAGTTGGATAACATTATTTTTAAGAAAAAAACATCTTCAGTGTAGAAATCTGTTATGTACAAGTGATAATGGACATTTGAATAAAATACCTGCGTAGAAAATGATGTCATTTCTTTTGTTGCATGCGTTGTATTGCTAATTGCATGCATACGCAACTAAATAGGTAGGCACTTACGTACTTAAGTATCTTCTCTTACGTATAGAAATTAATATTTTCCTTTGATATACACACATCTACAGTGTGTGTATCCGATGTTAGCTGCAAGTGGAGTTGCAAGATTGTATTGTTGGTAGCCTTGATTGTCGAATCTTGTCATTAGAGCTGTCAAGTTGTTCAACGCTTTGTCCGACATTGTCGAATTTTTTGTACCTCTGACATGCACTGACTTTGAATTATTTTTTTATGATTAAATAAACCTTTTTTTATGGAAATAGTCACACATTTTTGAAATATGTTATGTTTCTTACACATAAAAAGTACGATTTTGTAATTTGTCTTTAAAAAATCACAATAAAAAAAATCCAAAAGCTGTCATCTTTATTTCATAGTAAAACGGCTATCCCATTTCATTTCCATACAAATGTCTGTTTTGTAACGAAATTTAAATACAAAATATTCAGCCAGTGTAGCTTTTCCAGCCAGGGTGTTATAAATGGCAACCTTTGTCCTCTGTATTTGAACATTTTCGCAATAAACCCGGTATTATACTGAATTTGATAAGAATTTACTCCATATGCGATGATAAAGAGAAGTTGTAAAATTGATTAGGTATTATGCGATAAGCGATATCCTCTTCGATAAATATCTTATTAATCTTATCGTTAATTCAAGTAAGCAGGTATCTATGTGTTATATTATATTGACCTGTTGATAATTAATATGATATTATTGTTTATTCCTATACCTTCATGTTTCTATTGTCAAATACCTACCTAAATGATAATGAATTCGCTCTTTATTAGTTAAGTTATTTTAAGATCACTCGCAAACGAGTGGAGGGCTTTAAATAGAATAAATAAATAGTTAAATTGCAATGCAACAAATGTTAAATTTAGAAGAAACAGCAATACAAATTGTCCAAAAATCTAATACCCACGTACGTAAATTCAATTTATTGCAACACAATGTTACAAAAGGGACAAGCTTATGGATTGTGGATAAAGTCGATTGTGGATCGAATTGCAAACCTCATAAAATCATAACTTACGCTCGTAAGTAAGTATCATAAATCGAATGAGGATTGTCAGTAAAATGTGTTTCTACATACATTCCCACAATAGATAAAATATTTTAGGGAAAAAGAATCGACAAAAATGTACGAAAAAACAACATCATTGATTCGATTGATGATATTCAAGAGTGCCATTGAATTTATGATTTATTTTATAGTAGGAGTAAATCGTTGATCTATGATCTCTAGATATCGTTATATTTTACAGATTCTACAGCAAATGCACTTATATTCTTTTGTTTTAATTGAACAGTGCAGGGGTCGACAAATCAAAAGTCATAGAGCCGAATACTAATACGATTTAGATTTTTTTGAAATGTTTCAATTTTCTTTACAAAAACTCTGATAATTTGTGAACTGATTCTGATTCTGAACTCTGAAGTGACTCTGTTACGTGATTTATCGAATCGATTGTTTCTTTTATTTTCTTGTTTTGTTATGCACCATTTTTTTTTGACAAATAAAGGACGGAAGGCCATTTGAAATTTCGAATAAACGAAAAAGTCTCGGTCCATTCAACATTAAATTGACAGTTTTCGTCTTCCGTATTTATTTGTTTCCTCTTTGTATAGGTAGCCATGTCAACATGGTAGCACTTAAAATTATTACACGGTCAACTTATTTTTTTATCGATTTTAATTTTATAAATTACGGTGTTGTGCGAGGAGAGACTGTGGTTGGAGTGGCCAGAGGTCCTGGAAGCTGCGAGTGACAGGGGCCTCTGGCGAAGATATGCAGATGCTTTGGGCCCCCGACCCAATCAAGGATAGACGGGGAAGAAGATGTATGTACATATGTATGTGTATGTAAATTACGGTGTAAAAAAAACTGGGTAAGTAATCTGCATTTCAGGTACTATTGGCTTATTAGCTATTCTTCTTCTTGTATTAAATTAATAATTTTAGCGTGATTATGTCTACATGTTAATGTCAACAAGTAAAGTATCTCAAGCGAGAGGTGCCAAGTTCAAGCCCCGGCGCTGGCGATGTATTCCACACTTTGCGATACAGGCTTTTAGCCTAGTGCAGGGTGTGCGGGAAAGTATTTGGGTTTGTGTATGCAAACCCAGATCCTTATATAAAGAGAGTAGCCATCAATGAGCCGAATATGGTTCGCGAGCCTCAGATTTCGACCACTGATCTAGTGTGTGTTGTTATATAACCTGTTGGGCTTTGCACATATGTAATATCATTATGTACAAGAACAATGGTAGGAAAATTCTGCATATGTAATTATTGCACAGATATGTACATACATAATAATTGTTGGGTATAATAGGTACGTACACATAATGATCTTTATGTACCTGAAAATGTGTACGTATGAGAATATTTAAAACTTATTAATATTATCCACGAATGTTTATTGTTGTATGCGAGTGTTAAAATATAGGTGGTTACCTACCGATTATAATAGAAAAACAATTTTAATATGAGAAAGGTCTTTTTCAATTGTGGCATCTTCGTTTTTCAACAGGGTCTTAAAAAAAGGTTCGATAAAACGAAATATACCTAGATAGGTACACATCTATATATAGATATTCATTGGCAGCGATCACTCGTTCTTTGTGGGTGGAATTCGGTATAATTAAAAAGAAAGAAAACATATTCTTCCGAAATTTCTTATGGATGTAATGCCTATGACACCATTATTCTAATAATTAAGAAAATCTTAAAAATGAAGGTCTGTATAGTTGAAGCTATCTATTGAAAATTTTAAAATAAGTGAAAGAAAAACGTTTAGCTTGGAAAGCACGTAGGTAATTTTGGATCTAGTCACATCCTATCTATCACAGCTTTGTGGCTTTCTTCTACTACTACTTTCTCAGGAGGAATCCATATGGAGAAGAGAAGAAAATAGTGTCGTCAAATTACGAGCGGATCAAGTAAAAATATTATGGTAATTTTTAAATGTGACAGTGACTGGAAAGATTTAAACCTAAACGAGAAAATACTACTTGCATTGTACAATATATGCTCACCTTCACGATTCAAATTCATGGCTGAATAATCTCACATTTAAGAGGACATCTCAAGATGTATCTAAATAGTAATAAACTAAAGTACCTAATTTATAATTTACGTGCGTTTCCTTTCATCAAAAACTAGAGGTCATACTGGTATCTTGTTGCTTTAATAGAACACCTACGAGTACGTGAGATAATTACCAAGAATAAATTATTTACTAGGTACTATGTATTGTATTAGCAGTTCTGCAGTTCAAGGCATGTCTTAAGTAGGTACACGATAAAAAGTCTGTGTTCTGAAGTCGTTATATGTTTTGCATACGTGCGATATAAAGAAAATATTTAAAATATCTATACACCTATCAATATTACCTAATATAATTTATCTGCAAAATGATTATTTATGTAGAATGTTGTTGAATGATAAATGCAATCATTTCCAGACTGGCTATAGAGCTCTGAAACTTTCATCATCAATTGTATAAACTAGATTACAATACGATTTTGTACCACATTGGATCAGTTTCCTCCAGAGAGAAAGAATGTGTAAATAGTTTGAGGGGATCCAACGTTTGGAGGAGTCAAAAGTGCGGTGTTGTATGACGGGGCATTGGAAGGTAAATTTAGATCGAAAGTCACATTTTGTGTAGCTCAAGCCATCGGGAGACACCGAGCGATCGAGAAGATCCAGTCACCACTTCACAACATGTTTGGTGTCTCATAAAAGGGATTCGCGAATAGAACTCAGATTCTTTAGAGAGCGTTTATGTAAATTTTCTTTTTTTTAAAAGGATCTGGGCTTGCATACACAAAATCAAAATACTTTCCTGCACACCTTGCACTAGGCTAAAAACCTGTATCAGAAAGTGTGGAATACATCGCCAGCGCCGGGGTTTGAACCTAGCACAACCCGCTGGAGAGACTGTCGCCTCAATCAACTGCGCCAACCATGTACTCAAAATTAAAAAAAAAAGTATTACCTAACCTAACTAACATGCGATGTTTTCTACGTACATGTTCCTGCCTTGAAAAACTCTTGCTGTTCGTATACTTATACGTGTTTTAGTGAAGTGATTATAGGCCTATTTATTACTTTGTATTAGAACTAAAGTGAGTGCGTTAGGTAATGACTAGATGTACGTTATAGTTACGTACATTATTACTAACTTACTGCCTAGTATTTTATTATTCCACAAAAGGTTGCGACACACGAGCGTTGGCTTGCAAACTAGGCTAAGGTAATTGGAATCCTTGAGGTTTGCTAACAGCCATTGTACTTTGCAGTAAGCAGTACATATTACTATTACTCATACACTTATTACTGTCTTATAATATGTATATAATAATCTCTCCTACTGAATGTATATTTTCGCTATTTATTTCTGTTTTGCGATCAACCATGCAGTTTATTTATGGTCTGATAATCTTTGATTCATTACGAAGGTACTAATTGTGTGAATCTGAATCTATCTATCCATACCACCAAGGCGTTACCCATGATGTGGAATACCAAAAAACAAGCAGGTTCTTTCTTTCAGAAAGTTACAATCTTCCCTGGGTCGTCTCATTGCACGCATTTGGCATCATCAAATTTTAGAAATGCATTTTTTACGTTTTATGGGAATAATTTCGCATTATTCGAAAAACGTCTTTTATTTTTAGGTTTTAAAGCATATTACCACTAAAATAATAAATCTCCTTTGCGACTCGTAAAAAAAAACAAAGTATTTTTCACAATTTATTTCTCTTAAATGTGAAATTTGAGTACATGGTTGGCCCAGTTGGTTGAGGCGACAGTACCTCGAGCGAGAGATGCCAGGTTCAAACCCCGGCGGTGGCGATGTACTCAACACTTTGCGATACAGGCTTTTAGCCTAGTGCAAGTTGTGCAGGAAAATATTTGGGTTTGTTTGATGCAAGCCCAGATCCTTTTAATAAATAAAAAAAACTGCGTAATATGTAAAAGATCTGTAACACTAATTCACAAGTGACTAGAGGAATTATTTGTAAAATAAAAACACTGTTTTTTACTTCCACTATTTATTTTGAGTACATACACCAGAGATCTTTCAAAGCCAAAGGCTTCATCTTCAGTGGTTATCTATGAAGTTCATAGAAGCATTGGCTTTGAAAGATCTCTGGTGTATGTACTCAAAATAAATAGTGGAAGTAAAAAACAGTGTTTTTATTTTACAAATAATTTTACAATGTGCTTCCATAAAGTTAATCTTCAAACAATTAATAAATGACTAGAGGAAGGTTTATGTATTTTCCATCTTTTTTTGCAAAGCATGGTCAGTAAGGTTGTCGAGATACTTGTTCTGAAAAATACGTTTTAGGCGTCATCAACTACGTACGTTAATATTTTTAAAAAAGATAAAAATCCTAACAAAATGATGTAAATAGATACCTACTAATTGGACTTGAAGTACTGGAGATGTAATCAATCATCACATCACACAATGCTAACAAATTATCTTTGATGTTCAGTCATCGACTCGTAAAAATGACTTCCTTGTCGGTAATTAGAATTACTAAAGTGTACTTCCCTTGCTGATTGTTATAATAGTAACTAATCTAAATCTAAATAGGTATGTAATATATAATTATTTTTATTGTTTTATCACAATATTGTATCGTAATCGTAATACAGATAAAATCCTCATTTAAGGCTCGCGACCCAACTATGACGTCACGGTCATTTCCCACGGCATTAAGGTTCAAAATGGCGTGAACAATCGCATGATAAAATGGTAAAAATAACGTTATGTCCACGGTTTTACGGTTATCCCCTAGATTTTAGTACATATTATCGATACAAAAAAATCTCTGCGACTTTCGGGAAACGAGTTTCTGCCTTTCGGAAAAACAGGTTTTTTTCACTTTTTTCTTTGCGAAATCTATACAAGATAAATAATCTTTTACGTATATTCCCTTAAGATTAAGGTTCAATGTATCTACTCTATTTGTTCCAAAGCATATTTAGTAACTGTTGTCGAGATCTATGGTCTCCCATTTTTTAGAAATTTTTGAAATGTCAGTATGCGTACTCTTAAGCCTTTAAATTTATCATGATAAATAAATAATCGCTCACTAAGTACTGGCTATAGGTGCCCCACTCGCGATGGCCTTCATGGTCTGTAGCATATTATGAATATTTAGTAAAAAAATGATTTCCCAGATAATTATGATTATCTATGGAATACGTTTTGTTTATGGTCAGTGATTCCGAATTTGAAAGCTGAACATCTTACGTACTTATAGATAGGCACCTCGTTACTAAATCGACACCTGTCAAAATAACCAATAATAATTTTAAGATCTAGATAGGTAGGTACTTTACCAAATTATCCGTAGGCAGATTGAACAAGATTTGATCACACTATAAGAAAATACTATGTACCTACCTACTTTTTATTCGTTTCAAAAAATTCTAAATTGACTAACAATTTCACACAGACGAATTGTTAAAGAGATATCATCTACTAAGGTGTTTTTTTTTACTGTTGTAACTATAATACTTCAGTCTCCGACGTGAAGACTTTTAGGCCTTTCCGCCGAAGGGAAGAGTACCTACACACAATCATACATAGAACAAGTAAAACATGTTGTAAAACTAAGAGAAATGTTCAGTAAATGAACACTGAACAGCATAAACGCTGTGCCAGGTAAATGCTGGTTTATTTGTTGATAGATAATTTCAACTGCTGAGGATCTGTACTGAGGAGTGGCTAATCAGGCAATCTTTAACTAAAAAAGTAATTTTGTTATTGACTTTAATATCTTGTTTACTAAACCATATACTTAATTACGGTGGGTATTATTGTTAATTCTATATCAGGTAGGTATTCCAGTATATTAATTCCATATGTCTATTATTCATTTTAATTAAAATACTTATGTCTATTTATGTAAATATTTTATATATCTATGTATAATTTGCAAGAATGTTTTAGCTTGTTGTATCTTCCTTGTATTGCACAGCGTGTAATTATATCACAGAATACATATTGCATTATGCAATGTACATTTGTATAGTCTTTGGGAATACCTCATCCAATAAAGATATTAAAAGTGGATTTTCCGTGTATGCACGTGGCATTACAATGCAAATCAGTCGTGGGCTTGAGCTGGACGAAGTCTGATTTACATACATACCTACATACATACATATCCACGTGGTCCTATGTGGAGCATGTGTTCATCACCAAGTTTTTCAGCCTTTTCTGTCCTGGGCCAACTGCGTTGCCTGTTCCCATTTCATTCCAGCTTGGCGCAGCTTTGACGTATACAGTTTCTGGATGGTCATTGCAAAATCTGATTTAGGTACGATCTGGATTTCTTTTCCAACGCCCTTTCATACGATGCTACACATGGCTCCACACGACCATGGATCCCCCTGAAACGCTTTACATATTTTTACTCTCTGAAGAAAGCTAATTCATTTTTGCACAAAATCATATTGTCACCGAGGTTACGTACGTTTGCAAAGTCTTAGGTCTCTAAGTACATAGTTAGTGGTTCAAAAATACAGACAAAAAAAAACTAAGAAATAAGTCAGAGGAAGTTAAATAAAATTTTGTTTTAGGGTAGTATATTTAAAAACTGTATTTGCGTTTTAATTACTTTTTGATGAGTCACTGTCAATATTACCTACAGTCTATGTACATGGGTATTTAAAACATAAATTTAATACTTACATAATATGTATAATATACATATACTACCTATATTTGTGCGATTGAGTCGATAATATGTATCGACTGTTGTTATTTCAACAAACAGTAATATTTTTTGTTCATGTAATGGGTATTTTTTTCGTTATAAAGACAGATGTTCGTATTTTCTTAGACAATAAATCAAATTTAATTTTCATCGTAATGGCCTTGAGGTGATATTTATTGTTAAACGGCGCCAATTCCGATTATTACTTATCATGACGTGTTTTGAGTAAAGAAATCGTAGAAACTAGAATCTGTATGAGGAATTGCATGAATGTGACGGAATCCCTAAGTGTGTTTAAGGATTGGAAAGTCTGGCGATCCGTTCTCTCAGCCTACCCCGTGGAGGTGGCGTGAGGGTATAATGTAGTTTAGTATGACGTTAAATATTTTATCAGAGAAACTGTCTTCTGCACATCTGCACATCATCCCCTCCTATCTCTATGGGATTAACTGATTTTTTTGGAAACTGAAGCATTGAAATACGTTGAAATCTAGTAGGTATTTGGAACTTTATCTTTTCTGTTGAGATTAACCTTAAACCGTTAATGAAATTGGTGCCCGTTTCAATTACAACTATACAACATAATGCGTTCGTGACAATAACAAACATATTCATACAAGAATGGATATATCATACAAGATAATATAATACATATAATGATTATTTCTGTAATGGCAGAGGAAGGAAATATGTATTTAACTTCATAACGGCAAATATTATATTGTCAGTCGTCACATTTACTGCTAATGGTATATTGTTCGTGTTTTATTGTCAACATAACATTTAAACTGTTTGTATGTAGTATTCTAAGTACCCATTATGTGTGAGAGAACTTGTCCAAGAAGAGAGCATGAATGTCATTAAAAATTACAAATTTTTCGTAAATTGACAATAGGTAAAAATATATGGAACTTGGACCAAGAGTCTTCACTGATGAAACTAGGGGTAAAGCCTACGATAGCAGGCTTGAGCTGGACAAAATGTGACTTAAGATCTGAATTTATTTTCCGACGCCCTTTCATACGATACCACACTCGATCCCACACGACCCTTAGATCCCCTCATCATCATGGCATCTCCTAGGAAAAGTTTTTTCTCTAAAAAGCGTCCACGTTAGGACACGGCCTATATTATCGCAAATTTTATCCTAAATTTTCGCGGCAATCCATCGTAAAATGCAGAAGTTATGCGAACACTTACAAAAATCAGACTTTACTTTATATACTCGTATATAGATTAGGTACACCTAGTACTAAAATAATTTGATTAGTTACTTCAATAATCAAAGGATTCACCTATCTATACACACACTCACAACGTCTATACTTTTGGGAATCTTAAATAATAAATAAAAAAAATATTTACCCCAACTACGTCGTATTATGAAAGCTAAAAAACTACCTAGAGAGGTAGGTCTACGTAATGTATCTAATAATTACGAGGTATTACTACACTCAATCATTTTCACGTTGTCTTAACTCTGTGGACGCGAGGTATATCATTATAAGACAATCTTAATTGCTCCTATTTAACTGCATACTACAGTTGAACCAACTTGCAGATATTATAAATGTAATTAGACATTATTGTATTGTGATGTGTGTAAGATACTTTTGCACGATATAGTTCTTATCAATGGACGTTTCGCTAAATTTAATCTCAGAATTACTAGCATTAGAGCATTGATTTTTTAAACTAAGCGTAGAGAAATAAAACGAAAAAATTATACAAAGGGATACAACCAAATGGGAAGACCGCTTGTACGATGGAGAAATGACCTGTTAAAGGGTTTCAATAGTATGCAAAGAGCCCTAGATAATACATTTGTAGAAAGAAATGGAGACGGTGTCCGTCCAGGAATGACCGGGAACAGGATAAGAAGTAGAGCAAAAAAGTAAAAATACAACGAAATTAACCACAGCATAAAATTTAATTCACTTTTCAATCTTCGTAGCAGACCAATGTCTCGCCAGTTTTTCCCCTATTCCGTGAGTTATTATTTCTGGTGGTCACTTGAAGTCATTTTGAAACACAGGTGCCTACTGGCTATTCATTTCATATGTTCGTGAAAAAACTCCCATTCGTTTAACTCGCACCTTTCAGGGTACAAATTTTCCCCATCGTACGATCATTTGTGCCGATTGCAGTAGGATTCGTTTTCACCTTGTCGTAGAAGTGTAAGTAAGAATCATACGTGAATATTTAGGTTAGGATTGCTCAGATACTGCAGTGCCTGTACCTGAAGACATCCATCGTAACTACTGGTAGCAAAGTTCTTAATTACAACCAAACTTATCCATCTATTGTCATGCTTGTTTGTTCTCATTGTTGACTGATACTATTTAATGAATTGTTTCGTATTATTTTAATTATAGTATCTATTATTATATACTCTTTTATTTTAATTATAGTATCTATTATATACATATATACTCTTATTAAACATCGCGTGCAACCTTTATTGCTCAATGCGGCATTTCAGAAGACCCTATGTTCAGTTCAAACAGTGTGACATTCTCACAATTCACATTAGACGTATGAAGTATAGTTTCTATATTGAAGGATGTGCGCAAAGAAACGCAGGTACAGTTATTACACCAACTCTCTAGGTAAGGAATAGCTGAAAAGGAGCCCCCTAGCATGAATGTTGTATGAAAATTAATGATAAGACGTGGCTTTCATCTCCGCTATTCCTCACCTTTTGGTGAAATCCAGCATAAGATCGCTTCTAGTCAACCATTGCTCGATTGAGAATAAAGTTTCTTCTTTTGTTAGAGGAAGTCCCATAATTTATAAAGATACAATTACTATTTATCTTGACGTGCTTTCGACAAATGACGATTTTCACGTATTGTAAAATATACTGCCAAAAAGGATTTTCCTTGCCGTTAAATTTTGCCTTCTTTACCAACAGATTATTGCCCTTGAATTTTTACGATGCAAACAAAAACATATTGTGGTGTTAATAAACTGCTGATCGTTTAATTACTTCTGATTATTTCGATTGATTTCTATGTATTAATTTATTCGAATTACTTTCCGGCTATAAAGTTAGGAATCTTTAGTTTTGTAACATTTTAGAGATTACACATTGAATTATTAGTATGGGACGTATTTATGGAAGTTATTTTATTTACCATATTTTGCCGATTGCTGATCCACCATTGTGTTATTAATTTAATAATTTTCAATGTGAAGCAGTTTATTTTGACTACCTATAATGTTATAAATAATACGTGCTTCTAAACTCAAGGCTATCTGCCATTGATTGATATGACGATTATCTACCATTTGTATATGTTTAGGTATTATTACCTTTTATTCATATATCATTAATGCGCATTGTCATTATGCATTGATCGTTAGAAATAGTTTAATTTATTAGGTGTATTGTTGACATAGTAGTCACGATCTCTCGCGAATTCATGAAACATTTAGGTACTATCTTGAACATGTACTCGTGTTTTGTCGCTCTATTGGCAACCCTGCGACACAACGATTGTATTGCTGATTTGTTGTGAGTATAAAAAAAAATAGTGTTGTGGAAAGCGTAAAATGAAAACATTTTTGTGCAAGACAAGATATTGACATAACATTCTCGCAATGCAGCATTGTGTGAACTCTCTTGGGGAAGACGCAGGATTGGCGTTCCAGAAAACCGTAATATTACAGATAAACCTTAGTGTTTCCAGTGCACAAAAATTGCAATTAAAATAATAAAAATAAAAATAAGAGTTTATACATATTTTCAAACTATTGTATGTCAGACAGGTGCGGTTGCCAAAATGGGTGGACCTGGGTTAAATTCCCGATACCGACAGATTTTATTTCACGACACTGGTTTTTTTAGCTTCCTGTAAATTTCCCAAGGAAAGGACATTTTTTGTTCTACACCAGCTGAGAAAGAAATGTACGTTGCTTACTGTAAGAAGTCCATAAAAGGGTTAGTTCCAGATTCGAACTGATTCGCTAACATTTTTTATTTAGCACCTCGTAAATTAAACTTTATACCGGTGTACAAAATACGTAAGATTATAAATAATAATTTCTTGTATTTATTTGTAGCTTCATAGATTTATTTGACTTAGATTTTTAAAATATTGTTCTAGTTTTTTAAATAGCGTATTATTCACCATTGCTTCAATCCATTTAACACGAAAGCCATGTGTTACAATGTGTCAAGCTATAATAATACAATACTAAATTATACTTCAACATGCGATGGTGACGACACGTAATGGCGCTGCTATCGCTCACTTTAAATTACTACTTAATACTGTCTAGTATTCTAAATTCAAAATTAAAATAAAATAGATAGTTTGTGAATGTGAGTCCACGACACAAAGTTTGGTATAGCTGAGGTATTTCAACTCCTAGATTATTTTGCATTATAAATGTGTGAGATGATTTTTAAATTAGGTTGTAGGTAATTAAACAAAGTATTTATTTACTTATTTCGACTTTAAATGAACAATACAAACTGAATGTTTCAATAATATAAGCACACAATCAGATAATTCCTTTGATTATTGAAGTAACTGATCAAATTATTTTCGTCATACTGACGATAATTCATACTAAACTTATCTGATTCCTTATATATCACTCGCGATCGGGTGCCTTGCCGAAAGAGAATAAAAAAAATTATCTGATTCCTTTGAAAACATTGCTTCTGCAAATTTGTTTGGTTGCAGATAACTTTTGATTCAACTTTTTTACATCAGATTGATTAGCGCAATTCTAACTGGAGCCCTTTACATTTGACAACAACAGAACAATGATTACATATTATTTTTGAAGGTATAGTGTTTTAGTTACATTTTCTTCCGTCGACTGTATTGGATTTGTCTTGAGTATCGTACGCAAGTTCATAATAATTATGACCCGCTTTCTAATACCGGCCGGCTGACTGCCAATAGATATTCGTACATGTTATCTAGGTAGGTACATTAATAATATTAGTAGTAAGTATTAGTATCTATTTAGTTAGATAGAAGCTACTACTTGACTAACTTGTGAATACACACTCTATAACATGCAAATACATGCACATTGGTTATTACACATGCAAACGTTTTAGATTCAGATTCATACGGTTCCCAGAGAAAAACCCATAAGAATATCGCTCATGAATAAATCCCAAAAAATTAAAAAACCCTTCAGATATTATATCCTCAAAGGATAAAAGCCCAAACTTTCTAGTCGGATTCCAGTAGATGCATTATTAATAAAATATTGACTAATTTATTTTCCGTCCCATTTTAAACCCGCTTATTTATTTGTTTATTTTCTAATCTATGGTAGTTTCTAACACATTGTAAGAAATCGTATGCTAATAGATATTACATTAATTTTATTTTCAAAAAAAAAAAAAAAAAAATTGAGCTTTTATCTCTTGCAGTTTCAAACATATAATATGAAGCTGTGTATGTATGTATTTTTACACCTTGAGTTATATTTGTTCAACAAAGTCAAAACGGCTATAAATTACTGTCCATACAACTGTGATGGAAAATTTCGCTGTGCGAATATCTTGGAGGTATGTCTACTTAAGGTGTGGATATACGGGGTCTCAGGAGACGCGCCTCCAGGCACTTACAAAATGGCGTCAGTCTCTTCAGTGAAATACACGACGGGAGATTTTCGTCTCTAGAGACGGCATCTTTAGTAAAAATGGCCGACAATCGCCTCCTGTCATCAAATTCTAAAATACACGGGACTATCTCGAGACGCGAGACTTTGGTCTGTTGCTGCATTCATTCTATTAGTATTTTTGGCGCCATAATGGCGTTTGGTTTTGTGTACATACTCTAGTGTCATGTATTTACGAGTATTGTGATTAAAAAATATAATTATATACCGCTTTGAAATTATTTATCGATTCAGTAATGTACATAATATGTCGGTCGGTAATTTACTTACATGCGTATGTGTATATTTCCTTTTCTGCGTTAGTAAATGAAATAGAATACTTAATTAGACCTTCTTTTAATGTACACCATTCCTATGACATCAGTGACATAAGCCGAAGCAAGTATCGGTATGCACTACATACCCGAAACCGTTGTGAGTAGCGAAATTTTGTTTCCTCCTTATGTTCCTTCGATGAATATTAAAGGGTGAAATGGTAACTACATAGTTTGCTATAAATGTTGTAGGACATGAAGGGAATGTATTTTTCACAACTGTATTCATATTTCAAATGCAAATGCAACTCTGTTATTAATCCGCCATTATTTAAAAATAATATTATAATTATAATCAACTAACAATTTTATTATTAACAATGTACTAATATCGTCACAATCGCAGGAATGTTTAAAAATATATATCAATACAAAAACCACGTGCCCACGCGCGCCAATCCAATTCAGTTGCAAACATCTCCAAGAGACCTCAGATTAAAATAGAACATGTCAAAAGACCGGAGACGCATCCCCTGAGACGAAAATATGTAAAATACACGACGCGAGACTTGCGTGCGCAGACCGTCTCAGGAGGCGCGCGGTATCGAGAGATATCTCGCGTCTCCGATGTATTTACACACAAGAGACCTGTCATTTTGGTATCCGGGAGGCCAAAATCTCTCGTGTGTATCTTCGCCTTTAGAAAACCGGATTTCTTTATTATTATTATTGTGTGTCTAATCGTACGGCAAGGTTATTAAAACGTAAATGCGGTATAATGTATACAGACGTATAAGTATATTTATAAATTAAATTAATCATTTGCTAATTATAATAATTAGTGATGTGTAGCGATGTTGCTAATAGAATTACAGCATTCACTGGTTACTCCGCTGTTGGGATATACCGTTACGGGTGTAAAGTGTGACGTCACTCACGAAATGCGGTCCAACTGTCAAGTTTGACAGCGTTTTCCGATGCTTTCTGGTTACACAAAATTTTTCTTGCAGTCCACGATTGGTCAGTGTTCATCTCTAGAATGACCACAAATTTTGTTTGTCATGTATACGTCAAGAATCCAGCTATAAGAAGGTGGCTATATCACCAGGAATACGAGCTTTTTCAATAGAGCTAGCTAACACTACGAGTATCAAGTAGATATCGTTGTTTTCACTATTTTGATCTTGTCAGTCAGTAACCTTGTTTCAATCTCTCAAATAAATAATTTTTAAAAATTAGTTGTCAGATCTTTTATTTGCTTACGCATCTCTTTTATCAATTGCATATCATATTAACATATTTTTAGCTAATTTTTATTCTGTATTAACCTACGGCAATATTTTATCACTGATAACTTATCTAATACATGTGTTGAATCATATGTGATAACGTAATTCCATTTCTGTTGTGTATATAAATATTTGACGTACAATAAGCAGGTATTTATTTATCTTTTATCTTAACTTTCTTAATCATATGCCCGATCCCACCAACTACCACCTAGGAAGCAGACCCCTAAGGAATTTCCATACAAAACCACAGATAATTTGAGTGATTATTATAACTGTCATAACCTTTAAGATATAAATCCATACAAAATACAGCATGCAGCTACTTAAGTGAGGGAGATTCTGGGCCGAGATATTTGGCCACCTAACTAAGTAGAGCTGCATGCTGTATTTTGTATGGATTTATATCTTAAAGGTTATGACAGTTGTAATAATCACTCAAATTATCTGTGGTTTTGTATGGAAATTCCTTAGGGGTCTGTTTCCTAGGTGGTAGTTGGTGGGATCGGGCATTAATCTCTGCTCTGGTCTCTCCAATGCCATACGATATTATACTTATATTATACTATCTTTATCAAATTTAAAGTGGCTATCAAACACAATAAATTTGATCGGTCACCTATCTAAAATCTACATACTTGTTATTGACACCTGGCTGCTACTTTCGTTAGGCAGATATAATCATTATTATCAGTATAACATATTTATTTATTTACTTCTGTTTGAAGGCCTGCTAAACAAACATATTTCAGTAATAGCCACCGTTTTGATTGTTTGTCTACAGCACTTTCGTTCACGACTACTACGTAATTATTCACATGAATTTAGGGTTTATCTAATGACATAATTGTTCATGTCGACCAGATCCTCAAGGATGGACGCGTTTTGAGTGAAAGGAATCGGAGAGCGTGTATGACAGATTGCATACGAATGTGACGGAGGCTAGGAGTGTGTGCAAGGATAGGGCTGCCTGGCGCTCTGTCCTCTCTGCCTACCATAAGGGCATGGCGTGAGGGTATAGATAGATAGATAATTATTCAAAAGTTACAAAAATTGTAAACTGCCATAATAGCGCACACGAGAAGTAAGGGTTCTGTTATGTATACCTTAGTGATTTTTACTGTGTATTATTCAAATAGAGATATTTAATTAAGTATAGGTAATTTTATTTAAACACAGCTTTTATTGCTATGTAATTGTTATCGTATGTCTATGTATATGCAACAACATAATTGAATGTTTATTTACCTAATTATATAAAACCAACACTAACAATATTCCTATAATTGACTTTGTAGGTGAAGTCCGCTTTAATAACGAATCAACATATAGGTACGTACATGCAACATTGTTGGTATGTTTACTATACAAATACACAAACAGAAAGCAACATTGGCAAGGTCGTCAAATATACTACTAAATAATTAGAATACATAAGCCGTCGCTGTGGAACGAAATCGTAGGTTGTTTATTAACTGGCAGGTAAGCTCTAAGCACATCCCCAAACCAAATGTCCTTTATTACCCGTGAATAGTCCTCAAGGACTCAAGTCTCGTCATCAGGCGATTGCCAATAAAGTTAATATCTGTAACAAGTTGAGAAGAGCCCAACATTAAGGTGTTCAAAGAAAATACAACAAGTAGGTAAATTAAAATGTAGTGGTAAAATGACTATTGCAGGGGTCAAAACTGGTCAGGAAAATCAGTAAAAGTCAGTTCCTTTTTGAAAAATTAAAAACAATAAATAAGATCTGCATCACGAACGTCTTTCAAATTCACAAAATAAAATCCCGGCGGCGTTATTTACCATATTTATAGTTCTGTAATTCGGTAAAAAAAATCTGTTCACGACAATTTTCCCGAATTTCGTGCTATCAGATTTTTCTGTGACGAAGGCACGATATCTTTATAAAGTGTTTTTAATTTATAACACATGTACATTCTTAACGTTCAGGTAGTCAGTATTTTTAGACTTCTGTGTCAGTATTATTAGTATTTTAAACACTGAACCTGTTTTGACCCCTTCTATTGAAATGAGTTTCGTGGAGGTCTAATTTTTGTGTTACTTTCTCCAGTATTTACGGTTTTGCTATTTAGGGAAACCACACAAACATCTATATCGGAGAAAGAGCATTTTTGGAGCGGTTGCTTCAGTCTATAATTAACGAAAATATCTATGTATAAAATTCTATCGTATATAAATAGCAAGACAAGACGAGAATAGATGGACTCCCAGACTCGTAAAGTGGAGGCCATGGGAAAACAGAAGAGGTGTCGGAAGGCCCCAGAAAAGATGGGCGGACGACATGACCTCGGTAGCGGGTAGACAGTGGGTCAGAAAGGCGAGGGATCGAAAGAACTGGAAACGAATGGAAGAGGCCTACATCCAGCAGTGGAGGGACCAAGGCTGACGAAGAAGAAGAGAAGAAGAAGAATATTCTATCATTCACATTTCCCTGCATTCTAATAATAATTAATCTATTAATAAATTACACAAATAGTTTCACTTGGATCATTAAAGCTAACTTTACCAACTGTGACAGTCCGATGCGGTGAGGGAATATTGTAACCAGTGGGTACCCGTGAGAATTATATTTACGGAATTTGGTTTTTTTGTTAACTTACAACTCATATTGACACTACCACGCCCTTCAAAGTTCTTTGAAGGAACACATCAGAGAGCGTCTTGGTCTTACCAACTTTCATTAGTAGGTACAATTCGAAATTTCATATTTTCATTCATAAAACTTCACGTCTAGACGTATTGGTCAGCCAATATTTTTTGACCGATTTAAAGCGCTGATGGCATAGTGAATTTTAAAAATTCTATACATTCAAACAAAAAACTTATATTATTTCCATTATTTACAACGTGCCCATTTGATAAGCTCTGCAAACATGCGACACAAAAAGTGAGACTTCGACGAAAATTTTTAGCCACCCATGAACGCGTCGCTGCTTAAATTTACATACATATTCATAGAGCTTGCAAAATTTGTCAAAGGCCCAACGTTACAAACATGTACGGGAGTTGGATTTTACCAGTATTATGTAATGGAATAATCGAGGATGTTCAATGTTAGACCGTGAAGTTGTAAAACAATCAAACCACGAGGGAAAATGGCTCTTGGATCAGTTCCAATATTAGATTATTGAAGTTATTAGACCATTTCCCAGAGCATCATCAACATCTGATATATTAAATCCTTAGTGAGTGCATGTCACCTTGTGAAAATTTTCCATAGATATCGTTTGCCTTATTAATTTCATCTTTAAAAATTATAAAGTAAGTTTGTATAAACTGCCGTCCTAAGGTCGAACCGCGTATAAACCAAAATCTTGATATTGAGATAATCGCGAAAAACGTGTTGTATCGCCCATATTACTCCATACATTTGCGCGACATAGATGGCTTGAAAAATGGGGGTTGCGTGTGGAAACTCAGACTTTTTATGATTGTAATAGATGGATCTAAGGTTGAAATTCTCTTCTTCTTCCTCTTTGAGTAGATCTTGCATCTGTTTCATCAGGGCTCTAGTCTCGTTCTTGAGATGAAGAGGTCCAACTCTCTCTCCATCTTTTCGGTGGACGTCCCGGTGGTCGGCGTCCTTCAGGGATCTCTTGCATAACGAGCTTAGAAATTCTTCTGGGGTTGAGGTTGAAATTGATTATCTATTTTATTACCACCCTTTTTCTTTAACTCCTTCCGTCGTTGTTAGGTCTTATTTCCTTATTCTAATTTTTAATGCCCTTGTCCCGGCACATTGAAACTTTGCACACACATTTACGTTACAATTTATAATTGTAGTCTTCTTCTTATCGTGTCTGTCAACACTCCTTAAATCCCCCTTCGCTCCCAGAAAGCCACAACCTCTCCTGCGTCATCGTCCAAGGGAGAGCGATCTGCGATAATGATAATACATAATTGTAATCACAAACACGTTTTAATTGATAAATTTTAATTAATAAAAAAAATACATGAAGAAACATAATCGTGGTTTTTGCGACTATTACACCGGAATTTTAACATCTAGTATCCAACAGTACAATGTATCCCAATGTTTCGATAGACTATTGACTTGTTCTATTTTATCTCGTCGGTTTTCTCAGCTGTTGTGTGTTGTTTTGTATCTAATGTTAATGATGTGGAATGGAATCTATCTTTGGAGGCGCCAAATGCTCAATGAATCATATTCATATCTAATCAGTCATAACTTTATCGTAAATATCATTTCTTTATTAATAATCGGGGTCAACTGTTTTATCATAGTGGAGTTGGTTGGTAGCGAGAATCGAATCGTCACCTTCGGCTTGAGTGGGGAATGTGATTCCAACCAGAACAATTCCCGCATTTAATTAATCACATCTTTGGCACGTTTGATTGGAGTGCGGGTCTCACAAGTGTGAGGTATCGGGTTTGAAACAGCATTCTGTATTTTGATACTAGGCTCTTTAGCGTAGTGTAAAGTGTACAGGAACTATTTGGTTTCGTGTATCACGATAAGTTCATATTATTATTTCTTTGTGTGAGAAAATCTTGCAATCGGTTCTTCCTGTTAAGACTATTTAGAGAGCTGGAAATTTCCAAACGTATTTAAACTCGGAGACAATACGATTCTGTGCAAAAATGGATCAGTTTCCTCCAGAGACAAAAAAGATGTAGTAAAGCGTTTCAGGGGCTTGGTGGGAGGTGCCCTTGGAATGGAGGAAACCAAGAGCCTCGGAAGGGCGTGTTTGGTATTCTTTAGAAGACCGCGAAAAACAGTTTTAGGATATGAAGTCATAAAATATTGTTTACGATTAGGTGTACCTACCTATATATTTCTTCTTTCTGTGTTCTGCGTTGAATTTGTATAGTAGCACATTGCTGTCTTGAAGAATTCATTAAACGATATTATACCTACCTACCTAGATAATTAAGATGAAACAATGAATGAGAATAATAGGTTAAATTATATTAATTCATTGAGTAATTCAAAACATCTCAACTTTTTTTTCTCTAGTGCGTGTTGCATTGTCTATAATATCTTTAATTAATTATTAATTAGTTGTATAATAAATTAATAGTTATTGTGGATTCTGATACTAATCACATTTGCAGATATATTTCAAAGCAATAGTCTCTAAAACTTTCGTATTATGTTTTTCTATTCTATTTTGTGCACTCCCCACGGCGCGCCCTTTGGGGGTAGCCAGAGAGAGAGAGAGGAACGCCAGACTTCCTTATCCTTACACACACTTCTTACTTCGTCACATTATACGTCTGTCCTTGAGCATTTGGCTAACATAGACGAGCCAAGTGTTTCTTGAATTGCCAAGCGTATCAGGTAAAAAAATGTCTCCTCTTTCATTTGATTAATACACATGTGACCAAAAACTTAAATACTGAACCATTGACATACTTTTTCTCTCGTATTTTTTTATCAATATGCATAGGGATTTTTACACAAACAGGGGTGATTTAAGAATCGCTGTTACAAATAACTATACCTACTTGTTATTTTCTGCTACAATATCTGATGAAGGTCACCGGAGCAGAGCGCAGAGCATTCCCAATCACTGGCCGGAACGTCACGCGATCCGTGACCATTATAGATATGGATTACACTGTTAGCTCAGTCAAAATGCAGCCCTAAGTTGGCAAAATTAATAACAGATTGGACTCTATGCAGTTTGATACCTTAGGTTGGGGTGTTTCAGAATATCAGGTCTCCCCCCTCCTCCCCCTGACGCGTCACCCCCTGCCCCCCCCCGAATAGGTCCCCCTATGTGGTTTTTCCTCAATTTATCGAAAAACAGTAAGAGATGGAAGAAAACTGTCAAAGACGAAAATAGTCCTTAATAAATTCTCTACAAAATGGGTTTGACATATTTTTTGATAGGACTAGTAATTTACCCGCAATAGCCGGTGAAAGTCACGTATTTTTTTGTTGAGAACAAAAAAATATTATACATACTCATATTGTTGAATATTCATAAGTGCTACAAGAAAATGTCCAAAGAATGAATTAATTGTTATAGTTTTAGCTATAAAATGAGCTATAACTTATTTTTACACGACTCATAGTTTTTGAGTTATTACAAAAAATTCCAGGAACAGAAGATTTTAAAATCGAACTATTCATACAATTTGTATTGAAATGCTGTGATATTAAAATTTAGGTTACGTCTGTTTAATATACACTACACAAATCTGTGAAAGATAAAAACTGTAGTGGGGCATGATTAGATCTTTTTAGTATTTTAAGATATAATCCTTTCGACACTTTTGCCAGCCATGTTTCAAAGCCATTATCCCAGTTTTCCAGAAGGATTCGTCAAGATCTTTATAGAAGAAACTTTAGTGTATGTCTGTGTAATATACGATGGCTGGTTGAACACTTCGTAGCCCTGAGAAAAAAATGTACTGGCCAGTTTCAGTTTATTATTGATATAGATAATATAAACCTCATTAGGGCTATTTACAAAATTTGAGAACGATAGGACGAATCTAGCACTCTTGGCACCATTTTTTTTTCAACGTGTTTGAAATTTTTGTGAATATATGAAATTTTCAGCCGCAATCCGTGATAAAATATTATTTTATATCATGTTATAGACCGATACGAACCATAAAAGAGATGTCAGATTCATTACTGGAGTCTGTTCCATCATATGCCATGATTAGAAAATAAGTGGCAGATTTTTATTGAGCACAGCATGGTGTCAAAGACAATACTCGAAGTGGTAGGCAATAATATGCAGTAGTTCCGGAGAACGTCGATAAAATCACGGATTAATTTTTCAAAGGTGGCTGAATTATTGCTTAGGTGATAGCAGAGATTCCATTGATCTGATTTAAATCAGAAGTGTTCATCTTAACTTCAGAACAGGACTTGTAGAAACCCTCGAATCGCCGGGTGCCAATGCTTTTGACCCATCCTAGCCTTGACGAATCCTTCTGGAAAACTGGGATAATGGCTTTGAAACATGACTGGCAAAAGTGTATTCAACTTCGAAAGGATTATATCTTAAAATAATAAAAAGACCCAATCGTACTCCAATACATTTTTTATCATTCTCATACTTGTGAAAAACAGGCGTCACCTAAATTTTAATATCATAGCATTTCAATACAAATTGTATGAAAAGTTCCATTTTAAAGACTTTTGTCCCTGTAATTTTTTGTAATAACTCAAAAACTATGAGACATGCAAAAATAAAAATTGGCTCATTTTATAGCTAAAACTATAGCAATTATTTCATTCTTTGGCCATTTTCTTGTAGAACTTATGAATTTTCAACAATATGAGTATGTAAAATATTTTTTTGTTCTTAACAAAAAAAACGTGACTTTCACCGGCTATTGCGGGTAAATTACTAGTCCTATCAAAAAATGTGTCCGACTCATTTTGTAGAGAATTTATTAAGGGCTATTTTCGTCGTTGACAGTTTTCTTCCATCTCTTACTGTTTTTCGATAAATTGAGGAAAACCACATAGGGGGACCTATTCGGGGGGGCAGGGGGGTGACGCGTCAGGGGGAGGAGGGGGGAGACCTGATATTCTGAAACACCCCAACCTAAGGTATCATACTGCATAGAGTCCAATCTGTTATTAATTTTGCCGACTTCTCCATACATCGATTCCTAGGATGACTGAGCTATGTACTCGTAGTTATAGTAAAAGCAGTGAATGAAATAATTATACAGTGCCATTTAGTCTGAATCGATTACTATTCATATTGCAATTTAAAAACTCTCTTGCTCCATAAATGGGGCAAGAGAGACCATCCCCTTTGTGAATGTGGCCAGATCGAGACTATTGATCATATAGTAGAGAGGTGTCCTGACAAGAAGTTTGCAGGGGTTCTTGAGGAAATCCACAAGGTGACGCCGAGGGCAATAGATTACTTGCGGAATATTGACGCCGTGCTTTGACTCCAAGATAACTTGTAAGTACAATGGTCGTGTGCATACGAAAGAAGAAGAAGAATATTCATATGGATAATGGATATATGTTCTATCCTCTCATGACGCTCTTTGCGAGGCAGGCAGAGAGAACGTAGAGCCAGGTTTGCCCTATCCCTAGACATACATTATGTGCTTCCGTCATGTTGAAACAATTTGTCATAGACGATTCCGATTTCTTTTATTCGTGAGACGTCTGTTACGAGTATCATCATTTTTTTAAATCTAAACTGGGAAATATAAATATCTTTAATTTATTGATTGTTTGAAGATTAACTTTATGGAAGCACATTGTAAAATTATTTGTAAAATAAAAACACTGTTTTTTACTTCCACTATTTATTTTTAATAGTCCAAGAGCCCGCTGCTTAATTTATGACGTATCTGTTTTTTGATCGAAATGTGGTACAAATGATAGCTTACCAATAGGGTTTTACATCGCACTAGGGTTGCCTATCAAAATCTTGCCGCAACCCCCCCTGCCCCCCCCGAAAAGGTCCCTCTTCGCGGTTTTTCGCATTTTGTAGGAATATGGTAAGAGATAAAAGAAAGTAGTCAATGACAAAAATAATCCTTGCTGAATTCTCTACAAAAAATGTTAACTCAATTTTTTCGTAGAACTAGGAGTTTACCCGCAATAGCCGGTCCAAAACCGAAATTCATTTAAAAAACTAAAAAAATGAATTTAAACTAAATTGGTTGAAAATTGATAAGAGCTACAGGAAAATAGTCAAAGAACGAATTAATTACCATAGTCTTAGCTACAAAAGGAGCTATAATTCATTTTCATACATCAATTAATTTAGGAGTTATTGTAATAAAACTCAGTGACGAAAATTCTTAAAATTTAGTTTTTCATAAAATAACCAGCGATATAGCGCCGCAGGCCAAATATTTTTTTCCATAAAATGTTAGTGATAATGGGTGGAAGAAAGTTAAAGAAAAAAAATCAATATTTTTTTTTTTTTTTTTCAAAAAATATCCTGTTTTTCGCCGGGCCATTACGGGTAAACTACTAGTCCTATGAAAAAATTGACCTAACATTTTTTGTAGAGAATTTAGCAAGGATTATTTTTGTCATTGACTACTTTCTTCTATCTCTTACTATATTCCTACAAAATGCGAAAAACCGCGAAGAGGGACCTTTTCGGGGGGGGCAGGGGGGGTTGCGGCAAGATTTTGATAGGCAACCCTAGTGCGATGTAAAACCCTATTGGTAAGCTATCATTTGTACCACATTTCGATCAAAAAACAGATACGTCATAAATTAAGCAGCGGGCTCTCGGACTAAGAGATGAGATCTTTCAAAGCTAATGCTTTATCTTCAGTGGTTATCTATGAACTAAACTGTCAGTTAAGTTATACCTGTCTGTCAGTTTAGTTCATAGATAACCACTGAAGATAAAGCATTAGCTTTGAAAGATCTCATCTCTGAATCTACTACAAATGGCCGAATGCCAAACGGCCGACATGGACAAACGGCCGACAGAGATAAATGGCCGACATGACGAACTGGCCGACTGGTACAAATGGCCGAAAGACGAAAGGCCGAAATCCAAACGGCCGACATGGACATATGGCCGACAAGTACAATAGGCCGACATCCAATAGGCCGACACGGACAACTGGCCGACAAGGACGAATGGCCGACAATGACGTTTTCAATCAAGATAATAGTTAACAAGCATCGCTCAGCAGACATGGGACATTACTCTAAAAAAATAATGTTGACCGGTTAGGTTGTTTTTTATTTATGCTAGTAAGGTTTAATTGAGCGCTAAAAGGCACCTGCAGCCGAAACAAATGAAAAACCGTTTTTAACGCTTAAAAATTGTGAACCTGCATGTTCGCTGGAAAGTTGAAAAAGTAATGTCCCATGTCTGCTTGGTGGTGGTGATCTAATTCGTGTAGCAGCTAATCTATGGTAAAAGCGAGATTTTAAAATGCAAATTGCTCCTAGTTCAAAATTGACCAGGCGCGGCGCTAGTAGGTAATTCTTTCATGTCTCATACTTATTAAGTATACAGTGGTTACATAAATTCAGGAGTAGATGCTATTTAACCTTGGGTGCTATTGTTAAAAACAGTGTTACCATCGTCTTTTTTTTCAGAAGTCTCATGGAGCAAACTTGGTTTAGTGTTGCTTGATGTGATAATAAGATATGGTAACATTTTTTCGCTACTTTCAAATTATATTTCGGAACTGTTGTTTAAAAAACTAGCCAAATTTTGGATTGTTAGAATAAACTGGCAACTTTGTTTTTCAAACTTGTGATGTGATCATTATTTCAATCTTTTTTTTGTGTCGGCCATTCGTCCTGTCGGCCATTCGTCCTTGTCGGCCAGTTGTCCGTGTCGGCCTATTGGATGTCGGCCTATTGTACTTGTCGGCCATATGTCCATGTCGGCCGTTTGGATTTCGGCCTTTCGTCTTTCGGCCATTTGTACCAGTCGGCCATTGGTCATGTCGGCTATTTGTCCGTGTCGGCCATTTGTCCTGTCGGCCGTATGTCTTGTCGGCCGTTTGTCCGGATCCCCTCATCTCTGGTGTATGTACTCAAAATAAATAGTGGAAGTAAAAAACAGTGTTTTTATTTTACAAATAATTTTATAAATATCTTTATTCGAACCCATTATCTACCTATGACATTGTTATTGTTCCACAAGTTTAAAATCCCGGGCTCAGAAAGGAAAGAAAACTTGGATTTCTCATACACCCCCATTTTTTTTCGCCACCATAGACCCCTGGAGGTCGATATAGGGCCCTTTGGGAATGACTGATTTAAATAGTATTTAATACCCTGAAAGTGTGGTATCAAAACGGCTCATAAGATTAGTAGCCCAGGAAATTTAGCTTTGTAGCGTAGATAATTGTCGGAAAGCTGGAAACTATTTTAATCCCTTCATTAACATGCAAAGAAGGTTTCTTGAAGTTTGCACCAATTTTCCGATTGTGCTAAGTACAGGATGACCCATAAACCGAAAAAATAATGTACTTTTTTCAGTTTTTCAGTAATATCTTCTAAACGATGCTTTCTAGGAACATGGTGTATTTTTAAAAAATAAAGTACATAATATTCTGCGTCGTTTGAGCATAAATACTCATTTATGCCTCAAAAATTATTGTGATATAGACACTGCCAAGTACATATTAATTTTCGGAACAAATTGAAATATTCGTATTTTTCACTTTTGTTGTTGAATAACTCCCCAACTCAGGTATTTACGGTAATATTTCACTAAAAATATTTAATTGTGGGTCAATTGTCTCTAACTTGTGATTAAAAGTTTAGACCTTCAACACATAGTTTATGATGCACGTGTTTAAAGAGAGACGAGTGAAATAAAGAAATTTATTAAATGATAAATTTAGATATGTAAAAGGTAAGCTAATTTAAATTTTACTATTCCATTTTATTAAAGTATAGTTTTGTTAAGTAAAATCTAAATTTTCAATACTGTTACGCCACTGCCTAATATTTTATATCAAAAAGAGTATTTTTTTTACATTCATTAATTTTATTAAAATATCTCCTAAACGGTTAGTGTTAGGAAAAAAATATTTATATCGGAATTTATCGTAAATAATTTCTCTATATTATAATTGCATAATAATTTCTTTGACTTAAACACTAAGTGAGGTAGAATTGATTAAAAATTGTATATAACAAATAAATTCATACATGTCGTCACTTTTTGTTAAATTACTCCTAAACCAAGCGGTGCAGTATAAATTCATTAAATTAAATTTAAAACTAAATAAATTTTCTATAAAATGAGTATAATAAAATTAATTTGTGATTTATAATAAAAAAGTACTAGATGATCAAAGTTGATTTTGTGTAGAGGCACGTTGCTATGCAGGAACATTTTGTATGGGAAGCGTGGAATTATTTTACAAAATATTGATATTGATCATCTAGTATTTTTTTTATTATAACTCCCAAATTAATTTTATTACATTTATTTTATAGGAAATTTATTTCGCTTTAAATGCAATTTAATGGATTTACGCTACTCCGCTTGTTTTAGAATTAATTTAACAAAAAGTGACGGCATGTATGAACATAATTTTTATATACCATTTTTAATCAATTCTACCTCACTTAGTATTTAAATGAGATAAATTATTTTTCAAGTATTATATAGAGAAATTATTCTAGATAAATTGTAAGATAAATATTTTTTCCTAACACTAACCGTTTAGGAGATATTTTAATAAAACCAATGAATGCAGAAAAAATACTCTTTTCGATATAAAATATTAGGCAGTGGCGTAACAGTATTAAAAATCAGATTTTACTTAACAAAACTATACTTAAATAAAATGAAATTGTAAAATTTAAATTAGCTTACCTTTATCGTATCTAAATCTATAATTTAATAAATTTCTTTATTTTACTCGTCTCTCTTTAAACACCTGTGCATCCTGAACTGTGTGCCGTAGGTCTAAACTTTTAATCACAAGTTTGAGAAAATTGATTCATAATTAAATATGATCAGTAAAATATTACCACAAATGCCTGAGTTGGGGAGTTATTCAACAACAAAAGTGAAAAATACGAATATTTCAATTTGTTCCGAAAATTAATATGTACTTGGCAGTGTCTATATCACAATAATTTTTTAGGTATAAATGAGTATTTATGCTCAAACGACGCAGAATATTATGTACTTTAATTTATAAAAAGACACCATTTTCCTAGAAAACATTGTTTAGAAGATATTACTGAAAAACTGAAAAAAGTACATTATTTTTTCGGTTTATGGGTCACCCTGTACTTAGCACAAGCGGAAAATTGGTGCAAACTTCAAAAAACCTTCTTTGCATGTTCATGAAGGGATTAAAACAGTTTCCAGCTTTCCGACAATTATCTACGCTATACCCCCTTTTTTAATGTAACTTCACCGGTCTATAGTCGCAAAATCACTGTTTCCGCAAAATAGCGATATCTAATTTCGCTATCTTCACTATTACTGCCGAATGTGTTAATCCAAAACTTTCTAATCACACATTTCTTTGCATTTTTTTCTACACACATAAACAGTTATAACACATACATTATAACATTACATACATATTGGGAGAATCCATAAACTGCGGGTGTTACATTTTACTCATATGAATGTCTTTTTAAGAATAGTTTGATTTAATAGGTATCAACATCAAACGTGTCAACTGTCAATACACCCACCATTTTATACAAACATAGCCATCAGATACTAAAAAACACGCTAAATATGGACATTTACTGAAAATTTACAATTTAGTTCTGTAACGGGGGTTACTTGATTTGACCATGACCATGCTGTTTCAGTTTTTACTATAAATGTCGAAAAATCTGCTAATTTACTACACTTACAAGTTAGATTTCTATTAGGGACATGAAGTTTAAAGTATAGGGCTTCCACAGAAAGAATAAAAACGGAAATATTATATAAAAACAATTGATTGTGATTTTTTAAAAACGTAACGGAGGTCACATCCAGTACATTAAAAAAAAACTATTTTTCAAAATGACAAGTTAGTTGAATAGGGCGATATATTTCATAGTACTTTCCATAAATAAATAGGGATTTTTTATCAGTTCCATATAATTTAGTATCTAAACAAATAAGTTAACTAGTAATATTCTAAAATAAATCAATTCGAAAAACTGAAATTGAGGGTCATTAGTTTATGGATTTCCCCTATTGCTAGTTAGTGTGTTATATTGTAAATTGTAATGTTATTTTGTTAATTTTATGTAAATTGCGATGATGTCGTAATATAAAATATTAAATAATGGTTATTATTGCTTTCACTCTTTATGTAGGTACATTGTACAATATTCTCTAGTATAAATGACAGTATCAGCTGATATCATTATGAAACAATAGGCGTGGTTAGATTCATGTTTTAAAGATGACTTATTGTAATGGATATTATAGGTAGTTTCGTTTTTGTTGGGTAAAGGCAAAAGTGAACGACTTGTACATAATATACAGATCGTTTCCTCTATCTTGACAGCCGGCGGAGGTTAGCTGTAAGTGGAGTTCAAGTTTGTATTGTTGGTAGCCCTGATTGTCGAACCTTGTCATAAGAGCTGTCAATGGTCCGCGATATTTTCACATTGTATCTTTACAGGTATCCTACAATGCCGAAAATATTACATAGCGGCGCTAGAGAAATCATTTTAAAGGGAAGGTAGTTTTGTGAGATGGAAAATGAAAAAAATACTCACTTGTTCACTTTAGACATAAATGAAACAAACTTACTTTGTTCGCTTTAGAAATAAATGAGACAAAAATAAATAGATAAATAAAATCTTTATTGAAAAAAAATCTTTCAAATGGTGGGTTTATTGTCGTAGGCAATGTCTGCCAACCAACCACTTGTGACATACATTTGATATAATACTTACATACAAGTGTATGAAAAAGAAGAAAGATATAAATAATAATATATAGAATACTTATACATACATAAAAATACACATATAAATAAATAGGTGGATGGGATGAAGGACAAGGAAGGAACCACGGGATTGTCAGTTAGATGGATTATTTATGGAAAGGTAATGATGCCTCAGTTTACTTTTGAAAGAAAGAAAAGTTGAAGCTATTCTGATAGGAAGTGGAAGGTTATTCCATAATCTAGCCGCGTGTGTAGTGAAAGAAGAAGTGAAGAAAGATGTACAATGTAAATATATACGTACAAAATAAAATAAATAAGAATCAGTATTTTTATAATTTAAGGTGTGAAATGTAATGTTTACTATGTGATACACAAATTATCCGGTGACGAAGGTCGTCACTCGTTAGTGAATAATGTAAGTAATTTACATATACCTGTGTATAGTGTGTGTAGATTTCATGTGATAGATTTGTAGAGATAAGATCCTTGATCTGAATATTGCTAACATTGGATACCTATAATTTAAATAGTGTACGTTATACCTAACGATCTAACAACTAAATCTAAGTTGGTGAGGAAATCATATAGTAAATAAATACTTACATATGTTGGTACATCTACTCGTATATATGAGTTGAATTAAGCTAAACTCTAATAGGTATACGAGTATATTCAAATTCTTTGTCAATGATGGTGTAAAATGTAAAATCTTACAAATAAGGTAGCTTTCTTTCTAAACTTAACCCAAGTTTAGTGTTTTTTAACTGAACTTAATTATTTATGACTGTACAGATTATAACTGACATGCTCAGATTTTTTAGCTGGAAAAAAAACGTGACTTTTCAATGTACTCGGCGCCTTTTTGATCATTTAAAAAAAACTGCATTGCACCTACATATTGGGTTATACCTAATATTGTACGTTGCCGCCATGTTGCCACGATTTTGACCTTTATTGATGTCGATCGGGTACTCAAGGATAATCCGTGACCATGGCGGTAGTAGGTTCGCCGAAACGTCGGAACATCTCGGTTCTGCACACTATATAGAATCCGAAAAATATTGGTTTGATTTGATACACATTATCATAACAACAATTAAATAACAAGTACATAGTATACCCATGCGATATTTAAGATTGCGACCCAACTACAACGTCATGGTCATTTGCCGCGGCATTAAAAGGGTCAAAATCGCAAACACAATCGCATGATAAAATTGTAAAAATAGCTTTTTTTTAATGTTTTGGGGTTAATTTCGCCTCTTAAAAAACTTTTAGGGTCCCTACATACAAGATGTACAAAATCTTTTACGCTCATTCCCTAGATAAAGGTTCACTGTATCTACTCAATTTTATTCCATAGCATATTTAGTAAGGTTGTCGAGATATAAGGTCTCCCGTTTTTAGAAATTTTTGAAATGTCAATATGTAATTTTCTTTAAAGTTATTTTTCGATTACTGTGTATCAGCCACTATAAGTACTTGAAGAGGTAGTCTCTCATACAATGTATTCAGCCAGCATCGAGCATAGTATTACTGACAAGGTTAACTAGTTTGTTGAAATGTATCGCCATTGTGTAAAATTTATCAGGTATGGCGGTACCTCAATCGCGCGTGGTTGTTCGATAAAGTTAAACGTTCACGCCTCTCGCGTATTGGTAATTCCGAATAAACATCGGAGCTGCAGTGATGAAATGCATTTTTGTAGTAAATTTCCGCTCTGTTTCATAGTAAAATAACTATTTTCAAGGGCAACTACTGAGATTTTATAAGAAAAATTTTATGTATATGCGAAGTTCGAAGAAGGCTCCTGCTTAAGATAAAATGTTAAGTGATGTTTCAACTGCATCAATCTTTTCCTTTCGAAAATTTACATGTTAGATATTTTTGAAATTAATTAGTTGGGGTTATGTGGCAGAGATCGCAGCACTGGGATAATGCTTATTTAGTATGAAAAAAAAACAGGCTCGGCGCAAAAGAAATGTAACTCAAACGATAAGTAGAAATGAGTATTTAAATACTGCATAGGGGCATCATCGAAATCAATGGTTTAATGTGTGAAATACCTATTCGAAGTTTACAGGGGTCACATAAATGTATTAGTAAAAGGAGCATTAAACAGTTACAATTGCGGATATGATGAATACAAGGTAGCCCGTCTACTTCTTCACCAGCATTGGTCACTCGCTCACTCCATAGGTGGATATAGGCCTTAAGGAAAATGCTCATAAAGTATGGAAAAAAACAGGTCCGACGCAAACGAAATGTAACTTAAAAGATAGGTAAAAATGAGTAATTAAATACTCATAGGAGGCATCATCGAAATCAATGGCTGTTTTTTTATAGCATTCTTGTTAAATTTGAAGATGAAATGTAAACTCAGACCACAACAGATGAAAGTAGGTACAACAATCGTTGTAATGAGAGAAAAGTTGACGGTATGTACACTGTATAGTGTACCTACATTGTTAAGTCGTCTTAAGTATAAGTTCAAAGTCCAGATTTCTTTTTGTGCATAATGAAAAAGTTTAATACCATACATTGCGCAATCACAGCTAGTGATGTTGCGTTCATGCATATGTATGCAATATGCATTCACTAGTCAATGTATGCATTAACTGATGATTTTATTCAAAGTATTAACTCCATATAAAAATTGACGCTATAACTAGTGAGTGTACACATTTACAAGCCAATGTATGCATTAACTACTGGGGATTCGTTAAAGCATAAATAACAATCAACAGGATATATTTTATAGATCTAATATGCATTTTTGAATAGTATTGTAGATTAATATGGGAGTTGCGCTTAAAAAGTGTATATTTACTGAGGTAATCGCGCTAAGACATGACAAATAATATATGCCAACAACTCGATAAGCCGAGTATTGTGAAGCGCTGGGGGTTCATGGTGGATCGCGTCGTAACTCCATTCTACTATGCCAACTCAGGTGGCTAAATAGGCCGATCCAAGACATACATATTTTACTGCATTTAGGGCATGGATGTTCTCCTCCAGGTGGGCCAGGGTGTCCTCTGTCCTTCGGTTGATATGTGTGGATAGCGTGTATGTACGTACTAACTAGTCAAAACGTAATTTAGAATGATTGTGAACGCATTAACTAAGCGTGTCAGTCAATGTATACATTGGCTAGTTAGTGCATGCATTCACTAAATAGACGCTTTAACTGTAACACATACACTTCTCCATTCAACCATTTATTTGATGATATGAATTTGATTGAATCAAAATGTGTAAGTAATTTAATTAAATTGTAGGTGGTCGTTGAGTTAACTGATGTAATTGATAAAGCAGTGGGGTCAGTAAATCATTTTTCATACAAAGATTTCTTTCTTTCTTCTGAGAAACAGACGAGATGACGTCACAGTCTGAATGTTTAACCGAGAACGACTCAGGTTAAGAGGTTATCAGAGATGTGATCTCTTAGTCTACAACATCAAGATATTAAAACTAGAGACCCAACTATGACGTCACAATCATTTCCTGCAGCGTTAAGATTCAAAATCGCACGACAAAATGTAAAAAAATAGCGATTTTGCCATTTTTTGGGGTTAATTTCGCTTCATTCAAAAAAACTTTAACGGTCAAAAAAATATCTGCGTCTCCCGGGAAACGATTTGCTGTGTTTCGCAAAAAAGATCACATTTTTTTAGAAATCTATACGAATATAAAAATTATTTTACGGTCTATCCCTAGATAAAGGTTCAATGTATCTACGCTATTTTTTCGAAAGCATATTTAGTAAGGTTGTTGAGATATAAGGTCTCCCGATTATTTAAAAAATTTGAAAATGTCAATATGCCTACTTCCAAAAATTTATTTTAATCATACATAGTTTTGCTGAGGAAGTCTTGCAATTTTGTGTGCGGGGAAAGAAACAGTCATGGTTTTGCCATTGCATGGTATTTTTTTTATAGATATTTGTGTATAAATCGATATACCCGTATAAACATGATGAATCAAAAACATTTCGTTTTAAACAACAGTTCACATTAAAATTCTTAATATGTCCCTTTTGTCAGCAATCATAACATCAAGACATTTACGTACACTTACGCAAAACATCTAACAATCTAACTTATTATATAGAAGTTACATAACACAAGGTATTATGAATAGAAAGCACATTCTTCAACTTTGCAACAATGTATAAAGTGGAAGGCTTTTAGCAATACATCACCGTGAATAATTATATTCAAATTCATAATATTGTTACTTACGAATATTAATAGTTCATTACTTTGTAGCCAATACTGTAGCTAGCAGGCGCGAAGCTACCTAAGAACACGATTCCCATCGAGCTACGTTTTGGATAAAACGGTAGGTACAATAATCTCTAATCTGACGTAATCCAACAAGAAATGTTAGCCCCGGCTTCCCTTTTGCAGAAATTCACTCTTCATCACTGGTAGCTACTAGCTAGTAAGGCAGAACGTTGACCTGTCATTGTTGATGGTTGCAAAATATCTCTGGCTGTACGTGCCTCATACATGCGGTACATTTTATTATCATAAATAAGTGCGTTACATACATTATATTATTATGTGTTGTATTTACTTCAATGTTTTTCTTATAGATGACAAAACAACTATTAAGAAAGCTTGATGACATCATATCAGGCCAATAAAACACAGTTTTTATAATGGAATTATTTGTTGCTGCGTTCGCCACTTATAAATAATTCCATTATAGTAAATGTATCATTATAGGCCAGTGTAAAAACATCAGAAAAGGGGGTATAGCGTCAATAATTCTCGGAAAGCTGGAAACTGTTTTAATCTCTTCTTTAACATGCAAAGAAGGTTTCTTGAAGTTTGCACCAAATTTGCGCTTGTGCTAAGTACAGGGTGACCCAAAAACCGAAACATTTTTGTATTTTTTTCAGTTTTTCACTAATAACTTCTAAACGGTGCTTTCTAGTAATATATTGTTTTCTTATAAATTGAAGTACGTGATATTCTGCGTCGTTTAAGCATAAATACTCTTTTGTACATCAAAAAATAATTATGATACAGAAACTGCCAATTACATATGAATTTTCTCAACAAATCGAAATATTCCTATTTTTCTCTTTTAATGTCGAATAACTCCTCAATTAAGGTATTTACGGCAATATTTTACTAAACATATTTAATGGTGGGTTAATTTTTGCTAACTTGAGATTAAAACTTTACACCTACAGTGCATAGTTTTAGATACACAGGTGTTTAAAGATAGACGAGTGAAATAAAGAAATTTATTAAATGATAGATTTAGATATGTAAAAGCAAAGGTAATTTAAATTTTACTCTTTCATTTTGTTAACCTATAGTTTTTCAAGTAAAATCCAAATTTTCAATACTGTTACGCTACTGCATAACATTTTATATCGAAAAGAGTCATTTTTTTACCTTCATTGGTTTTATTAAAATATCTCCTAAACGAGTAGGGTTAGGAAAAAAATGTTTACTGCTAAATTTATCAACAATAATTTTTCTATATTATATTTGAAAAATAATTTCTTTAACTTAAATACTAAGTGAGGCAGAATTGATTAAAAATGGTATATAAAAAATAAGTTCATACATGTCGTCACTTTTTGTTAAATTACTCCTAAACCAAGCAGTGTAGCATAAATTCATTAAATTACATTTAAAGGTAAATAAATTTTCTATAAAATTAGTATAATAAAATTAATTTGAGATTTATAATAAAAAAAGTACTAGATGTTCAAATTTGATTTTGTATAGAGGCACGATGCTACGCAGGAACATTTTGTATGGGAAGCGTGGATTTATTTTACAAAATATTGATATTCATCATCTAGTACATTTTTATTATAACTCCCACATAAAATTTATTATACTTGTTTTATAGGAAATTTATTTAGCTTTAAATTAAATTTTACGAATTGGTGCTACACCGCTTGGTCAGGGAGTTATATAACAAAAAGTGACGACATGTATGAACTTATTTTTTATATACCATTTTTAATCAATTCTACCTCACTTAGTATTTGAGTTTAATAAATTATTTTGCAATCATAATATAGAGAAATTATTGTAAATAAATTTTGCAATAAACATTTTTTTCCTAACACTACCCGTTTAGGAGATATTTTAATAAAACCAATGATGGTAAAAAAAATATTCTTTTCACTATAAAATGTTATGCAGTGGCGTAACAGTATTGAAAATTTGGATTTTACTTGAAAAACTATAGGTTAACAAAATAAAAGAGTAAAATTCAAATTATCTTTGCTTTTACATATCTAAATCTATCATTTAATAAATTTCTTTATTTCACTCGTCTCTCTTCCAACACCTGTAAATCCTTAACTATGCACTGTAGGTGTAAAGTTTTAATCACAAGTTAGATAAAATTGACCTACCATTAAATATGTTCAGTGAAATATTGCCGTAAATACCTGATTTGAGGAGATATTCAACAACAAAAGAGAAAAATATGAATATTTCAATTTGTTGAGAAAATTAATATGTAATTGGCAGTGTCTGTGTCATAATTATTTTTTGATGTACAAAAGAGTATTTATGCTCAAACGACGCAGAATATCACGTACTTTAATTTATAAGAAAACAATCTTTTCCTAGAAAGCATCGTTTAGAAGTTATTAGTGAAAAACTGAAAAAAGTACAAAAATGTTTCGGTTTTTGGGTCACCCTGTACTTAGCACAAGCGCAATTTTGGTGCAAACTTCAAGAAACCTTCTTTGGATGTTAATGAAGAGATTAAAACAGTTTCCAGCTTTCCGAGAATTATTTACGCTATAAATCTCGTTTTACTGGGCTATTATTGAAATACCTACGAACTTTGCTTGAAACACATTTGAGTACGTGGTTGGAGAGCGGACTTCTAATTAGGAGGTGCCATGTTCGAATCTCGTTGCTGACGGCAATTCTGCACCTCACGACTAAAATTTTCATTACAGATTTTCCTCAAAAGAAGCGAGAGGTATCTACATTCACATAATGTTGTTTTATGTGAATGTAGATACCTTTCGCTTCTGTTGAGGAAAATCCGTCTCGGAGCCATTGGGCATGCCAGGAGGAGCTCAGTGTCCTGCAGCTGCCCACAGTGGCACGTCGCGTCTTCAGCTATTCCCCATCTCTGGAGGTTCTTCCTAGTGCGGTCGACCTCAGATCTGATCCTGCTGAGGGTTTTCCACGCTGGCCAGGATAGATCGTGTCCTTGGGAAAGGGCTTCTCCTGGTTTTCTACGTTTATGTAATGCAGTAGAAATGAATAATGCAATGCTGATCGGGATCTAGTATACTAAATACTAATGGGTAACACACACAAATCTAAGATGTTATGTTTTCTACCTATTGTAGGTAAACAATAATATTAAGTATTATTTTATTAGCTTAACATTCTAACACGTTCACGTGGATTTAACGTGTTTTACATGGCTAAGGTTATAAAATTTATTGATAAAGGTTCTCAGTAAGTTATACCTTGGTAATGGCATTGGTACCTCTATGCATTAAATTAAAATATGTACAAATGGCAAATATTTACATTTTTAGTGACACGATTCAGGATGTAGAATTTCCTAGTATGTACTCATATAATTTAAGAAGTGTTGATAGACCCAATGCGACATAAAACGATGGAGAAAATGCCCAATGAACGAGGGGACAAACTAAAGAGGACGACCAGACCTGTGCCAGGATATGGGCTTCGCCTTATACAAAGAGTTAGTTAGAGCCGCCCATTATCTACGTCTTTCAGCCTTTGAGATGTGGTGCTACAGACGCATGCCTAAGATTCACTGGACAGACCATATCGCAAACAGCGAGGTGTTGAGTAAGGCCGGAGGGACAAGACAAATCTTCAATGAGATTGCCCAACAGAGAGCACAATGGATGGGTCATAACATCAGGCACCTCGGCCTGCTCAACACCATAGCAGAAGGAATGGTAGAGGGCAGTAATGTGAGAGGTCACCCAAAAAGCAGTTATAGACAAAATTATTAAGAGCGTGCGGTGTAGCACCTACACGTAAGTGAAGAGACTGGCGAGCGACAGGACGGCGCGGAAAGAAAGACCGAAAATGCTTGGTACAAAACAATCTGCAAGATTGTAACCACATCGTCAGGAGCGGGCTAAGTGGAGGAGGAGTCATCGGGATTTGTTGAAAACCAATCGTAGCGATTGAAACTGGCGAGAGATGCCAATGATAGAGTCTAGTGAAGTAGTCTAGTGAGTAGAGTGAAGATTTAGGGGAACCTTTTTCCCAACACTGGGTCCAGGAAAGCTCTGAGATGCTGGATAGCTATAATGATGATGATAATGTATTTACCTCACATAATAGTGGAAGTACTTAGAGAAATTCGGGCTTTCTAACTTTAATGCTTTAAAAACATTATAACTTTGAAAGTTATTTTCTGATAAAACCAAACCGCACTCGTACGTATGCAAATAGCAAATTATACAAAGAAGAAAATACAATCACTTAACATATTCCTATAAGTACATACTACAACAATTCATTATAAATCAGTATTTACTTACTCGGAGCCAGGGTTCGCCGATATATATCACTGATATAAATCATGATATTTAAACATTGATATATATCAACCGATTTTTATACCTTGATCAAGTGATTTTATCACCTAATTGATAGCAAGTATTTTAATTTGTCCAATTTTTTGCTCAAATCCTGGATTTTCATGCGTACTTGTTTTATGAGTACGGATATATAGGAGTAGATATATGAGTAGGGATTTACACAAGGCACACATTGTGTAAACTTTGGAAGAGTGTATGAAATTAAGTAGCGAAGTTAGTATCTTGAAGAATCAAGGGGTTGCAGGTTCAAATACCAGTCACCCGCAAACCTTTTTTCAGATATTTCCTCTTTTTTCAGATGTGTGCCTTGTGTAAATGATTGTCGTCTGTCGTATACTCATATAACACTCTCCTGTAGAATAAAATTCACAAAATAACCAATTTCGTTTATAAATCGGATATAAATCAATTTCGGATATAGTAAATCCGGATATAGGTATATCAACTTTTGATATATATCCGATCCTTATCATAAAGATTGGATTTTAGCGAACCCTGCTCGGAGCACATAATAATACGCAGGTAGGTATAGATTTGAGTACAATACACTCATTTAAGATCTTGCATGTTTAGAGGCTCAACAGAGTTGACAAAACCGTTATCCGTATCCATTTCACTTGTATTCAGAGGTCACAATAAGCCAATACTATACTCACCTACCAGTAAACCTATCTTATTATTTATCAGGTACAAAACGTGAATCGTCGGTACCTACTTCTAATAGCATTTAATAATGTTGGCAATTATTTTGCACACTTTAAATAACCGCAACTCGATATACATATAAATCTCGTAGGTATATTTCAAGTTGTTACCTGTGTTATTTGTATGTAGGTAACTAACTTTAGTTCCCGACGCAATAAATGTAAATCTTTAAAAATATATATTAAGAGTGTGCATACCGACATTTCAAAAATTTCTAAAAACGGGAGACCTTATATCTCGACAACCGTTACTAAACATGCTTTGGAACAAAATAGGGTAGATGCATTAAACCTTTATCTAGGAAATAACCGTAAAAGATTTTTTATATCTTGTATAGATTTCTCAAAATAAAATTTTAAAAACACCTGTACTTTTTTCCGAAAGATGGCAACTCGTTTCCCGAAAGTCGCGGAGTAATTTTTTTTTGTACTGATAATATGCATCGAAATCTAGGGAATAACCGTAAAAGTTTTTTGATAGACGGAAAATTAACCCCAAAAAATGGATAAAACGCTATTTTTACCATTTTATCATGCGATTGTCACGCGATTTTGAACCTTAATGCCGTGGGAAATGTCTGTGACGTCATTCCTGGTGCCATGCCCTTAAGTCTCGTTCTTAGTGGAATAAGTGATGTTGGTGTTCAAGCCTAGGTTTTATCTAAAAAAAATGATATAAAATTAAATGCGAGTTGAGTTAGGTACTAGCGCAGTTTAATGTAACGAGAAACTCTCTTCAAAAGTCAACTCGAATCCCAACAGTTCCAAAAATTATACATATTATTCTCGTCGACTACAACTAGAGAGTAGGTAATTCTTTGTCCTGAACAGCTCAAAATTATCCCTTCGTGCGCTTCAGTCCAACTCCCATATTACGGCTTTAAGAGACCCTTCCAACGCGCAGCGATTCATAATATCTTTGTTCTCCATCCATAACCAGACTCAAGCTAAAACAAATCACGAGCCGGATTGTTATTTGTTGATTATCGGTGTTCAAGTTTATCGCGGATATACATACCTACATATGTATTTGTATTGATTGTTACTGATTTCTGCTCTAACGTGAAAATACTCTAATTTTATTAATCGCCAGTGATTAATAAATAGCTGTAATTTTAATGATTAACGCACATGCTGTGTCAGTTTTCGCATTAAAATTGCTAAACTGTATTTTATTCAGCAGATTTAGTTCACGATTTTGTGTGATTTATGATTAGATAAAAAATTATTGTTTTAAATGTATTTAAATTAAACTCCAATGTGAGGGGAAGCGATTTCCCAAGGTTCCCTACGTGTTCTCCTCGTCGATCTCATCTTTACTATCAATCTATTCCTTCACGCAGTGTGTTTGCGGGGTAGGCAGAGATGACAGAACGCCGACCAACCTTATCGCTTCACATCATCATTCTAATCAGTCACACTTTTTCTCTTTTTCTTCGTTCGTGTTCGTATAGATCCAGGAATCTGTTCTTGCCTTCAGTTGTAAACTCCTGTGATGTGGACTTTCAACTGTCACGTCATCGTTTCAGAGTCCTTCCTGATGGTCCGTCTAGGTATTACCTATTACCTTTTCCGATCTCCCGAAAGATTTTGTACATATTATTTCACACCCATTTCTAATGAGAGATAGTTTGATGAATGCATACAAGTATAAAATAAAATACCTATTCTGGTGGATCCATTTCAACGCTAAGTGATGAAAATAACATATGGTTCTTGTTATTTATCTGCTGTTCCAAATCACCTACTAGATTACTGTCAGGAACTGTTATTTTTAATACGTATATTTATGAAAATAATCCCATATGGCTTACGATATGTTATTTTTATACCTCATTAGGTTCAACTATTTATTTATTTTAACAGTACATTAAAAAACATACCTGTGATATTTTATTAACTTGTGTGTCCAAATTTAAACTGAATACCTATTTTATTTATAAATAATGTAATTTCATGCGTTTATTTCTTAAATTAGTTTTATAATTGTATTTCATTCATACCGTTATGCTATTTATAGTTTACCATTCATAACAGGATCCATTTTGAATTAACATGTGTTAAAATGAGGATTTTATTGTGATCTATTGAGGTGTTAGCACATTAGAAGAGATCGCATTTACGTTGGATTTCTGTCGTCGAAAAAGGGTGTCTGAAGTATGATAGGTTCTCATTGTCCATGTAAAAAAATCTTCAGAAATCATATCGTGATAATGTAATCGAATAGAAATTTATTATGTGAAGAGTAATATCTTTCTGAAAAGTATTTTGATTGTGAGACTTTTTTATTAACCTGAATGTAGGCAACCCCTATGATCTTACATTGTCAGCAAAATCTGTTACAAGATTGGTCCAAATTAATGAATTTCATTTCTTGTAATAAAATCGACCAGTAATGTAATTACATAAGTATAAAGCGTCTCCTAACTTTTGATTGGTGATTTTGTATTTGAATGTGGAAGTTTTTGAGGTTATTTTCGCTTCATTCAAAAAACTTTTACGGTCATTTACTAGATTTTAATACATTTTATCAATACGAAAAAAAAATCACCTCGACATTCGGGAAACGAGTTTCTGTCTTTCGGAAAAATGGTCAGAGGTGTTTTTCACAATTTTATTTTTGAGAAATCTATACAAGATATAAAAAAACATTTACGGTCATTCACTAGATGAATATTCACTGTATCTACCCAATTTTTTCCAAAGCATATTTAGTAAGGTTGTCGAGATCTAAAGTCACAGATTTTTTCGTTAAATTTCAATATGCATATGTGTACAATGTACATGTGGACCAAAGATATTGTACCATTAATGTACCATCTACGATAATTTACTTGAAACAGAACTTTACTATTCCATTGAACATTCTTCATTATGATACATTTTTAAAGCGTAACGCAAAATATATGAGGCAGATATACTCGTAATTATTATCGCCCACACTAGGCACCCTTGCACCCTTGTGGCTGTGGCGGAGTACGACTTCACAATTCTAACACCACTTGATGATATATCAGTCTTCAGGGTTCAGACAACCCCTGTCACGTCATCATGTTGCCAGGATGACTCTAGCGATAGAAAACAATTTTGTGAGTTGTCTATGACTGTCATGTTTTTTCTTCGGTTTTTTCTAGCTCAAATAATTGAGAAGTCATTAAGGCTTCATTGTAAAATATAAAATGGACACGTTATGGGACAAAATTATTAGATATTTGATGATAATTGGAAAAAATATTCAGTTTATTCACAAAAAATATTTATTATTAAAAACTCAAAAGTCGCAAATTATGGTCTTTATCGAGTGCCTGAAATGTTTACTACGATCATTGTTTTGTTTTGCCAAAATCGATTTAGTAATTTGTAAGATATTGCCAAAAAATCTGGATCTCTTTTTAATTTACAAGAGGTGCAATCTCCAAAACGGTTGATTTTGGTCATGCATTCATCGTCGTGGATGCAGCATACCCCGGATAGGGATCTGTGGAAAGCCAAAGGGGAGGCCTATGTCCAGCATTGGAATTAAAACGTCTGAGAAAGAAGAAGAATTCATTAAACTTTTTTTCATCCTCTATGACCTCTCCAAATATTTGACAAATGGAACCAATCACAAGTATTCAGGCCAGGTATGTTTAGTGTCCATCATAAAAAAAGGAAGATGGATATCACCATAACTAAATTTGAAAATCTCAATGCACGACATCGTAATTTGCAGAAAAATGTTTAATTTTTTCACTTACCAATGGTTTTGAATTTTCATTCAAACCATATTTAACCTAGACACTTTGTTGCTTAGTTGCATGTGCTGTGTTCATATCTATAAAATCATTCTTTTTGCAAAGTGCAACTGAGAGTGTGAAGTATTTCAACGCATCAGACTCTATTCACATTCGAGATTCAGACTTATTATTGCATTGTGTTTCCTTCCTGTTTCCCGTGTGTTTAAAAGTCTAGACGAGGCTTTATGAAATCTCTCAAGCACTTTTGTTCTGATTTCTTTTTAACTCGGATACTTGAAAAAATATGTGCGATTTAAAATATCATCTAACTTTATTGAAATACATAACTGTTTTTGTTTAACACATCAGTTTTTTAAGGGTTTGAGAGGGAAATGGTTCTTGGACCGACACTTTTTTTAATAAAATTAATCTGGGTTTCTCGAAATAAACCCAAATACACCTATCTACAACATTCATCTTAGAGTCACTCATCTCTCTAAACACTTCATTTCTTATCCTTATCTCTTAACGTTCCACGCAATCTTCTTAAAGTTAAGAACAACATCGCTGGATCTGTAGGTAATTCTATATGGTTAATAAAAGGTTCAGTGCTATCTCAAAAGAACTGAAAATTTGTGGACTGATCCACCAGGAATATGTCTTCTTTTAACTTGTTTTATTCACTTTTTTTCCTCTCTGACCTCTTCTTATATTAAGCAGCTACTCATCTACTAGTATCTACCTCGACGTATCATCACATAATGTAATAATCTAAGTAAGTAGGTACTAATTATTTCCACCTGTCTGGGTTTAAGTGGCAATATGTAGTGGTGAGTGGGTGCTAGTTATCTTCACCACGTGCACAATACGCCTCATTAACTTTTCTCGGCAGTCGACTCCACTTCACAAACAGCACGTGTGGTTGCTTTTTTTATTTATTTAACATCAACCCCCTATTATGTATTTATACCTAATTATAATAGGTATGTTGCCTCTTAAAGGGTAGTTATCCTGAAAATATTTCCACCGTCTTTAAAAGGTTTCAAATCGCATGCACAATAGAACGATAAAATTTTGGAATATGTTTTTTTTACAATAATTCACTAGATATCAAGTATTACAAATTTATTTCTAGAACACTTTCGCAGAGGTGTTATTTTCTTTAAAAAAATCAGAAGTATTTTTCGCTTTTTTTCAGCAATCTATATCTAGTATATGATGTAATTCTGTAATAAACAGCAAGAAAAACATCAAAAGAGCAACAAGTATGTACATCACGAGTGTAAGAAAGATTTGTTGTTGCGGCATACGGGATTCTGAAGTTAGAGGCGCGCCAATCAATGGGGGCGCGTAGGGAATAAAAACTAATCATTTCTTTACGATAATTAAAATTTAAAAAAAAGTCCTTATACCTATCTATACCTACAGTCTATGTACATAATAATTCACGTATTTGCTACAACATAAACCTTCAAAAAACTCTGTCGAGATATTTGGATCATATGTAGATAGCTAACGATGATCGTATATTTGCAATGCATATTATCTAGTTCACGTGTCTTTACATGGTTCTATATTGTCACTGTCACATTCTGAATAATTAATTGATTGATTAATAGTTTATAGTTTATTGTTATACTATGGGGAGATTGCTTATCACGGGAATTTTCCATATGTATCACATATGACTAACTATTAATTGTAGGTAATCGTATTGTTACATGAGTGACATTATAATGTCACATTCATGATGGGAGACATGTCGACAGAATGACACACCAGCTGGCTGACTTATCCTATTACATGTAGAACAATACTATTCGATATTATGCACAAAGTAGACAATGCACAATATAACAGTCACTGTTATTTTATTGTGATTTTTGCGAATGCGTGTTCCAATTAATACCTAGTATTTTTTCTCTGTGTGGTTTGTCAGACCCTCTCTACTTTGAAGTTTTGCAGACGACTTAGTAAAAAATATATCATTCCTGGGCAGTTCCGCACTTCTAATTGCGGTCCATTTTCCAATTTTGCGAAACTAGGAAAGCTGCTTTACGATTCTGGTTATCATGCTGAAAAAAATTATGTTTGTTCTCCTCCAGTACATACCTACCCTCAAGATGAAATTTTCGGGAACTTAATACTTATCAATAGATTAAAGAAAAGAAATTAGCAAAATATCTGGCTGTGATATTAAGAGAGCTATAGAAGATAGAGCGTAACGAGACGCAGGAGTTTGTTGCAAACCAATTTAGGGATTATCCCTGGGATTCAACTGCAAAAATAATAGTGTAAGATACATATGTGACATTCGCTTTGTCATTGTGTCAGAATTTTTTCCATGAAACTACTATATGTATGTATTGTTGTAAAATGTTACTGCTCTTTTTGCTGGAGATATGCAGCACGTACGTATATTGCTATTGTGGTGATACGTGAAACCTTTGTTTACTACCTACATACATATATTACACATATTGGTTTAATCTCAATGAATTACCTATTATTATTGTAGGTAATATTGTGTTACATTCAATATAGGACACTACTAACTAAACCTAAGTATCGCGTACTGTTATTTTTAGGTACACTGAGAAGCATAATATAATTACGGTAGAACAAAAAAGGATACCATCTGAATATCTACAAATCTACCTACCTATTGTGATGGAGGCCCATCTTTATAGCAATATCATAAGTAGTAAGTAGCTATATATTATAGGGCAAAGGTTAGGTATACTTGTTCCCTTTATAGAGAGATGATTCCCACTTAACATATTTCTTTCAGAATCTACTGAAGAAGAGATGACATCATAGACATTCCTTTTATGCATTATTTCAGGTATTGAGGGTAAGATGTGTGTGTGTGTGTGAAATGGGTGATGTATGTTTTTGTTGATATTTTTTATCAGGATTCAGGTATCCAGAATCGAGATGTGAGGGCTTGGAAGAGATTTCTCGGCACAGAGAGTGAATATCTATCTAACGATTCGGGCGGGTCATTCGTTGATAAGATATGACATTAATTATTTTTGGAAGGGCTTTGCTTTAAGACTATCGTGTGTTTTATTTATTTTAAATTAATTAATTTCTTTCGCCTTTCAAATAGTCTAATTTAGCTTTGGAGTGAAATATTCTTATTTAGAATATGGTGGAAGCAGTAACCGACCTAATTATATTAATATTAGATTTAGTTTCAGTGCAACGAGAACAGGACCGCTTTAAGGATGAGAAATTTTATTTTGTTTTATTATTTTAACTTTGATAACTTGTATTAACACTACTACTAGGTTAAGGCGGATTGAGACAAATTATTTATTATTTACCATTTCTTTGTTGTGAATCTTCAGCCAATGCGAAGATTTACTCATCAATTTACAAAAGTGGATAGTGTCATCATCTTGTAACATTTATTCATATGATTATAGCATTGCATTATACAAATTTATACTAACATACCTGACTCTATCCTTGTCCTTATAAAGCATGCTTTTATTATTATTTCCCTCCCGATAGAAATTTATATATCCAAATCCAATCCCGGATTCAAAAAATGTCTGTACTGGATTTTTTGAACGGAACTAACAAAATATATTTTATTAACATCCAAGTCCTAACCTGGCGTTTCTGTAGAAGAAATGCGTCTCATGCCAGCTTATGGGATCCATACTCATCGTAGAACCTATTTCTGCTTTCCTGGCTAGAAAGTAACTTCGAAAAGAAATAGGTTAGTCAAAAATACTCTTATTATATAGTAGTTGCTTGTCAATTTTGGAATGAAATTTATTTATTCCGCGAACGGATAGAGGGTAGATTACTAACTGGACCTGAAATCGACTCTGGTTGTTCAGGACTTTAGGGCGCGTGCGTGGGTGGGCGCCCTGAGCTAACCTCATGACAAACAATTTTGACAATGTCCATTTGTTTAAGTACTATTCTCGAATGTAAAAAGTATCTAATTATTTACGATTATAAACTCAATCCACCTTAATTTTGTCTTTTATTAACATTGTAGTACAAAAGACAAATAACATCTTAATTAATTTTTCCACAGCTCATAATCTTTCATTCGTGGTACTTTGAATTGTATATTTATTGAATTCTCTTTGTGTTATTGTGTGTGCTTTCTATGTAACATTTCAGAAGGACAAAGGTAGGTGATACTATCAATATTTTACTAACATCTACGAATGAAAGAATATCTTATCTGTTTGTAAAATTATAATGTAACTTTTACGTACTGAATACGCCCCTGAATGTTATGTGTAGGAGATGAGTGTAGCACGTACCTCGTATTGAGCTACAGGTACCTACAGCTCAGTGACACGCTGGGGGTACTTATTGAGTCGATGTTTCGTATTATATAATAGGTAGATGCACCAAATTGAGGTGAAGATTTTATTTCAGCGGGAAAACACAATGTGGGTCCAAATTAAAGAAAATCTAACCATTAGACTGATCACGTAAAGGCCAATTTACAACGAATATTGTAGAACAAAGAAAGACTTCGCTACGAATTACGAAAACAGGATAACGGTGGACAAGCGGCGATTCGTTTTACGCAAATTCAGTGTCTGAATGTAAGTTTGGAATGAAAGGTGAGATTAGAATGTGTGATAGAGTGAAAGTAGAAATGAACTTAGGGAAAGTAGCTTTTAGAACTAGGCAATAGGGTTTAGTTTTTTGAATTTAGGTAGCAGTTATTTAGGAGGTAATGTTGAACACCAAAAGTTAGTTTAGTATTCATTTATTTTTAGCTAGTAGGGTGTTCCCATCACACTATGTAGCGTTCATTTTATTTAGATATAATAATAATATAATAATAATATCTTTATTCCAGATCTGGAGGTGGGTTGTGCAAGCCTCTCAGGTCCATATTATGATACATATTCATATAAAAATAAAAAATACAAAATAAAATATAAAAAAATGGTATAGTCAAAACATGCTCAATACAGTATAGTCAATACATATTCAATACGGTATAGTCAAATCAAATGTAAAAATTGGTATAGTCAACAGAATAGGTATAACATCTACTAGGCATAAGGTATAACATATACAAATGCAAAAGAAAATATAAAAATGGTATGGTCAATACATATTCAATACGGTATAGTCAAATCAAATGTAAAAATTGGTATAGTCAACAGAAAAGACATAGTAGGTATAACATCTATTAGGCTTAAGGTATAACATATACAAATGCAAATGCAAAAAAAATATGTATTTTTTTCTTTCATATTGTTTTAAAACAGTTTACCAAGGCGAGCTTATCACCACATAGCTTCTCTCAGCTTCCAATTTTTCTTACGCGGTGGCATGACTTTCCGACAAACTTCTCAGTATTATCACCCAGAAGAGTTTTGGTACGTATTATGATTCATGATTGACATTAAATATAAACTCATCAGCCTAATACTGGGGAAAATTTACCTATTCAGATATCACGGATATCAAAGGATTAGGATCAGACATATTGGTCTATATAAAATTCAAGAAATATCAGTACACATTTAGAAATCGTCTTACAATATGAAACTGTGTGAAAAAATACTGTATATTTTATTTAAATTGATTTAATATGGGTCTTAAGATCACTCGCAAACGAGTAGACGGCCTTAAGAGTGTGCATACCGACATTTCAAAAATTTCTAAAAACGGGAGACCTTCTATCTCGAAAACCTGTACTAAATATGCTTTGGAACAAAATAGGGTAGATGCATTGAACCTTTATCTAGGGAATAACCGTAATAGATTTTTTATATCTTGTATAGATTTCGCAAAAAATATATTTAAAAACACCTCTGACCTTTTTTCCGAAAGACGGAAACTCGTTTCCCGAAAGTCGCGGAGTAATTCTTTTTTCTTGTACTGATAATATGCATTAAAATCTAGGGAATAACCGTAAAAGTTTTTTGATAGATGCAAAATTAACCCCAAAAATGGAAAAAAAAACGCTATTTTTACCATTTTATCATGCGATTGTCACGCAATTTTGAACCTTAATGCCGTGAGAAAAGACTGTGACGTCATTCCTGGTGCCATGCCCTTAATCCCACATAAATATTTTAGTTCGTACACAGATTTATTTATTTGTATTTTTCTCACTCCCCGTTACACATCATCCCTCTCATGGGTTTCCATGTATACAAAAGTTTTTCCATAGAATTACTACTGATCCAACGTACAACATACTTGAAACAGAGAATACTTTGTGTCCAATTTCCACAATTTCCAGTTAATTCATTCCGGGGTAATCTTTTATATGAAATGGTTTTGTGCATTCATTTATTGAGTGCATTTAGTAAACATTCTCAAAATACACTTAGGATATAAAAAGTTTAATAATTTGTAGTCTTGAATGAAATATTTCTTTAGACAAAACATCAAAATTCAAGGTTTTTCAAGAAAATCTCCACCATTAGTAGTGTTAGTCCAAATGTCACTTTTTAAAATGATAAGTTGTTTTTAAACTAATGAGAGGTGGTATTATCATTATTTGCAATGTAAAAGGTAAAATAGGCTTTTATTTACGTTTTGTAAATGAAATTTTGCCATTTGCCAAATTAAAATTTACGACAAGAGCAAAATATTCATATTGTCTTTTTGTCATACCAATATTTCATATATTTTCTCTGTTGCACAGATGTCATATTCTCTAGATGGGTGCAGTATTTTTTCTCTATCTGACATAGATTATATTGCTTCCGAATATTTGTTAATCGATGTTCTACAATTATTAAAATCTGGCTATATCCCACGGAAGGTGAATCCTGCTTCGTCCGTAGATTCGCATGCCGTGGGAAGGAGTGAGTCCGTGAATCTACAGACTTTTTCATAGCGATTTGTATGGCGGTACGTGATATCGCAGACGTACACGGATCGTGGGAAATAGGTTGCCTGTGAATCCGCGGACACGCCTTGATGAATCCAGATGAATCCGTCTAATCCATAGCGTTTGGATAACTTGCAATACAAGTGTTGAATCCAATATACATATACGTAGATATTTCTTTAGGAAACATCCCAAACAGACAGTTTTTTTCATTTTATTTCTTCTTTTCTATTTTAAAATGTATTTTAAATAAAATTAAACTTTTTTTTCAATTATTTCAATGTTAATTTATAGTTTGATAATTACAAAATGTGTAATATAATTATGTGTGTGTGTGTGTGTGTGTGTGTGTGTGTGTGTGTGTGTGTGTGTGTGTGTGTGTGTGTGTGTGTGTGTGCGTGCGTGCGTGCGTGCGTGCGTGCGTGCGTGCGGGCGTGCGTGCGTGCGTGCGTGCGTGCGTGCGTGCGTGTGTGTGTGTGTGTGTGTTTTGATTCTCACAAAATAAAAAACGTTTTATTAAAAAATATAATTATGTATATATTTATGTAGGTACCTATTACCTTATTACGTTACTTCATTTTCTATAGTATAACTATTAAACGTAATACATATATATTCCATTTGTCGCCGCCCACAAGTTTTTTGTGTATATGAGTAAAAAGGCGTGTGTATGGAACGTTTGCCTTGGCTCGTTTACGTAACAGACCGTTGACGCCTTTTTACTCATGAACGCAAAAAACTCGTAGACGCTCGCAAGCGTGTGGCGGCGACATTAACTTTTACTTAAAGTATTATACCGAATCGGTAGGTATTACCTATATAATTGGCACCAGGAATGACGTCACAGTCTTTTCCCACGGCATTAAGGTTCAAAATCGCGTAACAATCGCATGATAAAATGGTAAAAATAGCGTTTTTTTAATTTTTTGAGGTTAATTTTGCGTCTATCAAAAAACTTTTACGGTTATTCCCTAGGTTTTAATGCATATTATCAGTACAAAAAAAAAATTTACTCAACGACTTTCAGGAAACGAGTTTCTGTCTTTCGGAAAAAAGATCAGAGGTGTTTTCCATTTTTTTTTGAGAAATCTATACAAGATATATAAAATCTGTTACGGTTATATACGGTTATATAAAGGTTCAATGCATCTACCCTATTTTGTTCCAAAGCATAATTAATAACGGTTGTCGAGATAGAAGGTCTCCCGTTTTTAGAAATTTTTGAAATGTCGGTATGCATACTCTTAACATTACTTATTGTAAATTAATACTGATTCAAAAGTTATTCATAGGTACAAAAATACATAATACAAGAATATGATACTAAATTGATAACATGTAGCTACCTACATTAACTGAAAATAACGTGTTGTAATTTTTGCTAGTCGGGTAATTTGTATATTTTTGTAACAATTTTACAATAAAAATAATTATTATTCGATATATTTTCGGATATATATTCACTAACAACGAGGGTTGTCAACCGTACTAGAGTATAATAATAATATTGAAAGTGAGTTGCAAGAAATATATGGATCGCAAAATACTATATATTTTTTTTGGCAACATTAAAACTAAGAAAATATCAACCAAATCCGCTTCACTTGTAAAATTTAAACGCAGTTTAAGAATTATATCATTGCCTGCAGTTTTCGACTGACGAATGAGTGTGTAATTTACATTAATTTGAAAATTGAGAAAACCACACTTTTCTAGCAAATAAAAATATTATAAAATTCAAGCAGTTCATAAAATGACAGTTTTTATTTAAATAGATAAGTAGATATTTATTTATTTATTGCACATGGAACAGATACAGTCACAAAAACAAACATTGGCAGGTACATTAATACAAAAATATCAATACACAAGACCAATTACATCCGTTCACAATTAGCACACACGCAAAACAAATAGATTACATTACATAGTTAAAAATATATATCTTATATCTATAAAACATTTATGGTAGGGAAGGAGGAAGCATGGGAAGAGGAAGAAGAAGAGGAAGAAAGGAGGGGATAATGAAGGAAGCAACAAAAAAAGAGTTAAGAACTGATATCAAGAACAATAAGATAATGTGTATGTTTTCTTTTATTTTCATAAAATTATCGAATTACACCCTGATACATATTTGTACACTTCATAACAAGCTTAAAAGCTTGTGTCGTGAAGTGGGGTATGTCGGCATCGAGGATCGAGCGCGTTAGCAACCAGGCTTCCGATAACTTTTTAAAATTACTTATTGATGCAGATGGAATAATCAGCTGAAAAATTTTGACAACCCTACTTACATGTTTCAGCGCGTGTATACACAACGGTTTCCGAAGAAAAACCCATAGGAGTATTTACGATGATGTAGTATGAACCCCAAAAAACACAAAAACCCTTCAGAAATATGACGTACTTAATGTAGTTCTGGACAATTTACATTCAGACCTGCATTAAATTGTACCACAAATGTGTTATAGTTTTGTATTGTCTATGTGTTTATTGCTTTCATTCTTTTTTGTTGTGTTTATTGATTTATTGCATTTGATTTTGTGTTTGTAAACCTGACGATTCCAAGTGCCTTAAATATGGTCAACAGATGATTAAAAACCAATAAAAAATCCTCAAATAATAAAAGCTTAAACTTTTTAGTTGGATTTCAGTAGATGAATTATTTATAAAATGTTGAAATCATTGTCTATCCCATTTTAGATCCGCTTGCTTATTCGTATTTTTTAATCTATTCTAGTTCCTAATATAATTTACTCGAATACTAATCGATACAATTAATTTTATTTACAAAATTCAATTAGATTTGTGCTTTTATCCCTAAAAAAAATCCTGTGTGGCTTTTGTACGGCTTTTGTGGGGTTTATTTATTTTGAGCAATATGCTTATGGGTTTCGTACTGTTACAATATACAACGAGAGTGAAAGAGATGCACACACCCGCATGATTCGAAAAATGAAAATGAAAATAAATAATGTATAAATTTAGATTCCCCAGTTTCCATAGAGTGGGGAACATTATATTTTCTTATTATTTATTGAATTAATTTTTCTGGAATTTTGTTACATCGAATTATAAGTCCATGTGGTGCATTTTATCAGTATGATGCCAATCTTTCAAATGTCTCCCTTCAAAAATTATGTACCTAATCTATTAGTCTAAATAACACACGAATGATAAAGAAATTATAATTTTATTTAAAATGAAAAAAAGTTTAAGGTACCAATCATTATATTTTTCTAATACCACGGACCTGAAACAGCACAATTTTTGCACTGTTACTGGGCCGGTATTCTTTTATTCTGATAATATCGACATTAATAATATTAAAAATAAATAAATAAATTATTAAATGGGTTCTCTAATTTCCAGTTATGGCAGACATTTTTTCCCGTACAAAATAAATATAATGTACACCCCGACACATAATGCGCCCGCTATACGCTCGCGAGTCACCGCGACCTTTTGGTGTTCATGAGTAAAAAGGGGTGCGGATGGGTCGTTTGTCTTGACATGTACGTAACCGACCGTTGACGCCTTTTTACTCATGAACACCAAAAGGTCGTGGTGACTCGCGAGCGTGTAGCGGGCCCATAACGGGACTGAGAGAGATTAGCAGCTAATTTGAGAAAAACCGGTGTTGAAAAATAACGCGTGATACAAGATACAAAAACTCCGTGTGACAAACTTTAAAAAATATCACCCACAAACAAGTTTAATTAATGCCGCAGGCAATGCTTTCTTTTATTTTTTTTTACTAAATTACAATTAATATTGGTGTAAAGACAATAATTTATTCTAGTACCTGATCGATCTAATTTTTAAACACAAAAACAGAATTAGTATATATTCAACAGTATGACAGAGATAATTATTATTATCTATTTATTATATTATATATTTATTTATTTATTGCTTCAACGGACTCAAGATATTTTCAAAATTTACAACGTTAAAGTTAAAAAGTTAATAATATTAATACAATGAATTATTATATTATTATAAAAATAGGGAACTATTTCCCCATACCCCGTGCACGAAATCATCCATCCGGAAGGGATTAATCCAGATTCGCGTACGAATCCGGATTCACTTGTCGTGGGAAGGCACCCTTATGCAAAGTTGCTACACCACAAAAAATTGCCATACCACAAAAAATAAATATATTGTAAGTAGGTAGGTACCTGCTGTAAATATTTTAGTTCGTCCCAATGTTTCTAACATTTTCACCATATCCTTTATAGACTCTAAACCGTTCATCTGATTGAGATGAAACTTTGGGAAATTGTTGTGCTTGCCCCAAGGAGTGTTCTAATGGGGGTAATGGGGATACAAGGAGGGAGGCACAAAGGGGGGGGCAAGAAAAAAAACTTTTTTTTTTCAAATATATATAACTTTTAGTGTCGAAAAGATGAATGGTAACTCTACCGACATCCGGAGGAATAAGGAGGGGGGGCGGGATTGGGGGGCTGGGGGGGTCGGGATGAAAAAGTGATATTAGTGTCGAATCCATAGTTTTCCACCTCAATAAGATGAATAGTCACCCTCCTGACATCCGCAGGAATAAGGGGAGGGAGTTAGGGGGGGCTAGGGGGGGTTGGAAAGAAAAAAGTGATATTAGTGTCGAATCCATAGTTTTCCGCCTCAATAAGATGAATAGTTACCCTCCCGACATCCGCAGGAATAAGGGGGGGCTAGAGGGGGGGGGGGTGTCTGAATGAAAAAAGTGATATTAGTGTCGAATCCATAGTTTTTCACCTCAATAAGATGAATAGTCACCCTCACGACATCCGCAGGAATAAGGGGAGGGAGTTAGGGGGGCTAGGGGGGGTCGGAATGAAAAAAGTGATATTGGTGTCGAATCCATAGTTTTCCACCTCAATAAGATGAATAGTCACCCTCCCGACATCCGCAGGAATAAGGGGAGGGAGTTAGGGGGGCTAGGGGGGGTCGGAATGAAAAAAGTGATATTGGTGTCGAATCCATAGTTTTCCACCTCAATAAGATGAATAGTCACCCTCCCGACATCCGCAGGAATAAGGGGAGGGAGTTAGGGGGGCTAGGGGGGGTCGGAATGAAAAAAGTGATATTGGTGTCGAATCCATAGTTTTCCACTTCAATAATATGAATAGTCACCTTCCCGACATCCGCAGGAATAAGGGGAGGGAGTTAGGGGGGGCTAGGGGGGGTCGGAATGAAAAAAGTGATATTAGTGTCGAATCCATAGTTTTCCGCCTCAATAAGATGAATAGTCACCCTCCCGACATCCGCAGGAATAAGGGGAGGGAGTTAGGGGGCTGGGGGGGGTCAAATTGAAAAAAAATAAAATATGCAGACCCCCCAAAACTGTTGTGAGTTTTAGTGGCTCTACAGTACTTTAAAATTATGTACGCACATTTAAATAGGATAGGTAAGTGAAAAATGATGATGGTTAGAAGTGGACTGTAGAAACTTAGGATTTGTTGCCACTCACCTTGCCGCTGATTCCCGGTCTTCTTAGATAGTCATTCAGTGCACTGATTTGATCTTCTAATTAGTCTTTAATTCAACTTTCAATTCAATATTATTATTCTCCCCTACGGGAATTAACACAATTATAATCTAAACGTAACATTTCCCCTACGGGAATTCACTAAATTCAACATACGACGATTTTCACAAAACAACGAACTATAATCTTCAATTATTTTCAACCATGAGAAACGTAATAAATCATTTTAACTAAACATGATGGTACCACTGATTTTGGATTCCACTGCCGACCTACTTCACCACTACTTCACCATCCATACACAAATTTTGCCGTTGCGAAGCACGGGTAATACAGCTAGTAGAAGAATAATATGGATTTCAAGTTAACACAAAAACTTTTTATACAATTTTTTGTTGACGTATGTTTCTAGTACCTACCAGATATACATAGTATACCTTTTATCATTTCCCAGTGTCTGTAATTTTAGTCTCGTGAACATGTTTTTTTGTCAATATTAATATTTCAAGTTCCTCTTTTCAAATTTTCTGTTCTTCAAAGGGGTAGTATGTCCATCGTTCAATACAATGTATACCTATGCACGTACCAGCTATCTACATATCAGTAGGGACTGGAAAAAATCGGTGTTATTTTTCGGGAAATGTGGTGTTATTTTTTGCAAAAAGGGGTGTTATTTTTCACAATTTTGGCAAAATGTGGTGTTATTTTTCATTCATTTATATGATTAAAGAGGTCAATTTTGCATCTTTTAATACAAGAATATATAATTTTTTATCGTGAACAATATTTTATACAAAAATCCCTAAAACAATAAAATAAAACAAAAATATTTGAGAAACACAAAAAAATCCTTTTTGCAAGATTTTTTTTTCAGTGTGGTTCTTCTTACTTTCATAGACGCATTTCTTTTGATAATGTTTCAATTAGGATGTCTTCCAAAATAATGGACGAAATTCCCGTCAAATATGCAAAAATTCGCGTTATTCCTATAAAATAATACTAAAATTCGTGTTATTTGTGTAAAAAACACGAAATTCGCGTTATTCGCGTAAAAAGCACGAAATTCGCGAATAAATTCGTTTTATCGCGATCGCGAAATCTTCCAGTCTCTACATATCAGTATTGTTTAGGGACATAGAGTAAACTTGAATACGTCTGCAAAAGGATGAAAGAACATTCTGTTTCCGACTATTAAAAGCTCAGTCCTTTTGCAGCACGAAGTCGGCAAAATTAATAACAGATGGGACTCTATGCAGTATGATACCTTAGGGTGGGATGTTTCAGAATATCAGGCGTCCCCCCCGCCACACCTGACGCGTCACCCCCCTGGCCCCCCGAATAGGTCCCCCTACGTGGTTTTCATCTATTTATCAAAAAATTGTAACAGATAGAAGGAAAATGTTAAGGACAAAAATAGTCCTTAATAAATTCTCTACAAAATAGGTAAAGCACATTTTTTGATAGGACTAGTAATTTACCCGCAATAGCCGGTGAAAGTATCGTAATTTTTTAATAAGAACCAAATTTTTTTTATTTTACTCAAATTGCTGAAAATTCATAAGAGCTACAAGAAAATGGTCAAAGAATGAATTAATTGCTATAGTTTTAGCTATAAAATGAGCTATTATTTATTTTTGCACGGCTCATAGTTTTTGAGTTATAACATAAAATTCCAATGACAGAAGTCTTAAAAATGGAACTTTTCATACAATTTGTATTGAAATGCTGTGATATTAAAATTTAGGTTACGCCTGTTTTTCACAAGTATGTGAAAGATAAAAAATGTATTGGAGTATGACTGGATTTTGTAAGTATTTTAAGGTATAATTCTTTAGAAGTTCAATACACTTTTGCCAGCCATATTTCAAAGCCGTATCCCAGTTTTGCAGAAGGATTCGTCAAGATCATTAAAGAAGAAAATTTAGTGTATGTCTGTGTAAGATACGAGGTTCGGCTGAACACTTCGTAGCCCTGAGAAAAAAATGTACAGACCAGTTTAAGTTCATTATTGATATAGATAATTTAAACTTCATTAGGGCTATTTACAAAATTTGAGATCGATAGGACGACGCTGGCACTCTTGGCACCATTTTTATTTCAACGTGTTTGACATTTTTGTGAAAATGTGAAATTGTCAGCTGCGATCCGTGATAAAATATTATTTTATCTAAGGTCATAGACCGACACGAACCATAAAAGAAATATCGGGTTCATTAATGGAGTCTGTTCCATCATATGCCATGATTAGAAAGTAAGTGCCAGATTTTGAATGGGCACAGCAAGGTGTCAAACACAACCCTTGAAGCGGAAAGCAATAAAATGCAGTAGTTCTGGAGAACGTCGATAAAGACATGGATTAATTTTTCAAAGATCGCGGAATTATTAGTTAGGTGATAGCAGAGATTCCAGTGATCTGATTTTAATCAGTAGTGTTCATCTTAACTTCAGAACAGGACTTGTACAAACCCTCGAATCGCCGGGTGCCAATGCTTTTGACCCATATCCTAACCTTGAGGAATCCTTCTGGAAAACTGGGATAATGGCTTTGAAACATGACTGGCAAAAGTGCATTCAACTTCGAAAGGATTATATCTTGAAATACTAAAAAGACCCAATCATACTCCAATACATTTTTTATCTTTCACATGCTTGTGAAAAACAGGCTTAACCTAAATTTTAATATCACAGCATTTCAATACAAATTGTATGAAAAGTTCCATTTTTAAGACTTCTGTCATTGGAATTTTATGTTATAACTCAAAAACTATGAGCCGTGCAAAAATAAATAATAGCTCATTTTATAGCTAAAACTATAGCAATTAATTCATTCTTTGACCATTTTCTTGTAGCTCTTATGAATTTTCAGCAATTTGAGTAAAATAAAAAAAATTTGGTTCTTATTAAAAAATTACGATACTTTCACCGGCTATTGCGGGTAAATTACTAGTCCTATCAAAAAATGTGCTTTACCTATTTTGTAGAGAATTTATTAAGGACTATTTTTGTCCTTAACATTTTCCTTCTATCTGTTACAGTTTTTTGATAAATAGAGGAAAACCACGTAGGGGGACCTATTCGGGGGGCCAGGGGGGTGACGCGTCAGGTGTGGCGGGGGGGACGCCTGATATTCTGAAACACCTCACCCTAAGGTATCATACTGCATAGAGTCCCATCTGTTATTAATTTTGCCAACTTCCCCATACATTGATTTCCTAAAGTGACTGAACTAAATACTACATGTAGATATTTTTCCCTTTATGTCGTTAAATAAATAGACATTCACGTTTTGTATGAAAAGAGTTTTTCATTTTTGTCGAATCCCTTTCAAAGCAGTTTTTCCCATGTAGATACTACGTAGTTACTACATGATTCTGTAACCCCCCTACCCCACAATGCCCTCCTACATTCCTACGGGTGACGGGAGTATTACTATTCATCTTTTCGACACCAAAAACTATGGACTCGACACTAATATCGCTTTTTCATTCCACCCCTCCAATCTCCCCTCTTTCACTTCTTTCGAATCGATTTTATTTATTTATAACATATAATTTATCAAGATAATATACGTTTATAATAAAAGTAAATAATGCTCGATCTCTTTCAGATAATCATTTTTTTTTATGTTTTCCCAACTTAATGGTTTTGATTCGTGTTTCCTCTAGAATTACACAGTTTTATTCAAGTTTCACTTTGAAACCAGAAAAAGGACCATTTTGTTTTTAGTATCGGTATAACTTTTTGAGTGACGAACTCTGGTGATCTCCTTGTGTTCTTTTAAGGAATTTGAAATGTTATGGAGATAGTAGGTATTATTACATGCATTTATATACATTATGTGAACACTGAACAATCTTAAATACCTGTTAGGTATCGATATTCAATCAATACATACAAGTATGTATTGTATAACTTAAAGTGTATTGGTCTTCAAAGGTAGGGGCGCGCTCACCAAGGGGCGGCGTGATAACGTGTCAAGGGGGGCACAGAGTGAATAAATACAACTTCTGTAAGAAAAAGAAAAAAGGGGCGGTTGGATGCGGTCTGCCCAGGATAGGGAGCTGTGGAGATCGATGGGGGAGGCCTATGTTCAACAATGGACCCAGGGAGGCTGACATGATGATGATGATGATGATGAAAATAAAATGTAAAAAAAACGTTATAATGTCCATAAAAATTCACATATTTGCAAAAATAACATGAACCTCAAAAAAAATCCAAAAAGGCGCTCTTCACTTATATGTTCTGATAGGAGTTTTTTTTTCAAAACGTTAGGGTGGGGCCCCTGGATGTCTTATGCTGAATTTCACCAACTTTTTAGGTGAAGAATGGCGAGATAGGAGCCACTTATCATTATTTTTCATACAAAATTTGTGCTAGGTGACTCCTATCTCTACTATTTCTCACCTAAAAAGTTGGTGAAATAAAGCATTAATCCGCCACTGATAACAGGCAAGGGGGGGGGGGGGGGGGTGTAGTGGTTTAAGGAGAAACTTGGGGAGGTGTGAGTGGTAAAAGTTTGGGAGCCCCTGTTATAGTGTAACTTTTCTAACCAACCTCTACCATAGCAGGAAATAAATTACAACATAGCTATTTATTTACATTTAGACACACAGCAATTTTATACATTTTTCTTATTTAATCACATTTAATGAACGAGTTTCCATGTAATTACAATATTATATCAGTTATCAATTAACCTATACGTTGTGCTCTGTACAACTCCGTGGGATAACTCCGAATTGCCCCCCTCCCCCACTCATTTTCATATTTTTGTTGAGTGTCCTGCAGGAGTTGGGTGTTCGAAAAACTTTTATAAAACGCATGTATACATAAGTGAGCCCTGAGTAATAGACGAATCATTAGTCTTAAAATTTATTTGTATGTAAAATTTATTTATATGTATAATATGTTTATCTATGTATGTATTTATGTATTCAGTTATGGGTTGGCTGGCAGAAATTGCCATTTGGCAATAAGCCCGCCCGTTGTATGTTTTCTGTACAATAAAGATTATTATATTTTATTTTAAAATTGATTTGCGGTAGTGCTTGAGGTCTTTCTTATTGTAACACGCTTTTATTTAGCTTCACTTGACGTTGTTGTTGTTGTTATTAGTTGTCTCCAAATCTGGTATCCGAATTTTAACTCATTTACAGATTAGCTGAAGCTCTCAAATTTCCACCATTTGTATAAACTAGAAAACATACGATTCTGTATACCACATTAGATGAACCTATTACGCACGTAGAAAATGTGTTATACTTCATCCACACGCTTGCCGATCGTCGACAAAATTTGTGTTCATGAGTAAAAAGGCGTTAACGGTCGGTTATCTACACGAGCCAAGACAAATGCCCCATCCACACCACACGCCATTTTAGTTATGAAGGCAAAACTAGTCGACCCTCGGCAAGCGTGTGGCAAGATTTACAATGAAGGGATTTGAGGGGATACAAAGTTTATGTTCGTGCCATAATTTTATTTTTAATTTACCTTTTTTTAATATAAAGATGATTCATACAATTGAATGCACTTATGCAATTTGCTTGGATTACATACGATTGTTTCATTACAATAGAAAACCGAGTCGAACAAATTAGTGATTGAGTGAGAAAATAGTAGTGTTATGATATGTTATGCACAAACACGAACAATGGCAACACCACACTTGTTCTTAATACGACTTTTACTTTCATCTGGCAAACATGATAATAATACGGAATCGAGAACAAATAGAAGAAATGACGAAATGCAATCGGCGAAACACGTCGTCATATGATAGTAAAAAATAATGAGATCTAAGATTCACTTTTCTATCGCAAATACACGACTTTTCTGATGAAATTGAGAATACAAATACTAGTATTTTTATTCTAATTGAATTTCGCCAATAGCAACGCGTTTTTATTCTTCAATGTTTAACTACAATTTCCTGCGTCGTGATTTACGCCATATAGGTCTGAAAATTACCAATGAATTGCAATAATTTCAAGGTATTTTTTGAGTGAGTGACATCACTGTTTTCAGATAGTCGAAACAACAATTGGCTAATTTCTGCTCGTAAAAACACCTAAAACTTGTTTTCGACTTACTAAATAGTAGCAAAAAAAGCGCAAATGATTGTTGCTTTTTAATTTAACGCTTTCCGAAATTCTCATCTTTGGGTAATGTTTATTACAATATAGTAGCAAAAAACGCGTTAATAAATATTGGTTTTTACTTTAACGCTTTCGACAATTCGCATCTTTACTAATAATATCATAAAAAACGTTACTCCATTTGCTCTTAAAAACGACCAATTTCGTTGTTGTGTTTAAAAATAAATCTAATAAAAAAAGCATTGATAAGACGTATTAGTGTTGCCTTGAACAATCAATCACTATTGATTGCAATAATTAATTGTAAATTTGCTGATTAATGGTCGATAATGAAAAGAACATTAACCAGAAGTTAAGATTTTCCTTATAATAGTAATGAAAATGTTATTGCTCAATAACGAAAGAGCTTTTTTTATAACTGTTTTTTAATATGCTTATTTTAACTATTGCTTTCGTGCTGATTAAACGATCAATCAATACCTATAATTATTGGTCTTATCTTTATGTAGTCGTATAGATTAACAACTTGAAGTACAATTTCTGTTATTATTACCTGTGTTTATAATACTTGCAACATTCCTATCGATATTTCATTACAAAAGTAATTAAGATTGCGAAAAATGGTAACACTAAACTCTTGTATGATGCATTGACGGCCAATGGACGTATCAAGATATAATTGTGTGATATTTTCAGTATTATTTATTTCATTACATATTATCAATACAAAACAATAATTCTCCGAAACTTTCGGGAAAAAATCAGAGGTGTTTTTCACTTTTTTTGAGAAATCTATAAAAATCTTCTACGGTTATTCCCCGAGATAAAAGTTCAATGTAACTACTCTATTTTTTCCAAAGCATGTTTAGTAATGTTGTCGAGATTTAAGGTCTCCTGTTTTAAGAAATTTTTGTAATGTCAGTATGCCTACTTTTAAAATATAGCACTTTCCGGCACTGCAGCTTCAATTGCCTTATCGCCTGCTGATGATCGCTTGCAGAATAGCAAAACAAGACAACACAGAGAGGCGACAATACATATTTTACACATAACTAGACAATTTACAATGTTACCTATATTCTATTCTATTCTATTCTATACCCTCACGCCACCTCCCTTGCGGGGTAGGCAGAGAGAACGGATCGCCAGACTTTCCTATCCTGACACACCCTTCGGGCTTCCATCACATTCATGCAGTTCCTCATAATACTCTCCGGTTACTTTTACTCAAAACACGTCCGTCCTTGAGTATCTGGTCGACATGGTCCAGCCAGGTGGTTCTCGGACGGCCGCGTTTCCTTACACCTCCTCTTTCACCCAGGTAAACTTTCTTCGTTATTCTTTCATCGTTCATTCTTTCCACATGACCCAACCATCTTACCTATATACCATTTGTTATTTATTATTTACTATGTAACATAAATCAGATTGCAACTACATACATTAGTCACACAAGAGGAGAGAAAATGATATTTAACGTTTCATGTTTTCCAATACTCTTTACACCCACGTAAAACTATTATTAAACTTGTGAAACAGGATTTCAATGTTGGTGATGTCAGGATAAGATTTCTCAACACCTTTCATAGAATAGTGTTTGTCCATACTATATTATTTTGATATCATAGTTTCTACGAGTATATTGCCCGATCCCACCAACTACCACCTAGGAAGCAGACCCCTAAGGAATTTCCATACAAAACCACAGATAATTTGAGTGATTATTATAACTGTCATAACCTTTAAGATATAAATCCATACAAAATACAGCATGCAGCTACTTAAGTGAGGGAGATTCTGGGCCGAGATATTTGGCCACCTAACTAAGTAGAGCTGCATGCTGTATTTTGTATGGATTTATATCTTAAAGGTTATGACAGTTATAATAATCACTCAAATTATCTGTGGTTTTGTATGGAAATTCCTTAGGGGTCTGCTTCCTAGGTGGTAGTTGGTGGGATCGGGCATATGTGTAATTTGGGGGAGTCACGCGAATCTCAATGTGATACATGGTGCACCAACGTGTTTTGAGGCGAGAATGGGGTGAGATTGAAAAACAAGTGAGATTATAGAGTTCCATTCCCAGTCTTACTATTTACAATGGTTGTATTTTTAAATATTTGTGCAGTACCAAGTGTTGCTTCTCGAACTATCATAGCTGTGTCATCGTCAGGACTGAAGCAAATTTTATATGCAAATATCAAAAATACACCAATATCTTGTCAACTGCCTTCGGTTTCAAGCTGAAACCTGGGTCTTTATATTTCTCGACAGCTTTATGCTTTCGAGCTTACAATATTTGCGTCTATACATTTGTCAATACTGGTTTGAAAAATAAGTCTGACACTTATGTTTATCACTTCAATATTTGACAGTATACAAATAAGTAACTCGCGTTTAATGGAAAAAGGCTCATACACTTGGGTACCCTTGAAATGTCTTCATGCAAACTTTACAAAAACAATGGCCAATGGAATGTGGATAATCATTATTAATTAATAAACTAACCGTATCTCTTTTTGTTTCAGATTTGTCGTAGTGCTGATCTAGTCATCGAAATCCCTGGTAATCTTGGCCAAGATGGTTCATACTACAGACTGGACTATTATCCTCCTTCGGGGCAGCCACCTCCCAACACGACGATAGCCTCTAAGGATATAGGAGACGTTATCCAATTCTCTCAAGGTCTCCCGGGAACCAAATACGAGTTTTGGTTGTATTATTCCAACGCCACTGTCAGCGAATTGCCAACATGGTCTGCCAGTATTACAACGGGTAAGGTTTTGTTCATATAACTCCGTAGTTTTAAGTTTTTTTAAAAGACAATGGGCAAAACTACATAGGGCCTGCACTGACGAGACTAGGGGAAATGAAAGTACATGCATACTTGTCTTATCATTGTGGCAAAATGTTGTCAAATTCTGTCCCGGGAGAGTCTCGCTGTAGCCATTAGGTTCCAGGAACAAAAAATATGTTTAAGAAGTCAGGAGTTTGTGACTCCTCAATCATGTTTGAGAGAAAATACCATCAAGTTACACCCGATTCAGTTAAGTAATAAGATTACAACAAGTACAAAGCTACAAAATATAAACCACGTTTAGTGGAAATTTGTTCCTGGGACGTGGGATGAAAATGACGTGAATGCTAACCTGATCCTTATACACTCAGTTCAGCGTTCGATCCTGTTATCACCATGTATGCCTCTTACGAAACGCCAATTGGAACTCTTCACACTCCAATCGGCGTAGATAGATTTGATAAACTCTTTAATCTGTTCAGGTGCTATGATATGTAAAAATTAACGAGTTCAAGTGCCCAACTCGGGTCTACGTATGATTAAATACAATAAACTATAGAGAGACTACCCCGTGACAAAATTTGATAGTATTTTGCCAGAATGATAAGGCAAGTATGAACTTTAATTTCCCCCTAGTCTGTCAGTGGAGACTTTAAGTCCATTTTTCCCCATTGTAGTTTACGTATTTTTTCATCGTTTCCCGGATCCGTCCTATTACTCCCACTCATAAGAAAGCAGTCGTTTTCTAGCATGAATCAGATACAAGTCTATTATACTATTATTGTCGAACGGATACTACTTTCGCCACCCACTTCGATTCGCTATCTCTGCAACTTGCCTCTGCAGTGTACATTGCTGAGGTCATGTATTGGAGGCTTTGTGCGTTGCGGAATACAGAACCATTGTGCTATTTATTACAATTTTCTGTATATCCAACGTTTTTTTTCACTTGTATCTCACACCAGGGCTATCTTGACGCTCCTTCGATCCTATTGGTTAACATCTGACCAACCACAACGCCTCAGATTTCAAGGGATAAAAATTTTTGGAAATCCACTGTTTGTGAACTGCATGTTTGCGTTTTCACTGTTGCTATTGCAACGAGGATGTTTTTTTTAGAGAAAGCACTTTAAACAGATCTGTCTAATTTAAGCGGGCACCTAAAGGACACCAGAACCAATCAGGGCTTGAAACTAAGTCTTCTAGGTTGCGTACGTCTAAACTTCACTTGAAATCTGAAGCGTTGTGATTGGTCAGATGTTAACCAATAGGATCGAAGGAGCGTCAAGATAGCCCTGGTGCGAGATGCATGTTTTTTTTTTCAGATGTATTCAAGGATCTACGCTTTCTTGAATAATATTTTATACGTTGCTGCTAACTGCATAGTAAGCAAATTATATGTGATGTAGATACACATTGTTCATTTTTTAATATACGGTTTCCTATCGTCTGCTAACCACTCAGGCAGAGGTTGTTCTACAGCTTACCAAGCCAACTAACTAACACAGAAAATGCGGTAAATTTTGTTCTAATAAGATCACAAACTTGATACATATTTTTGTACGTATTCTCCGATGTTATTGACACTATAAATTCAGTAAATCGCCGCGGATAGAGTTATCGATATTCGATCTAAATCTAATGACCAACATTTGACATTCTCGTTGACCATGAGTAAACCACTTCCGACTTCACAATTGATTAAAAATACGATCGTCCAAATGTCACAGTATTCTTAATACAATACATTATGTAATGTTCACTGACGTGGTGTGTACCACCGAGCTATCCTCGTGTGGAGAGGGTCTCTGTAAAGATCCTGGTCGTCTGGTGGTCGGCTACAAAGTGACTCTGCTCTGGTTGAACTGGAATCTCCTGGCTTCACTACTTAACTACGTGGTGCAATAGTAGGAAGAGCCAAACCTACATGACATCAGCTCCAGTATTAAGGATTGTAGTGCACACTGGAGCTGGATTACACTGGAAGGTACTTACCCGACAATGCCAATGGTGCGATCACCTCATAAAGTCGCGTCGCATCTCTTGCGGGGTAGGCATTATGAGATGAATTTATATGAAATAGTTTTTCTGTGAGACCCCCAGGTTGGAGAATCAACCCCACTCTTTTTTGTAGTTTTTACTAAAGGAAAAATTCCGTAATCTTTTCCAAAAATTACTTTAAAATCGCAATTCATTCTCAATGTCAAATACAAATGTTGTCTGTGTTTTACTTATACAGAAAAAAACAGAACCGCCCGCAGACCCGTTACAAATGAGGAGCAACCTTGTCCAAAGTGCGACAGAGTGTGCTTGTCCAGAATCGGCCTCCATAGTCACCTTCAATGGCATTGTCGGCAGGACCAACCATAACGTGGCAGCGATTCTTCTGATTCATGCTCGGCATTATTATTATTATGATGCACACATGGCATTCACTGGTTACCTCATTGTCGGAATATGCCATTATGGTATGGTAGTAGTAATTCAATAAACGCGCTTATCGCAGCAGCGTAATTTTTCCAGCTAATTAAAATATTATTTTCATCGCATAGAAAACATTTCTATGAATTTACGTATTGAAAAACGTCATCAAGTTACGTTATTATTAATGTAAATTGCCTATTATTTCTACATAATAATGTCATGATTTGCTTTATTGTCTATGAAAGATACGCTCCATAGGAGAAATATAACAAAGTGAATTAGGCAGGTATGTTATTATTACTCGTATTATGCCGGTGAATTTGTCCACCGTCTGCGTCTGTGCGTAGTGATGGGCGATTAATCGACGGCACATTCTCGATATCCAGCAATGGAGGGACCAAGGCTGACGAAGAAGAAGAAGAAGACATTCGATTATGTCTATAGTAGAAAAGCTGTTCGATTGTAGGTATTTGAGAAAGTGATTATAATGAATAATGATCGACTCGCGCAAGTGGACTATTTTAGTGTGTATATGTAATATGTACGAGTTAGTAGCGATCCGATGGGAAGAGGTTCCACAACATCTTTCACACTTCTCTCTTTACATACATCACTCGTTTACATAACATTCGTCATACGAGCTCTTCGATTACTCCCACTAAACACGCGTTCGTCCTTGAGCCCTTGGTTTTTGAAAAGGGGCGCTGCATGGAGATTTTTGGAAACCAGAGAAGTAACGCTTATAGAGTTTCAATAGAAATGTTATCGTTGCCTACAGTTCAAATTCATCCGAGACCATCACTTTGTTGACAGACTGTCATTGTCTTATTGGGTAATATATTCACGGTATTTCAATTATTCGATAGTTTTTTTACATCCTAAATTGGTTATTGCAATAGATTGCAAATTATTGACGATTATTTCGATTGTGAAACATGGCACAATCGCCCATCTCTAAACTGTGGTCATTATACAGAGCAAAATAAATTAGGCTGTTTTTATTCAAATACTAATGGACGCAGTAATTGGTTTATATAATTCAACTACAGTACTATGACAAAAACTACAAGGTTTTGCTTTTTTTTAGAATTTTTTGTAGAATTTGACGTCATTCTTTTCACGAATTTCTAATCCTATGTGCTCTTTGTAGGTAAAAGTGGGTACAGATTACAGAATTATGGACACAGCACGTATATATTGCATATAATCGCAGTAATTTCAATATGTGTACTTGGTAGTGTTAATAATTAAATTATTGTAAATGTTTATTGATTTTTCACAGTGTGAAGGTGCCAACAGGGTGTAAACAATTTTATATCGTAATCGTAAAAGTATAAACATTATATGGAGAAAATATAATAGCTGTATGTATTATTGCTAATAATATAATAACACTGCAAACTATGTACAGGCCTCCTCTTGCTGCCAGAATGTGTGATCAAAGTTAGCGCCGATTACTGTTCGACGTGAATGCTGACCTGATCCTTATACACTCAGTTCAGCATTCGATCCTGTTATCACCATATGTGCCTCTGACGAAACGTCAATTGGAACTCTTTACACTCCAATCGGCGTCGATAGATTTGATAAACTTTTTAATCTGTTCAAGTGTTTTGTATTAATAGTTTGTTTCTGATACGTAAAAATTGACGAATACAAGATGTTTGAAATAGTAATAACCCTCTGTGGGATGAAAAGTAGCCCTCTTTTCGGACCAACTATCACATCACATTCATAATACCATTAAAAACACATTACAATATCCCAGAACTTTGCAACCATCTTGCCATTCTAGGTAAATCGAAACAGAAACCCAAAAAATTCCCACTTTACAGTGATGGGTAACTGACATTCTGTCTGCTTTCTAGCCTACTTCATAAGGGACCCATTATGAGGGAAACACAAGATAAAAAACATATATTTATTGGTAAACCACAATTTGTGATGGTGCATTATGATAATTTGCAATTGTAACATCAATTATTCCAACAAATAGACCGCATATAATGCTTCTTACTACTTAGATACCTGTGTTCGAAGTGATGAAACTAAGAAAAAGTTATCAATCTTTATAGTATTTCCCACTCCTACCTAAAGCATGGTATCAAAGTTATATACTTAGGTGTAAAAAGTATTGACGTGTTGTCTGTCTGATGACAACAGCTGATGCTACTGTTCCACTTTGTACAGTCCATTGAAGATGTGTCTCGAATTTGTTCTAGAAGAAATATTCTGATTGTTATATTTTATTACGGATGCAATTCTAGATGAGGTATTGGTGGGGTTGATAGAGAACACATACCTCCCCACATACAGCAGTAAGGAGTAAGCAAGGACGCTTCCATCGCTTTCATACAATTTGTCATATATATTCTCCTGCTTCTTTTACCAAGATCTTGAGGATATGGCTGATATGACCAGTCCAAGTCAGTCCCGTATGGCTTCGTTCTGGCTATGGTTCTGTCATCATTCATTCTGTCTACATGCCCAAACCATATATTTTGTAATATTTTATTTATAAAAAAGGATTTGTGTACATTTGTGTATACTTTCCTGCACACTTGATTAATTGATTGTTTGACACAAAAGATTGTTTCGTGAAGTTCAGAATACGTAGTCACCGCAGAGATTCTGACCCGGCACCTTCGGTCTAGTGAGGCAGTAAAATTTTACCAGATAGTTGAGCGACTGGTGCCTTGTGGCATGTTTTGATTTATTTATATGTATGTATGTCAAAATTCATTGTTGTTGTGTTTATCTGGAAAATAAATTTCTTTCATTCATTCACCTTCCGCGCTCCAGCGAACTGCGCCAACCATGTAAATAAATAAATTCATCTTTATTAGCCAAAAAAACATGCAGAATTACAAACTACTTGTTATCTACTACATTCACCCTTGATTCGTCCTTTTTCAGCCATGACCAAATTCTTAGTTATCATTTGTTTATCCAGTCTGCGCCGGGCGCGTATAATCTTAATTCAAAGGAATAATTTGAAGGCATGTAGCATTAATTAATATCTACATACTTAGTATGTATAATATGTCATACAGGTGTTTAATTACCATTAATTTTTAATTAATTACGATTAGGTACCTGCTATGCTCTAGAGATGCCACGAATATTCGGCCATTATTCGGTATTCGGCCACTTTTTTTTAATATTCGGTATTCGGCCGAATACTGCATACTATTCGGCCGAATAATAAATCATGGAAAATTAAAAAAAAAACATATTATTCAAAAACGCGATATTTCAATCACAAATGACTATATTAACACTTAAAATCTAGCAATGGTAAGTTGTAATAAATTAAAAAAAAACAGCATTTGTTGATAGTAAACGGTTGTGCATAAATAATACCCGCTTCTGAAAAAAGTCTCCCACTATAGACACTACTGCCAGGAGACGATAGATAAATCTTAGCGAATTTCGTCAGGAATGGGTATGATTTTGCGTTTGCTGACCACCATTCGTATGGGTCTGCCGTCCGATTTAGGAGAGCAGTTTTCAAATAAAAATCAATTTCATTTGCCACAGAACTTTTTTCTGCGTCTTCATCGTTTTGCTTATCCGTAGCGACTTCTCAAAACACTCCCAAAAGCTGTCGTGTATTTCTTTTTTATTATTTTTGTCAGTTTCATTGGTGTTTCTTTTCTTACGAAGTGGTGAATATTCAGGGGCCGAATATTCGGCCGAGTGGGAAGCCGAATATTCGTTATTCGGTTATTCGGCCAAACCATTATTCGTGGCAACTCTACAATACACATGTATATTAACGAAAGTAAATGATCGTACATATGTACTTACTATAGGTACTGTATATTATTTACTATTTTAATTGTGTTTACTTCTTCAATTTATTCATTCAAACACATTAACTTACATATCTCGCATCTATAATTATTACGTCAGAGACAGTTAAACTTTTTGAGTTAACTTTTTATTTCTACAAAAGTCGAAAAGTTAAAACTACATACGTAAGAATGCCAGTTCGCAAGGTTCAATGGCACAATAGAAGACTTTCACAACTTCTCCTGAAACACTTCAATACCTGAGCCCTGACAATCTTAATCTCTGACTCTGGTGTCTCCAATGCCATACGATATTATACTACATTGCCCTTCTGGCTAACCCTGGGGCCGTCTGAGTAACTTTGGGCTGTAAGTGCGAATAAAAAGGCGCCTAACTGGCGCCTGTGTTATTCGGGTGTGAGGAGGGACCTTCAATATTATACTACATTTGTAACACGTTCCGGTTTTTAGGAAAATCTTTTTTTTTTTAAATCTGTATTACTATTAAGTCGTAAGGCGCTCGCTGAAAAATTATGAATATATAGCAAACACATATTAGAAATTCAATTTCTAATAAATTCGTCAATAAATCTTTCTGGGTTTTGTGGGTTGTTGATGCGTTCACATTTTTTTTTCTTGTTTTGCCGTTCTGTATCAGCTCGTAAAATATTTGCTATACGAAAAACAACACCAAGTTTTAAAGTGCGTAGTATATTTTGTTGCTTATCTAATCCACGATTATTTTTTTAAGATCGACTGCGACTCCCGTATTTGTTATCACTGACGTGTGCATGAACGTTAATTAAATAAGCAACACATTGGATTTAAGCGATAGCGATGGCAGTTAGACGTTAGATCATTTTATAGATCTTCAGATCACTTTCTCTGTTCAATGAGATTTATGTGATAACTGTATTAATCTTCGTTTTCACAATCGATAGAGTTAATTGATCAGGTAGACAGCTACAGCTGATCGGCCTATACTATGTGTTTCTCAGTGTGATGTTTGTTCAAGAACTTAAATTAATTGAGTGTATTAGCAGAGTCAACATCCTCTGGCAAACTGTTCCAGGCATCTGCCACCCTATAGTGCTTTCTGGAAGTTAACAAGAAAATGACTTGTTCAGTTTCAAGTGTTGTCCCCTCAATTATTGTGGATTGTGATTCATTGTAAAAAAGTTATCAAAATTGTTTGAATTTTATGAAGTGAGTGTCCCGAATGACGAACTATAAGCTTCTCTTGATATTAACATTGCTCGTTTACTTTGCAAGAGGTAATTGTAAAACCTTTATTGAATTTGTTACAATTCTCATCTCACAGCGTCGGTGCCACTAGCGGATCCAGGGGGGGGGGGCTAGGGGGGCTGAAGCCCCCTCCAAAACCATAACTGACAGTACTTTATATACAACAAATCTAGGGGTTTTAGCCCCTTAGCCCCCCCCCCCAAAACGTTGAGTGACAGTTCTTTTTACCACGTGACGACATTCAGCCCCCCCCCCCAAATTGAATCCTGGATCCGCCACTGGTCGGTGCGCAATGTTTTTTGTCTTGTAACTTTCTTAAGCTGAATCTTAAGCATCGAAATACACATTTTGCTTCCCCCCAAGGGAGTTCACATAATACTACATTTTGTGAATGTATAGATACCTCTCGCTTCTGTTGAGGAAATAACTGCAATCGCATGCTCTTCTACAAGATACAAGATTTTATGACTTCACGTTCTAGAACTGTTTTTCGCGATCTTCTTCTTCCGAAGCGCTTGGATTCCTTTCATTCCAACGGCGCCTCCCACCAAGAATAGACAGAATCAAAATTTGTAAAAACATGAGGTTTACTCGTGAAGCACTCTCGTGAGATACAAAACATGGCGGTATGCGGTGACTGGATCGTCTCGATCGCTTGGTGTCTTCCTAATTATGCCTTCTAAGATTTACAGTAAAAATTATACTTATAGAAATCATACTTCTGTATTACAATTTGTGTTTTTCTTTTTTTTCCAGCCCCAGATCCTCCGTCGAATCTCTCCGTATCGGCCCGAAGTGGAAAGCAAGCTTTGATCACTTGGGCCCCGCCACTCCAAGGTCGACACTCGGGCTACAAGTTGAAGGTCTCGTCCCTCAGTGAACCGTTGAGTCCGTCTAGAGTGGTGCCCGTGGAAGATGGAGCTCTTCAGTATGTCCTCAAAGATCTGCACCCTGGGGCCACATATCAGCTGCAAGCATATACTGTGTTCGAGGGAAAGGAAAGTGTAGCGTACACTAGCACCAATTTCACAACCAGTAAGTAACATTTTTTAAGATAAAAAAAATACATCTCTCGCTTCCATCGTGTTTATAACATTCATGATATACTCTCTCCCATTTCTTTAATTAAAAATGTGTTTTTCCTTCAGGGTCAGATTAGCCTCTAACAGCCAGATCGTCATCATTCATTCTCTCATCATAGCCAAATCATTTATGTTTACTTACTTTCCTTCTAGTTACAACCACGTCGTACATCACTCATCTTTCTAACAACCTCATTCCTTGTACAGTCTCCCAATTCTGTCAATTGTGAATTGTAATAATGTAGGATTTATAATTCTATACTTTTCGACTATTCTACAAATATTTCCACCTGTTTTAGCAGGCCTTGAGAACAAGAAATAGTAACCGTATAATTTATTGAAATGCATTTGTGTACAGTTTCATTATTTGACAATTTACTTATTAAGTGTGAAATAACACATTATCGTTTCACAATTTTGTTTAATTTACCACGACACCAGGCAATGATAGATAGTTATATTTTAACATGATGATTCATTTTATTATTCTTAGCGAGACAAAAAAAAAGGATGTCCTTGAATGGTAAGAGGATTTTTGAAGTCTATATGTGAATGATTGTTATTGTGTATTGTTTAAACTATATAAAAAAATATTTATATTTATTTATTTATATTCATGTTATTCTAAAACAGTGGCTGCAAACCCAAATGCTTTTTATATCTTAGATCCTAGGCTCCCAACCTTTTCAGTCTCGTTGCCCCTAAGGCCTATCATGGAAACAGGTTTTACCCCCCCTCGAAATAAAAAATGTCAAGAGGGGGGTAGGGATTGTTCCCGCAGGATGAAGCAGAAGGCTGTGGACTTTGTAATTTTCATCCTTAAACATATTCCTTGCTTCTGATTAAACCAAAAAGTCCACATAGATAGGATAGTTCAGAGTTTTCTTCTTTGTGCCAACCCCACAAGGGACATGGGCTGAGGGATAGTAAAATTATTTATTTATCTATCCTCTCACGTCGAGTCCCTTGCGAAGTAGGCAGAGACTACAGAATGCTTGACTGCCCAATCCTTACACATATTGCTTGCCTCCGCTATGTTCACACAACATGTCACACCCACTCTCCGATTTCTTTTACTCAGAACGTGTCCATCCACGGGCACCTAGTCGACATGATCGGTCCAGGCAGGGCTGGATTTACCTCTCCCCCCCTGTCGACGAAATTTTATTTTGCTGCATTCTTTATTTTAGTGCTTAAAAATGTTTTTATCTAACTAACGGGGAGGGGGGTTCCTAGGAAAAGCTACAAAGACTAAAACTGTTGATCGTGGGCATGAAAAAACGTAGAGCGGGGGGGGCGCGCGTTCCTAATCACTCGTAGACGAAATATGGTTTGAAGTAATTAGGTATATACATAATATAATTTTATCTGGTTGTACATAGTTTTGAGTGTTTTGCTTATGTTTTTATGAAAGACCTTGAGTGTTATATATATTGTTGAATGATTCAGAATTTATTGTAATGTTTGCAACCACTGTCTGAGCCTTCTATATAAAATTTATTATAAATATCAGTTTATTGTCTTGAATGCTAATGTGTAGTCCATATATCATGGCTTCTAGTATTCCTATTGTTTTGCATATATGTATTATGTGTTTTGTTTCGTATACTTATTAGGATTTATTTTAATTATACTTTATAATTTGTCTCTGTAAGGTAATCTTCTTCTTTGTATGTTTAAACTATGTGCTTTCGGTCCTGTATAATTTGACCATTCCAAAGTTATCCGCAAGTGATACATTGCATGATTGTATTGTTGGTAGCGCTTATTGTCAAAAAAGCAGTCGAAATTCCGTATTCTCTCACTCGTTTTCACAAGTTGTTTTCGCACACACTCTACGATTCCTTTTACTCAAAACGCATCCATCTTTCGGTCTTCCTTGTCGAGCCAAGTCGTTCTTGGATGGCCGTATTTCCTAACACTTCTTCTTTCACACATGAATATTATCTTTGTTATCCTTTCATCATTCATCTTCTCTACATATTCTAACCATCTCAACTTGTTCACTTTCATTCTAGTCACAACATCCATTTTACAGTCACTCACCGTTCTAATCACTTCATTTTTTATCCTATCTCTCAATGTTTTTCATTCTATTCCTCCACGCCGCATCCCTTGTGGGGTAGAGAACAAATCGCCAGACTTTCCTATCTTTACACACACTTCTTGCTTCCATCACATTCATGCAATTAGTCATACCTACTCTACGATTCCTTTCACTCAGAACACCCCTGTCCTTGAGAATTTGGTGTACATCGTCAAGCCATCTGCTTCTTAGACAGCAGCGCTACCTTACACCTCTTCTTTCTCCCAGGAATATTTTCTTTGTTATCATTTTATCATTCATTCTTTCTACATGTCCTAACCATCTCCATGCAATTTGTTACACCTACACACTCTACGATTCCTTTTACTCGGAACATGTCTTAACATTATACTTTTTATTCCAGAACCGAACGCACCAGGTAAATTCATTGTGTGGTTCCGTAATGAGACAACTCTCCTCGTACTGTGGCAGCCACCATATCCAGCTGGGACCTACTCTCATTACAAGGTCTCCATCGAGCCTCCAGATGCCCTGGAAAGTGTGCTTTATGTGGAGAAGGAGGGAGAACCACCGGGCCCAGCTCAAGCAGCTTTTAAAGGATTGGTTCCAGGTAATTTACTCTTTTTAATTCTTTAAAAGTCTGAACATTCTAAAAATTGCATCAGTAAAAGTAAGATTTCTCAGTTAATACTAGAGATATCATCCTAAGACTTAAAACATGGATAAATGATAATACGTTTTATTGACTTTAAATGTTAGAAATTTGAATTTTGTAAATTTTCTTGATAAAAAGTTACATCTGAAATTTATTAAAACTTTGGGATAATTCCCATAGTTTTTTTTAGATTTAATGCTGTACCTAATTTGGTTGATAAAATGTTTAAGGTAAGACGCAGTGATTTTATTGGATATATTTTTGATATTCGGCCCCCTTTTTATACCATAAGCCAAAATTGATTTTATCGTTATCATTATTCATGTTTTGTGCTTACATTTTGATAATGTGAATTCAGCTAAATATTGAGTTGACAAATGTTTGTCGCAAATCTACAATTAAGACTCCTATATCTATGTATTTGTGTTCTCTTTAAGGTCGACCGTACAACATCTCCGTTCAGACGATGTCGGAAGAAGAGATATCAGCTCCCACTACATCACAATACCGTACCATTCCTCTGAAGCCATTAAACTTCACAGTCGACAAATCCTCCATCACTTCGAGTTCGTTCAAAGTCACCTGGGAACCTCCCAAAGGAGAAAGGTACGTATATTGTATGGTATTGGAGAGACCAGAGTCAAGACATTAAAACAGTGAGAAATCAGGTATTGAAGTGCCTCAGGAGACAAGTTGTGCCGCTGAACTTAGAGAGCTGGAATTCCTGACAGTGTGGTTAATGGACTCCACCTGTGCACCCTAAAGTGGAGTACCTAGTTTTATGAGTAACTATGAGACTTCTAAAATTCTATTTGTCTATAAAAGATACCCAGTGTTTTAACTTTGATTTCATGTGTATCAGCAGTTTGATCTTGTCAGTTAGAACGTTGTTATTCTTGAGTGAAAAAATATTAGTTAAGTTTAAAGTGATCACATTAAACCAGCCGACAATCAGTCGTAAAGCTGATAGAAGTTTATCCTTTAAAATATTTTTGTCTGATGTATTTTTTCGTTGGTATTTCAGTGAGTTTGACAGATACCAAGTACAGATAGCAAACTTGCGTCGAATACAGGCGGTCAGGAACAGAGACGAGGGCCTCTGGTGGGAGTTTAAGGAACAACTGGAAGCTGGCAAGACGTATCAAGTGACCGTGAAGACAGTCTCTGAAAAGGTGTCATCATGGCCAGCCAATACGGATGTGACTCTTAGTAAGTAGAAAGAAATCTTCCATTTTAATTAACATAAACATAAATACACTTTCCTCGTGAGATCCCCGGGTTGTAGAATTGGTCGCCACTCTTTTTTTTATATTGTTTCGAGTGTCCTGCAAAAGTCAAGTACTTGTAACTCCTGCTCAATTTTATTAATTTTTTTCAGCAATGATGTTTGTCACACACTCGTTTTATGTTTTTTTGACTTTCCCGATAAAGTCAGGTATTCGTAAAACATCCATAAGACATTTTACATTTTTTTCAGTAGTGAGTTTCTCCACCCAATCTGAAAGTCATGTTAATATTACGCACGGAGAATGTTTTGTGTGTTTTTATATACAGGGTATTTGCCAGTTACCCCATTATTTGAAAATACCATAATGGCATAGCCGTAAAAAATATAGTTATTTTCCTGTTACCATGCCACAGCATTCCTATTGGGATATGTAGAGAAGACTGTGTGTCACACCTTACAATCCTTGCATACATGTCTTACTTTACATCCATGCTCTACGATTTCTTTGACTCAGACCTTGTCAACTTATGTTTTTATTTGTTTGCAGAGCCTCTACCAGTAGAAAGCTTGAGCTCTTATGTCAACTCAGATACGAATCTCGTAGTCACATGGATCCCATCAAACGGCAGTGTCCAAGATAACTACAAGGTACGAATTTACATTTTAATTTTTTTCAGACGCCATTATTGACATAAATTCTGTAATTATAAATTAACTGAAACAAATAGGTATTAAACATTTAATATTAAATAAAACTCCCCCCTAAAATTGAGCAGAGATCGTGCTTGGGGGAGGAGCCTGTAATATTATGAATTTAATAACGGACGACGTCTATTATTTTTTTAAAACATACAGCAACCACTGAGTGAGTTACGAAGTCTTAAAAAAATATTTATATAAGTTTATCAAAATAAACTCAAATACAACTTCGCACACTTTACTGTAAACTAGAATAGCTTGTGTTTTGAAGTGGAGTATATCGGCATCAGGGATTGAACCCGTTTCCTCCTGTTTGACAGTCGAGAGTGTTGCCACTTAATGACGATTTACTGTATTTTCCAGGTGAACTACCATGAAGTGGAGACGTATACAGGAGACAGTAATACAGTCATGACAGACAAAATAGAAATTACTTTGGAAAGTCTTCTGCCAGGCCGGAATTATTCTATAACTGTAAGTAAATTTGAATTTTTTCTTATCTGTAAACTAAATTTTTATAACTCATCTCGTAATAATTTCATGACAGATTTATTTGGCTCCACATTACGGTTGACATGATTTGGACAAGTGTAGACGATAGAATGATTAAATACAATACATTAGTGAAGTGAACGCCCTAGTGAACAAATGTTATGCTTTACATTTGTAATGTTAACGTACATAATAGCTTTGTATTCTGTTCACCGAAAGTGTAAATATATATAAATAGGTCTGAAAGAAAAGGTGTGTGGTAATGTGGTCGTCCAAGGAGTGAACATACTGAACAGATACTTTAGAATGGACACGTGTTTAGTAGACGAAATCACAGAGCCTGTGTAATGAATGTGCTGGAAGTGAGAGATGAAATTGATGCTTTTCGTCTTTTTCAACCACCCGTTCTGAATGTCATATGTTATCACAAAAGAATGTTATATCTGTTTTTGTACACACAAGTCGCTTACTGAGTACCCCATTATTGGAATAAACCACGATGATGATTTTTTAGTATCACTTTTTTTACTTAAATTATTTTCTTTCCAGGTACAAGCAGTGTCCAACAAAATGGAATCTAATGAGTCTGTCCTGTATGTCACGACCAAACCTTCAGCTCCCATCATTGAGGACCTCCGCCCCATCCATGGTGGCCTCAACATCAGCTGGAAGAGTGACGTCAACTCCAGGCAGGATAAATATGAAGTGTGGTACAGGAAGAATGATACGGCACACATTGAGAAGGTAAATACATATTACTATTCCATCCCCTCAACAGATGGCAGTGAGAGCAAAAAGCACTTTATAATTAAGATTCGTCAGTAACAATAGATTACTGATTAACCTACTTAAATTAATCCATCCACGATCTCACTCCGAGGTCCTCTTGCCACAGTGGTTAATTAAGGTATTGCTATACATAGCTTGTTATTATGTTGCAGGTATCCACGATGGATGGACGTTTACTGATACGTAACTTATTCCCTGGAGCTGTTTACGAAGTGAAAGTTTTTGCTTTGAGTCACGATCTTCCCAGCGAACCACACGAATATTTCCAAGCTGTCTGTAAGTATCTTACAATAATTCAATTTTGTCCCAGTTTTCCAAAAAAAAAACAGCAGTGAGAACCAGCCAATTCAATTTTGTTCATGGACATTGGAAATGATATGTTTTTATTTGCAGTACCGTTACCTCCCAGCAACATGACAATAGAACGGGTATCCAGTAATTCCGTGTTAATCCATTGGAAAGGTCCTGATCCATCAAAGTCTGTAGTGAGTGAATACGCCATCCGCTATAGAACGGAATCAGACACCCAGTGGGTGAGGTTGTCAGCTGTTCCCGCCCTGTCAGCCACTCAGTATGCTGATGCGGAGATAGTAGACATGACTCCCGGAGAGAAATACACAATACAAGTTAATACTGTCAGTGCTGGAGTGGAGAGTGCAGCTCCGCAACAAGTTAATCACACAGTCCGTAAGTAATATTGTGTTTCTGTTTTAATGTCGTCCTCATCAACACATCTTGCGTGATTGCCCCATACGTGCTTACCCCGGTACCATTGACAATGCTGCCTTCAGTGGCTGGAGGCGCTGGATGTCAGACTTTAACAATGTGACACTGACAATACTTCGACGTTGTGAAATGATAAATAAATAAAATGTCGTCCTAAGTGGAAATCTCATATAACGGACATTGTCAAATTTTCTGTACCTCTGACATGCACTGACTTTGAATTAATTTTTTATAAGTAAAAAAAACCTTTATTCACGGAAATGGTCCCACATTTTTTAAATATGTTCTATTTCTTACACATAAACAGTATAATTTTAGAAATTATCTTTAGAAAATAAGCATTTTAAAAGAATTTTTAAAAACTGTCATCTTTATTTCGTAGTAAAATGGCTGTACCATTTCATTCCCATACAAATGTCCGTATTGTAACGAAATTTGTATACAAATGTCCGTTTTGTAACGAATATGTATACGATGTACAAAAAAAAAAAAAATTATATGAGTAGACAACCGAGGACAATCATTTGCGCAAGTCTTACATTTTGTGCGCTTACAAGAGTGGATAAAGTCAGAGAAGTTTCATTGAGAAACAACATCAATAAATTGATCTTTATTTTATCGACACTCATGTAATCTTTCAGGTCCAAATCCCGTATCAAACATCGCTCTACTCGTTGACTCAACAAACATAACTCTAGAGTGGCCCAGAAAAGAAGGAAGAGTTGAAACGTACATCGTCAGCTGGTGGAATGATGATCCTGCCGACACGATCGTAAGACTAACAAAGAATATTACCAACACACATCCTTCTACGGCTAATATTCCAGAGAACGAAATCAAACCCGTAAAAGTTCTCATCGGAGATCTAACTCCAGGAGTTCAGTATAATTTTGAAATCTATACCATCTCGTACAACTTGGAAAGCGAGAAGACTACGTTAACAAAACGAACAAGTAAGTGAACTTAAATTTATTTTGTGATGTTTAAATTTTTCTTTCAGCGCATGTGTTCGGCTTACGCTGTATTTTAAAGCATGGAGATCTAATGTCCTGTATATATTTTAAGTCCAGCTAAATGATTTTTGAAACATCCCATGTTTTGCTTCTCGATGTAATAGGCACAGCTTAATGTGATCGCCAGTTATTACAATGCATAGTGTAAAAAGCATTTCTCAACGATCAAATTCATAATATTGTTTCAATCAGAATCAGTTCGCAAGTTATTGGGATAAATGTTTTAAAGGAAAAGTAAGGAAATTTTGGCTTTTCTGTGGATTATGTACGAAAAAATGATGTGATGATGGTGACTCGAGGTATTGCTTTTTTTATCAATTTGGACATCAAGAAAGTGAGCAAATAGAGAGGATAAACAATGAAGGATATCAAAGAAAATATGCATGATACTCTTGGCTTGAGCGTGTTGACCAGAAATGCTCAAGAACAGACGAGTTTAGATTTAACTCTAGTGTATGTTGAATTGCACTAATGAATACAAATACATTTTATTAAAATACATTTTTTCGCTTAAATCGAACAGGCCACATACTCGAACATGTTTTATCGCTTACCTTTTCAATCGGTGCTTACAAAAATAGATTTTTGGTGATTACTATGAGCTGTGTCTATTGTACATAATAATAAAAACATCATTCAGTTGTTTTGTCTTGTGGATATCATTTGTTACGATATCGTTGTTTTGTTTCAATGTTGCCGCATTGTGTGTGTGTGTTTGTCTGCTGCAATACTAACTTTTATATTCCAGTGCCATTGATACAATCGGAAGTCGTAGTTGTAAACAACCATCAAGAACGTGACTCGGTAACGCTTCGTTATACACCGACACCGTCATCCTCGTCCAGATTTGATTTGTACAGATTCTCCTTGAGTGAGCCAAGTATTCCGATGATTGAGAAAGCTGCGAACGATTCAGATAAAAAGGTTACGTTCAAAGGTTTGAAACCCGGCAAGCTATACAACATCACCGTATGGACGGTGAGTGGAGGAGTCTCTAGTCAACCGATACAGAGACAAGATAGACTTTGTAAGTATTCATTATTTTGTTCATTTCGTACATAGCTTACACATCTTTCAAATCATTGTACAATATTCATAAACAGTCGTAAGTACGATTTGCTACTGCTGTCTTTTGATCAAATATTGCTAAGTTAGTGCTGTATATATCAGTGGCAAAGAGTGGATTTCTGTATCAGGGAAACAAGGCTAATATTTTTATTGCATTATTGTATGTTTTATCTTTTGATAATTTCTCGGAACGATGGATAGCACAGACATTGATTTGGGCCCATCAGCGTAGACTGCTTGCCCAAAAGTCAATAATAATTCAAAAGATAGCTTAATGGGAATCGTATTCTTAGGTATCTTCATCTAGTACACAGGTCAAAATTATTTCTTAATGATAGTTACTGTTTTTTTCCTGTAAACTTGAATGAAAGCAAGAAAACCAAAAAGATGAAGGAAAGAAGAGTTGTGAGAAAGTGCGATCATCTGAGACTGACTTGGATCGATCATGTCTACTAGATTATCACGGACAGACACGTTTTGAGTAAAAGAAATCAAAGGGTCTATGACAATCGCATGAAAGTGATTGAAGCAAGGGTGTGTGTAAGCATAGGATGATCTGACGTTTCATTGTCTCTGCCTATCCCGCAAGAGACAAGTGTGAATGGATTACAGTTTTTCCTCAACAGAAATGAGAGGAATCTACGATAACACAATACAGCATTATATGAACTGTCTTGGGGAGGACACAGGATGGGGGTTCTGACGCTTAGGAGTCTGCATTGAGTGTAGATTTCTCTCTTCTTTTGTTGAGGAAAAACTGTAAAGTAGTTCTGATTGCAAAATGCAGATAAAATCTAGCGTAATGCCTGTTAATTATGGTATATCCCAAATGTTAGATAGAATGGAAACTAAGTAACGTATTTGTGTATATTTTCAGATCCAGAACCTATAACCGTATTAAATGCTACAAATATCACAGCGACAGAGATAACACTCAACTGGGACACTCCGCCTGGAGAATGGAATGCCTTTGAAGTCCAATACCTCAACACAGAAACCATGCTGCTTCAGAACGTCACGTCCAACAATTACATAACTCTGACTAACCTCAAACCTCACAGGAATTATACGTTCACTGTGGTCGTCAGGTCTGGTACAGAATCCAGCATTTTAAGAAGTTCTCTGCCAGTTTCTGCACCCTTCACAACTCTTGAGAGCGTACCTGGACAAGTTGACAGGTAAATATGAGTTCCTATTTTCTAGTGTCCGACCGAAACTGGATTTTTAGCCGAAACCGGAACCGTAACCGAATATTCGGCTCCCCTTCTAGTTTCGGCCGAAACCGAAACCGAAACTTAGCAATTACAGTTGTAATTTTGAAAAAAAAAAACATTATAGGTACCCTGCTCTGATATCTATTGTTTCCCTTAGATATTTATTAGGAAATCTCATCATTTTCGGAACTCAATGTAAGCACAAAAGAAAGGAACCCATTAAACTACAACTTATGTACATCAGTTATGTAGGTATCCATGGCATAGGTAATACTAGGAGAGGGGCATAAAAAATTCTATTTTTCTTTGGGAGGTTAAGTAACGGAAGTTGTGATGTAGTTTGCTAATATGTATATTCATGGGCGTCGAAGCCTCGGAGCTAAGGGGGAATTACAAAATTGATATAGGATGAAAGAAGGGCAAATAGCGCCGCAGGCGAAAAATTTTTGTGAGACATAGTGAAAAAGTCCGTTATATGGTTTGGTTTATTTGAAAATGAACATAATAATTTGTACAATACTATGTACGAAAACTATTTTCTAAAAAAAATATAAAAAATAGCGCCGCAGGCAATCTTTTGCGAAACAATTGTGTTTTGATGGATTATTTATACTAATTTAAAAAAATATATGAAATGGTGCGAAAATTTGCGGTAATAGTGTGATTTATTGTAAGGTCTTATGTATCATTCAGTATGAAAAAATATATACCTATTCCAATCTCTAGGGGGGGAGCAGCTGCCCCCCCTGCCGACGCCCATGTGAACGCCCATCTTTGAACTAAAATAGGTATATACAATTCAATAATAATTATGAGTATTTTTCCTTAAAATGGATCAAGAAGTAGCGCCGCAGGCAATTTTTTTTTTAAATAGGCGAAGTGATGTATCTTGTATTACGGAAACGGCCGCCTAAGTAGCGCCGCAGGCAAAATTTTTGTCATAAGGCATAAATGATGTGTATAAAAATGGGTAGTGATAAAAATCTAGTTCGCTTTTGTAAAATAAAAAAGGATTTTAGTGTACAGAATACAAATACAAAGTGCGAATCTGTTCCGAAGATTCCCGACAATGCTCGATATAATACGGTTTCTAGTTTCGGTTTGGCCGAAGGTTCGGCCACTTTTTGGCCGAAACCGAAACTGGGGCCGAAACCGGCTATTTCGGCCGAAACTGGCCGAAACCGAAACCGAATATTCGGTCGGTCTCTACTATTTTCGTTATTTTTTTTGGTATTCGGGGAGTTTGTAACAAGAGATTGACGATGTAAAAGTAATATAGAAGAAGAAAGTTAGCCGGTACCAGGGTGAATGGGGTACTTGAACCTATATGTCCCAACATTGATGTATGCTAGCTAGGCAAGGACATGCCTGATTAAGGATGAATTAGGTGTAAATGTTGTTGATTGTCGAAAAGAATATGTGGATCAACGTTGAGAGTTGGTGTAAGAACGAAATTATTAGAGAGACGAGTCATTGTAATATGGGTGTAGTGACTAAAATGAATGTGAAAAAGTTGAAATGGTTATGACATGTAGAGAGGATAAATGATGTAAGGCTAACAAGGAAATTATACATGGGTGAATCAAGTGTGTGTGAGGATAGGGAGGTCTGGCATTCTGTTTTGTCTGCCTATCCCACAAGGAACCTAGCATGAAGGGATTTGAAACTGGATTATGAAAGATACGAATATTGAGCAAGATTAATTTTCATTTAATTTTGCAGCTTCCAACCTTCAGACATTCAACCCAGCGAGATAACATTCCAATGGTCTCTACCATTATCGGAACAGAACGGAATAATCCGGAAATTCTCCATCACATACGGACTAGAAGGTTCCATTCACACTCTCACTAAAGACTTCAAACCTTGGGAGACGCAGGGAACAATCAAAAACCTCATTCCTGGGAAGACTTATATATTCATAATTCAAGCTGAGACGAAGATTGGATATGGGAAAGACGTTATATGGAAAGAAAAGATGCCGATCTTAGCTCCTCCTAGACCGAGGTCTCAAGTTGTACCGACTGAAGTGTGTAGAACTCCGACTACAATCCAAATCAGATTCAGAAAGAATTATTTCTCGTCTCAGAATGGAAATATTACGATGTTCACTATTATAGTGGCGGAAGATGACTCCAAGAATGCTTCAGGCTTGGAGATGCCATCGTGGAGAGATGTTCAGGCGTACAGCGTTTGGCCTCCGTATCAGGTAAATATTATTTTCTGTACTTACAGTTTCAAATCTCAACCTAGGAATGACTGTTTACAATCTTATTATATTTGGTATTGGGTAGACAGCTTTTGCTGTTACCCAAATCTCAGTTAAATTATGTTTATATTCAATATTCAGTATATTCTTGAAGGAGTTGGTAGTCGGAGCTAGCACAACTGACTTGCAACTGATTCCAAGCACTGACAGCCCTATTGTTCAAGAAGTGTACCTATATTAATTAATATATGTTTCATGTGAATGTTTCTCGAGCATAAAATGATCACTTAAGCCAACCGAAGACTAGGCATGTTTGGTAGTTGTCCATCTTACTCTGTCTATTGTTCTTTTTATTATTTTATCCTGCGATTATCTAAAATGTGTCTGTGCCGTCTTAATTGTTTTCGATCATCTTAAAAAATAAACATATTGTAATCAATTTCCGGTCTTAATGTATGATTTACATTCTAATTGTTTTCAGGTTATGGAGCCTTACTATCCTTTCAACAACAGTTCTGTCGAGGACTTTACGATCGGGTCTGAAGAATGCGACATCAGGCATGTTGGCTACTGCAACGGACCATTGAAATCTGGATCTGTGTACAAAGTAAAGGTCAGAGCGTTCACAGCACCTGACAAGTTTACAGACACGGCGTACAGCTTCCCAATACAAACCGGTACGTTTTACTATCAGTTATTTTAATATTCAATTCATGTAAATAAAATAATTAACGACATTATATATTTTGAAAATAACAAAATGGTGTAAAGATAAAAAAAATGTACTATAGAATTTATCCATAGAGATAGAATATATCATCTAGAGTCAGAGGTCTCATTTTTGGTGTTCTGCACATAAGCCAACATGTCCCATGTGAAGTTGGGCAAAAAATTCAGTTGTTTAGTGAATTTAGACATCCAGTTTTGAATCTTGTATGTTTTTTTTTTGTTTTATGCGAAAACGGTTCTCGTATGGTCGCATCAAACGTTATAAAAGGAAAACTATACATATTTTTATGGGTAAGAAAATGAAACTCGTATGCTTTAAATTTTTTGGGGATTGTGCTTAAATTTTTCTGGGAATAAAGGGGTTGACAATAAATAAATAAATAGATTAATTTTTTCTGAAGTGTTGACAAAGATTATTGATGTTCCATACAAATACTACTATGATGACAGATATTTTGCCCAACTTCACGTGATCGCTCCATACTAAGATGTTGGTTTACAAAATTTTATACTGCGCATATTGTCAACCCCTCTACCTTATCCTATCTCTATGAATTTGTCTTATAAGTGTTGCCATGTTGGGAAGGGTTACCAGTTTGAAAAATTTGTTACTAACTCCCTCAATATTTTTTATTACAAATTGTAACTAACATTTTTATTATTACGTAAGCAACACACCAATGGAGTTTTTGTTTATTTTTTTTTGCCACTAGGGGTGCACTGACAAGTAGGGTCTATTGTCTAGGGTTGCCAGACGTTCCGGTTTACTGGGATTATTACAGGTTTTATGCAAAATCATTTGAGAAACCTAAATGTCCCAGTTTTGGGAAAAGTTGGTATGCTTTTAGGACCTTTATCATTTGTGGTATTTTTGACAGTTTATATACAAAATAATGCAAAAAACAAAAGATACTCATAAGCGGTTCATAAAATTTTCGATTTAAAACTTATTCTCCCACCTCCACCCAAACGTTTTTTTTCGTGGTCGTGGTCAGCAGATTTAGTCTTCTTCCTCGTCCTAGGTACCCCGGCCCCAAATCTGGGTTTGTCATAGACCGCGGCCTAGGAGCGGCAGATATCACTTTTTCCGTGATAGATAATGTCAAAAATTTCGTCCATTTGTTTACAAAAAAATAGCCTGCGGCGCTACTTATTTATACGATATATTTTTGACAGTAGACCCGAACACGTCTGTTCCCACCTGGTGTACGTTGCTGGAAGCTTAAGAAAACAACCCTTTAAGTGAACAGTTAGAATATATTTATCAAGATATTTATCATTGTTTGTGGATTGTCCGTATATATTTAAATATGTAGTAATATAAATGTTTTTTTTTTCTTACTTTACCATCAGGAGCTTTGTATCTTGGTAAGTTTTTACTAACAATTGATGTCTTTTTAACTTATTATTTTTGTACATCCAAATTTTGCATTATGGTTTCCAAATTTTGTAAATTTGATTTTAGAATGATTTGAAATACTATATCCTTTTCCTGTTGTGCACCATGTTCAGTGTTGCCATCATAAAATATATCATAACAATAAAATAGTAATTTTTACAGATAGAACCCTAAAGTGCATGGAGGATTTTTAGCATGGATAGACTGCATGCTATCAGTTACTTCATTTTTATACTGCAGTCTGTCAAGAAAGAAATGGTTTCCGATGATGGCACTACTTGTAACTGTTTGGCAGCTATAGTGGAAACACTTGTAGAATTTCAACCGAAACGTCATTGTTGCCAGTAAATTAAATTGTAGTTCCCAATTAATCCGAGACCACCTCTTTCTTGACACACTGTATATTTATATAAAATACTGAACATTTTGTATTTCCATTTAATTATTAAATAGGTAGGCAAATATTTAGAATATTTTTCTGAAATTTGAATCATAAAATTCACTGCACACTGACAGTTGACATCCGTTTTTGAAAATTCTTGTGACATAAGGAAATGATTGTTTCGGTTTATTACAAAATTTGGATTTTAATTCCACTTTTCGTTGTGAAATTTCTGTTGATTGAAATTTATTTATGTTGTTTGTTGTGTGTGAAGTGTGTTTTAATGTCCTTGCTTCAAGTTACGTTGCTTTTGTACACGTATTTGAAAAAGAATGTTGATTTCAGAGGTGTTGTTTTATTCTGTTTAGATTGTAACTTAAATTTATGTGTCTTTAATGAAAATCAGAGCATGCTTTGCATTTTTATTAAAATATTACATTAATATCAGTCAACTATAATGAAAGTGAACAAGTTGGGATGATTAGGATGTGTAGAGAGGATGAATGATGAAAGGATAACAAAAAAAATATACATAGCACCAATGTGACAGAAGCAAGAAATGTGTGTAAGGATAGGAGAGTGCTGTTATCTCTGAAAACCCTGTTAGGGATGCAGTACAGAGTGGATATATTATTTCTGTTCATGTAAAATGTCCCATCCCGTTACGTTGTATTCCTTGCGGGGCAAGTAAAGAGGACAGAGCATCTATCCTTACATACATCTTTCATTTCCACCACAGTTTTAACATTCTCTGCAAAATCTCCCACTCAACACGCGTCTTTCGTCCTTTTTCTTTGTCATTCATCCTCAGACACTCATTTTTTCATATTTTTTATTAAATTGTTTGTATATTTTTAAAAATGTAGAGTGCAACACAAAACGTACCTATCTCTCTCCCATTTGTTTGACTTATGTTTTTTTCCTTTTTCTCTTTCTTATGCATAGTATTAAGTATATTATGTGAAATATCAAAGCAACTACTTTGCGTGGAACCTTAAATAAATAAATACTTTTGGTGGTAAATATGAAATAAATTGTTGGTGAGACTTTAACATATTTCCTTCTATTTCCAGATACGGACAATACGCCAATAATCGTAGGAGTGGTTGTATCAATAGTGTTACTGAGTTTGCTGATTGTTCTCATAGTGATTCTGAGACGCAGGCGGGCCGTGGGTCGCAAGGCCAAAGAGGCCAGGAATGGGAACGACACAATGAGTTTGCCAGACAGCGTGATTGAGACGTCACGGCCTGTAAGGATTTCAGACTTTGCTGAACATTACAGAATTATGTCAGCTGATTCAGACTTTAGGTATGTTGTTTTTATCTCAGTATTATATCTCAAAATCTAATTGTGAAATTTAACATTTACATATATCATTTCTCTTGTAAAGCATTATGTGTTGGGTTCGATCAAACAGGAATAAGTAGGGTTGCCAGATGTCCGGTCCATCGACATTTATACTATACTAGTTACTTGACTACGCTCTTAGCAGTAAATCTGAAGCCGAGCAAAAAAATATTTGTATGGAGCTTGCCTAATTGGAGCTGCCAAATTCCATACATTGTGCCTAATTGGAACTGTCAGATGGGAACAAATGCGTCGGACCGCGCAACATTCATAGAAAAGGACTCGAGTTAGTAATCAAGTTGTTATAGGACATCAATGGTCCGGTCGTAAAAAACCTTGGAAAACGTAATGTTACGTTTTTTCGGTCGGATCTCAAGAAGTTCAAAACAATCAAGCTTGTAGGCTTGTCAAGTAGGCACCTTTTTTCATAATGTCTTTCAATGGAATTGTCTCATTTATTCGTAATATAGTACATTCCTTTTGAAAACTTGCGTATTTCTTTCAGAGCTCATCGTCAGAGAAAAAGATATTCGCCTGTGGCGTACAGGTTTTACATGCGTGTTTGATAGTTAAAAAAATATTTTTACAGGGGGGGGAGGGGAAGTAAATTTTTAAGATTTGTCCAGTTTTATCGTCCAACTTATCTGGCAACCCTACTAATAAGTAGCAACTGGAAAATATCGCTGTTATTTTTCGGGGAAAGTGGTATTATTTTTCAAATTGTTGGCAAAAAGTGCTGCTATTTTTACACATTTTTTCTGAAAAGTGGTGTTATATTTCGCATCTCTGGCGAAAAGTTGTGTTATTTTTCACATTTTGCTAAATAGTTGTGTTATTTTTCATACATTTATTGCATTAAAGTGGTAAATTTTTCAGCGTTTATTAACAAGATTAACAAGAATAAAAAATTTTTTTGAACATGAACAATTTTATAGAAAAATATCACAAACAATAAAATGAAACAAAAATATTGCAATTGCTTTTTACAAGATTGTTTTAGGTGAGGTTGCCTTTTGAAAATATTTTAATTTGATTTTGTCGGAATCGAAAATTTTTTTGTCTGGCAGTAGCGAAGAGTGGATTTCATTGTGAGGGAAGCTGGGGCTAACATTTTTTACTAATCCTATTATTTTATTATCTCAAATCAAAATGTAACTCAATGGGAATCGTACTATTAGGTATCTTTGCCACTGTTGTCAACTAATAATGGCCCATATCATTCAATTTGATATTGATTGGAGATATACCTAAATTATTTTAGGTTTTGAAACTGGATTTTTCTCCATGCGCAGAAAATTGGTTCATTGTGAAATAATTTCAATATGTAGTACCTATATATCAACTTCCAAAAATTACACAATTGACAGCAGAATGTGGTAGAATAGGTGAATGTTGCCCTGGGCACAAAGTGATCACTTAAGCCAGCCAAAGCTAACTCGTAAGCGTCGGAACATCCATCCTGCACCCCAAGGGAGCTCACATAATGTAGATACCTCTCGCTAAACTTGATATTGGTTATGTTTTTCTATTTTTTTGGCAGACAGATGTGTGGATACAATATTTAATCTATGTATTATATACAATTGTTTTTGTCTCCAGGTTTAGTGAAGAGTTTGAGGAGCTGAAGCACGTTGGTCGTGAGCAGCCCTGCACGGCAGCAGATCTCCCGTGCAACCGTCCCAAGAACAGATTCACCAACATTCTCCCATACGATCACTCGAGGTTCAAGTTACAGCCGGTGGATGATGAGGAAGGATCCGATTATATTAATGCTAATTATGTACCTGTGAGTATATTCATATGATTTAATATATTGGGAATTTGTTAAAAGAGCTGTCAGCTGCCAAGGTGAGGACTCGCAATAACATCATATATGTAGAATCTAGCGGGAACATCCTGGGGAGCAGATCCCCAGATGCTAAAGACGTCCTCCATGGCCTTGGTGTACTCTACTGCTGAGTACTGTCTGGCTTAATAGTGCCCATGTTGACAAAGTGGACAAGGAGCTAAATAACACCATGCGTATCATAAGCGGCACAGTCCAATCCACACCCGTAAACTGGCTGCCAATACTCTTAAATATAGCTACCCCTGAATGCCGAAGATGTAGGACTCTACAGAAGGTATGGCTGACTGTTGCCAACAACAATGAGCTCCCGAAAATGGAATGTGTGAGGGACCCAGCCCCGGCACGATTGCAATCCCGTAAAGGCATTCCTGTCATTTACTTACTATTCACCCGAATACCTAATATGTACTCCTAAAAGGGGGTGAAAAGTAACTGAATATTTTCATTTGAGTATACTATACTATCTCTTAATGCCATTTTGTTTATTTACTTTATTTATATTTTTTTCCAGGGCTACAATTCCCCGCGTGAGTTCATCGTGACTCAGGGTCCCCTCCACTCGACCCGGGATGACTTCTGGCGCATGTGCTGGGAGAGCAACTCGCGAGCCATCGTGATGTTGACTCGCTGCATCGAGAAGGGAAGGGAGAAGTGTGACCACTACTGGCCGTTTGACACCAGGCCCGTGTACTATGGAGACATCTCAGTCACCATATTAAATGATAGCCATTACCAAGACTGGAGTGTCACGGAGTTCTTACTCTGTAGAGTAAGTTGATCATTCAATTCCTCATCAATCTTTCAGTATATACAGTAGAGTCTCACTTATCCGGCACTATTAAAAACCAGAGTATGTCGGATTATTGGAATGTTCGGATCACTGGATTGTGTAGGAATATTCAAGGTAAATAAAATATTCAGTGTTGGTATTCAATACTCTTTACTAGAGATGTACCGACAAGTCGACTAGTATTTTAGTACGACACTTGAGTCACATCTGCCGGCCAAATCCATAGTCGGCCCATCACCAGTCTTTTCTTTTTATCAGGATTCGCTGATATACAGGCTCAAATCCCGGTCACCCTGCATCCTTACTTTTGGTAACAGTTGTTAGTTGGTAGAAAATACATTTAATTTATCATTTTTATTTTAGGGAGACACGCAACGTGCCATACGCCACTTCCATTTCACGACGTGGCCAGACTTTGGAGTCCCCAACCCTCCTCAGACCCTGGTGCGCTTTGTGAGGGCATTCAGAGAGCGCGTGGGCCCCGACCAGAGGCCCATCGTAGTGCATTGTAGTGCGGGGGTTGGAAGGTAATATTCATTAATTAACATTATTTATGTAAATGGTAAATCGGTCAAATAGTGAATAGACAATTAATAGAAAAGCTGTGAATTCAAGGCAACAATTTGATTTTCTAATAAGACGATTTGGGCATATTGAGAGAATGAACGAGGATAGCGTGACTAATAAGACATACATATACGAGACTGATTTGGGTCGTTCATGTCGACTAGTTCCTCAAAGACTAACCCTTTTTGAGTAAAAAATTGCACGCACTTGACAGATGCGAGCGTACGGTTAGGGCAGTGTGGCAATTTGTCCTTTCATCCTACCCCACAAGAAATGGGGTGTGGCATAGATAGATAGTTAGAACATTATCCACATTGGATAGACAGATGTCTGATTGCTGTTATTTCTTTCAGGTCCGGTACCTTCATTACTTTAGATAGGATACTTCAACAAATTGCCGACATGGCCGAGTACGTAGACATATTTGGTATTGTATATAATATGCGTAAGGAGCGAGTGTGGATGGTGCAGACTGAGCAGCAGTACATCTGCATACACCAGTGTCTGTTAGCCGTGCTGGAGGGGCAGGAGATGAATCACAACAACCAGTCACCGCAGCAGCATCAGTTACATCACAACCAGGCGTTTGAAGGTAAACAAATACTCTTTTTCCCTTTGTCGTCTTCGTTTTACATCAATTCAATGTTTTCTTGTTCCAACGCACAATCTCTCCTATCATAATTAGATTAAAGGGTCATATGCTCTAAGTAAAAATCATTCAATTACCGCTTCAACTTTCTCCAATTCTGTACAAGAGAGTAAGCGCAAAATAAGAATAACGTAAGTGACAAAATAGATTTTGACTTATTGTTAAATAAAAAGACTGAATATCAAAAAATATCTGCTAGTCGCTGCGTCTTACCTAAAACATTGTCTAACAAACTACGGGAATAATCTTAATCTAAAGTTTCAGTAGGTAATTTTGGAATTATTTTTTACTGAGAAAATTTGCATAAAACAAATGTCTAACCATTAGAGTAACTGAAAATATTCTCATTTATACATATTTAAAGTCTTCATACAATATCTTTTTTATCAACTAAGTAATCTTCGTTTCTGCTGATGTAATTTTTTGCGTGTTCAATTGCTATGGACACATTTCTAGTGGATTACTATTATTATTTTCATGGGTATTTGACACATAGGTTTATCTTATCTTTCTCATTAGATTTGTGCACTATAATTTCTCTGTCTCACTCTTTGCACTATTTCTTCTTTTGTATATAAAATAAACCTAATCTTTCACTATTCATTACTTGGTTGCGGATTTAATAAAAACTTATGCGGGTCGCACAATACAACTACATTTAATTCACACCTACATACATACTTTCATTGTATTTGTATATTCATGTTAATTTTGTATAAAATTGTAAATTGCCAGAGTTGGTTTTTTGTCATAATCAAATTAACTTTTGAATTTGTATTTAAATCGTACCTATCGTCTAATTTCATATATTTTTAATTGACATCCTAATTTTTAATTTGAAATAACATACACATGACTTTTTTTTGTGGAACATCGGATTTTCTACATGTCATAGTTGGATAATGAATTCTCAAGAGATGTACAGCATAGGATGGACTATTCATCAGACATACGACTGATAGTCGACTGGTTCAATGTGATCACTTTATACATACTTAATATTTCACCACCCGGAATTGGTTGATCTTACTTAAACTTACGTAACATTTTCCATGTCTAAAGTAACCTAAGTAACATTTACCAATTCCTGGTGGACTGGGATGTTATTGAAGTGTAAAGTGATCACATTAAGTCAGCTGACGATGAGCCTGCTGGAAAGTCCATCCTTTACTGTATATCTGTTGTTATTTTTCATCCCCAAATAGTGACGGTTCTACTATTCATTTGAAATTAGGTAAATTTATACTAATTATTAAAATACAGGAAAATCAAATGGAAGTTCAGTGGACACAAGTAGCACAAGTGTGGAATCAAATCACCCTGATGGTGAAAAGGAGAGGTGATGGTTGTTGCCTTCTGGCGAGGTGCCACGCTTTTACTAGTTTACTGGCTGACCTCGTACTGTCCACACGCAATATACATTATAAAAGGCTTTTGGTTCTGGGTCTGTAAGACGCTGATATTACTAGGCATGCCTTCCATACATACATTAGTACTAACCTTTATTCTAAATATAATAACTATACAGTAGTTACATAGTATATGTATTGTAATCTCAATGTTTTCGACCATTGGTTTTTGGTGGAAGTCCATTTTTAAGGGAAAAAGTGAAAAAACTAAATATTTAGATTAAAATCCTCAAAAATGACCTTTGCTTTCGCGACTAGTATTCGAGGATTTGCACCCTCATCATCAGGCGATTGGAAATAAAGTTTTAAGTTGTAATTAAAATTATATTGTTTTATTGTTCTCTATCATCCGTAGGCCTATTCGGGCACCTGGACTAGTCAATTTTTACAATATTATAGCATATACTTTATTTACAATGGCCTGATAATGAGGGTTCAAATCCTCAAATACTAGTCACGAAAGCTAAAATCATTTTTTGTGGATTTTAATCTAAATATTTAATTTTTTCTTTTATATGTATTGTGCATGGTATACAATATACATAGAGCATGTTTTTATGATGTCTTATTTTTTTTGTGAATTTGTGTCCATATTACTATACCTGTGAATCTCCGAAGATGGAGAATGTTCTGCCGTCCTAAGCGAGAACCGCGCATGAACCAAAATGTTGAAACTGAGATAATCGCGAAAAGCATCTGGTATTGCCCATATAACTCCATACATTTGCATGGAATAGAGGAGGGCTTGAAAAATAGGGGACTTTTTATGATTGAAGTAGGTGGGTCTAAGGTTGAAATACTTGTTTCGATAAAAAACTCAAAATACCAGAAAAAAGATGGCACATACGCGGTTCTTGTGTTGTGATCATTATTATTTAAAAACTAATCATGTTTAGGTAGATAATATTATTAAGTACGACTAACAAAACATATTAAGTTTTTTAAAATAATAATAAGAACATAAGTATGCCTCGTCTTACTGATCACTTAATCCAACTTTTGTGCATTGCTTGTAAAATTCCTACAATATTAAGCTTCAGAAAGACATGTCAAAAATGTTTTTTTTGTATTCTTTTGTATGAAAAACACAATAATGAACTAATCTAGCATTCCTCTCCGCCTTCCCTGCAAGGGATGCGGCGTGAAGGGTTAGGTCTAAATGCCATTAAATCTGACTATTTTACAATAAGTGTTTAGTAGTTCAAAATATTTATTTTATTGAAGCATGATATTACACCGATCGGCTTGACAGCTTGTCGCATTTGCGGCGGCCAGTGTGCAATTTTTATAACTACTATTATGTTCTAATACGATTTTTATTTTGTTTTTCAGATGATGAAGGAATCGCCGAGTCAGGAATGTGATAATATTTATTAACAAGAATGACGTAAACAATAAACAATATAAATGTAATAAAATAAATAAAAAGAGCAATAATTAATTTATAGGTTTTATAAATTGAGAAAAATATGACGACATTACGTGAATTTATTTTTTAGATATATTTTGTAATTTTATTTTTATTTCTTGTAAATATATTATTATTATTTTTGTAGAATATAAATTAATTGCTGTATTAATACAAGTACACAATATTTATGTAAAGTATTAGTATAGCGTAATTTTTTTAAAATATGTGATAACCCCCGATATATTTACATACCTATTATGCTGAACACAATAAATCAATTTTCCACTAGTATATTATGTAGAAAAAATTACATCAATGAAATTTTTAAATATGACAGTGAATTATTTGATCATTTAATAACATAAATGGTAAACCTCTGTTTTTGCATTGATATTTGTTATCTTTTTTATCTTTAAAACAAATGGATTTGGGCTTGCATACACAAACCCAAATACTCTCCTGCACACCTTGCACTAGGCTAAAAGCCTGTATCGCAAAGTGGAATACATCGCCAGTGCCAGGGTTTGAACTGCCCCTCCAACCATGCACTCAAAAGTTTCTATAGTAATACAAAGTTTCATTCAATTTTCCATTTTATGATAGAAGCAGAGCATTTTTTGGAGTGCAACTGGGTTACATCCGGATTAACTGGAAGACATAGATGTTTAGGGATAATTTGACTCTAGTAAACATTTGTTATAATAACTAAGCACTATCTTCCAGGCTCCAAGATGTCTTAAGAGTATGATTCCCATCAAGTTACCTTTTGATTTGGAATGATGAAATAGTACCTAGGTGTAATGCAATAAAAAAATGTTAGCCTCGGCTTCCCTGCTCCAGAAATCCACTCTTCGCCACTGGTATCTTGTCATATTCTGTTGTATTGTAACATTCATTTCACATACATACAAATAAGCAGTGTGTCTAGATGATTGACAACAGATGTTCAGTGTAATATGTATATAGGTATGTATATTATAATAGTAATTGATATTATCGTAACACGTTATGATTTAGTTCAGTGCTCCTCAAAGTGGTGGTCCATGGACCGGTGCCGGTCTGTGAGCCCTCGGTCGCCGACCGCAAAGGGCGTCACGAAATGAAGTATAATAAATGGTAATAGGTCATATACAGACACCTGGCTATTAAAGAAATGCATTTAAAATAATTTTAATACATATTTGAGATGATCCACCGCCTCCTAGAGTAGGTACTCTAGACATGCTGTAACAGTTGGCAACATAGCAAAATGATCAAACAGGACCACCACTCCTGTCAAATTTTGTACCAGAATATAATACGTGGTCCATCATACTCGTTGTTAAGGAACTGTTATTCCATACATTTCCTTAGCGACGGTGATGGCAACGCAGCTTAAAACGAAGTGGTCTCAAATTTCTACAGCATGCTTAGAGAAAGAGTGACTAGGTGGCAGTGGATGATCGTAAACTAAAAATAATCAATACAAAAAGGTACCGGTTCCCCGGCGTAATAGAAAAATTGCAGCCGGTCTATTACACTTGAGCACTGATTTAGTTTATTGTATAAAGATATTTGTAGGAACAAGACTCGCCCCATAATGAACAGATTATATTTATATTATAATGACAACTTACTAAGTATTTTTGTACTTAATAATAATCTTTAAGTTTTTATGTATTTTGTAAATAAATTTGATTATGTATTTATAGATCACAGATCTGGGAATTGTTTTCAGCGAGAAAATTTCTGTTTCCTGTGATTGAAGTAAAGTATTATGTTATTGTTTATTTCTTTTATTTACTACTTGCATTGTTAAAATAAAATGTTAAATGTTACGCTGAAATGTTTATCGGACATTGCCAAATTTTTTGTACTTACCTCCGACAAAAAAGGGTGTGCATTTTAAGGGATCTGGGCTTGGATACACAAACCCAAATACTTTCCTGCACACCTTGCACTAGGCTAAAAGCCTGTATCGCAAATTGTGGAATACATCGCCAGCGCCGGGGTTTGAACCTGGCACCTCCCGTTTGAGAAACTGCCGCTTCAACCAACTGCGCCAACCATGTACTTAATTAATTGTTTATGGTTAAACAAACCTTTTTTCATGGAAATAGTCTCACTTTTTTTTAAAATGTGTTCTATTTCTTGCATGTTAAAAATAAAATTTTATAATTTATTTTTAAAAATCACAATTTTAATTCCATTTTGTATGGGAAAGGCGTGGGACAGTCATTTTACTATGAAATCAAAATGACAGCTTTTTTTAAATTGTGATTTTTTAAAGATAAATTATGAAATTGTAAATTTTATGTGTAAGAAATAGAACATTTTTCAAAAGTGTGACTATGAAGTCAGTGCACAGCCTTTTTTGTCAAAGGTACAGAAAATTTGTCAGTGTCTGTATTTTAAAATATGACAACACAAACATATGAAAGTTTTGCATTGAAATATCTCCTCTCTTTCCTATATGTATCTCTGTTTGGAATGAGAGTTTGGAAGTGATGCATTATTTGTTTAAATTAATCTCCATACATAAGAATTAGTGGTATTGATACTTCATTCAGGCAAAATCATATTACAATATCATTATATAGAACTGATCATAAACTTCACAAGTAACTTTACCTGGCAACTATTTTCAAACTTTATAGGTACCGACTCATTTTATTGAATTACCATTTTGTACCGGTTGACAATAACCTATGCCTATGCTATGTATAAATAATAAAATATATTCTGTATTTACGTAAACCTTCTATAAAACTAATCATTCCACTTTTTAGAATAATGTTAATAATGATTGAAGTACAGACAACTTGTAAAAGATCTCAGTTTTTCAGCTATAAAAATGTAGTAAAAATTATTATATTAATTATGTGAATGTCTCTCACTTCTGTTGAGAAAAATCTCTAATGTATTTCCATCTGCGCAATGCAGAAAGATGCAGTTCCAATACCTAAAACAATTTATGTATGTATATCTCAAATCACAAATACCTTCAATAATTCAATTTGATGTAATCTTAATTTTATAATCTTTGTAAATATTAGGTATTTTTTAGTACAACTATGGGACCAAGTACTTAAATAAATGTAATTCAAAATTATTTCTAGTTAAGGTTTAACACTTGGTAAAATGATATTCTGGCCATAATTTATTGTTAATTTGTATTGTAAATTCTCTAGTAATTTATAATAGTAATTTATAAAATTTATAATATTTACTTGTGAAATATATGTATAGTTGAATGTTTAATATGAACCCCGGTATGATAAAAATAACCCTTGGAGATTGAGGTTATGTTGGATAGTGTTTACCAGCAATATTTTTACCTTCTTACGTACTTACCAAGTTATGAATAGTTATCCATTTCATTGAAAGGTACCATTATTTTTTATTTACCATAATTTGTAGTAATATTGTTGAATTACTATTATTTTTATAACAACCACATCATAAATTATGTACTTACAGTCTGTCAGGAAAGAGTTGGTCTCAGATGAATTTAGAAGTATAGTTTTGTTTGCTGGCAACGATGACATTTCTGATTTCACTGACGATTGTCGCAACTATAAAAATCTATAAGCAGCGCCCTCATCAAAACCAACTCCTTCTGTTAGACAACTTTTATTTTTACATGTACAGCTGTTATAAAAATGGATCAGTTGTATTTTTTTAATTTAACATTATTTGAAATACATTTGTTATTTTTTGAGAAAAAGATTTTGTAAATACCTACTATTATGTAATATTATTGAATCTCTTTGATAAACAATTTGACATTTTGTTTGAGATTAGAGTTGTGTGTTTCTTCGTAGAAGAATTAAAATGAATGAAATGTGGTATTAATGAATTATTGTTGATAAAATTATTCTTCAAGTATTGTAAATCGCTCAATGGTATTACTATTGTTAAAGGATAATCTAATTATTCTTATATAAGTTTTGATTGCATAGTATGTAGAAATGATTTGACAATTCGTAAAGTTAGAATGTGGATAAAGTGACACGACTACAACTTTCTGACAACTTTTGGAACACTTTCAATGTTTACCAGATGGATTTGTTAGGTAGTTTTTCTTTAGACGCTAAGAAGCACTTTGTGCTTACTCTAAAGAATCAGTCATGTCTGACAAATAAATATATTAGAAAATTATGCGTTTGAGAGAATGGGAGAATCTTGCCCTGGGCATAAAGCGATCTCATAAGTGTCAGAACATCCACACACAAATTGGACAAGTATCTGAGAGACAATTTGATTGTGCAAGCTAGATATATAAGCATATGAGTTGTAAGCTGCTTGCCTCATGACAATAATAATTATAATAACATCCATCCTGCATCCTCCCCAAGGGAGTTCCCATAATGCCATATTGTGTGAATGTAGATACCTCTCGCTGTTGAGAAAAAACTGTAATGTGATTCTAGCTACGCAATGCAGAAAAAGGGTGTTTTTATTTGTGAGATATTTGTGAAATTGTGATCGTATTGAAATAACACTTTTATGTTCACGAAATAAAGACGTTGATCAATATTTTTGTAGAATTCCTACGAGATACTACATATACACATTTTACCTGTATTTTTAGTTCATATGCCAACTTACACATAGTAACTACTTTATGTTGATGTTATTTCTACACTACTTTGCCATTTCCTACGTAATATGTCATATTATTTTTGTATTTACTTTTATGAAATGTAATATTGTGGAAATTGTTACAATATGTTAAATAAATCATTTTACATTACACTTAATACCTTTCATTTCAATCCAGCTTTGTTTTATTACAAATCATTGAATGAGTTATGATTTTCTTTTAAGTAAAATGTGAAGTGCTGGGCCATCTTTAACATATAACCACTTTAACGTCTCCTTGGATCTCGTGGATGTAGAGGTCTGGTCCTGGGATCTCGTGGATGTGGATCTCGGGGCCTTGGATCTTGGGTTACTGGATGAGAGGGCCCTGCGCTAATGACTGACTGCGTGTATTGAACTGTTTCACATAATTTTAGAACCTCCAAACCACTGGATTCCACAACATAAGATTCTTGAACATGATTTTCTCTCATCATGTCCATCTTGAAAGTATATTCCACTGGGAAAGATGTCGAATCACTTTGTTTAATTAGGCATTTTTCCTCCACCGGCACATTCTTCTTGAATTGTGCGAAGTTTAACAAATTTTCCGGTTTAAATTTCTTGTTTTTTCCATATTGACTGCTTTTTGCTTGTCCGCAACCATTATTTAATTTGGCTTTAGCCCTCAATATCTTCTTATTAAGTTGCATTGAGGTCTTTATTTCACGTAGGACTTGTTCGGGTGCAAGAGTCCTTTCAAACAAGTGATCCAAGTTTGATAAATCATCATCATTCAAGTTTTTCTTAATCGCCGGGTTTGTTTCCATACGTTTATCTGTTCTGTAAACTGTATCGGAGATTACCATCTTCATGGGTAATTTATTATTTATAGCCATAGCATTAAAGTATTCTCCCCTTTTTTCAGCTGACGGCGAACTATTCTCATTCTCATTGTTGGATGTCTCTGAGAAAGATGGTGCGATAAAGCTAATTGATCTTGTACCGTCTTCATTTCTACTTCGCTTAGCTGTTCCCAAAATCATTTTAGCAAAATCCAAACTAGTTTTACTAATTGTTTTATGAAAAGTTTACACAAGAAGTTTGAAATAAAAACAAATGCCAAAGATTTGACAATGATTTGAGAAAAGCAAAGAGATTACATATTAAGTACTAGAGATCTGATTCTATGTACTTTCAATAGAACGGAAGTGTAGCAATTTCACGCTCCGCACTTTTTGGTATTTTAGAGTCGCAAACCTCACACTATTAACAAGATATCAATAATAAAAACTAAAAAATCTTTAAAACTATCGTTTTAGTCCTAAAAAAGTTAAAACTAATACAGTTTTTAACTATGAGAGCAAAATTTCGAAACCGTTGCCCACAAACTGTCAAAATTTTCCATACGATTTGACAGTTTGTGGGCACCAGTTTTGTTACACTCCTAGCATTCAGTACTCTGTCTAGGTAGTACTTAATATATTATGTCGCTGGAGAAAAGTAATGTCTATGGTCAGTTTGCAGTCATAGACAAAAGATGTCCATAAATAATATTTTTCCAGCAAGTAGGTACCTACCTCACATTTTCATGGTCTCACCCTGTTTTCCTTTGACATGAATTTCATAAACTTGGTTCAGCGTGAACCTTGAGTTTGATGTCATGGTTTTTCAAATAGCGTACTTACCACTGCTTTTAATTATATAGGTTCTTTTTATAATCACAATTATTATAAGGGATTCCTTAGGTGTAAAAAATAAAGGAGGCGTGGAATGACGGATAATATTTATTTTAGAATATAATTCATATTAGTTGAATGTTAATAAATGAATATAATAAAAGGTTTTGAGATGCCTGTTAAGACACAGAAAATATTGCTAGTTCACGGTAACTTAAATTTGGGAAATATCTATGGAACGAATAATATACGATTCTCAAGAAAATAAATTGTCACCAATGGTTTAATCATGAAAAAATCTCCATCTATGAATATTCTTATGAAATTCTTTGTAGGTATAATAAATCATAGATAACTAACTCGCTTCGATAAAATCTAAATATTTTAACATCCATTTAAAGTTTTGCAATATGTGGCACAGGCACAAACCATTTTATTATAATATAGATTAGGATTTCATTAGCAAATTATAACGAGTGATATATTATATTTAAAATATAACATTTAAGCTTACATTACTTATAATGTATTTAATATCTTACAATCTAAATCTTTTAATGCTAAAATAACAGACTGATTATTAGGTAAAGGCACACATGCCAGGCGTATTATTTGGAATTTTTCCCCACGTCCCAAACTCATATTCTTTTGTAGAAAAATTCCTGATAGAAGTATTAGGAATCAGCTGTTATAATGGTAAAATAAATAATGAAACTCTCAACACAAAGCGATCTATTCGTAGATGGCCTTACTAAACTAAATCTTAAAATCAACACGACATACAACTTAGATTAATTAAAATTATTACTTCGTTAAAAGAAAATTAAAACTTATAATCTAATAGTTACACTTAATACTAAAATAAAAGGATCTCATCATAACAAATCATATAGTATACATAGTTACATGCTATAGTAGTTCTGTGTGGAATAATAAAAAAACACTTAACTATACTTAGCTCTCGTCTTTGTTACTAAGTTATGAATAGAGATAGATAACGTTTAATATTAAGTTACTTAAATTAAATTGAAAAATTATAATAAAAATAAATAATATATGCTCATAGGCTAAAGAAAGAAAAAAAATGTTTGACTTCAAAATAATCTAACGATATCTTTTAAATAGCTTGGATCCTCCTCTGGTATTATTGGAAGAAGGACCATCTTCATGTTCCCTCTTCATTTTATTCCTTATTCTCACACTTTGTTTGGAAGCCAGTGAGTCCATACTGATGTCCAATAAATTCTTTTCCAGATTTCTTATTCTGCTTTGACTAAACTCAATGTCTGCGTTCGTCACGACATTTGGTGTACACATGATTTCCTCGGGGTCTTCCAGGGCGAGACCTTCCAGTTGTTCAGCGGGCATCGCATTGTTAGGGACTGCACTCCTAAAGAACTTTGGAAGGATCTTTTCCAATGCCGGATAATTCACAATCCAAGTATCTGGACTGTGGAAAAAACAAAACAAAGATAATTAAGCGACATAATAGAACATGCGAAAAATTCCATAAAGATTACTCAGATGTTACTAAAGATATCACTCTACACAAATAAATGAGAACGTGTTTTAGTGACTCTTGTAGGTAGAAATAGGATTTATGTAAATTTTCTCGTAAATAATTCCAAAATATAAGTCTACTAAGATTATCCCCGTAGTTTTCTAGATATAATGCTATAATTTGTATGATCAAATGTCTGGTTTAGTAATTTGATGATTTAGGACACAGTGATCCTATTGGATGTTTTTTTTAATATTTAGTCCCCCTTTTATACAATAAACCATATTAATCTATTTTGTTGGGTATGCTATCCTTATTTGGTACATACAACAGAAAATATGTTGGTCAGTGCATATCGTTTCTCAAATGGAAGAAGTAGGTAATACATATATTTGCAATAACAAAATGCTGAGAATGAGAATATAAAACTTACTTGTATTTATTTCGCACTTGAAAGACTCCCAATTTTATGGAATGATCAAGAAGACTCTTGGCGATCCTTTTGGGAACATGTTGTACAGCCATCAGGAGTGAGACGTCAATCTCTCGGTAGTAATTAAAGGACGCCAGTGTGGTACGCAGCTGACACGACATCTGAGAAATTGTTTCAAAACATTATTAGTCGTGAAATACATACAATCTACTACGAGACTATTAGATAAATTAGTACTTTTTTCTCGGGAGGATACTTATTGGGCAACTCCGGGTCGGAGCAAACTAATTCATCGTTTTCCTCTGCACATCCGTCACATGTGTGAATAAAGTTTTCATCTATACTTGAACCCACAAGACCATAGCACTCTGCGTGTTGGTCTTTCTTACACCAGCTGAAAAAGATAATACCTTTTATTTCAATCCAGCTTTGTTAGATGCAAACATAGTCATCATAAATAAAATAAAATAAAAATAAAATAATCTTTGTTGTACTGAAAATGATCATACAACGAGCGGACTTATTGCCAAATGGCAATTTCTGCCAGCCAACCCATAACAGAGACTAAAATGAGATATACCTAATTATATTAAGTACCAAATCATCATTCTTTCTAAAAAAACATTAGGCGCTAATTACTTGTTTCAATGCCAAATCAATATTAAAATCTTAGTTGCTCTCTCTACTACGTATTTAAAAAACTGTTACCGAAGTTATCTAGGTATCTATTAATTTACACATATGTATTGTTGGGGGCGGCATTATATTTAGGGACGACACTGGTCACCCTGACATCACCATGACACACCATCCATATTATCTTATACATGACACACCTTATCCATATCATTTGTACAAATACGTATGGGGTTTCATACTAACTGGCACTTGAGTGTAGTGAATGTTGAGGAGGTGAAGTTCCTTTGACAAGGACAACAGAACTGCTGAGATCCACCATCTTCACCGCCTTCAAAGTCTGGAAATATATCAGTATTCTAAATATATTTTATAAATAAATGCATTCATTACTATACTATATATGAGTATACTAATATCTTTTATTGACTTAAGCTATACTCCCTAGGGGTTCAAATATTACAAGACAGTATTAGTATATACTTAGATTTACCTATATTAATTTTAATAATTATAACAAATTAGTATTCAACTGAGATGTGGTGCTACAGACGCATGCTCAAGATTCCCTGGACTGACCACATCACAAACAGCGAGGTGTTGGGTAAGGCAGGAGAGACAAGACAAATCTTGAATAAGATTTCCCAACAGAGAACACTATGTATGGATAAACATCAGGCACCCCGGCCTGCTCATCACCATAGCTGAAGAAATGGTAGAGGGTATAGTAGTAATGTGAGAGGTCGCCTTAGAAGTAGTTATATGGAAGTAAAGAGATTGCGAGTGACAGGACGGCGTGGAAAGGAAGAATGAATGAATGCTTGGTACAAACCAATCTAAAAGATTGTAACCACATCATCATTATTCAATTAGCACCTAAAGATGCAAGTTCGGAGACTTACGAAACCGGCTATGAATCTTTACTCCTAAATACTAAGTATAAATTTATTTATTTTTATAGTTTATAATATTTTGCTAGTATAAGATTGTTTAAACAATTCTAATTTCCTCATCTTGTCACACCATAAAGCTCAAAATTAAATCAATCATTTTCTCACCCATAAATTCTAGATGATTGATCTTCTTTGATGCATTTTTTCTGCCCTTTGTGTTTTTGCCCTTTTTGTTAGGGGCCTTAACTGTTTTCTGAAAATAAAACGGATTTATTTAAACAAATAAATAATATATTAAAGTTTGAAAGAGAGGGTGTAAGGAAATAAGATACCAAAGTATGGACGAGTGTGGAATGAAAGAAATTGCAGAGCATCTATAACAAAAATTATGAATGTGATGTGAGTGAGAGTTGCAGGTATCTGAAGTGGCCGGACACCAGTGGCACAGGGTGGCTGCTGACAGGGAGCTGTAGAAGTCGGGAAGGAGGGGCCTACGTCCAATACTGGACTGCAGAAGGCTGATGATGATGATGATGGTGAACTATACGAGTGTGTGATCCTCCGTCCTCTCTGTCTACCTCACAAGGGATATTGCGTGAAGGGAAGGGATAGATAAACAAACATACTATTCAAAACCAAGAAGTGGTTATTTCTTAATTGAAGTAAGTATACTTACATTGGCATTTTTGAACAAAGGTCCGCTATCAAAGAGTTCTTGAGCTGTTTCTTCAAGAGCTGCTTCTTCAGGAGCTGCTGGTTCAGGAGCTGCTTGTTTAGGAGCTGCTTGTTGTCCCTCATCCTGAAAATATACAGTTATTTGATTATAAGATTTATTTTAGTATCTTTGCATTCAATATCTTATTGAAGGATCCACTACTGAATTCAAAGTAAAACATTATTTTAGGTAATATTAAGTAAAATACACCTCACTAAGTTATCAAAATAAAATAAAAGGGTACTATTATTATATAATATGGAGGTATAACATACGTACGTTACTTTCCACGTTATTTCTTTGGGAATCTTGTCCTTGAGAAACAAACACCTCGCCCTATAATAACATTACAATATGTATGAAATTATTCTGACTTCAGTCTGTCAATAGAGAGTTGGACTCTCGTTGATTTGGGACTACAGTTTTGTCCGTTGGCAACATTGTCATTTTTATTGCAATAATAAGGTGTTGCCAGTATGATTGCCATGTGTGGCGCCCTCATCGAAAACCAATTCTTTCGTGATAGACTTTTATATCTACACATTAATCTATACAGATTACAAAATAATTATGAAAATCAATTATTGTGAACACTTTTATTACATAACAGATTATTATGTGTCCCGTTGCCGTTATTTAAAACCATTGTTGAGAGTGCGCCGTCCTTTTCTCGGTCTGTGTCGCGTTGTGCATCCCTGAATTAGACTGGTCTTGTGTTTATCCCGTATCACCTGGCTGGCAACCCTGGTGGTTTAGTCTACGGTTTGCCTTTTTGTCTATGGGTTCTTGTTTAGACGCCATTAGCGTGTCATTTTTTCCGATGGTCGGAAGCGTTGTTTTGTCGTCGTTCAAAATCGTTAAAAATATTTGAAAAAACAGCGAAGCTGTTCGAATTTCGTAAATAAAATGAGTGACGACGAGTTATCAAGTGACGAGGTGCGTCGGATCGTCGGGTGCGGAAAGGTGAAGCCGCGAACGACCCAATTTCGCGACGATCGAGTTGACGCTCTCGCCGAGCAGATTAAGAACTTGTCCGAAACGGTACATAGCTTTATCGGACAGTTCCAATGCTCATCGCCGGCTCCAGTGAGCGACGTTAGCGATGAGGAGGTAGGTGAACCGGGCGACGTATCGCCGCTATTGGTTAGACGACAGTCGCCGGTTCGTCTCGTGTTGGAGGAGGTGGAAACCACCTTGGCTGAGCCAACCATGGCTAGGGCCGACGAGGTGAGGCTAAATAAAGCCAAAAGGCTTCAACACCTCGGCACAGCGGAGTGGGACAGCGTCAGGTTCTCCGAGGTGCAAAAGGCTTACTTGGCCAAACCGTTTTTTTGCGCCTTGGAGGTGAATGACGAACTGAAGAGGATGCCCCACAATGAGGCACATGTGCCGCAGGAAAACTTTTGTGCGGCGCTGACCCAAGGTCTGATTGCACAAGGGGAGGCATTGAAAAAGTCCCTGCAGAGGATAATGGATTGGTCGGCGACAGGGGAGGTTACGTCGGCCACCTTATTCGAGAAGATTACGGAGGAGTTCTCGAATAAGGCCGATTATCAAAAAACCTCCAGAGACTTGACGCAGATGGTCTGCGGGAAGCGCTCCAGCCTAATTGCTCAGAGAAGGGAGCAGATCCTGGACAATATCAAGGATAAGGGGGTCCAGTCCACCCTTAGGCGTATCCCTCCTAGTGCCAATCATCTTTTTGAGTCCGAGGGACTCACTGCCTCCATTCAGAGGATGGGAGGCCTAGAAAAGTGCCTCCAGCGCCCAATCCCGGCACAGCCATCAGAACCTGGACCTTCAGGTGTACAACAAAAAAGGGCGCAGAAAAGACCTTACAGTCAGGTCTCCAAGGAACCTGGGAAGGCCAAACCCTTTTTTCGTGGCCAAAGCAAACACCCCCGGCACGAACAACGTAAACCTGGAGGAAAGGGTAGTGCCAAACGGGACTACCGAAGATGACTCCTTGGACTTCCGGGGGGGTCAACTGAGGTTCTTCACTCACCGGTGGAGGACCATGGAAGCCTCAGAGGTAGTAATTCGGTTAATAACGAACTACAGGATCCCCTTCGGAACAAAACCTCCTCTAGCTCCATGGAAGGACATCACCAGGCAAAGTCATCTAGAAACAAAATCATCCCCTGCGATGGCAACACACATCCAGGATATGATAAATCAGAATGTTTTGGAAAAAGTGGAGCACTCACCATCATTCGTTTCCAGAATGTTCCTGGTACCCAAGCCCGGAGGCGCAACAAGACCAGTGCTGAACCTAAGGCCACTCAACGAGTACTTGAAGGTAAGCAAATTTCGCCTATTAAACTGCCAGCGAGTCCCAGGATTTCTGCAACAAGGAGATTGGATGGTGAAGATAGACTTGTCCCAAGCCTATTTTCACGTGCCAGTCCATCCCTCTCATCGGAGATATCTAAGAATAATTTACGGAGGAGAACTATACCAAATGACTTGCCTCCCGTTCGGCTTAAGCTCAGCCCCAAAAACATTTGCTACAATTACCAATTGGATCGCCCAGTATCTAAGAGAAAGATCCTTCAGAGTGGTGGTTTACCTAGACGATTTCCTCGTGGCAAACCAATCTCGCGACTTGTTGCTCAAGCAAGTCCAAGAGTTGTTACATCTACTGAGATACCTGGGGTGGTGCATTCAACTACAGAAGTCCATCATGACCCCTACACAGGAGTTGGAGTTCCTGGGCATACTATGGAATACAGTGCAGAACCAAAAGTGGCTACCGTCAGACAAGGTCCAGAAGACTCACACATGTCTAAAAGAAGTTCTCACCAGAAAAAGGTGGTCCTTGAACGAGTCTCAAACTCTTCTAGGGTTTTTGAACTTTGCAAGTTTCACGGTACCGCGAGGCAGACTCAACTGTCGACTTCTTCAACTGCAAGCCAGAACAATGTCAAGCCTACCAAGGTTTGTCAGAGTAGCATTGAGGCAAGAAGTTGTGGAGGAAATGACTTGGTGGCTGTGCAACCTAGAAAAAAGATCACCCATTCACTACCAGCCATACATAAACCTCCTAACGACAGATGCGTCAGACGTGGGTTGGGGTGCACTACTAAACAACAAGCAGCTAAGCGGAACGTGGCCATCACAACACCAAGACCTGCACTGCAATCAAAAGGAAATGCTCGGCGTGCTGGCTGCCCTGTCACCACATGCCAAAGAGCTGTCGGGCTCGGGTCTCATGATCCAGTGCGACAATCGAACAGTAGTGTCCTACCTAAACAAAGAGGGAGGCACAAAGTCACGGGCTCTCCTGACCCTGACCCGATCTGTTCTGGAACTAGTGGATCAGCATTCCATCAATCTGATCGCTCACTATCTACCTGGGAGATGCAACGCCATCGCCGACTGTCTGTCACGAGAGAAACAACCGTCAGAATGGCACCTCCTCCCAGAAGCAACATCAGTGGTGTTCAGAAAATGGGGAACACCTACAATCGATTTATTTGCTTCCGTGACTGCCCACGTAGTGGAAGCTTATGTCTCCATAGATCAGCAGGACAAACACGCATTGTTTCACAATGCGCTGAGCCGTCAGTGGGACTACAGATTAGCATGGGTGTTTCCACCCCCCTGTCTAATGCCACAAGTCCTTCAACACCTCAATCAAGCTCGAGGCACATACTTAGTAGTGGCGCCCAGATGGCACAAGGTATTCTGGAGAGCAGACCTGAAGAGTCGGGCGGTGGACTCACCATTGACCATACACAATCTACCATCTGTGTTAGTGAACACAACGACAGGCGAGCCCCCACCATCCCTGAACAATCTAGTTCTGGAAGTTTGGAGGTGTGGGGGTGGGAAGAGTCATTAAGGGACTGGGACAGTCAGCAAAAACAACTGTTAAGAAGAGGCTGGCGAGCATCAACGCTCAACTCCTACAAGGTTCCTTGGCAGCGATGGAAGGCATGGGCGAGGGCCAGTAACATTGACATAACTAGGCCAACGGGTGCAAACTTAGCCCAGTTTCTATCAGACTTACACCTTAAGTGGAAACTATCACCGAGCACAATCCTTCTACATAAGTCTGTGGTCACTACCCTCAGTAGCCCGTCAACAGAAAGTTTGTCTTCCCACCCTCTGGTGAGAAGAATAGTAAAAGCAATACAACTGTCTAGGCCAAAGGAACATAAGCCGCCGATATGGGATCCGCGCCAAGTGATTGATTGGCTCAGAGTGAATCCTCCATCTAGGAATACGCTATACGAAGCAAACAGAAGAGCTTGCGTACTCCTCTTATTAGCATCCGGACGCAGAGTCCAAGACCTAACACTTTTGCAGTGTACACCAGACAAACTCATCATGGACGAAGAAGGTATCTTCCTATGGCCAGTTTATGGAGCTAAGACCGACACTCCTTCTTATCGACAATCAGGCTGGCACCTGAAACAAGGAGATACTCAAAATATCTGTCCAGTATTCTGGATCAAGAGAGTGGTAGAACTTTCAGAACAATACAGAACTTCAGAGAACACTAGAGCCCCCTTGTTTATTACGGGCGGAGATGCGCCCAGACCAGCATCCAGATGCAAAATTGCAAACTGGGTAAAGTCCGTATTGAAGGGAGCCGGTGTAGAATCTACTCCAGGAAGCATACGCTCAGCAGTAGCATCCTTGAATTGGCTGGAAAATTTTAAGTTAGATGACATTTTGGCAAGAGGCAATTGGCAAAGTGTGAACACATTCACAAAGTACTACAGAAGAGAAATCCGAAACGTTCCCAACAACTCTTCTTCGTCAATTGCACCACTATTCCAACCTGTGGAATAATCACTGAAGACCATCCTTTCATCACATTAGCGTGTCAGTGTCCACAAGTCAGATCACCAGGCGATAACAAACAAATCTCAACAATGGTTTTAAATAACGGCAACGGGACACATAATATTGAAGTTTTACCTACCATTAAAACTTGTATTATGTTCCCTGCCTTATTTAAAACCAAGGCAAGGCCTGCCTGTTGAGTTCTAATGGCGTCTAAACAAGAACCCATAGACAAAAAGGCAAACCGTAGACTAAACCACCAGGGTTGCCAGCCAGGTGATACGGGATAAACACAAGACCAGTCTAATTCAGGGATGCACAACGCGACACAGACCGAGAAAAGGACGGCGCACTCTCAACAATGGTTTTAAATAAGGCAGGGAACATAATACAAGTTTTAATGGTAGGTAAAACTTCAATATTATTTCATAGAGAGACTTGTGTGAGGTCACCCATAGTGTATAACAATTAGCAGGTTCTCAGTTTGTCTGGTTTGGATGATAAAAATAAAATAGATTTATCATACTAACACAGTCGTCCAAAACCACATCTGAATGATTGTGCACTTTGAGTTGGTGAAAGGGAGTCGTAATGCGTCCGAGAGAAATCTTAATCTCCTTTTCAACATCTGGAAGTGAAGAACACGGATCAAATCCGTGTGAATTGTAATCTTCAGGTGCTGAAATATACAAATTCTAATGAAATAATACAAACAGTGACAGGAAAACAGACAAAAGAATCATAGAGCTGACTGCAGATTATTTATGATGATGTTAAATTGCAAATTGTCTTTTCTTATCTACCCTGTAATGGAGGCAGCGCGAGGGGATATACAGCTAAATTATTCATCATACAATGTGACTTATGTTCAATGGGTTCATGTAATAATTGTGTTGTGTTGTGTTGTAACACTGACTTACCATTCTCAGTATATCTGAGGTACAGCACCATGTCCCAGGATTCTGGTAAGGGTTTCATCTGACTACATCTGAGCTTTGTCAGATCCATTAAGCGCAACAGCTTCTGTTTTACAAAGTCAGAGTCATGTCTGAAACAATCATGTACAACATTACATATACTATATAATATTGAAGTTACAAACCTAAGTAATTCATAATAATTTCAAAAGCGATAGATGACGTTTTATTTATTTTTTCATTTACTTCTCGCCATTTATTTATTCACACTGTTAGTGAACAAGATAGAGAGACATGTAAACATTTTAAATATAAATCGATTTTGTTCACTAGGGCGAGCTCATCGCAGTGCTGCAATCTCTGCCAGCTAACACCAACCATGCCATTCAGAGTACAGTGATTACAATATCATCATCATCATTTGTTCCTCTAACTCCTATGGGAGCATAGGGTGGCAACAACACCTCTCCATTGGTCTCTGTCCTGGGCCATCGTCTTGACATCCGGCCATTATAGATTGGCTCCCCTCAACTCTGCAAGCATGGAGTGTCGCCAAGTAGTATTTGGGAGACCCCGTCGGTGCCTTCCTGAGGGCTCCCAGTCCAATGCTTGCTTCGGGATGTTTCTCTCCTGTCGTCTCAGGGTGTGACCGATCCACCTCCACGTTGTTTCCCGGATGTCTTCAGTGACCTATCTCTGGTTCGTGGTCTGCCGTAAATCGACATTGCTTATGACATTTGGCCTGCGTATCTTGAAAATGTGTTGCAGGCATTTATTAATAAAAATCTGCAACTTCTGTGATTACAATATAGTCCCTTATAAATAGATAACATAATATCTACTCCAGTCTTAAAGCCTCTATCAGGATTAGCAAGCAATTAATTCATTTTGTTTGTTAGGTCCATTTAAACAGACTTAGGTTAGGCTAGCATATTTTTTCATACAAGTATTACTCTGAGGATGTTTGGAGTAGAATGTACATAGTTTGTGAATGATCTGATATAAATACACATAGGTTTGTTACCTTTTATTATGTTCTCGATTTGTTCCTTGTGCTCTTTCCTCATCTTTGTACTCATATTTATAGGTGTAGGATTCTATCAGAGATTGTGGATTATCTTTGTCTTCATATATATTGAGCATTATTTCACTTAGCTAAAATTGTTATGTCATATTTCATTAACACATTCAATATGGTGTATCATTCAATAGTGAGTATGAGTAGGTACATCATAACATAATAAGGCAAATCTATACATAAAAATTGGTAAGCAATTTTAATACATGTAAATTTTAAGAAGTTCTCTAAATACTAATATTTCAGGGACAATGCTCGTATTTAAGCACTGCACATCTAGGCCTTATTCTTCATTCCGTGGTATCTATTTACATACAAAGGTGGTTCTATCTATCTACATATATCCTCACCCCACCTTTACACTTGTGGGCGTAGGAAGAGAGGACAGAAAGGTAGACATTCACTACTAGTGTTAGGAATAAAAATTATTTTACTCACATATTGGTCATCCAAAGCGTCCCTTATTGAGCTCGTTAATTTGTAAAATAGATTAGCGTCCGGGCAGCCTGATGAATCCTTAATATAAGGAAATGCATGCCCCATTATGTGGAATACATCGAAGGAATCCTCCGGCAAAAGTTTCCTATGATACACGACACCATACAATGCCACCGAAGTGAGCATCTTCATAAACATTGCTGACCCGACGAAATTTTGAGTGGCCTCCTCTGCCGCAGTGGTGGCTAATTTCACCACCTGAAAAAAATTTCAGTATAAAATTCTATGTGAGAAAATTTCAGTAGACACTTTGCGCTATGCTGTTCGGTACTACAAAAGGTATAAGTGTTTTATAAAGGAAGACGCTATTAATGCTTTTTGCTCGACTGCCGGTGGGGCCGCTAGAGTGGAATAGTATCTTATATTCTTCCTAGAAAGGTCCCCTCACTCGTTTGCGAGGGATCTATAGGGGAAGTGGCGGAAACTCCAAAAAACTATCTTCAACTTTTAAGTCATGTGACATTTTTGTGTTTATGTGAGGAATTCAAATAATTAAGAAAAGTCAAATAAACAATCACATATTAATGAAGTCAGTTGGTGGTGTTTTCCCTCGTAAACTGTAAATAAGTATTCCTGCGTTTCTATAAGGAGCAAAAATCCAACGCTTGCCCGCCTACAACCAATTTGAAAATGGCGGAACGCTTGTGGAAAATGCTATGCAACTCCCCCAAGATCGCAATAACTCGTCCACGTAAAATTATACAAAAATCTGTCCTATTTCGAAATAAAAACGAACCTAAATCATGGTACACCATAATAATCACCCATCTACTAACATTTTTCGACGATTCTTTTCAAATTTGTACAATAAATTTAGCAACCCGGCTTTTCACAAGAAAAATTTTCATGGCCGTGTGGTAGTACATATTTCCAATCATAAAACGTTTTGTAACACGAAGAATAATGGAAAATTGTAAAAATATTACCTCCGTTTGTCCTTTACTAGTGGTTGCAGTCATTATTGTAATATTAAATAACTTTTTATCGCACAATTAAACCAAGCGGAAAAGTCGTTTCGTCTTATAGTACGCGCGCTTTTGTTTTGTTTAGTGAACCATAGACAAAAAAGAAAACATCGAGAAAATTCCATAGATTTTTTTTATTGGTAGTGTTGCCATATTATGAATAATAATCATCGATCTGTAATAATACTGGATAGGAAACATCACTGTTTCTCTATACATTCTGTGCGATCTCCCTAATGAGCTGTTAGGCAAAAGAAGCAAGTATTTTCCATTCTAAAAAGGCTATAGGAAACTGCGGTTCTTAGATGGATTTTTGGTTTTCACTGTTTATATTTTAACTGATAATGAATTACAGACAACATAATGACATAATAGGGAACTTGCACACTTTTTTTTATTATCCAGAATCATAAAAAAAGTCATTAGAAACACATACCAATTTTTATTTTTTCGATACGTCGCCTAATGGCTATTTTACAGCACTTTGAAATTTGAAGTTTTGAATTCCCGCGAAAACGCTACTTTCAAAGACGCCGTACGACGCCGTATTGATGACGTCACGAGGTCTATATGTGTTTGGGTTAACGTAGAGCTCGGTATGTTTATGTTATTTTTTTCAAGTTAGTGATAGTTTCAGGTCGGTTTTTAGCGTTCCATCTGCTAAATGTATATATAAATAATATTTAGGATGTTTTTGAACTTCAGTTTTTATTTTATTCATATGGGATGCTCCTCTCTCGAACACGCGTAAGTAACCTGTAACCGGTAACGACGTAATGATATCGTTAGTATATTATGTTATGTAAATATTGAAATTAATTAATAAATAAATATTTATTGAAAAAATATATTTTTTTCAAATGGTGGGTTTATTGCCGTCAATTTCGACCAACCAACCACTTGTGACAATCATTTGAAGTACAAAATACTCACATATTTAAGTGTATGAAAAAGATTACTATAGTAGAATATACCGTAATATTTTTCTTAAGGTAGTAGGAAAGCCCAACTGCTTAATTTAAAAAAAATACAAATAATGGAGTTATACGAAACATACGTAAATACTCCTGGTTTCAAATAACTTGGCCACTGGCTACATAGTAATTCTATAGAAAAAGTGTGACAAGTAAGGTGAAACGAAATGTAGGTACTTCCATGGGCGTCGTCGGGGGGAGGGAGAGCTGCCCTCCCATAGAAAAATTTGTATTTAGGTGTATATTGAATATCTACTTTCACTCATTGAATGACAAAACCTCACCAAAATAACCTTAATACGACATCGTTTTCTCTTCATGATTCAATTTTCTAAAATTATTAGATAACCCATTCAGTTTCAACTATTCCAATAAAAATTTCGCTTGCGGCGCTATTTTTAATGTTTTTTTTTGACAAAAAATCGATTTCCATACTAAACTACAACATGACCCTATTCAGTCCTTTTACTTTTTTTATATTAAATTTTTTGTTCCTCCCACCTATCTTCGAACCTGGCGACGCCCATGAATAGGTAGTTAGGTAGGTACTTTAATTAAAATTAACCTCACAAACATGACCTAAAAGTTAAATTCGATAAAGGTTTGTTTCTAGATTAGTTTCGTTGCACAATGCCATTTTTTCCACTTAGCCTTAGCCTTAGCGGGATCTGCCGGTATCAATAAAAAGCTTTATTGGGCGTCGTATTAGTTGTCTTTGTTCACTCTGGCACTACAAAATATTCGACTGACTTCCTCTGAAATACTTTATATTAAATTAAGCTATAATATACTTCGAAAACAGTCAGAAAACAAACTCAAACACTACGCGGCCAAGAAACCTCATACATTTTGGTATCCCGTCAAAACAAACATGGACTACGTGACGTCACAGACAGATTGACCAATGGCGTGGCGTTTAAGGGAATGCTGAGAAGTCGTGATTTTATTTATCGAATTAAAAATTGAAAAAAAAATATTTTAGGGTTTTAATCAACGTAGAATTGATATTTAAGCTTTATTCTACCGAATTAATGTATTTTCGTCTATATTCCTCACTAGTGCAAGTTCCCTATTATAGGACCAAGGGATGTAAATAGTCCGGAAATCAGAATTTATAAGCAATTTTATAACACAGGAAACGGTCAATATTCGTTCAAGAAGAGAATCCAGTATACTACTATTACGTTATCTATGATAATAATACATTGTTTGTTATGCTGCCATATTATGAATGTATAAATAAAATACCTAATAAAGTTTTCTTCGTCTTCATTTTATTATAAACTCACCGCGAAGAAGAATCTTTTTATTATTTAGACTTGATTTAGATTAGACGCTCTATAACAAAAAGAAGCATAAAAGTGTGGCAACTGTAAAAAAATAAAAAGGAGTGGAAATGGTGGAAATAAGGCGTCTAGAGAACCTATAAATGTATAGGTTCCTTAAAGGCGTCCGTAATAAATTTGAGCGGGAATCGGAACAATTTTTGAAATATTATTTATTTAACGTTGAAATGAAACTGCACATAATAAGTAGTAGTCCTCTTCTTCTTACCCGCACATCCACTAGCGGACCCAGAGGGAGGGGGGGCTAGGGGGCTGAAGCGGTAAAAGAATAAAATGGTCTGTCCAGTGTCCACATAAACAGAATACTTCATTGTTCGTCTAAAACATTATTTTTAGAGTTCACCTTATTATAGTTTTATTTTTAATACCTAGTCAATACACATCAGTACACTAGCGGATCCAGGGGAGGGGCTAGGGGGCTGAAGCCCCCCCCAAAACGTTGAGTGACAGTACTTTTTACCATGTGACGACATTCAGCCCCCCCCCAAAATTGAATCCTGGATCCGCTACTGCATCAGTACACATCTATTTCATTACAAATATAGGTGATTTGGCATGAGTGAGAAGGTATTCTTCTTTCATCGTTTTCTCATTGCTGAGGGTCGTGATTTGTGGAGGTACCCACGGACAAAACAAGACGCCTCCAGTCCTCTCTGTTCTCTGCAATCCGCACCGCCGAGCACAAGTCTCTCCCAGTCATTTCCTTAAGTAGGTATAGTTAGATTAATTTATTTTGTTGGTTTATACGATACTTGGGTAAAAGTGTTCAAATCAAATCAAAGTCAATCTCAATAAAGCTGTGGTCACACTTTATACGACTGGAGTTTATCAATACTTCCTGCAATTTATTTATCACTTATATAGGTAGGTACGAGTACCTCACTCCTAAATTACCATCTCATCTCATTCTCACTCAGGGAAGTGTTGGATTCAAATCTCACCGCAGTCAACGTGTAGGTACTCCATGTACTTTAATACCTACTTCACTACACAAGCTTTTACCGCACTGTGAAGTACGTATTTGGGTGTGTGCTTGTATATTATAGGACAGTGGCGAAGCCCGATCTTTTATAGTGGTGATGAACCCGGAACAGAAGAGGACTAAGCTAACACTCCCCCATAAAAAAACATACTCGACCATCTTAAGAGTGTGCATACTGATATTTCAAAAATTTCTAAAAACGGGAGACCTTCTATCTCGACAACCGTTACTAAATATGCTTTGGAACAAAATAGGGTAGATGCATTGAACCTTTATCTAGGGAATAACCGTAAAAGAATTTTTATATCTTGTATAGATTTCACAAAAAAAATATTTAAAAACACCTCTGACCTTTTTTCCGAAAGACGGAAACTCGTTTCCCGAAAGTCGCGGAGTATTTTTTTTTCTTGTACTGATAATATGCATTAAAATCTAGGGAATAACCGTAAAAGTTTTTTGATAGACGCAAAATTGACCCCAAAAAATTGAAAAAAACGCTATTTTTACCATTTTATCATGCGATTGTCACGCAATTTTGAACCTTAATGCCGCGGGAAAAGACTGTGACGTCATTCCTGGTGCCATGCCCTTAAAAAAAAGAACTGTCAATGGTTTTCCTCTATAGTTTCCCCTTTAATTTGTACTTCTTTTAATAAGTCCAATAAATTATTCAGAAATGATTATTTTTTTATCATCCAGAGTGGTGACATGATAGTAATTTACCAGTCAACGGAGGCAAATGTTAAATTAGGTGAATAAAAAATATAATGTAAATATGTTTTGGTAAGTAATAATGTATTATTGTCACTTAACATAAATTATTACAATAGTTGCTTCAGTCTAAATATAGCTTAAAGTAATCTACAAATAAATATAAATAAACTTAACATAGTAGTTGCTCATAGTAAATAATTACTTTATAACGAAGATAAAGATAAGAGGAAGTATGTTGGTTTGTAGGGACGTGTTTTTATTGTTAACTTGTTATTTCAGTCTCACTTTCTTGTGCTACTTCGACGTGGGTATATAATTTATCCGGAGTATTTGATGCTTTCTTCCTAGCCGTCCCAATGTTCTCCGCCTCTTCTATCGTATCAGGAAGCTTGATGTGCAACGTTTCGGGAAATATTAGAATCGATAATCCTGATAAGACAGCCGTAACTCCAAACAACACCATTGGAAGACCTTTGTAATAAACTTCCAATAATGGAGTCTGTGGAGCCAGCATGCTACCAAACCTTCCCAACATCGAACAACATGCTAAAATAGAATGTCTCAAACTTGTTGGGAATAATTCTGTTGTATAAATGTAAACGACATTAAACGAAACGGTGATAAACAATTTTCCCATCATATAAGTGATAAGGCTAATCGTATGGTAGTCAGATGGTAACAGAATAAATATAAAACACGATAATGCACTTCCCATTAAAGCACTTGACAGACACAAACGACGCCCCGCTGTGTCCAACATGAATACAACTACTGCCTGAGCTGGTAGTTCAACTAAAGAAACAAGAATAAAATTCAAGTATGGATTATTTTCATTACCCATTATGGACACAGCGTTCAATGACAGTCCGTAATACACAAATGCATTAGTCATCCAACAACAAGCGCAAATTATTAATCTGACGATCAGCTTACTAGATTTTAATACAGACTTTAGAGGAAGCTTCTTACTGGGTGTAGTAATAACTATAGCACTGGGCCTACGATTACCCTTCGGGTTGTCATTCGAAAGATGTTCTACATACTTAGAAACCCTGTCGGACAAAGTGACATTGTTCATTTTTGCCGCTTTTCTGATAATTTCACTCGCTTCTGATCGCCTGCCTTTAACCAGTAGCCATCGAATGCTTTCTGGGAATGCCCACAAAGACAAGAACATTATCAGGGATGGAAAATATGTAACACGTAAGAGATACTTCCAGTTGGGTACTAGCCATGCCGCCACACCCAGGCATATGGTTGCTACTCCACATACAAGATTCATGATGGTGCTCCCATAAACCCGTCGTTCAGGAATCATTATTTCTATTCCTAAAACAAAACTAGCACTATATGCACCAGAACCCACCGCATTAACCAAAAATTCGAAGAATAGGAAGGTCCAGTAATTTGTGGAAAAGGACTGAGCAACACCAATCACTCCACTAAGAACAGTTGCAACAATCATGACACTTCTTCTCCCAAACGTGTCCGAAAGAAGACCACTGTATGACAAGCAAACAAACTGTCCTATACTGTTGATGGTTCCTACTAAGGTTCTCTTCCATTCCTGACATTCAATGTTGAATTCTCTCACAATGGTCTCTCCATTTCCATGTACCCATTCGTCACACTCTTCAGTGGTGTCGTTTTCGAAAATGTTCGATGGACATTCTTCATTAGTGAAGTTTGTATCGACAAAGGAAGCATTGAATATCGCATATCGTTGGCATTTGGACGGAATCTTATCTCGGTATGGGACTGCATGTGTCAGCCACTGTTGATGCATTTCCGTTTGGTTCGTATCGCATTGTGGAACATGACACCTGTACTCTGTGTCCCGAGCAGTGAAAATAAAGATAGCTCCTGTAATTGTATTGAAGAATATGGCCACGGCGATAAAGAAGAAGCTGATCGCGTGATATTTTCCATGACCTAACTCAGCAATGATGGTATCTACGTCTATACTGACCACCCGGGACTCTCTGCCCATGTTTGTTGAGGTATTGAATTAGACTAAAGAGAAAATCTGTGGGGGGACGCTGTTTCATCTGTGACCTTGCATAATAAATCACCTAAGAAATATGTGATAATGATAATCAAATATTTCAACACTGTGGTTCCCAACAAAGCGACACAACAAATCACTACCTTTGAAGGCACTTAATTTATAAAATCCTTAAACAAAACCCTAAAAATTCATCGTAATTCACTTAGTATCTGTTCAGGAATGGTATTTTGTTTCTTTCGACTTACGTGAGTTTCTTTTCACGCTCACCGCACCTAGTTCAATTTGAAGGTTGTCTGAACAATTTCACAACTCCAAAGGGAAAATATTCTCACTCTCTTTCTGTGCACCAATAATAACATGATAATAACTATTTTCGTCGAAAATGTACTTCATTTGATAAATTCTTTGATTATTGAAGTACTTAATCAAATATATTTCGTCATAGTGACTAGATCAGTTGCAAATCATTTGTTTCAATACAACACTATGAAAATGTGTGTGAAGTCATTTCTTCGTTTTCATAAAATTCAATAAGTATTCTTTTGTTGATATTTGACGTTTACGATTTTCACAGTGTCAAAATGTGATTGTAATTAGATATTTTAACGTTAATATCCAATTGTTTCGCTCATCTAAGGATGCATTTTAATTTAAAAAAACATTTTTTTATCCCCTAACGTGGTTTTTCGGACTGTGGTTATATATTAAGCTTCAAATTGTAATGTATCTTTCTATCGGTAAGCTTACGTTTTTTGGTTGATATCATTATTAATGTATGCACCTTTCGACCAAAAATGCGACAAGTAAGGCTTATTTAGTTATTTGACTTATTTTTACGCTTAAAATAACATCGCAAATAATATATTTTTATTAAATTACATCCGCCATAGGCACGTGATATCATCATCGAATCACACATCGAGCCATCGATATTTTAAGTACGCTCCCGGGATTTTACGAATTATAAGCGATTTCCAATATTTTTTACGTATAAATTAATAATGATATTAACGAAGGTGAAAAGATATATTTACATTTTCTAGCGTAATCTGCATTTCCACACGACATTTGGGCATGTAAAGTATATTTTTATTACCTACAATGTTGTCTTGGGTGGGCGAAATGATTGTTTTTAAGCAGGATAATATATAATTATATGATCGACATTTAGACAGCTTGAATTTCTGGAATATCATAAATTATAAAATGACAATTGTTTTAAGAAAATGATTTAATTTACGTAATGAAATTAATTATTAATTCTAGCGGCAGCATATTAAGTTAATTGGTAACATTATACAAATTTATTTATTTATATAATTAATCCTTTTTATTTTTTTACCAATACAACACAACATGTTCATCAACATGTTTAGAAAATGGTATCGATGGTTTTCAATATCGATGTTCATGTTTAGCATTTACATAACTATTATATAAAGTTCATTGTATAAGAAGAAGAAGAACAGGATACACACTTCGAAAATAGTTCGAGGCTATGGATAAATTTAACAGTTAGAGAATATAATGTTTTACGTGTACCTATGAAGGTACAAGTGTACCTAAGTGTAATATATTATTAAGTAAGCATATCACGATGACAAAGGATGTGTACATGAGATGAATAAATTGAGTAATTCTCTGCAATTTACTAAGTACTACTTACAGAAGTATATCTATAAAACAATGTTTGATCAATACAGTGTGATACTTTACTTTCATCTCAACACAATATAAACATGACACTTTATTCGTACCTAATTATAAATCACTTCCACTCCAGAGAAAGACTTTTTTCTAGAAGGCTCCGGAAGTTCAGTTAGCTGGGTCGACCGTTTGCTAAAAAGCTGCGATCAAAACCTCTTTCTGAATTCAATGTTACCCCGATTTTGAAATTCTTTTTGTATCTGCAAGGTATATTACGAAAAATAATCATAACTCGAAAACTACAAAAAATCGCGTAACAAAAATTGGGATATTTAGATACCCCCAGAGGTGCTCTATCTCTGGACTTCCGCTTGGTCGTACTTCCTACTGGGACACACCGTATAATTGTTAAAGTGATAACTACGTTGTACATAAATCCAGTCATACTGAGTATAAATTTCCCCTTTCTCTGTATTTATTTATTTTGTGTATGAAAGATTTTTTTTCTGTTTTCTTGCACATCCTGTATTTACAAACAAGAGCGTGTAAGTACTTACTCAGTAATTTGCCGTGATACATTGTTAAGTATATGATGGTAGTAATGAACCTATTTACTATTTAGGTAGGTAAGTACTTATTTGTTTCATACATAATAAGGGGCTTGCCGCAAAATAAGGACACTCCATACCCCCACCACATTCCTCTCTAAGAAGAGGGACCAAATTAGAACACTCTGTAGGTACATACTAGTACTTACATAGTTGAAGTTGATATCCATATCCATATACCAATACCAATCTATATACAGGGTCATCGAAAATGATGCCCTCATTTTAAAAAAGGTATAACTTTGGAACCATTCATGTTAAATAAGTGATTATTTCACTGTGTGGTAACCGATTAACCTTTAACTTCCCAGGTGGTTTTTTTTCTCATAAACACCCAGGCGTGTCCCCAGGGACTACGCACAGAAAAATGATAATAGAAACTAAACTATACTATTTGCGCTATAAATTTTTTTGATCTATGACAGAATGCGTTACCGCATGCGCAGGCGAGCTGCGCAGACCGCAGTCGACAAAGTAGCCAGCCGGCGCTAACTATCTACGTCGTCCAATGTAATGTTGATCATGCAACAGAAAGTACACAGAGCGCGTCGATTTTTTAGCCATTTCGAAATGCTGTTTTTTGGAATCTGGTCGAGCAATCGATTTTTTTGTGTTCCTGACACATGAATGGCGGATATGTTTAACATATTCTTTTGATGCTCATGAAGTCCACGGTGTTTTTTCCCACACTGCCTGTTTCTTTTTTCCCAGGTGCGGTTTCACCTGGATAATGATATTGAAGGAACGTAATTCAGAGGTGGGGTTTGCCGGGGGGCTCCCTTAAGGCTAACCCTGGGCCCACCTCTTAATAATATTTTGCTAGAAGTGCGGGTAAAGAGGTCGCTATAAGTGCGGGTAAAAAGCTACCCGGGGATGTGGAGGGCCTTAAGCCCGCGGGATTTTCCTTCACCTGGATAATTTCCTAGAAATAATAGCTGTGCACTGACAATTGACTTCGCAAAGTCTGCGCATGCATCGAACAAAATTTACACTATTTAGTTACGGCACGGTGAAGAAATCGTGATTCATGCATAGATTCAATGAGGGCATTTTTTTTCGATGACCCTGTATTGAATGCTCTCAAGATGTCTGCGTTGAGTGGATCCTCTCGATAGCTCGGTGTCTTCCTGGTCAAACCCTGACTTACGATCTGGATTTCTTTTCCAACACCCTTTCACACGATACCACACATGATCCCCCTGAAACGCTTTACATCTTTTTCGTCTCTGGAGTAGGATGACCCAATGTTGTAGAGAAACGTCACCGAGTTTTCGTACGTTTGCAAAATTTCAGATTTCTAAGTAGTCTGGAAGTTGTTGAAAAATCGATTGCAAGATTTACGCACAGAAGAAGTTAAATAAAGTCTTGTAAAAAAATAAAGTGTCATCATTTTCTTATGTTTTCGAACTACTGGAATACCCGGTGTAGTATTTGATGTTTTAAAGCTAAAATATGCTCACAGCTGTATAAATATGAGATAAAAGATAATACTTGCATAGTTCTATTATCAGTCTAAATAATTTATAGAAAACAAATAAGAGAAATGCATATTGTGTCAATTGTAGGTGTTATGCCTCTAATACCAGTTGATACCTACCCGGGAAATTTCACAGAAGGTGAAGAGTAGGCATATTGATTGACATTTCAAAAAATTCTAGAAAGGGAGACCTTAGATCTCGACAACCTTACTAAATATGCTTTGGAAAAAAATAGAGTAGATACATTAAATATTTATTTAGGGAATGACCCTAAAAGATCTTTGATTGAAGCGAAATTAAACCCAAAAAAAATGAAAAAAACGCTATTTTTTCATGCGATTGAACCTTAATGCCTCGGGAAATGACCGTGACGCCATAGTTGGGATCCGAGCTTTAAGGCTTCCGCCCCAACTATGACGCACGTCACGGTAATTTCCCACGGCATTAAGGTTCAAAATCGCATGATAAAATTGTAAAAATAGTTTTTTGGGGTTAATTTCGCTTCAATCAAAAAACTTTTACGGTTATTCCCTAGATAAAGGTTAAATGTATCAACTCCATTTTTTTTTTCAAAACATATTTAGTAACGGTTGTCGAGATCTAAGGTCTCCCGTTTTTATGAATTTTTGAAATGTCAGTAGGTATGCGTACTATTAATTTGATTATAAACAATTATTATGAGACCGATTGCAAATTTAGTATCCAGTTTATGTTTATTAATTAACTTTATTCAAGGGCACCAAAAGGTCAACGTGACCTGGTGCAACAATGAAATACAAATATACATACATACAACACAAAACAAATAAAATATGTACATTTATGTGACTTTTGTATTATAATGTACCTGTCAGTTTTTGTATGAATTAATTATTATTGCCACGGTCATGGATGGGTAGGTAATTTTTTTTAGTAATTCACCATCGCAGAACATAAGCAGCGCCGCAGGCGAATTTTTTTAAATCCAATACTAATGTTTTAATTTTTCTCATGAGGATACAGTTGCAAATATTATTATTTATTTCTGATAATCTGGAGAATTAATTTATTTAATTAACTATCTAATATTAGGAGGGAGAGGTGGGGAGGGGGGGAGTGCAAGCTGGCAACTTGATCAGGCCGCCACCGCCTAAATATACATAATTCAATAGTTCAGAAATACTCTGTTCATTACTTACTTAGTACTTATTCCAGTAGCGTAGCGTGGGGGGCGGGGGGGGCGGTCCGCCCCGGGCGGCACTTTTTAGGGGGCGGCATTTTTTGGGGAAAGTTTAAAAAACCCATTAAAGCACATTTGTTTCATTAAAAACTGGAAAAAACTTCGCCTGCGGCGCTATTTCTTTTTAGGCCATATCAATATCAAAATGTTGGTTATCCCACTCCAGCCTAGAAGTTCTTTATAATTCCCGTTAATTTTCGGGAATTTTGGATAGGCATATATGCCTAAATAAGGGAGGCGGCGGATTTGATTTCCGCCCCGGGCGGCAGAAACCCACGCTACGCCACTGACTTATTCGTATTACAAATACGAATAAGTATTACAAATACGTATAAGTAATTAGAAGTACAGAGATATGAGTACTTCTTCTATAAGTATTTTACAATATTTAACAATAGGCCTTAAGTAAGTAAGTATAAGAATTTGGATTACAAAAATAATGACCTGCTTCTCATTATAATACAAAGATTTAAGTAGAGATTATAAAATCTGATAAGACGGAATATATCTTGAGAAAAGACCTTGAATTTTATGGGTACGTATACCCCAACTGGGCTTGTATTGTGTGGAAATAGCTCCGTACATCCGTAACTTCTGATTTGCGGCACTAGGTTTTCTTTTGACGAATTAAAGACCTAGCTGAAGCTCAAGAGGGCGAAAATAATCGCGTCTGAAGTTCGATGCAGGTCATGAGGTTTCAGGTTCCAGTCATACAGAGACAAACCACTTGGTAACAGCCGGCCAAGATCTCTACAGAGATCCACAGTACACATCAGAGTAAGTACCTACTACTACTTATTTTGTACTAATTTATTTGTTTGCACTGTATGTAGGTACTTAAAAGATACATATTGAGTACATGTTGTTTGCTCAGATTTCACTTGTGGGGCGTAACAGGGTTGATTGGCAGAAACCTATAGGCCAAATCGGTTAATCCTTCGCGAGTCGGGATATACCAAAGAGATTCCATAGTAGTACTTAATATATTATGTCGCTGGGATATACCAAGGGGTTCAACTCAGGACGATCTATGTCGGCCTAGGCTTAGATGTTTGAACATCTTGATTGACATCACTTTCTTGTAAATGTTCATAAGTAGGTACAAAGGTCGAATTCAGTTCTGCAATAAACAAATATTCTATTTTGTTTTAACCCAATTAGTACATAACTTACTTTTTAGACCTGGCCTAAGACAAATTAGTTTGGCCTGTATTATTCGGGTTTGACCGGTAACAATCACATTTTTATCTGTATTCGCAATACTGCTGTAAATTAAAAATATCAGTATCCGCTTCCGTAAGGACCACCTATGTTCTGACAATTACCCAACAGCAGAGTAAGTTTGTAGTTACCTATTGTGTAAGTAGCATACAACAATACATTTTGGGTAACAGCGTCCGTCAGTCACCGATATTATACGCAATGAATGGGTCGTCGTGTGAATAGTACTCAATAATAATTTTCCACGGTTTGCAACACCTGTTTATTCTTCCTACACACAGGTATTCTTTTTTTGAATTTTTTGATTTTTTAATTTCTACCAGTCGTAAACTTGATGTCCTCCGGCTAGGGACCTACCCGCGCATTTTGTTAATAATTGATTAAACGGGTTTCGTTTATTTATTTATTTTTGTTGCAACAAATTAAATACAATGTGGTATTGCAGGTTAATTAAAGAATAATAACAAATTAGGTAAGTAAGTAATTACTACGTAGGCATGTGAAAAATTTGTATTTTAATCCACCAGTGTTGCCATAAGTGTTTTTGGGAAAATTAATTAAACATTTATAATTTATTTACTGAATGATATCAGGTAGGTATGCTATTTTATTTCATTTATCTTCAAATGAACAAAAAATGTCGCCGAGATTGGTGCCTTCTTGACATTTTGTCTGTAGGTACTATTGAATTCTACACACTTACTCCACTTAACAATAATAGCTTTTCAAGCTTATTGTGAAGTGTACAAAAATATATTTGGGCTTATTTCGATAAACCCAAATTCGCAAAAAAAACCTTTGGTTGTTGACTTTGATTATAGAAGTACTTAATCAAATATTTTTTGTCGTTGTTGATGTTTTTTAACATAATATGTAAATAGATAAACTAAACTGCAAATTTTGTTTTCTTAAAATCCATTCGATATGTTAAAGTTGAGTAGACTTTTATATTAAGTACCAGTTGAGTGTATTAAAAGATTTTAAAATCGGTCTACCATACATAATAATATATGGTTTCTTGATTTTCGGGTAAACCGTGTGAAGGTAAACTTGATCGACGTTTCGACACTCTGAGGAAGACACCAGTAGGAGTGTCGAAACGTCGATCAAGTTTATCTTCACACGGTTTACCTGAAAATCAAGAAACAATGTCAATCGCACACAATGAAAACCTTCAACATTTACATACATAGTAAGTATTGTTTATTTAAGTATAACTATTAGGTAGCAGTGGCGTATATAGGGGGGGGGGCCGAGGGGGCCCGCCCCCCCCCGAAATGTTGAACAATTCTTTAAAAAACGTTATTTTAAATTACGAATGTCACTCAAGTTCATCACTTAACCCATTTTCAAAAAAAAATTCGCCTGCGGCGCTATTCTTCTTTGTATTTTCCGCACACAATATTAATACTAACCTAAATCACGACCTTTTTCACTTACATTCACGAAAAAATTTTGCCTGCGGCGCTATTATAATTTTTATACTATATGACTATATTCAAATTTTTGTTGCCTCCGCCCCCCCCCCAAAAGTCTAATATTAGATTGGGCCCCCCCCCGAAATGAAATCCTATATACGCCACTGTTAGGTAGATAGGTAGTACCTACTAGGTACCTGTACAATGTTTTAAAATAATTTTGCCGCCAATTTGTGACGGTATTTTCTCAAAAAACCTATTAAAAATGCAATCGCATTTCAAAGTTTACAAAACATAAATATTATGTTGTTATTGTTATTGCAAAACAATAATATTACTATTTCAAATAGTATAGAGGTAAGCATTTTTTTACCCAAAATAGCTTTATAAATACTTAATAGCGATATCCCACGGTACGCGAATCAAGATTCGTCCGTGATTTTGGATTTGTACGTACCGCCATACAAATCGCTACGAAAGCGTCTGTAGATTTACGGACTCACCCCTTCCCACGACGTGTGAATCTACGTACGAATCCGGATTCGCGCTCAGTGGGAAACAGACTTTAGATTTAAAAACGTGCATTAATATTTGGGGAAAAATTTCCCTGTAGCCAAAACTTGCAATTAAACAAAATATTGTTTCTTGACAAATAAATATTAGGTAGGTAGAGAAATATGTAACAACTTTAGCGAGTTTTAGCAAACCGGTTAGCAAAGCAGAAATTCCCAAATTAGAGGTAGGCATTTTATGAAAAATAGTATATTACTATTCCTAATAATGAGTAAATTCCCGCTAATTAGGCATTGTTGTAAATATACTTGTAGATCTTCGATAATCGCTCTGGTATAATAAACAAGACTCACTTTGTGGTGGACGTAGTGGACCGCACCCAACAGGCTTAGGCGGGTCATGGCTGCTGGGGTGACACGCTCCACAAGTGGGAAATAAGGGATGATCCACAGTGCGACTGTGGATCATGCAGCACATCTTGCGTGATTGCCCCATACGTGCTTACCCCGGTACCATTGGCAGTGCTGCCAGCCTGTCCCCTGAGTTCCTCCAGAGTGTGTGTGCTTACTTTTTACTACTGCATACTTTTTATTCCATAAATAACGAAATAATGAGTTTAATTCAAATTGTCATCGTGGAATTATTATCTGAATTGGAGTTTACAAATACCCATCAGTTAGTGCGCCATGCCAATCGCACTAGGGATTCTAGTAACAATAATGTTATGTAAAAATACGATCCATCGACCATCGCGTATCCATGAACCGTGACACTCCAGTATGTAGCTACATACAACATTCAAACTCATTGTCCGAAACTATCAGTGGCTATTGTTATTCTTACATTATCAATATTAACACATTGTGACCGCAGTGGTGGACCCATATGTTCTTAGGGAGGGGCACTAGAGTTAGGCCTCAAAGAATGGTCACCTACGTACAATTCTCTCGCTGATACGATTTATGATATAATTTTATGATTTATGATATAAACTAAGATGGTTTGGGCATGTTGAGAGAATGAAAGATGACAGGATGACAAAAAATATATATTTGAGTGAGCAAAAAGGGGTGAGGAAGAGCGGCCGCCCGAGACTGACCTGGTCCGATCATGTCGACCAGATCCTCAAGGATGGACGCGTTTTGAGAAAAGGAATCGGAGAACGTGTATGACAAATTGCATGAATGTGACGGAGGCTAGGAGTGTGTGCAAGGATAGGGCTGTCTGGCGCTCTGTCCTCTCTGCCTACCCTGCAAGGGACGTGGCGTGAGGGTATGTATAGATAGATACGATTTATATTCTAGTTTTTCAATTCTGAAAAACGCTATTTAAATTCTGTCGATAGATTTACTTTACACGCGGAAATGCAACGATTTTTTAAAATCCTATGAATGATAATGATCTCTAAAAATTACTAATAAATTAATTAATATCAAATCAACAAAAAAATGGCGCCACAGGCGACGTTTCAATTCTAATTCAATAGATTTTTATAATAAACGTAGGCATAAAGAAAAAGAAAAAAAGTATTGTCTAAAATTTTGTTTATTTTCCTTCAATTTTCCCACAACGCAGTTGAATACATTTTCATTTAAAAAGGAGCGTTTTTTATGGTACCTCGATCGGGAGGGGCATATGCCCCCGTGCATCCCCCCTCCCCCCTCTTCGATCCCCCAATGACTGTGTATTGTTATTATATTATCTACTTAGTGGTAGTGTTGAGTAATCTCTAGTTAATTTTCACACATATATTTTTTTATCAATGGTTTAATAAGTACCTACCTAACTAGTTTAACACAAAAAATATACTTACAGTAGGTACAATATAAACGAATGCGAGAATAATTTGAGTAGGTACGAAATACAATAACAAATGCATTCAGACAAAACAAAATCATTATATTGACGACCAGTTTTATAAACCAGATTTAATATATACTTATTTTAAATTTTGTTTATGAAACCGTCCACGATTTTTTTACGTCACGCTAATAAATTCAAAATGTGGTATTCATATTTTATAATTTTCCATTTAGGGAGGGGATTTTTTTTATCAACTGGTTTCTTTTTAATTCTATGTGGTCTCCGCAGTTATGTATGTATCTCATGTCTATATTTTCTACTCCATCATTTCAGAAAATCCCCGCCACTTCCCCGCCCATAAATTAGAAACCCTACCGCCAATTCTTGCGGCTCCACCGCGTAATATCTTCAGTTTTAGAATTAAGTTCATTATTATTAAAATTGTGATTTTTCTTTCAGCCTCTACAATGGACTCAGTATCAAGACATAGAAGCTCCAAAACTCTTTTCATTCTAGTAATTTTGTTCAGTTACACGACCTTCTGTAAATGTGAATCCAATAATTCCAGCCATCGTGGCCAGCCAAATATTATATTCATTCTGGCTGACGATTTGGTAAGAATTTATATTGTTATAATATCTAAATATTTTTTTTACTAATATTTCAGGCACAATGCTTGTATTTTAGGCCCCGCGTTGAGCCTAATTCTCTGATATCCGTGATATATGGATAGGTGAATTTTTCCCAGTATTAGGCTGATGTGAATCATGAATGATAATTATGTAGACTCTTCTGGCTGATAAAACTGAGAAGTGTGTTGGTAATGTCATGCCTCCGCGTAAAAATACCTATGGCCCATAAAAGAAAAACGAAATAGTCCTCAATCGCAGGAAAATCCGTCTCCAGACTTCAAAGACCCTGGAATATTTTATTTTGTAGCAAAGGTCCTATATCTTTGCAATATTTTGTGGCAATTAGTTTTTTTGTAGCAACACAAATTATTTTGTAGCAAAGGTAATAAAGGTCTCCCTGATATAGATGGATCTAAAGATTTTTAAAAATAATTTCTGATTAATAAATTTAACTTCCAGGGTTGGAACGATGTTGGTTTCCATGGCTCAAATCAAATACCAACTCCAAATATCGATGCCTTGGCTTATTCTGGACTGATACTCAACAATTACTATGTAAATCCAATTTGTACTCCATCTAGATCTGCTCTTATGACTGGAAAATATCCCATTCATACAGGTAAGTGAAAGATCGCAGACGAAAGCAAAACTATAAATTTATATTCAGCAGTAGGCACAAAGATAGAGATGTTTTTTTGCAGCATATGATTCACAAACATGCGTATAGATAAGAACATCTAATATTGCCACAGATTGAACTTGCTGACCGCATTCATTGTTTGTTAAATGTAAATATTTTAACAGATAAAAAACTTTTCCACGACTTTTATATGAGGCTATATGATGCCGTCTAGATAGTGCTGACGCGGTTAATCAACTTTTCCAGGCATATTGACATTTCAAAAAAAATATATCTAAAAACGGGAGACCTTAGATCTCGACAACCATTAGGTATCAAATATGCTTTGGAAAAAAATAGAGTAGATTGAACCTTTGAATAGATTGGAAAAATAGAGTTCATTGAACCTTTATTTAGGGATTGACCCTAAAAGATTTCTTGTATCTTGTATAAATTTCTAAAAATAATTGTGTAAAACATCTCTAATCTTTTTGCTGAAATACGGCAACTCGTTTCCCCGAAGTTGAAGATTTTTTGTATTAACCCCCAGATATGGAAAAAAACGCTATTTTATCTAACATTTTATCATGCGATTGTTCATGCGATTTTGAACCTTAACGCCCTTATACCCCAGCCTGAATAGTTTCTTTCTTTTTATAAAATTGTGTAGTTGCAAAGGCTTTCATTACCTCTAACGCTCCAGTGGTTCTTCCACCATTCAGTTAAGTCGATAATTTCAGGAATGCAACATACCGTACTGTATGGAGCAGAACCTCGAGGACTACCATTGACAGAGAAGTTGCTTCCGGAATATCTAAAGGAATTGGGATACAAGAACCATATTGTGGGCAAGTGGCATCTTGGACATTATCAACAGGAGTATCTACCAACGCATAGAGGGTAATAAATTAGAAAATCTAAGTTACTTCACCATCAAAATAATATGTTTAGAATAATCCTATAAGAATATGTTTGCCAATTTTTTAGATTCGAGTCTCACTTGGGATACTGGACGGGCCACCAAGATTACTATGATCATACTGCTGAAGAACATGGTACATGGGGACTAGACATGCGAAAAGGTTAATATTTATCTAAATATAATAAACTAATCGCAGTATCTCAAGCGGAAGGTGCCAGGTTCAAACCCCTGCGATACAGGCTAGTGCAAGGTGTGAAGGAAAGTATTTGAGTTTATGTATGCAAGCCCAGAACTTAAAAAAAAATAGAACCTGGAAAAATCTAACAGCATTTGGTGTAATAAGGAAGGGTATATTCAAATTAATTCTGCCTAGACTACGTTAAAGTTTTGATAATACATTTTACATTTTGAATTTTCTTTCAAGATCAGGTATGGACGTTGCATGGGATTTGCATGGACGATATTCTACAGACATATTTGCTGAAGAAGCTGCGAGGATTATATCCCGACATAACGCATCTGTGCCACTGTTCCTGTACGTGGCGCACGCCGCAGTTCATTCGGGAAATCCGTACAACCCGCTGCCAGCGCCTGATGACGTTGTTGCAAAGTTTTCTAATATTAATAACTTTAATAGGAGGAAATTTGCAGGTAAAAACGTAACCACCATAACTGTCAAAGCAATATGTAGATGCAATTACTATTTAAGTCTCTTATTTGTAAGTGATGAATTGTAACCTCCTTGGATAAGGACACTGAAGGAACGTAATTTAGGGGTGGGGTTTGCCGGGGGGCTCCCTTAACGCTAACCCTGGACCCACCTCTTAATAATATTTGCCTAGAAGAGCGGGTAAAGAGGTCGCTATTAATACGCCTGAGCTACCCGGGGATTTTCCTTCAATGTCAAAGCAATAATGTATTGTCACTGTATGTATATTGGTTTGATTATTTGATGATTATTACACTTGTATTTGGTTCTTCTTTCAGCCATGATGACAAAGTTAGATGATTCAGTTGGTATAATTGTTAAAGCCTTAGACGATGCAAATATGTTATCCAATAGTGTTATTATATTCTCAACGGATAATGGAGGTCCTGCTGAAGGATTCAACATCAATGCTGCATCCAATTGGCCATTGAGAGGGGTAATCAAGATTCTTATCTTACCTGGAAATATTTCGCATGGAAAACTTTTTATTTACTTCTATTTGTGTCTTTTAGGTGAAAAATACTTTATGGGAAGGAGGTATTCGTGGTGCTGGTTTGATATGGAGTCCACTGATAAAAACAAGACAGAGAGTTGCCACACAAACTATGCACATCACTGATTGGTTGCCGACGTTGTACTCAGCGGCTGGAGGAGATTCTATGTGAGTTCTTAATAAATCCTAATTGGGGCAACAACTTATAACAATGTATTTTCATGTTTATGAACTTGAAAAGATGAGGACCCCAGTAGGCATCCCTGTGGTACACCGTAACCTTATGATATCTTGCCAGTTCTGCAGCGAGTACGAAACATCTGGTGAACTGAAATTGAAAAAAATTAGACTCGACGCTTAAATTTACCTTTGCATATCGCGAAATAAAGTTGTTTTAAAATGGCTATAAGTTCTGAACATTCAAATTGATAACCCAAAGGCAAACGGATAGAAAAGAAATTATTTCTAATAAACTAATAATACCTAGTGTTAATTTATCAATATAAAAATTTTTCAATTTAATTTTATGTAAATAAGTTGCTGAATGTTCCAGGGACATAACTGAGGGCTTAGATGCCATAGATTTGTGGAAATCCTTAGTTGAAGATCATCCCTCTGCAAGAACTCAGATACTCCATAATATCGATGACATTTGGGGAAGTGCTGCTTTAAAAGTTGACAATTGGAAACTAGTTCAAGGTGCGTGAACAATATACATCAGATTTAAAAATATTTATCCATCAAGTTCATGATTTTTTCAAGATTTTCTTTTAGGGTCCCACTATGCGGGATTATGGGATAATTGGTACGGCCCTTCTGGAAGAGACGGTTTCTATAATGTTACTAAAGTGATTCGTTCGCCAGCTGGAAGGGCAATTCAGAAAATTTTTGATGATTTAAACCCAGAAATGATAAGTGAAATGAGGTAGATTCCAAGCGCCAACATATTTTACAGATATGGTTGAAAAATGTGTAGTTCTACAAATCAGTTTTTTTTTGTAGAACGGCTGCATTAGTCAAATGCAATGACACCGAAAGTACTCCATGTAATCCAATGTGGAAACCTTGTTTATTCAATATCTTGGATGACCCATGCGAAGAGAGAAATCTGGCCGATATTCCAGAGTAAGAATAAAAGATCTATCCATCTATTTCCCTTACTTTTAGAATCGAAAAGAATAATTCTTATATACTAATCTTACAGGTATGAAGATACGTTGAAGATGATGTTGAAGACTTTGGAACACTATAATTCAACAGCAGTACCTCCAGGAAATAAGCCATTGGATCCAAGGGGTGATCCAAGATTTTGGGATCATACGTGGACTAATTTTGGAGATCGTTCGTTCATCACTAGCGCAATTAATTATTAAAAGTAAAAGTAACTTTTTTAAAGCCAAGATTTTATGACTTCACATCCTAGAATAATGTCATGTTATCTATGTAAGTCAAATGCACACCCTCCCGGGATGCATCTGACTTACATACGATCTGGATTTCTTTTCCAGCGCCCTTTCATACGCGAATCGAACCTCTGAAAATTGGGGCTAGATGGAGGCTTGCTATAAACAGTAAACACCTCAGAATATCTAAAAGCTGTTAGAGTAAAATACGGGGTTCTTTTTAAAGCAGCTTAGGTATAAATTGAACCAATTACTTTGTACTTACGTTTAAGCATTTATTATTATAAGTATTTTGGCATGCAAATAAATAGATTTTTTAAGATAATACTGTATTTTGTTTATAAAGAGATGGAATGGGGGCGTCTTCGATTTTTTCGCCACCAAAGTGCGCTGCAGTAAATGGAGGTCTGCATAGATACGGCAGGTTCTATATATTATTGTTCTGTGGCATTACTATGAAAATAAACAAATGGTTTGTTTTGTTATAACATTATTGACAGTTATGAAGACCTCCATTTACTGAAGCGCCATCTAGAGAATGGTAGAAAATACGTCCCCATTGCCTTTTCTGCTAGTATTTTATGTCCATCGTTTAAAGTCCAGGCATTTATTATTTATAATGCATCTTCTGTACTCTCGTTATAAGCATTTTCATAATAATCCGTCACAGTTCTCATACATCTGAAAAAAAAATAAGAAAATCAAAGTAGGTTGTTCCGTATGAATAAAAGTTATGAGTTTGCAGCTCTAGAATAAATGAAGAATAATGTGTCTTACTGGCATTTGCTGGGTATCCATTCAGTTCCTGTGCTGCATTCTGTGTGGCTCTCTAGACATTCACAAGTGCACGTTTTGTCATCCCACAATCTTCCCTGAAAACATCAAACACAGTAATTTTCATCTAATAAAGGTAGCAGGTTCTCAAGCGGGAAGTGTCAAGTTTAAATCCCGGCGCTGGCGATGTATTCCACACTTAGCGATACAGGCTTATTTAGCCTAGTGCAAGGTGTGCAGAAAAGTATTTGATTTTGTGTGTGCAAGCCCAGACACTTAAAAAACTACTATACCTGTTCAAAACAAGTCTCCTTTTCTTCAGTATTAGTGCACACACACATGCATTCCTTTGGTCTATATTCCTGATGATTGTTACAATGGTGCTGCATGACAGAGCAGCCGCACCTGCATCTTGTATGCTCCTCCACGTCAACTATTTCGCAGAACTCTTTCATTGTGCTGAAGTCATGTTTACGGACCTACAAACCATGCCAATTTTATAAACTTTATTTCAAATGTCCTCGCACTTTCATTTCTCCAGTTTTTCTATGTCACAATATAACTTTAGGTTGATGGGGGAGGCTATTGAGCATTTCTCGAATCACATATACCAATATGATATTAAGGTACATAATAGATACAATTTGGCATGAACTTACCGCATACTGAACTTGACGTTTTTCTATTGGCAAACAAGCCGCATGACCATAACATATCCCTCCATTACATCGCTTTACAGGAATTTTGTTTGGAAAGATCTGATAAAAGAAATAAAAACAGTTATCATATAAAAAAAGTTACATGTGTGAAGTATGAATACATGATTGGCGCAGCTGTTTGGTGCGGTACTCCCACAAGCGATAGGTGCCAGGTTCAAACCCCGGTGCTGGCGATGTATTCCACATTTTGCAACGTTCAAAGTGTGCAGGAAAGTATTTGGGTTTGAGTGTGCAATCCCAGATCTTTTTTTTTCTTTGGGCTTTCGCTGCGCAGCGTGATGGATCTATCGATTCAGTGTGTGTTTTTTTCCACTGTGCATATTTTCAAAATGTGCTTTCAACGTTTGCTGACACAGAAGTCATGAAGCGGTAATTCATTCTGAAAATGACTTCAGCACGGACGTCGAAGGCTAAATTTATCTCTAGAATCTTAATAATATGATTGAATTCGAAATAAATTCACCTTTCGACTCCCGACGACGATGGACATTGACAACTAGATTTATTTAGGAAAAAAAGTGTAAAAATAACGAAAAGATACACAGTGGATACTCGATATACCTAGACAGGAGGAGATCTGATCAAAAAGGCTTGCGAAATTAATACGAGTAATTCTGGATTTTTTTATACAATTTGTATTTAAGAAGGGGGTGTGTGGGATAGGTGAGACTGTTGTATAGTCCTCTTTGAGCTTCAGGCAATAATAACTCGGGATACTAATCGCGGCAGGTTAAGAGACTTTTTGTAGTGTGAGACAGCATAATTACACGCAAGTCCACAATGAACAAGAATGCACACAGATGAGTTAATTGTTCAAGGCATGTATAATATCAGTGGCGGATCCAGGATTCAATTTTGGGGGGGGCTGAATGTCGTCACATGGTAAAAAGTACTGTCAATCGACGTTTTGGGGGGGGCTAAGGGGCTGAAACCCCTAGATTTGTTGTATATAAAGTACTGTCACTCATGGTTTTGGAGGGGGCTTCAGCCCCCTAGCCCCCCCTCCCTGGATCCTAGTGTATAATATAGTATATCCGTCCTTTCACGAATACTACAAAAAAGGGTCTTAAACTCGCGAGACTTCTATACAAAGATCTTCAGCAGGACTAGAATGGTTGGGTAATGAGAATTTAATGCTTACCATAACACTAGAGACATTAGAGAATAATTCCACCATGGTCTCTCTCGGTTTACACGCAGCACTCTGAATATTCTTCGATAGTTGAGCATTCAGTGGGTAACAGCTATCTGTGGGTAAATAATTCTTAAATATTAAGATTTATGATTGAGGAGGAATGGGGAAAGGAGGGAGTCTATGGAGGAAGTCAATGTTTTAGTTTTCGAGTACTTGTAAAAAAATCGCCAGAAAATGAATATTTTCGTATTTTTTGTCATGTTCCTGTTCATGAAATTTTGTTGGCAAGCCTAGGATTCGGATTCAAGCACCCCAAAAACATCCAGACTGCTTCACAACTTTCCATCGAGAGGATGCTTTGTGTTTACTCGGACTGGACTATTATGAGAAATTCAAATTATTGAAACGCGTACTGAACAGTAGGTATAATCAGGGCCGTCTTTAATCTTTTCGGAGCCCTGGTCAATGTAGGATAATGGGGCCCTTGAGACTATGATCAGTGGTAAAGAGGAGTAGCTTCAAAAATTCAATTTGCCATAAAATATATTCGAGGGCCCTACCTCTTAAGATGTTTACGGAGGTACCTAACTAGTGTAGAGATTGCATAGATATAAATTACAATTTGGATATGAAAAAAGAATTGTAAAAAGCGCCGCAGGCGACATTTTTTGGGAAACTGAGGTACTTACTGCGTCGAAAAGTCGGTGGTAAATATGAACTCCGATGAGGGCTAAAAATACTTGATTCAACAATCGTCACAGTTTTTAAAACAGTAATAAACACAAGCGTCAGTAACATGGTGCAAATTTTATATCAGACGCGATGGAATTGATAGGTTCTACCTTTCCAATGACAATAAATAAATAATGTAAATTGAATTGCAGAATATTCGCGCAATTTGTGGTCAGTGGTTCTATGAATAACCATAATAATGAAAGAAATCCCCCACGCAGTGGCATAACCAGAAGGAAAACAGGTACCTAAGAAATAAGTAAGTACTAAAGTGGAATTTGAATTAAGAAAAAACATTATGGAGGGATGGCCTAATTAAGACAGCAGTAGTTAAAGGCAAAAATGAAAGGCTAATTATAGTCAAAAATCCACCAGATGCCTTCTCCGGCTAGTAGGTACAGTAGACAGGGAAATCTACGCCACGGTGACGATTTATTCCAAAAACTTCCCTATATTTGCTGATTCCAACAAGGCAATATAATGTATAATTACGTATAAACCTAACTAGGTCAACTATTCTCCAAACATGTTCGAATCTCGTTCTCGTAATTTGAAATAAAACCTACGAAAATTTGTCCAGTTTAAGTATAAACGGATCCACATCTAAAATAGAATAGATTCAATACGATTTTTGCAATAGATTTATTTTTAAGAAATGTGTAATAAAAAATAGCTGGACTTTAGTTCCCGTCTCTGTCTTTTTATTAATATAAACAATTAGAATGACTGCATGTTTTCTTGAAGGAAGTCCACCCACAATATCCCATTCTGATAAGAATACCTATTATTCATCAGCATTTATATCGGATAGGTAAAGATAATTATGTGTCACCTCTGTATTTCATACCTATCATCGATATGGGAACTAAATACTGTTCTATTTGTGGTAGTTTTCTGTTTTAATAATACGGTTGCAAATTATTTTAGTTTATTTTAATGGGGATACAAAAGATTGACAACAATACAAAAAGTGTGACAAGTAAGGTGAAACACAATGTAATGCAAAAATATTGCCGTTTGTATTTTCTCGTGACTCGGACAGGTACTAGGCTAGATACACAAACACGCAACAGTCCAACAGCGATGAAAAAAAATATTTTTACACATGGCAACACCAAACACAAATGTCAGTGTAAAATGAATGAAAACAAAAGTGTGGTTATGTTTTTGTTTTGTTCGTAAGTTTTTTTTATTATATTGTACGAGAATAATATTGCAGATTTATTTTTTTGAAAATTAACTTGGATCTACAATTAATAGTTTTGTTTGTAAATAATTTAGGTAAGCGAGTGCAATTAATGTGTATTGTAAAGTTAAAATTTGAAAGTTACAACTAAATCCCAAAGTTTTCTTAATCCAAAACACAGAAAATTGTAAGTAATTTCTTTTTCCAGGATTGCAATTACATTATACTTCATCATGACGACAGGCACTAGACAGTTTTGGACAGAATTCATAGATTTATACAAATCACTACCACAATTATGGAATAAAAATTTAGAAACTTTTGACGACTCATTAGAGAGTGAAGCATACGACATATTACTTAATAAATTATCAGATATTGAACCAGACGCACATTTAAACAGAAAGACAGTGAAGAAAAGAATCGACGCATTAAAATGTTATTATGTGAAAGAGTTTAATAAATTGAAAGAAATGGCACAGTCCACATCACAATCAGATAAAGAAACAATATTTATATCAGGGCTGTGGTATTTTAATCTGTTTAGTTTCATGGATGAGTTTATATCAAAAGAGAATACTCCAGAAGATGAAAGACTGGTGAGTAAATTTCACACCTACTTTTTTCATTAGTAATCCGTTTTAACCGTTGTATACATTCATTTTACATACATAAATGTAAAGTGATCATATTAAGCCAGCTGATGATCAGTCATAAACCTGATAGAAAATCACAAATTCGCCGTATTTTTGTTGAAAAACTACATACTACTTTTTACGGGGAGGCAGGACTTGCCACCACATATCTCAGTATTATCAGCCAGAAAAGTCGGTACTATTGTACAATTGGAGCCCCACCCATAGATATACCAAAAAGTGACATAAGAACTATGGAAAAAGCAAATAATTCGCCGGCAATATTGTTGGGTTAGGTTTGTTAGGTTGTTTTTTTACGAGAAAAAAAAAACAACCTACCCTAACAATATTGATATTTTTTCTATGGTTGGGGCTCCAATATTAACTTTCATGATTGATATATTATAAACTCATCGGCCGAAAATGGGAAACATTCACCTAACCAGATATCACGGGTATTAAAGGATTAGGCTCAAATATACTGCTCTATAAACACATCATCTTTGTACACATCTTTGTACACTTCACAGAAAGCTTAAAAGCTTGTACTGTGAAGTGGAGTAGGTCGGGGATGTAGAACAATAACTTTTCTATCACCAATCAATTTTTTTTTCAGCGCGAATTGATACACGAAAAGTGTGTAATACGACCTCGTAATTCCACTCTACCTTGGTACATTCGTCCTTGCGTCACCACTCCATCATACGATGTAATGACGAATCTAAAAGCCGATCTGCAGAACATGGATGAGGAAGGAAGGATATTGGCAGAGTATTTCACAACACAATACAGAGAATTGGATCCAAGCCAAAGAGACATAGTGAAAGAAGGAATTGAGGAGATCTTACGTCAGGCGCAGTTGGGCAAGCTACACAGAGACTCTTTAGTTATCAATGAAACGCAACATCGAGATTAGTAGTATTTATTTTATTTGGGTGCTGTGTAATGTGTACTCCTCCCACTCTGCCAATATGGTGACCGGAACACAGATAGAGCGGCCCCTTTAGTCTCAAATGTATTACAAAGTCCAGAACTCAAAGTTGTGAAATGACTCCATTTCTATCTGGTGCTCATGTATCTTACGACACCACTTTAGAGTACATGGTGGTGCAGTTGGTTGAGGTGGCAGTCTCTCGAGCGGGAGGTGCCAGGTTCAAACCCCTGCGTTGGCGGTGTATTCCACACTTTGCGATGCAGGCTTTTAGCCTAGTGCAAAGTGTACAGGGAAGTATCTGGGTTTGTGTATGCAAGCCCAGATCCTTTTTATATAAAAAAAACTTTCTATTATGCGATAATTTGGTGGGAAGACCATGAATGTCTTGAGACTTGTTGAATGTCGATATTCATACATGTATTAAATAAAATTGCATTTCGTGAAAGGATTCATTAAGTTATTAATACCTCCCTGCTAAAAAATACTTTCTTTCTTTGGTCTGTCTCTCTAATTAAATTATTTTTGTGCCAAACAATAAATATGTACATTGTGTGGTGACAATAAAACACTGCTAACTTGTATAATTATGTCATTTTATTTTCACGTCAAATAATATATTAATAAAAATACTAAATATAATTAAGTATTTAGAGATTAGATAATAAAACATTTTTCCTTATTAGCTTTTGTATGCCCATCGACAAAGCATGTTTAAAAAATATATTACAATTGTCCGGTACCTTCATTTGATGTCTTCTTGTGCAAAAAAATTGAGAAAGGACTTCAATGGTGGTAACGTATAATGGTAAAAGCTAAGTGCTTATTTGATAATGTTTGTTACATAAAAGTCTTTGAATCCTTGAAATTGTGCAATGATAAACATCTACATATTTATTTATCTTATTTAAATACGGTAAAACATTAATGCAAATAAAATATCTTATAAAGTTCAGAATCTTTAATAACAGCTCCATCCTTAGTTACCTTATCTATCGCACAACTCTCATTAAAATATTGTACTTCATAACCTATAAAATTAATATTTATCTACAACGTAATTATTTTACCTTCTCGGCATTTAAAATAATATCTCTTATTCTAGTTTATCGTCAAATAATACAATTATAATTATAAAATGGTTTGATATAATAAATAAATATGTGTATATGATTTTAAAACTGCATTCGTAAATAATGCTAGTCAAAGTAAATAAAAAAATATTAATTAAAATACTCATATCAATGGTTGAATTGATAACAGTAGCCTCTCAGGTCCGTGTAGGAACAGGGTCGTACACAGCACTCGTACACAATGGTCCTTCTGAATCTTGGATGATAAAGGTTTCCAGACAGAAGGTTGTCAGGGTTGTCGTCAGGGAAAAATCCCACTTTATTTTCTTTGTTTGTCATCTTACTGAAGTATGACGGGTCAACATCGCTATCTGCAATAGAAAATACACAAATTCTAATAAGATTGTTCTGAGCGTAAAGTGATATCTTAAACAGCCTTTTATGATATAAAATCGGGAATTTGTTCAGTTTTGTGCTGCAAAATGAATAATGTTATAGTATCTATTGATCACTTTGCATTGTAATTTCATCTGCACATGCGGAAAACATACATACTTAATTACAAAAATTTTAATGAAGTTACAGCATGACTCAATATTTCAACGTTTAGTACCGCAATGTACTGAAAATTTGTACTACGTTATTGAATCTCTGGCTAATCATGCGATGGTCGTCCAGGACAACTTGTCCTTTTCGCATTTTGTCGTGATCTATAATATATTATGTCATAATTAGTGATGGGCGGACTATGGATTTGACCAACTAGTCAGCACTCGAACGACCGATTAGTCGGTCGACTAAAATATTCAGCATCTTTGGCCGGATAGTCGATTTTCCTGATTAGTCAATACATCTCTAGTCATTATTGTAGAAAATATTATGATGCTGTTTGGTAATTGAATATAAAGTTGATATCTTTCACAAATTTCCTTTGTAGTATAAAACATTTTCTTTGGTCTCTTGTTTACTGTACTTTACTGTGGGTAGAGATTTCGCAGGCCTGTAAGTTTATATATAAAAAGTAGAATTAGATTACTTACAAGAGGGAACTCTGCTCTGGTCGTATCCTCTATAGGAGCCACTGCACACTAGCTTCAGTGCCTCATTAAGGTGCCTTCCACACAGATGTAACTGGGCGTTCTGGTCAGCCTCCCATAGTGCCTGGTGACCTAAGTCTTGACAAGTTACACTCACTGCCAGGAAGATCAAAATAGTCAGACATGCCAAGTTCATCTGGAATTATAAATATAATTATTTAGGTATTATCTCAGACCAAGGATAGTATTAGATTGGTCGACAGGTGTTCAAAGTGTCCCTCACTTTCCCACACATTTTTTGTTCGAAAGGTGGTTGAGACATTTGGCTATGAAAAAGGCAGAGAGTTCCCGCAAATGCCGCAACCATTGCTAGGAATTCCTTACATTCTGATCGTTAGGTTGGCAACATAATAATGACATTCCTCCTCCTACTCCCCCGCTCTCCCTCAAATTTATCAGGACAGAGGACATTCTAAATCGACTACATTTCGTTTCATCCGTCTTGTCACACTTTTTGTATAGAATTACTATGTAGCCAGTGGCCAAGTTATATGAAACAAGGAGTAGTGAAATTAATGTTTGTCACTTTCTCATAGCATATTTTTAGTAGCAGTTGAAGGGAAAAAGCATGAGTCTGTTCATGCAGGGCTTTACCATGTCATCTCTATACTATAATTACTCTGAGAGTATTATGGCAATAGGTTCCATGTAATAAAACATGTTTTAATTTTCTGCTAAATATAGTGGTCCCACTGTTTTTTGGTATTTTCCCAAATGTTCGTAATATTCCTATAAGTCATTTTTATGGTGTCAGGAAAGAATCTGTCATTTTAATTTCTATTAGAACTTTTTATACTTTTATACAGGTTGGTTTATTATACAACTTGTATTTGTTTTTTATACAACAAAAAAATTGAGAACTATGACAAACTATCTATCTATCTATCTATACCCTCACGCCACATCCCTTGCAGGGTAGGCAGAGAGGACAGAGCGCCAGACAGCCCTATCCTTACACACACTCCTAGCTTCCGTCACATTCATGCAATTAGTCATACACGCTCTCCGATTCCTTTTACTCAAAACGCGTCCATCCTTGAGGATCTGGTCGACATGATCGGACCAGGTCAGTCTCGGACGGCCGCGCTTTCTCACCCCTCTTCGCTCATTCAGATATATCTTTTTTGTCATCCTGTCATCGTTCATTCTCTCAACATGCCCAAACCATCTTAGTTTGTTTACTTTCATTCTTGTATAGAGATCACTCTGAATTTCGTATAGAAATCGTAAAACGATTGAGCAAAGAGAATGTCATGTGCGTTTTTGACAAAAACCCATAAGAACATTATTAAATCCCAAAAAAATACTTTTTAGAAATAAGCTCAAGGGACAAAAGCTCAAATCTAATTGGATTTTTAAAATAAAATCAATTGTATCTATTGGTATACGATTTCTTTCAGTATGTTACAAACTAGCACAGATTAGAAAATAAACAAGCGGATCTAAAATTGGATAGACAATAAAATAGTCAACATTTTATAAATAATTCATCTACTGGAATCCAAGTAGAAAGTTTGGGCTTTTATCCATTGAGGATATTTCTTTTAAGGGCTTTTGTCTTTTTTGGGATTTATTCATGTTGAGCAACATTCTTATAAGTTTATCTCCGGGAACCGTTACACACTGATTCTGTGTTTGTACCATCCAGATACGTTAAATTTTTTAACGTATGTGTTGCAGACAAGATAAATCATTGTGCATTCTCCAGGGACGGATATTCCTACAGGACAACTGGGGCGACGCCCACCCAAAAATATTACGTCCTCCCAAAAATATTACTCCACAAACGCATATAAAATTTAAGTATGTATGTATGTATCTACAGTATCTATACACAGTATGTATATGGAAGTATAACTACCAACCATCTACCAACCAACATTATACAACTTATGAATAAGATACCGTATTATATTACCGTAGGTAGTATCCTTCTCGAAGATACTACCTACCTATAATACGCTAAGCTGTGACTATGAGCTATATACGATATTATTATGCAATACCATCTGGTATGGGCAACGTCGAGTCTTGCCCAGGATTTCTATAGAAAACATGACCTGCTTCATTTATGGTTTCAGTACTCGGATGTAAGAGCATCGAAGGGCAAATGTTATGTCGCCCCTATGGGTCCCCAAATTTTATTATAAGGTTTAGTAGATGGCCATAAACAAAAAGAATAGATAGAATTTCTTAGCCACAATACAATGACGATACTTTTACTAATGCACGCTTACTATTAGACCGAATTCGACTCCCCGGCATAGAAAGTCGCATAGGTACAAAAATGTGCTCACTAGACACCACCAACACATGTACGGACACCCGAAATTTCTCTATTTATCTAAATAGTTTTTTTAATTACTGTTTTTTGGACACATTTTTACCATCATTTTACAAACTTTGTTCAAACTCGATAGTTGCATAACGTTGTTACACACGTTCGGTTAATAATTATTATATCCTATTTTATTTTCTATTTTTAGTAATATGCAATAGGTATGCAAGAGCGTTTAGTGTTGTTCTGTAATTTGTTAAGTGTTTCCCTAAATTTTAAATTTTAAAGTTCAATAGGTATAATATAATACTGTTTAGTGTTGATGGTCTTTAGTATGACACGTAAAGTTTTTCTCTAAATTATAAATTTGTTTTGTTACTATTCAATAGGAATATAAGGGAGTTTAAAGTTGTATTTGGTGTGATATACGTGTAAGTGTTTCTCCAGTGTTTAAATTTAGTAGGTAAAGTACTTTTTTGTAAGTACGTATTATTTGTGTTTATACTGGACATATCGTAAAATCGCAATTTACGCCGACCATGAATACTGTAAAGGCTTTGCTTGGAAAATCATTACCATACGAAGATAAATTGAGTGTGAAAGTTTTGGGCCCACATCGTCCTGACTTAAAGTTAAATCAGGAATATTTGTGTAAATCTAAAGTCTATTCACGCAAATTTAATCGAAATATGTATGAAAAATACTCGTGGCTCTGTGGATGCGAGGAAAAGAACGCATTCTTCTGTTTTCCTTGCCTCATTTTCGGAAACGAAGATGTTTGGGGAACTACTGGTGTTAAGGATTTAAAACATCTCTCTGAAAAAATGACCAAACACGTTTCATCCAAAAAACATATGAGTAATAATCTCAGTTTTAGTCTACTTGGAAAGATAGATATTAGAAAGCAATTAAATGATGGATACAGGCAATCAGTCATAAAGCAACATGAGGCCGTCGATAAAAATAGACATGTTCTATCCAGAATAATCGATTGCGTAAAATTTTGTGGAGTGTTCGAACTTGCACTACGAGGAAGAGATGAGACCGAAAATTCAGAGAATCCCGGCATTTTCAGAGGATTGGTCAACTTTGTTTCTTCATTAGACAATGCATTAAAAGAACATTTGGATACCTCATCTGCATTTAAAGGCACATCAAAGACAATTCAGAATGAATTGTTAGATTCGATGCTAATAGTTTGCAGAAGAGAAATTAAGAAGCAGATTAACCATGCAGACATAGCGATTCAAGCAGATGAAACTACGGATGCTGCATGCATGACCCAAATGTCTGTTATTGTTAGATACTTGAAGAACTCGAAGGTTATAGAAAGATTTTGGGGATATTTTAGGCCTAGCAATCATACAGCTGAAGGATTGGCGACGGTATTAATCGACCAGTTGAAAGAGATCGGGGTTAACAATACTCCAAATAAATTGATCGCCCAGACTTATGATGGGGCTTCTGTAATGAGTGGTGTTCGCGGAGGCGTCCAAGTTTTGGTCAGAGAAGTATACCCCCAGGCAAAATTTATTCACTGTTACGCGCACCAAAGTAACCTTATCATGCAAGAAGCCTCGAATAATATCACTGCAGCAAAAATATTTTTTGCCAACATACAGGGTATATCGACTTTTTTCTCCAGATCAGCTAAACGAACGCAAATATTAGATAGCATTGTAAATAATCGTTTACCCAAATCTGCACCTACTAGGTGGAATTTTCAAAGCCGGGCTGTAAATTCTATTTACGAACATAAGGACTTGCTATTGGAGTGTATGGAACACATCTACGCGACGGAAAAAAATGATACATCGGCTATCAATCAAGCGTGTGGATTTGTTAGATTACTGAAAAATAGAGACTTTTTGTATTGGTTAAACTTTTTTCATAAGGTAATGCCAAATGTCGATATTTTATTCAATCAGATCCAAAAGGATTCAGTTAATTCCTCGGCTATGTTCGATATAATCAATAATTTTGTTAGGTCTATAAAAACAATTCGAGATGAAATTCCTGTTGAAACGCTTGATTGTATTCAATCGCAGTCATCAAAACGAAGACGGGTGGAATCTGTTGGAGAACAAAATGGGGTAATGGGGTTAACTGGAAGAAATCGCAGTTCTGCGATAAGTTCGCCCTAGTAAACAACCTTTTATAATCTGTACTATGTCCATTTTGTATATTTATATGTGTTTGTTGTTTACTTTAAGTTTAAATAAATAAATAAATAAGTAATTGCGATTAATTATTGTGACAACATTATCGCAAGGTCTCAAGAGCGATTTCAATTTACGGGACACCTGTCGGCAGCTAAATTGTTTGTGGTAAGATTTTTCAAAGACTACCATAAAGTGTTTCCTACAAAAGACTTTACAACTACACTGTCGGAGTACCCAATTATTGATGGACGTAAATTTAAAACAGAATTAGAAGTTTTATATAGTCGGGACGATATACATTGTGCGAGTGGAGCTGTAGCCTTACTACAATTAATAGTAGAAAATAATTTAAGTGAAATATTTTCAGAGTGCGTGAAAGTACTCTCAATAATAACGACGTTGCCAATGATGACAGTTGAGAATGAGAGATGTTTCTCAACGCTCAAAAGGATCAAAACATTTTTGAGGAACACAATGGGCCAAGACAGACTTAATGCATTAGCAATGTTATCTATAGAAAAAAGACTGATTAATTCGATGAGTGATTTTAATCAGCAAGTTATAGACGTTTTTGCTCAAGGGAAGAATCGTAGGATGGATTTTATTTATAAGTGATTGATTGAAATCTTATTTATCTAGTGTTTAGTGACTTGTTTTTATTTAATAGTACTGTTGAAAGTTTTAGTTTTAAGACAGCCCAATTAAGTGGATAAATAATAATAGATAATAAACCAAGTATTTACATAAGCGTTGTTAACCAAGCACCTGATGATGGGATGCAATTACAAGTATCCACCTTGTGACTAATTGGTAAGTCTTTTAATTTATTTTTGTTCATGTAAAAAATGAAAATAATCAATGATAAGTAACCAATTGCAGTTTTAGTCAATAACGTTTCGTTTATATCAGGTTTACTATATATTCGTATATTGTATATTACGTACCATCTTAATGTTGCGGCTTGAAATACGTAGTGGTTTTGATCAATTTGGAAAGATAGATATTAGAAAACGAATAGGTAGATGATGGATACATCCACCATAAAATAATCGATTGCATAAAATTTTCAGAGAAGTATACCCCCAGGCAAAATTTATTTTAATTAGTATCTTCGATAAGTATCTGCCTGGTGACAAATTAGTATCTTCTAATTAGTATCTGTCTAGTGACTAATTGGTAAGTTTCTTACTTATTGTTTAAAAAAATAAAATAATCATGATAAGTAGTTCCAATTGCAGTTTTCGTCAATAGCGCTTCGTTTAGATCAGGTTAATATATATAACATTACGTACCAAACTTAATGTTACAGCTTAAAATATGTATTAGGATGGGGGAAGACAGAAAAAGTCAAGGATGGCGCTGGTATTAGGTATTTATCGTTTTAGGTAGGTATATTGGATTTTAGTTTTGCCTCACTGCCCTCCCATCCCCCCAACCCACGAGCCGCCACTGGCATTCTCTATAATATAGTTGTAATAAGTTTCGTAACTTGTTGTTGACTCTTATAAAGAATTTAAACATGCAACAACATGACTCATCAAAATATAAAAATAGTTTTGTTTTTTTCAATGATAATGAAATAGGTTCACAGGTTATGATAAGAAATTTACATACCCTATTGAAATTTGATATAAATTACAGGACATAGATTGATAGTATCAATTTAGAAGTAGTAGAGCAGCGATTCTCAAACTGTGGAGTACTATAATACATTATTATTCTATGGTGGGCCCCTCCTTGGGGAGGGGTCGTTTCATGACGGGGAGGGGGGGGGTGCCAATTTATAAGGATAAAAATTCAAAAGCAGAAATTTGGATTGGAAATTGAGATAAACCATGATGAGAAAATATCCAGTAGAGACCTAGTTTTAGGTTAAAGAATATCAGTATTATTATCCAATAAATTGAATTTTGGTAGTATACCTACCTACATATTATTAACCCATAAGAATATTGCTCAACAATAATAATTACCAAAAAAGACAAAAGCCCTTTTTGAAATATCCCTAAGGGATAAAAGCCAAAACTTTCTAGTTGGATTCCAGTAGATGAATTATTTATAAAATATTGACCATTTTATTGTCTATCCCATTTTAGATCCGCTTATTTATTTGCTTATTTTCTAATATATGGTAATTTCTCTCATACTGAAAGAAATCGTATATTAATAAATACAATTAATTTTATTTTCAAAATCCAATTAGATGAACATATTTCTAAAGGGTTCCTTTTTAGGGATTTATTCATGTTGAGCAATATTCTTATGGGTTTTTGTCAGGTCACCGTAACTCTTACAGCCGCCATTTTGGTATTAATAGACCACGTTACGTAATATTTACCTAATTATATTATGTAATTCGTATTCGGGGACTCAACTATGACGTAATATTTCGCGGCATTAAGGTTCAAAATAGCATGATGAAATGTTAAAAATAGCGTTTTTTTATTTTTTGGGTTAATTTCGCTTCAATCAAAAATCTTTTACGGTCATTCCCTAGTTCGTTGTGCCAACTCAATTTTTTTTCAAAGCAAATTTAGTAAGGTTGTTGAGATTTATATGGTCTGTAAAACTATTGAATGGAAGGAAAACTATTGAATACCAAATTAAAAATGGTTAAAGATGGGAAGACCTCTCTTGGTAAAAAAAAAAATATACTGGGAAGTCCAATATATGTATCTACCATAAACAATGTGGATTCCATAGTTCTCTATGGATCAATTGCGCAAACAATAGACAATAATATAAAAATAAGTTGGTAATATAACAGCTAAAACATTGTTTTCTACTTACTTACACAGTACTTGCTTTTCTAAGTAGAAAAATATTGGTTTTGTTATAATTATTATTTAATTAAAAATTTATTTCTATATAGATATTGAAAAATTGTCTAAATATTATGCTTTTAGCTGACTGAAAATAAAAATATGTATTTTGAATTTGGGAGGCAAAATAATACTTTTTATTTATTTATACTTTAAGTGAACAAAACAAACATCAAGACATTCGCTCACTAGGGCAAGCGCACATATTGGGATTTTTCTATAAAATATATGAGGTCAATTTTATAACAAATTAAGTGCAGACTTGCAGACTAACTAAAATAAGACATTTTTTTTTTCAATTATTTCATAACTTAAAATCATTATAAAACGCACTTATTTTAATTCCAAAATTTATAGAATTGGACCTGGTAAACAGTTGTAGAAAATATTTATTAATTTACAGTTTAGGTGAACAAAATAATTCATAAAATTTATTCACTAGAGGGAGCTTATCGCAGTGCTGCGATCTATGCCAGTTAACATTAACAGTATAATATAAAATTGAAAGTAATACGTACAATAAGACACTTGAAGAAGATGTGTTAGTTTTAAAGATGATTTTGTGAAATAGCTTGTTGTCGGACTTGACTCCACACACACGACACAACCGCACTCGTCAACGTCCCGACAGGTAAAAGCTGCTGAAAACAAACTAGAATACAACTTAAATTCTAACTTCTATAAGCGTTATTATTGTTGTTGTTATATTATTGTTATGATTTGTTTTGAAATAGAAATAAGTTGGAGCTATTTTTATTGTTACCTGAATAGATGCGCTCGACAGACATTTTACTGTTTGTACAAAATGCTACCATACCTACATTTCTGTATTATAAATAAAACAATATGTCTGGGCGAATGAAAGAATAGAAATGGATCTAACAAAGCCATAACAAAGCTGTGCATTGATTACAATATGTTTTATTGCACTGCACTGTAGATGGATAGGTAATAAAACATTTTTTGTATTGTTGACGTCGCGTTCTCTACAATAAAATAAAATTTGCATTATTTTGTTAGGTTAGGATCCATTTTGAATTATTTTACGACTACGTTAAACATAGATAATAATTAATAATACATGCTTTTCTAAGTGGCGCGACGCAAAAAAATGTTTTCAGACAATGTTAACACGACAAAATGTCTCCCGACTCCCGACATACGAGTTGGTAATTTTAACTGGAATTTATGAAAATTGCTTTTTTTATACTTTATTTTTTATCTTACAAGTAGGTAGGTACGTATCTGTTGTGATTTCTGACAGATCAATGACAATTACACACTCAGTTTCTATGTGCATAAAAATATCAATATACGAAAGCAATTAAAAATAGTATCTACCTAACAAACTACAAAAATATCACATTAATTACCACATCGTTTTTCATTATTCGGAAATTATTGTGCATCTGGCAGAGGTCACTCGTTCTTTAGGGGTGGAATGCCAATTAATAAAAAAAAATGATTATAGTGCATCCCTTAAATTACAATTGTTTCATAAAGAATTGCCTGTGGCATTATAAAAAAAATAACTATTTTTCTAAAATAAATTGCCTGCTTATAATTTTTTTTTAGGAATGTCTTACAATTCGGCCACTTCTAGTAAGCATCGAAGCTGACGCCGCCCCTGTTTGTAATGCGCATAGTGCAGTCGCACTCAGGGAATTTTGACATCCCTGTATATTTATAGGTTATGTTTTGTTATGTAGATGTTATATATCTAACATGGAGATAGGTACATATATGAATTATTTCAAAATTCCTTATTTTTGTTTACATTGATGGATTGCTTCAGAAGGCGACATATTGTCCAGACCTTCTGTTTGGGAATTTTCCATTCCTCGACTGTCACGAATCAATACCACGCACATCACCAAAATACAAGTATATATTTTTTGTGCGAAACATCGGATTTTCTGCATGTCGTAGTTGAAATAACAAGATGTCTGTAAATATATGTTGAGATAACTAACAAAATCTAGTTTTGAAAGTCGTCAATCGAACACCTATCGCTGAACTCGTAAACCACAATACTATATTAGTGCAGTAAGGAGAGGAAATTTAATGGCATTTCTAGGAAAAAACTATAGACATTTTTTTCTCCATCATACTTTACGTATTTGGGGGCGCTGAATCCGAATTTTAACTTTGCCACCTCGTAAATGTGATGCGTTCTGAGATATCTCAGAAAGAAAGAGAAAAAAATGATTTTTTTACATACTTCGACTGATAATTCAAAAAGTATTCATTTTAGAGAAAAGAAGCTTAGGACAAGAATAAACATCACTAAATTTCCTACAAAATGACATATAAATCTTTTTTGTGGCATAAACCGTTAAGGCATCAGAGCGAGCTAAAATAGGGCGTAATTTTCACCCTACAGCCAAAAATTATATATGTTTGTAATTTTTCGCTCATAACTCAGAACCTTCAAACTTTTGAGCAAAAATATCTAAGAGAAAAATAAAGTGCACATTTTTTTCTTTAATTTATGCTACCAGTGTTTCGTCGACGGACAAACAGTCTAGGCGCTAGAGCGCATTGAAGTTTAGTATAGTACATTAGAAGCAGTTTTGACTATTATTTAAACTGATATATAACGATCAAAAAATACTTAATTGTAGGCAGTGCACTTGAATATATAAGAACAAAGGCTGTTATATTTATATTTTAAGGTTTGCCACCACTTAATAGTGCTGCGTTTATAGAAATGTCAGAATAACTCAGAAACAATAGCTATTTCTTTGTTTTTTTGTCCATATTTTAAAAATTTAAAACTTTAAAGGAATTATTTTATTGAAAAAGTAAACTACATTTAATTATCTATGAATCACTTCTACATTTTTTTTAAATCAGATGAACCATTCAAGAGCCAGAGCGCTTTAAAATTAAATCAAAATGGAAAAATCGTCCAATTACTGTACTTTCTTTGGTTTCTCGCCTACAGATGAGAAGGTAGCATAAATTAAAGAAAAAAATGTGCACTTTATTTTTCTCTTAGATATTTTTGCTCAAAAGTTTGTAGGTTCTGAGTTATGAGCGAAAAATTACAAACATATATAATTTTTGGCTGTAGGGTGAAAATTACGCTCTATTTTAGCTCGCTCTGATGCCTTAACGGTTTACGCCACAAAAAAGATTTATATGTCATTTTGTAGGAAATTTGGTGAAGTTTATTCTTGTCCTAAGCTTCTTTTCTCTAAAATGAATACTTTTTTAATTATCAGTCAAAGTATGTAAAAAAAGCATTTTTTCTCTTTCTTTCTGAGATATCTCAGAACGCATCACATTTACGAGGTGGCAAAGTTGAAATTCGGATTCAGCGCCCCCAAATACGTAAAGCATGATGGAGAAAAAAATGTCTATAGTTTTTTCTCCGCGAAAATACGATATTATTGTACTATATTGATATTTAAAATTTTCATAGTTGACTCAATAATCTTAAGGTTTTTGGCCGTTGGTTCATGGTGGAAGTCCAGTTTTAAGGTAAGAATAAAAAAAATATATACCTATATACTTAGTTTTAAAGTCCACATTAATGACTTTATTAAATTACGCGACTAGTGTTCGAGGATTTTCACCCTCATCATCAGGCGTTTGACAATAAAGTAAACAGAACAGGACCATATATAATCTAAGGTAAACAGGAATATAGAGACAGTGATTATTTATAACAATTGAAATAATTGACTCAGTTGATTGGAGCTAATCTCTCCATATAAACAAAATCTCCGGACAATAATGAACTGAGTTGAAATAATTTATTGATTGTTTGAACTCAGCTTTGAAGATTAACCTTATGGAAGAACATTGTAAAATTATTTGTAAAATAAAAACACTGTTTTTACTTCCACTATTTATTTTTGAGTACTTACATACACTTAGCTTAGCTTTGAAAGATCTCTGGTGTGTGTACTCAAAAATAAATAGTGGAAGTAAAAAACAGTGTTTTTATTTTACATATAATTGAGTTGAAATAGCTTCATTCGGGATCGTAGAAAATAATAATAAGAGGCACAGACCTATATATTTTATCGTGTGAATGTAATATTACTTACCTTTTCTTGTTTTTGTGTTATCGTGGTTAATTTTTCAATATTTGTTGTAAAAGAGTATTACTTCGGTGTAGCAAAAAAATAAATAAGTAGAATAATAAACATGCGTACCTCACACAAAATATATGACTTTTTGTATAAAATAATCATTTGTGAGCTACCACGTATTATTTTCTTACATCAAAGTGTGCTGTTGACGATAGTAAGTTTGACTAAGTACAATAAGCCTCGATGATTCGGACTTTATTCATTTGAAAAATAAAACTATTTTTGTACATGGCATGCCCTTATAAAATTGATTTTTTTTTTATAACGACATATTTCTAGCTTACTGATGTGCCAAAGATGTAGATATTTGGGTTAACTCATTTATTTAAAAAAGATAGCACTCATTTGTCTAATGAATTAGATTAATTAAAATTTACCAATTGAAATGTACAACTATCACCTAAATCAAATGAACGAAGAAGTCCTCAACAAAATCAAAGGAGGAAGACACCTGCTCAATGCAATAGCAGAAAGACGTGCCAGATGGATCGGCCACATAGTGTGTCAAGAGGGTCTCCTATTTGAATTAATTGAAGGAATGAACGAGGGGACAAACTACAGAGGACGACCAAGGAAAGAATACCTGGACGAGCTGCGTCAGGATATGGGCTTTGCCTCATATAAAGTATTAAAAAGAACCGCACAGGACAGGGATGAGTGGAGAAGGAGACATGGGGCTTTGCTGCAAACCAATCAAAGCAGGCAAAACAATTAAAACTAGAGAAGAAGAAATCAAAGATGTGCATAATTTTAAGGCGTCGCGCCGGTACATTCTAAAGTTATTGAAATTTGAAGAAGAAAATGTAAACACAGGCACAAATGAAAGACATAGAATTATAAATATATAATCTAAGATGAAAGATAAATTTAAATAAAAGCATGATAGTACAATAACTGTACTACAATAATTTTGGGATAATATACCTATTGTATATATTGATTTCATAATTTCTAATCATTTGATAAGGTTTTTTTTTTAATTATTTACATCCCGATAAGAGGGAATCTACCGCCCTTTCTATGCAACCATAGAGCCAACAGACTTCACTTAAAAATGTAAACAAAATTGTCTATTGTTGTGTATTATTTTGATGATAAAAAAATTCTCATACATATTTTGGATATTGTTTGTTGTTAACATAAATAATATTTTATTGTTATAGTCTCAAATTACCGGAATAGTTCCCATAGGGCACCAGCAGGCAAACAGACATTTAGGTATGTCGTCTTATTGTCTAAATAATCTAAAAAAGGTTCATTTTTGAAGCCTGCAGGTAGAAAACAGACCCAAAATATTTCATCTTGATCAAAATATGAACATTTTGTCTGAGTTATGTTTTAGTTTTAAAATATTTCATCTAAAATATTACTCTTAATTATATTACGTGCATTATTATACGCAATTTAACATATTTATTAATATTATAATTTATAAACTAAAATAATAAATAAATAGTTATCGTGTGGTGCTCGTTCGGAAATCAAAATATTTTACATAGAGCTGCGTGAATCAATAATTCTCAAGTATTGTTACAAATTAACAAATGCCTAACAATTAGGTAATGAACAATAATAATAATTTAAAGTGAACCTTTACAATTTTATGAAGTGAACATTTCGTCATAATAGCTAGAAAATTTTGTGATTGATCTTTGAGTAAAAAAAATGTAGCCGATTCTGTAATTAATTTACAAAAAAAAAAAACAAAGTGTGTACTTTTGTAAATAATAATGACACCAGTGAATGACACTAAAAAACTATAATAAAGTTCCATCAACTAAATATATGCATAAGTACTGGTTTAAAACATTGATCTTATTACTCTTATCACATAAGTAGTCTTATCAGTTAGAAGTGTTAGAATCTTGGTATTTTCGGGTAAGTTTCGGGCATAGAAGGTTTCGGGTCTAAATTTTCACACTTTTTCACATGACTTTATGTACTGTAAAAAAAAAATCAATACAAAAACCTTTGAGTCTGATGACAGTACACCACGTAAAATCCAACTACACCTAACCAAATCACAAGAATGTTAGAACTAAGGTTAGAACCTTAGGTTAGAAGCGTAGGTATAATATCATGCGCGAAGCTACCTAAGAACACGATTCCCATCGAGTTACCTTTTGGATAAAATTATAGGTATAATAGTGTCTTATTTGACGTAATCCAATAATAAATGTTAGTCCCGGCTTCCCTTCTGCAGAAATCCACCCTTCTGTTTTAACATATGAGAGTGCTGGGTGACTTATTTGTTATTTAAAAGTAAGACGGAGAGCTTTGAACTCAGCTGTCTTGATGTCCTCTTCGTTCGGTTTATAAAATATTATGTTACGTTAACATTACCCAATAGTTTTCCCTTATGCTTGTAATGAATTCAATTATGAAATTACATAATAGCTAATAGAATGACTGTTGTGCTTTTAAAGAGTTTTGCGTGACATAAATCGACATTCGCACCAGAGGCGAATCTAGAGAATGTTTTACATCTGACAAACCAAACCACAAACGAGGTTCAATTCGTATAAGAATGCGCCGAGAATTCAAATAAACGTCATTATTTCGTGAATTTTTATAAAAAGTATAATTTTATTTCGGTCCTTAGTTTAAAAAAATGAACGTTAATAAAAAATACCTTTTCATAAAGTGCTACACATTATTTGAATTCTCGGCGCATTCTTATGAGAATTCTTCTAAATGACGCGTTTACCGTAATCCTACATGTTCAAAACAAACTTATGTTGTGATTTTATACAAACACAGCATTCACCGGTTTCCCCAATTCAGGGAAATACCATATATTATTAGTGGCATTTACAAAGGTTTTTAATATAAGAATGATTTCAGATCTAGGTTTTGATAAAGTCCATCGCTCGCAAATATATTCAAAATGCAGTGTACCTAAGCGGTTAACATGTGTTCCAGTGTTGCGAAATGCAAAATACGACACTACCAACACTGGAAGTAGAGCCAAGGATGTTCTCAAATATCTTAACTTGTATTGTAATGCACATTGTATTTTTACAAATTCGCCGCCTCTCAAGGCGGCATTACCTAAGCGATAGTTGTAAAATTCCGTCTCCTATTGACGCCACTGTATGGCAGTGGTTGTACTCAATTACAGCGTCTGGGTTTAATGTTTTTTTTACTTTAATTGTTCTCAGTAAGTATGTTATGTTGTCAACATCGCCTCATAGACGCCTTTACTGTTATTATTTAACTTACAAGTCATGGTGCCCTACATGGAACCAATGGAACTTTACTGCGGGGGTCACAACAATTGGTTTAAAGGGGCATATGCACTGAGAAAAAATTCGTTCTATTTTTGCTTCAACTTTTTCAAATTTTGTATGAGAATGTTAGCTCGAAATAAGAATAACGTAAGCGACAAAGTTAATTATACCTTTTTAAAAGAAACCTGGAAAGAAATTTAAAAATCTAAACGAGCCGATTTGTTAAGATTATAATTACCAGTATTTTGGCAAAATTATACTTTTATATCTAACATACTGAACGGAAAATCTTCAGATCCCTTAAATTTTAGGGGTACTTTAGGAATACTTTTTTATTCAAGTAATTTCCAAATCCTGTAATTCTAAAACAGCCGATTTGTAGTCCATACTTTCATCTATCACTATCTTCAGTTTCAAGACGATTCCCTCAGTATTGGCTGAGTAAAATTCAGGGCGCCGAAGCTCAATGACAGCATATAGGACCTTAAGTAAATGCACACTTTCACAAGTTTACTATTTAAAAAGGGCAAAAAATCGTTCTCTAAATTAGCACCTAATTCTGTGAAAAATGAAATCATAGGAACTTTTTTTATTTTTCTTTTTAATTTAAAAAAGAATCTATGTCCATCGAAAACAAACGCATCTTGGACTGGTTTGTACACTTCCCTGAAGCTAATTGAAATCGTGTCTTGAAGTGGAGTAAATTAAAAAAACCGCGCATTATAAGTTGTTATTATTTTATATTATTTTCACCCAAAAAGTCATAACTAGTTAGACCCTTATAAATCTTTTATACTCTCAGACATTCTTCCATAAAAAATACCCAAATCTATTTCTCTAAGTAACAATTAATAAAGTTAATATTGAATACAATACTTTTAATAAATTGTTTACGACCCCTGAGCCACCGTCTGCCTGAAACATGAAGTCTGGAAATAACATAATTGTTTAATCGCCAAGGCACTTGACTTGAATTCCAGACATGAGATTTATGGCTGATGGTGATTTCTGATGTAATATAATAATTTACCTATTTGTTTGTTTCGTTCTCAGTAGAATAAATGGTTAAGTAATGCCCCTCTATGACACACGACCGGAAAGTTCTAAGATTCAGGATTCTGATTCCGGAAGCTCGAAAATCCATACAATTTGACTACTCTCCAGACACGTCCTGAATGTTAGATCGATCTGTCAGAATTGTCAGAATACACTGACGATATTTTTTAAGTGACACGCTTGTCGATCGATTTTAATATTTTTAACCAATAAGGGTGTAAAGTAAATGCAGTGCGCCTAGCGGTGCGGTCGAAAGAGCTCTGACAGATTCATACAAATTTTTGTTCGATTCGTTTCATTTTTTTTTGCAGATTCATACTAATTTATGTTCCCTTTAAAAAAACAAAGGAATTGTGTGAAAATTTATAACTCTTTTACGTGAGATTACGAAGTAAAACACACCGATATTTGACTATAAAAATATTGATTGACAACAATATCAGTCTATGGATCTATGGTACTAGAAAGTAATCTGATTTTAAGACGACTGGCCACACACGTACGGAAGTTTCTAACTAAGAAGAATCTAAAATTAAGTAAACTGAATGTCAGCTAGTGTATGATGGGCCTAAAGCGTGATAAAAAGCGTAGTATGTATTAGCGGCAGTCAGGGGGAATCCCCTAACAAAGCTTATTAGTTATTAGACATCGGGTTACAAAAAGATACTCCCGGCGCCATCTAGTGGAGTGGATGATAACCCGGAAGTATTCTACTAATAGTCGCATCCAATCCTCGATTGATGGCGGTCCAAAATTCGTACATCATGAATTAATGTTCTTGAGTCTTGACGTAACTGATTTTGGATAAATAAGTAAATTTGTACTTTTCGGAGAAATTTAACATTCATTAAAAACTTGTAAAACATCAATGAAAAATGCTTATGTCACTATATCCATTAATAGCAAATGTACCTATACCCTATACATCAGGGATGGGGAAATAGAATTTGAGAAGGGGCATATCAGAAATTACGGCATTTAGACGGGCCAATAAGAGTTTATTGAAAGCAAGGCCGTTAACAGATAAAAAAAGGTAACAACCATGAGTAGCTTCGATGCTATGTGGGGTAAAAAAAATATAAATTTTCAAATGGAATAAAGATTAGTAAATAGCGCCGCAGACAAAATTATTTTGTAAAAGCAGTGAATTGAGGAACCTTGTTATTCAAAAATCGCGACAGCACCCAAAAACTATGACGCGGACCAAATTTAATGCAACTTTTACTACTTACTGTGATATTGAGGTAGTCGGTAGCCTGGTTGGTAACGCCAGCGGCGCGAGTTCAATCCCCGACTTACTCCACTTCACAATTTAGTTGTACAAAGAAAAAAAACTTGTACAAAGATGTATTTGGGTTTATTATATTATATTTAAAAAAATGATTCGCGGGTCGCATCGGAACTTATTGAGGGCCGGATTCGGCCTGTGAGGCGCTATTTTCTCATCCCTGCTATACAAAGTATAACATGGAAATAGTTTCTAATTAATTGTGTTTTTTCGTAAGCTATTTTAATGTACTTATCTCGAAGCTTTCCGAATAGAGCTTCTAATGTAACTTAGGTGCACAAAAGAACTTTTGTTGGTTCAGGGGTAGGTGTTGATACTAAATAACAATTAGGTACCTTAGGTCACTACACGCTTTCATAAGGTCATTACCTAATTTATCTTTTATCAAATCTACGTCGGTACCTACTCGTTACTATTAATAGTATGAACATGAACCCCAACCTATATTCCTCTAGCCAATTTATTTATTCAATAGAGAATGACTTTGCTATATTATTTTGTTTTTCAGTTACATAACCTATGTATCATATAGCTATATATAAAAAAATAAAGGCTTAACATGGTAACCTGAAGAATGTTTTTTCTGCTATTAATTATTGTTTTCGTGTTATTTTTTTTTATTCCGTGCTATGAAATGGTTTGAGAATGTCGAGTCGATGGTGTCAGACTTGTTCCATTCGGGTTAAAAGGTTACTGATTGATACAGGGGTCAAAACTGGTCAGCAAAATCAGTAGACGTCAGTTTTTTTAACTGGTCAGTCTAGTCAGTTTTTTTAAATCATGGCCAGTTTTTAGGGTAGGTAAAAACTATTAAAGCCCTATTAAACATAATGACCTCAGATTTTTTTTTGCCTGTGGCGCTAAGTATGCCTATTACTGTTAATCATATTTTTTGTATTTTTAATTAAAGACTTTAAACCAGATTTGCATTACGACCTTCTCTCAATTTCAGAAAAAAAAATGGTCTGCGGCGATATTTACCATTTTTTTTAGTTCTGTAGTTCTATAAAAAAAATTTAAATTTTCTGCCAATTTGGGTTGATTGGCAGAAATCGCCAACAGGCGATAAATCCGCCCTTTGTGTGTAAATTTATGTGCAATAAAGTTTTTATTTATTTATTTAAAAAAAAAACTATTCGTTGTTGTACAATGACAGTATTAAAGTAATAAAGTATTTTTATCTGCATTTTCATGTTTAGAACGTTTAGGTAGACAGTAAAAGTCAGTATTTTTGAACTCCTGGGTCAGTAAAATCTGTATTTTTGAACACTGCAACCTATTTTGACCCCTGCTGAAATTACGAGTAAAAACTGTTATAGAACCTTCCTTAATTTTTTTTAATGAATCTGGGTTTATTTAAATAAACCCAAATACATCTTTGTACACTTCTCATAAAGCTTAAAAGCTTGTGTTGCGAAGTGGAGTAGGTCGGGGATTGAACCCGCGCCCACTGGATTAACAGTCGAGCGCGTTACCAACCAGGCTACCGACCGCCCCAAAAATTCTATACATATCAATCATTACACCTAGCTACAATTTCTAATGTTTATAGGTACGTTGCGGACTTGAGGTTAAAGGCATGGCACCAAGAATGACGTCACAGTCAAGCCCACGGCATTAAGGTTCAAAATCGCGTGACAATCGCATGATAAAATGGTAAAAATAGCGTTTTTTCCATTTTTTGGGGTTAATTTTGCGTCTATCAAAAAACTTTTACGGTTATTCCCTAGATTTTAATGCATATCATAAGTACAAAAAAAAATTACTACGCGACTTTCGGGAAACGAGATTCCGTCTTTCGGAAAAAAGATCAGAGGTGTTTTTAATTTTTTTTTTGAGAAATCTATACAAGATATAAAAAATCTATTACAGTTATTCCCTAGATAAAGGTTCAATGCATCTACCCTATTTTGTTCCAAAGCATATTTAGTACCGGTTGTCATGATAGAAGGTCTCCCGTTTTTAGAAATTTTTGAAATGTCGGTATGCACACTCTTAAGGTTTATTACTGTAATGTTATAAATTAGTTAGGTACTTACATGTTACGGTGTTACGTACGTAACGCAAACGTAACACGTGTTTAGCGGGTAGTTACCCTTGGATGTGGGTCATTACCTTGCAGGTAGCAGATTGACCTCACAATTTAGCATTATGTCATCCAAATAAATTGCCTATTATATGAAGACTACAGGGGAAAAACAAGGAATGTCAGTAAAAATCCAAAATTAAAGGGTCCAAAATCCAAAAGTAATAATGCCATCTAGTGCCATTTGCGTGTACCTATAATCCTGCAAAATTGCCAAAGCAACAAAAGTCGTTGTCACCGTCTATGACGGTTTTATTGGTTATTTGTAAGGCAATAATCATGACATGAGGGTCCGCGCGCAGTAATCAAAAACCTTCGATGTCACTGAAATGTCAATATGTCCAGTACCTACATATAGTAGTTTATTATTAAAAAAGCGTTAACAATGAATGTCAGTGGCACTTAAAAATTAAATGTTGATATACGCAAATGTGCCTTTTATTGACATTCCTTGTTTCCCCCCTGTAGTCTTCATATACGAGTATTTACATCTAATCAACCCCATATATGTTACCATCTAAGAAAAAATAATTTAATCACTGCTTTTTTTTTACTATGGATATAGTAATATAAATAGTTATTTCAAAAACGAGTCACGACTTTAGATGAGATTTTCCTTAAGAAGAAAATTGCCTTAACCCTCTCACTACCGGAATATAATAAAGGGGTTATAGAATTCTTTTGACTATGGATTTAATATCTATATATTTTTATATGAATTTAGAACAAAAAAAAATTGGTTTTTCCGTTTAGGACTTCGCCCCATGCCCTCTACGGAGGACACTGGTAGTTATTTACTGGCAAAACATATTTTGTCATAGACAATAAACATTCTATAATAAGTTTACCATGGATTAAGTATGAGAATTTGCTTTAAATGGGTTTTATTTAATTTTGCGTCGTGTCGTCCAGGAAGGACAGTGGTAGTGAGAGGGTTAAAAGATTCAGAAATTTGGAAAAAAACTTCTCTGATTTATGCTCTTTCAAATGATGTACAAAACATGGAAATAAAACATTAGTATCATAAAGATATGATACAATAACTTCAAGAGATCACTACAAATTTAAGCAAATTTCCATACATGTTTACCATAGGTACAGGTTGCATAGTGAACAATACATTTCTTTCCATCTCCTGTTTTCAAACTACAAGTTGACTGCCCTAGAATTAAAATATTTGGAAATTTCCTGGATAAAAAATAGTTACGAAAGTACCTCCGAAGTTTACGGAAAAAATCGATTGTCCGTTCAGTTTTTTAGATGTAAATAAAAGTTAGCCAAAATATTGACAGTTACAAGGTTTACGAGTTGACCGTCGTAGATTTAAAAAAACAATCCAGTTATTTTTTTCTAAAAGGTATAATTCACGTTGTCGCTTACGATACTCATATTTCGCGCTAAGATTCTCATGCAAAATTTTAAAAAGTTGAAGCGATAATAGAAGGTTTTTTCTCAGTGCATATCGGCTCTTAAGTTCAGAGTTCTGAGGTAACTTATCTAAAAAGAGTGGGGAAGTGTGCAATTTTACAACCATAGAAAATATGACAATATTACTCTTTCAAAACATTTGGGAAAGTGTGGAAAAAGAGTGTAACCCGAGCATTCCAGGGGTAGTGTGAGTAATTCGTCTGTCATGAATAAATAAAATAAACTTACGATATACAATATAAAGAAAAATCCTACCTTGTTCCGCTGAGGCGGAGCTCCGAATGGGAAATGATTATTTTGCATGAAAACTTCAAGCTTTTATAGTTTTAATTTTCCTTGTACTCGTAATTGTAATACAATACGGACGGTTTCATAAACTTCCCTTAAAATGTAAGTAGGCACTTAATTACCTATTGTTATTTTTTTCAACATATTAGATGATTCTAAGAACGTCACTGCGACAAAGAAACTACACATGATCTTATAGTGATTGACAATTCCCTTTTCTTCATTTCTAGTACAAAGTAGAGACTAGGTGACTAGGTACCAGGTTTTAGTGCTGGCTCTACACCGTAAATGTATCATGGTTACTGGTTAGGTATGCATCTTCCAGTGTATTCTAGTTGTGGTGCATCTGATCTACAATCCATATAGTACTGGAGCTTATGTCAATAGATTGGCTCCTCCTACTGTTGCACCACGTAATGTGGTAGTGAGGCCAGGAGGTTCCAGGCATATCAGAGAAGAGCCACTTAGTAAGTGACCATCAGCAGATGACTAGGAGCTTAACAGAGATCCTCTCCATACCAGGATTGCTACATACAATACACCAAGAAACTGAGGGCAACAAATACAATAAATACTAACTTAACTCTTTTTGTGAAATTCCATGGAGGGTAAAAATGAAGATCGGTCGGATGATTATAGGAACGATCTGTGAGAATCAGTAGACAAAGTGTAAGTATGATGGAAAATAGTTATCTGACTGAAGTGCCACCGAACGTCTTGTTATCCGCAAGAGTTGTGAGTCTTGACCAATCAGTGCACTATTTAAGAATTATGGTTAGTTAAAAAAAATAGCTTTATCAAGAGATGTTAGCTATCTAACGCTAATTCAGCCTGCGAGCCAATGAAATATTATAAGGGGTTACCTAAATATATGAGACAGTATATACCTACTAGCTTTATCGAACCAACATACATACTTTACATTATTTATTTTTTATTTGCTTTAATTTTACTAATTTATCTTTATGCTTTTTACTATTGGTTATTTGGTGATATTTCTTTCTTAATTGTACATATTGTCTAACTTTGTATTGGTGTTTGTTGTGTATATTGGTCCCCTCATACCAGCTTTTAGCTGTCAACTCAATGAGTATTTAATTTAGTTATGTAACCATTGTTTGTAAACTGTACATATTTTCTGAATAAACTTATTATTATACTTAATTATGATTTATGAAATTGACCCCATATATACTTTTACTATGAATGAAACGCTACGTTTTTTATACGTAAGAGTCATGTAGGTACCTATTCCATTACATAATACTCGTATTATCCAAGTCATGTAGGTATGTAACGCTTGCCCATTGGAAAATTTTGCAAGTTCTACAAATATGTATGTAAAATTGTAAATTTAAAGCAGCGACGCCTTCTTAGATGGCTAGAAATCTTCGTCGAAGTCTAATTTGTATGAATGAATAAATTTGAAATAAATTATGAATAAATATATTTTTTCCGCGAAAATTGAAATATAGAAGTGTACCTTCCTTTGATTATTGAAGTACTTAATCAAATATTTTTTCGTACCTTCTAATGAAGTTATGAATGAAATAATTTTCCGCGAAAATTGAAATTTAGAAATGTACCTACTAAATAATTTTCCGCATGAAAGTACTATTGATAGAGAATGCAATTCGAATTCTTTAGTATAATCATACTTTCTGAACATAGGTACCTATAGTAGGTACGTATGTAGAATTAGTATGGAAAGTAGGTAAGACCAAGACTCTCTCTATATGTTCCTTCGAAGAACTTTGGAAGGGCGTGGTAGAGTGGCAGTACGAGTAGTTAGTTAATAAAAAATGCCAAATTTCGTGAATATAGTGTTCACGGGACCCACTAGTACCTATTATAAGACGTGTTGGATATTAGAAGGAGGATGACTATTAAAAATAAAATTGAATATTATAATAATAGAATAATATATTAGGGTCTTGTTCCGCCATTTGGGATGTAAATTTCTCAAATAATTCCATCGATATGATAATGTCATCGATTGGGGTGTAATGCTGCTCGCCTCCATGTGGTGCACCCTGGATAACGCTGAATGAGTATGCAACTGTTGGCCGCCAGACAATCGATGATCTCCTGACTAAAAGAAACATTACGATACGAGAAGAAGTCAAAGAAGTATAAAGTTACTTAACATGTTTTTTTACACTTTGACATAACGAATGTTATATGATATAGGCGTGATGTTGGCCATACAATAAATAAAATGTCATCGATTTGGAATACTGAACGATGATAGATGTAGAATCTGGTATGGCGTTAATCAGATATCCCATTATACTGTATGTAATATTTATTAATCTTCATTAAGCTCGGCACAGACGATAGCACAAATTACCCCTGGATCCCCTGAAACGCCTTACAACTTTTTTGTCTTTGGAGAAGTATGATACGAAGCCAACGATAGTATACAAGCCTACACCCACTAATAACATCACCACCATGATTGGTGACGTCACCTTGTCTCGGTGACAAACACTTGAACTACGGAATATTTTTTCCCAATCTTTGTGACGTCATCATCACCAAATGTCAGTTGGGCCGGGCCTGTAAGACAATATGGCGTCCGGCCTCGGATGATACAATGTTGTACCGGAACGTATTGTCACCAGGTTTTTGCTGAAACGTTAATTACAAGATTTGAAAAAAAAAATAAACGACGGAATGAAGTTAAATAAAATCTTGTAGAATCAATGTTTCTATGAGTGATGTAGCATCTCTATAATGAAGGTATGGAAGTGACGACATGTTATGAATAGAATTTATTATAAATGAAAGCATCTGATTGGCATATTGATTCCACATTATTTTCATCAACATTTTTCCACAAATTGATTTTCCAACTTATGGTGATTTCCCAAATTATTACGTGATGCGAAAACTTGATATATTTTTTCTTTGGTAATGTTTTTTTTTTAATATACGTGTCTGCCTATTATATTTTTGCAATATTTTTTTCATTATTAACTTCGTCTACTTTTAACTTATTCGTATGGAGCTTTATAATCAAGCAACGTACTACGTATATTTAATACATTATAACTTTTATTCATTATTTTTGTTAGTTTTTAAATAAATCTGCTCAAAATGGATGTAGCCATCAGGGGGAGCAAATCCCCTAGAGAGATGAACAGGTATTAACATTTGCCTAAAAAAACACAGAACCTCACAAAAATCACATTATTACCTACCACATCGCTTTTCGTCACGTATCACGTTGATAGATTTTTTTTATCGTAACGTATTCTTTACATTTTTTTTAAAAACAGCAGGTAGGTAGATACTATATCACAATCTTCTCAACTCAGTCTCAAAAAATATAGCTTGCGGCGCTATTCACTCATTTGTAATTTCAAAATATTAGTTGCCCCCACCTAATACACCGCCCCTACACATTGGGGTCAATTCTGTAAATATAATTAAGTGTATACCTACTAGGTATATAAAATAATTGAGAGGTTATTTTTTCAATTATTTCATAGTCAAATAAGTATACTTACCTACAAAACACATTTATTTTAATTAAAACCTTTATCGGCGTGTGGGAATCAACGTTCGGAAAACATTGGAAAAAGTTAATAAATATGAAATGAAGACAAAATAAATCCTCATGACAGCTTCCGTGCATTGAAGATTCAATCGATGATTAAATATATCAATTTCTAAGAATTGTAATACACATGTTTATTATTGAGCCAATAACACCAACACTTTCTTGCTAAATTTATTTATAACTTATTACCGATCGATTCAGAGAAATGCCGATATATTTTTTATTTGGCGAATCTACAAATGTTTGGGCGGAGGTTTAGTGCTAAAATTACAAGTGTTAATTAAAATTTAATGGATTCAAAGGAATATCAATCAGTTTGGTAAATTTTGACAAGAATAGGTACAACAGATTCGTATTCATTCTTACCATATGACCCATTAAATAATCACATCGATGCATTTATATTTTATTTCAACTGACGGCATTCAGTGTACACTAGCGGATCCAGGAGGGGCTAGGGGGCTGAAGCCCCCCCCATACCGTGAGTGACAGTGATTTATATACCTACAACTAGTTTCCGAAGAATCACATTATTACCACATAGTTTTCTCATCATGTCATGAATTTTCTAAAACTACTACTTACACTGTTTAGAAAAAAAAAAACGATTTCCAGAGACAACAAAGTTGTCCTTTGTCGTGATCTTATTATGCTATGAGGTATTGTGTGCCCTTAATTGTGAACATCTGACTCTTACACTTACACTTAAACACTTAAAAAATCAAATTAAAAAAAATAGGTGAGGGGCCAATTCTACAACCCAAGGAAGATTAGCGTAAGTAGCAGAAGTAGAGAAAGTAGGTAGTTCCTCCAATTATTAATTGTTAGGTATGGTAGATATCATTTCTGTCGTTAACTTCTTCTTCTTGTTGTTCAGCCATCCCTCCACTGCTGGATATAGGCCTCTTCTAACGTTTTCCAGATTTTTCTACTTTATGTATTTTCTACGTTATACAAGGACACAGTTTCAATTTATTTATGAAATAAAAACATCAAAATTTACAACTTCCACACACGGGTTTTTCGTCATAAATATGAAACAAACAAGAAGCACGTCAATTGTATAATTACGTCAGTTAAGGGGCGGTATGCACTCAATAAAATTGTTCTATTATAGCTTAAACTTTTACAAATTTTGTAGGTATATGAGAGTGTAAGCCCACAAAATATGAATACCGTAGTCGAAAAAGTCGATACTGGTTTATTATATGAAAAAAGGGAACCGAACATAAAAGAAATCCGCTAGTCACTGCGTCTTAAAATTACAGCATTATAAAAGGCAGTAAATTTCAGAGGTAACTTTAGAATTATTTATAAAAATCAATTTTCTAACTGCTAGAGTCAATTAAATATATTCTCATGTATCCATGTTTTAAGCAATTTAAAGTCAGGATGATATCTTTAGTATTAGCTGATATGAGTAATTTTTCGCATCATCAGTTATAATCCCCCATTAAAATAGGTATGTTATATTTTCGATGACGTTAAAAATTTACATTGTTATGGAGCAAACTTTACATTGTTATGGAGGTGTAAAAATAGTATACCAATAATTAAACTTATTTTCTGGACAAATTTTCCTCAAACCAATACATATTTTCCTCAAATTAATACCTATTCGCTATATTCCAAACACTATGGAGACCTAATGGAGACAGTTCAGTCGGTGGTTGAGTACGATGGTGGTTCTACACTGAGCTATAGCGTCGCTATACTTGGTCATATGAAAATAATACGTTACCACCATCTATCGAAAAACTTATATCAACTCAATTATTTTTAAAAAATGTAAATAAATTTAAATAAACCAATAATACCAAAAATTAAAACTATATATCATGTTTCATTTACGAAAATTTCAATTCGATATCTTTTATAATAAAAAAGTTATGAAACTTTTTCATGTTACCGTCATCATGGGTAACTAACTTACATATGAAATATATTTTACACCTGTAGTATATATACAGAATCGCTGCACCTATATTCTGTGTCTATTGAAAGGAGAGACGGTTAGCACTCCCCTTGACAAGGATGGAACACACAATTTGGATAAGGCACTGTTATCCAAACATTTTTTTCGCGTTTTTTCCCTATACAAAAGCTCTAGAAAAGTTTGGTTTTAATTCAAGGAAAATCTACTCGCGGGAAATTATAACTTTCAAGAATTTTCTACAGATGGCATCAGATAACATTAAAGATTTTTTTCTTATTTGTATTTCCTCACGCCACCCACTCGCGGGGTTAGCAGAGAGAACAGAACGCAACACTTTCTTATCATTACACACACTTCTTGCTTCCGACAGGTTCATGCACTATTTCTTTTACTAGGACGGTCACGTTTTCTAATACCCACTATTTCAGCAACCTAACTATTTTTATCATCCTGTCGTCATTCATTCTTTCAATGTGTCCAACCCATCTTATTTTTTTTAACATTCATTATCAACACAACACCAGTTTTATAATAACTCATTTCTCTAATTACCTCATTACAGTCCACCAAAGTTTTTCCACATATTCTCCTTATCGACCTCATTTCTACATGCAGTGCATTTATACATTATATATTTTTTGGCTTTAAAATTTCGTAGATGGTGATAGTTCAAGTCAGTGGCGTATATAGGATTTTATTTCGGGGGGGGCCCGATCAAATATTTGACTTTGGGGGGTTGGAGGCAACAAAAATTTGAAGATAGACGTACAGTACAAAAATCAAGTGAATGAATGGTAGTTCATCAGCCTTTGAGTTGAGTTGAGATGGTTGAGACATGTAGAGAGGATGAAAAGATAGCGAAGGAAATATACCTGAGAGAAACAAGACGTGTAAGGAAGCGCGCCCGTCGAAGAACCACGTGGTTTGACCTTGCAGACCAAATACTCAAGGACGGACGTCTTTTGAGTAAAAGCGAATCACAGAGTGTGTATGAATGTGACGGAGGCAAGAAGTCTGGCTGTCTGTTCTCTCTGCCCACCCCGCAAGGGATGCAGCGAGAGAGAGGAGAGAATAGAATAAATAACATTGTTTGCGTTTTGCATAATTAATTGTTATTTTCAAAATCATTGAAGAGGAATAATTTGCAGAGGCGATGTTGTTTACAATATGTTAAAATTTCAAAGGCAACTTGTAATCTCAAGTGACTTGTGAGGTCGTCCTAGAAATAGACGGGGGCTGGAATATTTGCGTTTCTAATGAGGAGAAGATAATCCAAGGTGGCAGTTGGATCACACCACTATTCTATTCGAGGAGACGTTAGATCAACAGAGTTTTAATATTAAAATGTTGTACTGGCCATGGCGCGGCGGTACACGATGGAAGTCCTATTTTTAAAGGTAAAAATGAATGACTAGGGTAGCATTGTTTAAAATCCACATAAAGACTTTAAATGCATGCGACTAGCGTTCAAGGATTCTCATCCTCATCGTCAGGGGTTTGACAATAAAGTGCTTCATTGTCAAACGCCTGATGATGAGAGTCTTTAAGCGGATTTTAAACTTTCGTTTTTACAGGGTTTTACGTTAAATTAAACTTGCAAGAAGTTTTACAGTAAAGCCTCATACCATCACAAGTAAAGAAACGCGAAATTGAGTTATTTTTATCATAATCGGATTCGCGTATCTGCAATTCAAACCAAGTCCTGCAAGGTTTTGCATCAAAATGAAGATAACCTTTTGAACTAAAATAAGTGTATTAAATTTTTTTAGGTACCTACTACGAAACAATTGAATAAAGAATGTCTTATTTTAGTTAGAAGGCACTAAATTACTCACATAATTGACAATTTGTTTTATGAAACCATTCTGACTTATTTATTCATTAAGAAAAAATATATACAGTCATATAATATATTATAAAGTGTCGTGAACTTATCGCATATCTGCGATTTCTTCTAGTTAACACACGTAACGGATTATCAAAACAATTTTTGGAAATCTTTTATCATGAAAAACGATGCGATGTAGTAATAATGTGAGATTTCGTAATTTGTAGGTAAATGTAAATATCTATTCTCAATTATTGAAATAGTACGAATTTTCATTGCTTTTTGAATTTTTATTGCCGTTCGTAGATTTCTGTTCGGAAAATAAACTTGTCGCTTCTCAGTGTTGGAACCGCGAGCCAGTGCGTTCATTGTCTAATCACCATTCACCGTTATAATGTTGATTGAATGTGCGATGTGTTTCAAGTCAGAGATTTCAGTATAAAAGTGGAGGGAACTGCTTCATGGGAACACTTCAGGATCTCACTTTCCTGGAAGCAACATCATGGTAAGCTGGAATTGCTTTCATACATTTCTACATTTTTTTATACCTACAGGTATATCTATTACTGTAGGTAAACCTCCAGTAAATTTATTTGAGGTATGTACCTGCCGTATTTTTTTTGAGGTATGTACCTACAGTAATTTTTTTGAGGTATGTACCTACAGTAAATTTATTTGAGGTATGTACCTACAGTAAATTTATTTGAGGTATGTATCTACTACCTACAGTATATTTATTTGAGGTATGTACTAACAGTAAATTTATTTGAGCTATAAACCTACAGTAAATTTATTTGAGCTATAAAGCTACAGTAATAATTATTTGAGGTTATTTTATTTACCAGGTTGACTGTAAGATATTGCTTTTGCAATGAGTTCGCCCTTTAGCATACTACTAGTGTCTTTGTAACTCTTCATGATTTTTGATTTACAAAGATTTATTTATTTATCTTACATTTTTTGAAAGATCTCTGTAGATGGTGATGATACCAATACCTATTGTTTGATTTATTTTCTTTAAATAAAAAAAGTAACAAAAAATAGCACCGCAGGCGAACTGTTTTTTTTACCAAAAAATATACCTAGTAGTTTTAGAAAATTCATGACATGATGAGGAAACGATGTGGTAATAATGTGATTCTTCGAAAACTAGTTGTATATAAAGTACTGTCACTCATGGTTTTGAGGGGGGGAGGCTTCAGCGCCCTAGCCCCCTGGATCCGCTAGTGGTGAATATGAATTACAACATTTGTTCACTAGGGCGAGTTAACCATAATGCTGCAATCTCTGCCGGCTAACCCCATAATTCTCTCACTACCACAACGTTCACAATATATGTCATACACGCTGGCTCACATACTTACTAAATTTACATGTGTAATTTTGTATACCTCTTGGTTTCAGATGTATCCATTTGGTTTCCTCGCCATCATGGTGTGCGTCTTGTTCCTGTCGGTGGACTGCATGCATGATGAGGAGATGAAGACATACTGTGGAGGCAGCTTGGTGTCGGCTCTGCATCTGGTCTGCAGAGGAAGATACCGGACACTGGTGAAGAAGGATGAAATTTGTGAGTTCTCTTAATATGGTACCTAGATGTAAATTTTTACATAAACTTGTAAGTATACAAGAAGTTTGTCGTAGTAACCATGAAAGGTTCAAAATCGCATTAACAAGTGTACACGGTTGGCGCAGTTGGTTGAGTCAGCAGTCTCCCAAGCGGGGGGTGCCAGGTTCAAACCCCTGTCCTGGCGATGTATTCCACACTTTGCGATACAGGCTTTTATCCTAGTGCAAGGTGTGCAGGAAAGTATAAAAAAATCACATGAAAAAATTATAAAAATATCGTTTTTTTACATTTTAGGGTTTATTTCCTTCCATTCAAAAAGATTTTACGGTCATTTACTGGATTTTAAAGCATATTACCAATACAAAAAAAATCTCCGCAACATTTCGGGAAACGAGTTTCTGTCTTTCGGTAAAAAGATCAGAGGTGTTATTTTTCTTTTGAGAAATCTATTCAAGATATAAAAATCTTTTACGGTCATTTACTAAACAAAGATTCAATGCATCTACTCTATTTTTCCAAAGCTTATTTAGTAAGGTTGCCGGTCTCCCGTTTTTCTTTAATGACGATATGCATAGCCTAGCTTAAGGTTATGAATTTCATTTTGACTTTTTTGACAATAGACCCTATTTGTCAGTGCGCCTCTAGCGGTAAAAAAAGGAAACAAACAACCTATTAAGTAACGTTGTTTTGTCTTTCAGACGATGACGACAACATCCCTGCTGAGGATTACATTAACGATCTGCTGGACAAGGAATCCAGGTGGCCTCTGTTCCGCTTGCTGAGACCCAACAGCTTGGCTACAAAGTTAGGCAGGTACCACCGGCTGCGACGTGGAGTTGTAGAGGAATGTTGCGAGAAGGCTTGCACTTACAGTGATATGCTACGATATTGCGAGTGAGATCAGGTTTATTGGCTCGTCAACTTGCCCATATTGCTACTTTTTTTATATTACGGATCAAAATGCTACAAGTCATGGAAGTCGGATGGTTCTCTTGGTAAACATAAAAAAATGTATATTAGAATTACTTTGTATACTATTTTCTATTATATTGTATATACATAGGTAGCCTTTTAGAGTTAAGACGGTTTTGTACGCTTGTTTATTAGCTAACGTGAGATTAAAGTAAGCTAATAACAATCATACAAAAAACCAGGTCAGTTTAAAAAAAAACAGCATACACTGCCTCTTTGAAAACAGAGGAATTAATGTTGGGTTTGATTGAAATTTTGTGTACAGTTTTATTTATCAACAAGTTACCCTTGAGCCATGTTTGTTACACTAACCCCCGTTTTCACCAACTTTTACCTAAGAAGGAGACCCCTAAGAAATTTCCATACAAAAACAGAGATAATATTCTATTTTTTGACACGCAGGCCTACCAACCACACCCTAATTCCATACAAAATGGAACACGCAACTCACCTACGTTAGGTGCCCAAATATCTCTGTCCAGGCTAGGTGAGTTGCGTGTTGCATTTTGTATGGAATTAGGGTGTGGTTGGTAGGCCTGCGTGTCAAAAAATAGAATATTATCTCTGTTTTTGTATGGAAATTTCTTAGGGGTCTCCTTCTTAGGTAAAAGTTGGTGAAAACGGGGGTTAAACCATATAAGTTACCCTTCTACACTTGAGCCATAGTTGTTGTGGTGGTCAAAGTTACACTTAAGCCACCCATACATAAAATTTTCTAAATTTTCTATCGTGTAATATACAACATCCCTTAACGAAGTCAACGCGACTTTTGAAATGCTTAAACCGGTCATGTAGGTTTATTTTGATCAACAGTTTTTTTATACCATGATGTAATTAATTATGCTATATTCTTATAAAAAAAACTATGCCTAGGTAATATTGTTAGAAATAGGTGCTTAAGAGAAAATATATTTCATATATGCGTTTAGGTACAAATTAAAGTATATTAGAGAATTACGTAAACTATAAAATTTAAGGAGATGTATTAGGATACCATGAAGTGTTTGGGTGAAAACGAATCAATTATCGGAGCAAGAGAAATTGCGAAAGTCTGAATTGTCTCTTTTCTTGCAGAAATTCACACGACACATTGTCATAATATGTCACGTAGCTTTTGTGTGAGGGACCAGGAAAGGAGTCAATCTTGTAGAACAATTGTCTGTTTTTTTTTCATTTTCTGTTGATAAATTAACCATATTATCCATGTTCTGTTGATAGTTTAATCGTTTTATCTGTTTCCTGTTACCTCATAAAATAAACGTTTTATTCATATTCTGTTGATAAATCAACCGTTTTAGGTATATGTATAAAACGGAACATGGGTATTGGGTACTATTGATAAATGAATCAGCGTTTTATTCATATTCTGTTGATAAATAAACCGTATTAACCAAGTTCTGTTGATAAATTAACCGTATTATCCATGTTCTGTTGATAAATTAACCGTATTATCCATGTTCTGTTGATAAATTAACCGTATTATCCATGTTCTGTTGATAAATAAACCGTATTAACCAAGTTCTGTTGATAAATTAACCGTATTATCCATGTTCTGTTGATAAATTGACCGTATTATCCATGTTCTGTTGATAAATTAACCGTATTATCCATGTTCTGTTGATAAATTAACCGTATTATCCATGTTCTGTTGATAAATTAACCGTATTATCCATGTTCTGTTGATAAATTAACCGTATTATCCATGTTCTGTTGATAAATTAACCGTATTATCCATGTTCTGTTGATAAATTAACCGTATTATCTATGTTCTGTTGATAAATTAACCGTATTATCTATGTTCTGTTGATAAATTAACCGTATTATCTATGTTCTGTTGATAAATTAACCGTATTATCTATGTTCTGTTGATAAATTAACCGTATTATCCATGTTCTGTTGATAAATTAACCGTATTATCTATGTTCTGTTGATAAATTTATCGTTTTATCCATGTTCTATTGATAAATTAACCGTATTATCAATTTTCTGTTGTTAAATTAACCGCTTTCGAAGAAATTGCATTATGCGAGTAAGTAATAGTCGCAAAATCGCATAAATTAGTATTAAGTTAATTAACTTTACTACACCTAGGTAGGTGCTCTATATATTATTAAATTTAATATTAACTTTAAGAATTGTATAATTTGAAAAAATGCTCATTAAAGATACTGTGTTATATTTAGAATATTATAAGATTGGATAGTAATGATTATCCAAGATTGATGTGGGCTAACCTTGTTGGCTTAATTTTGATTGACGATCACGTTTGTGTAAGAAATGAAAGAGAAATTTGAATATTGAATGCGTGTTACAAAATAGTCAAAGATATTTTAATACTTATAAGTACATACCTGTCTACTAGGTATTATGTATACTGGTAGTAGGTACTTTTAAATTTACGTAAAAAATGTAAAAATTGTGATTTGCTACACTTTTGGGGGGAGGGGTGTGTGGGACGTCGCAATAATAGTCGAAGAGTACCTACTACCCCTAACTCTAAGGGAAATATTAATTATAAGTTATACCTAGAGACTGGAAAAAATCGGTGTATTTTTTCGAGATTTAGGCAAAAATGTGGTGTTATTTTTCATTTATTCACATCATTAATATGGTCAATTTTGCAGCTTTTAATACAAGAATATAAAAAAAAATGATCGTGAACAACATTTTATACAAGAATCCCTAAAACGATAAATAACACAAAAATATTTGACAGAAAACAAAAAAATGATTAGGCGATTGCGAAAATTAGCAATTTGTTGGGCGGAAATTCGCGTTATTCCTGTAAAAGAGTACTAAAATTCACGCTATAGGTGTAAAAAACACGAAACTCGCGTTAAAAGCTCGAAATTATCCAGTCTCTAGTTATACCTAATGATTATGGATGAAAACATTATATTAGTTAAAGTTTTATATTAAAAGGGGAAAAGCTAAACAAACGACTGATTTCAGTAAAGCACGAAACCCGTGATTGCAAGTCTTTCGGATTTTTTTCATTTCATTTCATTTATTTAATATCCATACACAATATAACAAAGTAAAAAATATAAGTAAGAAACAAGTATTGGATTTTATTGCCCCACTGGGCGAAAGCCTGTTCTGGGGCAATACTAGCTACAATTAATATATTACATTTCACAAAATTCGAACAGCCCAACATTTTGAGGCATGTAGAGAATCCGATTAATCCGAAAAACAAATCTACATATGGATCATTGTGAAAACCTGCAACAACTGTTAGATTTATTTGAACTGTCTTTATGTTTAAAATTTTGACACTTTGCTTTGTACTTCGTATACGAATTACTTTTTTTATGACTTTATTTTTTGTTTTCTTATTTAATGTTTTGCACCATTCTGCTTTACATATAGTATGGTTATATACCTACTAATGTAATTCTGTGAGATTTTACTTTATTAAAAAAAAATACAAAATTGTATTTTTGTAAAAAACCATTAGATGAATTCTGCAATGTGAAATGTAAAATTATTATGCGTAGATTTTTTACGTTCTACATACAATAGAGTTAGAGAAACTCATTGATGAAAATATTTATTTATTTATTATTTAAGTAAACGAAGTATATACTACACAATGTATAAAAATGGACATAGTTCAGATTATAAAGCATTGTTTATACTAGGGCGAACTTATGTGATGTCTTATTAAAGTTTAACGAACACCTAACTCTTGCAGAACACTCTAAAAATGGGGTATAAAAGATGAGCGGGAGAGCTTATTCCACAACCAATTGAACTAACTTCATCAATATTAATTTATATAAGCTTTCTTCTCTCTCCCTTTCTTTCTCTATCTCTCTTTCTCGATTTTTTATTTATCTATATTTTGTACCTACTCTACTTTTTTTCTAATCGTTACTACTACTACTACTACTACGCCCTTTATGTCTCCATTCGGGAGCACAGGGAGGCTACCAGGCGTCTCCATTCAGAGCGATTTTGTGCGAGTGATATTACCTCTCTCCACGTCATTCCTAACGCTCTGATCTCGTTGTCATAGGAACGGTGCACTGTGAAAGAGGGTCTTCCGGGGCGTCGGGACCCCTGTGGGTGGAAAAACAGCGCTCTCTTTGGCCAGCTGTCGTTGGGCATTCGCAAAACATGGCCCAGCCACGACCAACGTCTTTCCTGTATTACTGACAGGATTGATCGTTGCTGGGAACGCCGTCGAACGTATTCGTTGGTTCACTCACTTCTAATCGTTAAATCATAAATATTATGGTAGTTTTTCATGCGACAAAAGTTAGCAAAAACTTTGAGGACTTTATGTTTATTGTAGGGTCTAGAACTCGGACAATCGGGAAAAGCAAAAAACGCTAACGTCAAAATAAATTAACGAAGAGAATCTGTTCTTCTTTGCGACTTAAAAATAAATAATTTTTGAATTTGAATTGAATTTATTTTATTGGAATAATAGTATATAATACAAATTATTGGTATAACCTAACATGAATATTTGTACATTATGATTCGTAGCTCCCCAGTTAGCAGTGTAAACTGCTGGAACTTTCGACTTACTCCGCTTCGCGATACAAGTTTTTATAGCTTACTGTGAACCATGGCCGGATTCACACTTGTCAGAGAAAGAGCCCCTGACTTTTTCGCCCCACCGCTCTTCAAAGTTTTCGTAGTAAAAGTCAATCTTATCATCAAGGAAAGGAAAGCATTTTTTTCATATTTTTTAAATTAACAAATGTGGCTGTAAATATTTATAAGACAGTTTAGTGTTAGGCAAAATCAACAAAGTTAGGTACTTATATGTATATTTTAATAATATTTAACCATGGCTTGGCATTGCTTTTCCGCTACATTTTGACTAAATTCTAAGAATGTAAAATAAATTACATATTAATGTATTAGTGCAATGTAAATTATTAAGGATATTAAAACGACATTGAGAATTGTACCATGCAGTTAATATTTTGAAAAATATAAATTACTTGGGTCACTATTTCGCCATTTTCCCTCCAAACGGAAGTAGTAATCAATTGAAATTAAAGACCATAATTAATTGTTTGTTTGCTTTGAAACTTGTTTCCTATAGAAGTACAAGGATTCATACAAGTTTCACTTTTAAAATAGAACACCATTTTTTACATGAATCTTTCAAATGTAGTGTGTCCAGCAGTTTTAGACGTAGGTAGATCATCTGAAAACAATAAATATTTTTATTTGCTGTATATTTTGACGGACAACGTATATGTAATTAAAAATCGTGAATTTTTACAGGTTAGTAGCACCAACTCATATTTATTAAAAAAAAATGTTTTTTAAAATTTTACGTCTACCTCTTTTTAAAGAAAATTTCTAAAAAAAGGTTTTAGAAATTAATTATTTTCACGATTTATCTGCATGGTACAATATATACATATTCTCGATGTAATTGACAATACTTAGTGTTAGTTCAATTTTATTTTAAAATCCATGGCGATCAATTCTACACCTAATTCTGCAGTTAGTCAATTAGGTTAGTTCTGCCACTAATTGTTATAAAGTATTTGGTTAAAGTAGGTAATATTACACACTTCACTTTTGTATGGATCACCGATTTTATAAATCAGGGAATTCCTTCATGCATAAATACATATACAACAATTCGTACTATGATTGCATCACTACTGTGTTTAGACGGTTCACCATTGGATAACTTCGCTTTTGGTTTGGTCTAATATTGGCCTCAGAAATGCAAATAATTTCTCGTGTTTTAACAGTGAGATTAATACACAAATTTAGCCATTGAAAGCTCTGCTAGCAAACCAGAACAACTTTTATCATACTCGATTTTAATGTAATATCTCTAAGCAAAGTTCATAAAACAATTTTATTAAATAGAAATAAACTGAAAATATACTGAATTTTGTTTCAGTTGAAAAAAAGATAGTTATTTAAATGCCTACGTCCATATGGACCAAAATAAAAATGTCACCAACAGTTTCAGAAAAATGGAAGTGCATATATGTAGGTAGATGTATTTATAGTATTTCTAATATTGTATGTACGTCGTACTAGTATGTATAGATTTAATCAAGTAATGCTGATTAACAGTAAAGAAGCTTATGTCTTGGATTCGCCAATCCGTCATTTAAGAATAACGAGATTTTAAGGATCGGGCCGCAACTATGACGTCACGCTCATTTTCCGGGGCATATAAAGGTCCAAAATTGCATGAACAATCGCATGATACCTAATATGTTAAAAATAACGTTTTTGTTTTTATTTTTTGGAGTCAATTTCGCTTCAATCAAAAAACTTTTACGGTCATTCCCTGGATTTAAATGCATAGGTATTCTTCGAAACTGCTATCCTTCGAAAAAAATTCAGAGTTTTATCACGTTTTTTTTTTAATATCTGTAAATAAAAAAAAAAGATTTATGGTCATTCACTAGATAAAGGTTTAATGAATCTACCCTATTTTTTTAGGTTGTCAAGATCAAAGGTCTGCCGTTTTTTGAAAATTTTGAAATATCAATATGCCTAGATACTCTTGCAAATATGATATTTTGACTTTTTGCTTGAAAATCTTTCTAACCGGCATAATCTACGAGTACAAATTAGTTATGCCCTAAAGTTGGATAGTTTTGTAAATAATGAGACTAATAAGGTTCCATATGTTTGAAACTTTGATCTGCCCTGTCGCAATATTTTGGTCTTTTCAGATGCAACCTTGTTATTCTTAGTATTGATGAATTGTTAGATTATATTTAAATATGGTTATCTAAAATACATAAGCTGCCAAAATAACCTATAAGAATCATTAACGCTTAAATTGTCATACGGTTATAGATTTATCTAGAATAAGCCATTAAGTATTTTAATTGTCACGCAAAAACTATGAATTATGTAAGAATATAGTTATATGTACAAAAAACCACTTTCCTGTAATTATTTATAAGTTTAGTAAAAGATTCTGCTGTTACTGTACGTAGTTTCTTGAAAATGGGTTGTTTGTTTTCCGTTATTGCCGCTAGGGGCGCACTGACAAATAGGGTCTAATGTCAAATTTAATGTCACCATAGAATTCATAACCTCAAATGACAACACATATCAGTTTTCAAGGGCAGTAGTGTTATATGTCGCATGGATCACCATGAATACGTGATTTTACAAGAGAAATGTTAGCAATACTGTCAAGTTGGTACCCAGATGCCACAGTCTCTAGTAGGTTTATGTGTGATTTTTGACAATAGACCCTTACACTTGTGCTGCCGCCTGGTGTGCATTGCTGGAAGCTTAAGAAAACCAACAATTTGAATAAAAAATGTTAGGAGTCACAAAACATTAATCGAATTCATAATACACAACCGGAAAAATGAAAAATAGGGCTTGATGCTACAGGCGGCGTACTGAAATTGGTCGCGTCTTATAGATTTTAAAAATTCTGTGACTCTTAACATTATCGAATGAAGCAATGAATACATTTTTAGGGAAGATAAATGAAATTAGTATGATCTTAAGCACCTATAATTTACTCAGAATATTTAGTTATAGTGCAATTAATTTATTATTAATAAGTAAACTATTATATTTATTCATATAATATCACATTATTAAACTATTATATGCATATTTATTGAATAAAACTATATAATCCAAAAGTACGTCTTTTATCATTCACAATTATTCACCATCAAATCAACAAACTGATCTGAATATGAGAGAGACAAAAATTCAGCTAATGATGAATCAAAGTTACTAACTAGCAATATCATATTTGTATAAGCATTGATGATAAATCGTCTTTAACCAAACAAAAGTAATTTCAAAGCCAAAAGTAAAAGGACACCTTCATCGATATTTGCGAGAGAAACAAAATCGAGAGATAGGAGTCTACATTCACATAAAGCAGCATTATGTGAACTCCCTTTGAGAGGAAGAAGGATGCGTGTCCCAACGCTTACGAGTCAGCATTGGTTGGCACAAATGGTCACTTCACGTTCAGTACGCAAAAATTCACCCATTCCACCAAATCTTGCTATCATACGTTTGACTTTGAATAATATAAATTCTACAAGCGTTGTCGCTATCTATGGGTGCAGAAAAAGCTACATACACCGCCCAAATCGAAAATCATCTCTTTCTTGATATACTGTATTTATATTTGAATCCCCTAGTGCCATTGTAAGTAAAGTACCAGGTAATCTAACAAAACAAAGCATCATATTTTTATGCAACCTCCATAGCATTACTTTTACTAAACTTTCAAATTATACTCGTAGCCGATTTACAATAGATACCTGCCCTCAGCCGTTAGTAGAGATCAAAAGCGTATATAGGGGAGGCCGAGGGGTCCTCCCCCGGAAATCTAAAACAATGATTTGCCATCTACAGAAAGATTCCACTTCACCCATCTTTCAAAAAATTTCCCCAGCGGCGCCTATTTTTTTTATAGCATTTTTTTTTCACAATTTTAACACCAACCCAAAACACGATCTTTTTTACTCACCTTCGCTAAAAAAATACATGTTAAAATTTTAAAGAAATATGACACATGGAACCAGATTGAATAGCCAGCAAAAGTGAAATACTACATCGCCTACCCCCGAATTAAAACTTATGTACGTCAAAACATGAAAGTGAGGTTTTTTTTTATATAAGACATACTCGTATGAAGTACTGTAAACTGAAAATAAGGACTATAATACGAGGATTATGAGACCGTGGTCCATCCAACAATAAGTTCAATTACGACCACCAGACTACAGTCCGGAAACTACTGCAGACCATGGACATCTGGGTGCCCAATTATGCATATTAATTTTGATCAGGGATGCTGGATTCGAATCCCGGTGTTGACGATGTATTGTGCACTTCACGACATAAGATTTTTAGCTTACTGTGTAAGTACTTGAAGAAAGTATTTTGGGTTCGTGTAAATCTCACCGGGTAAAAAAAATCAAAGAATAAGTATCTAATTTTATACCCCTAAAAAAAATCAGCTGCAACGCCATTTCCAATTGTTTGGCCGTCTAAAATCTTGATATACACAACTGAAGGGTCACGTGATCAAGTGGCTTGACCATGCAGACCAGATTCTCAAGGACGGACGTGTTTTGAGTAAAAGGAATCGTAGAGTGTGTATGTCGAACTGCATGAATGTGACGGAAGCAAGAAATGTCTCTCTGCGTACCCCGCAAGGGATGTGGCGTGATGTGATAGAATACAATACTAGAAAAATTTTCAAGCATGACTTCCACCAGTAGCAATTTGTTTTAAGCTCTTCAGAGTACTGGATGCAGTGGTGTAACTAGCATTTGAGCCGCCCGGGGCGAGCCCCCCCTTGTCACGCTACTGACTAGTTGATGAACGCAAGAATGATTGTCGATTGTTACAACGGAGAAGATATGTTAATATGTTTTTAGAATAAATTAGGTCTTTAAATTAAGATGAAAATGCGTCATAACGCCTACCAATGCTTTCCCCTTCAATGATCAATTATATTTTAAAGAACGTCATTTTAATTTCTGAAGTAATAAAAAGAAGGGGTGGGGGTGGTTGACACTTTAACTTTGTCCCCATCATACAGGAATTAGGTATGTCCCCACGGAAGAAATTCTAAAATAACTTTGCTATAGCTATGTGGTAACTTGTAACGCTTAAAGGGCGATATACACTGAGCAAAAATCATTCCTCTATCGCTTCGCCTTTTTCAAATATTGGATGAAAATGGAAGCGTAGGTACCTAACAGTGGCGAAGGGCGGATTTCTGCAGAAGGGAAGCCGGGGCTAACATTTCATATGTGATTACGTCAAATTAGACACTATTATACCTCTCATTTTATCCAAAAGGTAACTCGATGGGAATCGTGTTCTTAGGTAGCTTTGGGCTTGGTACCTAAAGTAAGAATAACGTAAGCGAACACTCGATTTTGGCTTATTGTACATATGACAGAATATCAAAAAAATTATCCGCTAGAACCACTGTGTCTTACCTTAACCGTTTTATCTACCAAATTACAACATTATGTCTAGCAAACACGGGAATAATCTCAAATTGCAGTAAATATCAGATCAATTTCGGTATTTTTTTTATCGACTTGTTTCCGAAAAATCAAATTTTTAGCTGCTAGTCACTAAAACATATTCTCATTTACACATGTATCAAGTCTTATAGGATGATATCTTTAGTATATTAGCCGATTTTATTCCTTCCGACGCAATTTTCGACGCGTGTTGTTACTACCCTCCTTTAATCAGTGGATAATTATGCAGTACGCAAGTGTGCAGGGCCCTCGATATTTGGGAGGCCCGAAATTAGATCAGACTTCATGCGATATTAAAGAAAAACGTTATAATGTACATGTAGGGACAAGGCACAATGAAACAAAAAAATAATTTAAGTACATTTTTTTTAATCTAACAATTTTTGAACTTCCATAAGCTTTACTCTTTTATCTAAGGATCAGATGTACATAGAAACGGGATCAAAAATTAATCATAATCCTATTTTTTTTATTTTCCTACATAACAGTTGACATATTTTCAATAATAACACAAATCGAAAAAAATAATTTCCTGAATAAAAAAGTTATTTTTTTCTGAAACGTTAGAGTGAGGGCATCAAAATATGTTGTTGCGTAGGGCCTCGGGACGTCTAAATCCGCCACTACCTTAAATATAAAGTAACCTCATTGTGCACTCATCTAGAATAGGACGTCCTCCCTCAGAATTGCGCGTTCAACCTTTAAGATGGAGGTGTCATGGCGAATAAGGGTAAATTTATTACGGCGCAACGTCGCGACTGTTCTAATTAATATGCAAAATAATTAAATATGTGGGCTAACATATCTAGAAAGGCGACATAGCGATAGACGCCATAAGAGTTGGTTATGCCTTGTTTCGAGTTTTCAGATTGAATATTTTTTTTTTGGTAGGCAGCTTTCCCTGTTTTGACCCAAGTCTCGGTTAAGTTGTGTTTATACGAGTATTATCTAGTCTATTCTTGAAAGTGTTGGTGGTAGAAGCAACAGCGGCGTAACTAGCATTAGTGCCGCCCGGGGCGGACTCTAGAAATGCCGCCCCGCCTGACCCCTGAAGTACCCATACCAGTACAGACCTACCCATTGGTGTCTGCAGCTTTGAAGCTAGGCGAGAGCAACAAAAACTTTAGTATATACGTGGCATAACAAAGCATATAAATAGCGCCGCAGGCGATTTTTTTTTAATAAAAATAAATGGAAATGATGGTCGTGTTGTAGTTTTTTTACTTTCTTTAAATAAAAATATAGAAAAAAAGTACGCACCTATCACAAAAAAAGATGTAAGTAAAGAAATAAAAAAAAGCGCCGCAGGCGAAACTTTTTAGACAAATGAGTGAAATGATGAACCGGGTTATCGTTCTATTGTATGTAACACATATGGTTAGAGGTATTGTATACGGGAAGCGCCCATGCAAGAAGTAACGAAATTTTAGGCATAAGATATCGAAAATCTAACTTTTTTGAGCACCTTTAAATAATATGTAACTAAGACGCGAACAGGATTAATTAGCGCCGCAGGCAAAATTTTTTATGAAAATTATTGTACTTTAATAGATTTTTATAATAATTTTAAAAAAGTCAGAGATTTTTTTTTAATTTGTGTGTTTTATCAAGATGTTTTTATATGTTGTGCCATTTTGCCGCCCCCTGAAATACGCCGCCCGGGGCGGACCGCCCCCCCGCCCCCCCCTAGTTACGCTACTGAGAAGCAAGTACCACTGACTCCGGCAACTGATGCTAAACACTGACAGCTCTATTGGTCAAGAAGTGTTTCCATGGGTTGGATGTATATCTTGTTGTTGTCAGTTTCAGCTGGTGTCCTCTCAGGTGCACATTAGAGTTCATGGTAAACATAGCCGGTAGAATCTCACAAGAATAATGGTTATGCAACATCTTGTACAACTCAATAAGGTCTCCCCGATCGCGTCTCTCTTACGTCTCGATATGTATCTCTTACAAAAGAAAAAAAACAATACAGCATTCGTATTGTATAGCATTTAAGAGACCAGAGTCAGAGACTGCCGAACCAGTAAGCTACAATAGGGAATAGCACCCGGCTCTTAATATTAAAGATCTACTAGTAATAAATTATAAGAAAAAAGTGAAATGTGTACTAAATCTGTCAATAACATGAGTAAATTTAAGTTTAATATTATGCTGACCTACTTACTACAAAAACATTTCTGATGAAAACTGAACTACGTATCACAAAATATAATTACTACCCAAATGGATACACGTGTATTCTCCTCCTGAGAATAATATGAAATCTTTAGCCAATGTTCAATACTAATCCTCAACGTAAAATTCTGAATTAAAAAAATAAAAGAATTAGGTAAGTATAATATATAAGAACGCCACTGCCATATACACACTCCTAGCGTCCGTCACATTTATCCAATGTGTCATACACGCTCTCCGATTACTTTTACTCAAAACACGCCCATCCTTGAAGATCTGGTCGACATGATCGGTCCAGGTCGACCTCGGGCGACCGCGTTTCTTCACCCAAACATATCTTTTTTGTCATCATGTCGTCATTCATTCTCTCAAGATGTCCAAACCGTCTTAGTTTATTCACTTTCATTCTAGTTGCGTGTTACGTAGGTAAGTACTACTTATTTTGTATTTTTTTCACGTAATAGTTTAAAACAAATTCAGGGAAACCAATATGCTAAAAATGTGAAATGCTTCGTAAAACGAAAAATCTTCATAACTTGCGTCGTAGGTGGCCATGCCGATAATTAACGTGCTTCGTAGACCTACGCCAGAAAAAAGTGTTATACCTACGCAATTTGATGACTTATCTTTCATCTGTTCATTCGACTTATCACTCCTACGCCCAATGCATAGACCTGACACAACATGGCGAGACGCCTCCTCGCAGATGACCTTGACAACGTTTCAAATCGCTAATTTTCGCATGAATTAACAATTTCTTAAATAATTATCTTTAAAAAATTAAGTTATAATTATGTTAATTTCATAATGAAATGTATTAATAAGAATCGACAGACAAAATTATTAGGGGTGCGTAACAGAGGAGCAAGAAAGAAAAACTCAAAACCTCAGAAGAATCTTTATGGTTAGCTGGCAGAGATCGCATGCTGCGATAAGCTCGCCCTATAGTGCATAAATGTTGTGATTTATATTTGAAATGTTTATATGTCTCTGTCTGTATCTTGTTCACAAAAAGTGTAAATAAATAAACAAGAAGTTATGTTTATTGTTTTTATTGTTCATTGTCGTCCCTAGCCCCTAATTTAGGGCACTTGGATTCGTCACTTTACGTAGTTATAACAATTATAGTTTTTTAACAATCGAGAGGAGCAACAGTGACAATGTGCCAGAGAAGTAGAATCAATGCGGAGTGTAAAGGGCTCAGTTTGCATTTCGTCATGAATGTGCAGTCTTTCTTTTCCAGGCTATTCCTATAGTGCTCCACTCTGCTTGTGATATATATGTACATTGGATATTTCAGATCGTCAGGATTCTGTGGGTTGAATAAACAGTGCTTTATGGCAGACCGTCATTATACATTTTCATGACCCAATCAAAAATTTCAAGTCTCCCGATTCAGAGAAATAGCAGAGCTTTGTTGGCTGCAATGTCATTTGTGATTTAGGTCGTATCTTTATTGTCTCAGATTGTTATACAATTTATACGTGTCCCTTGTCCAGAAAAAATCAGCGTATGTTATAAATCGGTACTTGGCATTGGTAAAGTCCTTCTTATGTCGCTTCTATCGGACGACAGCGACTATCTTCGGAACTCGAAGTGTGTTCAGAATTGCAAAAATTTGTACAAGAAGTTTGTAGCAAATTTGACGTGACAGTAAGTCATATGAAGCTTGTGAAAACCTGCAGCAAGCCATATGCAAGATTGCAGAAAGCTTATTGTAGCGCGTAAACCAACATAGCGGTTGAAACCTTGCTGGCTTGCTGCCCACTCGGCATGCAAGTTTACAGGCTTGTAAAAGTTTATCTGGCATTGAGTAATAAGATAAATGTCATCCTGCTATCTGTGATGTGGACTCGAATTTATTATGTTACCATCGAAGACGTTTTCCCTTCTGCAACAGTCATTATAGATTTTCCTTTTTGCTTACGTAATACTTATAATACGCACAAGTACTGAGAATCTGGTAAACATTTATACTTACTTAAATAATATGCGTACTTCTCGACCTCGAATTATTTGTTGTCGTCTGATCTTAGATCGTGAAAATTCCTATATAAAGGAAATTATTTTCCGTAATAAGTCACTTCAGATTTCGATCTCAGTCAAACAAGACATCTCCATCAAGGTATCTACTCTAAACGAAATAATTCATTGTAATATCTAATCAATATTTTGTACTGTTTAACACACCACGTGGTTGCATGAATTTGCAAAGCATTTTCTGCGTTACCGAGACCTTTCAAACATATTTACGATCGATTCTCTTAAAAATCATCAGATTCACGACAAGTTCCAGACGACACCAATATAGACCCATATAGCATATTTTGTATTCTTTCTTAAAAGGAAGTGTTGCCTTTTATCCAATTTACTTTTGCCTTCGGATCAACAATTTGCTGAAATGATTTGCAAACCATGCGTTGCTATCTCCACATACTATGTCTTTAACTCCACAACATTTCGTGTTTTCAAAACATTTACCCTTTTATCTTTTGACTTATTTTGAGAGTCTGGAACACTTATCAATTTTGTAACCCCCAATATTCTTCCACCCGGATAGCCCTGGCATTCGCCAATTGTACATCCATATTCATATCCGGGTCTTAAATCATTTTCCGAGCCTACATTTCCATATACCCTTCTTGTAAAATCTATCTGCGTATTCTTTTTACGACCTTTTTCAAATCAGTTCCGATCTTACAATACTTACGCACTTACAAAGACATTTGACGGAGTTAAAAAGGACCTGTATATATGAATTTTCATAACGAAGGCTTAACCGTAATGAATCGCCAAAATTGCTTAAATGATCCTCCGTTCTATATTGGAACACAGGCCTTTCACAGGTTACTGTTGAAATGTGGTCTCCGCATCGTCCAATCGGCCAAAGAAGTGTTTGATTATATTCAACAGTTCGAGAGTCATGAGATCTCTTCTACTTCAGAGACTCCTGCATCCGTGCGGTTACTGCCTATGCACCAAGGCTAAGTTGCGTTTACTTCTGGGATAGGTTTTTCATTCCGATATGGTTTTCGTCTCAATAGATTCATAGTTCTTGATTATCCGATGGGGCAGTATTCACGTTTTCACTTCTGATTCTGGTTTTCGGGTGAACCGCGTGTTGTTTTATTTCATCAACATTTCGACGCTCTTTCCGGTGTCATTTTCTTCTGAAAAACGTTTCAACACTCTTGCTAGTGTCACTTTTTCTCTGAAAAATGTCGATAAAATAAAAACAACACACGGTTCACCCGAAAATCAGAAGTAGTCATGTCAAGTCTTCACCGGGAATACACTAGAGCACCCTACTACTAATTCGGTACCCTGCTCACGCTGCAAAAGTAAACATTTCATATACACATCACAACGAGAACCACTATTTTAGCCCTGAAGATTATTATTCTGTGCTGAAGATGGATCCAGAACGTGAGCTGAAAGCTAGATAGCAAAAATCAACACACGATATGCTCGAAATGACGTGACAACCGTGATCCAAATCTTAAACAATTAGGTACTCTTGTTGGCAGTTATATTAACAGTGTCTTTTTTACAGATGAACTTCAGATATCTGTTATTCGTGTTGGCTTTCGCCCTCGTTGCCGTAAACTGTCAAATGGAAGAGTCGCAAAGGGCCATCCAAAAGAGGCAGACAAAGTTCTGTGGAAGTCGCCTTGTTGACACGCTGAATTTGGTTTGTAAAGGAGTCCATGCTGGATGGAATAAGCGGAACAATTATGTCCATTGTTAGTATTTTTCTGTCGATGTTTTACATTCACTCATACAACATTTTTTTTTCAATTTTATACACGGCACTATCCATATTTTTTTCCGTTAAAAACTTATGAATTGTAAGTTTCGAACCAATCAATTCACTCTATTTATTCAGCGCTCTAACTTTTCAAGCAAATTTTGCTACGAAAACCAGATGTACCAGTTTAAAAAGCAAGTCATAAAAGACTGTAAATCAGACCTCAGCTGAACGTACAAAGTGCCATGTGGGGAGTTCTAAGGGGGTTTTTAAATTTGAGAATCATTTGTTGAATGGCGATCGAAATAAAATTGACCTCTTTTTATAAAAAATTGCGGAATGATGACATTAGCGTAGACTTCATTGTTTTAACATATTTTTCAGTTGACGACGATATGCTTGTGGACGATTTGTACAACTACGAGCCCGAGGAAGATTCAAAATGGCCATTCCTCGCCCGTCTGGGATCATCAAATGCCATTCTTCCACTCGGAGACCACCAGCAGTTCCGCTACAAGAGGCAAGGCATCGTCGAAGAATGCTGCGAGAGAAGCTGCACCATCAGACAATTGAAACAATATTGCCAGTAAATTAATACCACGACGCAATGTTGCCAACGTTGACAATGTACAATGAATATTATATATGACTAGTAGATTCCATACGATTAAATTATTATTGTAAATTGTATATATTATTATATTATACTAGATATAAATTTTATTGCATAAAACGTAAGTAGAAAAGTAAAGCTGAATTCTAAAGAGTGCTAGGATATTGAAATAGTGTAGATAATATGTAAATTGCCTTGCCCAGAACTACCAATTAAAATGCAAATACCACATGTACGTAAATAAGTTCAACTATTCTCACATTTTCCTGTTTTTGTAACCCTCACCTAGATTTGAAGCAGCAATTACAATCTATTCGCAGTTGGTCCACTTCTTAATCCCACGAAAACTCGTGCTATTGTCATTTGGCAGTAGCGGATTCTCTGAATTATCCGGTGTCAATGTTTCTCTGCTCAATCTATGTAACCCTGTCATTTCTTAGCTCGAGTCAGTAAAAAATTTAAGTGCCCTCTTCTAGTTTTCATATCCTGTCTTTTAGAACATTATTGAAGAACTCAGTACAAAAGTAGACCGACTCTGGAACGCTTGTATCAAATTTATTTTTGGTTTCAAATGACCATAAATTTAGAGTTTCGCACTGAACCGAAGTGGCTGGCTTCTATAAGACTTGAGGGCATCATATTCTTTTCACTTTTAGCACATATTATCTCTTCGAATTCATCCCATAGTCATTCATTGCTCTCTCAAAACATCTGTCTTCTTTAGTTTCCACCTCTTCTTCTTTCTTTGAATTCTACACCGCTAGAACCTATGTGATATTTGTAAAATGATTAGGTAGCTTAATTTCTAATCTCTTTAGCTGCTGTTCTTATGATATGTATGTATAAATGTATACTATTATGTATCGCTTTCTTTAAGCTTGCTTAAGTATTGTATTGACCAACGACCACTTAAATTAAGAAACCTCATCATATACCCTAACTGGGATAAGCGGGCAGTGTTAAATTAGAGTTGCTCTCTCGCGCTCTTATCCTGGTTTCAGTACATCTCTACACTTCTTCAATTACTATCCTCGATTGAATTTCACAGTTTTCCTGAAATAAGTGTAAATAATGCAGTACGACCCAGAAAATAGATACATTCCTTAGTAAATCACAAAACGACCAATTGCTTATTTTAGCCTTTAGCCTAAGCACCTAGATATATGGAAAAATATTGTAATTATACTTGTAACACTGTTTTGAATGTCGCCATCAATATAATTAAAAATTAAAAAATGACAATAATTATTATATTTTTGAATTATTACCCACATGAAAAAAAAATCTATTCCCACATTATTCTCCAATGAAAATGTTGACACATACAACGACAGACGAAGTTAAATAAAGTGTAGTAAAAATTTTAAATTTTCACAGGTCCCAATTACTATGTAGAATTAATTACAATTTAAGGAAAGACAAAACACAAAGTCGTTCAAAATATCACATGATTTAATATCGAAATAAATAAAGTAAAAATAATGTTCAATACATAACTAGTTCTAAAATATAATTCCTAATTCATTAAAAATATTTACAGCAAATACATATATATTATGACGTTTTCAGATTATGCAAAAAGACATATGCCCGATCCCACCAACTACCACCTAGGAAGCAGACCCCTAAGGAATTTCCATACAAAACCACAGATAATTTGAGTGATTATTATAACTGTCAAAACCTTTAAGATATAAATCCATACAAAATACAGCATGCAGCTCTACTTAGTTAGGTGGCCAAATATCTCGGCCCAGAATCTCCCTCACTTAAGTAGCTGCATGCTGTATTTTGTATGGATTTATATCTTAAAGGTTATGACAGCAGAATAATCACTCAAATTATCTGTGGTTTTGTATGGAAATTCCTTAGGGGTCTGCTTCCTAGGTGGTAGTTGGTGGGATCGGGCAATACATACCTAGTTAACTAATTTTATTGGCACTTACTACAACATAGTACGAGTACTGTTGATAGTTCAACATAACTTTACGCACTGGACAAAAATTGGTACTTATGTATTACTAAATTCTGTTTTTGACAAGATTTAAAATAGGAGCTACCAAATACAAAACAGTAATGCAGCATTCCTACAACAGTGTTACAGTCCTACAGCAGAATTAAGGATGAACATTGTCGGGCTTACGACCAACCTCGTCTGGCTTAAGTGATCACTTTACACTCGAGAAACATTCGCCATTTCAGTTCGCCCTGGCTGGGATTCGAACCCATACCTTCGTCTCGCATAGTAGGGATCTTATCCACACCACTACTGTGTTGTCAAATTCCGTATACATTAAGTACCTATTCAACGCTTTACAAGAATAATTTGTAAACCAAAAATAATTCAAGTACAAAACAGCAAATTTAACATATTTAGATATTTTTTTAAAATTCAATTATCTCATTAAAAACATATGTGGACAATCACTGTTTTTGAAAAACACCCTCCTTATTCTAACAACTGCCTAAAAAGTGACTCATAAAAACTATGACGAGTACTAGTTACATATATGGCACAAATTGAGATTACTAGCATCTCGTGATTTACAATGTGACTTGTCTGATGTGCAGCGGAGCTGTTCCGATTGTAACCGTCTGCGGTTGTATCGTGTGTTGGATGATAGCCGCCTGTTGATGTAGCTGCTTTTCTATTTTCATCTTCTTCTTGCTGTTACTACAATTATTAGATTCGTCACGTTCATAGTATGAAGCCATCCTCGTTTTAATAGCCGCCCAAGTTGCGCCGTTTATCTCCTCGTGAAATATACTACTATATCTCCATTGCTTCACGGCCGGACCTTTCTTTTTCTCTTTACCGTCTTTGTTATTCATGAACTGATCTTTAGCGGAATCGTCTTTAATCGTTTGTTGTTGCGGAAGCGATTGAACGATAACGTAAGTGTTTGAGTCCGTGAGGGGAGCTGTAAGCGGCGTCATCGTATCCGCTCTAATAATCTGCTGAACGCCCGGTTGTACAACCAGCTGACCTTGTTGGTAATATCCCAGTTTATCTGCGTGAATATAATTACCCATACTGAGAGGCTGTGACGGATACTGCGACTGGGATACCATGGCTTGTGCGATGTACGTCTCGGCGATGTTGATCAAATGCCCGCTTCCTGGGTAGGAAAATGAGTGGTACGTGTCTCCCGTACACGTCCCAGGTATTTCCTGCGTGTAAGTATTTTGTATGATGGCTGTGTTGTGTTCCTGTTGAACGTTCTTTTTACTTTTGGACGCCACTAGAGAAGCATACTCTGGATCGTACGTAGCGATGTAGTCCTTCCACATTTTGGATACATTAACAACCAAACCGTTGACTTTGTCCATCCGCATGTAGTCCTTGAGTTTGTTAGTGTGTACTATGGAGCAGATGTGTTCCTTTATCTGGTTTATAATATCAGAAGGAAGTCTGACTTCCCCGGCCCTCCCGCCACTACTCTTCCCCCTGTTATCACAAGGGTACATGACTCCATCGTCCATCTTCTTACACAACACTCTAACTTTCCGCTCTGTAATTGCGTGGATATTCTTGAATGCAGTCTGACATACTTGTGTCTCTCTGCCTCTCACTCTGATAAAGTACTCAAACGTGCACGTCCTTCTATTACTCTCCTTTTTGCGTTTTCTCTTAATATCGATTTGCCTCATGAGACCAAACAAATATGCATTCTGTGCATCGTGAGATTTCAATGAATAAAACCCTTCGAAAGTTTTCATCCTCACCTGTTCAGGTATCTTTTGATAGCACTTCCTTCTGCATCCGCAGTCAGGTCCTGGTTTCTTTGCGGCTACTACTTTCCCACTTGTGTTGATATGTTCCTGTCCCGCAATTCGCAGCCTTTTCTGCTTTTGTTTGTGCCATTCTAAAAAAAATCCAGAAAAATATTTTTATCGGTAATTACCACACAATCGACAATGGGAAAGTCACTGCACTTGTTATTAATGTTATTGAATATTTTCATAAGTAGCGCCACTAAAACTTTGATAACATTGTTCTTAAAATGTTTCAAGAGACGCTAAGAAGGATGTAAGTGTCATACTACTACAGACAAGAAACCAAACTTTGAATATCTCTAGAGGCAATGGCTTAGCATATCGGGGATTAAAAACAGTTGTAACTATTAGACTTATATAATATCTACTCACCTTCGGGATTTCTTGGCCGTTTATTGCCTTGTTTGATAGATTTTGCCGATTTTGTTTTCGACTCTGACACTGAGACATCCGCCATTTTCACGATCGCACAGCAATATAGTGTTGCCAGAAGTAAGATGTAGGACATTTATTAACATTTTTTTATAAAACCTCGTTATAAACATAAAACGAATTACCTATTACAAATTATTTTATCTTAATTCTTTACGAGATATGATTTTTCTTAATAGTACTTTATGTATTAGATGTACTTCAATATGTTGTTTAATAAGTAAAATAACTTAATAATAATAAAATACCTATCACGATAATATCGAATATGTTGTTGTTTACTTGCAACACTTGCAAACTGTCAAAATTTTCGCTGGAATTCGCACGCAAAATAAACAAGTGATTGATTATTGGTATTTTCTTCCTGGGAAAGCAATTTTTCAGGCGCAGAAAGTGGTTGTGAAAAGTGTTTTGAAGGATACCTGTAGGATTTTCTTTGTATACTGCAAAAAATATAACGCGAATTAAGCAAAATGATGACGACGTCGGCTGTCAGACCCTTGGAAACCCTGTAAGTTTATTTTCTTATAAGATTTGTGCAGTATTTTGACTTTTCTTTTCCCAATTATTGTAGTTTTCAAGAAATGTCCTGAATGCTAAATTATGTAAGGCCATTAAATGTTGCATTTACGTCAACAAATATATTTATATATTTAGGTGCATCAGAAAAGTTGCGATGGACTTCCATCGCCACAAGCACAGCCTAAAATATTTACCTCAGGGTTTAAAAAATGATTTGAACAACATTGCTGGACAGCGGGAGCGCTTGTTAGAAGACGTGGAATTGTTAGAAAGTTTACTGAATGCCCAGACAGAGATGGTAGCGTTGGACAACTGCCATGTCACTGATCAAATGCTTGAACCTGTTAGAGTGTGCAAGTATTTAAAAGTGTTGAATATTGGAAGTGGAGCCACTGTTACAACTGAAGGTATGATTATTATTATTAAATTTTCGCAAGCAGCCTAACCCAAAACCAATGTCTGTGCCATCCGTCGTTCTGAGAAAGTCATCCATATATTGAAAATAAAATATATTCTGTTTCAGCATTGTGTGACGTATTCCAATACTTGAGAGTTCTGGAACATTTCTCAGCCAAGAAGTGTCCCGCTGTGAATGACGAAGTCATCAAATCCCTAGCAACGCATTGTCCCAGAATGTCAATCATTGATGTGTCGGACTGTAAGGATGTTGGAGACAAGTCCCTGATCAATCTCTCGGATAAACCTCTCATTGCACTCAACATGTCGGGGACTGCAGTAAGTTACTTATTTGGCACGCTTATATTCAACTTCACATGCCTTTTCCCGTTGTCTGCGACTACATTTCTATCTATCTTTCTATACCCTCATGCTGCATCCTTACACACACTCCTAGCCTCCGTCACATTCATATAATTTGTCATACACGATCTCCGATTTCTTGTACTCAAAATACCTCCATCCAGGATCTGGTCGACATGGCGACTATATTTTCTTCTTCAAATTTTAATAACTTCCCATTATCCTAGCACTTTGAAATTTTGCACACATATTCGTCTTCGGCGACCGCTGGGGTTTGTTTGTATTATGCGTCTTATTTCCCAAGATAAAAATATATTACCTGTTACTGATTGTAGGTGTCTGATTATGGTGTGGCGCACATGATGTACGGCCACCCTAAAGATTGTCTCAGAGAGGTTAATCTGGATCACTGCAATATCACGGATAAATCTGTAGAGCTTATTATCCGTCTGTGTCAGCGTTTGTCCATTTTCTCCTTCAAAAACAACAGATTCTCTGGTAAGTTCAATCACATGATATCTTATAACTCGTGATTTAATGTGAGACATGTTATCATGTATCAGCCCTATACTGCCGTCCTAACCAAGTACTGCATATAAACTTAAATGTTGAAACTGAGATAATTGCGAAAAACATCTAGTACGGCCCGTATATTTCCATGAATTTGCGTGGAATTGAGGGCATGAAAAATAAGGGTCACGTGTGGAAACTCTAGACTTTTTATGATCGAATCAGGTGGATCTAAGGTTGAAAAACCCATTTCGATAAAAAACCTTATTGGCATATGCACAGTTTTTGCTTAAGACGGCAGCATATTGTGTCACTATTAGGATCAAATTCCTGTGATCGTCCTATATTTGTCACGGAAAAACCTCATATAAAACAAAAGATCACATAAGTGAGGCATAGGTGAACGATGTAAAACTTAAGGGTCTTATATTGGTCATAGATTCATCCGACAGAAGACTAAAAATCTTAAATTTTGTTGGTAACAAATTTTTTCATGAGTTAGCTTGAGTTTATTTGCATACAGCAGAGTCTCTATAATCCGATCACCGCAAATTTATACCTTGTTCGGATGTCCGAAGCGTTCGGGTTATAGTATGTAGACATTTTGAAAGGCATTTTTCGAAATTAAACAAAAATATTTTACATTATAATGTATAAGTATGTATGTTAGATACAAGGCTATTAATCACATTTTTTTTAAGGAATCCCAATATTGTGCTTTGACGAGTAGTGTTTAGTGACATAGAAAATGCTTTATCCCTTAATTTGAGGACAGAGACTGTGAGAAACGGCGATTGTGGTGTCGTTCGGATTATCGAGGCTCTGCTGTATGTCACTTCTATCTACTTTGCTATTTTATGTCAATATACATATCAGCAAACGTTAGTTGAGATTTCTGCTCCATAAATTTACGCTTTTTCATTTTATTTCATCAATGTTTATAATTTCAGACAATGTATATTTTGTTGCTTCTATCTGAATGTTTTTTTTGTTGTTTTCTCTATTTTAGGCGACTTCAGTGCCCCAGAAACATTGAAATTAAAGCAATTGGTGTGGACTGTTCTTTAGTGTTTCTTTTTATAGGTATGGTCCAGCAATACGTCATGAGCAATCTTAAATTCTACGTGCGTTATCGTAAAAATGGACAAATTCACATCAAAACAATTATGAACACTTAAACAAATCAAGTCATTCCTTTTGTCAATTGTTCTAATATTATTTACGATGGATCTCATGTAACTATTTATTGACTGTATATATTGTTACTATAAGTAACTAGAATGAAAATGAACGAGCCTAGATGTACGGGACTTGATGAGTAGAAACTAAAAATACGAATTGTCTGTGAAAAAAGCAGTTTGAAGAATCGCAGCCATCTGATCATGTCTGATCCTCAAAGACGGACTTGATATGAGTAAAAGAAATCAGAGAGTGTGTATGACAAATTGCATGAGTATGATAGAAGCAAGAAGTGCGTGGAAGAATAGAGCAGTTTGGCATTGTGTCCTCACTGCTTATCCTGCAAGAGAGTGGTGTCAGTGAATATAATTATAAGTGTGATTTCAGTTTTGTCATTCCAACTATTCCATCCTGGTACCTGGTGCCATCCTGGTACCAACACTGATGTATGCAAGTGAGACATGGACATGGCTGAAGAATGATGAATCAAGTATAAATGCTGTCGAGATGAGATTGTTGAGAAGAATGTGTGGAAAAACATTGAGAGATAGAATAAGGAACGAAATGATTAGAGAGTTGAGTGAATGTAAAAAGGATATTGTGACTAAAATGAAAGTGAACAAGTTGAGATGGTTGGTCATGTGGAGAGAATGAACGATGAAAAAATAACAAAGAAAATTTACCTGGGTGAAAGAAGAGGTGTAAGGAAACGCGGCCGTCCAAGAACTACATGGCTGGACCATGTTGACCAGATACTCAAGGACGGGCGTGTTTTGAGTAAAAGTAATCGGAGAATATGTATGAGGAATTGCATGAATGTGACGGAGGCCCGAAGTGTGTGTCAGGATAGGAAAGTCTGGTGATCCGTTCTCTCTGCCTACCCCGCAAGGGAGGTGGCGTGAGGGTATAGAATAAAATAGCATTGGTGCTCATATAAAAATTCTCGCTTATAAAACACTTACGTACGTAACTACATAACACACACTCAATTGCCACATAATTGGAGCTGATTGTCCATCCAGCCAACCAGCACATCCTCGGCAGAAATTATTTTTACACACATTAAGAAGAGACCAGTGAGAATATTCAGATGCTGTATGGTAATTAAAGGACTATATCCTCTCATTGGGCTACGGCGCCCTGAATTTTACTCACCCAATACTGGGGGAATCGCCTTGAAACTGAAGACGGTGATAGATGAAAGTATGGACCACAGATCGGCTGTTTTAGAATTACAGGATTTGGAATTTCCTTGAATAAAAAAATATTCCTAAAGTACCCCTAAAACTTCGGGATCTGAAGATTTTCTGTTCAGTTTTTAAGATATAAAAGTATAACTTAGCCAAAATACTGGCAATTATAATCTTAACAAATCGGCTGTTTTAGATTTTTAAATTTCTTCCCAGGTTTCTTTTAAAAATGTATAATTCACTTTGTCGCTTACCTTATTCTTATTGAGCGCTAACATTCTTATACAAAATTTGAAAAAGTTGAAGCAATAATAGAACGATTTTTGCTCAGTGCATATGCCCCCTTAAGCATGAAATAAAAATCTGTCATCTTCGACACGTTCAAAATAAAGGAATTTTCTGTATAACGAAACATGTCCTCTGGTCTTGTAAATTTCGCTATGCCGAGATTTGTCTTGTAGTACTAATTAGTTTTATAATATGCCATAATGTAAAGTTTTACAACATTTAATTTTGTATCAATTGTTCTCGACAAGGACTGATTGTTTTTTTATACTTTTGGGATTTATATATGATTATTTTTATATTTATTGTAATTGAAGAAAAATGTAGATATAATTTTGTATAAACGATCAAAACATCGCGTTCATCCCTAGAAATCTAATCTTAATTCAGTAAATATTTTTTGTCTTAAAATCTGCGTCATACATGAAACGAAAAACGCAAAAATGAACCAAAAAGACACTAAATTATGTGTTATATTTGCAACGAATTTGATTTTGTGTTGATTAAAAGAAAAACTTCGTTATAAGTCTGCTTTGTGTATTACGTATTTGATTGCAAATATGCAGACTAAAGACATTAAGGAGTATGGAGGATTTTAATGATTGGCTGTGATAAATAGAAGTTGAATAACAAATATTGTTTTACGTCAGAGAATGAACAATGGACATATGTATGTATTCCGTTAAGACACAATTACAATGGGGGCGTATTTTTTTCCACTCACTAGATGGTGCTTCAGTAAATGGAGGTCTTCACAACTGTCATAACAAAGCAAACCATTTGTTTATTATCCATAGAAATGCCACAGAATAATAATATATAGTACCTGCCGTATCTATGCGGACCTCCATTTACTGCAGTGCACTCTGGTGGCGAAAAAAATCGAAGACGCACCCAAGGGATGCGATGTGAGGAGATATTATATATACTAGGTAGATTCTAGATGTTAATTTAAAAAAATGGATGTTTAGTGTGATATGCTTTAATTGTGAACTTACGTATATAGGACAACTATAATTTTATCTTATGTGTGTCAGAAATTAGTACTAAGTACAGGATTATTCTATTTTTGTTGTCTCACGGTTGCGCACGGAATTGACCAAAAAAGATATGAGTGTTTGAAACTTTGATCTTGCCAGTTAGAAACTCGTCATTCACAAGTGACGATATATTGCCACCCTGTTCTGCGCATTTCCTACGTCATTCTTAGTTTTCTCTTTTGTATCCACAATTAAGGTTGAAAAGATTGACAGAAGCAAGGAGTGTGTGTAAGGATAGGACAGTCTGGAGTTCTGTCCTTTCTAGGGATGCAGTGTGAGGGTATAGATCTAGGGTGGCCAATCCGCGGCCCGCGGGCCGCATGCGGCCCGCCGAGGGTGTAAATGCGGCCCGCGAAGCCGTCTTACAATATAACCGTATGCATTGCCTGTAATAGAAAGACAATCAGATTCGTCACTTCACCCATTTTCCCTTAAAAATTTCGCCTGCGGCGCTATTTTGGATAATCTTTAATTAGAAAATGTTTTTCACACATTTTGTTGTGAGCCTTCTCCACTCAGTTTTGCTAGAAAAAAATCGCCTGCGGCGCTACTTCACCTTTTTAGGTCTTAAAAATATTTTAATTTCTGTTGCCAACCCCCCCCCCCCCCCCCCCCCCGAGACGACCCTTTGTCTTATTTTTTTAGTTTCAAAAAATTGGTTGTGCGGCCCGGTAAGCCATCTCATTTTTAGAACCTGGCCCGCCTGCTGAAAAAGGTTGGCCACCCTTGGTATAGATGGATAGATGTTAAATTAATGTACGTTTCTATGGATTAAATAAAACTAAAAGTTTGTTATATATATGTCATTAATTAATTTATTTATTATAATATATATTCAATAACAGTCTGATATACAAGACATAATATACTTAAATATTATTGTTGATGTTCTCTATGTATATATATATTTTTCAATGTAAACAAATAAATGTTAACATATTTTTCTATGTTGTAATGTACAAAATAAAGTATAATCATCAAAAATCATAAAACTAGTTTCATTTCAGCGTAAAGATGAATGTTTAGAATACAAATTAGTGAACTGGTGGGTACTCTGTATACGTTCTCACTCGTGACGCACTGCGAATACGTTTATAAGAAATGTACCAAACTGACACTTACAGTGTTACACAGAATGGTGGAATTGGTTTGCGTCATATAAACATTTTCGCATTGTATTTCGAGTGAGAATACTTATGGGTACCCACCCTGAACTCTGCAAAAGCAACGTTGTTAAAAACTACTATGAACTTTAAAACATTACGGCATTTCCCAGAAAATTCTTTGATTTAACCAAAGTCCCAGTTAAACTGTGTTTACATGCAATTATCCAGTCTCATCTTAAAGTGGTTGGTGGCAGGAGTGAGCACAGCTGACTCTAGCAACTGATTTCAAGCACTAACAGCTCAAGTGGTCAAGGAATATATGTCGTAACAAATTTACGTGTGAAACTTTTGAGTATTAAGCACAGATTATATTTATTAAAAAGTGATCCCATTAATACTGGATTTCGCGAACTTTTTAGGTGAGGAATAGCAGAGATAGGAGCAACCTAGCACAAATTCATTATGAAAAAGAATGATAAGTGGCTCCTATCTCTAAGAAGTTAGTGAAATCCAGCATAAGTGTTCTTGAGTTATAAAACGAATCACGATTGCCTGGATGAACAGAATCTATGATAATGATGTTTGAATAAAGAGAGCACATCTGTAAGTTTATATTATTATACTGAACAGCATCAACATTAGGAAAATATAAATTGCCTCTAACAAAATACAACATTACGAATATTAAATACAATAAGGAATGAAAAGATAGTACAAGTTGGAATATTAATCAACCTCATGCTTTCTTGGGTGTGACCAGCGTACTTTGTTTCAACTGTAGGATGATTGATCTCATTCTGGAGATGTCCTTGACAGACTTGCTGGATTTGGGATTGAACTCGCACAATTTGGCAATTCTCTCCCACTCTGTGCCCGGTTCCATTTCATCGCTCTCGGCTACAAACTGTTTTTCGGCATTTCTGTAATCGATGCAAAAAGTATTAAAAACATTGCACAAGAAATAACATTCTAATCTTTTCATGCAATACAATAATCTCTAAGGGGGTGAGCTTATCGCTATATAGCGATCTTTCAACCAATCAATACTTATTACTATTATCGTTTGGCATCAGCCACTGAAAGGTGGCGTCATCAGTAGATAAGAGAGTCAAAAAATTTTTCTCTGTTACATCCAGGGGACACTAGAGAGCAACATCCCAATACTTTAGAATGTTTCTCGTAGAACCTTAAGGGAGGTTACTCAGCATTTTTGGGCATTATATAAGCTCAAGAGGTTGATAAGTCATGATACTGCGCCCTGATTTCACTACTGTAGGGCCAATGTACAGTGCAAAAGGGTATTTCTATCCATTTGACATAACGGTGACAAATTATGTAAGTTGGTCAATCTTATATGTTCGCTAACAAATATTTCTTTCTAGTACTCCTACATAAGTTTACAAAAACTTTAAAACTAAAAACTACAAACAACTTAAGACTCAAACGTAACCTACATACTTTAAAAAAAAATCAGTTCTGATAAAAACATGCATTATCAAAACAAACTTCAGAGTGCTGTATTAAATAAGGGTTCATTAGAATCGATTATTTATAATAAATACTATCAGATACATAATACCATTGATCGAATCGAACCCTGCATAAAATATCGGCACACACACTACATAATACACTCTAAAACGACTTGTACATAAAAGAAGATAGAAATGTATTGAAAAACAATAAATAGTAAATATAATCTAGCATTAAAAAAGTTGAAGTAAAAATACAACAAATTCGAAAACAAAGATTGAAAAGATTGTTCCTCCACCAATTAAATTGCAAACCACACATAGAATAATCTACCATTGAGACTTACTTAGCGGCTTCCCTATAGAAGTAGCGTGAAAAATATTAAGAATACTTCATTAGGTACAAATACTATGTAAAGAAAGAACAGATAAAAGCATTGAGGGATGGATAATATAACAGAGGAACAATTTAATTGTTATTATGACAAAGGACGTGAGAGACTTAGTTTTCTTTAATGTGAAAGTCTAAAGGTTTTAGTGACGGGATTGTGAACACACACAATATTAGAATTCAATTACTTCATTTGTTCTATTCCATCCTCTCATGCCGCATCCCTTGCGGGGTACTTATACATACTTCCTTCCGTCACAATCATACAATTTGCATACATACTCTACAATTAATTTTACTTGAAAACACAACTGTCCTCAAGCATCTGGTTGACATGATCGAGACAAGCGTTTCTTGGACAGCCACGCTTTCTTACAACTCTTTCACCTATATATACATTCTTTGTCACCCTCTCTACATGCCCCAACCATCTCAACTTAATCACCTTCATTCTAGTTACAACATCCATCTTACAGTCACACATCTCTCCACACATTCTTAATCAACATTCTTAGCTGTCAAATCTCAACAGCATTTCATTTCCACAGAAATACTGACAAGATTGTAATGGCATCAGTACATGTTTTACTGAAAGTTACAATTAAAACACTGGAAGTAACAATTTCTCGAATAAACATTTTCTTACAAGACCATAGATTAAAATGATCATCTTACTCACCTATTGGCAGCCTTTGTTTTACTGATCTGCTCCTCGTGGTTGGCGTACCATTCTTCAAGTTCCTTCTTTGCGGCAATTCTCATCTCGTCCTTCTTCACTTCCTCTTCGGCATCTGAAAACAGACAACGTCATTAAGAAATTCTTCTACAAAACTCAACTAAATTTATCTTACCCATCAAGAAATGGAAAAGATTATTATTACTATCTACGTTTATTTTTTAGTTGCTTTTTGCCTTAAACTAGATATTAATTTAGTGGAGTAATAGTCCTACGATTGGAGATCGTTTCGATAGAGCTCTGTGCTCAGTATTTGTTTTATTTTATTGATCTTTCGAGTGCATACGGTTATTACATTTTAACATAACAGAAAATAAACCAGCGACAACTTAAGGTTTACCTCACTGTGTAGCTTTGTGGAATGATAAACTAATTAATAATATTCTACCTTTCTCTTCAAGCCTGAGTTTCTGTTCCTCTCTCCATTTTTTAATCTTCTCTGGTTCCTCCTTCTCTATTTGTCTAGTTGGAGTCGGTGAAGGATTGTCAAACACTGAAAGTTACAATTAAAATCTTGACAGTTACGACTAAAACATTGAATGTTACAATTAAAATACTGAAATTTATAATGAAAATACAGAACGTTACAACTGAAACACCGAAAGTTGCAATTAAAACATTGAAAGTTACAATTGAAACACTGGAAGTTACAATTATGGTATCTAAATACTTTCAAAACTTCAAATCAAAACAAGGCATCAAAGATTACAGCACTTATTGATTTTTTCTGCTGAAACTTAGATAATTATTGTGTATAAATATGGACAAACCGAAACACAAATCCTCCAAATACGAGAATATTATAAACAAAAGAAATGAACAAAGCGATAATTAGTTACTTATGTAGAAATGTAATAGAACATTTCGTAAGAGTGCAACAAGCATAAAACTATAGTGAATACTTTATAAATTAATGGGTAAATTTTGCAGAATCAGCATTCACTTACTGTAAGAAACAAATCTACTGAATGCAAAACAACTCATTACAATGGATTATCCTTTGGATTTTTTTTTCCAAATTTTGCTGTTATTTTATAATCCATAACTTTGTAAACACTGTAGTTATTGTTATCTTTAATTACTCAATGAACTCGTCACTTTCCCCGACAAAACCTCCCCACCAACAAACGTACCCACTACAAAATTGTACATTGCTTCGTAGGTGGGATTAATTATTATGCAGAAACCGCGTGGCCCTAATGAATAATGATAAATACTTCGGCACATAATTAATATTGTGATAAAGGGCAAATTCAGTGATAATTAATCTAAATACGCCCACAAACCTGGCATGGATGACGGGATTTCATCTTCGGGAGCTGTGGGGACAATACCAATATCCGGAATAGCTGGTTCCAAATCATCTTCCAAGCCAGCTAATTGGTTTTGTTGTCTTGCTAGGAATTCTGCGGCTGGGTCAACCTCCGGCTGGTCAAAATTATCCCCAAATCCATCCATTGTGCAGCGAAATAAAAATTAAATGACAGAAAGAAAATGACAAACCAAAACGTCGATATTATTTCTCCATAGATCAAGTTTCATTTTTTTTTCTAACTTTTAAAAACGATAGGCATTTTAACTCCACCAGTATACTCCTTTAGCCAAGTATACGAAATGGTCATTGAAAAATCGATTAAAATACAGGAAGAATTAGAAAAACTAACGTATTCTAGAAAACATTTTGATATTATTATATTCACTATTTTAGTTTAAAGTGAGTTTAAGATAGTAAAATAAAGTTTACTTTTTAGAGAATGTTATTGTCAGAGGTGGGCACCGTTAATCAAAAAGTTAACTTCGTTAATCGATAATCCGTTAACTAAAAAGTTAACTTCGTTAATCGTTAAAGCGTTACATTTTGAAAAATGAAACGGAAGTTAACGTTAATCCGTTAAAGCGTTAATCTAAAAAATCGCGGTTAAATGGCATGAAGTAGAACTACATAAGTACTACTACTATCACACTATCGCGATGTATCCCAACAAAGTGGGTACACAAATACACACAATGAGCCTACAACAAATAAAACACACAGAATGGGTGGCGAGTCTCATTATTGAATAAGAATTAAATGTCTTATAAATATTTTACAAGCACCTAGGTACATTTTTTATTACACTCGCCAATTGACGTCGCTAGCTTCACAGTTTGAAAGGCGCCGCAGCCGAAATTTATCGACAAAATTTGACTTTCGATCTGAATTTCTTTTCCAACGCCCAACTCATATACGACACCACACATAACTCCATACAATCCTTGGATTATCTAATGCCAGCGCCTCCAGTGGATGGTGTTTATGCAAACAATCAAATATTAACGGACTTAATTAACGGATGTAAAATGTAACGGAAGTTAAATAGTCCGTTAACAAATATTGGAGGTGAGAAAAGCGTTAAATCGTTAACCAAAATGTTAACTTCGTTAATTAACGATTAACGGATTAACGCTTTTCTGCCCAGCTCTGGTTATTGTATGGGATCCGGACAAACGGCCGACAAGACATACGGCCGACAGGACGAATGGCCGACACGGACAAATAGCCGACATGACCAATGGCCGACTGGTACAAATGGCCGAAAGACGAAAGGCCGAAATCCAAACGGCCGACATGGACATATGGCCGACAAGTACAATTGGCCGACATCCAATAGGCCGACATGGACAACTGGCCGACAAGGATGAATGGCCGACAGGACGAATGGCCGACACAAAAAAAAGATTGAAATAATGATCACATCACAAGTTTGAAAAACAAAGTTGCCAGTTTATTCTAACAATCCAAAATTTGGCTAGTTTTTTAAACAACAGTTCCGAAATATAATTTGAAAGTAGCGAAAAAATGTTACCATATCTTATTATCACATCAAGCAAGACTAAACCAAGTTTGCTCCGTGAGACCGAGGCCGTCGCCATATTGTTCATGAAGGCCGGGCCCAACTGACATTTGACGATGGTTACGCCATCTAAATTGTATGGGAAAAAATATTCCGTAATTCAAGTGTTTGTCACCGAGACAAGGTGTTTGTCACCGATACAAGGTGACGTCACCACTCATGGCGGTGATGGAATTCGAGGATGTAGGCTTGTACTCTACTATCGCAGGCTTCGGTGAGACTTCTGAAAAAAAAAGACAACGGTAACACTGTTTTTGCCAATAGCACCCAAGGTTAAATATCATCTGCTCCTGAATTCATGTAACCACTGTATACTTAATAAGTATGAGACATACTTGAAAGAATTACCTACTACTAGCGCCGCGAGTAGCCGCTACACGAATTAGATCAAAAACACCAAGCAGACATGGGACATTACTTTTTCAACTTTCCAGCGAACATGCAGGTTCACAATTTTTAGGCGTTAAAAACGGTTTTTCATTTGTTTCGGCTGCAGGTGCCTTTTAGCGCTTAATTAAACCTTACTAGTATAAATAAAAAACAACATAACCGGTCAACATTATTTTTTTACAGTGATGTCCCATGTCTGCTGGGCGATGCTTGTTAACTATTATCTTGATTGAAAACGTCATTGTCGGCCATTCGTCCTGTCGGCCATTCATCCTTGTCGGCCAGTTGTCCGTGTCGGCCTATTGGATGTCGGCCTATTGTACTTGTCGGCCATATGTCCATGTCGGCCGTTTGGATTTCGGCCTTTCGTCATTCGGCCATTTGTACCAGTCGGCCAGTTGGTCGTGTCGGCCATTTGTCTTTGTCGGCCGTTTGTCCATGTCGGCCGTTTGGCATTCGGCCATTTGTAGTAGATTCTTATTGTATATACATTTTTTATTCTGGCAATATCTTCAAATAGAAAATTTTCTGTGGTTATCATCTTGTGACATTCGTTCTCGCAATATTTGACATAACCTCAAAATCCAAAGTCTTGTCGGAGATTTTTTCGTAGTTTAGAATATTTAAATTTTCTAATTAAAATGGACAACTTTGACTTGTCTAGTATTGCACCTAAGGGCAATGAACAAGAACTTCAAGAATTTTTGATGATAGAAAAACAAAAGGCTCAGTTCAATGCACAAGTAAGTTGAAGGGTATTTCTACTACTCCTCTGTGATATATTAAAATTTCATGTTTATAGACTTATCCTGTGAGGCGTAATTTGTACACTTTGGGACCCTTTATATTTCTATTATTATTTTAATAAAACGTTCCAGGGTTTCTAAGGAATTACCTATCTAGTCCGCTTTTCTGAGAGCTATATATTCATATCATTATAATCGGTGAGAAAAGTTCTTGGAGTGCGCTTGTTTTTCTAATAATTTCGTTTCCTCATTTCAGATCCACGAATTCAACGACATATGCTGGGAGAAATGTATGGATAAACCGGGAAATAAACTAGACTCCAAAACAGAAGCATGTTTAGTAAATTGCGTTGACAGATTCTTAGATGTTTCACTCTTCATAACAAATAGATTCGCACAGCTATTACAGAAAAGCGATAATATGTAAACTAGTAGGATTATGTAGATATTATGATTAAAACTTTTTTTATTTTATTTTCAATACATACAAATATTATTTAGTGTGAGATTGTAATCCAAGATATGTTGCTGCTATCGTTAACATAACTTTTTCATGAATATTTTGTTTTAAGATAATATTTCTCTAGTCTTTTATGATGAAAATAAGAAAGCCCTTATTTTTACATGATTTCCTTCTCATTTAGGTGGCGAACCTGTTACTGAATTTTGTCCCTTGTGTTATATTCGTTCATATGTACCTGAACAATTCAGTTGTTGAAGTACATTGTTGGCACAGTTGGTTGGAACGTGGACTTCTAAACGGGAGGTGCCAGGTTCAACTCTCAGTGCTGACAATGTATTCAGCACTTCATAACCTTTTAGTTGACTGCGAAGTCTACGAGAAAGTATTTGGGTTTGTTTTCTTTTACCCAGATCTTTTTTTAAATCAAAACAAAACCTCAAGTGTGATTTGGTTTTATTTTAAACATTAGATACTGAAATCATCTTAGAATTTAAAAAAATAAGAGCTATTCGTATTGGTATATGAGGCAAAGATGTTTTATTTCGTTTATTCTTTTGCTTCAATACCCACTGCTCGTATCACAAACTCATTTAAACATAAAATAAAACAATAAATAATATAATTCATCCAACATGTTACGCCTAGGTTCATAATTCAGGTTGACCTATAATGTCAGTAAGATTGAGAATTCATTTGTAACATTTATGAAGAAAAAGATAATAAAATAGTGATATATCATTGTTTTGGATTGTAATATTGCATTATTATTTGTTGACCAATGTATCTGAGAATACATTACCGAAAAATATAGATTGTTTTTTTGTAAACCTGCTTTTTATTTTGTATCCTGATTTGATTAGGAATGAATCTTACATTCTGATGGATTTGTAGACGTGTCACCGAATAAGAGTGCTACGACTATGTGGGCACTTTGATAAAAGCCTATTTTTATTTGAAAGTCCTTGGATAAACGATGATCGAAATGAAATATTTTTCTTATGAGAATTCACATAATTGTGACATTGGTTCAAATTGTCGTGGAGTTCTTAAAGGAAGCCCAATTTGTCCTTTCCACTATCGCATTCGTTATTATAGATTTGGAGCAGTAATAATTAAATACACAGACCTTTAACCAACTCTGTCCTCAAGATGTGAAATAAAACAAACTCTACTGATCACAAGGTGGTCATGTAGCATTTTCTGCAAACACAAGTAAGAAAATACGATATCGTACTGATAGGTATGTTAATATATCAATCTGAGATTTTCATTTAGTGTTATGCTAAAATTGTATCATTATCTGAGATAGAAATATCTATAATCTGATTGGAATCTAGTTACAGTAAAATAATTTTCATTAAGGTAACAAAAGATTGATATGGTAACATTATCTGTAAACATGACAGCTGTCATGATAATTTTGAAATTTTGTCATTTTTCCCGGCATATTCGATAAAAAACGCAAAAAACATTGTGATATTGATAAGCGGTAAATTAATTGATTAGTTTCAGACGTAAAATAAATCAATTTCTTCACATGACTGCCAAAATGCTTTCATTGTGGTCTGTCTTATTTTTATCCTTTTATTTTACTTCGATAGAATCGAATGTTCCGATTGTTATAAATACATGGAGGTTTGAAGAAGCAAATGCTGCAGGTAAGAATATTCATTATTTCATATCAGTACACCACGGAATACTTTGTAAATATATAACTATTTTGATTGACACTTCAATACCCGAGAATAATAAGTTTGCATCCGACACTTGTCTTGAGACAAAATTTTGAGAAAAATGAGATCAAAGTTTGGAACACTCACATCCTTTAAACAAAGATGGAACATCAGAGAGTTGAATCAATGTAGAACGGACGTGACTAGAATGAGAGTGAACAAGTTAAGATGGTTGGGACATGCGGAGAGGACGAATGGTTAAAGGACAACAAAGAAAATATACATGGGAAAAAGAAGAGGTGTATGTAAGGAAGTGCGGCTGTCTAAGAATCATGTGGCTCGACCATCTAGATCAGATTCCCAAGGACGGATCCCTTTTGAGTAAAAGGAATATGAGTGTGATGGGGTCAAGAAGCGTGTGAGAATAAGAAAGTCTGACGATCTGCCTACCCTGCGAGGAGATATTTTCATGCAAAAAGTCAATTTTTTTAGTTAGAATCTTGCAGATGTTAACTTGCTAAATATTTCTTTCAGCATGGTCAGCTCTGCAACAGAAACAATCTGCATTGGATGCCGTGGTAGCGGGATGTTCAGCTTGCGAAGTACAGCAATGTGACGGGACTGTAGGATACGGAGGGAGTCCAGATGAGAATGGGGAGACAGTGTTGGACGCCATGATCATGGATGGGTGAGAAAATCAATGATTCTAATGCTAGTCAAGATTAATTCCTTTTATAATAATGTATGTTCAGTTCATCCAATTGCAATGTGATGGAGTAGATAGTGTAGTCTTATGATCTGTTCTCTTTGCCTACCACTCAAAAGATGAGATGTGAGGGGATAGAATTTTCCAAATTAATCCTGGACTTACTCTTTCTTGACAGACTGTATAGCTAATAATACTTGAGACTTGGTAGTTAAAAAGACTTGAGTTGAGACTCGAGTTAGTGTATCAGAGATTGGAGATAACAATAGTGTTTACTAAAGTAATATTTTTCAGTGTAACTATGAACGTGGGATCTGTTATTTCGTTGCGGAGAATAAAGAACGCGATTGGCGTGGCTCGAGTGGTCATGGAACACACGGCACACTCCATATTGTCCGGGGAGAGAGCTACGGACTTTGCAATTCAGATGGGCTTCCCAGAGGAGACTCTGTCCACAGAACATTCACAAGAGATGTGGAAGCAATGGAGACAGAATAAATGCCAACCTAACTTTTGGATGGTAAGTTTTGTACAAATTTTTATTTTATTTATTTGTTCACACTTTTGGTGTCTTTGGTCGGTCTTAAGCACGATAATGTTCATCTTCAATTCTACATTGTTATAGGAATACCGCATTATAGTACTCGTGTATACTACAAATGTAGAAAATCCAATGCTTTACAAGAGTGATTTGTAAATAAAAATGATTCGAGTAAAATATTTTCATAGTTTCGTTAGATGTAACTTTTTTCACTGGGTTTATTAAATTTTAAGTTTAATGTTTGACCGTCCATGATAATTTACCGTTACAAGTTAGTTTATTTTTATTCTTTTGTTAATAGGACGTACATCCAGACCCTAAGATAACCTGCGGTCCATACACATTAAACAGGAACACAAATTCTGAAGAATTATCCAGACGAAAGTATGAAGTGGACTCTAACAATCACGATACCATTGGAATGGTTGCTATAGGCGCAGATGGAAAATTAGCGGCAGGGACGTCTACTAATGGAGCTAAATACAAAATACCTGGGTGAGATAAATTATTATAACCAGTAGCTTAGCGTGGGTGGTCTGTCCGGGGCAAAATTATTAATGGGAAAGTCCTGACCCCATAGTTTCGGTTGAAAGATGTATTTCAGTATGGAGAGAGTTAGAAACCGATATCTACCAATATTATAAAGAAGGTAATCATTCGTTTTTTCCCGACGAAGGATCTCAGCAAAAAAAGTCCGACTAGATTATGTAATACCTCTTTGAAAACCTTAGAAATCACTGGTTGACATATGTTTATAATTTTTTTTATTTTATTTTATATGTGACATCCACAGAGACGTCAACAGTACATGAATAAATTATCATACAAAAAAACATCTCATGTCGACTCTCCGATTATGGATGCCCGCAGTAGCAACAATAAAGACTGTCTAACAAATTAAAATAATAACAACTAAAACCAATTAGTACTGACAAAAATACCACAAAATTACGAATACGTTTTTAGAAGAGTAGCAGATTCTGGTATTCCTGGCTCAGGATGCTATGCAGATCAATCAGTAGGGGCAGCTGCAGCTACAGGGGATGGTGACGTCATGATGAGATTCTCACCAAGGTATTATAATATTCTGTTCAATTCTGCTGTGGTTTGGACATGTGGAGAGAATACTTGAGGATAGAATGACGAAGAAATGTCATCTAAGAGTCACCCGGCATGATCGGTCCAGCCCAGTCTCATTATATCTTTTTGGTCATTCTGTCCTCGTTCATTCTCTCGATAAGCCCAAACCATTTAAGTTTGTTTGCTTTCATTATAGCTATTTTACAGTCGTCCATCTCTCTCAAAAAATATTTATTTATTTACACTTCGATTTATCAAAATACAGTAGTAAGTTAACATAACAAGAAATAGATGCCACAACATTTGTTCACTAGGGCGAGCTTATCGCAGTGCTGCGATCTCTGCCAAATAATCTCATTTCTTGTACAATCTCTCATTGTTTTCTAAAAAATTCTCAACGATGTCATTATCACTGCCCTCGATATAAAATAGGTTTCTTTTCTAGTTTTCTCGCAGTTGAAGAAATGCGTAGAGGTTCGTCACCAACACAAGCGGCAGAGATAGCAATACATCGCATTGCGGAGAAATATCCAACATTTAGCGGAGCTGTCATAGCTATGGATAATCAAGGAAACTACGGAGCCGCCTGTTACGGTATTAAAGAGTTCCCTTTCAGCGTTTCGGACGCAACGTCTAATGGTGTTCGTGTAGAAAGTGTGCCGTGTGCGATTAACGATTCCATAGATTTTAATGTTGAAACTAATAAAGTATAGTTGTATGGCTAATTATTCAGTACGTGCTAGTCACAAATTTCACTAGATAAGAAAAACCATTTTAAATTTATTATCTTATTGAGATTTTTACCTTGTTAATGTTTTATCTATTTTAAGATTGTTGTATTTTGAATAAATGAATAGTTATGTCAAAATATATTTTTATTTACTCTTATCAAATAATTAAACAATGTACAATAATTATGAAAAAAAATACATAGTGATTGGACATATTTTGCTGCAATAGTGAATTTTAAACTCTTTGCAAACCATTTATAGTATTTTTTTTTTCAGGAGTCTCACGGGAACAAACTTGGTTTAGTGTTTAGTTTAGTCCAACTCGTAAAACTATCTTGCCTTTAAAATTATTTCTCTAGCACTGCTCTGTAATATTTTCGGCATTGTAGGTTACTTGTAAAATATACCATGTGAGAATATTGGGAACCTCTGACAGCTCTTATAACAAGCTTCGACAACCAGGGCTACCAATAATACAATCTTGCAACTCCACTTGCAGCTGATGTCCGCCGGCGGCCAAGACATGAATAACACAGTGTAGCCAGATTACGATCGTAGAATAAACAATGAATGAGTATTGATGAATTATTTAATGACAGGCAAGGTTGTTCATGAATGGCCTGAATGTGTCGTATTATCAAAGATTATGGCTGGCTGTTGATCTTCGAATATAATGTGATAATCTCCTTAAGCCCATTTCTGTAAAACAAAATAAAAAATACAATAGGTTATAGAGAAATTTTGATGTACACAAGATACATAAATGTTCAGGCTGGGGCATGTTTTGAGAATGCCAGATGATTGTTGAGTTAAAAATGGCAAAGGAAGAGTCGATACACACAACCGCCCTGAGTGATGGAGCCTTGTGCCCTCCCTATGTTCTCTCATGGAAAGTTGGAGGACAAAGTCAAAGTCAGACAAAGGGATGGAATATTACCTCTACTCTTTTTAACTAACACTAACATTGTTTTTGCTTGACTCGTAAAAGTCGGATTATAAAAAATACGGGATGAATTTTAATTCTCCATTTATTGCCTGACAACATAGCTGGGTAAGTCTATGTCACGCATTCTTTGATAACGTAATGCACACTTTTCGCTGGTTACCCCATTTAGTAAAAAAAGTATGTAAGAATTCTTACCTCAGTCCGTGATCAAATCCGACTCCCCTCATTTTCTCCACTTTGGAAATCTCAGCGTCTAGATTGCTGAGGATGGGGTCCATGATTGGACTCAACCCCTGAAGATTGTGGATCAGTAATTTGAAAAACGGTCCAGAATTGAATGCCAAATGTTTCCGGCAGGTTGCTTCTAGCATTTCTCTGACATCGTTCCTGAATATATTACAAATATTTTGTAAATTAGTCCAGTAGAATCTCAATAATCTGGCACTATTGAAAACCTTGAGATGCCGGATTACTGGATTGTATAAGGAAATTCAACATCACGCTCATTTCCCATCAAGTTCAAAATTGCACAATAAAATGTTAAAAATAGTGTTTTTCCATTTTTTGGGGTTAATTTCACTTCAATCAAAAAATTTTACAGCCTTTTCATAGATTTTAATGAATATTTTTTTAATAATACAAAAAAATATTTTTTTGCGATTTTCGAAAAACATCTTTCCCAAAAAAGATCAGAGGTGTTTTCACTCTTTTTTTTTTGAAAAATCTATAAAAGATATATAAAATCTTTTACAGTCATTCCTTAAATAGAGGTTCAATGTTTTAACCCTATTTTTACCAAATCATATTTAGTAAGGTTGTCGAGATATAAGGTCTCTTGTTTTATAAAATTTAAATATGCCTACTATTAAGGTCTGCATTTTTGCAACTTGTACCTAGTCTATGTTTCAAAACTTTTACTTTTTGGGTGCCGGACTACCGGATGTTGCTACATGGATGTACTGAAGTGCCAGTTTAGTGAGACTTTTATGTATATTTAAAAGTTCATAATATTAATGTTGAATTGCCACCGAAAACAAATAACTGTAAAAAATTTCAGATCCTTACTAAATCCGAAAGAATAAAAAAATAATAAAAATAGTGACGTACATAATAACATTTTCCGATTCTGTATCAAAGAAACCCCTCTTGCAAACTTGTTCCAATATTTGTCCAGATATTTTCTTATTTGTGCTTCCCATGTCCGAGAACATAAACTGTTCGCAAACAGAGACAAGTGTGCAGGCGATCGCCACTCTAATCAATTGTACATTTGTTGTCGACGATATCAAGTGATATATTACAGCAAGGGCCTGAAAAACCAAAAATAAAAAATCGTTTTTGAGTGTCTTGTACGAGTCAGGTATTTATGAAAATTCCACAAGATGTTTTGGAAGTTTTTTTGCCACCCGTTTTTTAAATATATCTGGATTTATCGAAATAAACCCAAATACATCTTTGTACACTTCACAGTAAGCTTGTGATGAGGAGTAGGTCAGCTTTGGGGATCGAATTCGCGCCCACCAGACTAACGGTCGAGCGTATTGCCAATCCGGCTAACGACTGCCTCCTCAAACCATTGGACCTATTATAGGTATTGTATGGAGAAATCAGAGTCAGAGATTAATGTCGTGAAAGCTCAGGTATTGAATTGCTTTAGGAGACACGAATTGCTCAATGCAATAGCAGAAATACGTGCCAGATGGATCAGCCACATAGTGCGTCAAGAGGGCCTTTTATTTGAATTAATTGAAGGAATGAACGAGGGGACAAACTACAGAGGACGACTAAGGAAAGAATACCTGGACGACCTGTGCCAGGATATGGGCTTCGACTCATACAAAGAGTTAAAAGGAACCGCAAAGGACAGGGATGAGTAGAGAAGGAGACATGGGGCTATGCTGCAAACCAATCGTAACGATTGAAACTGGAGAAGAAGAATGAGACAAGTTGTGAATGTCTTCCATTGTGCCTATATTCTTCCAGATAAGTACATAGAATGTTATAGTTACCTTGGGAGCATGAACGTGACTCTGTTTCCCTCGACATGTAACAAAACTCGATGAAATCTTTTCCAATATATATTTCTCCAGCATCAAATCATTTGTTGTATCATTGGGAATCATTCTGAACGAAACGTCAAACGTATTACTCTTTGTAGCCAACGTCTTATTGACGAAATACGGCAAATATTGTACGATCATATCCTTCATTGCTTTCTCAATGTAGACATCGTTCTTGTAATCCAATACGTATAATCCTCGCATGAACATGTACCAACTTTTACAGACGCTGTTGATTACGTATGGGTGTACCTTTTTTTCCATAAATAATTGTGGAGGAAGCAGTATGTTGCTGACAATACTGTGTAATAAGCAGGTCGGTTTGGCCTGAAAGAAATCAGAAGCATGCATTGATGTTTAGATTTTATTATTATAAAACTACAGGTCAATCGATAAAGTATGGTTTCGGAAATGTTAATAATTAGAGAAAAAATTTGTAAAATAAATACACTGTGTTTTACTTCTACTATTTATTTGAGTACACACACCAGTGATCTTTCAAAGCTTATAGCTTTATCTGCAGTAGTATAGAAAACCAGTGAAGATGAAGCTATAAGCTTTGAAAGATCTCTGGTGTACTCAAAATAAATAGTGGAAGTAAAACAGTGTTTTTATTTTACAATGTATTTCCATAATGTTAATCTTCCAACAATCACTAAATTAATAGTTAGAGTTTATTTTCGATGAGTCCGCTACAATTTGGCAACAATAGTCTCAACATTTGTATATTGCAAAAACCATAGGCTGCCGGATTATTGGAAAGTTCGGATTACTGCATTGTATAAGGAAATTCAATTTGATAACTTTTTTGTAATGAATCATAGTCTGCAACTGAGGGGACATCACTTGAAGCTTAACAAGACATCCTTTTCCTTGAATCCCAGGAAGCACCTCCTGACCAACAGAGTGCTGGATGCCTGGAATTGTCTCCCAGAGAAGGTAAGATACTCTCAATGACTCTCAATAGTTTTAAAAACCTGTTGGACAAACATTAGCGTGGATCGCGGGCCATGTGGGGCCGCCTTTGGGCGCTTGTTCTCGCATTCTCGCGGTGATAGCACTGCAACTGCATTCTGTTTGCATTGAAATTCGTGCTTCTGCTGTCAAATGTGTTTGCTTGTTTATTTTGTGTTAATGTGTTTTTGTAATGGTATAACCGTGTATAAATAAATAAATAAATAAATTACTGAGAAGCACATGATACAAGCCCATTAGCAGTGGCTGTCTGCCTGATCAATTATAATAATTTTATAATAAGTACCTAGTCTTACCCTTGAATAAATGATGGGGGAGCAGTTGATAAACAAAGTACCGAGCACGAGGAATATCTGCATGACGTATTCTAAAGATGGGGGCGACTTTAATGCAGATACAATGTATTTATCCATAGACGTCAGGTACTCATTCACACATTCTCTCAATTCACATTTCTCTTGTAAACCCTGAAATAAAATGCAATAAAATTATAAAAGTGAGTTTAAAAATCTGTTGATTTTGCGTAAATTGAGTTACGAATGTGAAAATGTTAGAATTGATGAAATATTAATATGACGACAAAAAACGGCCATTTTTGAGACTACACCGATCAATTATTAAATCTTCAAAATGGATATACGAGTTAATAAGAGTGAGTGTACAGCACGTGCGGACCACTCTATTATCTATGGGGAGCGAATGTCACCCAACCAAATAGTTGGGTGTTATTTGCAACAACCGAGCGTGTCAACTGTGCACATAAAACACATTGAATCGCACCGATGATAAAACGGATAACAATAGAACCATAAACAATCGAGCTAATCACTGAGTGAAATTTAACGGATCCAGAAGGGACTCTTGAATTGGTATGAGTTTTTTCATACCTGAGATTGGTTCCACTTCAAACCGATAGAATGAAAGAAGTTACACAGATTTCTGTGATCTCCCGAACTGCAACTCGGAGTGACGTTGAGTGATGAGAAGTTGGGCAACTGGCACAAGAGTAACACGAGATGAGTGTCGTCGTCTCCGTGGTCCACTGATAGCAAGGAGCATCTAATCCATGAGTGAATCATGTGACTTACACAACACTTATTCTCCGACATTAAAGATTCGCAGACACGTTCATCCTGGAGTAACTGTGTTAAATAATGACGCATCACTCTGAAAAGAGAATGAAGAAAATATGTTGAGCGTTTTGACCAAGCGTGGATGTTCATTGTAGTAAGATCAAATTAATTATTTACATCTGATGTGAACAAAATCGGGTTAACCGGAAGAAATCGCAGTTCTGCGATAAGTTCGCCCTAGTGAAGAATGCTTTATAATCTGTATTTTGTCAATTTTTTATATGTAATACTATATGCCTTGTTCACTTAAAGAATAAATAAATAAATAAAAGAGTGAAAGGAGAGGCTCAACCATGTCAACCAGATGCTTATGGACGCACATAGATAATAAAGCTAATAACTAGAACACGAGTTCCCAACTGGTGGGGCGTGCCCCCATATGGGGGGTGTGTAGTGGTCCAAAGGGGGGTGCGAGTAACAGTTAGTTTAAGTAAGTCCCGTAACAGTCCCGAGTAACAGTTAGTCCCGAGATTTGGGGACCCTAAAATGAGGTCAGAGTTCATTCACGTATTTTCAATAATAACATAAACCTTAAAAAAATTACGTCTGCGGTGCTATTCCCTTGTGAGTGGTAAAAGTTTGGGAAACCCTGAATAACGTGAATTTATTTACACTTACTTTTCATGTCCGGAATCACACAAAAGAAAGTATTTAACCATTTCTGGAAACGTTTCATATTTCTTCATAGATGTTCCATTATCAAAAACAAACTTTGTAAAAATGAATGCCGTGTCTGCTATTTGTAATGAAACTGTTCCGCTGGCGTATAACGTTTTGACACAAGGAAGAATGTGCTTGAATAAATTATCGGTCATTGCGATGGAATTGTCGGATGAAAAATCATGATACGAAGATAAGACATTGAGTTTTGTGAGTAATGCTGTGACTGATTCCAATGTGTTTGTCAAATCGGGTAAAGCACAAACTGACAGATATTTCGGTAGCCACGAATCTGAAAGAAACGAAAAACATTAATATCGACATTGTAACTAAAGCAATACAGTTAACAGGACCAGAGGAAATGTTTTGTTTTATGGAAAATTAGTTATAACGAATGTATGAAAGATGACAGGTTTTTATTTTATTTAATTACCATATGGCAACAAAATATGCTTTAGAGTATCTTAAAAGAATGACACAATAAAATGTGCAGCATCTGATCTGGTGATGAAATATTGTGAGACGGTCGGGACATGTAGAGAGAATGAATGATGAAAATAAAATTGAGAGAAAGAAGAGATGTACTTAGGAAGCGCTTCCATCCAAGAACCACTTGGCTTGACCGTATAAACCATATTCTCAAGAACTGATGTGTTTTGAGTAAAAGGAATCGTGAGTTTGTATGACAAATTGTATGAATGGGACGGAAGCACGAAGTGTGTGAAAGTCTGGCGATAGACTCGGTTACAATGAATTTTAGTTTAGTACTTTTTGTATGAATGTTTTTAAGGGACAAGTAGAAGAAACGCTATTCTGGGAATTTCGTTACTTCAGTATTTGTTACGAAATAAAATGAAATGTAAAAAGACATTACCGATAAGAAGATACTCGCTGCATTCGAAGCTCTGACTCACATCTAATATGTCTTGGATTCCTTTTACAATGATCTTCATTAATGTCATTGATTCTGTATCTCTTAAGGAGCAATACTTATTGGCGACGGCTAGGAACGATTTGGATGTGGTCTCTATACTGGAGCCATTGTCTACATACAAATATAACACGCAGATGTATATTTTTACGACAACTTGCTTTTTATTCCACGACAGTGTGTCGAACGGCAGTTGATCAATGAGGTTTTGCAATTTTGAACACTGTAAAATAAATTGAGTAATTTTAAATAGTGTTAAATAAATTACCAAGTAATTTTGAAGTGTGAAATAAATTACAAAGTTATTTTGAACACTGTAAAATAAATTATTAAGTAATTTTGAGCATTGTAAATTAAATTTGTACAATTATGTATCTAAGTGTCTCAATTGATATTCAGTGTAAAGTAGATATACACCAGACTTATGAACAGTCACTGGTTGGTTTAAGTGATCACTTTGAACTAGAGAAAAGTTCACCATTCAATACATCATCAGCTGTGTGTTCTACACAGTTGTGGATTTCATTTTTACATTCATCCATAGATTGATGGCATGAGGTAAACAGTGACAGATGTGTATTACATAGATTCATCTATTTCGAGAGTCGTTGCCATTATATAATTATCAATTACTTATTCAACTTACCATGTCATTAAAATCTGTAGAAATCCCCATCATCAGGAATATGGTAGCAAAATGTTCTAACCCCAATTCGTTCAGTGCTAGTATCTTACTCTGAGTAAACTTTGGTAATATTCTTCCCTTAATCCGTTGACAATTACTCTGTTGGTTTGACTCGACACTCTTCTTCATATGAACGCCCAATAAAGTAATGAATAAAGAGAAACTACTCTCAGATCTGTGATCTCGTTTCGTAGAGTGATCCAGAGAGAATTTAGATTTCAAATCGTTGATTATGTCAGGTGCCGATGAACTGAAAATCACAATCATATTTTAGTAAGGTTGTATTAAGTGCTATATCCAGAAATCAGTTTTATACGAGAGAACTCTCAGACTACATATTTTGAGTAACGATACAGCGGAATCCTGGCTAGAATTTAGGCTATTAAAGAATCAAATAACTCTTACAGTTGAATTACAAAGCAATGTGTATGCAATAATGGTTCCATCAAACCTTGAATCCAAGCGCAGGCCCGCCTGACTCAAAAGCTAGTCAAATACTAAAGAGTAGTTATCTCGATAGACATACAGCGAATGATGAAATTCTGGCAGGCTTTTGACTGATATTCGGCTGGATTAATAATGCGGTCACTTTACACAAAGCGACACTCGCCAATTCCATTCCATTCAACAGCCGCAGCCGGGAATCGAACCCAGAGACAAGAAAGATGTAAAGCGTTTGAGGATATCCAAGGGTCGTGCGGGATCATGTGTGGTATCGTATAAAAGGGCATTGGAAAAGAAATTCAGTTCGAAAGTCAAATTTTGAGACATAAAGCGATCTAAATGATCCAAGTCACTGCATTCTACTGCATTTGGTGTCTTATGAAAGTGCTTCACGAGTAAAACTCAGATAGTGTAGCATTATTTATGTTACAAAGATCATAAAAGCATTTTTGACTTAATTAATATTATCCAATAATATATTACCTTATAAAAGACACGCAAGTATCTTCCTTTCCGGCAACACTGAAAGCGGAATTGAGTCTCTTATGAAAGTATTCCCACAGCAGTGTGATGACATCATTCTTGGACTCCCACCAGACTGTTAGGAGTTTCACAATGTGTCTCATTTGATCTCGTAGACTCGACTCGGTTATATTGGATTCATTGCTCATAAACTGCTTCAGGATATCTTCCAAAAGACAGTAGTTTGGAGCGATCTAAAAATTAAAAATATATTTTTAATAAAAGAGTTTATTATACTATGTAATACGGCACTTGAGTTCGATAGACAACGCTACCGCGGTTTCAACGCTTGAGCGTCATTAACGAGCGTAGATTATAAACTAAAAACAAATACAGATAGTTTAACTTAAGGGATGATAAGATTGATAGGCGGGGGAGGGGGTGGGGGTAACGAAGGACGGTGGAGGGAGCTACCAGGGATAGGAAACATTGTTAATAAAGGTGATTTATAAGGGTTAGTGGTTTTATTAACTATATTATTACCTAAATTTAAATTCTTATTGATTTCTAATGTTTCAAAAGCGCATAACCTGAAATAATTGTTAACTATTGTATGCTTAAAACTAGAATTTAATTTATTAAAACTGTGATCGTTTTCTATTATGTGATTAGCAAATTCAGAGTAGTTGTTATTTTTCAAGCAAAGTTCATGTTCGCGAATGCGAGTCTTAAAGTTCCTTTTTGTCATACCAATGTAACTAGCGTCACAATCATTACATTTTAGAGTATATATACCATTTTTATCCAAAGGTTTCGTGACATCTTTATTGTTGGTCAAGTTCTTTATTTTATTATTGGTGTAAAAAGCTGGAGTAATAGACTCGGGAATTTTATTGCAAAGTTTAGGAGATATACTACTCATGTAAAGAAATTTTCTGTAACACTTACTGTTATTATTATCACTAATGGATGATCCGCTGTATATGTATTGTTTAGTTATAATTTTCAAATGTTTTTTCTCTACTAATTTATCTACTATGTTTGGATCAAATTTATTATTATAAGCTATTTGTTTAATTGTACTAATTTCCTTCTTAAAATCCGAATCACTTAAAGGAACCTTAAGTGCTCTATAAATCATAGAATGGAAAGCGGCTAATTTATGTGGAAGAGGATGCACTGAATTTGTTGGTATGACTGTATCAGTGTGTGTAGGTTTTCTAAAAATATCAAATTTACATTTAGAGTTGCACACAGAAATACTTAAATCAAGATAGTTGAGAACATTATTGCAGTTATGTTCGACAGTGAATTTTATATTAGGATTAATATTGTTAATATGTGATAGAAAAACATCCAGTTGTCGATCACTGCCTTTCCAAACTACAAAAATATCGTCAACATATCTATACCAAACAAAAATGTTAGACAAAAGAGAATTCCCCGACTCAAAAAGCTTGTTCTCAAAATTATCCATAAAAATCTCGGCAAACAACGGACTAGCGGGATTTCCCATAGGGAGACCATTAGTTTGTTTGTAAATAGAGTTGTTAAAGAGAGCATCCTCTTCCACATAAATTAGCCGCTTTCCATTCTATGATTTATAGAGCACTTAAGGTTCCTTTAAGTGATTCGGATTTTAAGAAGGAAATTAGTACAATTAAACAAATAGCTTATAATAATTCATTCTGAGATCAACAAAGGCATTCAGAAGTAAGGATTCTATTATTTTATTGTATAAATGCCTGATTCGCTCAAGATTGGAGTATTGTTCCGCTGTCTGGAATCCGTTATACAAGAAATATATTGACATGATCGATAAGCTTCAAAGAAAATTTTTGCGAGTCTGCCAACGCCGCTTTCGTAGCACTGACATACCAAACCTGCCTTCTTTGACATGCAGACGCGAGCTACTTGATGCATTAACACTGCGCAAAATCTGCAATTCCGACTTGGATACCCCTGCCCTTTTATCAAAGTTGAACTTCAGTGTGCCATCTTCTACTCGTAACCATAGGCAATTTTACATGAATACACCATCTACTAACGCCGGTATAAAAAATCCCTTATACAGAATCACCCACAATTTTGATAATAAGTTTGGTAACATTGACATATTTGGCTCATCTCTGCACGCATTCAGAAGGTCCGTAGATCAGGCACTTGCAGGGAACTAAATCCTCTCTTCTCCCTTCCCCTCCTCTCCATTCTCCTGCTTCCTTCATCCTCTGGTACATTGTTTGTTGCATTATGCTGGTATTGTTATTTTATTTTATGTGCAAGTTTTAGAGTGTGTGCGTGAATGTGTGTGTGAGATAATGTATGTGTGTGTATATGTATTGTATGGGAGAATGTATGTATGTGTGTATGTATTGTGTTTGTCCTTCTGTTCCTAATAATGAAACTCTTGTGTTATATATTATATAGCTTCATTGTATTCACCACTAAGAGGGCAAGATGTGAACCACACATAATTGTTAAAAGTATATAATGTCCTATACACACACATCTTGCCTGTAGGTGAGTCTTGGAAAATAAAATAAAATAAAATAAAATAAAAATAAAAATAATAAATTTGATCCAAACATAGTAGATAAATTAGTAGAGAAAAAACATTTGAAAATTATAACTAAACAATACATATACAGCGGATCATCCATTAGTGATAATAATAACAGTAAGTGTTACAGAAAATTTCTTTACATGAGTAGTATATCTCCTAAACTTTGCAATAAAATTCCCGAGTCTATTACTCCAGCTTTTTACACCAATAATAAAATAAAGAACTTGACCAACAATAAAGATGTCACGAAACCTTTGGATAAAAATGGTATATATACTCTAAAATGTAATGATTGTGACGCTAGTTACATTGGTATGACAAAAAGGAACTTTAAGACTCGCATTCGCGAACATGAACTTTGCTTGAAAAATAACAACTACTCTGAATTTGCTAATCACATAATAGAAAACGATCACAGTTTTAATAAATTAAATTCTAGTTTTAAGCATACAATAGTTAACAATTATTTCAGGTTATGCGCTTTTGAAACATTAGAAATCAATAAGAATTTAAATTTAGGTAATAATATAGTTAATAAAACCACTAACCCTTATAAATCACCTTTATTAACAATGTTTCCTATCCCTGGTAGCTCCCTCCACCGTCCTTCGTTACCCCCACCCCCACCCCCTCCCCCGCCTATCAATCTTATCATCCCTTAAGTTAAACTATCTGTATTTGTTTTTAGTTTATAATCTACGCTCGTTAATGACGCTCAAGCGTTGAAACCGCGGTAGCGTTGTCTATCGAACTCAAGTGCCGTATTACATAGTATAATAAACTCTTTTATTAAAAATGTCTAGAAACGTGCACATAGTAAATGCCGCAAAAATCTGTGAAATTATTAAAAATATAAATAACGATATTGTATTGCCTAGCTGGATGAAATCGCAGCATTGCGATGACATCGCTTTAGTGAATACTTTGTATGATTTATCTATACCCTTACGCCACATCCCTTGCAGGGTAGGCAGAGAGGACAGAGCACCAGATAGTCACCAGATGTCTCACTTATCAACTAGTTTCAGGTACTAATCAGGGGGGGCACCGCCCCTGAAAGTACCTGAAAGAAACACTGACATAGATGGAACTACCCTAAGATTGTTTGGCATGGAAAGGGATGGGGGAGGCCTACGCTCAGAAGTGGACGGCTACAGGTTGAAGAAGATGCAATTTGTCACACATGCTCATTTGAACATTTGATAAAAATGAATTCTTACCCTTTGTGAAGTGATTCCGATATAATCCCCCTGCGTATTATAACCTTGAAGTTGTACAACATTCAACAACAACCAAATTACAAATTCCCATTTGTTGATGCACGATATATTGTTCATTTTAAAGAGTACATTGCAACCTTTCATCTGCACTGTTTCTGCCTTACTGTCTGATTGTAAGATGTATGTTTTAATTATTTTATTAAAATAATGCCAAAATTGTGAACATTTGTTTTGATTATTAAGATTTTCTATCAGTAGTTGAGTTGAGAGCCATATTTGTTTCATGCAAGAACAGTTGAATGTATGTCTCGCTCCTATCTGTAATATGAAAATACATACTATAGTTATCTCAACAGATATACAGCGAAGGATGGACTTTCCAGGCTGGCAGCTGGAAGTCTGCTGATTTCCATCTTGCACTGTTCATCGGTTGAGGTGCCTAGAAGATGAGGTGCCTAACTATAAATAAGAATGTGGTCGAAACCCAGCATTTTTACGAGACACATTTTTGTGCTTTGCAAAAACATAAGGCTGATTCTTAAGTGTGCGTAAGAACCTATACTTCTTAAAAGATGTTGAGTTGCTATAGAGAGTGTAGAGACGTACTACCAAAATAACGAGACAACTAAGAAACCTCCAAATGTGGATCACTTGAAGGAACTTAATTTATTAATGATATTTTAGGAGAGACATGATCAGGATTATTGAGATATACTGTGTGTGTATGTATGAGCACTACTCCTGTGAGATACTACCAGCTATGTTCACCATGAGCTCTAATGGGCACCTGAGAGGACATCAACTGAAGCTATAGATAACATTATACCTACACATCGAACACACCAAAACACTTCCACAATCAATAGTGAATAGAGTTGTCAGTACTTGGAATCAGTTATACTTGCTCCGACCATCAACTCCTTCAATATTCACTCATTCAGATTCAGTTTGTCAAGTCCATTGTTTAAATACATTCACACTTTGTGCAACAAGCTCCATACCATCCTCCATACATACACGACCCTATTGGATAAGAAATGCTTCAGATATTCTGCTTGAAACTGCTGCTAGCATATAAACACAATTTAAGAGTATGCATACCGACATTTCAAAAATTTCTAAAAACGGGAGACCTTCTATCTCGACAACCGTTACTAAATATGCTTTGGAACAAAATAGGGTAGATGCATTGAACCTTTATCTAGGGAATAACCGTAAAAGATTTTTTATCTTGTATAGATTTCTCAAAAAAAAAATTTTAAAAACACCTCTGACCTTTTTTCCGAAAGACGGAAACTCGTTTCCCGAAAGTCGCGGAGTAAAAATTTTTTTTGCGCTGATAATATGCGTTTAAATCTAGGGAATAACCGTAAAAATGTTTTTTGATAGACGCAAAATTAACCCCAAAAAATGGAAAAAATGCTATTTTTACCATTTTATCATGCAATTGTGACGCGATTTTGAACCTTAATGCCGTGGGAAATGACTGTGACGTCATTCTTGGTGCCAAGCCCTTAACTATGATTTCGTTTAAATGAGCGAAACCTGCCTTCTAACAATGTAAGAACCTTACTTTATCATAGCATTTGCTGGCCAAAAGCACTAAGTTAAATAACATCCACTCCAGTTCTTTCTCAATATCTCGGTTATATTCACTGCTCCGTATGTCTTCCCCATGATAGTCTGAGAGAAGGTGTATATCCTCGGTGTCTGGGAATGTCTCTTGTGTCAGCATGTTCTCTATGAGGACTATGTCCAGCACAGTTGTGAGGTGCAGCCAGTGTAACTCCATGTGAATGTGGAAGAGATGGAATGATGCAAGGAGACACTAAAAGAAACAATTATAATTTTGTAAGAATATTTGTAAATATGTACTGATATTTCAGGTGCAATGCGTGTATTTTAGGCCCTGCGCATCTGAGCCTAATCCTGGGATATCTGTGGTATCTGGATTAGGCACGTCACAATACAAGTCAAGTAATTGATCTTTTCTTCCGATACCTTGCACTTGTTGTAATCGTTACTTCCTTCGGGTACCAAGTAGGTATCGAAAGAAAAGTACTTGTATCGAATGAAAGTACATGAATGATAATTCAAGGCATCAAATGAAGTGAAAAAACAATAAATAATGAAACTTTGGTAGAGGATTCTCTATCAAAACGCTTTTTTTCTTTTAGATGGAAACAAGTTCCGATACAAGTAACTACAAGTAATCGATCCTTTCTTCCGAAGAAAGGAGTGTGTGGGATAGCGATGTCTGCTGTTCTGTCCTCTCTGACTGGTCCACGAGGGATGCAATCGTCGCCTGAGATTGACCACACAAAATGAGGCACACACTTGTATGTTTAACACACAGATGGAACCTTATTAGTCTCATTATTTAAAAAACTACCCCACTTTCGGGTTCTTTTTTAAATTGTAGGTACTCATAGATTATATCGGCTAGAAACATAACAGTGCCAAAAGTCAAAACTTGCTTGTTATTCTCAGGTGAAGATATAATAGAGCCGTTTTCAAAAATTTTGTACCGTAACTCACATGCAATACAAATGTGACTCAACTGATTCGTGACATACCTGCAAAAAATGTAACTCACGAGCATTGTAAGGGAGCATTTACACATGGTTAAATAAAAAAAATATAATCTTTTTTATTTTTCCATGTTTATTTTATACAACAATAGAAATACAAAAACAAACAAATGTAGCATCTCACCCTTCTCACTAAACAACAAAGCTACCTATTTATCATATTATAGGCAGTGGGTTGAAACTTAACTTATAACTATTTGAGGAACAAAATTTTACACACAGTTTTTACACCAAGATCAATTATTATTATCAAAAAATGCGTACTTCAACATTTATTACATTTCATCAGTGCCGTGCCTCGAGTTTTGAATTTAGGAAAGATGTAGGTACCTACACTTATTTTTCTGCAAATTTGTGTGAAATGCTCTTCTTTATATGCATAATACCCCACTTTTTTTTGTTATTTATTTATTTATATATCCAAGGTACACATACAGATATCACTTAAAATTCAATTCCGATAAATAAATCCGAATACACCTTCGTACACTTCATAGTACACTAGAAATATTTGTATTATGAGTGGAGTAGATCGACAGTGCAAATAGAACCCCTGCCCGTTTGTTTGACAGGTTGCGGATACCTCAAATAAGACTGTAGACCACCTCATAGCACATAAAATATGGGTTTCATATCATTCATCAATGCACCATGCAATGACACAGGTGTAAACCTAACTTTATTCCTCTCAATCGTAACTCACAACTTGTGAGTTACATTTCGTAACTCACAGGAGAGTGTAATTCGTGAGAAACAAACTTTTTTCACTACCATCTTAAAATTATTGTTGATTCAAATAAACTAAACACATATTTCAATATATGTTAGATAGCTCTATGGTATGATAACAATTATAAATAAAATATAACTTAACTTTTTTTAGTATTTACCGTCACTTCACATGAATTTTTATTGTGCAAATCGACCCGCGCTGAGTTATAACAACAACAGAACGGTCACTAAGTAAAAATAGCGGGAAATTTCGGGTGGTTTGACACATAAGGTGTTGCTAGAGCAGAGAAATATTGTTTTAAGGACAAATTTATTATAAAATATAGTCAAAACTTCCGTTACATCCTCTGAGTAACTCACAGGTAAGAAAACGCGGACATATATATAATGTATTTTTTTAAGTACATAAAAAAACGAAACTGCGGTATTGAGCGAAATTATAATAAAACATATATATTTCTAAGAAATGCAACAGAAATTCCAGTTTAAAAATGTTTATTTTAGAGTCAACAACCAATTCATTCAGCCAAGGTGGAGAATGGACATGTTTAATTTGTATGGGACGTGTAGGATGATTAAATTTCAAATCATAACTTTATGTATTATTTAATCAATATTATACAATATTAACTGCTAGAGTTGTAGTAGTAGGTTTAAAGTTACGGGTAAACAAAATAAACCTTTAAAAAAATGAGCAACTTTTCTATAAAAAGAATTTCTTTTTGTTGGACAAGAATTTCATTGAAATGTACAGTTTTTTTGAAAAATGCTCAATAATAAATTTTTCATACCTGATTCCCAATCTCGGATGTAGAATTCCTTATAACAAAATCTGGTAAAGAGTCAACACTTCTCAACATCAATCGAAATGCAAATATATTCTGTTTTATATTTGAGAGTAATGCTTTAGCTTTATCAATCTCCCTTTTGTCAATCAGGAATCTAATGTCTCGGAGACTACTTCTAATGAATATAAACAGGTTGACTATATTACAACGCAATTGCCCATAATCCTGGTATTCTGAACATACAACAGTTGCTGGCATTATGGAGTTTCTGGCGGCTTTTGACAGAAATTGGAAATATTTTCTAGAACAAATTCAAATTTAAAATTTACACATCAGTTTGCCCATAACAAAACTAGTGTAAATATTAAGTTTATAACTAACCTGGCAAAAGAAAACAATTCCTCTAAGTGAAGTCTGATGGCCAAACTTTGTTGGTATTCATTGTTAAATAGAACAATGCTCTTGTACGAAGTGAACGACTCATTTTCACAAAAATCTGACGATCTAGAATCCCACTTGATAAATTCTTGTTTAACAAACTTTAAGTTAGTTCTCTTATCATTCTCTAAACATCCGAGACAATCAATGAAATACATACTTTGTAACAATTTATAACTCCAACAGAATTTATTAATAAAATATCAGATATCTCTCAAAACAACGGGAAGCACAAGAATGAAAAAACTTTGTTTTACTTTGCTCGAATTGACATGACAGTTGACGCATGACAACTTGACATTCAATTTCCCGCCGCCAGTCTTAGTACATTGTTGCCATACGTAAAAATACCAATCGGTAAAATAACACAATTTTTTTTTCATCCATTTGGCATTCGGCCATTTATAGTAGACTCGTTTTGTGATAGTACGGATTTAAACGAAAAGATACTGAAGAAAATTTCTCCCTACAGTTGCGTTCAAAAATTTAAAAAAGCATGGTTTTGTGTTTTCAAAAATGTGAACAAGCTTTTATTTTTGTGTTGCCAGAGTCAAAAAATGTCAAAAATGAAAACTGTCATTGAACTGTCACTTGAGTTTCGTCATTTTTGAGGTTAGGTTTTTTTGTGAATCCGTAATCTTTTACCTGTGTATTTATTTTCATTTAATAAATGCCAAATGGCATCGTCAAGCACTTGGGTAAGCTTGTTTCATTATTGTGCATCAAATATTAGTTGTATCTTAACAGTTTTTAGTGCAATTATACAATCCTAATCTCCGTATCCACATTGCAAAATAACAACTTGTTAGACTTTTCTTTTAGCCTTTTTATAGGGGCTGATTTTCTTAACAGTGAACATATTAAGTGCTACGTGGGTTTAGTAATATGTTAATTTATACTAATATATTCATTCCTGTGTTTCAAATTGTGTTTTTTAGACAACAAAGATCATACCGAAGCCTAAAAAGAGAGTTGGTGTGTTTGAGAATGGTTTAGCTTCTCAATTGCCTGAGGCTTATAGAAAGTTTTGGAAGGAATGGAAGCAATCTATTCGCGCCCCTGTTCATTATATTCGTGAGGAAGGAAGATGGAAGAAGAATGAAGTTACTGGAGAGATTTTTCCAGTGCAGAATGTTCCAATTCCTACTAAATACCCCAAGGAATCTCATTGGGGAATATGGGGTGGAGAAGGAGTTATTAAAGGTATGGAAATTTGTTTATTTCTATGAACTATCTGGTGATTTTGGTGTGGATGTATTCTATAATATGTCGTATGCTAGGGTTGCCAGGTGTCTTGGTTTATCGGGACTGTCAACGGTTTTACACCTCGTGTCCCGGTGCCCCAAACAAACCTTTCGGGACTTGTGCGGGTGTGCTTGTATTATTGAACCGTTCTGGATTGTTCACTTGAAGTCTGACATATTCATGGGCCAGGGGAGTGATGCGGCAAGATTTTGCTAGGCAACCCTATGGCTATGTGTGACACTAAGTGTAAACTTTCATTTAAATCACATTTTAATTATAAAACAGATAGGTCATTATTTAGTGGTCGGAACTTAGGTTATGGTCATTGTGTGATTTAATTTACATAGGTTTTTATCTTATTTTAAAGGTTTTATGAAGAGAAAGCCGACCGTGCGAAGGATTCCTAGATTTTGGGTTCCTCAGTTGAAGCGATCCGTCGTTTATTCCGAGATCCTGAATGTCTATTTATCTTTAATTATAACGGATCGTACGCTAATGTTGATCCACGATCATTATGGCTTTGATCATTACCTTTTGAAGACTCCGGCGTGCGATTTGAAATCAAAACTCGCCATCAAGCTGAAGAGACAGATGTTACTCAATTTGCAGGACAAATGTCCGGTTTATAAAGACGAGCCGGAAAAGCAGAATGAAGTGTATGAGACGTATAAACATTATTTGTCTTCGGTAAGTATCATCTATCAATTGCTTACAATTCCACAGGGAAACTTGAGGAGACCACAAGGATATTGGTCCTACCCCATGAAGGATGCGGCGTGAGGGGAAAGAATAGAACAGAATAAAAAAATTATCAATTACCTGAATCTTACGATTCCAAATGATTTAAATAAGGCCGACGGATACAATAAAACAATAAACGATATTGAGTTGTTTAAAATAATCTTCCTTTCTTGTTTTAGTACACTCCTGAGGAAATCGAATGGTACGGTCTGTCGTTTGGTCAAGCGATGCTCAAACTGCTAATCTTACAAAGAGCAGAGAAGGAAGCAGACAATATTATACCAATGAAACACCTGCTTAGAACTAACCTCATTCAGAAATTACAAGAGTCTAAGATTACTGGTGGAGATCCATTACTTCCTGAGTAAGTTGTTATTATGATAAGTTATAAAAATTTTCACAAAAAAAAAAACGTAATTAAGTGTCATTTATGGTGGAGATATACTGACTATAGTCGCCGACTAGTTAGTAATGCTGACTCTCCAGCAAAGATGCAGACTATTTTCATCTCAGTCAGGTGTTTGAGTGCCGACTAGTCGTCAAGTTGGCCAAATCCATAGTTGGCCCACACTAGGCCAAACCATATTAATTTCTAAGTGATATTGTATTTGTTAAATTTCTCTTTTTTTTATAGGAAAACTTCTTCGACCTCGTGGATGTCAAAGATCAACCCGTTTAGTAAGAAAGAGACATAGTACTAATAGATAATAACCAAATCAAATTGTTTATGGTATTCGTATTTACCATAGACATTGCGTTTTGTTTTAAAGTTGTGTTGTTAAAATTATTATCATAGATATGTGAGAACTTTTATAGTCATAGATAACAAATAAACTGAATTGTTTAAAAAAATAATGTTTTTATTAGAGATGTAACGAATATTCGGTTACAGTTTTTTCCTCAACAATGACGAGAGGCATTGTCATTCACATAATGAACCCCCCTTGGGGAGGAAGCAGGATGGGTGTTCCGACACTTACGATTCGGCTTTGGCTGGCTTCCTCCCCAAGTGAGTTCACATAGCGCTACATTATGTGAATGAAGATGCCTCTCGTCTCTGTTGAGGAAAAAACTGTAATGTATTTCCGTCTGTGCAATGCAGATGAATTCCGGTTCCATACCTAAAAAAAATTAGGTGTATCTCAAATCAAATATTCTGTTTCTATTTGGTATTCGGCCGAACAGTAATTAGTATCAGAATACCTATTAACAAATGGAAAGTTCCGTTCTAAAACTTTTTTACAAGAAAACAATTTCAGGACGAAATTTCCGTTAGTGTGTGTATGTGTTTTGATGTGAATGAAAGTCAGTAAATATTTTGCCAACTATTTATCTTGTTTGGTGATATACATACATAATAAATATATTATACCTAATTTAGTACTAAACACAAAGTAATCATAGACGTGTCTAGGAGTTTTTCTTATCCAAATCATATTCCTTAGACACGTTGCACTTTTTTACGAATTTAAACAAATATATAAATACTAGATACAATGTTCCTAGAGGTACAATGATCGTGATGGCAAATACATCCAAGAGGAGGTACTGATACCAGGAGAGATCCTGGCCGGGAGATCTGAGGTGTGGAGCTCCGTTGTATCTGATGACATATTCTATCCAGTACACGGCTGAATCAAGTGGATGCTGTGGTCTGTCTTTGAATAAGGTTGAGAGGAATTTGGCTTTATCGCGATATCTGAAAGCAGAAGAATAATGAGTTATCGAAGGAGAATGGTCAAGAAAAACCCAGGCCTGGCACAAACAAAATGTAACTCAAGTAATAGGTAAAAATGAGAAATTAAATTGTCGAGACTTGTCTCTATTGGGAAGGTATCTCGAAACATGTATAGTTTTAAGGAACCATATTTGTATGTGTAAAATATTGAGAAAAACAAAAAGAATTTGGAATTGAAAAAAAAGAAATACTGCATAGGGGGCATCATCGAAATCAATGACTAAATGTATGAAATACCTATTCGAAGTTTTACATGGGTCACATCAATGTATTAGTAAAATGACATCTCTTGATGTCTCCCGTTGGCTAGAGCTGGACAAAATTGGACTTAAGATCTGAATTTCTTTTTCAATGCCCTTTCGTAGGAAACCAAACATGACCCCACACAATCCTTGTAAACCAAATATAGCAGAAAGTTACGTAACTCGTATTTCTGTCTGTCTGTCAAGGATAGTTTTCAGTGAGGGCGCTACTTGTCGCCTTTTGGTAGCCGTAGTGGCAAGGCAGCACTTGTAGAATTTCAATAAAATTGTCACTGTTGCCAGTTTTCAGTCAATCTGAGAAGATTATGTCTTTTTTGACAGACTTGTGGTTGTTTTCAGTAAAATGAAAAATTCGACGCAGGGAATTGAAATCAAGATGACGAGTGTGAGTGTCTTATTATTATATTGAGTGTTACATTATTTAAAAAATTTAAGTGTATTTGTCCCCCTTATACCAGCTACATATAAATATGCTGTTTGGGGGTGGCTAATTAACATTTGTGTCTTTTTTAATTTATATTGTGTATTCATAAATTACTCAAACGTATAAAAAGTATTTTGAGAAATAAACCGAATTGAAATTGAAGATGGTTGGACTTACGTATCGTCGTACAGCAACTTATTGATATTTGAGGTTAGACTATTCACGTTGATGTCGTCATAGTATAACATCATTGCAGCCCCTTTCTCTTGGATTCCTTTTATATTCATGTACTGATCGGCAAATAGAGGAATTCCAAGGATTGGTACTCCGCAATGCATTGCTTCCTGCATGCCCAGCAAGCCACCGTGTGAAATAAACAATTTTGTTCTGGGATCACCTGAAATTTTCCCACAATATGTTAAAATAGACACTTTGGTACTTTTTTATTTGGGATTGCACATTGATTTTTTTATATATATTTTTACATTTTGTAGGAAATATGACCTACATAATTTTGGGGCCTCCGAATTTCGGGGGCCCTAAACAGTTACGTACCACATAATCTGCCACTGGCTATACCACTTGGTAAAAAAAGTAAAAAGTCCCACTCACACAGCACTGATAATTGTGGAATCCATTTAGATATTTTTACATTGGGAGGAAACTCTATCTCCAGAGTTCCACTGATTTTCCACAGAATGTTGTATGGAAGAGATCTAAATATATCCAACAGAACCTTCATCTTGTCTTCTGTAATAGTCTCCGCAGGAACAAAAGAACCCAGGCTGAATAGAATAACACCTTCCTTCGATTCATTGAAAAATTTATCTAAATCCTTAAAAAAAATATCAGGCAAGTCATTTTGATTATCTTGAAAGAAGTTAATAAGAGCAGTGGACAGACAAAAGCTGATGAAGAAGAAGAAGACGGGCTATCCCACGCTACTGAGAAATTGACCACTGGGGTTCTTTCTGGATCCGTTAAATTTCATTCAGTGATTTGCTCGATTGTTTATGGTTCTACTGTTCTCCGTTCCATCATCGGTGCGAGTTAACCGGTTGTGCGATTCAACCTGTTCTGTGTGCATAGTTGACACGCTCCCTTGTTGCGAATAACACCCAACTATTTGGTTGGGTGACATTCGCTTGCCATAGATAATAGAGTGGTTCCCACGTGCTGTTCACTCACTCTTACTAACATGCAATATGTCTATCCCTTTCTACCAAAGAAGAGTGCTGTGATATCGCTATCTCAATGTATATCTATCAACTCACTCTTATTAGAATTCTCATATCTCTATCTCTGTTTGACAATTCCAATCGGAACAATCACCCAAATGCGTTCTGCTTCGTGCGATAATCGCCTGTTGACTCAAAGCTCTCAGCAAAGAACATTGTGACTCCGGCCGTGAAAGCCTTCGAACTCATATTATTCGCCTCTACGGGAAGGAGATATTTCAACACACACGCAGACTGGAGGACCTTCGGAAGAAGAAAGCGCGACGTCTATCATCACTCACCTTTCTCCTACGTTGCAGAGACGAGAAGGTTACCCCCAAGTTTCTTCGTTGCCGTAGAAACTTCCAGTCAGCTCATTGTCATCGTATTTATAATCGTTTTGAACAAGCTTTGCTGCGAGACCGCATACACCAATCAAGGAAGGACATCGCTGCACTCGATACACAACTACTGTCCGTTCAGTTGACACTAAAAAACACCATGCAAGAAGAAGATTGGAATACTGTGGACAATCTTACACACAACTCATACATGAAGATAATGGAGTCCTCATCGAACACACAAATATCTAAGTTCAATAAACTACGCAAAACCAACGAATCAGAGCCCCGCAACCTCGACACCGATCGCGTCGTGATCAATCTATCGGATCGCCCCTTGTCATCTGATGAAACAGCTATTCTCGCCAAAGGTGGAAATTTCGCACTTACTCCAACAACGATCCCGGTGGAAGATATTATTGCCAACGTGGAAGCTAGTTTACGCACCGTACCTCAAGGGATTGCTGAAGAAATTCGATCTGAATCTGCAAGAATCCTACGAAAAGCCCAACTACCTAAAAGCAACACCAGCTACAAGGAGAGAATCGCTTTAAAATCTTTAAACACAGATAAGAGCATATTGGTGCTTGCAGCAGACAAAGGGAACGCCACTGTGGTTATGAAGACGGATGTTTATAGACAAAAGATTAAAGACTTATTGGACCCCAACACATACAAACTACTAACTCGAGACCCAACATCATCAATCTTGAGAAAAACCAACAAGCTCATAAAGTCTTCTAACTCGATCCCAACTGTACAGAAGAACATCTTAACCTGTTCAGAAGCTCGACCACCAAGATTATATGGCCTGCCCAAGATTCATAAGTCTGACGTCCCTCTACGACCCATAGTCAGTGCTATAGGATCCCCGACATATCCCATCGCCAAATACCTGACTTCATTACTACAACCTCAAATCGGGAAGACGGACAGCTACGTGAAGGATTCTACCCACTTCGTAGAAAAACTACAAACCATTACGTGTGACCCCACGGATATTCTCATCAGCTTCGACGTCGTCTCTCTATTCACGATGGTACCGGTAACCGACGCTTTACTCTACATCAAAGAAACTCTACCAGGCGACATAGCCAATCTCTTCAACCACGTACTTACGACAACCTACTTCCAATACGATGGCAACTATTATGAACAACTAGATGGAGTTGCAATGGGTAGTCCTCTGAGCCCGGCGGTTGCCAACTACTACATGGAACAATTTGAAAAACGAGCACTTGACACCGCACCGAAGAAGCCTAAATGTTGGTACCGCTACGTGGATGATACATTCGTCATATGGAGCCACGGAGAACAAGAACTGGAAAAATTCCTACAACACCTCAACGGAATTAATCCACGTATACAGTTTACAATGGAGAAAGAAAAAGAAGGAAAAATCGCATTTCTTGATGTACTCGTTATAAAACAGGGGAACGGAAGACTAGGACACCGGGTATACAGAAAACCAACCCACACAGACCGTTATCTACACAGCGATTCGAATCACCACCCTAGACAGAAACGAGGAGTGATAAAGACTCTGTTCGACCGTGCTGAACGGATTTGTCAACCAGAACATCTAAAAGAAGAAACCATACATCTCGAACAAGCTTTACGTAGTAACGGTTATTCCACACAAGAAATCAGAAGAGCAACACACAAAAGAAGAGGTCAAGATCAGCCACCCGAACCGCCAAAGTACACAGGAAAGGCTTTCCTCCCTTTTGTAAAAGGAGTCACAGACAGGATCGGAAAACTGCTTGAAAAACACAAAATAAAACCAATACACATCCCAACAAAGAAAATATTTCAATCACTGAGATCTGCTAAAGATAAGCGGGACCCCCTAAGTAATCCAGGCGTTTACTCAATACCATGCTCCTGCGGAAAAGTATACGTGGGAACTACAAAGCGTTCAATCAACACACGGATTAAAGAACATAAAGGAAACTGCCGGCGGGGAGAGATTGAAAAATCCGCGATAGCCGAACATGTTTATAGTGAAGAAGACCACCAGCCGAGCTTTGAAAACACAAAAGTCTTATCAACCAACAAACACTATCATGCTAGACTACAAATGGAGGCCATAGAAATCTACAAGCATCCGAACAACTTCAATAAGAAAGAAGAAGGTCTAAAACTGAACAAAACATGGACGCAAGTGCTACACAAAAAACGTATACTTACACCATCCAACCCAGCCGATTCAAGTTCTACAACGATTATAAATACGGACACTCAGGCGCGCGCGCGAGCAGTCACGAACGGGCCGCCACACAACACACATCCCCCCCCTCCACTACAGCCCGCTACAACACACACTCAGACTATAAATACACATACGCAACAGCGTTCAGTCTCAGCCGAGACGCCGCGCAGCGAACACCTCCCACTAGTTCACCACAGCACTTCTACACAACGCACGTCACAGTCATCACAACCGCGCTCGCCTACAGCCGCGACGGAGCCACTACACATCATACCTACAACACACACCACTCAGCAATACACAAGAACTCTACGCCCACTACCACACCGCATCAGGATGACACAAAACAACACCAATACACACAAAACACACAACATGGAATAACATCACCGAATTCCCCCTGAAGATGCCCACCAAAGCGTGTGGCGAAACGTCGGGTACAATAATGAAACCCCTTAGACCACGGCCATATAGCCCGGAAAGCAAAGAACATTGATCTAGAGGTGACCTTATCAAGACATATAAGATTATAAATGGCTACTATGATGTTCCCAATATCAGCTCCATTTATACCCTGAATGCTAATACCCATTTGAGAGGACATTCTATGAAGCTCACCAAGGAACGGTTTCACAGTAATCCGAGAAAGAATTTTATTTGCAATAGAGTGGTGAATATGTGGAACCGTTTACCCGAAAACGTGTGTGGATGTAGTTTTTGGAATTTCTACATACAAGCTACAGTTCAAGGTTACACAATGAACCAATTTTCAGATCCAATCGCCATCTGTTGTGGAAATTAACAACTTAGTCGTAAAAGATTACCTCTGGAAATATACTCGCTACAGTAATTTCATGTCCCCTCTTCGCCAGTTCTCTCATCACTGCCCCATACATCATGTAGTGACTTTTAGCATCTGATGGAAATATGGCTAGAATCTTGGATGCATTTACGTCATGTCTTCGTAGGGAACATAAAACGATGCACACAAAAGGAATCCACTGTCTTCTGGTCTAAAATAGAAATAAAAATAGTAAAAAAGACAAATAGAACTGTTGCTTAAAAAAAATTACCAATTTTTGGATTGTCAGAATGAATTGGCAACATGTTTTTTAAACATGTGATGACAGTTTAATATTGGAGCATTTTTTTCTTTTTCCAACTCGCGAATCTTTCTTCCCTTTAAAATGATTTCTCTAGCACTGCTCTCTGATATTTTCGGCATTGTAGGCAGTGGTGGATCCAGGATTCTATTCTGGGGGGGGCTGAAGGTCGTCACATACTAATATGACCTTGTGGTGTTAAAAATGTGAATAGTACCGCAGGCGACGAAATTGTAGTAATAAAGGAAAATAAGGGAACCTGCCTAACAATAACCTAGTAACATTTACAAACAACATTTTTTTTATCACATGTGTGTCGGGTAAACAAATTTAATGTTACACCTCTATTATGTCATAATATGTGGCCTCCCAGCTTTATGGTTTCACGAGACTACAACAAAAACAGAAAACCCCGTAATTTTCCACTGTTTGTATTGCGTAAGTACAAGTTGTAATCGTAATAGTAAAAGTATGGAATTATTATACCTGTCTGATAAGGGTGACAGCCATATAACATTTTCTATTTATTTTAATAAACTATTTGCAGTAAACAATTATTTTAGGTTGTTAGTAAAGATATACGAGTAGGTATTCTTATGGAAATATAGTTCAAGTTCAACAGAAAGGAACTCTTACACCCGCGAGAAATCGAATAAGCGACAACAAAATACCGCGTTTCGTAATTTGACAGCGGCGGTACTACTGTACGACAACCAGGGGTGGAACTTTCTAAAGGTTTCTCACCCGAAACACGCAGATAAAATGCACACGAAAAACGCCCTTATGTATATCGCCGTAGGGGTCATTTTCCATAAACATGTTATCTGCGTATTATGGGTGAGAAAGCTTACAAAGTACCCCTACAGGTTAATTAATTTCTCCATTTTCAAAAAAAAATCTTTATTTCAATAGGGTCCTTGCATGATTTTTTTTTATTTTGGTTTTCGGTACATTAACTATAAATTAAGGTTTTCCGAAAATTTGAGATTTTAATTCTGTCTTTGTGGACATATTTATAAAATAAAGTCTCATATTCGATTCTAGCGTAAAAACAGGTTTTTGACTGGACGCCATATTGTGACGTCACATTCCCCAATTCCTCCATACATTACCCACAAACAATCCAATCCTGACTATGAATTTCATGGCGTCGTGACGTCACAATCACGTTAAACAATGGCCGCTCGTTTCAGAGCACCATAGAAAAACTCGTCAAATTAACATTTTCAATTAATTATTATAAATTAACGGTAAATCAAAATTACATTTCATAATTTTATTTGTAATTCCAGTAAGTAGAACTATCGATTTAATATATTTTTCGAACACTAAAAAAAAATGCAAGTACCCTATTGGCCACTTCAAAATTTTTGTGGCCCCCACCCAGCTTTGAAGCTGGTGACCTCTATGGTTTTTAGTTATTGTCTGTGATCCAGAGCTCAACCCTGCCAAAGTGAAGTCCTGGCCACGGCCCTGGGTGTACGAACAACTTGATCGTAGTAGGTACGTTTACCTGCTAAATCAATATACCTATGACAAGGGCCGTTTTTAACCTGTTGGGAGCCCTGGGCACTTTAAGATGACAGGGTCCCCTCAGTGGAGGCCTGGCTCTAAAATTTCAAGTTACCAGGTAATAAAGCCTGTGTCTACTTCTAGAGGAGCATACCCAGCGTAGAGGAAGCACTCATAATTTCTCTACGGTATAAAAAAAAAGCACCGCAGGCAAATTTATTATGCGAGTGTGAGAAGATGATTCGTTATATGGATCTGGTTTACGAATTTTAAATAAAAATATAAAGAATATGTTAAAGGATATCAGACATAATTAGCACCGCATGCATGAGAAAATACAAAGCAAATTGTTGGCCTAGTTGCCATCAGGCAAACTGGAATCCTGGCCAGTGCGCCGTGGGATACGATATGCCAGAGGTAGGTTATAGTTTACAGACTATTAAATGAACTATTAATTATCATAATTAGAGTCAGTAATTATCGTTTGATTCTCGGAAAATTAATACCTATATTCATTGATAATGTCGGTTATCGGCTGGTGATCTGGTAGGAACTAGGGGGACCCGTGGATCGCAATGAAAAGGATTTTCGCCCCTTTTTCATTAAAATACCACCAAAAAAGTTTATCAATATGAAAAATAATTGTTTCTTTGGGACTTTCGGAAAAGAAGTAACTATCCTTTGGAAAAAAATTCAGAGGTCTATACTAGAAGGAGAAATCTATACAAGATATATTTTTTTTTACATTCATTCCCTAGGTAAAGGTTCAATGTATCTGTCCAATTTTTTCCAAAGCATATTTAGTAAGGTTGTCAGAGATCTAGAATACCAACTTTTTTTTTAAATATCAATATGATTGTTGAAATAATACTTATTAAAATTTAATGAATACGTTTCACTCACCATTTCCAAATGAAATGAATATTTAAACTAGAACATGATTACTATAACTAAATTTACTGATAATTACTCTTCTAAAATAAATATTTACAGATTCTTAACTAATATTACATTCTTAAGTAATAAAATGATCTAATATTTAGATAGTAAATAGATACGCATGGTACCTACTCGAGAAAAGTAGGTGAATTCTTTATTGCAATAATATTATCCTCGTGACTCGATCCTATCATATTTAATAATAAATTGAACGCACTGAAGATACGTCCATATCAACTAAGAACTTATACAAGGTCTCCCCGTTAAATTATCATTATTAATTTTGGGCAAGCAGCCTAGGCTGATGGGCCCTATGCCATCTGTCGTTCTGAGAAAGTCATCCAATCTGTTTTTAAAAACGTTCACTGATGGTGCTTGTATCACATTTTCGAGTAAACGGTTCCACGTATTCACCACTCTATTGCAAATGAAATTCTTTCCTCGGATTACTGTGAAACCGTTCCTTGGTGAGCTTCATAGATTGTCCTCTCAAATGGGTATTGGTATTCAGGGTGTAGATAGAGCTGATATCGGGAACATAATAATAGCCAATCTTATATGTCTCGATAAGGTCACCTCTAGATCGCCTGGCTTTAAGTGTCGGGAGCCCCAGTCTAGTGAGAATACAAGATATTTTTACTGTTGATGAAATCAAGTAGGTAAAATTGATTTACTTCCGAAACCTGTTATGTAAATTTATTGCACAAATAGTTTTTTGTTTCAGCCAGATGCTCCATACAAGAAATTCATTGATTTACGGAATATAACAGAAATACCAGTAGGTTTAGCTTACTTACTCAGTCTTTTTCTTTCTTCCTTGCCTCTTCCCAGTTCACCTGGGGTCGGCCCTTCTGGTACGCAGTCTCCAAGTCTTTCTGTCTTGTGTCATCTCACTGGTCAGCTGCTTCTCCCTTAGGTCTTTCTCAATATTGTTCCACCAGGTGGCTTGTGGACGACCTCGACCTCTTGCTTGTGTGGGGATGTCTAGGGCTAGTCTGACCACGTGATCGTCATTTCGTCTGTTCACATGTTACTCAGTAATCACATATATAGCGTGATGAGTGGAGGCACTTGTAGCGACATGGGGGGGGAGGAATTGGGGGTACATTTCAATAAATATTCTATGTTATTATAGTGAGGCCATTTATATAACATAAAACAACACATATTAAAAAAAAAAGTACAGTAGAGTCTTGCTAATCCGGCACTTCAGTACATCGACACGTTCAGTAATCTGGCACCCTACGTGAGAGTTCTACTTCCTTCCGCCACTTACTGCATCTGCCGGACGCTTTTATAAAAATTCTCTATACAATCCATTAATCCGGCACCCTTTGGATTTCAATTGTGCCGGATTAGTGAGACTCTACTGTATATGGGTATACATGATCGTAATTTTGGCAACAATATTTATTTATTTACACTTTTGGTGAACATAATATGATGAGACATGTAACATGTTAACATCACAAATATAAATTACAACATTTGTTCACTAGGGCGATCTCTGCCAGCTAACCCCAGTGTTATAAGAATATGCAAATCAATTGTCAAAACACGAGATTAGTCAGGTTTATACAGTATTCGAAATTCAACAACGGCAAAATTATTTAAAAACAATGTCAAATAAAATTTGGACCCAAATTATGGATATATTTTAATAAAAGAGATTTGAGGAAGAAAAATTTAGAGGCCTATGTACAGCGTTGGAATTCACTAACAACTATGTAATAATATGAGAACTAAAATTAAATTTCTAAATTAAATTTAATTCAAAATATACTACTAGATTGATTTTAATTACTAATTAATTTACAGCTTTCCCGCTACATAACATCAAACAAAACAATAATATTTTAGAACTGTCTGGCAAGAAACAGTTGGTTTTCGATAAGGGCGCTACATGTAGCTCTTTGGCAAACATAGTGGCAACACTAAGAATTTCAATAGAAATGTCAATGTTGCCAGCAAACACTGTACTTCCAAATTAATCCAAAATCAACTCTTCCTTAGCCGACTGTAAATTCTGTAATTTCATATAAATAATAATTATTTATATTGTCTTTGGTATGTTTCCAAATACATTAAATTTTTTGCGCATATTGCGAAAAAAATGTCACAAAATGCGGCAAGAAATAATTGACAGCTGCCAGAGTTTGACTAAAATCAACAAAACAATTTCTCTAAATAATATATGATGACAAAATTAATAAATAATAATTTTACATTTAAAACACTAAATAATGTAATATATAATAATAATTGATTTAATTAACATGGCAACAATATTTATTTTATTATATGGCAAGAATATTTATACAATGTGTGATGGAGGCCCATCTTTATAGCAATATCATAAGTAGTAAGTAGCTATATATTATAGGGCAAAGGTTAGGTATACTTGTTCCCTTTATAGAGAGATGATTCCCACTTAACATATTTCTTTCAGAATCTACTGAAGAAGAGATGACATCATAGACATTCCTTTTATGCATTATTTCAGGTATTGAGGGTAAGATGTGTGTGTGTGTGTGAAATGGGTGATGTATGTTTTTGTTGATATTTTTTATCAGGATTCAGGTATCCAGAATCGAGATGTGATGGCTTGGAAGAGATTTCTCGGGACAGAGAGTGAATATCTATCTAACGATTCGGGCGGGTCATTCGTTGATAAGATATGACATTAATTATTTTTGGAAGGGCTTTGCTTTAAGACTATCGTGTGTTTTATTCATTTTAAATTAATTAATTTCTTTCGCCTTTCAAATAGTCTAATTTAGCTTTGGAGTGAAATATTCTTATTTAGAATATGGTGGAAGCAGTAACCGACCTAATTATATTAATATTAGATTTAGCATCAGTGCAACGAGAACAGGACCGCTTTAAGGATGAGAAATTTTATTTTGCTTTATTATTTTAACTTTGATAACTTGTATTAACACTACTACTAGGTTAAGGCGGATTGAGACAAATTATTTATTATTTACTATTTCTTTGTTGTGAATCTTCAGCCAATGCGAAGATTTACTCATCAATTTACAAAAGTGGATAGTGTCATCATCTTGTAACATTTATTCATATGATTATAGCACTGCATTATACAAATTTATACTAACATACCTAACTCTATCCTTGCCCTTATAAAGCATGCTTTTATTATTATTTCCCTCCCGATAGAAATTTATATATCCAAATCCAGTCCCAGGATTCAAAAAATGTCTGTACTGGATTTTTTGAATGGAACTAACAAAATATATTTTATTAATATCCATGTCCTAACCTGCGCATTTCTGTAGAAGAAATGCATCTCATGCAAGCTTATGAGATCCCACACTCATCGTAGAATCCATTTCGACTTTCATGGCTGGAAAGTATCTTCGAAAGAAATGGATTAGTCAGAAATACTCTTATTATATAGTAGTTGCTTGTCGTTTTTGGAATGAAATTTATTTATCTCCGCGAACGGATAGAGGGTAGATTACTAACTGGACCTGAAATCGACTCTGGTTGTTCAGGACTTTAGGGCGCGTGCGTGGGTGGGCGCCCTGAGCTAACCTCATGACAAACAATTTTGACAATGTCCATTTGTTTAAGTACTATTCTCGAATGTAAAAGGTATCTAATTATTTACGATTATAAACTCAATCCACCTTAATTTTGTCTTTTATTAACATTGTAGTACAAAAGACAAATAACATCTTAATTAATTTTTCCACAGCTCATAATCTTTCATTCGTGGTACTTTGAATTGTATATTTATTGAATTCTCTTTGTGTTGTTGTGTGTGCTTTCTATGTAACATTTCAGAAGGACAAAGGTAGGTGATACTATCAATATTTTACTAACATCTACGAATGAAAGAATATCTTATCTGTTTGTAAAATTATAATGTAACTTTTACGTACTGAATACGCCCCTGAATGTTATGTGTAGGAGATGAGTGTAGCACGTACCTCGTATTGAGCTACAGGTACCTACAGCTCAGTGACACGCTGGGGGTACTTATTGAGTCGATGTTTCGTTTTATATAATAGGTAGATGCACCAAATTGAGGTGAAGATTTTATTTCAGCGGGAAAACACAATGTGGGTCCAAATTAAAGAAAATCTAACCATTAGACTGATCACGTAAAGGCCAATTTACAACGAATATTGTAGAACAAAGAAAGACTTCGCTACGAATTACGAAAACAGGATAACGGTGGACAAGCGGCGATTCGTTTTACGCAAATTCAGTGTCTGAATGTAAGTTTGGAATGAAAGGTGAGATTAGAATGTGTGATAGAGTGAAAGTAGAAATGAACTTAGGGAAAGTAGCTTTTAGAACTAGGCAATAGGGTTTAGTTTTTGAATTTAGGTAGCAGTTATTTAGGAGGTAATGTTGAACACCAAAAGTTAGTTTAGTATTCTTTTATTTTTAGCTAGTAGGGTGTTCCCATCACAAATGGCAACAAAAACCGGCTTGCACCCGACATTTTTATTTTTTTAATGTCACAATTTATTGTGAAACATTGGATTTTCTTTAATTCCTAGTTAAATAACAAGTAGTTATAATATTTACAGTCTGTCATGAAAGAGATGGTTCTCAATGGGGACACTACATGTAGCTTTTGGCATGATAGCGGCAACACTTGTGACATAATATTTTTTTAAGTCACTTTGACAGTGACCGCCTTTGCGACAATCGCCTTTAGCCAGACACTTGTGACAGAGATGTCATTTTTTTTTATTAAGAAGTAGACATGTTTCATTACAATAAGTTGACAGATTACAGACAATTTAAAATTGAAAATATAGATCTTAAACTATAACATTTTACCCCCCTTATAAAGTGAAATTTGTGTTAAGCGGGGGGAATATCTGTAATTATCATTTGTATCTGTATTGTTGCCAGCAAACAAAATTGTAGTTTTCAATTTGATCCGAGACTATTTCTTTCTTGACAGACCGTAATTCAGCTAATCAAAGGTTAATATATAAGAGTATTTTGCACCACAGTCCTATTCTAAATATTTAACTAATTGAGCAATCAATTTCCCCAGCTTTAGGCAGACAATCCAACAGTGAGGCCACAGCCCTCGTGATGTAAGTCATAGTTCCGTAGCTGCCACTGGGCGCGCTGTCGTAGAAATGCTGGCAGACGTAAGCGGCTCCTCCGCACAACAAACCGCCCGTTGCAGACGCCTCGCGTTGACTAGAAGGTTTCGCACAGCAAAGGGTTGCGTCGCCATTGCACTTAATCTGTGAGAAAAAACAACATACCCAGTTAGTAATTTTTTTATCCAGTAGAGCTGTGTATATCGGACATTGTCAAATTTTCTGTACCTGTGACATAAAAAGTCTGTGCACTGACTTTGAATTAATTGTTTATGATTAAATAAACCTTTTTTTACGGAAATAGTCTCACACTTTCGGAATGTGTTCTATTTCTTACACATAAAAAGTACAATTTCGTAATTTATTTTTAAAAAATCACAATTTTAAAGCATTTAAAAAGTCGTCATATTTATTTCATAGTAAAATGACTGTCCCACACCTTTCCCATACAAGTGTCCGTTATGTAATGAAATTTTGTATACAAAAGAAGAAGCTCGCCTTAGTGTACAAATTTTATAGTAAGTATCTATTATAATGTTAATATATTCCGGTATTTTGTTCACTCGAAGTGGTTTATATGATCAATTTATGCCCTCAGTAATTTCAACAATTATGTACCTAATTAAAATTATACGTCCAATATACATACTAGTAAAACGTCAGTTAAATTTAAGATATTGCTTCGTGCACATTTTTAACCACATTATTTCGAGTACTCTGTAATTTTTAATTCAACAAGTAAAAGAAATCGGCATGAATGTGATAGGGTGGCTTTGCGTACCGTCCTCTAGGCCTACCCTGCCTACACTTTCAATATCCGTGTGTTACGACTTCAATCTAAATTGTTATTTTGTAGTTCTAATTTAGATGATGTACATCTGTCGCTGGTTATCTCATAAATGTATACCTGATCGTCCAAAAATATCTGATTCCCCTTATGTACGAGATGCTCAACAGCGATTACGCCTCCCAGGTTTTGGGCGATGTTGTATTCAGCAACTAGAGTTAAGACCATCAGGGCTTCCACAACCAGTTGTCTGTACTCCGGTTGAGGGATGGAATTCAGCACGGTCTCCACAGCCAGTGCGAACTTCAACTCCCCGGATGTCATCTCTTGTGTCAGATTCTGGGGAAGCACTTTTCCTTCAATGGCTAAACCTTGACACTAGAAAAAAATGAACAAATATAAAACAGTTAATCCTCAACAGAAGCAACAGGTATCTACATACATTCACATAATGTAGCGTTATATGAACTCCCTTGGGGAAGAAGGAGGATGGGTGTTACGACGCTTGCGAGTTTGCGAGGCTTAAGTGATCAGTTTTTGCCGTTCACCCATTCCATCACATCCTGCTGTCAAATGTGTAGTTTTTAGAAGTTGTATAGGGCAATCGAAAAAGAATGCCCTCATTTTAAAATTGAATAACTTTGTAACTGTTTACGTTAAATGAGTGATTCTTTCACTGTGCGGTAACTAATTAATGTGAATTTTGTTTGATGCATGATACAATTTGTTAGCGCATGTATTGTACCTTTTCTAAAACGCTCCAAACTCTGGGATAAAAGTCTCTGGGGACTCTGTTCAGGGCCCCATCTAGCCTTCGCCTCCTAAGCCACTGACCCTGGCGATCTGGTTCCACGATACCATTATCTGAAAAACATTTCGGGTAAAATCAATTGTCATACTCCAAAGAAAGAAAACAGAAATTGTAAGTTATCGCTAAAAACTTTCTAAGAACTACGCTTGTATTTCTCCATGTCAAAATTAAGTTAATCAAATTTATCAATTGAAACATGTTTATGACAAAACAATACTAAACTTTTAAACTGTCACCAAAAACAAATATGTGTGCAAAATTTCAAAGTGCTTGGGATATTGAGAATTATTATAATATGAAGATGAAAATGTAGACGCAGACAACGACAACAATGACAGATGAAGTTAAATAAAACTGTGGTAAAATGCTTCTTACCAGCATCCATATCTTTGACCATAGAACCATCTTCATTCAACGTCAATCCAATTTGAGATTTCTTGCTGACCTTTCCAGACTTTTGGCTGATCACTGATATGTTCCCACGCCCAACTGCAAATATTTCATAATAAAAAAATATTAAAATCATTATTAACAATATAAGGTTTTGCATTTCGTATTACAGAATGATCAAACTAAACATTAATGTTTTGCATTTTGTATCATCGGTCGATCGAACTAAACATGAGATATTTTGCATTTGTGTCATCGGTCGATCACACTAGCTAACAATTGAATATTTAGCATTTTGTCAATCGATCAAATTAACAATTAGATCTTTTGCATTTTGCATCATCTATCAATCGAACTAAACATGAAATATTTTTCATTTTGTCAATCAACCGATCAAACTAACAATTGAATGTTTTGCATTTCACTTCATGGACCGATCAAACTAACAATTGAATGTTTTGCATTTCACTTGATGGACCGATCAAACTAACAATTGAATGTTTTGCATTTCACTTCATGGACCGATCAAACTAACAATTGAATGTTTTGCATTTCGTATCATCGATCAATCAAATTAACAATTAGATCTTTTGCATTTTGCATCATCAATCAATCGAACTAAACTTGAAATATTTTTTATTTTGTCAATCGACCGATCAAACTAACAATTGAATGTTTTGCATTTCACTTCATGGACTGATCAAACTAACAATTGAATGTTTTGCATTTCACTTCATGGACCGATCAAACTAACAATTGAATGTTTTGCATTTCACTTCATGGACCGATCAAACTAACAATTGAATGTTTTGCATTTCACTTGATGGACCGATCAAACTAACAATTGAATGTTTTGCATTTCGTATCATCGATCAATCAAATTAACAATTAGATCTTTTGCATTTTGCATCATCAATCAATCGAACTAAATACAAAATATTTTTTATTTTGTCAATCGACCGATCAAACTAACAATTGAATGTTTTGCATTTCGTATCATCGATCGATTAAACCAACATATCGCCAAAAACCAAATGCTTTTTGAATTGTCTTATGCATCTCAAAATTAGTTTGCGAAATTGCTAGGTTATCAAAGACTAAAATTGCTTGTTCATAAGTAGTAGGCTATTGAAAGCAAAACTTCCACACAAACTAAAATTTCTAACTGAATAGCATTAGTTGCATAAATTCTATTAAAATAATGACAAAAATTGACAAAATCTAAGTACTCTGGTATTAAAAAAAAATAAGAGATAACAATTTCAGAAAAATCATTTTTATATATTAATGAAAATGGATTTGATATATAATTTAGATACAATAATGAGATTTTACAAAATTGCGATAAGCTCGCTCTAGTGAACAAAAGTGGGAGACTAGTCTACAATACAAAAATTCACAAGACGAAAGTATACACAAAAAATATACACATTTGAAAAGGTGATGCATATATGCGTATATGTGGAAATTAAATAAATGTACAAATGTTTTTTTGTGATTAATATATATGCCACAAGGATATAAACAGAAATGTATACTAATCCGGTGAAATTAGACACAAAGCAGTCTCTCGATGGAAAGTTGTGGGGTAGTAGAGATTTCTTTCATTCTATACGTTTTTTGGGATGCTGAATCCGAATCCGAGGTTTGCCAACAAAATTTCGATACGGAACATGGCGAAAAATACAAAAAATGGCGAAAATATTAGTTTTTTGGCGATTTCTTTATGAGAACTCGAAAACTGACAATTTTTGTAAGTTATTTTTCTACGCAAAATGAAAGTACATAAAATTTACTACAAAATCTCTATACAGGGTGTCCCGTAAATCAACATCATCCCGTGGAGGGGTGATATACCAGCTCATAACCTACCAGAAAATCGAAATATGACCTTAGTAAAAATCGCTCATTCTCGAGATATCGGCACTTTTTTGTTTTTCGTGAAATTTGACACCTTTGATCAGTTTTTCGATCGCCACGGTCACAAAATTCAATATTATAGGATTAAAATTAATGATTCGTAATCCTGAATACTTCAGCTATTTGATTATAGCCCAAAATAAAACCTATTATTTCACAATTTTGACAAAAAAGAACATCATTTCCGCCTCTCGAGTTTTTTGTTTTTTATTAGCAAATTTTGACTCCTTTACACTGTAAAAAATTAGTATGACATTAAGCTGGTAAATTATATTAAAAACTTCCTCATTTAGTGTAGTTTTTAAAAAGGTACAAAACTGGATATAGTTCTCTTTACAAAAAAAGATATTCGTGTTTTACTTCAAAAGGACCTCATTATAAAAAAAAATCAAATGCAGGGTTGTAGCTTCCTTATGTCCAATATTTGGACAAGTGATAGAGGGTGAAAAAATATGAAAAAAAGTTTAATAAATGTATGTCAAAAAATCAACTGTTTTGGAGTTATGGTCTTTTGAAAATTGAGGAGTATGAAAATTTCTCATTTGGTTTTTTTGACTATAACTTATAAACCATCAACTAGATTTTGACAAAATAAATTAAAAATCATTGTAAGTAATGTGGCCTTGCGATAAAGTTCCTAATTTGTTGCCTTTTCTTCAAAATTTTGTGATAATTCTGTTAAGAAACATGTTTTTTGTGAAATATTGATATATATTTTACAGAATTTTCACTAGATTCTAAGGAAAAGGCCAAAAATTAGGATCTTTATCAAAAGCCTATTTTATTGACTATGATTTTTAGTTTGTTTTGTCAAAATCGAGTTAGTAGTTTGTGAGTTATTGTCAAAAAACCCAAATGAGAAATTTTCATACTTTACAATTTTCAAAAGACCATAACTCCAAAACAGTTGATTTTTTGACATACATTTATTAAACTTTTTTTCATATTTTTTCACCCTCTATCACTTGTCCAAATATTGGGCATAAGGAAGCTATAACCCTGCATTTGATTTTTTTTGTAATGAGGTCCTTTTGAAGTAAAACACGAATATCTTTTTTTGTAAAGAGAACTATATCCAGTTTTGTACCTTTTTAAAAACTACACTAAATGAGGAAGTTTTTAATATAATTTGCCAGCTTAATGTCATACTAAATTTTTACAGTGTAAAGGAGTCGAAATTTGCTAATAAAAAAACAAAAAACTCGAGAGGCGGGAACGATGTTCTTTTTTTCAAAATTGTGAATTTATAGGTTTTATTTTGGACTATAATCAAATAGCTGAATTATTCAGGAATACGAATCAAAAAATTTAATCCCATAATATTGAATTTTGTGACCGTGGCGATCGAAAAACTGATCGAAGGTGTCGAATTTCTCGAAAAACAAAAAAGTGCCGATATCTCGAGAATGAGCGATTTTTACTAAGGTCATATTACGATATTCTGGTAGGTTATGAGTTGCTCTATCACCCCTCCATGGGATGACGTTGATTTACGGGACACCCTGTATAAAATTTTTCTCTAAAATAAATAAGAACGGAGCTGTCAAGGTCCAAAAAATGGCCAAATTTTCTTAATGTTTTACATTACGAGAATCGAAAATGTATTGAAAAAGTTTACCTTGTTGCCTTCATAAGCAAATTTCAACAATTATTATTTAAATTCATGAGTCATATTTTACCTCGTTGGAATCAGAAAACACAAAGAAAGCTATTAAAGAAATTTTTATTTAAAAACACCGTGAAATATTTGAGTTAGACATGTTTAAATAATTTTAATAATTTAAAAAAACCCAAATGAGAAATTTTCATACTTTACAATTTTCAAAAGACCATAACTCCAAAACAGTTGATTTTTTGACATACATTTATTAAACTTTTTTTCATATTTTTTCACCCTCTATCACTTGTCCAAATATTGGGCATAAGGAAGCTATAACCCTGCATTTGATTTTTTTTGTAATGAGGTCCTTTTGAAGTAAAACACGAATATCTTTTTTTGTAAAGAGAACTATATCCAGTTTTGTACCTTTTTAAAAACTACACTAAATGAGGAAGTTTTTAATATAATTTGCCAGCTTAATGTCATACTAAATTTTTACAGTGTAAAGGAGTCGAAATTTGCTAATAAAAAAACAAAAAACTCGAGAGGCGGGAACGATGTTCTTTTTTTCAAAATTGTGAATTTATAGGTTTTATTTTGGACTATAATCAAATAGCTGAATTATTCAGGAATACGAATCAAAAAATTTAATCCCATAATATTGAATTTTGTGACCGTGGCGATCGAAAAACTGATCGAAGGTGTCGAATTTCTCGAAAAACAAAAAAGTGCCGATATCTCGAGAATGAGCGATTTTTACTAAGGTCATATTACGATATTCTGGTAGGTTATGAGTTGCTCTATCACCCCTCCATGGGATGACGTTGATTTACGGGACACCCTGTATAAAATTTTTCTCTAAAATAAATAAGAACGGAGCTGTCAAGGTCCAAAAAATGGCCAAATTTTCTTAATGTTTTACATTACGAGAATCGAAAATGTATTGAAAAAGTTTACCTTGTTGCCTTCATAAGCAAATTTCAACAATTATTATTTAAATTCATGAGTCATATTTTACCTCGTTGGAATCAGAAAACACAAAGAAAGCTATTAAAGAAATTTTTATTTAAAAACACCGTGAAATATTTGAGTTAGACATGTTTAAATAATTTTATTTAAAAATATAGTAATTTGTTTAGCCTAAAAATGTTTAAACCTTTTTAGCTTAAACACTACACTATATTTTTAAATAAAATTTATCCTGAAACTTTTCTCCATGTTTACTGATTCCAACGAGGTAAAATATGTATCATAAATCTGAAGAATAATTGTCAAAATTTGGTGATAAGTCGAACAAGGTGACCTATTCTCCATACATTTTCCATTCTCACAATTTAAAATAACAAGAAAATTTGGCCAATTTTTGGAGCTTGACAGCTCCGCTACTAGTTATTTTAGAAAAAAAAAATATATACCAAATTTGTAGGAAATTTTATGTGCTTTCATTCTGCTAAAAAGATGACCCACAAAAAGTTTATGGTTTTTAAGTTCAAATCCAGTATTCGCCAAGAAATGTAAATATTCGCCATTTTAACAATTTTTCGCCATGTTCCGTCACGAAATTTTGTTGGCAAACCTCGGATTCGGATTCAGCACCCCAAAATACGTATAGAATGAAAGAAAAACCGACTACCCCACAACTTTCCATTGAGAAATCTAAAAGCACCGTATTAACATTCATAGAAATAATAATTATAAATGAATTTGTATGCAAAGATTTCATGCTTTCCGATCTGCGTGGTGAAAATTATACACGATGATTACAATAGTGTAGCATGGGGGGCGGTCCGCCCTGGGTGGCATTTTTCACTCTTTATACTATGTCAATATCAACATTTTAGTTGTCCCGCTCCAGCCTAGAAGTTCTTTATAATTCTTGTAAATTGTCGAGAATATTGGATTTATATGTCTAAATAAGGGGGGCGGCAGATTTGGCTTCCGCCCCGGGCGGCAGAAACCCACCCTACGCCACTGGGTGATTGCAAACACCCTCACCTTACAAGCTTCGAAAACCTCACAGTTTCCAAAAAAGACGCTTGGTAAAAGTGTTTGGATTCGTCCTGTATAGCAAGCACACCAACTTTGGCAGATCTTAATTTCATTTACTAACTTTTTACTTTATTTAAGTAGTATTAACATTTATTCAATTTTAAAATAAATGCCGATTTACGCTTAATGTTGCATTGTCCATGATGTAAGAGTTCTAGCAAATTGGAAAGTAGGTGATTTCAGGCAGACTGATAAATAAAAATATAACATAAATAAAAGTATAACAACAAATCGTTGAATACTGATGGTATAATGAATTTAGAAAAATGTATTTATAGTACAGTCAGTACAGGCTAATCATGCTTTACACAAACAAGGAAGAAGAAAAGGAAATTATATACAACAATAATGTCTATGAAATCGAAAAAAAACAAGAGGGTGTATTATGCAGAACTTGCCTGGAGCCTTTTTGGTTTTTTCGCTAACAATTTGCGTATAAGATTTCGCTGTAATAAAGTAACGAAAAAATAACAATTTAGAATTGTGGTCCAATTTGTAATTACTAGATTAAATAATATTAAGTACATGCTTGTGTATAAATAAATAAACAAAAATGATTTTTTGAAACAACTTTACAAGCACAAACATGGGCGTTCTAATAACCAATTATAAGTAGAAGAGTTTTTCTATAAATACAGCATGCTGGATTTCACCAACTTTTTAGGTGAGGAATAGCGGAGATAGGAACCGCTTATCATTATTTTTATACAAAATTGTGCTAGGTGGCTCCTATCTCCGCTATTCCTCACCTAAGTAGATGGTGAAATCCAGCATTAATATGACAATTTGTAAGAATGTGACGGAAGCAAGGCGTGTATGTAAAGATTAGGCAGTCTGCTCTCTCTGCCCAGTCCACAAAGAATGCGGCGATCAGGCGTGGTTCTTTCTAAGCTATCTCATCGGAAACACGCAGATAAAATATTTGTGGAAAATGACCCTTACAGCGATGACGTTTTTAGTTTGAATTTTATCTCGTGTTTTGGGTGAGAGACCTTAGAAAGTACCACCCCTGGTCCACATAATTAATCCAGGTCACTATTGGACGACTGCTCTTTCCTGGACTTCTTATTTCACCCATATTCCCATATAGTCTGTCAAGAAAGGGGTGACCTCGGATTATCCACTATCACTACCACCTCATCAAAAACCATTTCTTTCTTGACAGATTGTAATAATATGTTTAAGAGGTTTGAAACTTAGAAACTTTTTTTTTTTATAATATTGTCACAACTTACCACTATTGATTGCAAATTCTTTTCCGCTCAATATATGGTACAGTAAGTTCTTCATTTCGAACGGTGAGAGATTCAATAAATGTTCGGAAGCTTCTTCTCCCGTGCACGACAGAGTTCTGGATAATTCCGTAGCCATAACCTACAAAACAAATTATAGGGAAAATATGTACTTGGACATTAAATTACGTGATTGGACAAGCATTGTCACATCGTGGGACAACTAATGTTAGGCTGTTGGACAACTAATGTTACGCTGTTGGACAACTAATGTTACGCTGTTGGACAATCAATGTCCACTGTTGGACAAACAATGTCACATAGTTGGACAAACAATGTCACATAGTTGGACAAACAATGTCACATAGTTGGACAAACAATGTCACATAGTTGGACAAACAATGTCAGATAGTTGGACAAACAATGTCACATAGTTGGTCAACTAATGTCACTTCTTTTTCAATTACATTAATCTGGGTTTATCAAGATAAACTCAAAAACTTTTTGGTAAAATTGAGAGTAAACTTGAAAAGCTTGTGTTGTGAAGTGGTGTAAGTCAGCATCGAGGATTGAACCCACACCCACTGGATTTATTGTTGGACAATTAATGTCACATTTTTGATATTGGGCACCCAATCATCTCATTCCGTTCATGTAATTCATTCAAGGAGTGTGTGTAAGGACAGGGCTGTGTGGCGCTCTGTCTTCTCTGCCTACCCTGCAAGGGACGTGGTGTGAGGGTATAGACAGATAGAATTCATTCAACTGACTCAACAGACGGCAGTTATGAAATACCGTATCACCGGCTCTATATGAGAGAAATCTGTAATTTTTTTCCAGCAGATTATACATAAACAGTAGACAAATACCTGAATGATGAGTCCCACTCGAAGTCTCAACATTTCCAGGAACAGCTGTGGTTCCGTACGAATAAACATGGCCAGGTACACGAGTAACTCTTGCGTCAACATGGCCGTACTCTCGTCATCTCCGTAGGCCTGTGAACGACAAAAAGTAACAATTAGTATCGAATCCATAGTTTTTGGTATCGATGAGATGAATAGGGACACTTCCGGCACCCATGGGAGTGTAGGTGGGCAAGCATTGCCGAGATTCACCTGAATTGATAATGTTGTTTGCCAATGAAATGCTCACACACACTTCTTGCTTTCGTCACATTCATACAATTCGCCATACACACTCTACGATTCCCTTTACTCAGAACATGCCGTCCTTGAGAATTTGGTCTACAAAGTCAAGCCATATTGTTCGTGGATGTCCGCACTCCTTACACCTCTTCTTTCTCCCAGGAGTATTTTCTATGTTATCCTTTCATCATTCATCCTCTCCACATGTCCCAACCATCTCTACTTGTTGACTTTCATTCTAGTCACAACATCCGTTTTACATTCACTCAGTTCTCTAATCACTTCATTTCTTATCCTATCTTTTAATGTTTTTCCACACTTTCTTCTTGGCGATCTCATCTCGACAGCATTTGATAGAAAAGTCTGGCGATCTGTTATCTCTACCTACCCTGGATGGAATGCGGCGTGAGGGGATAGAATAGAAAATGCTCACCAAATGAATCAACTGCCTTAGTTCATTCTCCGGCAGTGGCGCTGTGATTGTGTGTTCATTTGACGGTGGCATACCGACGGTGATCTGCTTCTGTCTGACGAGTAAATCCGTAACAGCCTTGGCCAGATCCTCCACCCTCTTCCCCAACATGCCAGCCGTGTGGCGGACCAATCCCCACAGCTTTTGCTGGCAGGCTTTCTCGTACAGACCCTTGAGGAGGTCTTTGACAGTCACCACACGACCCATTTCCAGCATTCCTGAACAGAATTACAGAAACATAAAATAAAAACACATCACGTAAAATATTAACTCTTTCACTATTGCGGCCATATCCGCAGTCAAGTAGAGAAGTCACAGAATAAATTCTCTTGCCTATGGTCATAGAAAAATCAAAGCCGTCGATATAGTACCTAAGCTCAACAATCACCATGGTAACCCCACTCTTATGGTGATGTGACCTTGTTTCGGTCGGAATATTTTTTCCCATGCATTTCTTTCAATCTTTGGTGACGTCATCATCACCAAATGTCACTTGGTCACGGCCTCCATGATAATATTACGCAGGCCTCGGAAAAATGACAGTTGTTTTATTCACATTTCACTGAGGTAATTTCGTTTAAGGTTTGTGCTAAAAGAAGTATTCTTTAAGAGGCTCGTCTGTGGGTGGAAAATATTCTATGACTTCTTTGCTCGGCTGCGGGTGGGTACCCACTTAAATGCTTGCGACGATCTCGTATGATGATATATCTAAACCAATTCATTTCCTTCGGCCCAGCCAATGTTTAGAGCAAGCCATGAGATAATTTCAACTGTGAAACAGCGTCAGAAAGTTGTCCAAAGATACTTATTACTGAGCGTAAGCTCGAAGCAACAAGCATTACTTCTGTGTACTTTTAACATTGGTATTTTTAAAAATATTTGTAAGCGAATTGCCCGGGTCAACACATGCTAAGTTAAGTTATTGACACACAAGCAGGAATTAGATAAGAATTCATATATTTGTTGGTTTTTCGGGTTTCCTTACTGCGTGTAGAGTGGTTGAATACTTCACCCTGAAGATGGCAGTAGTATCGCTGCCGAAAGCTCGGTTATTCAACCACTCTACACGCAGTTAGGAAACCCGAAGAACCAACAAATATATGGATTCATCAAGCTGCAAAAGCCTACAAGATTATTTGATAAGGATTCTTCCAACATGCAAAGATAATTGTGATTGTATTAGTAATTTAAAAAAAAAACGTAACAATATTTGGGTTTGTATATGCAAGCCCAGATCCTCTCTTAAAAGCCATTTTAAAAATACTAGGTATATTCCCTACATTATGACTATTTTGCCATTCTAAGCAAGAACCGTGCATATGCCAACTTTAGGTATTTTTAATCGAATCGAGTATTTCAACTTTAGATCCATCTATTTCAATCATACAATGCCTGAGTTTTCATACACAACTCCTATTTTTCAAGCCCTTTATTTCATGCAAATATATGGAGTTATTTAGGCGATGTTTTCTGCGATTAACTCAGTTTCAACTTTTTGGTTTATTCCATACACAACTCTTATCTTTCAAACCCTCTATTCCATGCAAATATTTGGAGTTATTTAGGCAATGTTTTTCGCGATTATCGCATGCAGTTTCAACTTTTTGGATTATGTGCGGTTCTTGTTTTGGACGGCAGTATTGATATGTTATTATGTAAGTACCGTTATTGGGATCTTCACCATCATTACTCTTCTGTTGGGCCTCCGTCCCATGTTCGTCTGGAGACTGCAGCTTCCCCGCCAATGCTTTATTAAACCATCATCACAAAAACACAACATTACACACAGAGGTAAAAGGGAGCCATATTATTAATACACTTGTGAATACATATCAACCTAATAAGATTATGACATTGTTTATCCAATAGCTGACACCGTTTGTCCAATAGTTGACATTGTTTGTCCAATAGTTGACAATATTTGTCCAATAGTTGACATTGTTTGTCCAATAGTTGACATTGTTTGTCCAATAGTTGACATTGTTTGTCCAATAGTTGACATTATTTGTCCAATAGTTGACATTATTTGTCCAACAATGTGACATTGTTTTTCAACACATGACACTAACTGTTCAACATGTTTGTCCGATATCGGGACATTGTCTAAAAATGTGACACTGTTTATAGTGCCTGTACAACAATGTGACATTGTTAGTGCAATAATTGTAACATTATTTGCCAACAGTGTGACACTGTCCAACAATATGGCATCATTTCTCCAACAATGTGGCATTGTTTGCCCAATAGGTGAAATTGTTTATCTAATATTGTAGCAATATTCATCCAATAATGTGACACTACTTGTCCAACAATGCGACACATTGAGACATTGTTTGTCCAAAAATATGACACTGTTTATAGTGTTTATCCAAAATGTGGCAATAATAGTAACATTATTTGTCCAACAATGTGACAATATTTGTCCAACAATGTGACAATATTTGTCCAACAATGTAACAATATTTGTCCAACAATGTGACAATATTTGTCCAACAATGTGACAATATTTGTCCAACAATGCGACAATATTTGTCCAACAATTTAACAATATTTGTCCAACAATGTGACAATATTTGTCCAACAATGTGACAATATTTGTCCAACAATGTGACAATATTTGTCCAACAATGTGACAATATTTGTCCAACAATGTGACAATATTTGTCCAACAATGTGACAATATTTGTCCAACAATGTGGCATCATTTCTCCAACAATGTGGCATATATTCATTCACAAATGTTTAATAAATTAATGGCATGTTATTCAATATTAATATATTAAGAAGGTGACACATACAATAAACTAATTCTTAAATGTGAATGTTAAGGATTTTAAATGTAAAAATTAATTTATATTAACTGTGAACACCTGGATTTGGGATGTAAAATAGACCTTCTTAAAAATATACACAAAAATTTTTGAAGGCTTGCATCAGTAAATAATGAAAGCTTAAAGTGAGACAAAACTTCTGGAATTCAAACAAAATTAAACAAAATAATGATTCTGTCATTAAACATCCTTCGTCGTGACGACAGATTAAACGCAGGAAGCTGGAAGCGCTAGCAAATTCGTAACTGTAAATGACGGTGAATAAAAAAATGTAACAAAAACCCATGAGTTCCATGCAGTGTTCACCAACATGCACGGGAGAAATCATTCATCGTTTCAAAATAAACAACAATTTTGAATGGAAATTGTTCGAATAATATTTTGGTTTATTTAAACAAAATTCATATTCCAGAAATATTACACTGTTTTCCCAATACTGGGATATTGTTTGTCCAACAGTGTGACATTAGTAAGTGTCCAACAAAGTGATTGTCCAATAATGTGACATTGCTTGTCTAATTACGTGACATCGCATGTCCAACAATGTGACATTGTTTGTCCAACAATACGACATTGTTTGTCCAACACTGAGATATAAGTTTTCAGTGACAGTGTGATATTAGTTTTCCAACAATGTGACATTGGTTGACCAACAATGTGACAATGTTTGTCCAATATTTTGACATTATTTGTGCAGAAATATAATATTATGTGTCTTTAAGAATGAAAATGACATTGGGGGGGGCTAATGAAATGGGATTTTTCGAAACATAAATCTACCAGTATTGAAGTCTAGGCCATGAGTGTCCACCAGGTATTGGAGAATGTCTCCCTGCTCCTCCAAGCTTTCTCCTTCCCTCAGCATCGCCAACAGTTCGGCGACTTCTTGTTCGGCGTACTGCGAACTGTTTCCATGACCACCGCTGTCGGAATTGCACCTGTGTCGATGTCCGCCTCCGCGAGGTAAAAACAATGTCACTGCAAAACAACAACATTGTATAGAAATAGACCTGGTTAACTGTTTGAAGAAAGACCATATGATGATAGTATACATTGATAGACTAATGTAATAATCTCAGACACAGAGCAAGGAATACAAGGATAAGAGAGATATGCGAAGTTGAGGATATTATTAGATGGGGAAGGCAACGAAGGAGACACTGGTATGCCCATGTGAGGAGAATGGAGTCATCCAAGCTCCCTCACATTGTGCTGCACGGCCATTCCCACGTAGGCGACCCCCAGGCAGACCACCAAAGAGATGGATAAACAGTTGGGAGTCGACCTCCCGAGAGACTAACCCCCGTTTTCACCAACTTTTACCTAAGAAGGAGACCCCTAAGAAATTTCCATACAAAAACAGAGATAATATTCTATTTATTGACACGCAGGCCTACCAACCACACCCTAATTCCATACAAAATGCAACACGCAACTCACCTAGCCTGGGCAGAGATATTTGGGCACCTAACGTAGGTGAGTTGCGTGTTGCATTTTGTATGGAATTAGGGTGTGGTTGGTAGGCCTGCGTGTCAATAAATAGAATATTATCTCTGTTTTTGTATGGTAATTTCTTAGGGGTCTCCTTCTTAGGTAAAAGTTGGTGAAAACGGGGGTAACAATTCCCAAACAACAGGCCACTAGGCCTAACATAAGAATAAGAAGAAGAATAATGTAACTATCTAGCTACTCGATATGGGCTATACAATCTTGAAGAATTGACTTACGTTTGTGCGTGGAATCAACATCATCTTTAGCGGGAGATTCCGACGTGGCTCGTTCCACATTAATGGTGGGAGGCTGAGGTCTGGGAGACACTTCACCGCTACCGGAATCCATGCTAGTTGATGACGTTACCCTGGAAAAGAAATTGGGCATCCTTAACACCAGGTTTGTCTGAATATAAGTGTGGCTAGACACTGTCAATCATTTCAAGTCTACTGATTAAAAGAAGTGAGACAAACAGATTTTCTTACCTGTGGATGGATTTCTTCCTCAAATCCTCAGAGGAAGGTGAAGGACTACGTCCTTGTCTACCAACAGAGTCAACATCCAACCAGGAAGACTTTCTTTCTCTGGGTGCAATGCATTCTCCCTCCATTCCCAGAGTTTCAGCTGAAAATTAACAGAACAAATTTAATATCAAGAAAGATTGGAATACTTTGATCCTATGTTTGCAATATTAGATTCAGTATCGTTTACACTACTACCTCCTCTCAGTAATTTTAAGGGCCGGTTGCTCGAAACACGATAGTAACAGTAGATTACCATTGCCGTTAGTATCAGTAAACATATTAAATGCCGATCAGATAAAAAATAACTAACTACTACATACATATATTAACACGTACGGACGTTATGTTTGCGGTTTCGATTTTTGCTAATAAGATAGCAATATTAGGTAACAGAGAATGAATCTAGCAGTATATTGAGTCAGTACACGTCGTTACTATGCGTTTACTGGACCTGCCGAAAGCAGTAAGATTTTCACTCAACAGATAGTAAGGAATCTTACGATAGCACATTACTTCGTTTTGGAGCAACGATTTCTGTCTTTTTATCGTTACCAGCCGAGAATAATATTCGTCGAGCAACCGGGCCCATGAGGCCACAAGAATAAAATAAAAGGTCTTACAGTCAACATTGATCGACCTCGTCTTCTTGATTGCTCCCTTGACAGACATCCTTCTTCTGAGCGACCTGACATTACGCCGTCCCCTGGTCTGAGTCAACAAACTCCACTTCTGACTGAATGATTTCAACAGATGCTCTTCCAAATACTGATGCACTTGAGCGTTCAGTTCTGAAATAACAAAAAAAAAAATTTTTAAAAGGGATTTTAACACCCAGCCTCACCACTCCCGTGTTAAACAAATCTATCAGGTATTTTGTAATTGTTTTTCTCTGTAAGTATTAGGCTGGCCACACACGTCCCGAAGTTCAGTTCCGGAATCAAGCGTTTTGCAAAAAAGTTGCGATCAAAACCTCTCTCTGAATTCAGCGTCACCCCGATTTTAAATTCAGAAAGAGGTTTTGGTCGGAACCTTTTTGCAAAACGGTCGATTCCGGAACTGAACTTCGGGACGTTTGTGGCCAGCCTTATTTTTAGTAGTATATTGGTGTGACGTGTGAGGTAGGTGCTAAGTGGACTTGCACTCGTCCATCATGTTATTGATACTTAATAGGTACCTCACACGACGTTTCTATGGTCATTGGGCATAGGTGCATGTTATATGAAAATTGTATGATTTTATTATAGTTTTATGTTGAATTTATATTGTTCTTGAAATGCATTTTAAGGGCGTAAGTCGTATATGTCAAAATAAATAAAGCTTACTATCTGGGTATCCGTCCTCTTGACTGCCAAGAAAACTGAGATCCGTGATCGCCGACGTGCTCAAGAAATCACCCAAATTACCCAACGTAACTCGAGTTCCATTTATATAACCAGATTTCAGTTTTTTCATTGTTGTTATCATCGATAACGGAATCCTTCCTTGATCTGAAATATACATCGAAAAATGAATTAAACTTAGGAATAATTCTACTATTATTATCTATCTACTCTATAATGCTGTATTTCTTGCGGGGTTGGCAGAGGGAACAGATCGCCACACTTCCCTATCCTTAACACACTTCTTACTTTCGTTCATGCAATTCATCATACACACCTTTTTACTCAAAACACGTCCATAATTGTCTATCTATTTATCGGGTCATGTTGCATCTCTTGCGAGGTAGGCAGAGAGGACAGAGAGTTACTCACTTCTACTCTTAAATACATCTTTCGCTTCCACTGTAACTTTCTCGCTGGTTTCATCCACTCAATATGTGTCCATCTTCGAGGTAAATGTGTTTCTTGGACGACCGTGTTTCCTCACACCCTCCACTTCAGAATTATTTTTTAACAGATTAAAAAACAGGTCACATTTTGAACGGCCAAATTCTTGGAACCGTTCAACTTGCATGAAATTCAACATCTCCCAAAACATTCACACAAAATTTAAACTAAAATATTTCTACACACATCTACAAAAACTAGTTTCATGATTAAAACAAGAAAAACACAAAATAGCTGTTATTCAGGTTATTTTGTTTTGAATACCAAAAAACACACACACACACACACACACACACATATATAAATTAGTTATAAATAACAGGCCATAAGTGAATAAACATGCGACAAATTGCAATGGGAAAAGTAAGACTTGAGTGAATCGTCTGATATCACCGTAAGTATACAAATCAAAATGAATTATAAGTAGGGACTGGAAAAAATCGGTGTTATTTTTCGGGAAATGTGGTGTTATTTTTTGCAAAAAGGGGTGTTATTTTTCACAATTTTGGCAAAATGTGGTGTTATTTTTCATACATTTATGTCATTAAAGTGGTCAAATTTTTATCTTTTAATACAAAAATATGAAGATTTTTTGATCGTGAAAAATATTTTATACAAACATCCCTAAAACAATAAAATGAAACAAAAATATTTGAGAAAAAATATAACGCCTCTTTAAGATTTTTTTCAGTGATGTTTGTTCTTAATTTTAAAGCCACTTTGCTTTTGATAATGTTTCAATTACGACATTTTCCAAAATGAAGGTCGAAATTCGCATCAAATATGCGAAAATTCGCGTTATTCCTATAAAAAAATGCTAAAATTCGCGTTATACGTGTAAAAAACACGAAATTCGCGTTATTCGCGTAAAAAGCACAAAATTCGCGAATAGATTCGTTTAATCGCGATCGCGAAATTTTCATGTCCCTAATTATAAGTAATTCAATACCTTTGTTAGAAAAGGGACGAAAAAATGACAACACACATAATTGACAATTGAATATTTGAAGCATTGAGAGATTGGAAAAGAAATGAGGTTATTAGTAATAGAGAGATGATCGAGTGACTGTAAGATGGATGTAGCGACTAGAATGAAAAGTGAATAAGTTAGATGGTTTAGGCAGGTTGAGAGAATAAATGATGAGGGTGTATTGAGACCCAACCAGCGTCCACGGAGCGGGACAGGATGTTAAGGACTCGCTACAGCGGCTGGACCTGAGACTATAGAGAAGACAGTGATGCAACCACAATCGGTAAAGAATCCTTCCCATATGCAGTACGAAAAGTAAAGTAAGTATGACACAATGACCAAAAAGATAGAAATGAATGAAAGAATAGGTGTAGGGAATTAATATTGTCTTCCGAGACTGAGTTGGACTGACCATGTCTTTTTATCCTCAAGGATGGTTGTATTTTCAGTAAAAAGAAATAGGATAGAGTATGATGAATTGAATGTATGGGGCGGTTTTGGAGGATAGATATATAGATAGATTGAAATTCATGAATCCAGTGTAAATTCAGGGGCAAAGCAGCGGATTTTAAGATGGCTATAACTTATTTAAAGTGTTGCTCAAAAAAATATAATAGGTAAAATCGGTCAAAGAGAAGCTGTCCATTTTAATAGTACTTATTTACTGTAGTTAATGATATACTAAATATACTCCACTTCACAACCAAGCTTTTCAAGCTTACAAATTGGGTTTATTTCGATAAACTCAGAAAAATTGTGTGATAGCGGTACAGAGAAGAAATAGTAAAGCATAATTATTAGTATGAATGAAGAAATGAAGGTGTTACCTAGGAGGTAATGCGTTGCAAGAAGTGTGATTGTGGGTCTTCCTAGCATTTGCTTCCAGCTCATCCCGAGGAAGGCGAGGTTGGCAGTGAAATTGCTGGCGAGCAAAGCCGGATCACGTGACATGTAGTACTCCTCGTAATCAAAGTTCTGTCAGAGCATTCCGGGGAGAGGAGGACAAACAACACACATTGTATTTCAGTAGGTAGACCCCTATATTAATATTTTACTCTATGGTAACCACTTCACATGGTGACTGACCATTCAATCCATTTTGAATTTTGGAACATTTTCAAATTATAGAACGTTCCATCATTACAAAACAAATTAATTATCTCTGTCTCTGTGGTTCATTTCAAATTTGGAACGTTTATGCGTATTCTAATAGGGTCCTTGCATGTTTTTTTATTTATTTTGGTTTTCAGTACATTAACTATAAATTAAGGTTTACCGAAAATTTGAGATTTTAATTCTCTGTCTTTGTGGATATATTTATAAAATAAAGTCTCATATTCGATTCTAGCGCAAAAACAGGTTTTTGACTGGCCGCCATGTTGCGACGTCACTTTCCCCAATTCCTCCATACATGACCCACAAACAATCAAATTTCTTTCATGACGTCACAATCACGTTAAACAATGGCCGCTCGTTTCAGAGCACCATAGAAAAAGTCGTCAAATTAACATTTTCAATTAATTATTATAAATTAACGGTAAGTTAAAATTACATAATTTTATTTTATTTGTAATTTTAGTGAGTAGAACTATCGATTTAATATATTTTTTGAACGATAAAAAAAAATGCAAGTACCCTATTGGATCATTTAAAAAAAAATGATTTAAGTAATGATATCATTGGTCAATAAATAAAGGCATATTTCAAGTTCAACGATATACTACTAATTTATGAAGATTGCAATTTTTTTTTTAAGATTTCAATAATATTTCTGTAGTTATCAATGAAAATTTACTATTTTAGGTCCATCACCACATGAATGTGTTGGGAAAAAGTTATGTTAAAATTATGTCATCACTTACAGAGAAAATCATTATTATCGACATACCATGGTTCTAAAATAAATTTTATTTGGAATACTAAAAAACACCAATCTATTGACAACATAAAAACTAACTAAGCGTCGGATAAAACATGACGGAAGACCATTAACAATGTAGGAAAATGATGATTAACAATATGAACATAACCTCAAAAATAAAAACACAAACAAAACAATTAAAAAAAAAGAATAAAACAAAGAAACACAACAAAACAATCCCATAATCAGTCAATTTTGTTATTATGATTATGACTTAATGTACTTTTAGATACCTAAATGTAACTGCTTCAAGGATATAACCACTAGTGGTCTTCCGATAAAATTTTGCCATGCGGATTTGAGGAAATTTATTTCTGCTTTCATTATATCGACCATCAGTTCGAAATCAGAGGCGATGTAGAACGCAGTCAGATCAGAAAACTAAACAATAAAGGAAATATAATAAAATAACATGGAGGGAATATCTTGTCTCTGGTTTAATTCTAGAACGGGATTTAAGTATTTGGAAATTTAAATTAATATTCCTGAGGCCGTAGCCATATTGTTCATGGAGGCCGGGCCCAACTGACATTTGACGATGATTACACCATCAAAATTGTGTGGGAAAAAATATTCCGTAGTTCAAGTGTTTGTCACCGAGACAAGGCGTTTGTCACCGATACAAGGTGACGTCACCACTCATGGCGGTGATGGAATTTGAGGATGTAGACTTGTACTCTACTATCGCAGGCTTCGTTCTAGAACAGGATTTGAATACCTATGAACCTATTTGAATTAATATTCCATGAACTATAGGCAATTGTTTTTCGAACAACAATTATTGTAAAAAAGTGTTAAAAATCATAAAATACCAATACAGGTGTAAAGTACAGTCGAACTGTCAAGTTTGACAGCGTCTATCCATACTAAACGTGCAACTTTAAATTTCAAATTTCGGTGTGTTTTACATAGTAATGTCATATACAAGTGTGGCACAACATCATTATTTTATAAGGGAACATAAATTAGCATGAATCTGTAGGAAAATTTGAATTAAATAAATCATAACCTAATTGAACAAAAATTTGTATAAATCTGTCATCGAGCTTTTTGGACCGCACCGCTAGGGGCGCTGCATTCACTCTACATCCGTGTTCCTTCTCCACCGTTAATGTTAATTTTCAACTGATGGCAGTGTGTACATACCTGTGGGGTGAATGCGAATATTCTATCATTCAAAGAGTACAGTTTACTTGTGCTCAGAATGCCGACGTCTCTCGATTTCCTGCCTGACAAACCGAGCTTCTTATTCCTTCCTGAAATGGCGAGAAATTAAACAGTTAATGAACACATTGTTATAAATTTGATTATGTAAAACTGACGAGTCCAAGTGCCCGATATAGGGTCTAAGCACCATAAACAACGATAAACAATAAACACAAATCTATAGCCTTCCCTTGAGTTGCAAAAAGAATAGTGCGGTCAGAAAACATTACAATTCGGAACGATTTGGTGCAATCTTTCCAGGCCGCTGCATATAGTTTTTAGGCAACTTGGAAAATGTCATTGTTGCCATCACATCAAACTGTTGTTAAAAATTAATCCGAGACCATCTCTGTTGTAATCCTGTTGCCAAAGGAGAAATGGACAGTGGACGAAGGTTATTCCAAGTTTAACTGGTAGTATTTTTACTAGAATAAACTTTGTTTTGTGCAAAATGGATGGAAATTCGTAAGGACAATGAAAAGTCCGTTATTTTGTGACGAGTTGTGAGCTAGTAATGAATAAAGTAGCAAACCTAAATAGGTGTACAGATGACTGAGAACTCTAGCAGGCTGGACTTCTATGGGGGCGACTTCGGATATTGTTTGCACGACCAAATCGTGTTCCAATAACTTGTCTCTGATGACATTATCCTCGGCCAAAATCACCACCTGGACGACGACATCTGGTTTCTTCTCGGAACACAGACGTCTGTTGAGGGGATCCAGTTCTCCAGCTGCTAAGAAACCCTGCAGAAAGAAAAAAAAATGAGGTACAAATGTTTAAAAGAATCAATATTTATAGTAATGAAATTTGGTGCTTTGCAAAAAGACAATACAATGCAGAAATATTCTATAATTCTCTTTTATTCCCTCACACCGCATCCCTTGCCGGGTAGGTACATACGTTGAAGTCACTACTCTGTTTTTATGATAGAAGAGACAAATAAATGGTGGAATTTATCTAATAAGTCTTACCTCTTGCAAAAGTTTTCCAAGGATGTATAAAGACTGTCCCCACAGGAAGGGACATCTCCCTAAAGGCATCCTCTCCTGACTCCCAGGATCTCTGTACTCTCCTTCAATCCTAGCAAGAGGAACGGCATACAATTCCGGAACCAGCCTCATACCGTCCTCCGACTTGATCATAACCTCATCCAATCGTTCGGAATATTCACGAACAGATTCTTTGTCACCTTGGAAACAGAAGTCCAATATTAAATAGCAAAAGAAGAGCGGCCAATCGCACTCTATATTCTCAAACATTCTCAATTCCCACGGTTCATAATATAATCTGTTGGGGTCTTCTTTTGGAGTTTTGTGACCGTCTCGTAAGAAGCGTTTACAACCGTATTTACCTCTGAGTTTTGTTGTAATCGCTTCCCTCGTTTTAGCGATTAATTGAGGATCGTCGACTGCGAATGCCGGAAAACTTATGATCGCTAATAATCCCGAATCTAATTCTTTACTGTTAGATTCTCTCGGAAGCATTGATTGTAAGACAGCTTGACATTTCTGAGCTTCGTCAGCTAAAACGTGAATAACGCTAGACGGTCCGCCTCTAGCACCGAAAAGATCCAATTCGTTCATGGCTTCCAGAGCAGCTTTAGCCATACCAATTGAACTAGCGTTCAACTCCGGCAATCCATGATTTGTTTTATCACCTCTCTCCCAAACGCCGTAATCTGGGACGCAGTAAGCGGATTCAATGTAGAAAACTAAATTTTGTACGAATGATACTTCGTCGAGTGAAAAAATAATTTGTAGACCTGATGCAGTCATTTGTGCTAAGATTAAGAGGTAGAGAGATATGGCATCAATCTGAAGATGTCCCCACTCGCGATCTCCAACAACTTGTCTTCCATTGATGGAAGAATATTTGGCGTGCAACGCATCTAAAGGATTCTGTGTTGATTTGAAACTCTCAACTTTGTTTTTCTGTTGCATCATGGCCATCAAGAGACCTGGAAGAAAACAGTAAAAACAAATAAGGTAAGATACTTGGATAATCCAGGTTGATAGACTGAATGAGCGAATACTGTTGTGAGATCAGACATATCACCATAGCTGCCTGGCTGATAACACCTCATAATAACAACAATGTTCACGATATTTTCCCACTTTGTGCTTTGCAAATTGTCGTGATGTGAAAATATACTGTTAAATATAGAAATATGGACTCAAAAAACCGAGACTGCCACTCCAATTAGCTGAGCCAACTCTGTTTCTTCATGAATTAAAAAATATAGGTTAGTATTCTAATAATCTCAAAGAATATTAATTCTATTTAAGATCCTTAGATCTAAAGAATATGTACAGAGGTAAGAGCAGTGAAAGAAAAACAATCTAGGAAGGCAATATAGAAAAATAACAAAATGGTGATTGATCCCAACAAGTAATAACACAAATAAGTGATAGTATCTGCATTATTTATAAACAATAAATATTGACCTCTCATGAGCTTGACACAACTCTGTTCCAATTCATAAGTCTTGGCTCTGTCTTCGTCCTGGTCCGCGATCTTCTTGTACGCCATGGAGAGTCCCCATACTGCCAGGATGCAATACACGTTGTCCCTGATCCAAGCATGCTCGTTGTCAGGACTAGCTGGGAATAATCCAGTCACTGGTTGTTGTTTGCTCATAATAAGCTTGTGAACTACACGCTGGTAGTAGTCCAGCCTCACCCCAGAGTTACTTCGACTCCTCATTTTAAAACACTCTTACAAAATGTAAAAATAACACAAGGTCAGCTAACCCTTAGCTAACAAACTTCGCCCGATTGCGATTCACAAAAAAACAATATTACAAAACTTTACAACTACATTCTTAAGGTTAATTGCTTTTGAATAATGTTGCAGAATTAATAAAACATGTTAAATGAATTAATTAACTTCTCAATTATTGGCGACCAACACGGTCAACTCGCGGAACTTCGTCAAAAAGTCACTTGAATGTCAAAATAAAATTGTCCTGAAAGATTTTGACAAAATTCGAGTGTTGCCAACAATAAAATGATAAATATGATAATTATTAACTGATGATAACTAAACATGACAAAACAGTTAAATTTGAATAATGAAGAATTACTTAGTACCTATGTGCTATCGTGTAATAAAACGAAATCATTTTTATAATAATAATATTATTATTTACGGAATGATAAACTTATCACCTAAGTATTACAAATTGTAAACAGTGCTTTATGATATTTTTTATGGTGGTAACATTGATTCTTATCACTTGATACGTCAAAAATTGTCAACGTCGTGAAAGTTACGGATTGGCGAATCGCAGCGAATTTGCGATTAGTTTTTTTATGTGATAGCGCTGCGTTTTCCGAACTTTTAAATTCTTATGTCAAACTTTTTATGAGTAAGGTAGTTAGTGATAAAATGTATGACAGTGTCTTCAATATGTTTAGTTTAAAATCATTTTTAGTCTTTTTGTTATTGTCTTGTGTTGTGACATCCGAAAATGTTTTAAAAAGTGATCAAAGTTTATTGCCTATAACCACAAATTCTACTAAAGAAAGTGCCTTAACTTCTCAAGAGAAACATGACGATATCAAAAATGTGACGGCAGTTTTAACAGGAGTACACAGTAGCAGAGAAGGTGTTAGCAATAATGCAATAGTTTCAGAAGGAGGTATGGAAGTAGCTTTAGATAATACAAGTCAAAGTGTAAATAAGTTGACATCTTCTTCCCCTAAACCATCTTTGAGACCTGACGAAGGGAGCGAAGTATCCAAATCTTCCGTCCATGCTAGAAAAGGTGTAGATATTATGGATATACCACCTTTATTAGTTAACAATACATTAACATCACAAGCCCTTGTTACGAATGTTAACAATCAAACAAGTAACATTGCGACAACGTCTCTTAATACTACAGCTGTTCCTTTGAATAAAACGGACGTAGCTTACAAGGTAACGGAATCTATTGCATCTGTTCCTGAACAAACGCCTTCTTCTTCAACGACCGATTCACCTCATAAACCAACGTTAACGATTTCGTTCGACGAAGCTCATCCCAACGCTTCTCTGTTTTTGGAAGTGACGAATATCACGTTGAGAAACGAACTCCAGCGTTTACATTCGGCAAAGAATAAAGATAACAATTCGAGTGGTTCCAGGGATCAGCCGGCCTTTATCGTTCCGATTGTTATTACATTGTTCGCTGTCCCAATGTTAGGATTGATTGGTTACCAAGCTGTGAAGCGAGGGAGAGAGGCCTGGAAGAATCGTCATTATAGACGAATGGATTTTCTTATCGATGGAATGTATAATGATTAATGTATTGTATGTTTATATAACAGTGATGGTGAACCTTTTACTAAATCATTTGTTACTTTCAGCGTTCAGATATTTGTTATCGAGTTTGTTGACTGTAGCGTCTAACGCTTCGAATAGTGCAATCAAACCATATTGTACACAATAGAAATAAGTACGATAGAGGTAGCACATTTAAACCATAAAGAGCATGCACTCTCGTACAGCTACTATTTTTCTTTAACTGGCTGCGAGAAAGAGACGAACAACACCTTTGATCCATTTCCATGTTGTTCATTCCTCGGGTTTCACTGCGGGTCGAGTGGTTGAGTAACAGAGCTTTCGGCAGAGATACTACTACCATCTTCAGTGATCTAGTAAACTTCGCCCGCAGTGAAACCCGAAGAACAAACAACATGGAAATGGATTCATCACGCTGCAAAAGCCTACCTTTGATGCATATGTAGTAAGTTCACCATCACTGGTCTAAGAGAAGGTGTTGATATGTTTTTTATATTCATATACAATAGAGTCTCGTTTGTCCAGCACTTGAGATGTCTGGCAAGGTGTAACTTAAATTACTACTACTGGTGGACATTATGAAATTCATAGTCCGACATTGATTGTTTGTGAAAAAGTTTCGACCAAAACCTCTCTCTGAATTCAGAATCAGGGTAATAATGTGATCTTCGCATAAGTAGGATACTTTGTTTACGTAATTTTAGATGAACAATTCAAATCAGATTTTAAATCTCATAATGTATCACACCTAATGCATCATATTCTGTATGTAGGGTTTCCAGATATGTCGTACAAAAAAACTGGCTAAATTTTTAGTTTTTGCCGCCCCCCCCCCATCCAAATATTTTTCAAACATGCACACACAATTTGTGCCACAGGCTAAATTTTTGCTGACCATGTGATATTTTCGCTTAATGAAATACCCATAAAAAATATACCTACGTAAGTAGTAGTTCAAAACAGTATTTACTAAGTAGAGACAAATTTTATTTAATGAAGAAAATCATACCTATTTCAATACATATTCATGTTTTCACAAGGAACGTGGGTGCCTACTATATATGGAAAATGAGAGCATGGTGGAAATAATCAAGATTGTATTGTCTTGAATGATTTTATGAAAAACAGGTAATTGATAAGTCTATACATTTGATCGTGTTGAACTTATTGACATCTGATTGAAAAAACCGGACAGCTTGTTGTTAAACAATTATGATTTGGCAAGATAAGTCAGAAAAATAATAAGCTCTTACTGCTCATTTGGGCAAACTTGTCGCTTTACAGTGACCTATTCCTGCTAACCCAAAGTATCGACATTTTAGTGCTGTATTAATGAGGTTCTATTGTGACAATTTGTGATTAACTTATATTTATATTATAGGATTAATTATTTACATTCTTATGATAGTAGTTTGATATTTTTATACACACGTTTGTTATCCAATGAATTAATAACATGATCACGTCAATTATATAAGCAATAATAATTGTTATTATCAATTCTATGAATGCTGTATGTTACCAGAGATATTTATAATAGCAAAATTGTTATGATATACGGTGATCTCTCAGTGATCCAGCTAATGATTTGAGTTATACCTAAATCATTTTAGGTATTGAACCGGATTTATCTGCATTGCACAGATGGAAATCAATTACAGTTTTTTCCTCAACAGAGACGAGAGGCATCTTCATTCACATAATGTTGCGTTATGTAAACTCCCTTGGAATGGGTGAATGTTGCCCTGGGCATATAGTGATTACTTAAGTTAGCCAAAGCCGACTCGTAAGCGTCGGAACACCCATCCTGCTTCCTCCCCAAGGAAGTTCACATAAGACTACATTATGTGAATGAAGATGCCTCTCGTCTCTGTTGAGGAAAAAACTGTAATCCAGCTAATATCGGACCAAAGCCCTGTCGGATTACAGAAAATTACTATCCCAAGTAACAATTTAGCTCCTAAATTAGTTCTAGAACCAATCTAGAAGCTAAATAGTGACCTGAGTAGTAATAACGCATTCAAATGGCAGAAGCTATGTTAAATTGTATAAGTATAATTATTGAGCTGATAGCTGCCTGTATAGGTAAATATGCCGGATTACTGGCCACTCAGGCGGCGAGGTGAAGTGCCGGATTATGGAGAGACAACTGTATTTCATTTCTTGAGTGATAATTTTTTAAATGAAATTAATTGTAGAGTGAGTATGACAAATTGCAAGATTTGTGTATAAGGATAATATGGTGCTCTGTTCTCTCTTTGCTTATCCCCACAAGGGACGCGGCATGAGGGATAGTATAGAATAATATTCATATAATTCACCATTCCACGATGGGTTGCCAAATTAGTCAAAATTTTGAGGCTCTTGCATTCTTAATTAAGTAAATAATAAGTTAATTGAAGAACAAAAAGTAATTTACTTATTATGAAATTTGACAAAAATTTTGTTGTATTTTGGTAAAACGTATTTAAAGTCCCAAAATTTTTGACTTCTTAATTTTAGTATTCTCATTAGATATTTTCAAAGACTACTTTTTATTCTTTTTTAAACTAAAGATTTTTATTATTATGCATTTCTTTCAAACGCTTTGTATGTAAAAATTTTGTGTTCCAACAAGTGGCGAAAAGGCTCTCAGGAGTACCTAACGTTTTTTTAAACTTGTATAAATATGTAAATTCATTAAAAAAATCCATGACATCATACAAAGGTTTTATATTTATCTTTTGATCTAATATAACCGTTGCTTTTTTCCAAAACAGGACAGAAATGGTATGAAACTAAATATTGTGTTTCATTTTAGTATTACTAATGTTACTATATTAATGAATTTCCACCCATTCCTACCTTTGGTCAAAACGCTCAACATTCCATCTTTTGAACATTTATTTCTGAAATTGAACTTTTATAAACTCATTCCTTATTCTTTCGCACATATCGACAGACGAAAAGGCAAATCGATGTATTTTTTTTTTCATTCTTCAATTTTACTGTAATTATTTTTTTGCCTGTACTTCGGTTAGCTTTTTCGTCGATTATATTATTATTTTTATAAGTATGATGTATGTATATATTTAGAATTTCTCATATTGTCTTCCAAATGCATTTCTTTTGTATCTAATATTTAGTTTTTGTGATTATTTTAGTTGTAATCTTATAAATAATGCAAATGTACCAAGATAAATTTAATATTTTTTTCCTTTTGGTTTTGTATTATTCCAAATGCGTGTAATAATAGGTATTTTTAATTCAACATTTTTATTTTGAATTTTCTTCAAACGTCACAAATTTGTAGTTTGGTTACAGAGTTCGTCGTTGCAAAGTGAATTTCGTCCATGAGAAGTCAGTGCCAAAAGGCCTTTAATTGTTTTGTTAAGTAATTAATGGGCCTGTCTTCCTTTACAAATCCTTCCATTAAATACTATTAATTTTTTTATTCTCTGCCTCCCCTGTAAGGGATGTCAGAGGATACATTATATTATTTAATAGAAAAGAATATTATTAAGATAGTTTACGAAAGCAATTCTAAATGGTGCTCCATTATTCTAGATTCTAAACTATATTTTAACTACATATTGTATCATATCGTCTTATAATTACGAGTACATGGTTGGCGTAGTTGGTTGAGGCGGCAGTCTCTCAAGTGGGAGGTGCCAGGTTCAAACCTCAGCGCTGGCGATGTATTCCACACTTTGCGATACAGGCTTTTAGCCTAGTGCAAAGTGTGCAGGAAAGTATTTGGGTTTGTGTATGCAAGTCCAGATCCTTTAAAAAAATGACAATATTCCTTATAATTTAATGACATATTATGTATAGGTAATTTAATAGAGATATAAATGTGAGATATAGATTAAGTTAAAAAATAATAATATCACCATATCGATAGCGAATAGGCAGTTTGATGAACCACGGATGTTTCTCTTTTCGATGTACGCATTACGACTGATAGAATGCAGTCATATTGATGTGTTCACCATCTTGCCTTTTCGTTTTAAAGCAATAATAAATTAACTGCATAAGTATTTCATTATGAATTATTGAAGCTAATATTAAATAATGTTATCAAACGCTTTTCTTAAAACTGTTACGCGTTGTAAAAATTGAGCCTACAATTAACTGATGAGGATTTTATTACAATATTGTAATACTCATGTTCTTAATAGGAAAGCAGTTGCTACTTAAAGACATCGTTTTAATTAAAAAGAATGTGCCTTAACTACCAAATCTTACCAAGCCTTAAATTATATTCTAAATATGGTATGTTTTTATGCTTGTAAAATACAATAATTGTCTCAAATTTGTCAGTGTATTGTAGCATACAATGCTGTTGAAATCGATTGTTCATTTTTTTTTGTTTCCCCCTTTTTTATTTTTAGACCCAAATATTGATGATAAGTGATATTATACCTACTCTACTTATTAAAAGCTGCTTAGTTAACAAAAAGGCACTTTGACGTACATACCAACAAAGAGAACAAAATATGAATTCCTTTGATCCTAAAGCAGAAAATAGATTTAAATCACGTTGGCGGTTGTGTACATCAATTCGCCTTTTCATAGATATAGCCATTTTTTTCCAGTGAATAATATCCTATATTTGATTTGCAAAATGCTTAAATACTCTAAATTTTTTAGTTCAATAACATTCTACTCATATGATATTAACAGAACTGGTTCTTTTTTATGTTTGAATTCTCAGTGAAAAGGCAAATTCACTATTGTTTATTTACGCCAAATTGCCTTTTCAGTAGCGTCGACAGCATGAGACATAAATAATAATGAAATGTTAAAATAAAGTGCCTTGAAAATTGTATTATCATAATATGTATATTTATTTTTAAAATATATTGTTGCTTTTTTTTATAAAACGTGTAATTTTCTATACTCTAAATCCTGTATAGCTCCAGCGGATATTTAGACTTACTGTACACTGAATAAAGCAGGTATCGAGCATTTTTGAGTTGTGTCACCGCCACCTTGACATTTCTCTCTTTCTCTAGCCATAATCTAGGATTAATACATAAAATGTTATAGGCGAGGTTGCCGTCACCGTCGCTAAGGAAATGTATGGAATAACAGTCCCTTAACAACGAGTTTGGCGGACCACGTATTATATTCTGTTACGAGATTTGACAAGAGTGGTGATCCTGTTCAATCATTATGCTATGTTGCCAACTGTTACAGCACGGCTAGATTATCTACTCCAGGAGGCGGTGGTCGTGTCAATAACGGTTAACCTGTCAGTTTGGCAGCCGAGCAGAGCGCAAAAAACCTTTTTAGGATAAAAAATTTAAACATAACGTCAAAAATGATCACTATACCGACCTACTTACACGTAGACGCAGTGCATTGAATATGCACTGGGGCGATACGGAATTTAGACTATTTAGAGCAAGGGTGGCCAACCTTTTTCAGCAGCCGGGCCAGATTCTAAAAATGAGATGGCTTACCGGGCCGCACAACCAATTTTTTGAAACAAAAAAAATAAGACATAGGTTCGTCTCGGGGGGGGGGGGGGGGGGGGGTTGGCACCAGAAATTAAAATATTGTTATGACCTAAAAAAGTGAAGTAGCGCCGCAGGCGAGAAAAACGTTTTCTAATTAAAAAGATTACCTAAAATAGCGCCGCAGGCGAAATTTTTAAGGGAAAATGGGTGAAGTGACGAATCTGATTGTCTTTCTATAACAGGCAATGCATACGGTATTGTAAGACGGCTTGCCGGGCCGCATTTAGACCCTCGGCGGGCCACATCCCGCGGGCCGCGGGTTGGCCACCCTAGATTTAGAGGGTTTTTTCAACAACGCCCCCCCCACCTAATTGAATTATCAGAAAATAATATGATTGATTACATCTACAACAAATATTGTTTGAAGTTTTCTAATCTAGCTGATCGTCTTTTTTATCATCTGGATAAAGTTCTCTGGCCGACTTGAACCCAAAAAGTAATCTGCTTCGTAAGCCTGCCTTTGATCTTCTGAATGACGTGTCCGTACCATGCAACCAGTCGCAGAGTCCATATGTGCCGAAACAATTGTTGAATCTGTGAAAAGAAAAATAACTATAAACTAGGTATTGCCCCGATTTTAAAAAGGTATAACGCTGGAACCGAGTGGAAAAGATTCTCCAGTGGCAACCTGGAACGAGCAAAAGGAGTGCAAGAACCTCAGGCGAGATGGTCCGTCGACGTGAGGCGAATCGCAGGAAACAAGTGGATGCAGCATGCCCAGGATAGGGATCTGTGGAAAGTCAAGGGGAGCCCTATGTCCAGCATTGGAATTGAAACGGCTGAGAAAGAAGAAGAAGAAGAGCGATTCTTTCATTATGAGGTAACTGGTTAGCCCAAGTTTCCTTTGGTGCACGAAAGAATGCGTTAACGCATGCGCATTGCGCAGTCTACGAATGCTCTAATAAGTAATGCATTATGTTGTGCGCGAACGAAGCTTGCATTAACCAGTTACCATATAGTTAAAGAGTTAGCAATATAAATGGTTTAAGATTAGGTAGGACATTCTTTTTCGATGGCCCTGCCTATAATATTTTTTAATTTTCTGCAAAAGTTGTCATTTTAGGAACAAAACTTTATCCAAAGCCTTAGTAATTGAGGTTATCTGGCAGAGATCACAGCATTGCGATAAGCTCGCCCTAGTGAACAAATTGTATAATTTGTTTTGGTAATGTTTTTTTCTTTCTCAGTCGTTTTAATTTCAATGCTGGACATTGGTCTCCCCTTTGACTTTCCACAGATCCCTATCCTGGGCATGCTGCATCCACTTGCTTCCTGCGATACGCCTCACATCGTCAGACAATCTTGCCTGATGAGGTCTTCCTGTAATGGTAATGTAAACAAACCAAATACCTACTTACACTTTGCACTAGGCTGAAAACCTCTATCGCAAAATGTTGAATACATCGTCGTTAGAGTAGAATTCATCCTATTTGGCGCGTGGTCCCAGCGCAGCGATCGACCGTTTTTCGTAGTTTTCTTTTTTTTTTTCCTAGTTTTCCTTTTTTTTTCCTAGTTCGATGTAGTTCACCGTTTTGCCACCGCGAGCCGAAAGGGATGAATTTGACTCTACCCCCCGCTTGGGATTATCTCTGTACTTTGTTCACTAAAAGTGTAAGAAATAAATGAAAAAAAAAGTGTTACTTACGAGGCGTGGTGAAAGTCATGAAACTCCGGATTGGTGAAGAACGGTATATGATATCCTGAATGGAAGTTTTCCGTCATCATTATGAAGATTGAGGCCCACATCCAGGCTGTCAATGGATGACAACCTGTGACTAGTATTCCGCTCATTACAGGGAATATATTGCTCAGCACATGTTCCAAAGGGTGTGAGTACGCAGCCATTAGTGCGATTGGGGCTGTCCATTGGTGATGCTTTTTGTGAATATATTTAAATACGTATTTACTGTGCAGAAACCTAAAAAATGTAAATTTGTAACACTACGCTATCTCGTTTTTTATTTGTTCCATAAAATGTTAGTCATGGCGGTTAGAAGGATGTTAAAAAGGAAAATACTTAATCAATTTTTTTTTGTTTATTGAAAACACCCGCCATTTTGGCCGGCCATTGCGGGTAAACTACTAGTTCTAAAAAATGTATAAAAACTGCGGGTAAAAAAATGTATAAAAACTTTATTATAGACAATTTAGGAAGGATTATTTTTGTCATTGACAACTTTCTCTTATCTCTTATGCCGCGAAAGGGGACCTTTTCCGGGTGGGGGGCAGGTTGCGACAAGATTTTGATAGGCAGCCCTAGTGTGGTGTATGACCCCACGCGTAAGCTAACATTTAAACAGCATTTCGATCAAAAAACAGATAGGTCATATTTTAGCGGCCGGATCTCGGGGTAGTATGTATATTAGTAATAAAATTACCTGTGTGAGTAATAAAATGTAATTTCTTGACACAAAACGCAGATGAGGTAGTGCATTACCATCGTATGGAAATGTGGCAGAGGTCTTACTGGAGCGGTTACCATTGAAGACATAATCGGGTACAATAAAAAGTATAGAGGTACTTCTACTAAGAATTGGTTGAAGAGAACTTGCTTCATGCCCTGGAAAAGTGGAAAGGAAAAAACGTTATTATTACTGAAATGGAACACAGTATTTACGTGTTTCCCGCAGACTTTGAATTAAATAAATAGGCGACTAGTTTTGCAGACTCTTGCGCGTCCTTCGGTCAGATCAATAAAATATAACTTTGTTGTGTCCGTAAGCTAGTCGCCTATTTAATAAATTCAAAGCCTGAGGTGAGGGAGATACTAAATACTGTTTTATTCTTCTTCTTCTTCTTCCTCAGCCTTCCTCCCTCCACTGCTGGACGTAGGCCTCTTCCATTTCTTTCCACTCATCTCTGTTTCTCCCCCTCCGCATACAGGTTCTTCCGGCTTGTTGGACTAGGTCATCAGACCACCTTTTGGGAGGTCTTCCGACGCTTCTCCTTTTGTTCCAGGGCCTCCACTGTTTTATTATTAATTACCTAATATTATTATTGCAATGGACTTTCACCTAGAACGTTCGGTCTTTTAAATGAACATTATCGTTTATCCATTTCTGCTTTGAGGATAAAAGAACCCAGTACAATTTTGATTTTAATAATATTGGTTCCAAATAAAGAAAATATTAAAACCCAATAAGGATAAATGTCAATAATATTGTTAATTTACAATAAACATAAATAATATTATTACCTACAGGTATAGAATTATACAGGATAAAACGTAGAAATAATGTTTATTCTTTTATGATTCAGATAAATATATTTTTTAATGAAAATACTACGTCTACAATAAATAAACAAACTTGTAGTGATGTGCCACTCAAATGGGCGATTAGTCGGCCGATTAAAGTAATCGGCTTTCAAAGTACATCTGTACTAAAATTTTAATTGAATCGGTTATTTTGAAAAGGGCGGAAGTCACACTTTTTGGACAAACTGAGATAAGTATGAGGACATTCTCCTCCATGTGCAAAAGGATAGTTAATTGAATTAGGAATATAATAATTTTTACTATTGTATTTCCCATATTATGGTAAATTTCATTCTCAAAAATACAAAACGTATCGTAAATACTAGCGTTTTATTTGCTGTATCTGTAGCTATTAGGCACCGACTATAGTTGGCATGTTTTGCCGACTAAAATAGTCGGCATCTTTGGCCTGATAGTCGGCTTTCCCGAGTAGTAGGTACATCTCTACAAACATGGCATTTTAAAAACAAATGTCATATGAAACTCACTTTTTTCAGTTTGTCCATGTCTAAAGGTTCGTTGGTTCCTGGTTGAACCTTGTATTTCCTCATAAATGCTGGCTTTAGTGTGATATCCATTACGAAGTACAAACCTCCGTATATCCAATAGGTACCCATCGTTACGCAAATAGGAATAGTCACCCATATCGTAAAATGGTCGTCTCCTGAAATCCATATTAAGTATTATAAGATGTGTTTCATCACATTAGCCATTTAACCCGTGAGAGCGAAAAGAACAGAACATTAAAAAAACGGTATAGCAAAAAATCGTAGAACTATGTTTGAATTTCATGCCCTTTAAAACGTTTTTATAAAGTTCACGACTAATACACAGAAAAACTTTCTAGCCTATATTATTCTGTGATTTCTAAGCTTTCTTTTGATATGTAACATGATATAATTGGACTTCTTTCATTCAACGGACGCGGTTGCATAAGTACAAAATCGCCTATGTCCAGGAATCAGTTTTCAACTCTCAGACTGCATATTTTGAGTAACGATAGAGCAGAATCCTGGCTAGGACATAGGCTATTAAGAATCAAACATTGTGTATTTTGTACCTGTTATTGATAAGAACTTTTCCCACGTATCATCAGCAAATTCTGAACAGGCTGACCAGAATGAAATAAATGCCCTGAAAAAAGAATACGATTTTTAATGCCTGATGTACCTCATTATTTTTTTAGGGTTGAAAATTGTTTTTGAGCTCAGATTACGAGGAAATTTACTTTCAATTTTATAAGAAAGATTCTTTCTGTAAAACCAACTGTTGTTCCAACCAAAATTAAAGAAAGAAATTAAGATACAACATTTTTGTTTTCAAAATATGGCTTTATGTGCTTCCAAGGCCCAGGTTATTAGAAAGATGTAAAAAATCTACACATACCAAATAATCAATTTGAGATCCGGGATTCCTACAAAAAAACCCCAAAGAAAGAGGAGTATAGCAATTGGAAATGCTTTATTAATGATGTCAGGTCGTTCAGGCTCTTTATTGGAGTCGTCAATTTCTGAAAAAAAAAAGATGCAATTCGAATACAAATGTTTACAAAAGAAATCCCTGCTTGGCTTAGTGTCGTCATCTGAGAATAGCAAGTTCTATCTGACAGGAGCAGAATCCGAAACTTTTACGTTCATGGGAGTCTAGGTGGTAAAATCAGGCTGCGATGGTATGGGCACGCCAGTAGAAGACCGCTAGAGTATGTTGGCAACAGGGCACAAACACTAAACGTCCCTGGTAAGAGTCCTCGAGGGAGACCTGCCAAGCCCAGGTGGCGCGGGATGGACCAGGGAGAATGGTGTCGCACCATACGATACTCGGCATCGAGCCAAGTAACGGCGAAAAATTAGAAAGGCAGAGCCGCCAAAATGTCGTGAAAAATGAAATCAAACTTTCAAACACTCATCGTTTGCAACTCAGATGGAAACTTATTAGTCTCGTTGTTTACAACGAACCCAACTTTAAAGTTTTTTTGATAATTGGCGGTTCTCTTAGGGAGGAAAAATTCAAAAGATCGAAATTTCTTAGTTAAAACCTTGTTATTTTCAGATGCCGTTATTTTTTGCGGTAATAACCCTGTTTTCTAAAATAAATAAATTTATAACTTGTAAATTGTTTATGGCTATGATAGACAATTTACAAGTTAGAGCGATAGTATACAAGCCTACACCCACGAATTCCATCACCACCATGATTGGTGACGTCACCTTGTATTGGTGACAAACACCTTGTCTCGGTGACAAACACTTGAACTATGTATACGGTATATTTTTTTCCATACATTTTCTCTCAATCTTGGTGACGTCATCATCGTCAAATGTCAGTTGGGCCGGGCCTGTATGACAATAATATGGCGTCCGGTCTCGATAGACTCGATAGTCTCCAGAAAAAAAATAAGAAGGAACATAAATTTTTCCTATATATATCATTGCAGGTGAACTGCACTGGAGTCAATTGTGTAACTAATTAACTAAAATAAGTTTTTTTATCCATTATTTCACATTTAAATACGTTTAAAACTATTATTTTAGTTCAAAAAGTTATACAATTAGACTTCTATAAAATACTGTTTTGCCCAGTTTTATGTGCAGACCCATTAGTGGTAATTTTAATATTCACTTACTTGAATTCAAAACAATTTTAAATGGGACCGGCCTTTCGGCATTTTTACTACACTCAAAAACAGTTCCATGAATATATTGCATCTTCTTTAAAAATGTGTTTGTTTTAATTTAAAAACCTTTCAATTTCAAATTTGATGAGCAAACGCATCGCTTGCACTTATCAATGGAAACTGATTCAATGCGGGTATCGACTGATGTCAAATTAGAGATGCAATCTTTATTTTCTTGTTTAGAAATTATGTTAGGGCTTACCGTAATTGTCAGACTACAGACCGGGACCCCCCCTCCAAAAAAACTATTAAAAAACACTTATTTTAGAAAAAATGATGAAATGATCATGAACCTGGTTTTCTTTCTATAGTAGGTATATAACTCATCTGGTTATATGTTTTATGAGGGAAGTGACCATGTAAGTAGCGCCGCAGGCGCAATTATTGTTAAAAGATAAAAACGTGTATCTACCTGATGTCTACATAAAAAAAGTATTGGTGTAAATCTTGTTCAGTTTTCTTGAAACAAAAAAGTACTGCCATATACAGGAAATGTAAAACCGGAAGAATTGGAGCCGCAGGCAATTTTTTTATGAAATAATTGTAAAATTATGTATTTTCTCTCTCTTGAAAATAATGGAAATTTTCGGCAATCATTTTATTGAGATGCCTGACCGGGACAAATGTCTCTCGGATCGGGACACTGGGACACAGACCGCAAAATCGGGATATGTTCCGGAGTACCGGGTCATATGGCAGCCCTAAATTAAGTTGAACTACGAGTATATAGCGATAAAATAAAAATAATGAATTTAGAAAAGTCCTTTGTGTCCGAATTCATAATAACCAGTTTAGTAAGACTGAAGACGTAAGAATTAAGAACACGCGTATTGCCTACCTTCCTACCTATAGCAAAAAAAAGCTGGAATCAAGAAAATCGCGATATAATTTTTTAGATCCAATTTTATAACTTATGAAGTTATTATTAATGTAAAAAGGACGTTCTTTTTTCAATTATTAAATTAAATTAAATTAAAATAAACTCATAGCACACCTATCACTTTTGCATGGATCAAAACCTAAATTTGTATACATTGAATAAAAATTTTGCTACTTACATATAATAATAATAATAATAATAATGCCAAGAGCCCGTTGCCGAGCATGTTTTTTCTACTCAGAAGAATCGCTGCCATGTTGTTATTGGTCCTGCCGACGATGCCATTGAAGGTGACTATGGAGGCCGATTCTGGACTTGCAGACTCTGTCACACTCTGGACAAGGCTGCTCCTCATTTGTAACGGGTCTGCGGGTGGTTCTATTTTGCGGGCCTGTGTAATTATTTATAATCCTCCGCCAGTCTTTGCGATCACCCGCCAAGTTTTCCCAGTCATTTTGAGAGTTTATGTCCTTCAGTGTGTTGTGCAGAACATCTTTGTATCTCTTCCGCTGCCCTCCCTGTTTCCTTTTACCTTCTGCCAGCTCTGAATATAGGATCTTTTTTGGGAGTCGGTTGTCCGTCATGCGGACGACGTGGCCCGACCAGCGGAGGTGAGCACGGGCCAACAGCACTTCGACGCTCTGACAGCCTGCTCTGTCCAGAATCTCCTTATTGGTGATTCTGTGGTACCACCGTACTTTCATTATTTGCCTCAGCTGGCGCTGCTGTAGTTTTGCCAAGGACCTGATATGGCGTCTGTAAGGAACCCAGGCTTCGCAACCATATGTGAGGGTGGGAATTACGACTGCACGGTACACTGCTGTCTTTGTTTTTAGTGTTAGATCGTGGTTTCCGAACACTCGATCGCGCAACTTCCAAAATGCACGGGAAGCTGCGTTTAGTCTGTTCTGGATTTCGTCGTCAATATTTGCTCGACCATTTACGATGCTTCCCAGGTAATTGAAACGGTCCACTTTTTCCAGTGTTTGTCCACTTGATTGTATTTGTACGCTTTGCACATCTGGGGTGGACAAGATTTTTGTCTTAGACGCGTTCAGTTTTAGGCCAAGAGCACTATAGGCATATGAGTAAGTGTCTAGCATGGTTTGCAGATCTTCGATGGTATGGGAAATCAGTGCGCAGTCGTCGGCGTATTGTAAGTCCGTGATATATTTTGTTACAGTTTTTCCCTTAGCACTTACTTACATATATACAAAGGCGAAAGTCACAAATTTAGATTTTTATAAAATGCCTAAAATGTTTACTATGATTTTTGTTTTGCTTTGTCAAAATCGAGTCGGTAGTTTGTAAGATATTTTAAAAAAACCTAAATGGGAAATTTTCATACTCCTAAATTTTCAAAAGGCCATAACTCCAAAACGGTTGATTTTCGGTCATGCATTCACTACACCTTTTTTTCATATTTTTTAATTCTCTATCACCTCTCGAGCGATTTTACACACGGAAGGAAACACCCTATATGATATTTGCTGATTCATACTTTCAATCTACGAGTATATGCCTACCTACTCAAGCAAGAGCACCTTGGATTATAATGTGACAAGACAGCCCGAGATCCGACCGCTAAAAATATGGCCTGTCTGTTTTTTTTTCTATCGAAATGTGGTTTAAATGGTAGCTTGTACGTAGGGTCATAGATCGAACTAGGGTTGCCTATCAAAATATTGCCTCAGTCATTCCCTAGATTTTAATGCATATTATCAACACAAAAAAAAGCCATTGCGACTTTTGGAACACGAAGAAAGAAAAAAGATCACAGGTGTTTTTCATAAATAAATAAATCTTTATTGGTCAGTAAATATAAATAATGACAAAAACAAGACAATGCAGTGTGCCAAAAGGCATACTTTTTTTGAGAAATCTATACAAGATATAAAAAATCTTTTGAGGTCATTCCGTAGATAAAAGTTCAATGTATCTACCCTTTTTTCCAAAGCATATTAAGTAAGGTGGTCGAGATCCAAGGTCTGAAAAAACTCTTTTTTTTTTAATGTCAATATGCCTACTCTGTGATAGTTTGTTATTTTTCATAATATGCTGTACTTTAGTCTGTCTTATTCTTGCATGATCATGGTCCATTTACATTCACCTTATTGTCCTTCATAATAGTTTTATTTATTCGTATTTGGCTAATGTAGACAGCACACAGGACAAACACACATTAATCTACTAGGTATATTGTTTATTTAATTACTAGTGTGTGCCTACCCGTGAAAATCACGGAGGCCTGGCTAAATATGTTTTTGTGTAACCACTATTAGTACTCCAACCTTCAAAATTCCTCGAGTAAACACAGGAAGATCACACGGCTCCGTCTTTTCCCCGTCTCTCCAATATCGTCATGAAAGTCGTAAAACCAGATTTATATTGATTCAGATTGTCGACTTTTTTAGATGGTATCCACCCCTGAAAGCCACAAAACTCCTCTTACATGTCTATCTATATACATAGGTACTTTACACACATATAGAAGGTGGGTACTTCCAATAATTCGATTTGCAATCTTTATGTGTAGAGGTACGTACCATATAGTATGTATGAGAATTCGATTTTCATTTTCTGTCACGTTATATAAAATGGTACTTGATTATTTCCACGAAAGAAATATTTCAAAACTATTTTCTATCATAATTTCATTAGTAAGTACCTACAATTCTTTTCAAACTTTTTCAAATTTATTTACTTCTTTGAATGAGATTTCGGCGAAAATTTCTAGCCACCTACGAAAGCGTCGCTGCTTTAAATTTATATACATACTAGTGGGTACCTACCCGTGAAAATTCACAGAGTTTAGAGGGTTGGTTAAATATGTTTTTGTGTAACCACTATTACTACTCCACCCTTCCTTCAAGTTCCTCGAGTAAACACAGGAAGATCACAGAACTCCGCTTTTCCTCGTCTCTCCAATATCGTCATGAAAGGCTGCGTAGCATCATTATTGTCCGTAAGACCAGATTTTTTAATTGGTACCTACCTACCCGTAAAAATTGGCAAAAGACAATTTTATAGTGTTGGTAAAAGACAATTTTTGTTAAATAACTATCGTAACAACTCCTTCATTCAATTTATTTATCGATTGGCAACGTCGAAGTATTGTCACATCGTTAAAGTCTGACATCCAGCGCCTCATAGCCATTGGAGGAATTCAGGGGACAGGCTGGCAGCACTGTCTATGGTACCGGGGTAAGCACGTATGGGGCAATCAGGCAAGATGTGCTGCATGGTTTACTTCAGGTGTCCACAGTGGAACATATCACAACCATGACCAGTCTTAAGCCTATTGCGTGCGGTCCACTGCCTGCGAGGAAGGTGGAAACCAGGCTGTTGGGGTGTGCGGCTTGTGACGAGTATGACGGAGTGCTCGGGCCTATAATTGCAGCTCCATTCATCTTGTAGATCGTACCGCAGTACCTGGTACTAATGTTCCTCGAGGAAACACAGTGAGATCACAAGGCACAAGGCTCCGTCTTATCCCGTGTCCATCTAAACCTTGATGTGCAATCTGACTTCACTGTATTGGTAGGAAGTGAACCGTGAAATGACATAGGGTACATACCTACATACTGTCTACCTACATACATAGGTGCGTACTTTATAGAGTTCGATTTGCAATCTCTACGTATATTGTATAGGTACGTACCGTATAGTATATTATTTTGACGAAAGAAATATTTCAAAACTATTTTCATTCATCAGTAGGAACAATTCTAAATTAAGTAGGTATATACCTACCTAAAGTTACTGTATTCACCAAGTACCAATAATTCGAAATTTCAAAAAGTTTGAAATCACATTATTTCAAACGTATTGTTCAACCAACACTTTTCATCCGACGTAAAGCGCTAGTGTAGAGAATATTTTCAAAATTTCATAGATTCCATCCATTAGTTTGCATAATAATCACGGTACTATTTATTTTCGTCGCGCGCTGCGCACAGACAGACAGACATAGGACAATTATTTAAATTGATTCAAAGGTCTTGCATAATCACACACACACACGTTTTCCGTACATTGTTTTCTTTTTCTGCCACACATTGTTCTATATCCTTTCATGGACAACTCTTGATGATTTCTCACGGCTGTACGGTGTACACCTCCTAATAAACAGGCTTTCGCCTAGTGGGGCAATAAAATCCAATACTTGTTTCTTCCTTATATTTTTTACTTTGTTATATATTTTGTGGATATTAAATAAATGAAATGAAATGAAAAAAAAAATTCCAATGGGCAAGCGTTACATACCTACATGACTTGGATAATACGAGTATTATGTATTGGTATTTTGAAATATAGCACCGGTCGGCACAACAGCTTACTGCCTTTTTGTTGGCAAGTCTTCATATTATATTACCTATAGTAGGTACCTACGTATTACATGATGCAAACATTTTTTTTTATGGTGATAGTATCATTTCGAATTGTTTTAAATTTAGATAATTCTATTCCATTCTATTCTATCCCCTCACCCCATGTCCCCAGCGGGATAGGTAGAGAGATGGGATCGCCAGACTTTCCTATCCTTGAACACACATCGTGCTTTCGTCACATTCACAAAATTTGTCATATACACGCTCTATGATTCGATTCACTAAGAACACCTCCGTCCTTGAGAATTTTGGTCAAGCTATGCCGTACTTGGACGACCGCGCTTCCTTGCGTGTATCTAAATTTAGATAAAGCCCAGTTAATTTTTTAAAACACGAAAGGCTGAACTTTGATCTCATTTTTCCCAAAATTTTGGTTTTGCCAGTTAGGACCTTGCTATTCTAGAGTGAAGAATATAAAATTGATAAAATTGTGAAAATCTCCTGAATCAGATCAATTGCTTCATAAAAAACAATGCCTGCGGCGATAATTATGCCTGTTGTTATTGCCTAAAATCTGGGTTTCCATTACCTCAGTGGGGGTAAAACAGTGGGTAAATAAAATTAAGGAGAAAGGAAAAAAATCGATAAGAAATCTATTCTTCCCCGCCGCTTAACATTTTTTTCTTGGTAAAGGCAAACAGTTTTAGTCTTTCGCTCCGTCCTGCGGAACACCTTCTCCGCTCGAAAAATTTTTGGACGCCCTCTGGAGGCGTCGCTTTTATTGTCACGCCAGTGTAAATAAAAAAAAGTTTTATGAAATCCAAATCGCCGGCGAAAAAACAATGAGCAGTTAAGCAGGCTAGTGCAATTTTTTTTAATTAAAAAAAATATACTTATTTATTTTCATATACAAATTTATTTGTTACAATTATATTTACAAATGAAAAAATAAATATATAATAATATATTATAAACAACTTAGTAATATTTCATTTGAAAGAGATGAAATAAGGACGAACTGTGCGATTAAAGTTGGTAATGAATGCTTGGAGCAAGTTGATGAGTATATGTATCTGGGAAGCTTGTTTACAAAAGATGGTCGGTGTGAAAGTGACATTGAAAGAAGAAAGTTAGCAGTTACCAGGGTGAATGGGGCAATTGGGCCAATAATGAAAAGTCGCAACGTATCGACAAAGGCAAAGTTGTTGGTGCACAACGCCATCCTGGTACCAACACTGATGTATGCAAGTGAGACTGGACATGGCTGAAAAAGGATGAATCAAGTATAAATGCGGTCGAGATGAGATCGTTAAGAAGAATGTGTGGAAAAACATTGAGAGATAGAATAAGGAACGAAATGATTAGAGAGTTGAGTGACTGTAAAAAGGATGTTGTGAATAAAATGAAAGTGAACAAGTTGAGATGGTTGGGTCACGTGGAGAGAATGAACGATGAAAGAATGACGAAGAAAATTTACCTGGGTGAAAGAGGAGGTGTAAGGAAACGCGGCCGTCCAAGAACCACCTGGCTGGACCATGTCGACCAGATACTCAAGGACGGACGTGTTTTGAGTAAAAGTAACCGGAGAGTATGTATGAGGAATTGCATGAATGTGACGGAAGCCCGAAGTGTGTGTCAGGATAGGAAGGTCTGGCGATCCGTTCTCTCTGCCTACCCCGCAAGGGAGGTGGCGTGAGGGTATAGAATAGAGTAGAAAAAGTAATCATTCATTTTACTAACAGATAGGTATATTACTTTTTGTTACGTACCTATTGTTTTTGCAATAGGTAACTGGAGCTGATGTCATATAGTCCTGACTTCTGCTATTCTGCCGTCCTAAGCAAGAACTACGTATACGCCACCTTTAGGTATTCTGAGTTTTTCATCGAAATCAGTAGTTCAACCTTAGATCCATATATTTCAATCATAAAAAGTCTGAGTTTCCATACGCAGCTCCTATTTTTCAAGCCATCTATGTCATGCAAATGTATGGAGTCATATGGGCGATGCAAGACGTTCTTCGCGATTATCTCAGTTTCAACATTTTGGTTTATACGCGGTTCTTCCTTAGGTTACCACCATGTAGTGTAGGGCAAGACCAAATATTTTAAACTCATGTTAAATTAAATTTTATTGTAAATCATAAAAACTAAGTTACCGGTTTTGCTACAATTAAATCACCAATTTTTTTATTATATTTAAATATTATATATCACATAAAATAAGAGGACTTTATACTCAGTCTTTTTGCTGTTTTTTGCAGAAGAAACGATGTTACAAATACATACAAAGCTAATCGGTTTAAATGGCGCCGTAATCACTGTCAAATCGTTTACAGACAAGGCTTATAATAAACTACACAGGTGCGTATTCCCGATGAATCACTATCATTGGTCGAAATACTGTGACGTCATATTGTCCTCACCATACCATTGTATAACATTGTACCATTGTGAAAACTATTGGTGGCGACGTCACGAGTTGCCTTTATCTTGCTTTATATCTAAATGTCAAAATAATAAGGGAAACGGCTTTTTATAGGGGAGTACCCACCCTTGTGTAGTTCAGTAGCCCTGTTATGCAGATATGCCTATATTATTATAAAATTAGTGCACCAAATGTTTCAGTCGTGAAAAGTCCTGAGTATTTCTTTATTATAATTATAATTGCTATGTATTTACAAAAATATATTTCTTGAATGCGTCTATGAATTTTTCTTTTCATCCGGGTAAAGTTCCCTCGCTGATTTGAGAGTAAAGAGTTTTTGATTCCTGAGGCTCGCCTTTGATTTTTGGAACAAATCGTCTGTGTTGTGGAACCAGTCGAAAAGTCCAATTGCTCCAAAACATTGAGTGAATCTGTAAACAACAAAAAGATAATACTTTAAAAGCTGGCTTGAGTAAAAGAAAACAGTCCTGTATCTCGGTACCTATGGGGTCGAAAAATAAGTTTGACCAGTGAAAATTGAAGGAAATTTAATGCTCAATAACTTGATAATTGCATATTTTGGTATAAAACGTATGGTTTAGAAGAAATGAGCAAAAAAAATACAAAATTGCCAAAATTTAGCAGTTTCACGCCCCTCCCCAATTTACAAGAATGTTTTTTGTGGATACATTGAGTGTCGAAGGCTTCAATAATTTGGAATTTTTTGCAAGGTTCCAGTACATTTAAAACCTAATACGACTGGACTATCATATTTTGCCAGAATATTGCATTTTATTACTTAGCATTTTGGGGTCATAAAAAAAGGCATGCATATTTTTGAGTTTCTGTGGTCATAAGTCTGGTGTTTGTTATCTCTGGTGGTAATAATTTGGTCATGATTTGGTCGTACTTACGTCAAATGGTGGAAGTCATGGAACTCTGGATTAGAGACAAATGGAATGTGATATCCAGAATGATCGTTGAGTGTTATAATTATCACCAATGCAAACCAGACCCATGCAGTCAGGGCGTGGCACTTGGTAATCATAACTCCAATTATAACTGGAACTATGTTGGAGAAGACGTGCTCAATGGGGTGACAGTACTCCGCAATGACTGCAATGGGTGCCGTCCATTCGTGATGCTTCTTGTGAATGTGTTTGTAGATGTATTTGTGGTGAAGCAGTCTGGAAAAAAATAAGATGAATTAATGATAATGAATAGGATGAATTAAAAGATATTTATATGGGTGAGCAAAAAGGTGTGAGGAATTGTGGCCTTGCGAGACTATTCTGGATCGATCATGACGACCATGTTATACGTCTTGAGTATGACGAATATACGACGACGTATGCATGGATGTGACGGAAGGGAGTGTTTAGGATGGTCTGCCTCGCAAGGGAAGTGGTGTGAGGGGATAGATAGATAAGGATAGACCAGGACAAAATTTGGAACAAAAACATAAAAAAATACAATAGTAAAATTTAAACAGTTGGTTACCTGTAATAAGGACCGCGATCTACCTAGGTCATTTATTGACGTATTTTAACGGTACATTCCTATTTAAAAGTCAGTAAAAGGATTCACCTTTGTGAATCCTTTTACTGACTTTTGGCCATCCATTTCCAGTTTCGATGGTAATTATATAATTATGATAGACATGTGCAACCTAATTGATAATTTTGATAGATTTAACATTCAGCTTCAGATTTAACTGTAGTTTGTTGGCATTCCGTCTGTCTTTGATCAAAATGATCAGATTAAAAAAATAATGAAGTTTCAGAAGACCGTTGGGATGATCAAGGGTCAAATGATCTGTACGTGCCAAATATACCTAAGGGGTGATTTGGAGTCTATCGCTATAATAAGGCTTGATGAAGGTAGAATGAAGGTACAAATCTCTGGGAATTTTATAATTGACTATTAAAAATAGTACTATTAAATAGAGTGTTTTGAAAAAAAGGTGTTTATTTTTTTTAACTTACCTATGAGAATAATAGAATCCAACTTCCTGGCACAACAAACATACGACATAATGGAAAACGGCTACATGAAGTTGTGGAAGAGGCCTCAACTCAGGAATACCGTTGTATAGCATGACGGGGAATGTCAGGACACTAAGTGGAACACCCACGCAAATCTGATTGAACAGAACTTGCTTGATAGCCTGGAATAATAAAAAGAATGGAATACAATACAATGATCAATAATGAACATATAATCCCATTAATATTATCAGCTGCAGCTTAATACCAAAATCGCTTGAATTTCACGGAAAATTTGTACATAAAAATGCAAAAATCCGTAATAATACATGGAATATTGAATTTTTTTTTCTAAATAATGATATTTCAGGCACAATTCCTGTATTATACGCCCCGCGTGTGCATAATCCTTTGATATCCGTGATATCTGGGTAGGTGAATTTTTCCCAGTGTTAGGCTGATAAGTTTATATATCAATCATGAATGATGTGTAGACTTTTCTGGCTGATAATAATAATTAACTCTTTAATGACATATAAAAATACGCACAATGGGCGTGCTTATTGCCGAGAGGCAATCTCTTCCAGCACTGAGAAATATACAAAAATACTGAGAAATGTGTTGGTGAATCCTGTCTCCGCGTACAATAATATCTCCGGATGACGGTCTATTTATTCAATCTTTGGATTGGATTCTGACAAAATCCTGCGGGAGTCCCTCAAGGCACATAACCTGGCCTCTCTGTGATTTGTAAAAAAATATGTACTTACTGCTATTAATTTATTTTTGTCTACTGGTTCATTAATTCCAGGCTGCACTTTATATTTCCTAAGGAATGCTGGTTTTCCAGTCACATCCATGAGAGCGTACAGTGTCCCATACGTCCAGTAGACTCCAAGAGTTATTATATTTGGTATTACAATCCATATTACAAATGGATTTTCGCCTGAAAAAAGAAAATGACAGAATAGATAAACATTATTTTTAAGGGCTATTGAGTTGAGTTTTAAGAGAATCTCAATTAAGAGGAAGAGAGGGCACACATGTTCATTTAATATAAGTTATAAATTTTCAAACAATTTCTGATTAAAAAATTAAAGCAATTTATTAAGATTTTCAGGAGACTAGGCTTCGAAATATCCTCTCAATAATTGCACCTTTTTGTACCTAGATCAAAATAAATTATATTTCTAGGTAGCTAATTGAAGCAAGCAGTAATTTGCGAAATAATCTTGTAGGCTTTCGCAGCGAGATGAATCCATATCTTCGTTTTTGGTTCTTTGGGTTTCCTTGTTGCGTGTATAATGCATGAATGACCGAGCTTTTGGCAAATGGCAGTAGTATCGCTGCCGAAAGCTCAGCTACTCAACCATACTACACGAAGTAAGGAAACCTGAAGAACCAACAACGATGATATTATGCCGTAATTTGTGAATTTATAAATCCTTCTACCTACTTCAACCAACGTGGCGTGCCATTTTGTTGAGGCCTACCTAATAATGTCGATAAATGATGGTACCTACCCGTAACTGAAAGAGTTTTCTCCCACCAGATGTCCATGTAATGGCCGCATGCTGTCCAAATGGTTTGGGCATATCTGGGAAAGAAGAAAGATCATTCAGCCCCAGGAATTAAACTAAATGAAATTGCATCAACACCTGATGTTTTGTTTGCTTACAGTTAAATGTTTACTAATACATCATACAACATCCTACATAATTTACATATTTTTTTATATACGCAAATTGTGATTAAAATAATTTTACTTATTTTCCTTGTTTTTTCACTACCTGTCTATAAAAAGACGTCTAATTCTGTATGCATGCTAACGAAATACCCATTTCTATAAAAAATTCCAAACATCTAAAACTGGTAAAATTAAAAACACAATAACTTTGTTTTTCAACTGCTTTGTTTTTAGACAAAAAGTCCGCGCTTCCTTCTTCAGAACTGACCGTATTTGTAAAGCCTTGGCTGGGGACCCAACTATGACATCACGGTCATTTCCCACGGCATTAGGGTTCCAAATAGCATGAACAGTCGCATGAGAATATATCGTTTTTTTTTTTACTTTTTGGGGTTAATTACCCTTCATTCAAAAAAAGTTTTACGGTTATTCCCTAGATTTTAATGTATATTATCAATATCCTAAAAAAACCCTGCGATTTTGGGTTAACTTACGGAAAAAATGTGGAAAGGTGTTTTTCACATTTTTTTTTGAGAAATCTATACAAGATATAAAAAATATTTTACGGTCATTCTCTAGATGAAGGTTCAATTATCTACCCTATTTTTTCCAAAGCATTTTTAGTAAGGTTGTTGAGATCTAAGGTCTCCCGATTTTATATTTTTTTTGGAAATGTCAATATGCCTACTCTTAACATAATATCTGCATATTTTGTTTACCGACAGTGTAAATAAATAAATAAATAAATGCCTAATCCAAGGCGGGCAGTAAATGTCTACATACCCGGGCATGCAGTTATATAGGATACTAACATAGGTATACCAGCTTGATTATGAATAATACGAGGTTTGTTTGCGAATATGAATTGCTGAATGATTGAAATAAATTGGAGCAAATTAGATCTTGCTGGTTGATGCACGATGACTTATTCTGAAACGCAATACATCTTGTACAGCGAGAGTCAGGGCCGTCTTCCGTTCCGTCACTCAACAGGTGACCCTCACGACACAGATTTTTGGCTTATTTATTTATATTTTATGGAATTCTTTTGTGAGTGAGTGCGCCACAATTAGAGAGGATGTTGATAGGTATTCTGCCAACTTTAGGTATTTTGAGTTTTTTTCAAAAGCGGTTCAAAATGGTTATTTCAACCATAAAAAGGGTTTCCATACGTAATCCCAATCTTTCAACCCCCCTATTCCACGCATATGCATGGAGTTGTATGGGCAATTCTAGATATTTTTCGCGATTATCTCAGCTTTTTTTATATACGTGGTTCTGGCTTATAACGACAATATTTCGCTATCCTCCGAGTAAAATCGTCAGATTGAGGTATATGACAGTCCAATTTTGTAGATATGTTTCGGAAATCTTTGGTGTCCCGCAAGGTCCTAGTTCAGGTCCTTATTTGTTTCTAGGAAAATGGCTTCATGTAGATTGTGCCGATTATTTACTTGAAAAATAAATAAGGAAACAACTTATTATCGCCTTTTTTTTTTTTTTTGTTTTATTTTTTAAGTTCTTTATTATCAATATTTATTTCAGACTTCAAATCAAAGATAAACGATAGGAAGGTCAATTGATATTGATTGATATTATCGTGTGTGTATCAGTATCAAAATGAAATTAATATTTTTACTGATAATGTTTTCTTGTTATCATTGCGATTTGCGTTATGTTGGTATCTACTGATAAGACTTAATTACCTCAAGTAACCACCTACTTATACCTGCATTATACCTAAATTATACCTAACTATTGTTCTGTAATCAATGTAACATTAGGTACCTATATCTGTAATAATAGAACGATTACCGTCTATATGAATTACCTACTGTTTTCAAACTTTTCAATATATGACGACATTTTTATTTCGAATGTTTAGCAATTCGAATTTTGACCGATGGGTGAGATACCTACTTTGAGTATTGAAGTCAGGAGAGAAAGCTTTGATAGACGGTTTTGTCCCATTGTGGTTCGGTTAATATTTAATATTATCATGTTTGTACAAAGTACTATAGGTAAAGGTAAAACGCGAAAAAAAATATCAAAGCAAAAGTTGTTTACTAGTCTGAATTAGATTTTTTTACGAAGTCTCTATTGTGGGGGCCTCTCGCTTTTGTGGAGGCTCCGGGCAGTAGCCCCGGTTGCCCTCCTCTAAGTCCAGCACTGCACATGCACAATGATACCTAATAATTAAGAAGCATGTACTGTCACCTTTGACGGGTCATAGCTAGTAACATTTTATTTACTATATACCTAATATGTATCTTCATACTGGCTCGAGTAGGTGAGATAGTAAATTACCACCTGTGTTTTAGCAACATCATACTGTTTATTGATATGTAGATTGATATATAAAATGATATGTTATTACCACTACCTGTTCTGTGAGATTATGGTAATCATTTCTGTACTTTGCCCCAAGAGTACTGATATGCTCCGAGTAAAAATAATCCTATTATGTCTATAACTTTTTCATTGAGGGCTTATATGCACTGAGCAAAAATCGTTTTATTTATGCTTCAACTTTTTCAAATTTTGTATGAGAATGTTAGCGCTCAATAAGAATAACGTAAGCGACAATGTGAATTATACATTTTTAAAAGAAACCTGGGATGATGTCTAAAAATCTAAAACAGCCGATTTGTAAAGATTATAATTACAAGTGTTTTGGCTAAAACGCCCATGGTGGTAGGTAATTGCATATTCCTTATCGTGGAAAATTTCGATATGCAGATTTGCATTAAATTTGCATTAAAACCTGTACTAGGAATGTCTCAAACAATCTCAGAGATAACCGTTCAACAATTTCAAATATTTACATCATTTTGTTGAGGAAATCATTTCCTGATTTTTCATATAAACATAACATATACACAAGATATAAAATTATTGATATTTAATTAGCATTTATTAGCACATTGCTGATTGGTTCATAACCGAAATAATTCACTCATTGGTATTCAATTCATTCATAAAACTAAATAAACACGCTGCAAGAATGTATGTGGGGAAGCATGCTAATTACGCCCGCATGTGCAACGCTGTAGGTGGCATTTGCTACGCTTCTCACAAACGTTTCTACCTTACTCCAGCTTCTTCTTCTTCTTCATCAGCCTTCTTCCCTCCAATGCTGGATATAGGCCTCTTCCATCTGTTTCCACTCGTCTCTGTTCTGACCCTTCCGCATCCAGGTTCCTACAGCGATTTGGACAATGTCGTCGGTCCATCTCTTTGGTGGCCTTCCCACTACCACGACATAATTTCACAAAATCCCTGATTTTCCTTTCTTTAATCCTCCTATTCATTTTTATTCTCCTCCCTTTTCTCCCTTATATACTATATGTATGAGAATGTGAAACTCGGTGAAAATACGTTTCTTTATAAAATTGGGTCATCTTTCTCCAGAGACGAAAAATATGTACTTAAAGAGTTTTAGGAGGATCCAAGGGTCGTGTGGAGTCATGTGAAAGGGGCGATGGAAGGGCGTTCGAAAATAAATACAGATCGTAAGTCAGATTTTGTCCAGCCTTGGAAGACACCGATCCAGAGGATCCAGGCACCTCACACCACCGCCTTTGGTATCTCACGAAAATGCTTCACGAGTAGAACTCATATTATCTTTTTACAAGTTTAGAATTGGTCAATTCTCGGTGGAAGACGCCATTAGAATGAAGGAACTCAAGCACCTCTGGTGTTTGGTATCGTTTGGAAGACCGCAAAAAACGGATCGAGGATGTGAAAATATATACTTATTCATGGTTTGTTAAAAAAATACGATTAGGTGCTTATTTCAGGAATCGATACAAGATAATATGAAAGATCTGTTACGAATGAAGCGAAATTAACCCCAAAAAGTAAAAAAAACGCTATTTTTAACATTTTATCATGCGATTTTGAAACTTCACGCCGCGGGAAATGACCGTGACGACATATTTGGGTCCCTAGTTAAATGAAAAATATGTTTTAGGTAGGTGCTTACCCAAATGCAACAAGAAGAATGAATCCAACCACAACAGATACATTGAAAGTTGTGATAATCATAGATCCTTCATCATCCTTATTTGAACTTTCTGAAAAAAAGATCACAAACACCTGTAGGTAGGTACTAATTACAGTTCATAAAATGGGCTGTATATCATGATTCGATATCGGAACACAAATGAAAAACAAATAAACACTTAATAATTAAAAAAAAAAATATTTTTTTAAATGACAAGAACACATAAAAACAGATGAACAGTTTTGAAAATGGAACACGTTGAATAACAGAAACAAAATACAAACACAAATGAACGAATGAAAGATTTATTTATTAAAAAAAGAATAATTTATTTGCAAAAAATAAAACGAAAACGGAAATAGAAGAGTAATTTTGAAAAAGTGACAAAAATGATTGCCAAAAAGGACGAAAAAAACATAGGACAGTTTTGAAAAACAGAACAAAATATAAGTAAAAAGTGTTTTTTTTCTTGAAAAAAAATGGAACACTAACGACAATGTATAGACAATTTTGAAAATCGAACAGAACAATACACATTTTACTTGAGAAAATACCCATCAAAATTTTATTATCTTTGTTTTAAAATGAACATATGGTTTGGTTTGTTTATTTGTTTTAAACACCGAAATAAAAGCAAAACACAAATACATACTTTTAATATTACTATTGGCATGTTTTACATTGTTTCCATTTATATCTGCTTTTCCGTTTCGCACTTTTGTTCCGTTATGTTTCGCTGCGGCAGAATCGGTGGACATTTTGTCTTTTTAATTTGTTTTATAAATTGCACTTTGATTATTAAAATAAATAAAATTTAAATTAAAAACAATGGTTTTCTTGATTAACGCGTGCTCGCACGCTGAACCGACGAGTTACGCTAGCGGTTGAGACACTAAAATAGCAACAAAAACACAACGCGATATCGGCGTTATACATACCTGGGTATAAAGTATAATTATTATATAACTTTGCATGTTTTTATCAGCTGTACTCTGTAGATATTATGAGTATATTATCTATAATCATTATGATGTAGCTATATGTGCCATAATAGTCCGAGATCCCGCTGCTTAATTTATGACGTATCTGTTTTTTGATCGAAATGTGGTATAAACGATAGCTTACCAATAGGGTATTACATCGCACTAGGGTTGCCTATCAAAATCTTGCCGCAACCCCCCCTTCCCCCCCCGAAAAGGTCCCTCTTCGCGGTTTTTCGCATTTTATAGGAATATGGTAAGAGATAGGAGTAAGTAGTCAATCACAAAAATAATCCTTGCTAAATTCTCTACAAAAAACGTGAAAACAATTTTTTCATAGGACTAGTAGTTTACCCGTAATGGCCGGTCAAAAAACAAGATATTTTTTGAAAAAATTAAAAAAAAAAGTTGATTTTTTTCTTTCACATTCTTCCACCCATTATTACTAACATTTTATGGAAAAAAAATTTGGCCTGCGGCGCTATATCACGGGTTATTTTATGAAAAACTAAATTTTAAGAATTTTCGTCACTGAGTTTTATTGCAATAACTCCAAAATTATTAGATGTATGAACATAAGTTATAGCTCGTTTTGTAGCTAAGACTATGGTTAATAATTCGTTCTCTGACTATTTTCCTGTAGCTCTTATCAATTTTCAACCAATTTAGTTTAAATACATTTTTTTTGTATTTTAAATGAATTTCGGTTTTGGACCGGCCATTGCGGGTAAACTGCTAGTTCTACTAAAAATGACTTAACATTTTTTGTAGAGAATTTAGTAAGGATTATTTTTGTCATTGACTACTTTCTCCTATCTCTTACCATATTCCTATAAAATGCGAAAAACCGAAAAGAGGGACCTTTTCGGGGGGGGGGGGCAGGGGGGGTTGCGGCAAGATTTTGATAGGCAACCCTAGTGCGATGTAATACCCTATTGGTAAGCTATCATTTATACCACATTTCGATCAAAAAACAGATACGTCATAAATTAAGCAGCGGGCTCTTGGACTATAATACGTGTACAGACTATCCAAGATAACTTCGCGCTCGGAAAATCACAAGTAACAATATAGGAATGAGTTTTTCTATAGAAGGGTGACATAAATGAAATAATACGGTTGCGTGTCTGGTTGGTTTTATTAATTAATTAAAATTATGTTTTTTAAATGCTTATATATCAAAATATCTCTATTAGTGCCGGGAGCAAACAGCAAAAATAATTTCTTATAAATTGCTGACGATGAGGTTTCCCACTGGACGATACAGTGGAACTGAGTGAGACGGCTATATATCTCTATCTTAATTACACAGTAAATATGCTTACTACTGTGGGATGACTGTGAGAAAGGCGATCTTTCATGAAAACTAAAACGTTTCATTTTCTTAAGGGCATGGCACCAGGAATGACGTCACAGTCTTTTCCCACGGCATTAAGATACAAAATCGCGTGACAATCGCACGATAAAATGGTAAAAATCGCGTTTTTTTTCATTTTTTGGGGTTAATTTTGCGTCTGTCAAAAAACTTTTACGGTTATTCCCTACATTTTAATGCATGTTATCAGTACAAATAAAAAAAAATACCCCGCGACTTTCGGGAAACGAGTTTCCGTCTTTCGGAAAAAAGGTAAGAGGTGTTTTTAATTTTTTTTTTGAGAAATCTATACAAGATACAAAAAATCTTTTACGGTTATTCCCTAGATAAAGGTTCAATTCATCTACCCTATTTTGTTCCAAAGCATATTTAGCAACGGTTGTCGAGATAGAAGGTCTCCCGTTTTTACAAATTTTTGAAATGTCGGTATGCACACTCTTAACGTGAGAACTGAATCACTGCAACAATATATGTACGAGTAGCTTTAAAGTGGTTTCACCACGGTTGCCGTTACTGGGGATTTTGGGATTCCATAATTTTTTAACCTTGCGGTATTACAAGTGGAAAATAAAGTCGAATATATAGGCGACAGTCTTTTAAGCGGGAGGCGCCAGGTTCAAACCCCAGAGATGGCGATGTATTCCCCACTTTGCGATACAGGCTTTTAGTTTTGTGCAAGATGTGCAGGAAAGTATTTGGATTTGTGTATAGTCCAGATCCCTAAAAAAACAAAGAATATGTTAATTTTCTTTTACAAATCATCCTATGTATTAGTATTTTTTTTTGTAAGCTACACCAAACTCAGCAACAGCTGTTTTTTATAGATGTATATCTATCATTCATGATACGTTGAACCATAGAACGAACTAGGTAGGTATGTATTCATAAAGGAGAAAGTTTCCGTTACTGAATAGAATCAATGTCAAAGCGAACAATAATAGTGTTAGTGTTTCTATTCATGGTATGCGACAAGGTTGTTGGAAGAAATTCTTTTGTTGCTCTGGATTGTGGAAATTGCTGGTTCATTATCTTGTACTGGTCGTAGGCTACTGTTTGTGTAGGGTCTGCTGCCTTTTGTGATATGGACTCCCAGCTGTCTTTCTATATTTTAGCGAGTTGCAAGGTGCTGGGATATTAAGAAATGATTGAAATTTGAAGAGAAAAATGTAAAGGCAAACAGCAACAACAGAAGAAGTTGAATAAAAACGTTCATAGGCGTCGCCAAGGGGGGAGAGATTGGAATAGGTATATATTTTTTTATACGAAATGATAAAACCTCACAGAAAATCACATTACTAGCTAGGGCTGCCACCTTTGTAAGTGCGTAGACCCGGAGATTCGGAAAAAACGAATTTGTGACCATAGTTGACCTTTTTTTTTTTTTTGGTCCACACCATAATTCCAAACCCGGAGATTTACCATGCTGACCCGGAGACCCAGTTTTTCTATGGGGGGGGGGGGGGGACCGGGACCCCGAGTATTTTCCTTTTTTTTTTAGTCCTGACAAAAATTTCAGACCCGGAGATACACTATGCTAACCCGGAGCCCGGAGAACACCACTCAAACCCGTAGACTCCGGGTCAAACCCGGAGAGGTGGCAGCCCTATTACTAGCACACATTTTTTCACCATATCATAATTTTTCTAAATTAGTATGATAATCCATTAGTTTTATAAAAAAAAATTGACTGAGGCGCTATTTTCTATTACTTTTTTATATTGTTGTGCGTAAATTTTTTTCTATGTTAGGTACATCATTTAAAAAAAAAAAATTGCCTCCCCTCCTCTAGTTCTCAGGTTGGCGATGCCCATGAAAGCGTTGTAATTTAGATGAATAAGGATGATCCTGTAAACATTGATGATGAATGATGCCACAAGAAAATGTCATAGACTGATTTATACACGGATGCAAATAGTGCCGTGTAATGGTGATTGGAGTAATTACTGTTTTGATGAGGCATTTTATAGACGGGGTATTAATAATCACCACACATGAGGTATTTTATAGGGATTTATAATTACCGTATAAAATCATTAAGTATCAATCTATTACAATAAAAGGCAAATGTCTGTTCGCTTTGGTACTCGTTTCCTATTTTTTTTTTTTTTTTTTTTTTTTTTTTTTTTTTTTTTTTTTTTTTTTTAATCTTTTTTTATTAGTCATAAAATATATACAAATTACAACAATCAAGTCACGCCAAACCTAACAAGTTTGTCGGCGTGTGCTCTTAAACAAATAATCTTAATAAATATGTAACAATTAATACAATGTTTCATGCATGTTTCACAATGAAAATAGAACATGAAGAATTTTTGGAAGTAAAACATTCAAAAGTAGTGTATCTAGATAATTTACAATAAACAGCGGTAACTTATCGCTAGAGACCGGATTATATGCATTTGCATATCCATACTTTGGCAATTTTTTTCAGGATTTTGCATATTTCGACAAAAAACCTACCGATCATGCATATTAGGGTATATTTTCAAAAATTACCTGTATTTGTAAAATTCTAACGTTTTCAAAAGCAAACATGTTGGTGTCTAGTTGAAAATGTAGTAGGTAAATAAAGTAAAGTAATAAACGCAAAAACGTTATTTTTTTATTTATTCAAATTCATGTTGCATATTTTGGTGCTTTTTGGTGACTTTGTTGCATATTTCGAGAATTTATGAGGCATATTTCAGCCATTTTAAATTGCATATAATCCGGTCTCTACTTATCACAAAATAAACATTCTATTCTTTTCTCTCCTCTCACGCCGCGTCACAGAACGCATGAACCCTACTTGTTACACGCACACTACTTGCTTTCGTCACATTCATACACAATTCAAAAGAAAAGTATTTGTCCCTCCATGAGTTTTCGCGGGTGTGGGTGCCAGCTAGTACATGTTAACCTTTTTTCACGTGGATTTCACATAAAAATACAATTTTATTTATTAATTAAACTTGCTATAGTAGGGAAATAAAATATACTTAACTAGATCGAGTTACTACACACAAAGTGCTACATGAGTACTTCTCCTAAGATACTACCAGCTATGTTCACCACAAGCAGTGGCGTAACTAGCATTAGTGCCGCCCGGAGCGGACTAGAAAATGCCGCCCCATTTCAGGTCCATAAAGTACCTATCTATACAAGTACATACATACCCAGCAGTCTGCAGCTTTGAAACTAGGGAAGAACAACTAAAATTTAAATATAGATAGCTGTGATGAAGAAAAAATGTATAAATAGCGCCGCAGGAGATTTTTTTTTATGAATCTGAAGGCCGATGATGTTCTGTTTCTTGCAATAAAAATAAGTAATTACCTACGTTTTTTGTGTATATCGTTCCATTTTGCCGCCCCCTGAAATGCGCCGCCCGGGGCGGACCGCCCCCCCTCTTGTTACGCCACTGACCACAAGGGCGTATTTAGGGGGGGGGGGGTGCTACACTACATGGTGCAACAGTAGGTAGAGCCAGAGCAATATGACATCAGCTCCAGTGCTATGTACCTAAATTACACTGGAAGGTGGTTACCTGACAATACTGAAATCACCTCGCATATAAGTTTCTACAGGTAGATAAAGTACATATTTGGTTTTGGTTTTTTGTATCGAAGGCACGAATTAAATTTTAAATATTTGTGTATGACAAAAGTCGAATACCTCTGAAGGTTAAATTATTTTGATATCGAAGAGGCAATTAACAGATCTTATTCACTTTCGGTGTGATCGCTCTGAGTACAAACAACCTATGATGTTCGGAATTCGAATAGAATCCAGAATGGCACTTTTTATGTCAAGCCACTCGATAGACGCTTTATGTACGACAGTAATATGCTCATACTCTTTAAAACTCCATAAACGATCTCATCTAAGACTCAGGTTAGTTTACAGTTCCTGAAATCATGATTCAATAAGCGGTAAGTGAAAATGAAAATGAAAACGGACTACTACTATTTTTTATTCATGTTACAGCATTTTGAATGTCGAAGGAAAAGTGTCCACATATTTAAGTGGAAACATAACACACACATTGTTACGTAAGTTTTTGTAGCAGTTTCTACACAATATTGTGACCAAAATCATTTTAGTTGCGATGTGTTTATACCTACTGTTTATTGTTACCACTGTTACCACTTTGTTACCACTTTGTTACCACTTTGAGTCACCAGTGACCATACTGCAAACAGTTAGCTTGTGTGGCAGTACTACTAACTTGCGAAAATCTTAGGAATATTGTTAGAGGAATTGGCTATAAAGTGATAATTAGAAATCAGATAACACAGTATGGGCGTCGCCAGTTTCAATTTTTTTTTGAGAGATAGAGTGCAGAAGGTTTATGATATCTCTTCTTCATTCTTCCGGGTGTACCGTGGGTAGGTTGTCGATGTTGCCGAGCTTTCGGCCCACTCGCTGAAGCCATCTTCAGGACTAATACAAAACATCCTACAACACGACAAGCTACACACGGTATGCCCGAGAAGAATGGGGAAGATATTAATAAATACCGTGAAAATCTACAATGTAAATCAATACGATTTTAATGAGTTGCCGCAAATACTGCTCGGTTGAAGCACTCTTAGGAGTTCTGAGAACCGCTACTAAGTACTATTATTTTTCTCTTTACCTCTTGTCTATGACTTAAGAGTGTGCATACCGACATTTCAAAAATTTCTAAAAACGGGAGACCTGCTATTTCGACAACCGTTACTAAATATGCTTTGGAACAAATAAGGGTAGATGCATTGAACCTTTATTTAGGGAACACCCGTAAAAGAATTTTTATATCGTGTATAAATTTCTCAAAAAAAAATTACTTTTTTCCGAAAGACGGAAACTCGTTTCCCGAAAGTCGCGGAGAATTTTTTTTTTTGAACTGATAATATGCATCAAAATCTAGGGAATAACCGTAAAAGTTTTTTGACAGACGCAAAACTAACCCCAAAAATGGAAAAAACGCTATTTTTACCGTTTTATCATGCGATTGTCACTCGATTTTGAACCTTAATGCGGTGGGAAATGTCTGTGACGTCATTACTGGTGCCATGCCCTTAACTTAAAGGGCATCCAATCACCAACTGATTCAAGAATATGCGGGAACTGAATAATTTGATTACAGCAACTATCCGTAAATCGAATGTGAATATAAATGCATGAATATCGTGGGTCGCTTGTATTGTAGTACTACATATAATGATATGTTTGTATTCTTTGTATAATTCTGTGTTTAGAGGTGTTAATTTTGGTATAACTATGCTAATTGTGTAAAACTCTCAAATTAGTTGTTGTATGTAAAAAATGCCACCGGAACTATAATTATTTTGTTTTTAAGTCACTACATTATACCTTCAATTATTTTAATTAAAAAATATATAAAAAAGTAAATATGTTTAGTAAATCAAATGTTTTGTAAGAGGTAAATTATAGGTAGTATTCGCCATGGCCGCACTCAAGGGGGGGGGGGGGGGGGGGGAACCCCAAAGGGTTCAAATTTCCTCTTCGGAGGTTCCCCAAAATTTCTCAACCAACCCATCGCTTTATAGATAGGAGAAACGAATCATACTGTTACCACATCGTTTTTTCAAAATGTTAATGAATAATTATGATATATAAACAAAATGTTAATAGGCAATTTCTGCCAACCAACCACTTGTGACATTCATTTGAGATAAAAAATACATACATAATATGTCTAAGTGTATAAGAACGAAAGATAAAAAAAACAAATTAATAATGTTATGAATTTTAAATAATTATTGTGAAAATCCAATTAAATCAGAGTTGTTTCACATAAATAATTTCACCTGCGGCGCTATACTGATTAAAGTGAGGGTCTGTTCATAAAAAATAAACAGGACTTCAAACGATTCTGTTTTATCTACTTACCTTTTTATGTTTTATTACAAAATTATCACCTGCGGCGCTAGTCGTTTTTATCATGTTGTACCCATCAGAAATATATTCAGATGCGTTAGGTAGGTAGCTAGTAGTACTATTGAAAAACGTATGAGTACATGGTTGGCGCAGTTGGTTGAGGCGGCAGTCTCTCAAGCGGGAGGTGCCAGGTTCAAACCCCGGCGCTGGCGATGTATTCCACACTTTGCGATACAGGCTTTTAGCCTAGTGCAAGGTGTGCAGGAAAGTATTTGGGTTTGTGTATGCAAGCCCAGATCCTTTAAAAAAAAAAAAAAATACAACCAGATTCATCAATTTGCCCATAATTGAACTCTTTTCGCCTGCGGCGCTAATCTAATTGGGGTGAGGGTATGTTGACCAAATATAAATTGGACTTTCAAACTATTTTAATATTTACGTTCTTATGTTTTATGATTTTTTTTTTCAAAAACACATTTGGACCGTAGCTAAGGGCGATCGTGAAGTGTTTTGAATTCCGTATATTTGCGAACAACTTGCTTGAACTCGAAAAAGTTGTCCTGCGTTACAAACATAGGTACCCTATTTCCACCAGAATTATGTAGTAAGTTGATTATTCTTAACTAGGTTAAGGGCGAGTACTACTTATTATTAATTGTATTCTTGACATTGGCATTGAATATGCGTAGTGTTGAGTTAATGTGAGCATGAATGAATAAGTACAGTAGTTTAGCCCTGGGGCGGGAAATATTATACGTAGATATATTTTGTTCATACAATAGGAAGTTGAGATTACATAACAAATACAAAACCAGTTAAATTGTTTGAATTTGAACATATTAGTTTTAAAGAATATTTACTTGGTAATTGTGATTTATGACACACTAGTGCAGCGATTCTCAACCTCGGATCGCGACCCAAAATCGGGTCGCGAGAAATCCCCAAACGACTTTGAAGGAGAGGTAAAATTTCATCTTTCGATACATTTTTAATAAATTACATGCTTATGTTAAAAATTTCGCATGCGACGCTCTTTACACTGTATCTTTTTTCTATGAACACACAACGCGTCAACGCGTTCGGGTTGACTGTAAGATATTGGTTTTGCAATAAGTCCGCCTTTTGGCACACTATAATTGTCTTGTTTTTGTAACAATGCATATTTTCTCTGGCCAATAAAGATTTATTTATTTTATTTATTTATATAACCATGTTAATTACTTTATCAGTTTTTTCTAAAAAACTTTGCCTGCGGCGCTAACTTTATGGTGCATTTTTTATTGGATAAATAATTTATATTTGATACAACAATTTTTGAAAATTCGTGATGTTATAATATCATTTGAGTTACATATCGTTTACGTCGGGCCCGTTTTTTTTCATACTAAAATAGCATTCTCCTTTAGGTACATACCTACTTATTCACCTGTCAACACCTGGCCGCATTCATAGCACATTATTATCCACAACAAACTGATACCCGGATATAATAAAAGTCTTGTGGCTTCACACATCTAGATATTCGTAAAAATATCATAGACTCGCGGTTTGCATAGTTTTAAAAAAAAATCATTTTTTACCCATTTTCTCGCCACAGAGATGAGTGTGCCTTACTTATGGGTAGGGTTGCCAGATGTGCTGGACAAAAAAACCCGGACAACTTTTAATCCCCCTCTATAAGTTTTTCTTATAAAATTTTCGAACACGATTTTGTGCCACAGGCGGAATTTTCTCCGATGACGAGCTCTGCAAAGTGATATTTTCCCATATAAAAAAAATACCTATACGCAAGTAGTTCAAAATAATATCATATAGCGCCGTGCGCGAATTTTATTTTATGAAAAATGCTACGTAATTTAATACTCAATTTTTTACTAGGAGTTACGTATAAAAAGTATAAAAAATGAGAGCATGATGGAAATATAATTATGTTCGAAGCAGTGGCGTATATAGGATTTCATTTCGAGGGGGGGGGGGCCCGATCTAATATTTGACTTTTGGGGGGTGGAGGCAACAAAAAATTGAAGATAGACGTACAGTATCAAAATTATAGTAGCGCCGCAGGCAAAAATTTTTCGTGATTAAAGTGAAAAAGGTCGTCTTTTATGTTGATATTAATATTGTGTGTAGAAAAAACAAAGAAGAATAGCGCCGCAGGCGAAATTTTTTTGAATAATGGGTGAAGTGATGACCTTGAGTAACTTTCATGTTTTCAAAAAACGCTTTTTAAAGAATTGTTCAACGTTTCGGGGGGGGGGGGGGGGGGGGGGCGAGGGGGCCCGCCTATATACGCCACTGGTTCGAAGGCTTTCACGGCCGGAGTCACAGTTTTGTTTGTTTTCCGGGCTGTATGGCCGTGGTCGAAGGGGTTTCATTTTTGCACCCATGGGTTTCACTCATAATGCAAAATTGCACTCATGGGTGCAAAAATGAAACCCCTTCGACCACGGCCATACAGCCCGGAAAACAAACAAAAATGATGGAAATAATCAAGATTGTTTTCTCTTGAAGGACGTTATGAAAAATATGTAATTAAAAACTGTATACATAGGCTTGACCGGAGAGCCCTTTTTCCGGTTTTCAAAGATTTTTTCGACCGGGCAGACGTCCGGTCCAAAACCGGACATCTGGCAACCCTACTCATTGTCAATATGTATAGGTAACATATTGGTAAAAAGTATCGGTAGATAGAAAAACCAATTAGTCAAGTAATAAATAAGTATGCATAATTTTAGGTAAGTAAATATGACATAATATTAGCAAACATATGAAGGTCAAGATAGTAACCAAACGAGTGTAAATGCAAACATTATGTCGTCTGTGGGAAATCTCGTAACCCGAATCTCATAGAATTGCTTTGAAAATCTCATTTTTTGCAGGTTTGCCAGATTTCTTCAAAGTCAAATCGGGACAACCGAAAAATTACTAAACTTATTGGGGCCAAAAAATATAGTACCAAAAAAGTTCAGCAATTCGACATGAACTAGAAAACAAAACTGAAAACACCTGCAACATTATTGCGTGAGAATAAAATGAAATTCTCAATAATCCCAACCTCTTAAAACAAAATTAATTTCTCAAAACTTACTAAATTCTACATGCAATATCTGTGCATTGACCCATTGACATTACCTTGACTTTTTGCAACAGAAATATGTAAGTAGCGTGCAAAGAGACGGTCATCCAACATGAAGGAAAAAAAAAACAAATACTCGTAGGTATAAATACAGAATACCACATGTGAATACTATTATACACTATTATCAAACTAGCTTTATTGCCCGGCGTTGCCCGCCTTCTTTTGACTGAGCTAAAAGCATTGGGATCCAAATCCACCTGCTCGAGGGACTATATAACGCATAGGCGCCCGCAGGGGAAGGCATGAGGGGCTTTTGCCCCTCCTGGATTGATTGAAGATACTCAAATAATGTTACTTTTATTTTAAATCACATCATGTTAGCATAAAGAAAGTGCGGAGAGACAGAATGTTGGCCAGCCTGGAGTTCGTTCACCATACATTTGTATGGTAGCGTATTTACGCTACCGTAAATTAACACTACATTGCAGCATCATCCGTAAATCGGGTGCAAAGCCGTAATAAGTAAAGAAAGAAAGAAAAGAAAACATTACTAACCCATTCTAACCTAACATTACCCCCCCCCCCTTTAGAAAGTTTTCTGCGGGCGCCTGTAACATAACGTGCTCCTAATAACGACTCACGTACCTGTTTTTTCATATTTCTGTAAATATTGGGTCTGCCTTTCAAAATCTAATCTTGCGCTCTTTATGTCAGTGGAAGATAATATGAATTAAAAGAATATTCCTTCTAATTTTCACTTCTCTAGGATTAGCAGTTTGGGCTGCATGTTGATAAGTGAGTATGTCAGTCAGTCACTCATTAAGGCGCTCTCATATATCTAATTATAATAAAGGTTAACAACATATCGCTTTGATTACGAATTAATTCAATCATCCAATGCTACCATCATGTCGACCTTAGGTCAGATAAATAAACAAATAAAATGTATCTAAGTATACTAGGAAACAACATAATAAAATGGTTTGGGCATGTTGAGAGAATGAATAATAACAGGATGAAGAGAGATGGAGATATAAAAGAACTAATTAAAAGCGCGCTGAGAGTGATTTGGATCAACCATGTTGACTAGATCTTCAAAGCCTTGATTGGAACAAATCTGAGAGCACGCATGATAAATTCCACGAAGCAAGGTGTGTGTATAAGTATATAGGACGGTCTGATGTCCAGTCCTCTCTGACTAGCTCGCAAGGGGGGCAGCGGCGGCGTGGATAAATGGATAAAAAAATGTTACAACTATGTACCTACAATACTATGTGCGCAAGTATATGCGCACAACTATAAATATAGATCTGTTGTTGTATGATAAAATTCAGACTTTATACGTACCTAAGTAGATAGTTGCCTACTGCAATTAATTTTCTAGTCACCATGATAGTCAAAAGAATTTTATCAAATAATTGTTGAGCCCATGAACTTTTGAACGCGTGTTTTTCCAAGATTTTTATCTAGCATTACTATAAAAAAAAAATACCTGCTACATACTATCTTAATGGGTGATATGCTTTGAGTAAAAAACGTTCTATTATCTCTTCAACTAATATTTTTTTTTGTATGAGAGTGTAAGCGCAAAGCGAGAATAACATTAGAGACAAAACCGATTTTGGCTCCATCCTCAGCCCTCCCTCGTCCAGTGTTGAACATACGCCTCCCTTTCCGACTTCCACACTTCCTTGTCCATCGCCTTTCTGTGCCACTGCTGTCGTGCCACCTTCCTGGTGTCATCAGACCATCTCGCCTGTGGTCTGCCTGAATTTCTGTAGCCGATTCTCGGTCGCCATTTTAGGGTTCGCTTGGTCCATCTATATCATCCGTAGTTCTTATGATGTGACCAGCCCAATTACATTTCAATGATGCCGTTCCATGTGCCACGTCCGTGACCTTTGTCTTGACTCTGATCCACTCGTTTTCTGTCGCGCAAACTAATGTTAAGAAAAATAATAAAAATGAAAACAGAGAAAATTAAAAATTTTCGTTTTTTTTTAATTAAGTTAATATGAAGTAGGTACAAGAGATATTGTCCCAATCTGGCCCTCTTCTCCGACAACTTGATTTAAAAACTTGATCACCACATTCTGAAGCCTCATGTTTAAAGTCAGGAAGTCACAAAGCTTCATAACATTGGAGCCACCTTCATGGGCGTCGCCAGCCTCGGAGCTAAACAAATCTTTTTTTTTTTGTGAGACATACTGAAGAAGGTCGTGATGTGGTTTGTTTATTCGGGGTGACGCTGAATTCAGAGAGAGGTTTTGGTCGGAACATTTTTGCAAACGGTCGATTCCGTTAACTGAACTTCGGGACGTGTGTGGAGAGGCTAATACTTTGCACAATAATATATGTATGAAAAATGTTTTTTATAAAAAGTAATAAAAAATAGCTCCGCAGACAATTTTTTTTTAGAAACTGATGGATTTTCATACTAATTTTAGAAAATTTATGATATGATGAGAAAATATTTGGTAGCATTGTGGTTTTTTGTGAGGTTTTTTTCATTTAGTATGAAAAAATATATACCTATTTCAATCTATTGGGGGGGGATTTATTAATTCGACGTTACTCTCCGAAATTAAAAAAACATGTCCATACTTTTCCGATATCCATTAATTTCCTTTTAGCCCAAAATTCACAAGACATTCATCTATCAATCATGAAATGCATCCATCAAAATAATAGAAATTTTTAACACTTTCACATTCTTGTATTAATATGTTTTTCTTTATAAGTCTATTTGTAATCATCTTCACCTTTCATCTTATTATCAAAATTATTGTAATATTGCATTGATTTGATTTAATTGGCACAAATCACTCTTTACAGGTGGATTGCCTTAATGAATTGAATAAATCTACATCTATCTATGTACACTATTATAAAGAGGATAGTCATTTGTTTTTCTATGCAAGTCAATGGACGCTGAGAAAAGCATCCGATTATATCGTGTTATATATCAAAAGATGCGTTAATTTTTCCCGTGATATAGGCTATTTATATTTTCAATATATTAATCGACAACTTCAGAAAAAGGCTTTAAATGGTATCCATTTTAAATGAAATTCTACGATATATCGCCATCCCTCTTACTCATGTTTGTCCCTTTCTCTCTCGCGGAGTTAATACGAGAAGTTATGAGTGCTTACAAAACATCTTATTCGGTGGTGATTTTTGGAACTACAGTATATATTGTTTCTGTTTTAACCGCTACGAACGCCTCGGACAGTAACTAATATTTTTTGGTAAACTGCGCATAATCTTAAAAATGTCAAAAGTGTCAAAATAAAATGAAAACGGTTGATTTTGTCGTTTTTTTAACGCAAAATTGAACCATTTTTTTTTTATTAACAGCGATTATTTAAGGTATACTGCAAATTTGTTGAACTTTTTCTTTATTTTAGATGAATCAGAGTTCGATTTACTGTTCTAATTTAAGAGAATTGAGTCAAGTTCTGACATCATGTTTTTCATCAAAAGTCGCAATGACAGTCATTTTGTAGTAATTTAACATCTTAGCACATCTATTTCATGTTCCAGAGTAAAAAACCAACGTGCAAATATTGTATTTTAAAAGCCTTTTGAGTGTGATATAGATATTTGTTTGAAGACATTGACTCGAGCGGGGATTTAAATAGACATAAACGAATTCACGTTGGGGAAAAACCCTTTGAGTGTAATATTTGCATGCAGACATTTAGTTTGTCGTCTAAATTATATACCTAGGCATAAACGAATTCACACTGGCGAAAAACCTTTGAATGAAAAAAGTGAGGTAGTATGGGGGGTGCGAGCATATTAAACGGGTTCGATCCTCGATGCCGACCTACTCCACTTTACCACACAAGCTTTTCAAGCTTACTGTCAAGTGTACAAAGCTGTATTTGGGTTTATTTCGATAAATTCAAGATATATAACAAAAAAAAAAATACGGATTTACAGATGTTTGAGGCGTAGCAAAGCGCGCAGGGTACAGCTTGTAAATAAATAAATTGAATGTTATACATATGATGCAATATATGTAGATATATTATTAGCTATCAGAATAGCACGTTTCTTTGCCATAAAAGATAAGAAAAGATACCTAATATATTTTCAATACCACAAATAAGTATTTGTTTATTATTATCCTACCCTACCAGAGATTAACAAACTTTCTAACAAAATTTAAGATATGTGGGATAATTTAAGTGTGGGTCATTCGGCGGGTCCCAAAAGATTGGGCACTACACGTGTATACCTCGTCTCTGATGCCATGATTTTGATTTTCATTTCTGGCTAACTGCTATAACCCTCGTTTCCGATCACATGGTCTCTGGGGCGCACTCTACGGTTTTGCCTAACATAATTCCCTCCTAAGCTATCCACTTGAATCGCCATTGGGCAACGGGCAACCCCTGAATGACTGACTGTAAGAAGTGACATTTTAAAGATAGGTAGGTTTGAATTCAAAACGTTCCACTTAGTAGTGATTTTTGGAAATTTGGCCCCTAAAGGGGTGAAAAATAGGGTTGAAAGTTTTTTAGTGTAGATATACGAATATATCGATAACCAGACGTGGAACGAACTTGAGATTTGGCACATAGATTCTCCTATCGAAATTAGTAATAGGGTATTTGGCCGGTTTTCCAAATTTTTATTAAAAGGGATGAAAACGGACATCAATAAAGAGTTAATTTTTAAGTGTCTCTTAATAAGCTAAGAATTAATTTTCAGTGATATAAACCAGCGGACGCCGATGGTATATAGTGAGTTCAAAGTTCAATAAATGTATTTCATTGTCATATCGCCAGCCATGATGCTAGGGACGAGGGGGGGGGGGGAGAGGGGCACAAAAATTGATGCAGCACAGAAAATGCGCAAATAGACATAAATGTATGAAAAATAACGCCACATTTTGCAAAAATGTGAAAAATAACACCCCTTTTTGCAAAAAATAACACCGATATTTTCCAGTCCCTAGTGATGATAATGACTGTGTCCTTGCTTAAGACCTTGGTACCAATAATGACGTCACAGTCATTTCCCACGGCATTAAGGTTCAAAATCGCGTGAACAATCGCATGATAAAATGGTGAAATAGCGTTTTTTTTTTCATTTTTACACGCTTTTATTATATTTTGCACGGACTTTAACACGTCTATATGTATCGATGCGAATTTTAATAACTTCCTGACTACTTAGAGACCTGAAACTTTGCAACCGTACGCGCGTAAACTGGCTGACAATATATGTTATAAAAAATTGGATCATCCTCCAGAGACAAAAACGTTGTAAGGCGTTTCAGGGGATCCGAGGGTCCTGAGAAGTCATGCGTGGTATCGTATAAAAGGGCGTTGGAAAAGATATCCATATCGTTAGTCATATTTTGTCCAGCTCGACCAATCGGGAGACACCGAGGGGTCGAGAGGATCCAGTCACCGCATAGTGCCGTATTTGGTATCGTATGAAAGGGCGTTGGAAAATAAATTCAGATCTTAAGTCATATTTCGTCCAGCACAAACCATCGGGAAACAACGAGTGAAATACAATATCATCAAAGCAATTATAAATACTTAATAGCCAACTATACTATACGAGGGAATTGGCGAATTAAAAGTACCTACTAGTACATACATTGAAAAATATACATATATCTTTTCTTCGTTTTTCTCGAGTGTTCTGTGTGTATTTTGACGATGTTGTCGAGCTTTCGGCTCTTTTGCTTAAGCGATATTCAGGACTAATGTGACTGTAATGAATGCCTAAAACTGAAAAGGATAAAATAAAAAAATATTTAAAAAAAAAACTTTTAAAAGAAAACGCTTATGTTCAATGTGCACTAAAAAGAATAAAGTAATTCGAAAAAAAGCGTGGGGCTCCCTGTATTCATTTAATTGCTCATTATTCTGCAAAATAACGTCAAATATATGCTCCCTGTATAATATCATTCTTCCCCATAAGAAGCCCCCACGCTTTTTTTTCGAATTATTTTATTCTTTTTGGAGCACATTGAACATAAGCGTGTTCTTTTAAAAGTTTTTTTAATATATATATTTTTTGGGGTTTATTTTGCGTCTATGAAAAAACTTTTACGGTTATTTTTTAGATTTTAATGCATGTTATCAGTACAAAATAAATACTCCGCGACTTTCGGGAAACGAGTTTCTGTCTTTCGGAAAAAAGATCCGTGGTGTTATAAACAAATAATTGAGAAATCTTCCAACGCATTTACCCTATTTTGTTCCAAAGCATATTTAGTAACGGTTGTCGAGATATAGGATGTTTTTTTTTATAAGGCACACTTTTAAAATGAAATTAAGCGTATTAAAATTATGGTAATGTCCATAAAAATGGCTTCATTGGAAAGATGAAAGTTTACCATTTATGTTTCAATATGATTTCGGGCATATATGCGCGGGTGTTGCTTTCTAGGAGCCATTAATATTTAAAGTAGATATAAGGTCTCCCGTTTTCAGAATGTTTTGAAATGTCCTTCTTTCGTCTTTCGTCTCTTAAGGGCTTGGCACCAAGAAGGACGTCACAGTCATTTCCCACGGCATAAAGGTTTAAAATCGCGGAACAATCGCATGAAAAAATGGTAAAAATTGCGTTTTTTCCATTTATGGGCTTAATTAAAAAACTTTTACGGTCATTCCCTAAATTTTAATGCTTATTATCAGTACAAATTAATTTTACCCCGCGACTTTCGGGAAACAAGTTCCGTCTTTCGGAGAAAAGATCAGAGGTGTTTTTAAATATTTTTTTTGAGAAATCTATACAAGATATAAAAAATCTTTAACGGCTATTCCCTAGATAAATGTTCAATGCATCTACCTTATTTTGTTCCAAAGCACATTTAGTAACGGTTGTCGAGATATAAGGTCTCCCGTTTTTAGAAATTTTTGAAATGTCAGTATGCATACTCTTAATGCAAAACTTACACGTGTACATTGAATGTTTGAATATCGCTGTTTTTGCACACGCCTCACGCAATGCGTAAGCCTTGAGAAATTCATTGTGACTTATCACCAAGCGAGCAAATGAATTATCACCAAACAGAACTATCACTATCGTTTAACAATAAAAATATATATGTAAAGGAGGTATATGTTGAAATTAAAACCAAAACATGATATTAAATATGATAAAGATAATTTATTATTCAGATGGTTAGGTGCATTCAGAACATTAAAGGTCACACGTACATATGTACCCTAATAAAACGAATCAATGGGCTTTTTTAACGATTCACTATTCGACCCAAAAACAGGCGTATGCACTTATATGTGATTTCTTACAGGGAATATTTTTGATGGCAAATTCAAGCATTACATTTACCTAAAATATGATAAATATTTACTAAATAAAATAGAAAAGCCTTGGTTAACACTTACGAAAGAAAGGGTGACTGCAAAAATATGAGATTATGCTTTTTTAAGACATTCGAATTTGTCCCCGCATAATGAATCGTGTTGTTTTCTGAGGAGCTTCCAGCAACGCACACCAGGCGGCAGCACACACGTCAGGGTCTATTGTCAAAAATCATTTGATATTTCTACCTTATAGTACATCAGCTATTTCAATCATTAAAGTCCAAATTTCTTTCCACACGCAGCCCCTATTTTCCAACCCTCCAATTTCAGGAATATGGACTAAATTAAAATAGCCCAGTAGATCTATGATTCGTTAGTATGGAGACCCAACATTAAATCAGGTAGCCGTGAATTTTTGGTATGTTATGTAGGACAATAAGTTGCACAATTTTCCTCCGCCCCCTTATCCATCTTGAAAAAACCTTAAAAAATCGCCACTTTTTGTAAGTTCTATACGTTACTATAACTTCGTTTTTTTCGTGTTTTAGGTCAAAAACGTTATTTGCCGATTTGTACACCATAAAATTTTCTATAACTTCACTTCACAAATTTTTGCTCTTTAAAATAAATAACAACGGAGCTTTAAAGCTTCAAAAATTGGACAAAATTCAGTATTTTTAAAATTTAGAGTTTTTATCCAAGAACCATCACGTCATGGTTAACTCTAACCCAAAAATTCTTATAACATCTTATAGAGTATTTAATTTTCTTTAAAACGTGTGTATCAAAGTTCATATTATACTCAAAATAGCGGAGTGGGGACAGATTTAGAATAAAAAAGAAATAGTGATTTTTATGATTTTCCATACATTTTCTAATTCTACATATTTTTCGAAAATGTATGGGACTAGTTGTCTTTTTTACGTTTTAGTTTAATTTTGTCCATTATTGATAAGTTTTATGAGGAATGTTTTACCTTTTTGGAATCTACTAATATGACTGAAATTTGAGAATTCCTTAGAAACAAAAGCTCATTCTCCGGTTTTTTGTCCATAATGTGAATATTTAAAACAATAGGGACAATTATACTTAGACAAAAAAAGTAAATTTTATTATCTATGAACTACCTTAATAACCTTTTTTAGTTAAATAGACGATTCAGCAGCCAGAGTCCGTTAAAAATTGTCCATATCTTGAAAATATTCTAAAATCTCTACTTATTTGGTATACCGCCTGAAAATAAGAAACTATTGTTTTTTTAAGAAACGAAATGTGAAAATTCACTAAATTTCCTAGAAATTATGTCTCTTGCGTTTTTTCGCCCAGGCTAACGGGTTCGGTGTTAAAATGCATCGAAATTTGGTATAGGGTTTGGTATTTGGGTCAGAAAGGCGAGAGATAGAAAAAACTGGAAACAAATGGAAGAGGCCTATATCTAGCAGCGGAGGGACCAAGGCTGACGAAGAAGAGAAGGAGAAGATAATCTGTGGCTAGTAAAGATTTATTTAAGTATTTATTTAAGATAGAATTTGTTGTATCCAGGAAACTAAATGGAAGGGGTCAAAGTCGAGAGATATTGGAAATGGGTACAGAGTTGTGTACAATGGAGATCAGAGCAAACGAAATGGTGTTGGAATAGTCCTGGACGAGAATTTTAGTAATAGACTCATACACGTGGATAGAATAAGTGACCGATTGATGTCTGTCAAACTGGCATTGGAAAGTCAAGACCCCATAAACATAATATCCGCATATGCACCACAAACGGGATGCACAGAGCAGGAAAAGATCTCTTTCTGGGAAGACTTAGATGATTTAATTATAAAAATACCATCAAATGAAGCAAAGTACCTTGCCGGAGACCTGAATGGACATGTCGGTGAAATAAATGCAGACTACCGTTTGGTGCATGGGGGATATGGGTATGGTCACATAAACCTACAGGGAGAACAGATATTGGACTTTGCAATGGCGCACGACTTGGCAATAGTGAACACATTTTATAAAAAGAAAGATGACCACCTGATAACTTACAGAAGCGCAAATAATCGGTCGCAGATCGACTACATACTGTGCGACAGAAGGAACCTGAGAGGATCGAAGGATTGTAAGGTCATACCTGGTGAGCCTTTGACTTCTCAGCACAGACTCCTCGTCTCGGTCTTCTCACTGACCACACCAATAAAGAGAAGATTGAACCGAACGCCCAAGATCAAGTGGCATGAACTTAACAACGAAGCAAAGGGTAAACTGTTCATAGACGACATAACTAAATACCTGATAGATGACATGATCGAACAGAAGTCCGTTGACGAAATGTGGGATGGCTTCGAGAACAAGTGTAAGGAGGAGGCGAGGAAGATCTTTGGGATGTCCAAGGGCGGATTGAGCTCCTGTAAGGACACATCGTGGTGGAGCGATGAAGTCGGGGAGGTGCTTAAGGAAAAGAGACTGGCTTTTAAGACCTGGCAAAAATCGAACCTGGATGACGACAGAGAGAGATACAGAACATTGAAAGCCCTAGCCAAGAAGAAGGTAGCCATCGCAAAAGCAATGGCAAACCAATCGTTCTATGATAAACTAGAGAGTTCTACAAATGACAGAGACATATTCAAGCTTGCTAGATACCGGCACAATTCAACCAAGGACATAAAGACAAACAAATACATAAAAGACGAAAAGGGAAAACTGCTTACCGCCGATGCAGACATAAATACCAGATGGCAGCAATATTACTCCGAGCTGCTAAACGAAGAGTTCCCTAGTAGAAACTTAGAAACTCTGAAACCTACGATGGGTCCCATTCATGAAGTGTCCGAGTCTGAAGTTAGAATAGCGCTCTCCAATACGAAAAACAACAAGGCAACGGGCCCCGATGAAATATCGACAGATCTTCTTAAAAAACTCGGCCCAGTCGGTATTAAATGGCTCACAAGACTGTACAATCTCATTTTGAATGGTAGCGGGATTCCCAACTCCTGGAGACATAGTACACTGATCCCATTCTATAAGAATAAAGGAGATGTTAGTCAATGTGGTAATTACCGTGCAATAAAACTTACAGCCCACACATTTAAAATCTGGGAAAGAGTGGTTAACATGAGGCTGCAAAAGATACTCCAATTATCTCCCAATCAGTTTGGTTTTACAGCTGAAAGATCAACTACAGATCCAATACAGACTATAAGAATACTACTAGAGAAGAGTCGAATAAATAGGGATAATCTGCATATGGTGTTCATTGATTTAGAGAAAGCGTTCGACAGGGTCCCACGCAGACTAATATGGCATGCATCGAGAGCGCATGGTGTTCCCGAACAGTATATCGACCTCCTGAAGGACATGTATAGTGAATGTAACACCAGGGTCAGGGGTCCTGCGGGCTATAGCAAGGATTTCAAAGTAGGAGTCGGAGTCCATCAGGGTTCAGCACTGAGCCCCCTACTATTCAACATGGTGATGGACTACCTAACCAAAGATATCCAAAAACGACTACCGTGGTGCATGCTATACGCAGATGACGTCGTGTTGATAGATGGAGACCCCATGGCTCTGCAGGAGTCTCTGAATAGATGGGTGGCTGCTCTGGAGGACAACGGCCTGAGAATAAGCAGAACAAAGACCGAGTACATGCCATGCATTTTCGATGGGAGTACGGGCAGCTCCATCATATATATAGATGACACACCTCTTCCAACAGTTAACCAGTTCAAATACCTCGGATCCGTTGTGACACCAGATGCCTCCGTAGAAGCAGATGTAACACACCGCGTAAATACGGGCTGGATGAAGTGGAGAGCCCTAACGGGTGTTATGTGCGATCCAAAGATGCCCATAAAAACCAAGGGCAAAATATACAAAACAGCCGTCCGCCCGGCTATGCTCTACGGATCGGAATGCTGGGCCACTAAGAAAAAACATGAGCAGAAATTACATACAACAGAAATGAAGATGCTTAGGTGGTCCGGAGGTGTTACAAGGGAAGACAGAATTAAAAACGAATACATCCGGGGTAGTTTTGGGGTCGCGCCAATTCCGGAGAAATTAAAAGAAACAAGACTCCGATGGTACGGTCACGTGAGCAGACGTAACAACGATCACGTGGTAAAGCTCGCACTGGACATACCATCACAGTCCAGATCCAGAGGACGTCCACAAGCCACCTGGTGGACAAATATCGAAAAGGAGCTTAGGGACCAACAGCTTACTAGTGGGATGGCACAGGATCGTAAGGTCTGGCGACTACGTACCAGAAGGGCCGACCCCAGATAAACTGGGAAGAGGCAAGAAGAAGAATTTATTTAAGATAGACTAACATATATTTGACCCCACGTCGGTCGAGGAGTAGTGAAGTATAATTAAGTTAATAAAAATTTAAGACGTGTTAAGTTAACACTCTGTTGTGATTCTATATTTAATACTATACTTTACTATAGCATTATTATGCTAACGTATCTAAACTCTATCATAAAATATTGTGAAAAAGAAAAATATTTATTCCTTTGGTCCATCATACTTTTGTTGCGGGAGAGAAGAACTAGTCATTTGAAGAAAATCTTTAAAAAATCTCAGATTTTATAACTATACTTAGATTATTTTTCATAATTAATACATATGTCGAAAATTTCATCGATAAACTGGGATGTTATGTGTCGTCCATTTTTAGCAAACGTTATAACCACAAGTTCTCTAAAATAACTTTAGGTACTTTTTTTTCCAGTTTCAAGGTTATTGCACAAGACACTAATATATAAATCACATTATAAAAGGAAAACATTTGCCTGCTTAAAATAATATCTTTGTGAACTGTGAATAATATCTTGCATCAGGATGTCTGTCGACAGAGCAGAAATAATCAATGGACTACTCTGCAGACCTAACGAACCCGTCTATATGCCGTGGGGCAATAGGGCGAGGTACATGTTCGATGTTCCGGACAATTTCCTGACACCAAGACAAAAAACACTCAAGAGGAAGTTAATACAGAAATGGGATAAGAAAGGAACATATCACATACCAATCCCAAATGTGACCATTCCAGATTTAACTAAGGTACTGGAATTATCTCGTGATGCTACGTTTGCATAATTCTTAGAAAAACATCAAGAATATGCAGCTGAACTCGTTAAAATATTTATGGATCAAAAAACTAAGGATGATATGATTTCTGTGGCCGCTTACTGTCATGACCGAGTTAATCCATTTTTGTTCAACTACGCTCTATCCGTAGCTGTACTTCATAGGGAAGATACAAAGGATTTGCCGTTACCAAATTACTTTCAAGCTTTTCCAGGGAAGTTTTTGGGCGGTAATGCATTGAATAAGGCAAAGCAAGAGGCAACAGAAATTCCTAAAGATGTTCGACAGCCCATTATTATTCCACAAAATTTCACAGCAAACCTTCGTGAACCGGAACAACGATGCGCTTACTTCCGTGAGGATATTGGATTAAATTTACATCATTGGCACTGGCATCTGGTGTATCCCCCGAGAAGTGCCACTGCAGCTATTGTAGCTAAAGACAGAAGAGGAGAATTATTCTACTACATGCATCACCAAATGATCGCGAGATTCAATACTGAAAGATTCTGCAATGATTTGCCACGAGTAGGAACCCTCTCCAACTTCCGTGACATTGTTCCTGAAGCATATTTTTCCAAGTTAGTTACGGGTAATTCAAGTAGTGCATGGGCTCCAAGATTTGCTAACGTTTTCTTAAAGGACCTTGATCGTCCTGCTGATGGTATATCTTTAAAAATTGCTACTTTGGAAACCTGGGAGAAAAATATAAAAGAAGCTATTCAAAACAAGATGGCTAAGAGTCTAGATGGAAAAGATGTATCTCTTGCTGGTGATAATGGCATAGATATTTTGGGTGATATGGTGGAATCCTCAATTATTAGTATAAATCGTCGACTTTACGGAAATTATCACAATCAGGGTCACAACATAATGGCCTTTTGTCATGACCCTGACGGAAAATGGGAAGAAGGTGCAGCTGTAATTGGCGATCCGGCGACTTCAATGCGAGATCCCCTATTTTGGAGGTGGCATAATCATATTAACAACATATTCCTTTCACTGAAAGATCAATCTCCTTCGTATACCAAGGCAGCATTGACGTTTGATAATGTAAAAGTCACCGACTTTAAAGTAACCTCTACTGGAAAATCGGTAAACGAACTCAACACTTTCTGGCAACAGAGCATTGTGGACATTTCAGCTGGATTAGACTTTTCCCCTCTTGGTAAAACAAACATTCAATTTATTCATCTCAACCATGAAGCATTCACATACATCATTAACGTTGACAATACTTCCGACAGCCAACTTGTTGGAAATGCAAGAATATTTATGGCGTCTAAGTTTAAAGAAGGAGGAGCTGCAATGGATTTCGATGAACAAAGGAAATTCATGATTGAGTTGGATAAGTTCAGAGTAGATCTGAAGAAAGGAGCGAATGTCATAACTCGAAAGTCTACAGATTCTTCTGTTACTATTCCATATGAAAGGACATTCCGTAATTTGGAACGACCAAAGGATCCATCCCAAGTGTATGCATATAACTTCTGTGGGTGTGGTTGGCCACAGCACATGCTGATTCCAAAGGGAACAGAAAAGGGAGCTGAATTTGAAATGTTCGTTATGATTTCGGACTACAACGCTGATAAGGTCGTTCAGGATCTAACTGGACTATGCAATGATGCTGAAAGTTATTGTGGAGTTCAAGACAGGAAGTATCCGGATAAGAAATCTATGGGTTATCCATTTGATCGTAAAGGCGAATCTAATGTGACGAAGCTCTGTGACTTCCTGACTCCAAACATGAAGGTGCAGAATGTGGTGATTAAGTTTACAAATAAAATTGTTGGAGTTGAGCCTGCAGCACCAAATATATCTGTTGTTCCTGCTAAGGCATAACTTTGGATTTAATGATGATCTTGCTTTGAATGCTGAATTTTGGATTGGACAAATAAAGTTTTCAAATAAAGTGGTGAGAGACCATGTCCAAAATATCTGTCATTCCAGCTGCTAGGACTTATTATGTGACTTTTGCTTTGATTTTATGCTTTGTGCTAGTATCTTAAAAATCTATATTTTAATGTCGCAGAATATCTATTAAATAACAATATCTATGCTTTCTTTATAAAATACATTATCTTCGCTTTCATAAATTGCTGCATTTTTATTTATCCCCGATCTTTTTTATATTATAAACGGACGTCCCTAATCTTTATTTATATACTTCAGTGCCTGGCTGAATCACTGACCGACTGACATACTCACTCATCAACGCACAGCCCAAGTGGCTAATCCTAGAGAAGTGAATTTTTGAACACCTATAAATTTTAATTCGCAACCTTCCACTAAGGAGATTGATATGATTGGTTCAAGTTCCGCAATTAGCTGGCACCGACTATTGTGAAAAGTTAAAATAGTTCTATAATTTTTAAATATGACAATTAAAGAGTATGCATACCGACATTTCAAAAATTTCTAAAAACGGGAGACCATATATCTCGACAACCGTTACTAAATTTTCTTTGCAACAAAATAGAGTAGATGCATTTAAAATTTATCTAGGGAATAACCGTAAAAGTTTTTTTTGTATCTTGTATAGATTTCTCAAAAAAAATGTGAAAAACAGCTCTGATCTTTTTTCCGAAAGACGGAAACTCGTTTCCCGAAAGTCGCGGAGTAAAATTTTATTTTGTACTGATAATATATGCATAAAAATCTATGGAATAACCGTAAAAGTTTTTTAATAGACGCAAAATTAACCCCAAAAAATGGAAAAAACGGTATTTTTACCATTTTATTATGCGATTGTTCACGCGATTTTGAACCTTGAATGACTGTGACGTCATTTTTGGTACCAAGCCCTTTTAACTTTGCTTATTTTAGAAATAAAATCAAGCAGCGTTATTTTCATAGTTTCATTACTTATGCATAAAAATTTAATCCAACAAATTAAATTTGTGGAATAATATTAAAAAATCGCATTCGGTCCATCATACGGAAATGGACCACCTTGTGCGAGAGAGGCGGACTTTAAAAAAACAAGGTACCTAGCAGTGGCGATGGGTGGATTTCTGCAGAAGGGAGGCCGGGGCTAACATTTCTTATTGTATAACGTATAAGTAGACATTATTAAGTATACCTATCATTTTCCTTTGTCGAGTCCAAGTGCCTGCAAATGGCCTAGGGATGATTCAAAACAATAAACAATAAACAATATCCAAAAGGTAACTCGATGGGAATCGTGTTCTTCGGTAGCTTCGCGTCTAGTCATTTTCAATTTGTCCATGTTATTCTTCTTCTTCTTTGTCTTTTTATAGATCTGTCGATCTGTTCTGCTCAAATTACTCAGTCTCTTGCGATGAGGCCTTCCAGGTGGGCGCCGCCCGGACGGTAATTCCTTGGCAGTCTATTGCTGCTCATTCTGTTTATGTGATCCCTTCAGAATCTTCACCGGGATCTACTCCAGTGCACTATGTCTTGGATTTCGCACGTTTCCCTCATAAAGTCATTTCTCACCTGGTCCCGCAGAGTATTTCCCGTGATTGACCTGAGGACCCTCATCTCTGATGTTTTCAGGAGACTTATGCCCAATCCCACCGACTTCAACCTAGGAAGCAGACCCCTAAGGTTTTTCCATACAAAAACACAGATAATTTCAGTGATTTTATAATGATGTCTAAGTATAAATCCATACAAAATACAACATGCAGCTCTCCTTAGTTAGGTGCCCAAATATCTCCGCCCATAATCTCCCTGAAATAATAATTAACTGAAGATTAATAAACATAAACAAACATAATTTCGACCACTCGCAACATGAATTGACAACCACAAAGCATAATTAAGTTTATAGACTATACAGGGTGATTGGTTCCGCATGTCAGATATTTGGAGAGGTGATAGAGGATGAAAAAATATGAAAAAAAGTTAAGAGGATGCATATCCAAAAATCACCCATTTTGGAGATATGGCCTTTTGAAAATTGAGGACTATGAAAATTTCTCATTTTGGTTTTTTGCCAATGTCTCTCAAAGTACTGACTCGATTTTGACAAAATAAACCACAAATCATAGCAAACAATTTTGGCTTTCGATGAAGATCCTAATTTGTGAGTTTTGATTTTTTTGTGAGGCATAGTGAAGAAGGTCGTGATGTGCATTGGTTTGCTTGAAAAGATATGCATGAAAAATGTCTTTTATAAAAGAACCCATGAAAAATAACTGTATTTTGATGGATTTTTATGAAAATTTATGTTATGATGAGAAAACTTGTGGTAATAATGTGATTTTTTGTGAGATTTTATCATTTAGTATGAATAAATATATACTTATTCCAATCTATAGGGGGGGGGGGGGGGGCAGCTGCCCCATGAATAGGAGTATTTTATAATTCATTTAATTATTATCAGCTATAGCTAATTCATCATCAGATGATTAAGAAGAATTACTTATATTTAAATAAACAAAATCATTTCCATATCTCAAGTGTTTTTTAGCGTTAAAATATATTTATCTAAGATTTGCGTCACAATTTGAATTAATTCATATTTATTATTAATTGCCTGTGTTGCAGGGGAGTTGGGACAAACAATGACGAACGGATTTTTCTCAACGATTCTGTTTCAATAATATTCAGGCATTGTTGCATGTTTTATTTCGGATGAACCGTGTGTAGATTAACTTGATCGACGTTCCAAAAGGAAGACACCAGTAAGAGTTTCGAAACGTCGATTACAGTGGCGTAACTAGGGTGGGGCGGGGGGGGCGGTCCGCCCCGGGCGGCGTATTTCAGGGGGCGGCAAAATGGCACAACATATAAAAACCTCTTGATAAAACACACAAATTAAAAAAAAATCTCTGACTTTTTTAAAATTATTATAAAAATCTATTAAAGTACAATAATTTTCATAAATTTTTTTGCCTGCGGCGCTAATTAATCCTGTTCGCGTCTTAGGTACATATTATTTAAAGGTGCTCAAAAAAGTTAGATTTTCGATATTATTATTTATTCTATTTAAGGCCCTCCACTCGTTTGCGAGTGATCTTCGGCCGAATTGGAAGAAGAAAAAATACAAAGACAAAAGTGTATGAAATTTAAAAATATCTTATGCCTAAAATTTCGTTACTTCTTGCATGGTCGCTTCCCGTATACAATACCTCTAACCATATGTGTTACATACAATAGAACGATAACCCGGTTCATCATTTCACTCATTTGTCTAAAAAATTTCGCCTGCGGCGCTTTTTTTTTTTTTCTTTGCTTATATCCTTTTTTGTGATAGGTGCGTACTTATTTTCTATATTTTTATTTAAAGAAAGTGAAAAAACTACAACACGACCATCATTTCCATTTATTTTTATTTAAAAAAAAATCGCCTGCGGCGCTATTTATATGCTTTATTATGCCACGTATATACTAAAGTTTTTGTTGCTCTCGCCTAGCTTCAAAGCCGCAGACACCAATGGGTAGGTCTGTACTTGTATAGGTACTTCAGGGGTCAGGCGGGGCGGCATTTTCAGAGTCCGCCCCGGGCGGCACTAATGCTAGTTACGCCGCTGGTCGATTAAGTTCATCTTCACTAAAAAACAATCAACAATGTCAATCGCACACCGTAAAAATTAGATTAGAGTTTATTGAAAATTGTATTTGACTTTCTTGATAATCCTAAGACATTTAATAATTCACTGTACACTACAAGGGAGACCACCCACCTGCCGGGTGGATGGACGACATTAAGAAGTTTGCCGGACCCCAGTGAATGGCAATCGCACAGGAGAGGGAGAATTGGAGGAGAGGGGAGGCCTACGTCCTGCAGTGGGCAAACGCTGGCTAATGATGATATTTTTAAATTGATGTTTCTATCCAAACCTAACAAAATTTAAATTTTCGAAATTCATAGGAAATTTTACATATTTTCTAAGATAATAAAAAGATAACATTAAATTTATTTTATTTTATTTATTTATTTCATAAGTACAACACAGACACTGAATACACATAGAAATATAATGGACATGGAGTATTTATATAGTTCAAACAGCGACCTAATTAGTTTGTACAAGTTTAGTCAATATTATATCGTCAATAAGTAAGAAATTAAAAGCTAATCTACGATTAAATATAAACTTAAATAAGAAAGTCAAAAGGAGAGAACAAAAAAAAACAACAATCTAACCTAAAATTAATATGTCAAAATAAATTATAAAACTACTTACACAAATACATTAAAAAGAAAACAATGCACCAATCACTAGAAAGGAGGGAGAGGATAGTATGGGATAGGGAGAGGAAGTGTAGGATAAAGGGAAAATCATTTCAAATTTGCATATCACCCTGAAGAATACCAAATATTGTTCTTTTCAACTGGTACGGAGTGACGTTGAAGATGTCGACATCGCCAAACTTGTCGTTGAAATTCCTCATCGCTCTGTGTAGGGGGTTTCTCCAACCTGCATTAGTTAAGTGACGGATTTGATGAAAAAGTTTGTATGTTCGTCTATTGGATGGTATGTTTAAATTGACGTTAGCGAGTAAAGAGGGCGCGCCAATCTCGGCCACGCAAATTTTTCTAAGGACGCATGCATCAATGAGCTCGCTGTTGTTGATTGTTTTCGAGTTCTGGCATAAAATCGTCCAATAATGAAAATTTCAGCATTTTTGATAAATGATAAATGCGTAATCTTAAATCTATCTATAACAATTCACGAACAATGGCTTATGACCTGTAGGTAGTTATTTCGAATGCATAACAGGTATTCTTATTATATCTACATACATAAGTATTAGTCATAAGTTTTTCATTATACTCTTTTATAAATAGCCTAATTCTATTATGGAGAACAAAACAGTCAAACGTTGATAAGTTATTATTTAGCAATGACCTTTGTCATGTAGAGGGGGCAACGATAAGTCAATAATAAGAAGATATCCATCATGATGTAAAAAAATGTAGTTTACAATACAAACATGTGACGTCATAGGTTGCCTTTATCTTGCTTTATACCTAGCTGTAAAAATTGTTAAGGGGCCTATAAGCACTGAGCAAAAATCGTTCTATTTTTGCTTCAACTTTTTCAAATTTTGTATGAGAATGTTAGCGCTAAATAAGAATAACGTAAGCGACAATATGAATTTTACCTTTTAAAAAGAAACCTGGGAAGAAATTTAAAAATCGAAAACAGCCGATGTGTTAAGATTATAATTACCAGTATTTTAGCCAAAATATACTTTTATATCTGAAAAACTGAACGGAAAATCTTCAGATCCTGTAAATTTTTGGGTACTTATATGAATTTGTTTACACCACTTTTATTTTGACCAGAGTCAACATGTTTCGGGAACAATGTTCCCTTCTTCAGCACTTATACAAGAATATTTTTTAATTCAAGGAATTTCTAAAACAGCCGATCTGCAGTTCATACTTTCATCTATCACTGTCTTCAGTTTCAAGACGATTCCCTCAGTATTGGCTGAGTACAATTCAGGGCAGAAAAGCTAGTAAATAAATAAATAAGATTTTAGGAGCATTAATAAAAGACAGTTGTTTAAAAAAACAGTAGATGTATTTAATAAAAATATATTTACAGTAAAAAGTATACATCTCCATAAATTATGTAAATATATTATGCTTGAACTAACATTATTTTAAATATTACAAATATACAAATTAATGGTACTGAATTTTGTCATGATAAAACTAATAATTATACATACAGTCTTACAGTTCTTTTTAGGAGAAAGTGTCTCATTTATATTGCGTGTTTTTTTTTACCAAGATAGAACTTATGCACTGCAGGGTTAACTGTCAAATGAGCTGTCATACTGCACTCACTATTTGACATTTAGGTATATCAGTATACTTTGGCATATAATCATGAATAGACTGACACTTGAACGACGAGATGATTTGGTAGCGTTGTTCAGACGTCAGTCGATTCATAATGATTTGTCAAAGTATCATAAACGTCAAACGGTGAGTGTAAATTGAGAGTTCGTTTGACATTTAACTGTGTAGTATGTAAGCTCTATCTACAGTCTTAGAACTACTATTTTGTTTACTAGCAACCATGATATTTCTATTGAAATTATACAAGTGTTGCCATTATGTTTACCAAAAGGCTGCAGGTAGTGCCCCATCGAACATCATATCTTTCTTGACAGGCTGTATCAATCAATAAGTGCGATATGACAGCTCGTTTGACAGTTAACCCTGCGGTGCCTAAGTTCTATTTCACAAAAAAAAACATTCTTTACAAGGCAAACAATTTTACATGAGTACTACTAATACCAATCTGATGACAAATGACAGGGAATTTAGTAGAATAGACTCTGTGCTTATATGATATTTAATATTAACTCATTTTTAGTTGACTTTCTTGTTATTGTCATCTGGATAAAGCTCTCTCGCTGATTTCAAGCCAAAGAGCGTTTTGTTTCTAAGACTTGCTTTTGACTTTTTGAATAAGTCATCAGTACTATGAAGCCAGTCGAGAAGTCCAAACGTTCCGTAACATTGAGTGAATCTTAAAAAAAAAAGTAATAATCATCAGTAAACTGTTTGTGAAAAAAAAGTGTTTTTTAAGATCTAAATTTCTCCAACAGGTTAGACGTTTTTTTCATCATGACATTTCCTTGATACCTAAGTAAATAAATAAAGAAGTCTATGTATAAACGCAACAGAATATACCTACCTAAAGGGCGGATTTATCGCTTATTGGCGATTTTTGACAACAAACCATACATTGTAAAGTATCAAATGGAAATAATCAATTGTGTCAAAAGACGATACATAGAATGCATGTGCTTAAAGAAATACTTCACATGCCCTAAAGGGGACATTCAGAGTAAAAATCAGTACGAAACCTTGTCCCTTGTATGTTCGATCTTTTTCCAGGATGTTTTTTAAAAATCTAAATATTAGGTTCAAATTTATTAAGAAAACAGTTTTTTTTTCAAATGTCTGAGGAACTTCGACAAATATTTGGCTATAAAACGAGGAGGGAATTTGATTTAAAATTGATTATACTAACTTCAAATGGTGGAAATCGTGAAACTCCGGATTATTCAAGAATGGAATGTGATAGCCGGAATGATCGTTGAGTGTATTCATGATGACCATAGTCAACCAGAGCCAAGCCGTGAGGGCGTGACAGTTTGTGACAGCGATGCCAAGTAATACAGGAACAAGATTGGAGAGGATGTGCTCAATGGGATGACAGTACTCCGCAATGACTGCAATGGGTGCCGTCCATTCGTGGTGCTGCTTGTGTATGTGTTTGTATAGATATTTGTTGTGGAGCAATCTGAAAAATAGAGCAAAGCTCATAATTTATCTTAAAATTATAGCAAAGAGCAATCTGAAAAATAGAGCAAAATTAATTATTTATCTTAAAATTATAGAAAAGTTCAGTCTGAAAAATAGAGCAAAATTTAGGCTAAAAAATGTAGCAAAGTTCAATCTGAAAAATAGAGCAAAATTTAGTCTAAAAAATGTAGCAAAGTTCAATCTGAAAAATAGAGCAAAATTCGGTCTGAAAAATAGAGCAAAATTAATAAAATGTATTTGTTTAGAAATGTAAAATAATAATCAAAATCGAATAATCTTATTGGTACCGTTTAGCAATGCATATGTCCTCACGGGAACCTTTCATTGCAAAAACAGTAATAGTATAAATCAACAACTGGGCTCGTCAAACAGAAATAAAACAAGAACAGTCCCACCAATTTCCCATCGCCGACGACCCATACCAACGATAAAACAGGTGAGTTTTAAGCAAGACCCTGAATTCTTGGCTCACCTGACTCTGAGTGGAAGGGCTTTAGTGTGAGCTCATGTTTGGTATTGTATGAAAGGGCATTGAAAGAAATATCATTATTGAAAGTCAGATTTCATCTAGCTCAAGCCATCACGAGAAACCGAGTGATCGAGACGATCCAGTTATTTGGTGCCTCATGAAAGTGTTTTAATAGTAGAACTCATATCTTTTTTTTTTATAAAAAGCGTGTCATCATTTTTACCAACGTTTTCTGTTAACGGTTTTGTAGTTTTTTCCATTCATATTTTCTTTGTCCCTATTCTTTTGATTTTTTACTAATTTTAGTCATAGGGAAAGTTTTATGAATCTCGCGTAATTCCGATATATGAGTCACATTTGACACCATATTTTGTCACACTTTATGATCTTTGTTTAGATTATTCTGTAAATTATCCTCGTTAATCATTTGAATTGAATGAGTGCTCGTGCATTTTCGTCTCTGAATTCGAAAATTTATGGATTCGCGAAATTTTATTTGGATCTTAATAAATTAAGAGTAGGCACATTGACATTTCAAAAAATTTCAAAAAACGGGAGACCTTATTACTCGACAACCTTACTAAATATGCTTTGGAAAAAATAGGGTAGATACGTTGAACAATCTAGGGAATGACCGTAAAAGATTCTTTACATCTTGTCTAGATTTATAAGATATCTATTATTGAATATACGAGAATTAGGTACATTACATAGGAACATTATAACTTTTTTTACATATTGTATGAAGTCTAACCTCATTTTTAGAGCCCCCAAATCTCGGAAACATAAACATACAGTACTGCGCCCCCCTTGGACCACTCCACGCCCCCCAAGGGGGCTCGCCCAACAGGTTGGGAACCCGTACTCTAATATCATGAAAAAATCACGGGTATTTTTTAATTTTATGAGGCTTACCTGTGGAAGTAATAGAAACCAATTTCTGTGCAGAATATGTGAACCACGAAGTGGAAGACAAAGATGTGGAAATCTGGCAGAGGTCTTAGTGGAGGAAACCCTCGCTCTACCATCAGGGGATATAATGGAAAGCTCAGTGGAATGGCAACCAGAAACTGGTTAATCAACACTGTCTTGATTGCCTGAAAAAAAAAAACAAATGTTGATATACTCATTACTCGTAGATGTTGATATACTAAGAATTTACTATGTATGAAGTTTGTTATATATGTGATATTTTGCTATGTAAGATATTTGCTATGAATATATAAATGCAGGTTCCCTCCCCACACACGAGACTCTTGGGGAGGTATCTCGAAACCTGTATAGTATAAAGTATTTAATTTGTATATGTAAAATATTGAAGAATAATAAAAAGAACTTTGAAATTGATTTTGAATTGAATTGAATCGTATATAAAAAAAAACTGATAATATCCCGGGCGGTAAAATTGCCCCCACTATTTTTCGATCAAACCCTTCGGTTTGACAGCAAACTTTACATGTAGGGTTTTAGGGCTTGATCGTGTGTAGAAAATGATTTCTTCCGACGTTTCAGCGAACCTATTGCTGTCTTGGTCACGGATTTATAATTTACACACAACCGAACCCGAAAAATTTCCCTACATCCGAAGCCAGCGATAGTATAGTACAAGCCTACATCCTCGAATTCCATCACCACCATGATTGGTGACGTCACGTTGTATCGGTGACAAACACCTCGTCTCGGTGACAAACACTTGAACTACGGAATATTTTTTCCCATACAATTTTGATGGTGTAATCATCGTCAAATGTCAGTTGGGCATGGCCTCTATGAACAATATGGCGTCGGCCTCGCTACATTATGGACCATCGTGAAAACATACGGCAACTATTAGCAGACCTAACGACTGGCCTTAACCTAGGGAAATTTTGATGTGGCGTGACCTGCAGAAAAGCGAATCAGTAGCAGGTAGGTAATGTCAGAAGCAGGTAGGTAATGTTAGTGGCAGGTGGGTACTGTCAGAAACAGGTAGGTACTGTCAGTAGCAGGTAGGTTCTGACCCAATGACAAAATGAAACTGTTTATTAGCGGTGCAACCTAAAATATAATATGTGAATTTGTAATGAGCCAAAAGAATGCCTGACGTAACAATTAGGTATTACCCACAAACCTGTTTAAGTTTTGTCTTGTCAACTGGTTCATTGAATCCAGGCTGCACTTTATATTTCCTCAGGAAAGCTGGTTTACCTGTGACGTCCATGAGAGCGTACAGTGCTCCATATCCCCAATATACTCCAATGGTGATGGCATTCGGTATTATAATCCATATCGTGAAGGGATGTTCGCCTAGAAAAAGGAATCATTGTGAAATCAGCACAACATTAAGGTTGCATTCTCCGGGAATCAGTTTGACAAAGAGGAACTCTTAGACTAGATATTTTGAATAACGATAGAGCAGGATCTTGGCTAGGTCATATGCCATTAAAAATCGTATATAAATATGTATTTTACCTGTTATTGAAAGAATACTCTCCCATCTCCTTTCCACAAACTGTGAACATGTTGACCAAAAGCTTTGATAATATCTGTGAATGAAAAATAATACTACGTCACAAATTGCTTAGGTAGGTATCTACTTATGTATGCTGGTGAGACTTGGACGTGGCTGAAGAAGGACGAATCAGGTTAAATGCAGTGGAAATGAGGTCGTTAAGAAGAATGTATGGGAAAACGCTGAGAGATAAGAGAAGGTATGAGGTTATTTGGGAAATGAGTGACTGCAAGACTGGTGTTGTGACGAGAATGAAAGTGAATAAACGAAAACCGTTTGGGCATGTTGAGAAAATGAAGGATGACAAAAAAGATAAATTTGAGTGAGCGAAGAGGTGTGAGACTGACTTGATCATGTAGACCAGATCCTCGAGGATGGTCGCGTTTTGAGTAAGAGGAATCGTAGAGCGTGTATGAAAAATTGCATGAACGCGACGGAGGCTAGGAGTGTGCGTAAGGATAGGGCTGTCTGGCGCTCTGTCTTTTCTGCCCACCCTGCAAGGGACGCGGCGTGAGGGTATAGATAGATATATAGATCTACTATTTAATATTCATTTTGAGAGGTTAATATATTTTCATCTCTTTTGAACATCTTTTGAATCCGTGGAAAGTGATTGTGTTAGATTAGAACAAAAGTTCCACCAAATATATGTCTTCGAATAGTTTTACAAATATTTTGTTGCAATGACTTGCAAAAAAATGTGATTACAGGTTATCGTAAAGGTAAGGTCTAATGTTCGCTGATAAAATAAATAATTCTTCATTTCAGATATTAAAAATAAGGCTTGTCGATCATCATCTCAAATACTATTGTGATTTTTAAACAATGAAAAATAGATTATTGTAATTTAGGCCTCACACATCTGAACTAATCCTTCGATATCATATCGAGATGATGATCCCCCGTTTTCACCAACTTTTACCTAAGAAGGAGACCCCTAAGAAATTTCCATACAAAAACAGAGATAATATTCTATTTTTTGACACGCAGGCCTACCAACCACACCCTAATTCCATACAAAATGCAACACGCAACTCACCTAGCCTGGGCAGAGATATTTGGGCACCTAACGTAGGTGAGTTGCGTGTTGCATTTTGTATGGAATTAGGGTGTGGTTGGTAGGCCTGCGTGTCAAAAAATAGAATATTATCTCTGTTTTTGTATGGAAATTTCTTAGGGGTCTCCTTCTCAGGTAAAAGTTGGTGAAAACGGGGGGATATCTATCTAGAAGGTGATAACTAGAAGTAATGTATTCAGAGTGCTGTGATTTTTTTTTATTCAATAAAATGCATTAAAATCTAGTAAATGACCGTAAAAGTTTTATGAATGGAACGAAATTAACCCCATAAAGTAAAAACAGTCCATTTTTAACGTTTTTTTCATGCGATTTTAAACCTTTATGCCGCGGGAAATCACCGTCGCGTCATGGTTGGGGTCCGAGCCTAAGATGTTTTTGTTATTTGTAATCTTAATATATGGCTTATATCGACTAGAAACGTTCTCACGTACAATGTCAAAGTCTTAAAATTTGCAATTTTGCACATCATTAACATTTTATCACGAAAATTACAGCATTATGTCTAACGAACTACCGGAATTATCTCAAAATGTAGATAGTAGATTTTATAGTTAAATTTAGAATTATTTTTAACCGTGAAAACTTACAAAAATCAAATTTCTAACTGCTAGAGTCACTATAACATATGTATATTTATCAGTGTTTTAAGTCTTAGAATAATATCTTTAGTATAAGTTGAGTAATTTCTAGCAAAAATAGCATTTTTTTTAACTTTTTGGAGTATATTTCGCTTTATTCAAAAAACTTTTACGGTCATTCCCTAGATTTTAATGCATATTGTCAATACGAAAAATATATTTTCTTAGCCGCTTTCGGGAAAAAAAGTTACATGCCCAATCCCACCAACTTTTACCTAGGAAGGAGAGCCCTAAGGAATTTCCATACAAAAACAGGGATAATATTCTATTTATTGAATAAAGAACATCAGCGTGCCTCATGCACCACATCACATCTGTACATCACCACAGCCAAAGTCCATACGAGATGCAACATGCAGCTCACCTACTCTGGGCGAAGATATTTGGGCACCTAACGTAGGTGAGCTGCATGTTACATTTCATATGGATTTTGGTTGTGGGAGTGGGGCACTTTGGTGTTCTTTATTCAATAAATAGAATATTATCTCTGTTTTTGTATGGAAATTTCTTTGGGCTCTCCTTCATAGGTAAAAGTTGTTGGGATTGGGTAATAGTCTTTCAAAAAAAATTCAGTGGTGTTTTTTAACCTTTTTTTTGAGAAATCTATACAGTTCATTCCCTTTAATGTGACAGATTTAATGTATCTCCCCTATTTTGTTCATTGCATATTTAGTAAGACTTTCGAGATCTATAAGGTCTCATTTTTTTAATACCAATATTATACTCATAATGTCAATCAATTGGTCACTAACCAATATAACTAATGTATAGAATATTGAGGACTTACTGAATGATGAAGTTCCTTGTGTCTGGAATTCCAGCAATAATCAGAACTACAAGAAGTAGTGGTATATAAAACAGTGAACTATTCCCAGATTCTTCATTGTCTATCTTCGGTACATCACCATTTTCTGGAACAAATACATATCATCAATTATTTATCGTTATCACTTAACAATTATGTTGTCTCTCAACTAATGCACAGTGTAAGATGCGCATGCTGGACTTAACGACTAGCCATCAGTTGGTTTAGGTGATCAAAGGTGAGATTAGGTGAGTTAAGACTCTCGAGAAACGTTCACCATTCAGCACTTAACACAACTGTTTGTGCGTATTCTCACACATTCTTCAAAGAATATTATACTCTGAAAAATTCGTACCCTGGTTGGAATTCGAATCTACACCCCACGCTTGTGAAGCAAGGATTCTGCCCACTAATCTACGGGCCGTTTAAGGCTAACTGCGAAGAAAGTCAATTATAAAGGCCAACATTTCACTGCCATCTGTTGGGGAGATGAGAAAGTATTATAAATTATACCAAACATCCTTTGTAGTGAATAAGTAGAAACATTATGCTTTCCAGCATGCCCATTTTTCACTGTGCATTAGTTGAGAGACTAAATAATTGTTAAATGATAACTACGTTGTAGATAAACCCAGTCACACTAAAGAAATTTGCCCTTCTCTGTATATAAATAAGGGTGATATTATGTATCATGAACGGGGGGGGAGGGGGAGGTGCAGTCAGCCCCCCCCCCCCAGTATTCTTAGGTATCTTCTCGACTGATGGGTATACATATTTTATATGTCTCCAAAATCGAAAGAACACACAAAAATCACATTATTACCACGTCATTTTTCATCATATACATACCTTAATACCTATCTATAGTACCTATTATGAATTTTAAAAAATATAGAGAAAATTCAATAAACTGCAATTTAGTCTGTGGCCCTAATCATACCTGAAATTGTGGAACGTATTCGTTGTAACTTGTAACCTTATTTGGAAACAATCGTCCAGATCTATTTAGGACCTTCTTCGGTCCGTCTCAGAGAATAAATCGCCTGCGACGCTATTTTTTTTTTTTACCATATCATTATCAAAGAATATATTGATTTCGGGTAAAACAGTTCCAATATAATACATATAAGTAAATAAAATATAAAAAATATACACAACTTGTATATACAAATATACACAACACATAAAAATTTATAAAAAATATACACAACTTGTATATACAAATATACACAACACATAAAAATTTATAAAAAATATACAAATATACACAACTTGTATATACAAATATACACAACACATAAAAATTTATAAAAAATATACACAACTTGTATATACAAATATACACAACACATAAAAATTTATAAAAAATATACGCAACTTTTTATACTCACTTATTATATTGTTATTGAAGTTCACACCATTTCCATTTTCATGTGGTTTTCCATTCTGTAATTTAGCACCGTTTGAGACTTTTTTACTGCGCGCACTATTGGTCGACATTTTGCTTTAAAACATTTGAATTGATAAAATTCAAATATGGATTATGGAACAATATTGTATCTCTTTTGTTATCATTCAATTTTTTATTGACGTAAACAAATGAATGTCGTAGCGCGTACGGTACAAAGAATAAACATGTTAGCAATGAAATCGAAATGTACAATCAACCGTTTACATATGAGATTATAGCCTAAGTTCCGACCGCTCAAAATGTGACCTACATGTTTTTTGACCGTAATGTGATTTGAATAGCAAAAAATTCCAAACGGGAACACGCATTAACTTGTCGTATTGTTGTATTTCCTATGTTTTACTGTATTATTATAAATACATAAAAAATGAAAGTTTACACAGAGAGTCATATTCAAAATGATTGCAGGGTCGTCAATCAAAATATTACCGCGACTCCCCCTCCCTTCCCTCTGCTCCCCTGAATTAGTCTCCCTACGCGATTTGTTCTATACATTTTTTGTAGAGAATTTAGTAAGGTCATGGACCACTTTCCCATACATTATAACGCTCACAAAAAATAAAACACGAAAAACCGCGTAGGGGGACCATTTTGGGGCTACACGGCCCTATGACCCTATGTGTAAACTTTAATTGTTTAAATCACATTTCGATTAAAAAACAGATAGGTCACATTTTTAGCCGTCGGATCTCAGGCTATTATGCGTGTATGTAATTTTAACTCAGACAGTAGTGCCTAGTAGGTAGGTAATGACAATTTATTTGTTGTTTAGAAGATTTACATTTATTTAATTATGCAAATTTTATATATTCGCAAATTTATGAATGACATAATCTTACGAGTATGTCTGTTTATTGTGTATTTAATTTGTTCCTGATCTATCAAAAAACATATAAGTACCGACATTATTATCATAATTTGACTAGTTCATGGTTGGCGTGGAGTGTCTGTCTCCAAGCGGGAGGTACCGGGTTCAAATCTCGGAGCTGACGATGTATTCTACACTTCAAAATAAAAGCGTTTAGCTTAAGGGATTGGCACCAGGAATGACGTCACAGTCTTTTCCCACGGCATTAAGGTTAAAAATCGCGTGACAATGGCGTGATAAAACGGTAAAAATAGCGTTTTTTCCATTTTTTGGGGTTAATTTTGCGTCTATCAAAAAACTTTTACGGTTATTCCCTAGATTTTAATGCATATTATCAGTACAAAAAAAAACTACTCCGCGACTTTCGGGAAACGAGTTTCCGTCTTTCGGAAAAAAGATCAGAGGTGTTTTTAATATATTTTTTGAGAAATCTATACAAGATATAAAAAAATCTTTTACGGTTATTCCATAGATAAGGGTTCAATGCATCTACCCTATTTTGTTCCAAAGCATATTAACGGTTGTAGAGATAGAAGGTCTCCCGTTTTTAGAAATTAGTGAAATGACAGTATGCACACTCTTAATGTTAGTCCAAGAGCCCGCTGCTTAATTTATGACGTATCTGTTTTTTGATCGAAATGTGGTATAAATGATAGCTTACCAATAGGGTATAACAACGCACTAGGGTTGCCTATCAAAATCTTGCCGCAACCCCCCCTGCCCCCCCTGAAAAGGTCCCTCTTCGCGGTTTTTCGCTAAAACTACTAGTCCTACGAAAAAATTGACTGAACATTTTTTGTAGAGAATTTAGCAAGGATTATTTTTGTCCTTGACTACTTTCTCCTATCTCTAACCATATTCCTATAAAATGCGAAAAACCGCGAAGAGGGACCTTTTCGGGGGGGGGGGGGGCAGGGGGGGTTGCGGCAAGATTTTGATAGGCAACCCTAGTGCGTTGTTATACCCTATTGGTAAGCTATCATTTATACCACATTTCGATCAAAAAACAGATACGTCATAAATTAAGCAGCGGGCTCTCGGACTATGTGAAGTGATACATTAAAGTATTTGGGTTTGTGTATACTAGCCTAGCTCGTATTACAACTAGAAAATGATCTTAATGGATAGATCCTTGCTTGAACCCTACCAAAAACCACAGGACTCCCAAGAGGAGATGCCGGCTTCGAATCCCAGTGCCGTCGATACATGCGTTTTGCGTTACTTTGAAGCGCATACATTTACGGTAAGGAGAGAAAATTTTAGCTATAAAGTATTGCAATTCTGTATCTTGTGTATTATTTTTTATTCCGTTTTTATTTGTTTTTTTTTCTCACATATGTTTGTATGTATATATTTTCTGCTTCGTATATTCTTTTATTCAATTTCTTTTTTCTATTTTTTCCAATGTTTTTGTTCAATTTCTTTTTTTTTGTTTTTTCCTGGGGTTAACTGGAAGAAATAGCAGTTCTGCGATAAGTTCGCCCTAGTGAACAACGTTTTATAATCTGTACTATGTCCATTTTGTATATTTATATGTGTTTGTTGTTTACTTTAAGATTAAATAAAAAAAATAAAAATAAAAAAATCTATCAAAATAAGAACCGCGTTATTTGGTTTTATTGTATTTTTTATCTAAAACGCTGAGCAGATTAGCCTTGCGTATCATCACAACAACAGAATAATCTTATCTGCAATCAGCTATTTAAAATATTATCAGTAAAAATACTTCAACAAAGGTTTGCTCAACAAGTGAAAATCAATCGGTACTTTGGAGCCGAATATTGGAACAAAGCAACTGTGAATTGGCTAAAGAATTGAAAGCTGATGAAAGTTCATGCGTGGTCAGCGTGGTTCCTTTTGAAAAATTCACTGCATCTCTGTAATTTTTTAGATTTTTCAGTTTTTTTTTATTCTAAAACTATTTCAGTGCGTACATGCTAATTAAAATAAGATGTTCTTTTTTTAATTATCTCATACTGAAATAATTTTGAAAAGCACTTCTTTTAGTTAAAAATTAGACGTAAGTAGGTAGGTACTAATTTATGTCACAGGTACCACTTAAAATAATGAATTGGTTAGGTATGAAAATTTTCAGAACTAAAATACGAAAGTTTGCTTAGTATTAATCTCAAAGAAACAAACTAAAATAAAGTTAATATAACACAATAACAGAACAAAACAAAAACAAAACACCAACTTTTACTTTATATTATATTAACCGGTCGCGTCACAACACAACAATAAACATGTTTATTTTATGTTTACTTTTAATGTTATATAAATGTTTGTTATTTTTATTTAGATTTATAAAACTTTTTAGTGAATTTGTTTTATATTTTAATTAATGTAAACTTGCATAAATGTTGTTGTGATTGTATGAGTTCGTTTGTCCGATGCCTGAGTCAGATCAGATCAGAATAATGTTTGATTACAAATTACGAAAGTATGACCACTATGACCCAGTATGGTATAGGTACCTGGTACCTATATCCACCCACATGGGCGTCGCCAGCCTCGAAGCTAGCAGGGGGCAACAAATTTAAAAAAAAATGATATAGCATAAAAACGCGTAAATGTTGCCGTAGGCGACATTTTTTAGTGAGACATACTGAAGAAGGTCGTGATGTTGCTTGGTTCATTTGAAAATGTACGTATAATACTTTGCACAATAATATGTATGAAAAATGTTTTTTTTTTTTTATGAAAAGCAGTAAAAGCATAGCGCCGCAGGCAATTTTTTATGATACAACTGTATTTTAAAGGATTTTCATAATAATTCTAGAAAATTTGTGACATGATGAGAAAATATGTGGTTATAATGTGATTTTTTGTAAAGTTTTTTCATTTAGTATGAAAAAATATACACCTATTCTAATCTCTGGGGGGGAGGGGGGCAGCTGCCCCCCTGCCGACGCCCATGCTCACTCAATGTGCGATGTTATTATTCCACATTCATGGTGTGCGTATGTTTGTATTATGGTATGGTATATATGGCAATGGTAGCCATAATTGCTACTGTGTTATCAAGGTCTTCTCCGCAAAATTAATTGAAGAGGTCATTGCAAAAAGGGACTTAGCATACATTAACGCTATATTTGAATGAGTGTTTAGTCCTTCGCGTTAGCTCCTTTTTACATTGTCGTATTCCATTAGATGTGTTGATAAACAATGATACGACGATTTATAAACATGTTTAAGTAGGTACCTATACTATTTCTTGAATTGACTTTAAGAGTGTGCATACCGACATTTCAAAAATTTCTAAAAACGGGAGACCTTATATCTCGACAACCGTTACTATATTTGCTTTGGAACAAAAAAGGGTAGATGGAATGAACCTTTATCTAGGGAATAACCGTAAAAGATTTTTTATATCTTGTATAGATTTCCCAAAAAAAAAAAAAATTGAAAAACACCTCTGATCTTTTTTCCAAAGACGAAAACTCGTTTCCCGAAAGTCGCGGAGTAATTTTTTCCTTTGTACTGATAATATGCATTAAAATCTTGGGAATAACCGTAAAAGTTTTTTGATAGACGCAAAATTAACCCCAAAAAATGAAAAAAAACGCAATTTTTACCATTTTATCATGCGATTGTCACGCGATTTTGAACCTTAATGCCGTGGGAAAAGACTGTGACGTCATTGTTGATGCCAAGCCCTTAATTATGATTGACGTATGTGTATCTTTATATTTACATACTTTATTATTATTCATAGTATTTAAGTTTTTCTTTCTTTTTTCGGGTTGACCGTAAGATATTGCTTTTGCAATAAGTCCGCCTTTTGGCACACTGCATTGTCTCGTTTTTGTATCTATACATATTTACTGGCCAATAAAGATTTATTTATTTATTTATTTATGCATCATTTTTGTAACAAAACGTGCTCGCTGTCTGCATGTTCTGTTGGGAATATTTCGTTGATGCGAGTAAAACATAAAATTCAAATAAATGAGTGGTTCCTAATAGTCCGAGAGCCCGCTGCTTAATTTATGACGTATCTGTTTTTTGATCAAAATGTGGTACAAATAATAGCTTACCAATAGGGTATTACATCGCACTAGGGTTGCCTATCAAAATCTTGCCGCAACCCCCCCTGCTCTCCCCGAAAAGGTCCCTCTTCGCGGTTTTTCGCATTTTGTAGGAATATGGTAAGAGATAGAAGAAAGTAGTCAATGACAAAAATAATCCTTGCTAAATTCTCTACAAAAAATTTTAAGTCAATTTTTTCGTAGGACTAGTAGTTTACCCTACCGTACCCTTTCGTAGAACTAGCAGTTTACCCGGCCATTGCGGGTAAACTGCTAGTTCTACGAAAAAATTGACTTGACATTTTTTGTATAGAATTTAGTAAGGATTATTTTTGTCATTGACTACTTTCTCCTAACTCTTACCATATTCCTATAAAATACGAAAAACCGCGAAGAGGGACCTTTTCGGGGGGGGCAGGGGGGGTTGCGGCAAGATTTTGATAGGCAACCCTAGTGCGATGTAATACCCTATTGGTAAGCTATCATTTATACCACATTTAGATCAAAAAACAGATACGTCATAAATTAAGCAGCGTGCTCTTGGACTATAAGTAGTTCCGTGCCCTATTCATATACCTACTTACAGTTTTATTTGTAGCATTGGTAATCATTTAAGGCCCTATATGCTGTCATTAGGCTTCGGCGCCCTGAATTTTACTCGGCCAATACTGAGGGAATCGTCTTGAAACTGAAGACAGTGAAAGATGAAAGTATGGAATACAGATCGGTTGTTTGTAGAAGTACAGAATTTGGAAATTCCATGAATAAAAAAGTATTCCGAAAGTTCCCCTAAAATTTACGGGATCCGAAGATTTTCCGTTCAATTTTTCAGATATAGAAGTGTAATTTAGCCAAAATACTATCATTATACTATCATATCATTAACTTAACAAATTGGCTGTTTTAGATTTTTAAATTTCTTCCCAGGTTTCTTTTAAAAAGGTATAATTCACTTTGTCGCTAGCGTTATTCTTATTGAGCGCTATCATTCTCATACAAAATTTGAAAAAGTTGAAGCAAAAATAGAATGATTTTTGCTCAGTGCATATAAGCCCCAAAATTTTAAAGTCATAAAAATCAATAGTTTTTTAATGGGTTCTAGGTACATTTCAAAAGAACTTTAAAAGAAGAACGCATTTGATTTCGTTTTCACATTTTTTATTTAACTTTCTTGACAGTGCCATTAGTATCATTTGTTGTTTTGAACCCACTTGAGTCTAAAGCTTTCTTCGCCTTAAGTCCTCCTTATATTTCCTGAATAACTTATCCGTACCGTGAAGCCAGTCTAAAAATTCAGCCATGCCGAAACACTCCGTGGATCTGCAAGTTTAGAAGAAAAATTGTTTTATTAAGGGCTTGGTACCAAGAATAACGTCACGGTATTTTTTTTAAGGATCTGGGCTGCTTACACAAACCCAAATACTTTCCTGCACACCTTGCACTAGGCTAAAAGCCAGTATCGCAAAGTGTGGAATACATCGCCAGCGCCGGGGTTTGAACCTGGCACCTCCCGTTCGAGAGACTGCCGCCTCAACCAACTGCGCCAACCATGTACTCGTTTCCCACGACATTAGCGTTCAAAATCGCGAGAACAATCGCATGATAAAATGGTGAAAATAGTGTTTTTTTTTCCATTTTTTGGGGTTGATTTTGCGTCTATCAAAAAACTTTTACAGTTATTCCCTAGATTTTAATGCATATTTTCAGTACAAAAAAAATCATTCCACGACTTTCGGGAAACGAGTTACTGCCTTTCGGAAAAAAGATCAGAGATATTTTACCCATGTTTTTTGAGAAATCTATACAAGATATAAAAAAAAAATTACGATGATTCCCTAGATAAAGGTTCAATGTATCTACTCCATTTTTTTTCATTGCATATTTATAGTAAGGTTCTCGAGATCCAAGGTCTCTCATTTTTTCAATTTTTTTGAAATGTTAATATGCCTGCCTTTAAATAGAAAATATATATATATAGAAGGTAGGTAGGTATGTGTATACTGAACAGAAAAATACATTCTCAGATGGAAAAATAAATTAAATAGTTACTAACTTGAGGTGGTGAAAATCGTGAAATTCTGAGTTAATCAAGTATGGGAAATGGTATCCAGAATGTCCATTGACTACAGTGATCATATCCACAGTGAACCAAATCCAAGCAGTGATTGCGTGGCAGTGGAACAGTGCTATCCCAAGTCTGAGGTAAACATTGGATGAGGCATGCTCCAAGGGGTGAGTGTATATGGCTGCGAGTGCACTAGGAGACTTCCACTCATGGTGCTTCTTGTGAATGTATCTGTAGATGTATCTGTGGTGGAGGAATCTGGAAAAAGAAATAAATAATCTGTTTCTTGACAAAATGTAACAAAATCTAGACAAAATGTGACTAAAAATCTGAATTTCTTTTCCAAAGCCCTTTCATACGATACCACACTCGATCCCACACAATCCTTGGATCCCCTCATCATCATGGAATCTCCCAGGAAAAGCTTTTTCTCTGAAAACCGGCGACGTTAGGACACAGCTTATATTATCGCAAATGTTATTCTAAATTTTCGCAGCAATCCATCGTAAAATACGGGAGTTATGCGAACACTTAAAAAAATCAGACTTTACTTTATATATATATAGATAAATAAGATGAACAACAAAATACCTACTCACCTGTGTGAATAATAGACGAATATCTCAATTAAAATTATATTCACTACAATGTGCATCACAAATACATGGAAATCTGGTAGAGGCCTTAGGGCAGGGATTCCTGCCTTAGTGTGGAGCTTCAGTAGGTAGAATAGTAAACTCATAGGAATATTCACAACAATCTGGTTAAACAAAACTATCTTGAGGGCCTGAAATATAAATTACATTTCATTAGATTAAAGTAACGTTATCTGAAAACAATTAACAAGTTTATAACAAGCAAAATTTGAGATTTGCCTTTGTTCGTAAAACATGATCTATGAGTAAAATATTAACAAAAACACCCAAGTACCAAGGGTATAGTTTTGTTAATAAACAGATATCTCTTCATAAACCCTCATAATTTTTAGTTTTACATTCTTTAATTCTAACAAATTTAAAAGGGGCATCAAAGTATTGTTAAAAATATGCACATACTTGACGATAAAATTAAATTCCCAAGAGAAATCAGGGGCAGTTATGATAATTTAAACATAACACATGAGCTGATGCAAATTGAAGCCAATAAATTAGTGTAATTATACTGTCTTGTAACGAAATAAAATATATTAAAATCTCCATTGTTTTGATAACCTCACTAAGTCACTAACACTGCTTGCAAGGACAGAATTGGTTGAATAAAAGTTTGTATGAACACCATATTCCAACTAAACTGAACCGTAAATCCCTTTTATACGATGCTTACTCAACCAATTTAAGCGGTCTCTGTCACCATTACCCAACAGCTATCCGACTGAAAAGTTCCAAGCATCACGTTAATACGATGGTTATCCGACTGAATAGTCGTATAATCTGGGCCCTTTTCGCGTCGTATAGAAGTTATTCATGACTCTTAGCCTGGCCACACACGTCCCGAAGTTCAGTTCCGGAATCGACCGTTTTGCAAAAAAGTTCCGATCAAAACCTCTCTCTGAATTCAGCGTCACCCCGATTTTAAATTCAGAAAGAGGTTTTGGTCGGAACCTTTTTGCAAAACGGTCGATTCCGGAACTGAACTTCGGGACGTTTGTGGCCAGCCTTTTACGACTTCACTGGCGACGTTCTCGCGTCCGAATTTTGCTAGTTGGGATTAATATGGTTCCATCTGTGTGTAAAATATACGAGTGTCTGAAATTTTGATCCCATTTTTCTCAACATTTTGATCCTTTTATTCTCGGGTCCCGATTTTATTTTTTTGTAAACATAAGCTTTTCTACAATGGATATCAAGTACAGTATTCTCAATCGATATCGAAATATGAATTTTCTATAGAAACACAGTGTTGGTTCATACGTCAAATAGCAACCCAGTCTCCATTGACTCAGTTATTAACCTGTATAGCATTGCTGTATAGAATACCGGTATTTTAGGTTTCAGGTTAGATGTCCCGGCTTAAAGTCCAGGCCAATTGATATACTGGAATTGGTGAATGCCGAATGAATGAAGTGATCACATTAAACCAGCCATAAGCTTGAAGGAAAGATCATCCTTCGCTTTACATCGTTTAAGACACTGCTTCTTTCTTATTGTTTTCTTTTATCTTGTTGATTTTTTTCTAAAGTCTAAAGTCAAATGAAACTAAAGGACTGCAATTGATTTACATTAGTACGGGCTCTGCCTAGTTAGATAGATCTATGCATAATGCAAATTTTGTAGCTATTATTTCAATGTAGTACTTTTATTATTATTGTTACGAAAAAAGATTGACCTTTTTGAGTTTTGTTATGTCGAGTGGATCATTCTTCCCAGGTTGCAATTTATATTTCTTGAGGAACTCTGGTTTTCCAGTGATGTCCATGAGAGAGAACATGGTTCCATATGTCCAGTAGATACCAAGGGTAATCGCATTTGGTATTACAACCCATATGACGAATGGATCTTCACCTGTAAAATTCAATAAAGGCAAAATACTGCAGTATGATTTTTCTCTCACAAAATGTTGACTCGATTTTGATAAAACAAAATAAAAATCATAGTAAATATTTAATTCCTCATGCCTTCATCCACGTGCTCGCTGAACGTCGACAAGTTTTGTGTTTATGAGTAAAAAGGCATTAACTGTCGGTTACGTACACGAGCCAAGACAAACATGCCATCCACGCGGATTTTTATTCATGAACACAAAACTTGTTGACGCTCGCCAAACGTGTGGCGCCGACATTAGAATTTAGATAATTTGTGGCTTTTACAATCTTACATATTTCTATGAGCAGAAGGTCCACTCTATAGTTGCCAGATAGTAGTTGTTAATGCCTGTACCAAAGAGATTACATATTAAGTACTAGAGATCTGATTCTATGTATCTTCAATAGAACGGAAGTGACGCAATTTCACGCACGGCACTTTTTGGTATTTTAGAGTCGCAAAACTCACACTATTAACAAGATATCAATAATATTAAAGTGTTAACTGGAAGAAATCGCAGTTCTGCGATAAGTTCGCCCTAGTGAACAACGTTTTATAATCTGTAGGTACTATGTCCATTTTGTATATTTATATGTGTTTGTTGTTTACTTTAAGTTTAAATAAATAAATAAATAAAAAAATAAAAACTAAAACATCTTTAAAACTGTCGTTTTAGTCCTAAATAACGTTAAAACTAATACAGTTTTTAACTTGAGAGCAAAATTTCGAAACCGTTGTCCACAAACTGTCAAAATTTTCCATACGATTTGACAGTTTGTGGGCACTGGTTTTGTTACACTTCTAGCATTGAGTACTCTGTCTAGGTAGTACTTAATATATTATGTCGCTGGTCTGTACATACTCGTAAGGAGGTATGACAGATTTTCGAAGTCCGTTTTTAAGTATAGGATTCTTTACCTGTTATTGAAAGAACATAATCCCACCATCTCTCCACAACAAGAGAACACCTTGACCAGTAAGTTTGGGCATATCTGGAAATTCAATTTATCGTAATTTTAACATGATGGCGGATGTTTTAGCATGCAGGTATTGTAAGTTGACTGTATGACTTTTGCAATAAGTCCGCCTTTTTTAACTCTCTGTATATGTTTCTTTTGCCAATAAATATTTATTTATTTATTATTTTGCGGACAAATCTCTGCTGTTGGCGATTTTTTTATGGGAAGTATTGCCTTCTTCATGTCCACTTGTTCATCTTGTACTCGAAGAGAAAATAAATACATTTTGTTACACATACTCGTACATACCCAATGACAGAATTCCATGCATCTGGTATTCCAGCGACGATCGAAGCCAGAAGAACCAGTGCTATTATGTAAAGAATTGGTGATAGTCCAGGTCGTTGTTCATTGGTGCTGTATTCTAGAAACACATCAGAAGGATTAGAAAAGGTATAGTCACAATAGTCAAATGACCCGATCTCGAGTCCGATCTAATTTTAAGCCCAAAATCCCAAACATTTAGGTTGGTCCAATTCTGTACTCAACTAAATGGATTAAACTAAAAAAGACGTTCTTCTTTCATTTACGAGTATTTCATAGTAAAATTATATTTAAAACACAGCTACACATACTAAAATTGAATTTGGGTATATAGACCGTGACGTCATAGTTGGGCACCTAGTTTTAACATCACAAATATAAATTATAGCATTTGTTCACTAGGGCGAGTTATCGCAATGCTGTGATCTCTGCCAGCTAACCCCAATTGCTTAATATCGGTTGGAAAAGTTAGAGAATTGGCCGAATTATCTTGTTTTTTATTTATATGTATATGAAATATGTAAATGAAATACCTTAGCATTTAACACTTATATGTTATATATGTTATAGAGATGTAACTGGTTTTAAGTTTTATATTTGTAAGAAATATATTGTGACTTCCTTGGATAAGGACACTGAAGGAACGTAAATTAGGGGTGGGGTTTGCTGGGGGGCTTCCTTAAGTTAACCATGGGCCCACCTCTTAATAAGATTTGCCTAGAAGTGTGGGTAAAGAGGTCGCTATTAATGCGGGATGTGGAGGGCCTTAAGCCCGCGGGATTTTCCTTCAATGTATATTCATATGACAGTACTCGATTCGTATCTTGTTTTAATAAAATAAATGTTAGAACATAATTTTTACTAAGTTTCACACTATTTGCCCTCAGTTTTCCACTCTCCAACTGCACATCGCTTGATTTTTTTTCATTACGACCACTGTTGTTGATGTTCGACATTTTGTAACAACTTTCGAAACCTTTCAATCAATCTCTACGAACTATACTGTATGCTATATCCTTGATTTGCTTTTATCTCTCATTTTATCAATAGTTTTTGAGTAGGTACCTTCTTAAGAAGACACGTGTAAAATAGGTAGTCATCCAACTATTGTTTTTATTATTATAAAAATAAAACTATGATAAAACAATTATATATATAACTATAACTGATAGAGCATATAGGTACACCATAATAGACCCGATGCTGTTTTGCGTGATAAACAAACTAAAATCACTTATTTAATTGACATCGCTGTACCAAATATACTTAACGCTTTAAACACCAGTCGCAGAAAAAAAATAGTAAATATACAAAATTAGCAGGTGAAATAAAAAAATATTTGGCATTCTAGGTCGGTATATATAATCCCATTAGTATTATCAGCTACAGGTATAATACCATAATCGCTAATAAATAATTAAAAGAAATGATTTACCGGAAAATTTATACATAAAAATGCAGAAATCGGTAATGATTAATACTTGCAATATTGTAAGACGATTTCTAAATACTGATATTTAAGGCACAATGCATGTATTTTAGGCCCAGCGAGCCTAACCTTTGATATCCGGATAGGTTAATGTTTCCCAGTATTATCAATCATAAATGATATTTAATATTATTATGTAGACTCTTTCGGCTGATAAAACTGGGCAGTGTGTCTGCGTAAAATAATATATACAATTGTTTGTAATTCACTCCCCTGGCTTCGGAGCTATAGACGTCCATGGTTAAAGCACGTAGTTGTACATTGTACGATGCACTTTGTAGGGCGAGAATGGGGCGTCATTTTCAGAGACCGCCCCGGTGGCACGAACGCTTAGGGAACCTATATAAATGTAGGAAGACTAAACGGATAAAGCCATAGACAAAACTTTACCGCCGCCGTTTTCAAACCTAGCATTTCCGCTAGGTATATGCCATTTTTTCTCGATGTAATGTACGCTAATTTACCATTTAATTACATAGGTTTTATTCCAAAGGTAATTTGCACACTGATTATACATAATGAGTCGCAAAAATCACTTAAATATCACCAGGTTTCATGCAAATGTGGACAACCAATATGACACGCAATCATATGTTTGCATCGAAAATGGTGTCCACCATAGATTTGTCATAGATATAGAAGGGGCTCAGTGTTCAATCGATCTTCCCACCTTTATATACCTAGGTTCTTTACTAACGCTAGTTACGCCACCGGGATAAAGTCTTATTACTATTTCATTGGATAACTTTAGAACCAAGTAAGGAATTAAGCAATACCAACATCGCCAGGTTATAGTTTAACTGGTATTATATTTTATCGACAAGTAGATACCTATTGGTTTTAAGCAAAACTAGTATGCGCCGATTAATTAATCTGTTTTTTTAGGCAGATTAAGGTCATTTAGGTACTTGCCCTATTTATTAGAAGCGATGTTCTGCGATAAGTTCGCCTTAGTGAACAATGATTTATAATCTGTACTATGACCATTTTTTTATTTCTTGTTCAATTAAACATTAAATAAATAAATAAATAAAAAATAAAAAGATAGCCAAGTTTTTCATCTCACAAGGACGCTTAGAAAGACCCCTTTTAAGACAACAGAACAGTGCATGAGAAATGAGACGGGAAGAGGTAATAAGCAACGCCCTAAGTTTCTAGTGGCTGGGCCTTCCCTGAGTCAACAGTTTTAGAATTTTTTGTAAATAGTTTTAGAATTCATTTGTAAACCTAGTATTTAAGACTTGTACATATGTGGATGAATTATTAAGTCTCTTATTTGTAAGAGTGAATTGTAACCTCCTTATATAAGGACACTGATATAATTTAGGGGTGGGGTTTGCCGGGGGGCTTCCTTAAGGCTAACCCTGGGCCCACCCCTTAATAAGATTTGCCTAGAAGTGCGGTAAAGAGATCGCTATTTATGCGCCTGAGCTACCCGGGCATGTGGAGGCCTTAAGCCCGCGGGATTTTCCTTCCCTGAGTCAATGAGGAACGTTGGAGGCGCAGTAGTGCAGCAATTAATTTTTCTGTCTCTACCAAAGTCACGTTTTTTGAGACAACCCTAATCTGTAATTTTCTATGGAGTGGAACATTTTCGCACCGAATTATGAAAACAGGAGTTTGGTGCAAAATAGAAGGACAAGGTTTATCATTTCAGGAGTGGCACCATCTACTTTCAAACTCACGTGACATTGATCACGTGAAATCGTGCGGTACCATGTAACGATTACATCTCACTGTGAGATTCATGTGACATCTCTACAATATGGGGACAGTTTAATCCTATCTACTTAAAAAATGGGCGAAAATGAAAAAAAACTGCTTAATTTAATAGAAATAATAATTTATTATAAGTTTACATTTAAAAAAACAGATATGAAAATTAACATTAAAATTATAAATTACAAAACTACTTAGACGTTTTTTTATTTCACTTTCTTAGAATTATTGTCATCGGGATAGATTTCCCTCGCTGATTTGAAACCCAAAAGTCTTCTACTCCTTAAACCTTCCTTTGATTTTTTGAATAACTTATCTGTACTGTGAAGCCAGTCCAAGAATCCAGTCATTCCGAAACATTCCGTGAATCTGTAAAATACATTTATTTAAAATTTTGTTTACTGTAAAGTGATTCCACTGTATTCTCATCGAACATTTAAAATGGTCCCAGGAAGCTAATTAGCCCGAAAACTATTTTCCATATGCCTCAAACCAGAGAATCCCACTGTGGGGCATCACGCCTCAGAGGTGGGGCACCACGCTTCACGTCTCGTCATATGGGACACGTCTCATTAAAAAAAGAAATCGATTGGATATTACTAATAGAGGGGACTTAAAACTGAAATTAACCGAGTTAGATACAGACATAAAATTTGCAGCAAGCGTAAATGAATTTGTAAATAAATAAGGATTAGGCATCAACATTTTATTTTACTGAAATTTTCATATATATTTTTAATTTGAATTTTGTAATTATTTCAATTATAATATACGTTTTGAAAATTTACCTACTGTTTTATTAAAAAAGAGGTCGGTGGGGCATATGACTTTTGAAAAAACTGCGGTGGGGCATGGCATAAAGAAGGCTGGGAAACACTGCCCTAAACAAACACAAAACAGACGGGGAGAGTTATGTTGTAAGGCCGGGTTTCCACCTGCAAGAAAGCTTCTGCAAGAAGTGTCCGTCAGTCTGTCAGACAGACTAACGGACACTTCTTGCAGAAGTTTTCTCGCAGGTGGAAACCCGGCCTAAGAGCAGATGTGAGATATGCTGGACCCCAGCTTGCACGCTTATTGTGACTGGTAGCATCAGAACTTACTTTAAATGGTGATAATCGTGAAACTCTGGATTATTCCAAAACGGAATGTGGTATCCCGAATGGTTGTTGAGCGTGTTCATGATAACCAAAGTTAACCAAATCCAGGTGGTGATTGCATGACAGTTAGTGATAGTGGCGCCGAGCATAGCTGGAATGACGTTGGAGAAGATGTGTTCAATGGGATGACAGTACACTGCAATGACTGCAATGGGGGCCGTCCATTCGTGGTGCTTCTTGTGAAGGTGTTTGTAAATGTATTTGTGGTGAAGCAGTCTGGAAAACAAAATATCGTAAGTAAATATTTTATATCATGTGGGGAAATAGAATGTGTTATTATTGATAAACTTGCCTGTGGGCATAATAGAAGCCAATCTCAATGAAGATTACATTAACCAAAAAGTGGAAGATAAAAACATGAAGATCTGGTAGAGGTCTTAGTGGAGGTATCCCTCTTCGCAACTTCAGTGGATAAAACAGCAAAGTCAATGGAATCGAAACAAGAATCTGGTTGATCAAAACTGTCTTTATTGCCTGCAAAATTGATTAAAATTCGTTAGATTAACTTAAAAAAAAAACGAGGAGTTATTTTTTATTGAATCCAGAAGGCCTCTGTAGTGTAGATACCTGTTTGAATTTTGTCCTATCGACTGGATCATTTTCTCCAGGCTGCACTTTATATTTCCTCAGGAATTCAGGTTTTCCAGTCACATCCATGAGAGCGTACAACGCTCCGTATGTCCAATAAACCCCAAAGGTAATCACATTAGGCATAATACACCATATTACAAAAGGATGTTCACCTGAAAAATGAAAATGTAAATCGATGAAGGCGTTTCACATAAGGTACAAAAAATATGGGTAAAGAGTACAGCTATTTATATAAGACTATTTGAACTCTGAAGCAAGAGTTCTACTTCTACTTCATTCCCTGCTACAATTTCATTCAAATTCCTTCTTACCTTAAAGATATGGTAACTTGCAATGCCAAACCAAACAATACTAAAACATTGTATGAATGGGTAGAATCACAGAAAGATTCTGTGAATGACCAATGAGCATGTCAAAAAGGATGAACAATGAACAATTCCGAAATATTCTGTAAAAGGAAAGAGGTCTGCCTCTGGAGGACTGCTGAAGAAATGGATGGACAGTTTAGGAGTCATTTTCCAGCCCAGTACAGATCTGAGTATTAAGGACAATTCTCTTACCTGTTATTGAAAGAATACGCTCCCACCGTCCTTCCAAAAATTGGGAACACGTAGACCAGAATGTTTGAGCATATCTGAAAAATGAATTAAAAACTATGTTTACAAGATGATAGAGAATGAAAAAATATGAAAAAAAAGTATAAAGAATGCATGACTGAAAATCAACCGTTTTGGAGTTATGGCCTTTTGAAAATTTAAGAGTATGAATAGTTCCCATTTAGGTTTTTTGAAAATATCTCACAAACCACTGACGCGATTTTGACAAAGCAAACAAAAATCATAGTAAACATTTTGGGCTTTTTATAAAGACCTCCATTTGTGACTTTCGGCTTTGAATATGGCGAAATTTTAATTATCAAACATATCTTTTGTGTATGGGAAATTTTCATACTCTAAAATTTTCAAGAGGCCATAACTGCAAAACGGTTGGTTTTCGGTCATCCGTTCATCAAACTTTTTTTTTCTTTTTTTTCCATCCTCTATGTATAACCTCTCAAGAGATTTTACACACGAAAGGAAACAGGACTGTATTCGTATTGTAATTGATGGATGAATAATGGTATCTTAATCTTATTTTGATGCATTAGATACGTATTATGTATTGTTAATATAGCATATTATTGTTTCAAAAGTCAAAAATTCGTTTTGATAACAGACATAATCCATGACTATTCGCATCTGTATGATATCTGATAAAAAAAACTCAAATAATTCCAATTGTATTTATGTACTTACAGAATAGCGGAATTCCTGGCATCTGGTATTCCAGCGACAATCGCAGCTACAAGAACCAATGATATTATGTAAAGAACTCTTGATAGTCCAAATCTTTCTGTTTTCGTGTTATTTTCTAAAAAAACATACCTGTATAATTTTTTTTATACAAAGCCATTCGTGACGCTTCGTCATCTAAGGCCTGGTTTCCACCTGCAAGGAAACTTCTGCAAGTGTCCAACAGTCTGTCAGATAGTGTCAGATAGTGCACAACGAGTGTATGTAAGGTTTCCCACAATATACCCTACTTGCTAATGCGCCATAGTGGCAAAAAAGTGAAACAAACTATTCTGAATTAAAATGTAATGTTGTGTGTGTTTATCTACCAGCAGTTGCTCCGGTTCCATGTCAAAATCTCAAGTGACAAAATCTCACCTGTCAACAGGGTAACCTACTATTGACAGAATCGCAACTCAACACCGGGAAATCTGATGCCGTTGTTTTTTTTTTATTTGTTTTTGTGTGCAAAAAAAAAACAACCTAACGAACCTAACCCAACAATATTGAAATTGTCGGCAACAGGTTTTCCGGAGTTGAGTTGCGATTCTGTCAATGGTAGGTTACCCTTTTGACAGTTGAGATTTTGTCATTGTGAGTTTCTGTCTGGTTACCAGTTGCTCCTTGCCCCATTGTTGGAATAGGTATTTCGTGATGGTATAGTAGTACTCGTAGCAGGTACAGTCGAATTCGTATAAGAATGCGCCTAAAATTCAAATATTGTAGGGAACTTTGTTAAAAGGTATTTTTGTTAACAGTCATTTTATAAACTAAGGATAGAAATAAAATAATTCTTTTTATAAAAATTCACGAAATAATGACGTTTATTTGAATTCTCGGCGCATTCTTATAAGAATTCTACAAACATACCTATATCAAAACAATAGTAATCTATCCTAATCACTTTATTATCATTAGCAGATATATTTGTTATCTTGCCAATTGAACATAGTTTTAATATGATTACAATCACTTACCTAAAACACTGTGTTGTTTAATTATTTTCACACTATATCCATTCTCATGCCGTTTACCAATCTGCAACTTTGTACCGTTTGTTACATTTCTGTAACGAGCACTGTTATTGTTGTTGTTGGCCGACATTTTGATTTTAGAACAACATTTAAAACATTATAATTTGAAATAGGAATAATGTTTTGTTTTTATTGATGACAATGGACGAGCGTCGTAGCGTAGCTCCCAGCGGGTCACTAATGCCAACAAAATGATAAACAATAAATATAGGTATCTGGGTACCAAAGTATCATTTTCAGTGTTGTCAATTTTACAGATAAGGGTTTATATGCACTGAACAAAAATCGTTCTATTTATTACAAATTTTGTATGAGAATGTTAGCGCTTAATAAGAATAACGTAAGCGACAATGTGAATTATACCTGTTTAAAAGAAACCTGGGAAGAAATTTTTAAATATAAAACAGCCGATTTGTTAAGATTATAATTACTAGTATTTTGGTTAAATTATACTTTTGCATCTGAAAAGTTGAACGGAAAATCTTCAGACCCTGTAAATTTTAGGGGTGCTTTCGGCACACTTTTTTATTCAAGAAATTCCCAAATCCTGTAATTCTAGAACAGCCGATCTGTAGTCCATACTTTCATCTATCACTGTCTTCAGTTTCAAGACGATTCCCTCAGTATTGGCTATGTAAAATTCAGGGCGCCGAAGTCTATTGCAGCATATAGATAGGGCCTTAAGTATTTTATCAGAGTATTTATTCACCGACTTGTGCCCGACGAGATTGCGCCTGGATTTTATGCAACCATTTGAACCATAATTGCTTACAAGTACATTGTTGGTGCAGTTGGTTGAGGCGGCAGTCTCCCAAGGGGCAGGTGTCAGGTTCAAACCCCCGCGCTTGAGATGTATTCCACACTTTGCGATACAGGCTTTTAGTCTAGTGCAAGGCGTGCAGGAAAGTATTTGGGTTTTTGTATACAAGCCTAGATCCTTTAATAAAAAAACTTAAATTGTATATGGAGAATCTTGGTTCTTATTTTTTTACGATCGGATACCTTCTTGTACACTTCTGTCGTCCTAAGCAAGAACCGCGTATAGACAAAACAGTTCAAATGGAAATAGGTAATCGCGGCAAAATTCCTAGTAAAAATCGCATATATAATTCCATATGTTGGCATGGAATAGGGGCCAAGGCCATTGTTAAGGAAATCCTTAACCCGGCCGAAGACGGTTTCAGGGCCGTAAGTGTTAGGAAGGCCCACAATGCGGCGATTGTAGTGGAGACCTCTACGAAGGAAGGGGCCAAGGCTATCTTGGCCTCCACAAAACTCAAGGCTAAAGGCCTCACTGTGGCAGAACCCGTTGGTCGCTGGCCAAGGATTGTGGTGCACGATGTCCCACGGGACCTGACGGACGAGGTTCTCCTGAAGGAGATTTTCGTTGGAAACGTAGAGGGGAAAATGAGTGAGGCGAACTTCAGGGATTCCTGCAAAAGGGTGGCGAAGTTCGGACCAAGGGACAGGTCACACGTCGGGTCCATCCTCGCATGCACCGGTGCCGTGAGGAAGATTCTGCTAGAACAGCGGATCGTTTACGTGGGCTGGAGTTCCTGCAAAGTTAGGGACTTCATTGGAGCAACGAGGTGCCATAAGTGCCAACTTTATGGACACATACAGGCGCGTTGTGAAGCGAAGGCTCCTATGTGTGCACGTTGCGCCAAGGAGGGCCACCTGGAGAGCGAGTGTTTGACTCCTCCCAGTGAAAAGCGGGTGTGCGCGTCGTGCGCCCGTTTCAAAAAGAAGGGTGGCCATCCCACAGGGGATAGGGATTGCCCAGTGCACAGGGCTGCAGTGGAGAGGATGGTGGCATTGACGAGTTACAATGGCTAGTTACGTCGGCGTCACGCTTGGCCAGGTGAATCTCGGCCGTTCAAGTGCATCAGCCATCGACCTGACGAGATTCATGGCCCGGAGCTCTATTCCGATGGTGTCAGTTCAGGAGCAGTATTTTACCAGGAGGATATTGGAGGACGCAGGTCTTCCACTGTCGGTGGTGGAGAGTGGGGAGCGGCCTATGGCCGGTTTCCTTTTTGACCACTCCAGGGTGCGACCGCTGCTCCTGGAAGGGCTTTCGGATGAGTTTCGCTGCTGTGTCTCCGTCAGGATTGGTGGTTGCGAGATTTATTTCATCAGCGTATACTTCAAATACTCGGATCCCGTGGGTCCTCACCTTAGGGGTCTGGGGGTCGCCCTGGAGGCTTTGCGGGGGAGACCAGTGGTTGTGGCGGGTGACTTCAATGCGCGTTCTCCTTTATGGTACGACAGACCGGGTACTGATCGCGTAGGGAGTGGGGGCCCGGTGGCGGATTTTATATCTTCCCGCGGGCTCACTCTTCTTAATTGCGCTGGGCAACCTGCTACGTTTGCGGGACCGATGGGAGAGAGTTGCATTGATTTGACCCTCTGCACGGAATCACTGGTCTCAACGCTCTCTAATTGGAGAGTTCTGAGTGGGGCCATCTCGTGCCACCACAGACTGATCACCTGGTCGGTCGGTGGCCAGTTCGATGTGGACCCGGTCGGGCTGTGGAGCTTTCGGGGGGGCAAAGTTAATTGGGAGCTCTTTGGATTCACTTTGAAAGAGGAATTGATTGAATATGAAGACTGGATGAATGACGGTGCTGAATTAGCTGGGGAACGGTTCAATGATGCTGTGGTCAATACAGCTTCAATGGTGTTGGGGAGATGCAGGCCTGGGGGAGGTCGTGCCGCCTATTGGTGGACACCAGAACTCACGGTCTTGAAGAGGCAGTTCAAGGCTGCCGAACGTGCTTTTGGCCCTGTTAGAAGGGGTGACATTCCACGGGACTCTTACTACGGAGCACTCCTAATGGAAAGGCTTCGTAGAACTAGAGGCTCCTACCATACAGCTATGAGGCGAGCAAAGTCTTCAGCTTGGAAGGAGTGGATCACCGAGATAGGAAATTCTGACCCCTGGTCTGTGAGTCGTACGGCGACTAAGACCAGGAGATCTGCGGATCATTATCTTACCAGCATTGTGGCTGGCGGTAATGAGACTACGTGCATTGACGACACGTTGAGGGCCTTGTTAAATGGTTTGGTGCCTCTTGACTCACGGTCGAGAGATACACCTCATCATAGTCAGTTGCGGATCCTGTCTCGTCACCCTCCGACTGGTAACATGGGTGAGGTTTTGCCAGCTACCGAGTCGGAATTGGGGATAATCGTCAAGAATTTAGGACCCAGAAAAGCTCCTGGCATTGACAGGATCAATGGTGCGGTAGTGAAGAATGTTTGGAAATTCTGTCCGGCGGAGTTTTTAGGACTGATGAATCTGTGTTTGCGGGAGGGGGTCTTTCCCAAAGTATGGAAGAAGGGTTTGCTCAAGATAATCCCTAAGGGCAATGATAAGCCACTGTCCGACCTCAAAGCGTACAGGCCGATTACGCTGCTGCCTTCCTTTGGCAAGGTCCTTGAGATCTTGGTTAGGAACCGGCTGGGGGCGGCCTTGTCGCCCGGTAGCTCTCGACAATTCGGCTTTAGTCGGGGATTATCTACCGAGCATGCTATTACTGAATGTATCCGCTGGAAGGATAATTGTGAGGAAAATATGTTCTCGGAGTCTTTCTGGACATAGCTGGGGCTTTCGACAATGCTTGGTGGCCACTCATACTGGCCAAGCTGAAGCTACGGGGCTGCCCCGGCTGGTTGCACACCGTTGTGTGCAGCTACTTCAGCTCCCGGTCGGTGGTCATTGCGCATGCGGGACACATCGTGGAAAGAGAAGTTGACATGGGATGTCCGCAGGGCTCGGTCCTAGGACCGTTTCTGTGGAACGTCCTGTTTGATGACCTGCTGAGACTGATTCTTCCTTCGGGCACAACGACGATTGCATACGCGGATGACGCTCTTCTCTTGATAGGCGGAAACTCAAGAGCGCAGATTGAAAGTAAATTTGTTGACTCGATCACCATAATATTAGACTGGGGTAAAAGGAATAGGCTTACCTTCTCGCCGAGCAAGACCTCAGCCATGTGGATGAGGGGGAGACTGAGTCGAGCGAGGAATCCGGTTTTGCGGATGGAGGGGTATCCCGTCAGGGTTTACGACGAAGTCCGCTATCTGGGTGTCTTGCTTGACAGGGATTTCTCCTTTCTGCCCCATGTGAGGTTCTCGGCGGAAAAAGCAGCTGCCTTGTTTATGGCACTGCGCAGAATCAGCAGGAGTACATGGGGACTGCGCACGGGTACTGTGAGGGCCATCTATAAGGCTACGTACGTTGCTCGAGTGACGTATGCGGCTGGGGTGTGGTCGCATAGGCTCGACGTGGGATACGTTGCTCTGGCGGTTCTGAGGGGGCAACGCCTTCCTTTACTTGCGGTCACGGGTGCCTATCGGACGGCAGCTAGCGACGGCCTCCCGGTTATCGCTGGTGTTTTGCCTGCCGATCTTGAGGTATTGGACTTTGTTGCCCGGAGGAGGATCAAGACCAATGGGTCTGCAGAACACCTCGGCATATCCGTACAAGCGGAACCCGGGGTGAGAGGATTGAATAGGGCAATCAGCGCCATACGTGATAGGACGATGGAAGTGTGGCAAGAGAGGTGGGATGCGGGGAGGACTGCTAGGAGCGTCTACAGTTTCTTCCCTGTTGTTAGTGAGAGGATGAAAAGAGGATCCCTAGCACTAAGCCACCATGCGGTGCAGTTAGTGACGGGACACGGTGAGCTGAAGGGCAAACTCTTTGAGTTGGGCCTAGCAGCGGATCCGTGGTGTGCTTGTGGCACGGTTGTGCAGAGTGCGGGGCATATCCTGTGGGAGTGCCCTTTGATGACGGATGCGAGGGATGATATGATTATGGGAATGAGTGAGGACACTCCCCGACCCATTTGGTACGGGGAGGTGATGATGAATGGTCGCAATGTGGCTAAATTTGAGGAATTTGTTGGTGTGTGGGTGTCGCGCTGGGGTCTGCTCCGAGGATCGGGCTCATCCCCGGTTTGAGGGGTGCCTCAGCTAGGTACCTAAGTTGGTCAAGTCGTGCGTCGTCGATAGTCGTGAACTCGTCTGTGTTTCGTATCGTCCTTTCTCCTTGGTGGAGGTTTGGGTGGGTTTATTTTATTTGTCCCATGCGGGGAGGTTTGTTTGTTTTGATCCACACAATCGCCGGGTTGTGGCGCCTGGCGCCACGGCATTGAAACCAGTCTTTTTAGTCAAGTCCTCAGGGTCCTTTATTTTTGCTGCCCCTGGCTCGGTCGAATAGTTTTGTAATTAGTCTAAGTTATTATGTAATGTAGCTCATTATTTGTTATCATCCTTGTAGCAGGGATATTGAAGGTGTCATTCCGGACGGTGTTGCTGGGGGGTGCCCTCCTGGCTAACCCTGGGGCCGTCTGAGTAACTTTGGGCTGTAAGTGCGAATAAAAAGGCGCCTAACTGGCGCCTGTGTTATTCGGGTGTGAGGAGGGACCTTGAATATATGGAATAGGGGCTTATGGAAACTTTGGTTTTTTGTGATTGAAACAGAGGATCTAAGGTTGAGATACCCATTTTGATAAAAAAAAAGGGCTAAAGCTGGCGAATGCGCGGTTTTTGCTTTGATTTCTCGTCAAATAGATGTGCCAAAACATTCGGGACTATGCCAAAAGGGTATTTTCATTTGAAAGTCGTTTGTTAAATTATGACTTCATTATTTTAACTTTTTAATAAAAATTCACGAAATAGTGCAAATGATTAATATTTTCGTGGCGTTCGGGGAGTTGATTAATATTTTTTGTGGAAATTGAAGGATTTGGGTTGAATGAAAACCGCAGAAAATATACATAGCCTACCGAGATATATTTTGCTATAAAAAATGTAAAAATATATATTAATTAATAAGTTAAGCTGCACATAATAGGTCCCATTCCTATTCTGTAACTATTTAAGTGCGTACTTACTTTAGTATATAGTCTTAATTTAAATAGTCTTAATTTAAATAGTCTTAATTTACTAATAATTAATTTAATAATAGTCTTAATTTAGTAAATAGTCTTAATTTACTTACGTCTTAATTTATTAAGACGTTGTTTATTTCATAGTAAAATAAATTTACAACACACATATTATTCGAAGAGTTAGAGAATTCAAGTAAAATTGCCTCAAGTAGTTTTATCATCGTCTGGATAAAGTTCCCTGGCAGATTTGAACCCGAACAGGATCCGGTGCCTGAGGCTTTGCTTCGACTTTCTGAATAATGAACTTGTGTCATGCAACCAGTCTAAAAGTCCAAAGGTACCGAAGCACTGAGTGAACCTGGAAAATTATTAATATTAAGAGTATGATATTCAGTGGCGGATCCAGGATTTAATTTGGGGGGGGGGGGGGCTGAATGTCGTCATATGGTTTTGGGGGGCTGAAATCCCTAGATTTGTTGTATATAAAGTACTGTCACTCATGGTTTTGGGGGGGGGGCTTCAGCCCCCTAGCCCCTCCTCTGGATCCGCTAGTGTGCGTATTGACATTTCAAAAATTTCTAAAAACAGTTGATCTTAGATCTCGACAACCGTTACTAAATATGCTTTGGAAAAATAGAGTGGACGCTTTGAACCTTTATCTAAGGAATGACCGTTAAAGATTTTTTATATCTTGTATAGATTTCTCAAAACAAAAATGTGAAAAACTCCTCTGATCTTTTTTTTCCAAAAGACAGAAACTCGTTTCCCGAAAGCCGCTTTTTTGTATTGATAATGTGCATTAAAATCTATAGGGAAAAACCGTAAAAGTTTTTTGATTGAAGCGAAATTTACTCAAAAAATGGTAATAACACTATTTTTACATTTTATCGTGCAATTGTTCATTCGATTTTGAACCTTGACCTTAACGCCGTGGGAAATTACCGTGACGTCATGGAGGCTCAAGTGTAGGCATGTAGAATTAAACATCAGCAATCCTATCTGGTGGGACTATGAACTAACAGGTGGGATACACCATTTTTGAAGTTGAAGGTTTTCACAATGGTCCTTGATTATGTAGTTTTTGGGCTTGATAGTGATGCTGTAGAAAACGATTTCTACAAGAAGATCAAGTCTAAAAACTCTACATACCTCTCTCTACATATTGGGATGTTTGTGGGTTGTTCTGCAGTTTTGCTCTCACCACTTAGTTAAGGTTTAAGGAACATGGTAGGGACTGGGAAGAAAATGCGGCCCGAAAATTTAATGTCCAAAGCGGCTCACCAAGAAAAATTCGTGAAAATATTGAAAGTCAGCCCACAAACGGGCCAAACGGTTACAGTCAAGAAAGCGACGGTTTTCAATGAGGAAACTGTACATACCTTTGTGCCAACCATAGTTGCAACACTTGTAGAATATAATTTCAATGGAAATGTCATTGTTGCCAGAAAATAAAAATGTAGTCCCGAATTAATCCGAGACCATCTCTTTCTTGACAGACAGTAACACATTTAAGCAGTGTTTCTTTCAAGTACTAGTTCGGGAGGGGGGGTCGTAGCTCTAGCACCCCCCCCCGTAGAAATAGAGAAATAGGTTTATTATATAATTTCAATGAATTAACATAAATGCCCCCTCGGAGCAATTTTCCGTAAACAAACGCCGTATTTAAGCGTCAATACTTACGTTGAATGATGAAAGTCATGAAATTCCGGATCCGGAACAAACGGCATATGATAACCAGAATGATCGTTGATGCTAGTTGTTATGACGATAGACAGCCATATCCATGAAGTGATTGCGTGACAGTTTGTGAGGATGATGCCAAGAAATACTGGAGCTAGGTTGGAGAACAAGTGCTCAATGGGATGACAGTACTGTGAAGTGACTGCAATGGGTGCCGTCCATTCGTGGTGCTGCTTGTGTATGCGTTTGTACAAATATTTGGAATGGAGCAATCTGAAAGTTAAAAATAGAGCAGTCTGGAAATTAAAAATAGAGCTGGAAGTTTCTTTCTTATTCTCAAGAATCGAATTCTTATTCTCAAGAATCGAATCAAATGAAGAATCTTTCTTATTTTTGAGCAAAGGACAATTTCTTAGAGTATTCAAGCACGATGCGCCAAAATATTTTAGCTTTTAAAAAAAATAGCTTAGTTAACCGTGCTTCGCAACGGCCCGGTGTCTCCCGATGGTTTGATCAAGACAAAATGTGATTTAAGATCTGAATTGCTTTTTCAACCCCCTTACATATGATACCGCAAGTATGACCTCATACAAATCTTGGTTCCTCTCATCATCATGGCACCTCCCAGCAAAAGCTTTTTTTTCTCAAAAATGGCGACGTCAAAACCTAGAGCAGATCGGTACGAAAGTTTTTGTGAATTTTCACAGCAATCGATCTTAAAATGCGGGAGTTATGCGAACACTTACAAAAAAACGACTTATTTTTATATATACTATAATATATAGATTACAAAATTACAAGAAAGAATGAAATCAATAAACACATGGTGACAAATGACTAAAAAACTAAAAACAGATGTGGAATTAGTTCAATGCAGGTCTGGAAGTAAATTGTCCAGAACTACATTACGTCAATGAAAATTCCTATGAAAAGTGTAATCCGGCCCTGCATCCATTATATATTTTAGTCATCCTCTCCTAATTCATTCTCTCAACATGTCCATAGTAGCTAAGCCAAGGGTGGCCAACCTTTTCAGCAGCCGGGCCAGATTCTACAAATGAGATTGCCTACCGGGCCGCACAATCATTTTTTTTAATTTTACAAAAACGCCAATGGCTATTACATTAGTCAATGAAATAAAACAACAATAAGAACCTAACATACTTGTATATATGATTAGACATTTTTAAATAATAAAATATAATTGACAAAATACTTAATATAAAAACATTAAAATAGCGTGAAGTTTAATTTTGCGTGGCTACTAAGTGCATATATCCATATTGAGTGTGGTTGTTCCTACAAGTTTTTATTTTCCCACTGCTCCGCGGGCTGCATTTAGACCCCCGCCAGGTCGCATGCGGCCCGCGGACCGCGGGTTTCCACCCTAGCTCTAAACTTAATAACTAATTAATATTTATAATTATACACAGAATTTGACGTAACATAAAAAAGTGCACTTTTACCTCGCCGCAGATTTTATTACCTTATTACAAGAAAAGCCCTAAAAAACAATTAGTTATAATAATTGCAAGGTATTTGTGTTGACGTAGGCGAGTTAATATTTATATTAATTGGAGTAATAAACTCTAATGTTTGTGTAAATTCTTAATAATAGATAATGAACACTGCCTTTTTTCATATACCGGAGGCATGACTTGCCAACCAACACACTTCTCAGTATTATCATCAGCCAGAAGAGTCTACATATTATCATTCATAATTCACATATAAACTCATCAGCCTAATACTGGGAAAAAATCACCTATCCTGATATTACGGGTATCACAGGATTAGGCTCAGATGCGCGGGCCTAAAATACAAGCATTGTGCCTGAAATATCAGTACCTATTCAAATAAGTATGTATAATATATTTATTGCCAAATTGCATTGTATTATCAGAACGAAGGAATCCATGCGCTCAGTGAATTACGTAGAATCTTCTGGAAGGCTGTGGAAACAAGGAGATCTTTGTAGAATCTTCCAGAAAATTATAGAGGTTAATCGAACGTTTTAAAACCTTCTAGAAAGTTGTTAAGTTAATATAACATTGCAGAATATTCTAGAGAGTTGTCAGAATTAATGAATGGATGAATCTGGTTCGGGTCATACAGTCGATCTACTTCACAAATTTTCCGTTGCAAAGCACGGGTAACTTAGCTAGTTATAAATAATTGACCAAGCAATGAGTGCTCGCGTTTTCGCTTAAGTCATAAGCATTCTCAAGGCAGACTTAAGACTTGATTTAAAAAAAAAAAGGTTTCGTAGGTGCGTGTCCCTGTAAGTAGGGTGGGTATGAGAAGGGATTGGTCGTTGGGGTGTTGGGGTGACAATTTGATATTAACAATGTTTTCCTCATTAACATTTCAAAAACTTTCTAAAAACGGGAGACCTTAGTTCTCAACAACCTTACTAAATATGCTTTGGAAAGAAATAAGGTACATACATTTAACCTTTATCTAGGGAATGACCGTAAAATATTTTTTATATCTTGTGTTGATTTCTCAAAGTTAAAGTGAAAAATACCTCTGATCTTTTTTCCGAAAGACAGCACCTCGTTTCCCGAAAGTCGCAGAAATAAATATTTTTTGTATTGATTTGATGATATCCATTAAAATTTAGGAAATGACCGTACAATTTTTTAGATTGAAGCGAAATTGACCCCAAAAAAACGCTATTTTTCACATTTTATCATGCGATTGTTCATGCGATTTCGAACCTTAATGCCGCCGGATATTATCGTGAAGTGACCACATTAAACCAGCCGATGATCATTCATAAACTTGATGGAAAGCGCATCGTTTGCTGTGTCTGTTGAATGAAAACTGTGAAAATGACTTTGAATGAAAATCTCGCGGGCTTAAGGCCCTCCACATCCCCGGGTAGCTCAGGCGCATTAATAGCGACCCCTTTACCCGCACTTCTAGGCAAATCTTATAAAGAGGTGGGCCCAGGGTTTGCCTTAAGGGAGCCCCCCGGCAAACCCCACCCCTAAATTACATTCCTTCAGTGTCCTTTTAAGGAGGTTACAATTCACACTTACCTGATAAGAGACTTAAATACTAATTCATCCACATATGTTAGTGGCTGGTTGGCAGACATTACCTATGGCAATAAACCCGCCATTTGGAGAAAATATTTTTCAATGAAGATTTTATTTTTTTATTTATTTATTTATGTTAAAAACTTAAAAATACCAGTCGTTTTGAATCTTACCTGTGAGTGTAATAGAATCCAATCTCCACGCAGCTTGCACACACAATCAAGTGGAAGAGAGCAGTGTGGAAGTAAGGTAGAATCTTTGGAGGAGGAGTTCCCAGGTATAGTCTGAATGGATATAGCACCAGACTGAATGGAAGTGCGACCAAGAACTGATTAATTAAAACACCTTTGATGACCTGGAAGAGAAATTAAAACAATTAGTTATACGGGTCATCGAAAAGATGGACTCTGTTTTAAAAAGGTATATAACTTTAGAACCATTCATGTTAAATGGGTGATTTTTTCACTGCATAGTAACTGATGAATGTAAGTTTTGTTTGATGCACAATACAATACAGTAGTACAGTACCACCTTCCAATATAATGTTGATCGTGCAACGGAATGTGGTCAAGCAGTTGATTTTTTTTGGGTTCCTGATACAAGAATAGCGGATATGTTCAAAACATTTTCTTCCGATATTCTTGGTCCGTCTGATGTTTATCGGAAAAAAATATTATGATTTTCCCAATATTCACAAATTCTAAACACAATTTAACACAAATGTCATAAATTATGTAATACCTATCTTTGTAAAAATCCTAAACTCTTTACTACGAATTTTGTCAAAATGGAAGTAGGTAGTAGTTTTGTGAGATATTTTCAAAAAGCTTAAATGAGAAATTTTCAAACTCTTTGATTTTCAAAAGGAATGTTTTGCGTCCCCTTATATTGACTATTCCAAATTATTATTATGACTGACTACTTATGTTTATTGTGTGTTTATCTATAATGTGATATATTATCTTAATTTTCCTTTTAATAATGAATTGATTTTGAAACACAGATAATTTGGTAATCCTTGAGTCTTCGCTGGTGTATTTGTTGATGACGATGTTGTATTGTTTATACTTATTGAAAAACTGTTTGTACTCGAAAGATTAATAAAATAAAAATAAAATAAATGCAAATTATTTGCTGACTGGGGATGTTCCTCCCCGTATTTCCAAAATGGTTGATTTTTGGAAATACAATTGTGAATATTATTTACCCATTTTTTATAGTGTATCACCTCTCCAAATATTTGACATACAGTATAGTATTTGTGATAACCAACCTGTTTAAGTTTTGTCTTGTCCACTGGTTCATTGACTCCAGGCTGCACTTTATATTTCCTGAAGAAAGCTGGTTTTCCAGTCACATCCATGAGAGCGAATAGTGTCCCATACGTCCAGTAGATTCCAACAGTTAATATATTAGGTGCTACAACCCATATTACAAATGGATGTTCACCTGGAAAAATGGATTGAATGAAAGATCTTAATTTGAGTGCATGAAACTGCGTCGGCAGAATGGACAGTTTTTTTTTCAAAGGATCTGGGCTTGCATACACAAACCCAAATACTTTCCTGCACACCTTATTGCACTAGGCTAAAAGCCTGTATCCCAAAGTGTGGAATACATCGCCAGCGCCGGGGTTTGAACCTGGCACCTCCCGCTTGAGAGACTGCCGCCTCAACCAACTGCGCCAACCATGTACTCTATTTATTTAAATACCACACGCAACGAAAACAAACATCAGATATACCTGTATAAAATATTCGGCCTTATTAGGTAGGTGTACAAAACTAGTCAATACAGACAGTGGCGGATCCAGGATTCAATTTGGGGGGGGGGGGGCTGAATGTCGTCACATGGTAAAAAGTACTGTCACTCAACGTTTTGGGGGGAGGGGGCTAAGGGGCAGTAACCCCTAGAATTGTTGTACATAAAGTACTGTCACTCATGATTTTGGAGGGGGCTTAAGCCCCTAGCCCCCCCCCCCCCTGGATTCGCTAGTGAATACAGATAAACAATATTCGCAATGAATTCAGGTAATTCAACCAAAAATAGATGAATAGCCAAATTATATATAGTGCGTAGTATAAAGTCAACGTAAACACGAGTATACAGTAGTCAGAAATGTTACGTAGTCAATAATGTATAGTAAAATGATGTCAATAATGTACAGTCAAATGATGGAAGTCAGACAATTTTACTCAAGAAAACCTTAGAATATATGAGGTCAAAAAGTTGCCTAGCTAATTGCGACAAATGTGGTCTGATGCACCTTGTCATGAAAGGAAAAAATGAGGGTACGTAGTTGCGTTGTGTCTTGGCTAATTAATGTCAGTGAATGGACCACGATCCTGGGAGTGGGAGAGTTTTTCGGCTAGCACAGGACAAAGAAACCTACGCCAGGGTGATCTGACTTGGTACTTCAATAAAAAGAGGCAAAGAGATATAATTCTTTACCTGTTATTGAAAGAATATAAAGCCACCAGCTTGCCACGTACAGAGAACATGTTGACCAGAAACTTGCAATCCACCTGAAAATAACACGAATACATTTGATGACGATGACTCACAGAAAATAGAACAGAATTTTGTAGGTTGGAAGAACATATTCTTTTCTCTACAGTTCTCTACACTCCTGAACTCTTTCATCAGTGTCTAATTCACATGGTAGTAGGATCTGTCTTTCTAATTTTTCGCAGCCATTCCACTCGATTTGGTGAGACATCACTCATATCCTGTCTAACCAGTTCAAGTCATCTGTGCTTGACTCTCCTTCAGGACCTTTTACCAGAGAATTTTTTTTTGGTACCTACAGAATTTCATATTTCACTTTAATTTAATCCTAAAACCGCCCTCCACCCTGAGGCGAACATCGTGTAATGGAGAGGAGTTCTAAAAAACAATCCATTGTATCGAAAACACAAGCACTAATCAACGAATAAAAATACATAGGTATATAGGCAAACAAAAGGTGTTTTTTTTTTCTAACAACATACTCTTGTTAGATAGAATATTAGGTATTAGGATATCAGGGATATTAGGGACAAGCCCAGATTTTTTCCGGGAGGAAAAATGCCGTCCGATGAACTATATCAGCTATGGTTAAGTTGATACATATACTTTTTGTTAGATAGGCTAATGATTTTATTCTTTTTTTTTTAAGTTTTTTGTCGGTTACGTTAGTGTTTTATTTCTACGTTTTCGTTTTTTTTCCTTTTCTTCACATGCGTAGTATGCATTGGTGTTTCTTATTTTTCATTCTTCTATTTTTCCACATATGTATGTATGTGTATGTAATATATGTATATATTTCCTTACTTTATATATTTTTTCTAGTTTTTTTCCTGGAGTTAAGTGGAAGAAATCGCAGTTCTGCCCTAGTGAACAATGCTTTATAATCTGTACTATGCCCAGTTTTTTATATGTTTACACTTTGTTCACTTGAAGAATAAATGAATACCTCCTTTAAATAAATTCATTAACATGACAAATCATTTTTTAACAATGTTAGTATTTTTGTAATGTTACAAACGAGTTCAAATTATTAGATTAAAATATTTTTTCAGTAAATAATGACTTCGTTAATGAATAAATACAATATTTTAATGTATGAATACTAAGTGTTTCTCTGTTTGACATTTCTAAGTATATAAGTATGTACATATTTTACACTTTTTTATATCATCGTCATGGTGCCAGATTTTTAAATTTTTATTTTATTGGCAAATTTGTGGTTGATGTCTTTTTTTTATGTTTAACCATGGCCAAATCAGTTCCATAATGGGGTTACGAGTATTTCCTGAGACATAATTGTGGTTTTCCTTCATATACCTAATAAAATTGTAATTTACAAAGATAAAAATTTAAAAATAGTGTGCAGAAGTTTAGTAGAATCAATGCCTACATAAATAAACATGCTTATAAATGTCAACGGAATGCATACAAATTATTAAATTTGAAATTATGTACATACTAAAATATTGCTAAATCATTATTAATTGTATAAGTTGTTTTTAGTCTAATAATTTGAACACGTCTGTACATTCATGCACGAGATGTTTTTGCTTTGGTTAGTATTTTCCTTGTTAACACATTACCTATTTAGTTTTTATCAATACCTACCTACAGCAGAGCCTCTGTAATCTGAACACCGAAAATTTATACCCTGTTCGGATAATAATAATAATACTTGGACAATTTTGGGCGCTGTTTAGCGATAAAATCGCCCCAAGGGCACCTTACATTTTTATTTTCACCATATAGGATCGTCACAAACAGTAAAAATGATAGATAGATTAAATCACCACATAGGATCGTCACAAACAAAAAATAAAAATGAATCTAATCAGTTTTGGCTAATCATTGGCTGACCAGTGACCGACCCGTAGGATGTACAAAGCGTTCGGATTATAGTATGTAGAAACTTTGAAAGGAATTTTTCGAAATAAAACAAAAATATTTTACATTATAATGTATTCATTTAAGTATGTATGTTAGATACAGGGCTATTAAACACACTTTTTTAAGAAATCCCAATATAGTGCTTTGACGAGTCGTGTTTAGCGACATAGAAAATACTTTATCCCTTAATTTGAGGACAGAGACTGTGAGAAACGGCGGTTGCAGGGTCGTTCGGATTATATAGGCGTTCGGATTATCGAGGCTCTGCTGTATTTAAATTTTTATTTCTCTTACTGCATTACTTTTTTGTAGATATAATTTTTTTTTGTAGATACAGGTAGGTACTACTTACATGATTTTTTCTTTTGCTTATCCTTTTTTTTTACGGGCGCGGGTTCAATCCCCGACTTACTCCACTTCACAACACAAGCATTTAAGCTTTCTGTGAAGTGTACAAATATGTATTTTGGTTTATTTCGACAAACCCAGATTCATTTAAAAAAAAACTTATTATGTTTGTTACTTGGAAGAGATCGCTGCGTAGCGATGAGCTCGCCCTAGTGAACATTACTTATAATTATTGTAAATGTAAATTATCTTGTTATGTTGTATGAAATGTTCACTCAATGTTCACTAACAGATATACAGCAAAGCATGGACGTTTTACGTACTTGGGTTAGCTGGATTATTATTCATGCTATTTTCTTTATAATACCAGGGGAATTGTGACGTCATAGTTGGGTCCCCAGCTTTGGTCCCGAAAAATTATTTTAATTAATTAAAAATTTTAAATTTGGGGATTATTTCACTGTATTAAAAAATATTGGTCATTCAGTAGATTTTAATGCATATTATCACTACGAAATATATTTTTTCTTTGGGACTTTCGGTAAACGAGTTGCTGTCTTTGAAGAAATGTTTCAGAGGTATTTTTCACAATTTTTTTGAGGGACCTATAGAAGATTTGAAAGATCAGTTACGGTCAGAGAAAGGTTCAACGAATTTAGCCAATTTTTTTTTGTAAATGAATCTGGGTTTATCGAAATAAACCCAAATACATCTTTGTACACATCACAGAAAGCTTGTGTTGTGAAGTGGAGTAAGTCGGGGATTGAACCCGAGCCCACAGTCGAGCGCGTTACCAACCAGGCTACCGACCACCTAGTTTTTACAAAGCGGTAAGGTTGTCGAGATCCGATGTCTGAAAATATCTTTCTTTTAAATTAGGATATGCCTAGGTACTCTTAACCCTCTCACTACCAGAATATAATAGAGGGGTCATAGAATTTTTTTGTCTATGGATTTAATATCTATATATTTTTATATGAATTTAGAACAAAAAAAAAATTGCGTTTTTCCGTTTAGGACTTCGCCCCATGCCCTCCACGGAGGACACTGGTAGTTCTTTACTGGTAAAACATATTTAGTTATAGACAATAAACATTATATAATAAGTTTACCATGGATTAAGTATAAGACTTTGCTTCAAATGAATTTTATTTGTTTTTGCGTTCTGTCCTCCAGGAAGGACGCACTGGTAGTGAGAGGGTTAAATTTATCGAAAATGTAATTTTAAATTTTACTTACATATTTATTTACAAGACGAAAACAAACACAACTCACAAGACCTAAAATAATTTCTATACTTAAATAATACTACAAGTATTACTACGAATGACTACACTAAAATGTTAAGAAAACGTCCAAAGATCACTGAATTTATTCAAAACGCACAATCCAATTGATAAAAAATAAGAAAAAAAACGCAGTTTTTTCCTATTATTTATGGTAATGATTCCATATTTATTACGATTATCAACGAAGATGACACTCATGGGCGTCGTCAGGGGGGCAGGGGGGGGGGGGTAGTTGACCCCCTAGAGAGTGGAATAGGTGCACATTTTTCCATACAGGTAAACCCTTCCTGACTTCCCACTCACTCCTAAAAACCTTTCCTTCCCTCCTTATTTTATTATGTATGTTTAGTTTAAGGTGAAATTTATAAGTTTTTTTTCAGTTATCTATATGTGTGTACATGTAAATGTGGAATGGATTACTTCTGTGTTTGTGTTAGTTTGTCTGAAATCTATGTATGTATCTGCTCTATGTATGTGTGCATAAACTAAATAAATAAATAAATAAACGATAAAACCTCAAAAAAAGTCATATTATTACCACACATCTTCTCATCATGTCATAAATTTTCTAAAAACAGTATGATATTTCATCAAAATATATTGTTTTATAAAAAAATTGCCTGCGGCGCTATCTCTTTATTACTTTATATAAAAAAACATTTTAAATACATACTATTGTGAAAATTATTATGTACATTTTCAAATAAACTAAACCACCTTGTTCACTATGTCTCACAAAACAATTTCGTCTGCGGCGCCATTTACGCGTTTTTTTTTATTTGCCTCCCACCCCCTAGCTCCTTGGTTGGCGACGCCCATGATGACTAGGGCTGCCACCTCTCCGGGTTTGACCCGGAGTCTACGGGTTTGAGTGGTGTTCCCCGGGCTCCGGGTTAGCATAGTGTATCTCCGGGTCTGAAATTTTTGTCATGACTAAAAAAAAAAGGAAAATACTCGGGGTCCCGGTCCCCCCCATAGAAAAACTGGGTCTCCGGGTCAGCATAGTAAATCTCCGGGTTTGGAATTATGGTGTGGACCAAAAAAAAAAAAAAGAGGTCAACTATGGTCACAAATTCGTTTTTTTCCGAATCTCCGGGTCTACGCTCTTACAAAGGTGGCAGCCCTAATGATGACACTTGTTACAGCCAGTGACGGACTAGCCAGGTTGCCAAATTGTCCGATGGCAAGTGGTAATCGTTATGTAAAAATATCATTAAAAGTAGGCATACCTATTCAGGACCGTAGCCAGGAATTCTTTTCGAGCTCTGGACCACAGGGCAAGAAGTAACAACCATGGGGGTCGCCATCTTCGAAGCCAGGCATATTCACATTATAAGAAAGAGATGTTTGAGACCTTAGATCTCGACAACCTTACTAAATATATGCTTTGGAAAAAATATTGAACTTCTATCTAGAGAATGACGATAAAAGATTCTGTAGAGCTTGTATGGGTGTCTAAAAAAAAACTGATACCACCTCTGAATTACTTTTCGAAAGACCGAAACATTTTTCCCAAAAGTCGCAAATAATAATTATTTTTCGTGTCGATAACATGCAATAAAATTGACGTAAAAAATCCTGTATTACACGATTCATAAAAATATAGCCTGCGGCGATAACTTTAGCTAAAAAATTCATACATATACCTACTGGGAGCCCAGGGTCTAACAATCGGCAACATATTCTTTTAAAGCCAGTCCGCCACTGGTATTTCTGACATTAGAGGCTGTCCATTGATTTGAAATTACTTTTTTATGATTAAATTATTATTTTTTTTATTGAAATAGTCACACATTTTCGAAACGGTTATCTTATGTTTCTTAGGTATAAAAATATGATTTTATAATTTATCTTCAAAAATCACAATTTAAAAAATATGAGTATTTGTTTAGATACACGAATACGTTTATACTCGTAAGAGTCGTAAGGTATTAAAAAATACTAGTTTTTTACAATTTCGCAGTGTATTTTGTCTATCTATCTATACCCTCACGCCACGTCCCTTGCGGGGTAGGCAGAGAGGACAGGGCGCCAAACAGCCCTATCCTTACACACACTGCTAGCTTCCGTCACATTCATGCAAACTGTCATACACGCTCTCCGATTCATTTTACTCAAAACGCGTCCATCCTTGAGGATCTGGTCAACACGATCGGACCAGGCCAGTCTCGGGCGACCGCGTTTCTTCACACCTCTACGTTCGTTCAAATAAGTATATTTTTTTGTCATCCTGTCATCCTTCATTTTCTCAACATGCCATATAAAATTATGTTGTCATTGACGTAATGTAGTTCTGGACGTTATAATTTTGTTTTGTCACCATGTAATTATTGTTTCCATTCTTTTCTTGCTGTAACTGTATATAAGTTTCCAGTTTTTAAGTTTGCAATGTATATAAATTTTGTTCAATATGTAAACCTGACGATTCCAAGTGCCTTAAATAAGGCCTACGGATGATTAAAAACGAATAAACCAATATGTACGAGTATTATATGTATTTTTTCTAATCCATAAAACTCTAATATTGGTCATCAATGGACTTCGACCATATTTCATTACCAGTACTCAATTTACTAATTACTTTTTATCATTCGTCTCATATGTACCTCCACATCAATGTCTTTTCAGTATAATAATATCTTATCCATAGAATTATCTAGTATCTCACCACTCCTTCGCCAAATATTTGTGAACTAGTTTTAGAGCCCAGATTAGTAAATTCATAAAACTAATCATCGTGTATTATCAAACAATCAACATTATCATCCTATCAACTTAGATAATATTTGGGACGACATCATCATTCTCATTGTATGCTGGGCTTGTAGCCTGGATTAAGTGACCAATAGATGTATTTTTTTTATTTTTTTATTATTTTTTTATGTCACTAAATAAGCCAACTTTACTTTACAATTATAAAAAACGAAAAATTAGAACTGAAATAGTCATTAAAATGACCATAATCGACTACCATTGAGGGGGTGTAAAAAATAGACATGAAAATTGATCGGCAACATCCGTTTGCTTAATCTTTGATCTATCCCCAACAATAATCAATTGATGGAATTAGGTCCTCATATTGTTCATACGAAACTACACCCAGCGCCTGCACTACAATACAATAGTGGTACACAGCAAGAACAGACAAAGAAATCATGTTGTATTATTAATATGTATGTACCTACATATGTACGTATTTTCTTACTTTATGGTTTGTTTTCTCTTTTTCTATTTTTACCTGAGGTTAACTGGATGAAATTGCAGCTCTACGATAAGTTTCCCCCAGTGAACAATGCTTTATAATCTGTATTATGACCATTTTTTATATGTACGAGTATATAATTTGTTCCCTTAAAGAATAAATAAATATGTAAAAAATTCTCACCTAAAAATATTAGTTCTAACTTCTGGCAGGGCCACGAAAACCAACAGCCCAAAAATTGCGAAGACCAATGATGTAGAAATACTTAGAGGGTTTTCAGACTTCAGTTTTGGACAGAAATTTGAATAATCGCTTTCTGAAAAACAAAACAAAACTATGTAAGGAGATTAGCCATTCATTCTAATTTCACATAAATTTTACTAAAAACAACATAATTTTACATATTTAAAATGAAAAGATGAATGAAAAGATGAAAAATAATATCTTTTGTAATTTTGAATAAGAAAAAGTTCTGACATCTGAGAAAAACTAGGTTCGAAATCTGACAAAATAAGATACTAACTAGATTTTTTGGTATTTTGGCTTTTTGGCATACCTACTATTTTTTAAATACAATTAACAGAAACATCCTAAAGTGAGGTAGTTTTGAAAATAACAAGACTAATAAAGTTCCATCTGTGTGTGTGAAAGAAATTAGTGTTTGAAACTTTTAGCTGATTTTTCTCAATATTTTGGTTTATCAGTTTAGAACCTTTCTAGGCAACGAAGTGGAATAGGCACTATAAAATAAACAATTAACAAAAATCATTGTAATTACTCTAATTCAATTGTTATTTGTAAAAACTGTAATTCAACTATAATTTTCTAAATTCAACTAAAATTCAACTGTAATTTATAAAAACTGTGATTTAACTGTAATTTGTAAAAACTGTAATTCAACTGTAATTTTTACAATAACTGTAATTCAACTGTAGTTTGTAATAACGGTAATTCAATTGTATTTTGTAATAACTGTAATTCAACTATAATTTGTAATAACTGTACATAATTTAAATGTAATTTTGTTATAACTGTTATTCAACTGTTATTTGTAATAACTGTAATTTAATTGTAATTTGTAATAACTGCAATTCAACTGTTATTTGTAATATCTGTAATTCAATTGTAATTAAACTATAATTCAGCTGTGATTTTTGTAAAAACAGTAATTCAACTATAATTTGTAATAACTGTAATTCAACTATAATTTATAATAACTGTAATTCAACTGTAATTTGTAAAAACAGTAACTCAACTGTAATTTTTGTAATAACTGTAATTTGTAACAAGTGACGAGTCCAAGTGCCCGAATGGGTCTACGCATTATAGAAAACAATATAGTACAATTATTTATCCTTACTTTTTGTTATGTTACTATTGTTATGTTTCACTTTACTAACTCCATTTTTATACTGTTTTTTATCCTGCATTTTTATTTCACTAAATACACGGTTATTTCCGGACCTTTCCAAAACAAAATGAATAGATTAGCATTCTATTATGACATGCTTTATCTGTAGCGTGGTGCGTAGTTAAGGGGTGATATGCCTTGAGCAAAAATCATTCTAATAAATAAAATCTTTATTGAAAAAAATATTCCAAATGGCGGGTTTATTGCCGTAGGCAATATCTGCCAACCAACCAATTTGGAGATTAAAAAATAATAATAAGAGAGTAAAAAATATTTTTTTATCGAGAAAATTTATAATTTCCAATTTCTTATCACTAGAGTCACTAAAACATACTGTTATTTATCCATGTTTAAGGTCTTAGGATGATATCTTCAGTATTATAGCTGAGTTTTTCCGCGCACTTTTTTGGTGATTAAATTACTATGGTCTCTTAACACTTAGAAGGTGCGTTTGTTTGTAGAAACTCACAGTTATGGAACTGATAATAAAGTGTTAATATCTGCTTGCAGGGCCGGATTAACAGTCTTCCAGGCGCGAAGCTACCTACAAGAACACGATTCCCATCGAGTTACCTTTTGGATAAAATAATAGGTATAATAGTGTCTAACATGACGTAATCAAATACGAAATCTTTCTTCCGGCTTCCCTTCTGCAGAAATCCACCCTTCGCCACTGCTGAGTCTTCATAGGAGTAGGCCCCGACATTTTCACCGCCCCTTTTATTTAAGCACCCATTTTTTTTAATCCAATTAAAAATGCATACAAATATTTTTTCATCGACGGGAGGGGGGAGGGTACAAAGACTAAAACTGTTGAACTTGGGCAAGAAATAATCGTGGAGTGGGAGGGGGGGGGGGTGGAAATAAATATCCAAGACAATTCCGTGAAAGTCAAAAAGTTGGAGTGAACTGGAAGAAATCGCAGTTCTGCGATTAGTTCGCCCTAATGAACAACGATTTATAATCTGTACTATGTCATTTTTTATGTTTATATATATTTTTTGTTTACTGAAAGATTAAATAAATAAATAAAAAAAAGTGAATAGTGAACAGACGCCGCCCTCTGAAGTCTCTACCGCCCATCCCGGCCTACTCAGCTTTTTGACAAATCCGGCCCCGTCTACTTGTCATAAATTTGGTTACTTATCTAATACATAATAGTACGTTATAATTCATCAGTACTACACTATCTGAACTGTATCACAAATGTACAGTGAATTCATCATTATCTGGAACAATCCATTTATCCTTTAAAAAATATGAAGAAATTGGGGATCACTGGAAAATAACAGCTCGCCCTTGTGAACAAATGTCATGGTATCCAATAGTGTGAAGGGTGCTAAGCTGTGGCCAAGAGATGGCGCTCGAAGTAGGCCCTTGTGGATACAGGATGCAGAGAGAATAAGCAATAAATAGAGTATTTTGCCCAATCCCACCAACTACCACCTAGGAAGGAGAGCCCTAAGAAATATCCATACAAAAACAGAGATAATATTCTATTTACTTAATAATGGAATGTTATATGGAATTATTGCTGCACACGCACTTTATTACTAAGTAAATAGAATATTATCTCTGTTTTTGTATGGATATTTCTTAGGGCTCTCCTTCCTAGGTGGTATGGTGGGATTGGACATATGTGTTCTGTGATGGCGGAGGGCATTGTGAAGAGTAGATGTGTGTATCATTGATGTGAATTGATGCTATATTGAAATTGACAAAATACAATTTGAAAATTATATAAAGTGTTTTATTTTGATGCCCCGCCTGTTTACAATAGCATAAAATTTAAAAGAGAGAGAGAGAGAAGCTTCTAATTGGTAGACCAAACCATGATCTTTTTTGTACATATGGAACCTTATTATTCTCCGGTAGTTATCTACATCAAAACTACTAGAAACACTAGACTAGAAACATTTTCATGTAATCACGGGGTCAAAATTTGCTAATTAGAATCTTGTAAATCGCGGGTGACCTGACCATCTGTTATTTAAAAAAGGACTATCCTTACTCCCGGAATTATAATTCCACGTATTTCCAACTCAAATTATTATTACAAGTAGTTATGTCTCAATAGATACACAGCAAAGGATGGACCTTCCATCAGGCTTATGACTGATCTTCGGCTGGCTTAATGTGATCACTTTACACTTAAGTAACATTCACCAATTCCAGTCCATCCACTCGGGCCGAGAATTGAACCCAGACCTCCAACCTATGACGACTGGTACTTGAGTCGAGGTGAAACATGTATACAATTGTACACGGCCGGTCCTCCGTTGAGATGATTTTTTTGGTATTTAGTGTACTCTCCAACCATTTTTATGTTTCCGTGAAGTCTTAGATCATTTTTGTCGCAAATAATCCAGAGTCAACTGTAATAGTATTTTGTTATCAACAACAAAAATAATCATAGGCATAGATAACCCAAATAATGATTATATTATGATTCTCTTCCCTGTCGTAACAGATAGGCGCGGTCAGAGACATCGACATCTTCATCAAAGCTACAGAGGGACAACCGGGGATGGACTTACCAAAGAGGTATCCAGGATTTCTTGCAAGGTCCCAGGGTGTGGCCCTCAGATTGAGATCACCAATTTTAAGACGAATTTCTGAAATTTTAAGTCCACCCTTTGAAAAATTGACTTATTTCTTATCAAGATTAATTAGCGCCGCATGCGATTTTTTTCATAAATTCTTGAAAGGAATTAGTTGTTGCTTTGTTTACAAACCGTTGTTATTGAATAGGTTTAATTTAAATAAGTACTTATACATAAAGGATCATCGAAAGAAATGGACCCTATTCTTAAAAAGGTGTAACTTTGGAATCACCATTTTATTGGAAGGTGGTACTTAGATGAATATCGCCGATTGGCTTTGTAGAGCGCAGTGTTAATCTGCGTATGCGTTATTGCATCCAACAAAAGTAGCATTCATCAGTTGCCATATAGTGAAATAATCACTCACTTAACACGAATGGTTCTAAAGTTATGTTGTTTTTAAATAGGGTCCATCTTTTTCGATGACTCTGTATACCTACTCTTAAATTAAAGGTTTTCAATGCATGATATATATCACTCGAGTTCGAGTGCTTTGCCTGAATAACATTGAGAGAGGTTTTCATGAAAAAAAAAATGAAAAGTTAATCGATAGATAGGAACTTGCCAATATTTATGTCAACAACATTGCGATAAAAAATTAGGAATTCTTTGATTAAATACTTGATAAAATATATTAAGAATATAATACTACACAAACTTACATAACATTGGAATGTAATAGTAGATAAAAAAAAAAACTTTAGGGAGAGGTTCAAAAACCTTATCAAGGTTGCATGCGAAATAATATCAACAGTGTCCTTGAGGCAAAATATTTGACATACTAATTAATTGAAAGGTAAAATAATATTTTTAAGCTCGGTCCCCAACTATTTTATCCATTTTTGGGGTTAATTTCGCTTCAATCAAACACTTTTACGATTATTCCCTAGATTTTAATGCATATTATCACTACAAAGAATTCTCTACGACGCGACGTTCGGGAAACGATTTTCTGATGTCTTTCGGAAAAAAGATCATATTTCGAACAATTTGAACCAAATTTGTTCGGACACATTCACCACACGGTCCACACGGACCGGGTTTTTGTGTGCACACAGTGTCGACACGGCGACCACATGTGACCGATTTGCAAATTTCGCGACCGAATTTGGTTTCTTGGGGTGGCTTAGTGTTGTGGTTTGTTGGTTTCCCTAATACCAGCGTATGCTGTCTGGGGACCTTTTTTATGTTTTATGTTGTTTCTGATGCTGTTGCTGTGTTATTTATTGTTTATGTTATATTTTCTTTTCAATAAAACTCAATTTCGATTTCAAATTTCAAGAGGTATTTTTCACATTTTTTTTTGAGAAATCTATGCAAGATATAAAAAATCTTTTACGGTCATTCCTTAGATAAAGGTTCAATGTATACTCTATTTTTTTTCCAAAGCATATTTAGTAACCGTTGTCGAGATCTAAGGTCTCCCGTTTTTAGAAATTTTTGAAATGAGAATGTTCATACTCTTAAAAATTTTGTAATATTTGATAATGAGCCTAATCCTGTGATATCCATGATATCTAGATAGGTGAATTTTTCCCAGTATTAGGCTGATGAGTTTATATGTGAATCATGAATGATAATATGTAGACTCTTCTGGCTGATAATACTGAGAAGTGTGTTGGCAAAGTCATGCCTCCGCGTTTAAAAATATTCATCTTTTTCCTATATATTATTTTAAATATTTATTTGTATTTGCATTACCTATAAATCATATGATCGAGTACGAAATCTTCTGAAAAATCTGGGACGCACTTGGATTAGGCACTTTTTGTATTAGATTTCCTTGAAATAAAATGGCTCAAAAATGGATCTAATTCATTTATTGTTTAAAAATGGTTATAGTTACATTGAATACATAATATATTTTTTTCACATTTATTACATGTATTACCGTACATCGTGTATACATAAGTAAATAAATATGTGTATAAGTATATACATATAGCAGACATTGAATTTAATAAATATTTATATAAACCTAATATATATTAATTCATTTATATTTTATTAATTCCTCAATATATCAGGCCTTATAAAATGTATAAAAATTATTTATTTATTAGTGTAAATTTAATTAGTCTATAAATAAATTATTGTTGTGTTAAAACTTTTTCATTTTTTTTTATTTTGGCCTCCTTCACTCACGAATGGGTGGAGGCCAAAATAAAAAAAAAAAATTTTTAGTTTAAAATGTTTAGCAATGTTCATAATGTTCATGAGATAATTGATTATAATAAAAATTGTTTAACATTTTTGTACAAAATAATTTTACTGTTTAATGATTATAAATGCATTTTACCGCTTTGTTTCTAAACTCAGACTGTCTGTTTTTATTCATCTCCGTCTACATTTTCATCTTCAAATTTGGATATGGCGGCGATGTATTCCACACTTTGCGATACAGGCTTTTAGCCTAGTGCCAGGTGTGCAGGAAAGTATTTGAGTTTGTGTTTGCAAGACCAGATCCTTTTTTTTTAAAAAAAAAAAAAGAAATACTCGTAATTCCCATCATCTTGAAATGTTGCACACATATTAATTGCTTTAGGTGACGGTTAAATTTAAGTGTTATTTCATCATAAACACATTTCAATTGATAAATTTTAATTAATATCATTTTCGTACGGAGAAATAAAAGTTTTTTACGATTTAATTTAGATGCAAAGCGGTATAATTGATGCATTAAAAATTAAAATATCACAAAAAATCAATTCCTTTATAATAATTATTACAAAATATACCATAAGTAAGTATACATATGATTAAAATGTGCAAAAATAGGAATTTACTAATACTTATAATTAAATGAAATGGCGAGAGCAAAAGTGAGGTAAGCCACAGAAATAGGTTATAGCTTAACTGAGTTAACCATATTGAAAAATGTTACCAGTTAAGTAGTGTATTTTATGAAATGTAAATGGCGTCTCCCACCTACTAGTATTTCCGACCTATCTAGAGATAGCATTGAGCTAGGAATATCAACATTAAAAAAAGCGAAAAACAGGAGACCTTAGATCTCGACAACCTTAATAAATATGGCTTGGAAAAAATAGGGTAGATACATTGAACCTTTATCTATAGTAAATGACCGTAAAAATTTTTTTATATCTTGTATAAAATTCTCAAAAAGAAAAAAATGTGAAAAACACTTGTGATATTTTTTCCGAATGGCAGAAACTCGTTTCCCGAAAGTTGCGAAGTAATGTTTTTTTTATTGCATTGATAAAATGCATTGGAATCTAGAAAAAAAACTGTATTTTTTAAAGGGATTGAAATTAACCCCAAAAAGTTAAAATAAAAAAAAAAACGTTATTTTTAACATCTTTTCATGCGATTTTGAACCATGATGCCGCGGGAAATGACCGTGTCGTCATAGTTAGGGTAATTTAAAGGCGTTTATTTTAGTTTCACTTGCATGTGGCTTACCACACTTTTGCTCTCACTGCCTCAAATGTATTTTTTATAAATATTATTGTGCCAATCCAATCTACTAATATTTTTTTTGCTTTTCCTACTTATTTTTTAAAGTACTATTATCAAAATACGTGCTACCAATTTTTAGGTACCCAATAGGATGTGGCATAGATCTTAAAATATGATTGAATATTTGGATTTATGGTTCGTGGTTGAAGTTTATTGTAATAGGTAATATTAAAATGAAGTATAATGGCATCTCTCATACACTTTTTTATGCTCCTAAACCAGTCGCCAGCTTCATAAACAAATTCTGTGGGAGATAGCCCAAGTAACCATTTAGCTCCTAGATTAGTTCCCAAGTAATAATTTAGTTCCCAGAACAGTTTTAGAACCATTCTCGAACCAATCTAGGAGCTAAATTTTTACTTGTGAAATTTTGTGTTTCTTTAAATAAATCTGCATTTAGTGCAGTAACGAGAGCAAATTTAATGGCATTTTCAGGAAAAAAATACAGTAGTCTACTTCCGTTTCATACTTTACGTATTTGGGGGCGCTGAATTCGAATTTCAACTTTGCCACCTCGTAAATGTGATGCGTTCTGAGATATTCGAGAAAAACTCAGAAGAAAACGTTCTTTTTAGAGACTTTCGCTCATAACTCGAAAAGTATACATTTTAGAGAAAAGAATCTCGAGACAAGAATAAACTAGAGTAAATTTCCTACAAATAGCGATGATATTCATTTTTCTGAAATAAACCGCTTACGCGCTACTATGCGCTAAAAAAGGGCATAAATTCCACTCTTTTTTAAAAAATATTTTCTCTTTTAATTTATTGACTATAACTCAAAATATATAGACTTTTTTGGAAAAAAATGTTGCACATAAATAAAGTACACTATATTTTCTACAATTAGTGCTAAGAAGGTTTCTGAGACAGACTAACCTCTAATACGAACTACGACTATGGTATGTGTGTAACGTATACATAGTCGTAGTTCGTATTATCAACGCTTAATTAATATACGATTTTATACCAAATTTCGATGCATTTTAACAGCGAACCAGTTCGCCTGTTATATATCCATTTTTTTTAATTCATTGTTTTTAATGTTATATATCCATTTTAAATAATGAAGAATTTGCTTCTAATGTACTATAGTGAACTTCAATGCGCTCTAACGTAATAGAGGTTAGTCTGTCTCAGAAACCTTCTTAGCACTAATTGTAGAAAATATAGTGTACTTTATTTATGTGCAACATTTTTTTCCAAAAAAGTCTATATATTTTGAGTTATAGTCAATAAATTAAAAGAGAAAATATTTTTTAAAAAAGAGTGGAATTTATGCCCTTTTTTAGCGCATAGTAGCGCGTAAGCGGTTTATTTCAGAAAAATGAATATCATCGCTATTTGTAGGAAATTTACTCTAGTTTGTTCTTGTCTCGAGATTCTTTTCTCTAAAATGTATACTTTTCGAGTTATGAGCGAAAGTCTCTAAAAAGAACGTTTTCTTCTGAGTTTTTCTCGAATATCTCAGAACGCATCACATTTACGAGGTGGCAAAGTTGAAATTCGAATTCAGCGCCCCCAAATACGTAAAGTATGAAACGGAAGTAGACTACTGTACTTTTTTCTCCGCGAAAACACCATATGACTAGACTAATTGGCCAGTAAATATGTATAGTAACAAAAACAAGACAATGCAATGTTTTATCTTAGAACACATGTGTAAAATAGGTAAGTATGGTAGGTATTTATTAAAAATGTTGTTGATAAAAACAGATAAAATAAAATAGCTAATCTCATATAGAAATCTTAACTGACACCTAGGTTTAGCGTTTTTTTATTAGTTAGTAGGTATATTAAAATGATGGATTTCACCAACTTTTTAGGTGAGGAATGGCGGAAATAGGAAGAGGAATCACCTATTTCTACTTTGTATGGAAAACTTGTGCTAGGTGGCTCTTATATTCGCTATTCCTCATCTAAAAAGTTATTGAGATCCAGCATTGAGTATTTAGATCACTCGTAGACGAGTGGAAGGCCATTTTATAAGCATATATAATATGATAGAATATATGTCAAATATCTTATTCACTGGAATAATTGAGTTTAAAATCAATACATTAACTTTTTGTAAGTTAATAAAAATGACTCCAAATGTCCGCAGGCCTAAGTATGATAGGCAACAATAAAAAATAAGTACCCAGTATAGAAAAAAATGTTAATATTGTTGATAATGGTATAGAAAAGGTTCATTTTTTTTTATTTTTTTTTTATTTAAAAATGAATCTGGGTTTATTGAAATAAACCCAAATACATCTTCGCACACTTCACAGAAAGCTTAAAAGCTTGTGTTGTGAAGTGGAGTAGGTCGGGGATTGAACCCGCGCCCACTGGATTAACAGTCGAGCACGTTACCAACCAGGCTACCGACCACCTCAAATTAAAGTAATGAAAAAAAAAACAAAGAAAAATAATAAAAACATTAAATTTCAGTATTAAAATTTATGGAAAAGGATGAAGATAGCAGAAATAGGTAATAAATAAGTAACCCTATTGACTCAAATTTGTAGGAGACCCAAAATTACAAAGTTTTTTGGTGAATGTTGTTAAAAATATCATACAAATCTAAAGTTGCGTAAATTTAATTTTTCATAATAAAATGTGAAAATGTACAAATATTATTAGGTATATAATTTTGTGTTTAATTTCTTCTACAATTTTCCTAATATATCTGAATATAATTCACTTATTTATTTATTAAATATTTTAGAATGATTATTCAGAACACTTAGACATTTAGACCTCTATAAGGTAATCCAATACGTTTATACATTATTTATGTAAATACAAAAATTATTTCTATACTGTATAGTACAACATCTATGTGTAAATATAATAATCTCATAGTTATAAAATCTTGTTAATGTTAGGAGACAGAAATAATATACATATTTTGTTTACAAAAAAGAAAATTTATAATTTCATATAAGTAAATGTCATCGTCGAATATGAATGAAATCTTTTTATACAAGTAACAATTTAGCTCCTAGGCTGATTCTAGACCTGTTCTACAACCAATCTGGGACCTAAATTGTTACATGGGATTAATAATATTTAAAACTCATTGTATTTTGCAATTTCACATGTTTGCGCCTAAATGTATGCCATTTATATTATTATTTTATTTCAATAATAAAAAAAAAACTAAAAATAATTTTATTTGACACAAAATCACCCGAACTGACAGGGCCAAATTAAAATAAAATAAGGCCAAACTTCAGATACTAACTCATATGTTTTACACACAGATCATAGAGATATACCATTCACGAGAAAAATATCAAAATTCTGGATATTTTATTCGATTTGAAATAGAGTAAAAAAAAATTTTATTAAAAAATTTGTTACCTGAAATTTGGATTTTGAATTATCCACAAACATATATAAATAGCATAAATCTAGGGTTAGTTAAGGAAATGACAAGGCGATGTATGTCGCCGCATATTGGAGTGGCAGGGTATGACCCACCCGGACACGTAAAGTAAGTATAGAAACAAAGCCATCTTAGATCTTATGTATATATTTGTATATTTAGGGCATATTCTAGTATATTATTGTTTTATTTGTGCATATATAAATTCTAAATCTAATTAAAATACCATTACAGTTCCAGCCAACAAGTTTATTTTAATTAAATATCAAATCAACACATAAAAAAATGTTTTAGGTTTTATAGTTTGAATTACGTACAAAACTGAATTTGAATTCGTATTTCGAACTGTTCTGTTCCATTCTATATTTAAATATGTACCTATAAGAATTTGCTCTACAAGATGACAGAAGAAAAGTAATACACACTAGCAACACTAGATATAGACAGGTAAATAGAAAAATTAAAAATTGTATACTTGGTAGTAGAAAATATTTAAAAATTGATTTGATTAAAAGTAGAATAATTGAGGTAAATATTGAAGTGTAAGAAGCACCAACCAGTTGGACCCAAACTCTTTTTTTTATCATTCATTGGCAAATGAATATGTTGCCATAGCTAATAATTCTTATCATAAAATATAGACTATTATAAGTAGGTACTCTTTAGAGAATAATAACCAGAGATGAATAAGAAAATAGATCAGCTAATTAGAATAATTAAATATTTTCAGGTTATTTCTATTATATCATCATTCGTGATTAACACAAGTTTTACTTTATAAGGGGGGGGGGTAAAACGTTATAATATGTAGTTTAAGATCTATATACTCAAATATAAATTTAATCTATCTACTTATTGTAATTACACATGTTTTGAATAAATAAAAAATAAAATAAATAATAATAAGGTTCATAACCGTTGGCAGCGAGGGGGGCTAGGGGGTTCGATTCAACCCCCCCCGAAATTCCTCAAACAACCCACCGTTTTATCCATACGAGAAACGAATCACATTATTACCACATCGTTTTTTCATCATGTCATGAATTTTTAATCTGAATTATTGTGAAAATCTATTAAATCACAGTTTTGTTTCATTGAAAACTTTTTTGAGTGTAAAGTTAAGTCCCATAATTTGCCAGTTAGAACCTTATTACTCTCAGATGAAGACATTGCGATTGTGTAAAAAAAAATTGCTTGTAAACTAGAAATGAGCATTATCAATATTTTCTCGTAAAAATAATGTGAATTGTTAAAAGTACTAACCTACTTATCATGGGCGTCGCCAGGGGGCATATTGGAATAGGTACTTATATGTTTTTTCATACCAAATGATAAAACTTAACAAAAAATCACATTAATACCATACATTTTCTCAACATATCATAAATTTTCTAAAATTAGTATGAAAATCACCCATGCTAACTAATATCATAACTTAATATAAAGAAATCAGTGTAGATAGGTATTTAAACTTTTTATTAAAACAGAAAATATTCTGATTAGATACTTATACATATAAAATATTATTTAACTAATATTTTCTTGCTACATAGGTACCTACACAGCGAAAATTTTATTTAAATACTAGCTGTACCCTGCGTGGCTTGCTACGCGTAATTCATTCAAGTACAAATATGTTAAAAACATAATAGCACAACGCATATTTTCTTGATTAAACTCTTTCAGTACTTATATTTTTTACAAATTGACTAATATTGCTACAACAAATACTAATCATTTAACCCCTTCTCTGTGGAACACAGGAAGGCCACAAGACTTCATCAGACCATTAATAAACATTCTTACCTAGGAATAATTATCCAATCGTTAAATTCGGATGTGTAGTTAACATGTAATAAACGGAATGTCGAACGCCTTTTTTAAATTAAGCATTTTTTTAAAGGGATCTGGACTTGCATACATAAACCCCAATACTTTCCTGCACACCTTTTGCACCAGGCTAAAAGCCTGTATCGCAAAGTGTGGAATACATCGCCAGTGCTGGGGTTTGAATCTGGCACCTCCCGCTTGAGCGATTGCCGCCTAAATCAACTGAGCCAACCATTTACTCAATTTTTAATAATGAAGACACTAATAAAAAATTAAGATTTTGACTTCTTGCGTGTATATATTTCTAGCCGACAAAATCTACGAGTGAAATTAACAAAAACTCCCTAAAGTGGAGTAGTTTTGTAAAGAACAAATAAGATTTCATGTGTGTTGAAAGATATGAGTGTTTAAAAGTTTCATCTCGTTTTTCTCAATATTTCGGTATTGTCAGTTAAAACCTTGTTATTCTCAGGTGATAACATATGCAATGTACCTAACTGTTTTCTTGTAAAAACATTAAAAATTAAAAATTTCATGATGATTACAAAAAAGGTTTAAAAATAAAACAGCTGAATAAATAAAAAGGGGCAATTTATTTAATAAATAAATAAATAAAGTGTACAAGATAAAGAAATCACATGATAAATAATTTAATAAATAATAAAGGAAGAATTTATAAAATTATAAAAGATTTGGAAGTTTAATGCTGGATTCCACCAACTTCTTGGGTGAGGAATAGCAGAGATAGGAGTCACTTATTATTATTATTGGATTGAGTGTGATTAGCGTCAAAGTGCGATTAGTGTCCAATTTGTGATTAGTGTCCAATAGGGTCGATTAGTGTCCAATTTGTTCTTAAACATATTTACTACATATATTATAGTATTACAGTAGGTAAAACTTTGCCATTACTCATGCCATTGGTATATTGAGTATCTGGTGTTTGCTTAGTCTTTTTGAGGTTATATGTTAACTATTTTTGGGCGTCCTCAGACATATTTAATACTCAGATTCACTTCTCCACCTGCGATTTACGATCCACTTGTCATTATTTTTCATAAAAGAAATTGTGCTAGGTGGCTCCTATCTCCGCTATCGCTCACCTAAAAAGTTGGTGAAATCCAGCATAACTCACAATGTAAAATTCGTATGAATGTGGGTTCTTGTGAGTTTTACGGCCGCGTGAGGCTCGCCACCCATCAAGACGCGTTAAATAGCAGGGGTGGCGCAATGAGGAGCTGAATGCCGGATACGTGTTTGGGTGTAAGGATTCTGTTCTTTGAGATTTCACACTGACTCTGGTAGATTCGGCCTCAAAACCCACATGTATGAGCGGGATGCCAAACCAGTTACCGACTATAGAAGTCTTGCGAGTTTCAGACCCTTTTTTCCAGTGTTTGTAAAGGACGGATACACCTGCCTAACGCATCTGTGTGCATTCTTGTCCATTGTGCGCTCACTAATACTACTATAACTGCGTGTACGGACTTGCGTGCAGTTACGCTCTCTCACACTACAAAAGGCTCTTAACTTCCCGCGACTAGTATACCTCATGTTAGTTTAGGATTAAATAATGACTGATAACAATTTGTCACATAGCTGCTTTCTTCACTATCACAGCTAACAAAACCACCTATGTGTGCACTGTATACTTGGATTTTAATTTACAAATAGGTGAATTAAAATGGGGCACAAATCATCCCATGTGGATGGGCCGCCATAATTAAATTTAAAAAAAGTTTAAATTCAGGTAACAGGTCAGGAATTAAAATAACATAATTTAAGGGAATGTAAAAGAAATAATAAAATAAAATCATTTACAAAATAGAATAATTAACGTTTTTTTTAATTTAATTTTTTTTTGACAAATGTAAATAGGCGAATCAAAAATTTTCGTAAAAAAGTATGATGTCTCTCTTCGTACATCCAGTAATCATTTTTTAGACATTTTGGGGTAAAAACCCTGGTGCTGACCACTGCGATTATGTTATTGCATATACAATTCTAGATAATTTTTATTTATAAAGAATTTGGGCTTGTGTATGCAAAATCCTACAGACTATAGGTACACTAAGCTAAAGTGCATAATTGTTATTTTTTCTATAGCAAAAGTATTAGAAGAATATTTTATTAACATAGCATGCACATAATGTGGTCAACCTAACCGAGCATGAACCTGTACCAAGGTAGACCTGCATATGACCGAATATATCGCGCCGGGATTTGACTCCGATACCATCAGCTATAAAGACCGTCATTCAAACCAACCGCGCCAACCATGTACATTAAACGTTATCTATAAAATGATGTATACAGATAATAAAAGAATAAAATAAAGGTTAAAACATGATTTAAAATAATCTATGGATTAAGAATACTAAGGCACTTTTAATTAATGATCTGATCTGTCATTTTCAGCGAATTAAAATGTCATTATGCAAGCAGTTAGTGCAACAGTTACTTAAGGTAGCCATGAAAATATGTAATCTTAAAACTTACAAACATCTAAACAAGATACCTTCTAATCCATTGATATCCTATACTAGTAACTTGATGAATAAGTAAGGTCTCTTTCCATACATTTGAAGCGGTCCGACGCATTTGTTTCCATCTGACAGTTCCAATTAGGCAAAATGCATGGAATTAGAAATTTGCTGTTAGGCAAACTCCATACAATTTTTTTTCTCTTGGCTCGCGGACTGCTGCTAAGAGGGTAATCTACTTACTAGAATAGTATAAGATATCAATGTTCTACTAATCCTACTGTTTGGAATATAATTTGAAATGGCGGAAATCTGATTCGTTTAAGGGAATAATCACATCACACGGAACATCAAATATATTTGGAAATGTGCATTTTACTGCAATATTTAAAGCCATATAATCATTAATTATTGGTTAATATACAAACGGTATAAAATTCTTGTCATTTAACCTAAAACTCTAAACATCTGAACCTTTGGAGCGGTGCATGTTGATGACTGCAAATGATTTTCTGGTGGATTATGGTAAACGATAATTTTGAGAAGCCCACACATTATAATCTATCACTTCATTAAGGAAACATTTTATAATCTGCCATTTCAATAAGCACACATTTTATAATCAGTCACTCCATTAAGCTCAAACTTCATTATCTGCAATTCAGTAAGCATGCATTTTATAATCTCCAATTAAATTAGCCCACACTTAATAATCTGTCATATCAATATGGTCACTCTGTACAATCTCGAGTTTCAATTAACCCACATTCTATAATCTGCCATTTCAATAAGCCAATCTTTATAATCTGTCATTTCATCAAGCCAAACTTTATAATCTTCAATTCATTAAGCATACACTTTAAAATCTCCAATTAAATAAGCCCACACTTTATAATCTGTCATACTTTACAATCTCGAGCTTCAATGAGCCCACATTCTCTAATCTGTCATTTCAATAAGCCAAACTTTATAATCTTCAATTTATTAAGAATACACATTAAAATCTCCAATTAAATAAGCCCACACTTTATAATCTGTCATACTTTACAATCTCGAGCTTCAATGAGCCCACATTCTCTAATCTGTCATTTCAATAAGCCAAACTTTATAATATGCCATTTCAATAAGCTCCACTTTATAATCAGTCATTTCAATAAGCCCACACTTAATAATCTGTCGTTACATAAAGCCTACACTTTGTAATCTGTCGTTTCAATAAGCCCACACTTTATAATCTGTCATTCCAATAAGCCCACACATAAGACTGCCATTCCAGTATCTTTACACATGCAAAACAGTGAGTAAAACTGAATCTTGTTAGATATTGCATAATTATTATTATACATCGGCATATCAGATTCTTTTTTATCTGGGACTAGATGTGCGGGGACGTAGAGTGAACAAAAATATTATACAGTTTATTAACTTCGCAAATTTTGTTAATACTATCTGCATAATGCACACAGATACAAGTTACGTTGAATTTGTTGTTTACAAATCACTATTGTTGTATTCCCTTATAGATATTGATGTTTGTATCGAATTCAGGTAGAGATGGAAATCCCCGTAATTTAAATTCGAAGAGAAATAATACTTTTGCTCATGAGCCGTCTATGGAACCTCATTCATAGGAAAGGTTTTATTGCCCCTATTCAGGTAAAAGAATCTGATACGCCATTGTATACTTATTATAATATCCGAATGCACGATTATGTTTGCACCACTCCGCAGGACTACTACAAGCGTACAACATATAACTAATCCTAATATCAAGATTATACGTCGACAATAAATACATTAACACCTAGTATGTACAAATTAATTATTTATATTATCAATAGTGTAAAAAAAGTATAAGTATAAAAAAACTATGTAAAAAAAGATTGTCTCGAAGGAATTCCATTTAATAAATAAGTAAATATGATGTTTGTAATGTAGTTTTCGTAATTTCCCCACGACATCCCCGGGTTGTCGAACAGTCCCTCAGCCTTCTTTTATTCTTTTCCGAGTGTCCTGTAAATTTCTGCGAGATATTTCGCATCTTGTCGTATAAAGATTTGCGAAAAGGAGGTGTTATTTTTTTACATACATACAAATGACATTTACTCGTTAGCTCATTTCTTCAGTAAATAATTTTTCCGGAAAGTATAAGGGTTTATAAAAAAAAACCTAACCTTTTAAACCTTTTACAACTAAAAAAAAAACACTTATCTGCTCACATGAATCCTGCCTCTTTCCACATTAGCCCCGCCCCTTACATATTGGTCCCACCCCCTTTCACATTAGCCCCGCCCTCTTTTACATTGGCTCCACCTCTTTTCTCATTAGTCATGCACCTTTCCACATTAGTCCCACCCACTTTTCACAACAAAATCAAGGAACTTTAATATTAGGTAAAAACGAAATAATTCAAGTAAAAAAAGACAATTCCACAGAATAATTATCAGGTAAAATCTCACTACAGAAAGCCATTGGAATGGGGAATCAAGTTCCAGTTACAGATGGCCCAAGTTTAGGCCAACTTTTGGAAGCATTTGTGCTTTTGTAATAAATAAAAAAAAACAATTAATAGGCATTGTTATTTATGTAGCTTTAGCTGTTTTTAACAGGTCCATAAATTTACGACAATACCATGTGGCAAGCTGTTTGAAATATATTTAGATGAGTTTGTCAATTGCCCATCTTTACAATTGCAACAAATGGTGTTGCCATCGATACTTAATTCATGGCAACCTCCTAATTTGACCAATCACCGTGGGGCGAACTGGGAGATCTTTTTCAATCCCTGTCGACCTCGGGGCAATCATACAAATATACATACCTTGGTAAAAAGTTATGAACCTGTTAAAATCAAGACGTATTTTTACATTTTTGCGTAAAATGCAAAAAAAAAAAAAATGATTAGGCGTAAAACTAAAAAACAATTAGGCATTCAGTTACACATTACAATATATTTTTATAAATAGTTATTTTACAAAACAATAATTTCTATAAAATATAATAATAAATAATAATAGTAAATATTATTGCAGTATGTCTTATAGTCTTTTGATTTTAAAAATAATGCAATTAATATAATATTTCACATCTGGCAAGAAATTTTCATGCATGCAACACTGAACTAACACATTATTAGGACCGTAAAGTTAGTGGGTACAGTCTGTCAGGAAAGATATGGTCTCGCATTAATTTGGAACTACAATTTAATGTGCTGGCAATAAAGACATTTCTATTGAAATTTTATAAGTGTTGCCAAAAAGCTACATCGAAAACCAACTCTTTTTTGACGGACTGTAATTCTATGTGTTACAGTTAAAGCGTTAATTTTGTTAATGCATTTACCAAATATTCAATGTATACATTGACTGACACGCTCAGTTAATGTGTGCACAATCATTCTAATTTACGCTTTGACTAGTTAGCGCGTACATTTACGAAGGACATTCAGTCAAAGCGTGCACATTGAGTATTTAAGAAGTAAAATGGCCGCCATTCGCGAACAGCTGTTATCCTATACACACTGTTGTCAGCTGTCAGTGAGAATTATATTTGATTAGTTTCATATTTCTTATCTCTTAACACAAACTCTCATATTAATCTTGAATACTCTTCGCAAATGCATTTTAAACATTTAAAAAAACACCCTCACTGTTGTGTTTATGCCTTAACAAATCCACAATAGTTAATGCATGCATTGGCTAGTGAATGTGTACACACACTAGCTGTCGCATATTTTTTTACAGAGTTAATACTTTGACTAAAATCATCAGTTAATGCATACATTAACTAGTGAATGCATATATTAACGGCTGTTTAAGCTTTAACTGTAACATATGCATCTAATACAGTCTATAGTTCAACCAACATTTCTATGCATGCAGCGTTATAACAATTCACTAACATATGAACTACTGTGCAAAATATACAATAAATTGTACTAAGTATATAAAAATTAGTGCATTTTGTTACATTGTTGTATAAAGCTATAATGTCAGAGGTGTGATTTCTTAATTCAGTGAAAACAAATAAAAAATATTACTTTTAGTCCAAAGAGATTGCTAAAAGAAGAAACAGGCCCGGCGCTTTGAAATGTAACTCAAATGATAGGTAAAAATGAGAAATTAAATACTGCATAGGTGACATCATCGAAATCAGTGGCGTAATGCGTGAAATGCCTTTTCGAAGTTGTACCAGTGAAACTGAAAACGACGTAACCCACAAAAATACCTACACCGGATTGTGTTTTATGAAATAGAAACGGCGTATCCCACCGATCCTTAGAACAAATGCGTAACAAATAAGAAATCACACCTCGTATTAAACTTAAAATGGTAACAAATTAATATTATTATATTTTTCTACTAAATGTTAAAATATTTCATTTGGGGTCTTTTAAAAATAATTTTATACAATCATAAATTATTAAAAATAAGTAAGGCACAAATAAATAAAAAATATAAATAAGAAATATCAGTTTGATTAAAAAAACAGTCTCCAAAGAAACAAGTAAAAATAGTATACATAATATCAAGAATTAAGTTTGTTTAGGCAACAAAATATCGAAACGTTCTAGAACAGTATTTGAAATTTTCAAATTCGTCCAATGAGAGTCTCGGATGAACGCAATTGGTCGAATTTGAAAATTCAAACGAGTAGAAACTTTTATTTCAGAATTATTGTTCCATAGAGTATTTGAAGGAAAAAGAGTATTTGGAAGCAAATAAGATAAAACACGACAATCAAAAGTGAAACGTTGGTCAAAATGGAAGAAATAAACATTTAAGTTTAAAATGTTTTCATATAATTGATTGTACCCTTTTTGTAAATAATAATGAAGGATTTTGTTTCATAAAACGATTTCCATTCCAACTTTATACAACACAAAAATTTCTGATTAAGATTTACCTAAGTTATTTTAGGTATTGAACCGGATTTGTCCGCATTACACAGACGGAAATTGGTACATTACAGTTTTTTCCTTAAAAGAGACGAAAGCCATCTTCATTCACATAATGTAGAGTTATGTGAACTCCCTTGTGGAGGAAGCAGGATGAGTGTTCCGACACTTACGAGTCGGCTTTGGCTGGCTTAAGTGATCACTTTATGCCCAGGGCAACGTTCAACCATTCCACCACATCCTGCTGTCAATAGTGTAATTTTTGGATGTTGTATATATTCTACATCACTTGAGCCAGCCAAAGCCGACTTGCAAGCGTCGGAACACCCATCCTGCTTTCTCCCCAGAGGGGAGATTCACATAACTTGGAGTTCACATAACGCTACATTATGTGAATGAAGATGCCTTTCATCCCTGTTGAGGAAAAAACTGTAAAAAAAAAATTTATATCAAATTCACCCAAAATTAAAACAGCTGTTTCGATCAGTCCCTAAGCTCAGTATTAGCCTCTGTCGATCAGATAATTTTTATCTGCATTATTAAAATAATTTGCACTTTCCGTTAAAATGACGACATGAATGTTAAAAAAAACAATAAAATATAAGTATAAAATAATATAACAATCAAAATACAGAATCATCGAAAAATATGCCAAGATTTCAAATAAATTCTATCAAAACCACTGATAAAGAAAACCTTAAAATACATAGAAAATATCTTTTATTGGCTAGTAATATTGCTATTTCGTTTGCGCGCATAACAAAAAGCGAAAGGGCGAACGAGATAGCCGACAATACTATTTGTCAAGCAACCGGGCTTAGTAAGTTTTAATGGTAGCTCCATAGACGTCTAACTTTAGCCAACTTTATGCCACATGCCTTGAATTATGAGTAACATTTAAAATGGCTGCAGATATGCACTTTCAAAGAACACAGTCTGAGAAAGCACTAACATATTGTCGTGCATCAAACAAAGCATGTGATAACCAGTTTCCACAATGTGAAAGAATGACAACTCATTTAACACAGAATGTTTCAATAATTTCAAACGTGCACCACAGAAAGCTCGCGCCAACCGGTTACCTTTGTAAGATGGACTCATTTCAATGGTATTTTTTAAAATCCCAGCGTCCTTTTCGATGACCTGTACGTAATTATGAGCATTAGACATAAAGAGTGAAGATGTATGATTAGTTGATGATATATAAAAAAAAAACAATAATTGGAATTCTAGATAAAATGGAGTATAAAATGTTTAAAAAGGGAAGTCTATTCAATACAAGCATGCATTGAGAAAACTTGGAGTAATTGAACAGTAATTACAGTAGAGTCTAACTAATCCGGCACTATTATAAACCAAAAGGTGCCGGATTATTGGAACATTCGGAATACTGGATTGTATAGGGAAATTCGAGATAAATAAAAAATTGAGGAGATACTTATTTACATAATACTTGTAGAACTGGTTTTTCGGATTGATTGTGTAGTGATCACTACACAATCAATCAAATCAAAGTGAAAAATCAAATCTACATATGGATCATCATGAAAACCTGCAACAACTATTTACATAATACTTCTTTATGACAATCCTATCTTTCTCAACTAACTTAGCTGAAATCAAGGCCTGTTTTAAGAAATGCAGGCGGGTGTAGAAAGCGGCGGAGGAAGCATGGCTCCTGCCTAGGGTGCCGGATTACTGGACGTGCTGATGAACCGAAGTGCCGGATTAGCGAGACTCTACTGTATTTTCTTTCCAATATTTCAGTAATGGTTGCAATATATGTACATTAAAATAATCGTGTTTATCAAGTTGATTTTTGACGTTTCGGTCACAAGTTTTTTGGGGTTAGTTGTTAGACATCCCAGCACTGCGATAAGCTCGCCCTAGTGAACAAATATTTAACATCTACTACTTGTTATACATATTAACATATTCCTGTATTTTGTTCACTTGATGTGTAAATAAATAAATAAGTGCGGCAATGAATAAGGCGGCTGAAAGACTGACCGAAACGTCAAACACAATGCAAGAAATCACAGCACTGCGATAAGCTCGCCCTAGTAAACAAATGTTGTGATTTATATTTGAAATGTGTTGACATGTTTTTGTATCTTGTTCACCAAAAGTGTAAATAAATAGATAAAAACCCGAAAACCGGACAACATCTTACAACGTAGTTGACAAATCTTTCAGTGATAAAAAACACAGAACGTTTTAAGCAAAGTCAGAACAAAATCAAGCAATGTGGCTTAATAGTTATATTGTGGTAAGTTACCGACAATATTGACTCCAAGAGTTCCCAATAAAATATCAAAATACAGTAAAACTTACACGTAGATGAAAAAAATTAAATTCGGACAAATAATTAATTATCGTAGGTAAAAAACTCGGTATAAAATTAAACCTACTTTGTTCCACAACGGAACTGTGGTCAGTTCAAATAAAATTCATTCAACTTAAATAAAAAAATAAATAATTTTGCTACTCCTTTATATCGTCAATAGGTTTTTTTCTTAATAGTAAAAAGACGTTCATATTGTCTTTGCCTTTCACGTACACACTGCCCCGCTGTTCGAAATCGTAAACTTTTTCTAATACTGGTATACACGCCTCTCCCACTTGGATTCTACCGTTCACTCCCGTAGAATCCATCCTACTCGCGATGTTCACGGCGTCGCCCCAAATGTCGTAATACAACTTTGTTGTACCGATGACGCCGGCCGTAACATCGCCGAAATTGTACCCGACTCGTAATATTAGATTGAATTCTAATAAATCTCTATTAAATTCGTAAACGACCTTTTGCATCGCTATTGCAAAATCCATGAGAGCGTACAGATGCGCGTGGGGCTCGTGGCTTTCCTGACGCATTTGCGGATTGAGTCCGCTAGCAGCCATAAAAGTGCTGCCGATTGTTTTAATCTTATCCACCCACTTGAATTCGGGGTGTTCTAACAGTTCGTCGAAGTCGCCTATCAATTCATTCAAAACGCGCAAATATTCCTTACCGCCTAAGTACGATTCATCGTACATTTCATTAAAGTTTACTATACTCGCGAATATGATGCCGACGTTTTTATGATTCTCGGAATACTTTGCGGTATTCTTTAATTGATTGGCGACATGACGCGGTATAATGTTGTGTAGCAGCCAATCGGCTTGGTTACGCATGTTCTGTATGCGTAGATTATCTCTATTCGCTACTGCGTTACCGTAGAAGCTCATTCTGTAACTAATTTCAAATTCTCGATTAAGAATACATATAAGTATAAGTAGGAGGACAATTACAAGGCAAACTTCACTCTCGTAAACACGCTGACGTGTTTTGGAGAAGTCTTGGGTGAAATTAAACGAAACGTTACTTCCAAAGGTAATGTTTATAAGGTCACTGGAAGGGAAGATACTTATTTCAGACGTTAAGTTATTAAAGCTATTCTTTAACGTAGCATTAGCTGCATCAACGACACTAGTCTGCGACAAATCTAATGGCAATACGGCAGATATTGCCAATAAAACGTTATTCTCTAAACTAACGTTCCTCGCGTGTTCGTACTGATTCCGTATATCGGACATAAGATTGTACGGTGGACAATATAAAATAGAAATCATTACAAATATAATCACGGAGATTGTCACGAGAGTATTTTTAACCCACCAATTAATCTGCGTAAAATTGCAGTAATGTAAAAGACTAACGCAAAATAAATAAATGTAATAGGAATGATCGCCTCCGATCACTTGGAACGGAGATGTGCTGCAAGAGAAATTGGCAAACACCGAAAGAACCGGCAAACTTAGGAACAGACTGCCGAAAAAATGCCACGGATACCAATCGGACAATTTGCCCAGCAATATGTCTAACTTACTCAACGGGAAATGACTCGTGTCGTACGGCTTCAGCAGAGACTTAGACAACTCCCAATGCTTGTGAATGCACAACATGATAGCGATCAAATGAATTAGAACGAAAAATGTAAAAACTACAATCCATATCGGCCTAGGTTCATACAAAACGAACAACGAAACAGATATTATTAAGAATATAATCGCAGACACGAGGACATCTAAATACGTGTTAAAACGAGACGTCGCTAACGTTGGACTTTCCAATTCTTTCTCGTTTATTCTGTGAGCAGTGTCCCTGTATTCTTTCTCCATTTCGCTGGACTTAAAAAAGAGTGTAAAGAACGATAACGGTGGTTTTACGAAATAACTGAATCTCGATTTGGCGTTGTCCTGTACGCATCTTATCAGTTGGAGATCCGACTGCTTCCTCAATTTCTGCTGGCAAGGATGTGGTTGAGTTTGGTTGACCACTAATGACGGTCTGGCAAGACTGGACTGGCTGGATGTGTAGTATCCGGATACTCGGCGATTCAGTTCTTGCGATGTTCCCATCGCCGATTGACTGACAATGTATATCTGAAAATTCAACATCAGAACAATAGTACACTTATTGCTTGAACACAAATCGATGGTTGATAAAAAAAAAACTATGTGATCGTATAGTATCAAAGACAGCAATCTGTCGATTTTGAGTAAAATGAGTTAAAACTACACATTTTAAGATATGTACATATAACATGTATGATCATTGACTGATTTATATTATATTTTATGAATGATTTGATATTTGCGTTAGTGTCCTTCTTATTTTATATGACATGTTTCATGTATTTCTCAATTTGAATACAATATGTACCCAGTTTCATCACAGGTTTTGGATGCACATATGTGTGTTGCAATGTTGTTGGTTTATGTTTTGATTTGCCTTTATATTGTTACTATATGATGTATTTTGTACTAATGGCCTAAAAAGCCGTATATGATTGGAAATAAATAAATAAATAAATAAACATGGCAACAAAAGCAGCCATAACCTATATAAATTTTTGATACACAAAGTGACTTGGTTTCACATACACCAATCTGCAATATATGAGAGTCAAGAACATCAATTTAAATAAAACGTTTTCTTAATTTACTCCGAATCAGTCTGAGATCAGATCAGTTATTTTTGATACTTTACGACTCACTGACAACAAGATATTCCCTTGAATTGGAATTCAAGAGTATGTTTTATATTGAAATTTCTATTGGACTTGTTTGTGATGTTGAATTTTTGGAACTTTCAATGTTTTGGCGAATCTGTTGAAATCTGTGACCAAGGCTCGTTGACGAATAAGTTTGCAAAAGTTCAACAATGTGATCAAAACCAATAAAAACATCACGATTATCGGTCATCATGAAAATTTTCAACAATTAATACCGTTTTCTATACATCAACCACCACAATTAGCGTAGTTACTAATTACCTACATTTTAGTACTAATTTTCACTATAAAGTCATGCAAGTAAGTATTGGGGTATAAAGCAAGACTACACCAATAGCTATTTTTTTTAATTAGAATGAATAATGCTGGATATCACCATCTTCTCAGGTGAGGAATATCGGATTGGAGTCACCTAGCACAAATTTTTCATTCAAAATCTCCACTAGTCCTCACCTAAAAAGTTCGTGAAACAAGTATTTTTTTCTGAAAATTTCTTTGGTGCAATCTCACTTGGAATTAAATATTATCTTTCAAGAGAATCCCACATAAATATTATCTCTTCACTGCTACAGGAAATACCTACTGATTACTAAGTTGCAGAAATTTAAACACCCTCAAAAAACCCCAAAAAGTATGATTTTTGCTTCGCGTGCGCTACATTATTTTCAGTATATTTCGTACCACGCTACAACAAAATAGGCCGAGGAACATTCAATAGTATCATGTCGCATATTTGCATCAAAAACACTGTGTTTAAGTATACCATGACGTGAATCCGCATCATTAGCATGCAACGTGTTAAAGTACTATAATTTCTAATGTAAGCAGTATTGTTACCAATACATCAACCATGTGTAGGTAGTATGTGTTAAATACAATTACTACTTGTAAGGTTCTAAGTACTTCGTTGTGAGTAAGCCTGTCATTGTCTATGTTCTACTGAATACTCTACGAAAGCCAATATCTTGTATAGGTAATAATAGTAAGCATAATGGCCACTGATATTCTACACAATGGCCACTTAACGGATTATAATAAGCTGCATACATAAATATACTGAGCTAAACATCTAACAGATAATATGTAAGGGGTTTGTGTTAGTGTTTCTTACACATACAAAGTACCATTTCATAATTTATCTTTAAAAAAAGTCACAATTTTAAAAGAACTTATAAGTAGCCTTCATTTTTATTTCATAGTAAAATGACTGTCCCATTTCATTCCCATACAAATATCAGTTTTGTAACGAAATTTGTATAGAAAATTTGGTTACAAAACGGATGTTTGTATGGGAAAGGCGTAGTACAGTCATTTCGCTATGAAATAAAAACGACAGCTACTCAAAAATTCTTTTGAAATTGTGATTTTTTTAAAGATAAATTATGAAATTGTACTTTCCATGCTTGAGAAATAGAACATATTTCAAAAATGTGTGACTATTTCCATGAAAAAGGGTTTATTTAATCATAAACAGTTAATTCAAAGTCAGTGCACAGCCTTTTTTGTTAGAGGTACAGAAAATTAGGCAACGTCCGATCTATAGTGTTTTAGCTATTAATTTTATAGTGCTAGTTTAAGAGTGTCACCACACCAATAAATATTATGCAATTTGTTATTATAGTAAGTAGGTGGACCAACAACTTCTACTGAAGATATGATATTCTGTGTTGGCACTAACTTGATGTTGAATACTGCTTCTCCGACTCGTGCTTCGTATACCGGAGTCTTTCCTACTGTTAACCGACGGGCACACACTGACCTGATCGTCAACCTCGTTGCTGATCGGACGAATGTTCATTGGTAATATTGGCAGGTCTTGCAGTTGGCTCATTGTGGAACTTCGTTCTCTGCGGTGCGGTATCTAAAGCAGAATATACAAGAAACGAGGTGATTAGAAAGAAGAAGACCAACTTCGCCCATTGTCCTCAACAAAAACCTAACCTGCTACAGTCATAATACATATTCTAATTTATCCATGTTTTAAGTCTTAGGATGATATCTTTAGTATTTGCTGAGGATTCTTCCTTTCCTCGATGCAACTCTTGACATGTTCTATGGCCCATTAAGGGACAGAATTCCATGTTGTGTTTTCCTAGTTACAATAGGTAAACTTGACTACTAATGCTTAAAGCGGAAACGCAAAACTTACCTCAATGTGACTCGTTCTACCGTACTGAGATCTGTAGCTGCTGCTTCTGGCAAATGGCGAAACATCGCTCCTAGATTGACTGATGTACGATCGAATGTCCAAGAAGTCAGTGTCGTACATGGAGCCGGCAGAAAGTCGTTCAGAACACATATCCACACACAATAAACTGCACTGATTCAAATCGGGAGGTTTCAATGGTAAATTGGAAGTTTCTACGCTTTCGATGACGATGGGTACTTGCTGGTATCCATTGGCTGAAGGAGGAGCCGATATGCTTTCCATCCCGCTTATGTCTTTATTTGACGTCTTGATGATGAGATCTGCTATTTTAATATCATCGCCCATAGGATCAGTCTTCCTGAGAAATTTGGGTACTTTCCAGTTTTTAATTTTGCTGGTGTATTTGTTACCGAAGCTGCCTAAAAACACAACAGTAATACAATTTCAAATTAGTAGTATAAACAATAGTTGACATCTTAAATTCTAATGGTGGGCAAAAGTTGACATTCTAAATTCAAATGGTAGGTAGAAGTTGACATTCTTAATTCAAATGGTGGATAGAAGTTGAGAGTATAAATTCAAATGGTGGGGAAAAGTTGACAACATAAAAGAAATGGCTGTTTATAAAGAGATCATGAAAATATGTTTAAAAACACAATACGAACCTGTGCTGGTCGGACTTTTCGAAGATTCGTCGCTCGCATCCTTTCCGTTGTTAACTTTATTGGCCTCGTTTTCCATGTCCAAAATACTCGGCAACGAATTCGCCTTGACCTTCAAGTTGAACTGGTTCGGAGACAGATGATTGGGGTTAACTATGGGCGGTGTTAGACATGCATGCAGGCCAGCAAATGCCGATTCATCAGGAGCCAATGAAATGTTCACACTCGGAGACAGGTTGTGGAGGACGGGAGAGAGGGTGTCAGTTTTAGGTGGGGAAATGATGAGCTTTAGTTGATTACCATTAGTCACAGTACCTCCGTTGACGGTTGAATGTGGTTGACGACCTTCAATGAAATATGTTTTGTGACCTGAAACACGGAAATAATAATTTATCAAGCGTACTAAACTACACCAACTATTAAAAATGTGTCAGGTCCCTGCAGTTTTTACATTCTTGGTGATGCTCCGAAGTTAGCTGCAAATCTAAAATCACGGAAGTTAGTCGAATATCATAGCAATTGCTAGGAAAGCCACACCTTCTAACCATTTAGTTGGCAAACTGTGGCAATAGATGCCGACAATATAATAATGACACATTTCCCCCCCCCCACAATCGGTGGTCGACCCAGAAGAGGGGTTAATGGGCCGAAGCCCCCCCCCCCCCCCCATAAAAATATGTTGAAGATAAGTTTGGAATTATTTTTATTTACTGAAGTATTTTTAGTTAAGTTTTCAGAGAAAGCCATCATGCCGAATCCCTTGTGGGGTGGGCAAGGTTACGAAACAGCGTTTTATAGAAAAAAAATTCAGTGTTTGGACTGCTAAATCCTATGAGATAATTATTACGTAATAAACTTACCAAAAACATCTTCCCCTTCTTCCAAGACGTAGTCAACTAGGAATTTGCTGGTCTCTTCGGAGATGTGAACCCTTCCCGGCTTCCCAGTGGATTCCATCTTGTTGGCAAGGGTCACGTCATTGCTCCATACGTCAAACTTAAACCTCCTCGTCCCGACAATCCCGCACAACACTGTGCCGGTGTGCACACCAACTCTCATGTTCACACCCTCGCCTCGCTGTTCGTCAAATAGTTTTATGGCCTTTATCATGCCTGGAATGAAACAATACAAAGCATTAACCAAATAGAATGAAGATACATGACAGCGACCTAGAACAGGCAGAAGAAGTGTTGGTAGGCCTCAAGACGAGTTGCGGGAGGCGGTTGGATGCGGTTTGCCCAGGATAGAGAGCTGTGGAGATCTATGGGTGAGGCCTATGTTCAACAATGGACGCAGGGGGGCTGACATGATACAACATAATGGCTCTCTGTTCTCTCTGCTTACACTATATACTACAGTCTGTCAAGAATGATATGGTCTCGGATTAATTTAGAACTACAATTTTCTTTGCTGGCAATAATAATATTTCTATTGAAGTGTTGCCACTTTGATTGCCCATTAAAAAGGTACATGTAGCGCCCTTATCAAAAACCATGTCTTACTTGAGAGACTGCACTTAGTATTATTACTGCCATACCATGATGGTAACCAATGACTGCTGTATGTATACAAAAACATGGAACATTTATTTTTTCGTTTTACAACTACCTGACTTTTACAAGACACTCGAAAAAATAAAATAAATGAGAGCGAAGAACCATAGTGGCAACACTATTGTATTGCCGGCATATAATTGTAATTCAAATTAATTCCAGACCCGATGTCTTTCTGGATACATTTTTTGAATTATTTTGAATTATGTACATTGGTTGATATTCATATCGAATTTCTTTGTCAATAAATAAAATATTTTTTGAATTCCTTACCGAGTCCCATTTCCACGCAGCACTTGGCATGATCAGGTCGAGGCTCAGGGCACCCGGACACGCAGTAGTAACAGTCACCAAGCGTCGAGATCTTCTCGCAGTTGTTCAGCTGACACAGCTCATCGAATCGCTCAAACAAATCATTCAATATGTTCACCAACTCCTCCGCAGTCTTATTGCTCGACATCTTCGTAAAACCGACGATATCCGCAAACAAAATACTGACGTTCTCCATACAGTGCATGTTGAATGGTCTGAATAATGATTTAAGATCCGATGCGCCGGGATTCGAATTCCTCGGATACAAACTGTTGTTCCTTTTTAAGCTGTTCTCCGATTCGATACCCGTTTCGGACATGAGCCAATCGGCGACCTTCGGCGGCATCACTGAATGGATCATCTTCTCCTTTAAAATCTTTTCCATCTCCAACTGTTTTCTCACGAGTAAGCTCTGTCCGATCTTCATGAACGTTCCTCTCATACGTACGACTGTCATTAACAAAATGTGCATACCGATTAAGTGAACGCACAGTTGGACGAGTATTCGCACAGCCAAACCGGAATAACTCAATATATCGGCTTTACTCTGAGCGAGCGCGTTGATTACTTCGAAGACAACGGAATAAGCGACGCTTAAGCAGACACACAGATAAAACGGTAACGGTATGGATGTATATATAATTAAAATGAAGCCGGCGCACATGGTAAAATGTCCCGCTTGACTTATGTCGCCGATGTAGTGAATGTCTTTGTACGATTTGTAATGAAAGAAACCGATGAGAGATAAACTTAATAAGCATAAAAGCAAAGAGAATATCACAGATATGGTTAAAGTATGCAACCTATACAAGTCTGTAAAGGTTAAGGATAGAATGAGTATGCAAGCTATGCACATCGCCATGAACATGGAACACAGAGTAGGCCATAGTGTGATGTAACCCGAGGTCCCGATGATAGTTAAATATATTGTCCACGACACTGTGAATATAGCCACGTACAACAGGGCAAGTCTGAAACAAAAAAACACATTCAAAATTACTCTAAACACTAAGAACAAAAAATTGGAGCAGGAAAAGAATAACTCTTAAGTTACATCTGTAATTTACTGAAACTTGATATTATTTCCATAGTTTTTTTTATTTTTATTTTCCAAGACTCACCTACAGGCAAGATGTGTGTGTGTACGACATTATATACTTTTAAACAATTATGTATGGTTCACATCTTGCCCTCTTAGTGGTGAATACAAATAAGCCATATAACATATAACACAGAGTTTCATTATTAGAACAGATAGACAAACACAAACATACAATACATATACACATACATACATTCTCTCACACACACACATTCACGCACATACTCTCAGACTTGCACATAAAATAACAATACCAACATAATGCAACAAACAATGTACCAGAAGATGAAGGAAGCAGGAGAATGGAGAGGAGGGGAAGGGAAAAGAGAGGATTTAGTTCCCCGCAAGTGCCTGATCTACGGACCTCCTGAATGTGTGCATTTAGTTTGTTAGATATAATGCTGTAATTTGGCTGATAAAATACTGAAGACTGAGTGACTCTAGTGCATTTTTTTTGATATTCACTCCTGTTTACATAAAATGAGCAAAAATCTATTTTGTCGCTTACATTATATTCTTATTTTGATAATAGAATGATTCTTGCTCAGTGCATATCAAACTTTAGCCCTCTGTGAACTTTCCCGGGCATGTACCAACTAGGTGGTTAATTAACATAACTACTTTTATTAGTATACCATCAGTTCCCAACCTTTTTTGACTCGTTTGATAGTACATTACACTAAATTACACCACCATACAAATTTTTTTTGTATATCTATTTATTGTTAACAAAATACACGCTGGGTCACTGCCTCAGAACAGGCCTCATCTAGTGAGGCAGTATAATTTTCCATGATACATATGACCCCTGCTTTCCTGCGCACATTAATCATGATAATTGATTTATTCTATTCTCATTTTCTTATATTATTATTTTTATTTTTTCGTTTTTATTTTTGTTATTACTTCTATTTTAAATTTTATTTCATCTTTACTTGTATATATTTTATCTTTATATACTTATCAGGCGCAAAGATTCCCATCGAGTTATTATTTGGAAAAAATGATAGGTATAATTGTGTCTATTTTGACGTAATCCCATAAGAAATGTTAGCCCCGGCTTCGCCTGCGGCGCTATTTACGTGTTTTTTATGCTATACGGGAGGGCGCTATTTATTATGGGAGGACACCAGCTGAAACTAACAACAACAAGATTCACATCCAACACACGGAAACACTTCTTGACCAATAGAGCTGTCAGTGCTTGGAATCAGTTGCCAGAGTCAGTGGTACTTGCTCCTACCACCAACACCTTCAAGAATAGACTAGATAATATAAACACAACTGGGACTTGGGTCAAAACAGCGAAAGCTGCCTACCCAATAACAAATAATAATAATAATAATATGTTTTTTAAGTCTTTGTTGCCCCCCCCCCCCCCTAGTTGCGAGGCTGCCGACGCCCATGCAACCGCCATTACTGATTTTTGTTACATCGATTGGGAACCGCTGCAATACATCACCACTATATTAATAAATATTACTTTATAACATTAAGGCAAAGTACTCCAGTACTGTGCCACTACATAATAATATGTAATCATAACGCTCAAGGGTCTAAATTTAGATCTCTCACAACTACTGAGACACAGTATACTACTTGATATAATACAGGGTTGCCAGACGTCCCGGTTTACCGGGACTGTTACCGGTTTTACGCCTCGCGTCCCAAACAAACTATTCGGGACGCCTAAATGTCCCGGTGTACGGAAATGTTGGTATATTCTTACAATTTTTATTATTTTGTGGTATTATGACAGTTTATGTACTTATAAAGTAAGGAACTACGTAGAACACAAAGTTACGCATTAGCAGTTCGTAAAATTTCGATTCGAAAAGTTTCAGAGGAGTTCTCTTCTTCAGTGGCGTAACTAGGGAATGCGAGTGAGGACTAGGATTGCCAGATGTGCTGAACAAAAAACCGGATAATTTAATTATTAACTAAAATTATGAACAATTCCATAGTTTTGGTAGAGTAGGCGTAAATAAAAAATGCATAAAAAAATGTTCGTTGACGGGAGGGGAAGGAGTGTCCCGGTTTTACTTGCGAGAAATCTGGCAACCCTATATAATATATTACTAACTATGATGCATGTTTTGTTTGCCGTACAAGATCAATATTTGCTTTGCAAACTGCAAAGTAGATATATTCCTATGTTTATTATAAGATCAAATATCAAACACTGCACGACCACACTGTGAATTATTATTATTAATCATATATTTGAGAAAACTTCTTTGTAAACACACTGTAGTGTTTAAATTTACTATTACGCTACATACAGTAAGTTGGCACCATATCGCCGCTTTTTTATTTAAAAATAATGATTCGATAATAAAATATGTACCTAAGTACTAGACATAAATATGTAAATCTCGTATTGTTGTTTGAACAAGAAACCATTTGACATTATCAGTAATCCTATCTTGAAAACAGTAATTCACATTTTTTATTCATCTGATATTCATAATTAAGGCCCTATATTGTACTCAGCCAATATTGGGGGAATCGTCTTGAAACTGAAGACAGTGAGTGATAGATGAAAGCATGGACTACAGAGTGGCTGTTTTAGAATAACAGGATTTGGAAATTCCTTAAATAAAAAAATATTCCTAAAGTACCCCTAAAATTTATGGGATCTGAAAATTTTCCGTTCAGTTTTTCAGATATAAAAGTATAATTTAGCCAAAATACCAGAGAATCCTGGTTTTATTTGTAAGATAAAACAAATTACCTGAATCTCAGCCTTATGGGTGCGAAGGTGCTAGTCTTATATTGTCCCTCTAATATCTCAGAGTCAAACTTGGGGTTGAAGAAGGAGTTGGAGGCGGCTCTCTCAAATGGCACAGGCATTGCCAGGCCGCAACAGCTGGACCTGCGGCCCCGGGCCAGCAGTGCCTGGATGTGGGGGGCCATGCACAGGTGCATCTCCTCGTCCTCCTCCCCACCCCCATCGCCCCCCGCCCCCACATCTGATTTGATGGTCTCATGTCCGTGTTTGAGGCTGACAGAATGGCGATGTTTCTTTCTAACAGACATTTCCATCACAGCTCCACTCTTCCATAATGTTTACACCTAAAAATATAATGAGGTATCTATTATTTTGATGCCGAGATTAGCAAGTAGCCATCTCAACAGTTATACAGTGAATGATGGACTTTCCAATAGGCTTATTATAATTATTGGACTGCAATTGGAAAATGTTATTGTTTTATTGTTCTCTATCGTCCATAGGCCCATTCGGGCACCTGGACTCGTCAATTTTTACAATATTATATGTACCACATTATTGTTTTATTGTTCTCTATCGTCCATAGGCCCATTCGGGCACCTGGACTCGTCAATTTTTACAATATTATATGTACCACATTATCAAACAAAATATCGAAAACAATAATCATTATCAGATCAATGCCAATCAGAGTGTAAAGGGCTCTGAATGACATTTCGTCATACATAAAATCAATTGTTCAACATATTGTCAATGGAGTAAAACTCTTTGTCAACGAGGTACTTTTTCACCCCTCTGTGGAAGGCCGTATCATCCAGCGAATTCAACTCTCAAGTGTGAAGTAATCACATTAATCCAGCTAACTATCGGTTAATGAAAAGTCTATCCTTTGCTGTATACCTGTTGAGATAACTCCCTGTTATCCAACTACATATGACAAGCAAAAAACCGATGTTTCACACAGAATTTTGACATTAGAAAAATATGAAAATAGGTAAACTGAAATTGTTTCAACATTTGAAATTGTTAGTAATTACAATACTAAAATAAAGCCACTGTTTGGGCCCACATTTTCGACAGGAAGCAATGGAAATAAACACTTATAAAAACACTAGTTTCAACACAACAGCTGTAGTGATATTTAAAATAAAATGACAGATCTTACAATAAAAAAGACACTAGTAATTTCTAGAACAAAATATGACTTGCTAATGTCAAACACAAAGCAGACACACAGCATAACTTAAAAACATCACAATATTTCGCAAACTGTTGAATAAATAATGTTTTTTCATTGAATAAAACACTCATTTGTAAGTGAATGATTGAAAACTCACTGCACAACACTTGAATACATGTTTATCAATGACTTCTAAAGGAAACTACATTATAACATGTCCTATAGGTGCATAGTAAGATGATCTAATTTATAAAACAACACAAGACACTATCAAAAGTCATTTGAATTTAGTAAAATACAATTTCTTTATCAGCTCACTGACAAGTTATTAGAGATAGCAGGAATACCGTGATGCAATGAACACTGTACCACACAACTGTCAAACGAAACATATTTTCAATAAGAAAAGCAATTAAAATACGGTAGATATTAACAAGGAGCGTGTAATGGCAATTTATGATTGATTAGTATTCGTTTGTGTGTAATAACACGAAAGACAGGAAGGTGAAATAATATAGACTGGCCTAAGTAATGAGTACATACATCTGTCAAGATTATAATTGTGTTTTTTTTACCTAAATTGTATAATAAAACTTCGTCGACGCGGCGTTTAGATAAAATAATTAGTTTCACATATTTACAATGAGTATTTACAGACACTGATTGATTAAATTTGATCAAACAATTTATTTTTAAACGAAAACAAAAATACTATACACACATCTGTCGGAATAAAATTGCCCTTCTGACTGTGTTGCCATGCGAGAGAAGAAGGTTAAATAAATCCCATATAGGTAATTAAAAAAAATCTTAACATGATTTGTAAATTATTGAAATGAAATAGTCCCAAAATATATTACATAGCATTTAATCATTTGATAGAATATAAAAAAGTTAGATTTGTTTGATTTTAAAATGATGTAATGACTTAGGATTAAAATTAACGCGTCCTTATTGATTGGAAATAATCCAATTATTGGTTAAAAGTTCTGCAATCTGACAACACCATGGAATTCCTGATAAAACTAACGATGTCAATAAAATAAATTTGATACGAATGTTCCGGATGTTAACCGGGTAGGTAATAATACTTTTTTATTAGGCAATAAAATCTGTAATAGTTGTAAAATTTTGAACTTAATGACCTCTTTGAGTAATCCAAGCTTTGTTATCTCTTGTAACGAGAAATTTGTAAATTTGTGTGCTACTTATAATGAAATAGGTAGGTATAGGTACTTATACCTATTATCCCTAACATGGCTAATGAGTCCAAGAGTGGACGGGGATAGGCTGATGATGAAGAAGAAGATACCTATTCGTGGTCAGTAGCACCATAGGAAAGAGAAAAAGGAGGAGGAGACCACTTGGAGAAGTGGTTGAGTTATTCCTACGTATTTTCTACTCAGTAATTACTATAATTCATGACTATTCTATAACACGAAATCTGGCGCCATCTCCATTGTTCATATCTCACCTGACGACGGAGTGTCGTAACTGAATTATTGTTGCAGAGAAAGCTTAGTTTTACTTCTTGTGAAAAGTGGCAAACGATTTGACAGAAACGAAACAGAGTTCAAGGATCAGGCGATAGAATGTTGGTAGAAGTCTTCACCACAGATCAGAACAGACCACTTTTCGTGAAATCTAGTCCTCCTATATAGGTACTGGATTAATAACATCCGTCATTTTTGAAGAAAATATTATTATGTTCCCAGAAAAACCGTAAATAAATAAATAGGAAATATTGAATTTCGTAACTTTATGTCCCATGCGTCATTCGTTGTGTGGGTTCACTAACACGTGATTTCGTGAAACATTTACAATGCCAGAGGGACCATATATTGACATAAACAACAGATCGACAGATTAAATAAACACATAGGTCGATATAACACAAAACCGGTATAATATTATCTTCATAAAATATATGCCTACATTGCCTACGTATATACGTTTGGTTCAGATACGTAGTCTATCTACGCTACAATATCAATTTCAATGATATAATACTTAATTTTCTTTAGAAATTTATGAGTAGCTTTTCTCAGAAAAGCCAACATAAACAACGATAGCGTTTGACGAAAACACGTGATAGATACGTTTCGCCTTTTATTATTAAGGTAAAAAAGAAAGTAAAATACAAAGTATGTAGGTACTTACTGAACTTTTTATGCTGTCGTTTCAAGTGAAATAAAAGAAATGTAGGCAAATTCTAAGAAAATAAAGAAATATGTTAATCTATAAACCTCATTCGTATGTGATGAATTCTAAAACTCTTTTGTATATAAAGAAAAAAACTGGTACGGTTGCCTGTAGTAGAATCGCTCCCCATTATTTATAAATAATAAACCTATACACACCGCAGTAAAAAAATCTTTAATTTGATTTCACTCAGCCCACCCCCATCAATGCCGGTTGCCTTCTGGGCATGGGGCGACTGCCTCCCTGCTTACCCCCGAGTTCATTATTACTCAGTATTGCCTTCCATGTTAACTTACCGGGGCTTAAAAGGTATAAAAAAAGTACTTACCTATATAATATGCAGGGAGCGCGTACCTCCTTGTCTTTCTCCACCACTCAATTACTCTCTGTTATTGATTTCGGTTAACAGGTAAATAACATTAAAAATTTACCCAATAATATAATGTGAATGATATTGTATAGACGTTAATAAGCTATGTATCTAAAGATTTTCATCGATGAATTCGATTCATACATCAAAGTTATCATAATATTTACATAATAATCGCGGGCGGATGTTGACTGGTATGCGTTATATTGATAATATTGTATCCTAATTTATAGTGTTTATATCCGAAATACTTACCTACCTATGTGATGATTTAAATTCAATGTCCATTTTCTAGAAGTAGTAACAACTAAAAAGATGATCGCCAACCATTGGAGTGTAGATTTTTTTTCATTGAGATTAGCTTGACAGAAAAGATTGTCTTTCTGTATTTTTCTACTTTCGTATAAGGATGACCACTAGCGGATCCAGGGGAGGGGCTAGGGGGCTGAAGCCCCCCCCAAAACCATGAGTAACAGTATTTTATATACAACAAATCTAGGGGTATCAGCCCCTTAGCCCCCCCCCCCCAAAACGTTGAGTGACAGTACTTTTACCATGTGACGACATTCGGCCCCCCCAAAATTGAAACCTGGATCCGCCACTGAGGATGACCGGTGATTGTACCTACAAGTGATTCATAGTAGATATCAAAAACAACAGCCCGATCTCAGACTGATTTGGAGCAAACAAAATTAGGTACATACCTGTTCTTGACCCTTATATTATTTTTATACCATGTTAATTTCCATTTTAAAATTTTATATGGGTTATGGCTCCTTTTACTACCATGTTATATCATAAAGTGTGTGGTTTTAGAATTAGAACATTTCCACGTCCTTAATTGATTTACGCAAAGTCTACAGATTGATATTTTCGAATTTAGAATCTTCTTTCGATATGTCTTTGAATAAAAATACAGTTTGCGAGCCAGGTTGGAAATGTTTCGCACGATCGTCTTTGAGTTGTAGGTATCTAATTAAAACTATGGTTTTCAATCGCTGTGTCGTTATTTAATAATAAATAATAGCAACACTGAACAGATGGTGAATACATTTTTAGTACCTACTGTAATTATTTTTTTCAGAACTGGTGGAGTATAGTAATTTACCAAAATATTAATGTGTATTATTAAAATGATATACGAAATTCTCTGTGCGATCCCTGGGTGGTAAAATTGGCCACCCATTCTATTTAGTTTCGATATTTTTGTTAGTGTGCCGTGAGAGTTAGGTGTTCGTGAAACTTATGTAAGATATTTCACATCTTGCTCTATAATATGATTCGCCACCCATTCTGAATGCCATATTACGCAAAATAGTAGGTATGTATATATTATTATTAGTAGAGTATTATTAGTAGAATAAGTGTGGAACATATTTAAGCTTCCGTATTTTGTCATACTAAACGACGGCGTCAGAACTTTTCCTTAGTTTTGAAAGTTATGCGTGCTCTATCGATTGTAATAATTTGTATTCGTTTTTCAATAGGTGCAAATAGGTAATGTATTTGTTACAAACTTTTGACATACACATCTTTATTGTTAAGCTTTTTATTTGTTGATCAAAGAATGAAAATTTTTCAATGTTGATGCACTTGTAGGAATTGTGCTCTAAAATTCGGGATATAATTAAAGAAAATAAATAATTAAAACAAACTGCATTGTAAATAAAATTATTTATAATTATTCAAACAGATTATAATTATATCAAGCAGGATAATGAAAAAAAAACACAAAATCAAACAATATCAATTTGATTTCGATCAAGCACAGTCAGAATCGGGCATTTCTCCCGAAAAATCAAGTTTTTGATAGCCCGTAATTAAATAGATAGTACCTAAACTATGTTATATTAAAAAAAGGATTGGTGGTATACCTAATGCTAATAAAATTTGTTTTTGAAATGAGATCGCTGAGAAGAATGGGTGGGAAAAGGTTGATACTGAGACATAGGATAAGAAATGAAGTGATTAGAGAGTTGAGTGAATGTCAAACGGATATTGCGACTAAAACGAAAGTGAACAAGTTGAGATGGTTGGGACACGTAGAGAGAATGAACGATGAAAGGTTAACAAAGAAAATATACCTGGGACAAAGAAGAGGTCTAAGGAAGCGCGTAGGTCGAAGAACCACATGGCTCGACCATGTAGGCCAGATTCTTAAGGACGGACGTGTTCTGAGTAAAAGAAATCGTAGAGTGTGTATGACGATTTGTATGAATGTGACGGAAGCACGAAGTGTGTGTAAGGATAGGAAAGTCTGGCGATCTGATCTCTCTGCCTACCCAGCAAGGGTCGTGAGGGGATAAGCATAGGATAGGAAAATATGTTTCTTTTATGATGTCATAATATGTATGATCAAAAGCTTATCGTCATAATATATGTTCAAGAGCTGATGGAAAGTCCATCCTTTACTGTATATCTGTTCTCTGTTGTAACAGACATGTAGAAAACATGTAGAGCAAGTGTGGCCAACCTTTTCAGCAGCCGGGCCAGATTCTAAAAACGAGATTGCCTACCGGGTCGCACGACCTATATTTAAAACAAAAAGACATTATTTAATGGCTCAAAGAGTGTATCGGAGGATCGGTCCACTTGAAATCTTCCTGGTAGGTGACATAAACGAGCCAGTAGAATAGGTTTAGTAAGCCAAACGATGCCGGGAATAGAATCCTCGCTGCCTGGTCTATAAGGGATACGCTGTTGATGTGACGGTTTCCTCCGTGTTTGCCGTTTTCTGTAATCAAAACAATGATACACAAGTTGCATAAAATTAGGAGAAAATCGTAGAAAATCTGAGTTCTAGTAAAAGGAAAATTACCTCAGGAAAAGTAAGATTACTCAGCTAATACTAAAGATATCATCCTAAGACTAAAAACATAGATAAATGAGAATATGGTTTAGTGACTTTGATAGTAAGAAATTTGATTTTTGTAATTTTTCGCAATAAAAATTCATTTCAAAGTTACATCTGAAATTTACAGAACCTTAAGATTTTTATCGTAGTTTGTAAGATAGCGCTGTAATTTTATTGATAAAATGTTTAATGAAAGACTCAGTAAAAACATAAGCCAAAATCGATTTAGTCGCGTACGTTATTCCTATTTAGCGCTTACATTCGCATGTAAAAATTTAAAGTTGAAGCGATAATAGAAAGATCACTATAATCACTATAAAGATCACTATAATCACTATTAAAGATTTTTTTTTTTAAATTTATTAACAACAAACAAGTACACTACATAACATATAAGTACATAATATTACATAACATCAAAACAATATACATAGTGCCCCAATTACTTGTTGTCTGTAAAATTTATAATTATATTAGTTATGTGTCACATACTTCAGACAATAATCACTATAATACTCGTATATATAGTTGATGAAGCGATAATAGAAAGATCACACAAGCAAATCCCTCCCCACACACGAGACTTGTCTCTATTGGGGAGGTATCTCGAAACGTGTATAGTTTTAAGTATTTAATTTGTATATGTAAAATATTGAAGAAAAATAAAAAGAATTTTGAAATTGAAAAAAAAAGAATTGAATTGAAATCACTCTAACTTTTTAGGTAGTACAAAACGTTGAACAAATGTCTCTGTAAGCTATACCTAAAGCTGTACCTATAATACGAGTACCTATACTATTCTACGAGGTCAAATTATAATTGATCCTTGTGTCCCTGTTTTATTTGTAAACCAGGACATCACCTCCTTAGGGAATGTCCCTAAGTTCCTTAGCGTATTACGAATAGATTAGTTATTCCTATTTATAGCAGTTTTTCCTAGAATAAGATGTATAGTAATAGAGACAAACAAATGTAAGATTTCCAAATAATGATATTCTTGGGTGGTATGGTTAAGTATTCCTAAGTATGTATATTCTTATAGCTTAATTATCAGAAATGTATTTGAGTGTCGACGAGATTAAGTCTAACTGCAGACGTAGCAACTAATCAAAAGGAGAATGCTAAAAAATCCCAGGTCCGGCGCAAACGAAATGTGACTTAAATGATAGGTAAAAATGAGTAATTATACACTGCATAGGGGGCAACATTGAAATCAATGGTTAAATGTAATGGAATGAATTAGTAAAAGGAGAATTAAACAGTTACCTACAATTGCGGTTTAAAAGCATATAATATGATAAGTAGTATAAGGTAGCCCGTTCTCTTCTTCATCATCAGCCTTGTTTCCTCTACTGCTGGATGGAACTAAGAAATAATATTTTTAAAAGATCGTTGCAACATACGCCCTCCCGAATTTTTAGAATCTCTGTGTCTCCTGAATTTGGAATTGGTATTTCACACATTTAGCCGTTAATTTCGATGATGCCTCCTATGCGGTATTTAATTACTCATTCATAATAAATAAATCTTTATTAGCATACAAATTATCAGTGGTTACAAAACAAGGCAATAGTAGTGTGATATAAGGCGGACTCATTTCAAAAGCAATATCTTACAGTCAACCTGATAATTTGAGTTACATTTCAATCATTTGAGTTATATTTCGTTTGCGCCGGGCCTGTGTTTTTTTTTTCCATTCTAAATGAGCATTCTTCTTTATCTGCTGAGTTTGAACAAAATTCAAGAAATATATACCCTCCCAATATTGCGAGAAAATTTGCTGCGGACTCGGAAAGGCTAAAAAAAACTGTAATGTATTTCCTTACCCGCTTCCCTCTGCCTCTGTCTCCTGAAGTTATCATTCCCCATGAGGCAATACATGAGCTGCTTCCATTGCGCCACTCTTCTCTCTGTCTGTGTCGTTCTTTCCATTGTGAGCTTCACTGAAGTTGTTCCACCTCCTTGAACTAGGGAGCCGTCTAGCCCAGAGCCCTAGTGGGATATAAAAAGTTACAATAAGTGTGGAAAAGTTTAAAACAGTAACTACTCCTGAATTTAGGCAAAAATCCTGTAACTCGCTTTGCAAATTTTACTGTATTTTTCATAGACATGTACCAATCTACAAGTTATATACAAAATCTATTCTTTCGAAATCTGTAATGTAAAAAATAGTGTTTTTTTTATTGTTTTCTTGAATAAGTACCACAATTACATTTTTTGTGAGTAACATCGGATTTTCTATACAAATATCAAATAGTCATCTCAACAGATATGCAGCAAAGGGTGGATTTTTGATTAGGCTTGTGACTGATCGTCGGCTAGTTTAATAATGTCTTCACTTTTACGGAAATAGAGATTGATGGACTGTAATTGTTGATTGTTACTTAAGTGTAAAAATGATCACATTAAACCAGCCGAGGATCAGTCAAAATAGCAAGTGATAGAAAACTACTAAGTATTTTTAAATATTTCAAGTTTTTTCAAGACAAATAAAATAAAAAAAATAAAAAATAAATGAAAATTAAAAAATACGATCAATGAAATAAAAAATGTAATGCTGGCGCCACATGATCGTCATGAGTCGCGTCCGAGTGGTGTTCGTGAGTAAAAAGGCGTCAACGGTCGGTTACTTACACGTCAAAACAAACGTTCTATCCGCACTTCTTTTTGCTCATGAACACCAAAAGGTCGCGGTGATTCGCTAGCGTGTAGCGAGCCCATAACAGAATTTTATCATAACTTACACAATATACATATCTACGTATGTATATTTACACACGTTTGGCAAAAATACAGTTAGTAAGCACTTATTTAAAGCCACACGATTCGTGCCGATTGTGGGGTATCTGTGGAATTATTTAGAAAAATAAACGATTTTTCATTATCGTCTCTTGGGTTTTTCTGACCCTTCTAGTATAATAGACTCTAAACTCGTCTAAGTAGGTAAAATAGTGAATTGACAATAAATAGACATCTTAGATTTTAGTTTAGCTAATTCCCTAGGGTGATATCTTTGAGACTTGGCAAAAAACGGCCTTTGAGAAAGTTTCAAATGAAAATGGAGATGTTTTCATGGAAAGTTTCAGAGACGATACTACAATGTCACCGCCTCCTAGAGTAGGTATTAATGTAGAATGACTTTTCGAAACACCCTGTCTGCCGTCAAATGGCAAAACGCGGTAAGTCGAAAAACATAGTTCGAGAAAAACTCGTATAATTTTTTCGATCAATTGATTTTCTAAATCTCCATAACGCACGTATAATACCTATTATATACAGAAAATATTTATATTAGGAAATATTAGAAATTAATTGAATTTACTCTCCTATTCAAAAAATAAGGTTTTGACTACGATGCATAAAAATTTCCTACAGAAATATATTTTTTTATAGAATTTACAAAAACAAAAAAATATTGCTTTTATATACTTTAATCTTTGATTATTGAAGTACCTAATCAAACACATACTGACATAGATTCGCTCAAATTCTTTTGTTTCAATACAACGCTATGAAAATGTGTGTGAAGTCATTTCTTCGTTTTCATGAAATTCAATAAGTATTCTTTTGTTGATATTTGACGTTTACGATTTTCACAGTGTCAAAATGTGATTGTAATTAGATATTTTAACGTTAATATACAATTGTTTCGCTCATCTAAGGATGCATTTTAATTTAAAAAAACATTTTATTATCCCCTAACGTGGTTTTTCGGACTGTGGTTATATATTTAGCCTCAAATTGTAATGTATCTTTCTATCGGTGAGCTTCCGTATTTTGGTTGATATCATTGTTAATTTATGCACATTTCGACTAAAAATGCGACAAGTAAGGCTTATTTAATGATTTGACTTATTTTTACGCTTAAAATAAAATCGCAAATAATATATTTTTATTAAATTACATCTGCCATAGGCACGTGATATCATCATCGAATCACACATCGAGCCATCGATATTTTAAGTACGCACACGGGATTTTATGAATTATAAGCGATTTCCAATATTTTTTACGTATAAATTAATAATGATATTAACGAAGGAGAAAAGATATATTTACATTTTCTAGCGTAATCTGCATTTCCACACGACATTTGGGCATGTAAAGTATATTTTTATTACCTTCAATGTTGTCTTGGGTGGGCGAAATGATTGTTTTTAAGCAGGATAATATATAATTATATGATCGACATTTAGGCAGCTTGAATTTCTGGAATATCATAAATTATGAAATGATAATCGTTTTATGTAAATCATTTAATATATATAATGGAATTAATTATAAATAATTTTAGCGGCAGCGTATTAAGTTAATGAGTTACATTATACAAATTTATTTATTTATATAATTAATCCTTTTTTTTTACCAATACAACACAACATGTTAAAAAAATGGTATCGATGGTATTCAATATCGATGTTAATATTGAGCATTTACATCACATTAAATCATTCAGTAAAGACAAGAAGAAAAAGAAAATGGAAACGACGCTCGAAAATAGTTCGAGGCTATGACTTTAATACAGTAAGTGGCTCTTAAAGCTTAGAAAAAGCAAAAAAAAATAGAAATACCTATTGAAAAAGTGCAGCAATAGCGTAGCAGTGAGACATAAAAAAATATGTCAAATGTTAGTTTTCCCGTTTAACACCAAGGCGTCAGAGGTCGGTAAAACAGTTTATTTTTTTAATAAAAAGTGTTTCTCTAATGTTTTAAGAGAGGCCAGTCCAAGTCTACAGTGCATTTCGCTTTAGAAGTCCCCTGGTGCAAACTTGGTTTAGTGTTGCTTGATGTGATAATAAGATATGGTAAATTTTTTTCGCTACTTTCAAATTATATTTCAGAACTGTTGTTTAAAACATTTGGCCAATTTTTGAATTGTTAGAATAAACTGGCAACATTGTTTGTCTAACTTGTGGTGGCGGCTTGAAGGGATTATTGGAGTATTTTTTCTTTTTCCAACTCGCAAATCTATCTTTTCTTTAAAATGATTTCTCTAGCGCTACTCTGTAATATTTTCGGCATTGTAGGTTACTCGTAAAAGATACAATGTGAGAATATTGGGAACCTTTGACAGCTCTTACGACAAGATTCGACAATCAGGGCTACCAACAATACAATCTAAACTCCACTTGCAGGTAACGTCAGAACGGTGGACAAGACGGATGGTACAGATAATAATATGGGAATTCCAATTTCTAATGTTTTTTTTTGCTTTCCATCCGATGGGAAACCATCTTCCATCAAAGGGTTTTAAACACACCACGAGACATCGAATAAGCGAAAACAAGGTAAAACGTGGTAAGTCGACTTTTCGCGTTTTGCGCTTTGGCGGCAATCTGTATTATCCACTAACTCATCATTACTTTCTCATTTTCATAGAACGTATTGGGGACAATTCTGTAAATAATTAAGAGTATGCACACATTACAACGGTATACATACCGACATTTCAAAAATTTCAAAAAACGGGAGACCTTATATCACGACAACCGTTACGAAATATGCTTTGGAACAAAATATGGTAGATGCATTGAACATTTATCTATGAAATAACCGTAAAAGATTTTTTATGTCTTGTATAGATTTCTCAAAAAAAAATTGTGAAAAACACCTCTGATCTTTTTTCCGAAAAACGGAAACTCGTTTCCCGAAAGTCGCGGAGTAATATTTTTTTGTCTGATAATATGCGTTAAAATCTATTAGGGAATAACCGTAAAAGTTTTTTGATGGACGCAAAATTAACCCCAATAATGGAAAAAACGTTATTTTTACCATTTTATCATGCGATTGTTCACACGATTTTGAACCTTAATGCCGTGGGAAATGACTGTGACGTCATTCTTGGTACCAAGGCCTTAAGTGCTTACTAACTAAAATAAGAAGCTTTTTTGCAATCGCTTATTCAAAGTCAAATAAATTTAAAACATACCTACTTATTTTAGTTCAAAAAGTTATCTGGTTATCTAGAAAAGTATCTCTAGAACTAGCAGTTAAAGTGTGCATCAATTTTCAATACAGAATGTTTCCATTTTTCAGCTAAAGTTTGAAGTTTTATATGCACAATATGTTGATAAAGAATAAGATTTTGCATCCAAGATTCGCAAGTAAAAAAGTCATCATCCTTGTTATCAAAAACTAATCGAGCGAAAACTTTTAATAAACCTTGCATACTCGTACTAGAGGGCTGCCATAATTGTTGGACTGCCGACCGGGTCACCGACCAACCGGGAAGTGACCATGTAAGTAGCGCCGCAGGCGAAATTTTCGTTATAAGACATGAGCGTGTACCTGTCTTCAGAGTTGTGTCAACTATCAATCTTGTTTAGTTTTATCGAAATAAAAAATCAGTAGGTATACTGATGGTATGAATAAAGAATAAGTAAAACATGAAGAAGCGTAATTGGCGCCGCAGGCAATTTTTTTTATGAAAGAATTGTAAAATAATGGATTTTTGTAATAACTCTCCGGGAATAGTTTTGTTGAGCAATTAGTATTAAGAAATGCCTGACCGGGACAAATGACTCTTGGACCGGGACACCGGGACATGGACCTTTAAACCGGTACATGTCCCAGTGTACTTGGACGTATGGCAGCCCTATCGTACATATATCTTCTCTAATAATAAACGAAAGCGCCTGACTAACTGACTGACATATTCACTCATCAACGCGGTAACCAGAGAGAAACTCACAATGACAAAATCTCAACTGTCAAAAGGGTAACCTACTATTGATTGATCGCAACTCAACACCGGAAAACCTGTTGCCGACAATTTCAATATTGTTGGGTTAGGTTCGTTAGGTTGTTTTTTTTTTTTTTGCACACAAAAACAAATCAAAAAAAACAACGGCATCAGATTTCCCGGTGTTGAGTTGCGATCCTGTCAATAGTAGGTTACCCTTTTGACATGTGAGATTTTGTCACTTGAGATTTTGTCATGGAACCCATCAACGCAGAGTCCAAACGGCTAATTATAGAGAAATTTTGAAGGCAGATAGGTTTTAATACAAAATCTTCCACTAAGAAGGGATTTTTGGATATTCCGCCCCGAAAGGGGTGAAACATAGGGTTGAAAGTTATTTAGAGTATATACGAATATCTCGGGAACCAGGCGTGGTACGAACTTGTTTCCCGAAAGTAGCAGAGATTTTTTTTCGTATTAAAATCTAGTAAACGACCATACAGTTTTTTGAATGGATCGAAAAGTTTTTACAAAGGGTATTTTTATCATTTTTTTATGCGATTTTGAATCTTAATCCCCCGGGTAATGACAGTGACGTCATAGTTGGGTCCCTAGCTTTAATATAATAAGAGACTTACAATAATTGAAGGCCTCTGAAGGTTGCTGCTCCTGCGTCTTGCAGCCAACTGCCTGGCGGCGAAGGGATCTCCTCCAGTTTCTTCAATCAACTCCTCCCATTCCTCATCGTCTATCGGGATTTCTCCAGATCCAACCTAATTGAAACACAACACAAACATTGAACATTAATCTTAAAGAAAAACATACATTATAAATTTTATCGTATGTGAATGTGGGCTGGCTGGCAAAAATTGCCATTTGGCAATAAGCCCGCCCTTTGTATGCGTCTGTACAATAAAGATTATTTTAATGTTGCTAGGTTCTATTTTATTTCCCTTAATTACTACGATTTTGTCATTTGACAGCGCCGGAGCTCTGCAAATTATCCGTTTTTTATGGTAAAAATGGCACATCGCACCATAAAAAATAGCCAGAATTAACCCCAACACAAGCCATAAGTGAAATTATTTTAAACTGTCGAACGCAGTCATAAAATTGTGACCGAGAAGGGACGACTACCTGCTTTTTTTATGCCAGAGCGTCCCTTCTCTAGGTCAGTCTCGGACGACCACACTTCCTCACTCATATATCTTTTTAGCCATCTTGTCACCATTCATTCTCACAGCACGCTCTAACCATATATTTTTATTCACTTTCATTCTAGGCAATGCATTCATCTTACAGTTATTCATTTCTCTAATAACCTAATTTCTCATCCCATCTCTCAGTGGGTTTCCAAAAACGATCTCATTTCCACTGCATTCAACCCTGATTCGTCCTTCTTCAGCCACGTCCAAGTCTCACTAGCACACTTAAGACCTAAGGGTCACTATCCAGTCACCATCTCCATATAATTGAGTTAACGAACCTTTGTAAAATAATGAACTCCAGCAAATTCCAAAAGTGTGGCGATGCAGTATCCAAAACTCATCAGGAGGAACCAATCCAAGGCAGTCGCATATCTGACCTTAGGGAGATCAGTCCTGGAATCGAGACTGATGGTCGACAGAGTCAAAACGGTGGTGATTCCGAGACCCACTCTGTCTGAAGTCGCTTCCCGGTGGATCCAGAAAGAAACCCAAGACAGGACTACGATCAGAATGCAAGGGACGTAAACTTGGATCAAGAAGTACCCCGTGTGACGTGACAGGTTGAAGGACACTTGGAGAACTGAAAAGTCCCCTGAAAGAAAAATACATTATCAATAAGTTGAACAATTATTCGTTAAGATTCCTTTTCTTCAGGCATTTTTCGAGGATTTAAAAGTACCTACTTCAACAAGAATACTTAAGAGCTTGTCATCAACCAAAGCGGGAGGAATTTAACATTTGCACGATGTAACTTTATGCCAACTCAATTGGGGTGAAAGTAGTGTGGGTGTTCCGATGCTTACGAGTCGACTTTGGCTGGTTTAAGTGATCTTTTTTATGACGGGCGACGTTCACCCCTTCCGCTACATCCTACTGTCAAACGTGTAATTTTTTGAAGTTGTATAAGTATATGTTGCAGCTTGATATAAGTACGTAAGTGTCGGAACACCCATCCTGCTTATTTCCCAAGGTAGTTCACATTATGCTACAATATGTGAATGTTAGATACCCCTCGTTTCTGTTGAAAAAACAACTGAAATGTGCAGAATGCAGAAAAATCCGGTTCTATACCGAAAAGTAATTACGGTACCTTTATCTCAAATCATAAAGGTTCTCTATTACATGGGAAATTTTTCGAGCAACTATTGTCGGCAACTCGTATTGCCCCAACTGAAGCAAGTACATAATTGAGAAATTCTGCAATATTTCATAGTTTCAATAGTTGCTCGGCAACTCGGAGCAATTAATTGCGCAAGTGTTTTGGCAACAGTTGCTCGTGGAGGCGAACCTTAAGAAAATACTTTTTTGGAGATACGAGATGATTTAAAGATGATAAGAACATTAAAAGATAAAAACTACCTTCTCTTCTTGTGAATGTGAAATTTCTGTATGGGAAACTCATCAGGTCGAATTGTGACAGCGTCATTCCGGGAACAAATGTTACACTCTCCGAATTCTGCCACTGATAGACCAACTGTTGATTTGTGTAGGCATCTGTGTAGAATAAGTATTGTTAAAAACATGCTTGTTCCATTTTGAGAAATTCTTACACAGATTCCTTGCTTCCGTTACATTCGTGCAATTCGTAATACACACTACGATTCCTTTTAGTCAAAACACATCTGTTATTGAGCAACTGGTTGACACGGTTGAGCCAAGTGGTTCTTGGAAGGCCGCGCTTCCTCACACCTCTCCTTTCGCCATGGTATATTTTCTTGGTTATTCTCTCATCTTCTCTACATGTCCCAATTTAACCATCTCAATTTTTTCACTCTTTTAGAGACATTCAACTCTTTAATTTATATCTTGTCCCGTCTCTCAGTGTTTTCACACACATTCTTCTTAACGATCTCATCTCAACAGCATTCACATTTGAATCGTCTTTCATTAACCATGTCCATGTCTCGCTAGCATACACCATTAAATAAATACATTTTTTAAATTTCATGTTATTAAGTCTGACCAGATTTTGTAAGAATGTTTTATAAGAAAAAATGCAATACTCACAGCTTCCTAATATCAGAGGACAGGATTGCCGGTCCATAGGAAAGTTCCTCAGTTCCATGGGACATTTCGCCTTAATTGTTAATCTGCAAAAAGGTTTATTGAAATGACTCTGAAAGTGAGATATATCTACCAGTACCACCTCGAAAAATCTTGTGCAAAAAATAATGAAGTTGTGTGGTGTGTGAGTGGAAAAGCGAAAGTAAAAAGAGTGGTTTTTGCAGTTACGAGTGAAAAATGAACGCAATAGCCTAAAATCGGTCGTTGTGAGTATACTGCTTGTTCAATGAAAAAAAATACTGAACATTTTAGTCAAGAATTTAGAAAGGATTACTTTCGTCTTTGACCACTTACGCTTATACGAGTATATCCCTCATTCCTAAAAAAAATAACCGTGAATAACCACGTAGGGGCGCCATATCAGGGGTGCAGTAAAGGGGAGGGACCCTAGGTGTAAACGTAAACTTTAATTTAAATTACATTTCGATCAAAAAACATATAGCTCATATTTTGAACGACCGGATCAAAGGCCATAGTGTTTCATTACAAAACAAAAAAAATAGAGAGATTTTTACCTCATCGAGTATAAAATATCCCCATCCTGATTAATCCTTAACAACTTATTCGGCACTGTAATGGTGTGAACATAGGAGTGCTTGCCATTATAGAAGTACGTGTCTGGTCTCCAGATCCTCTCCAACATCTTGATGGATAAGGAGAGGGACTTGATGGGGCCGAGGAAACTGAGGCGAGCATCGCGCCAATATTGGCGGAAATAGCAGTCCATGGAATAATCCTGAAAGTAGAAGAGATTTCAATAAATTTAAAATTAATTTGTCAATGGTAAGACCACGTCTTTCAATAATGGAAGAGATTATACATACCATATCCAACTCAGAAACAGGCCCCATGCTTCTAATTAGAATATTGGTCTTAACAACTGTGGGAAAACCTGAAACATTAGGTAAAAAAATAAATCTTTATTGGCCAAAGAAAAATATGCATAGTTACAAAAACAAGACAATAATTGTAGTGTACCAAAAGGCGGACTTATTGCAAAAGTAATATCTTACAGAGTCAACATGAGTTATGCAATATTTAGAGTAAATTGCAGGTCGCGGTGATTATTTTATACACTGAACCTTTTTTATGAATTTTTCAAAATTAAGGTAGAGACACACTGAAATCAAGGCCACAACCCTAAACAGCCCTTATCAGGACCATTTGATATATCACTCGGACGTTATTCCAAAAACAACCCCACAAAAAAAACATTTAGGGCCTCAGTGAAGGCAAGGGGAATAAAATTGAACGCTACAGAGCCAATGAGAAAGCAATTACTGCTGCGGTGTATTATAATGGGTCAGCTTTGACTTGCGGATACATTAAGAAAAATTCCGAATCTATCTCTTTTTTGTCAAAAAGGCTGACAGAGCCATTTCATTTTGAGAACTTGTTCATATAATGATGATGAATTAAAATTTTGAATCGTCTTACCTTTTCCATGAGTGGGCAATTGCGAGTTCTCATAATTCTTCAACAAGTTCTCCAAAAGGATGGTAATATTTTTTGAAACGATATCATTCATTGGACTTCGTTTAGTTTCTGATTTTACAAGCGACTCTCCAACGATTATATTTCCATCATCCGTGTTATTCAAGTTGTCCCAATCCCAATTGGTGACCACTTCGCTGGTTACTTGATTGTTTATTTTATCCTTTTTGTCGAATCTCATGAAGCTGAGGATTGTGGAGTTGTCGTCATCTTCTTCCAGACTCAATCCCTGTTGGTCTTCGTCATGTTCGCTCAAAACTTTGCGTCGGACCAAAACGTTTCCTTCAAAGTAAAACTTATTCAATGAATTCTTCTCTTCAAATCTAGACTTATTTCTGACAGCCACGCCGTGTCCATTGCTCTCCAACTTTTCAGATTTGTCATCCACCAAAAACGGTTTGTTTATAGCAGGGTCATTTTTGGGCTCTATCAACAGCTTGACTTCGTACGGTTCCAGAGAGTTGGTCACGTTTGGGGTCACATCTTGGAATTCTTGTAATGTTGCGTGAACTTTGGCGCTCCTGAGGTATCTGGAAAAAGTTAAACAGACTCATTTCACAAAAATTCAGCTATCAGAAATCAGATTCTGTTTATAACAACATAAAAACTCGTAAATTTTTATTAGCCAGAAAATGTTCACAAATACAAGAAGATAGTAGTGTGCTAAAGGGCGGACTTTCTGCAAAAGCAATATCTCACAGTCAACCCCAGAAATATATGGTTCCTATGAAAAGCTCTTGTGTATATCGGGACAGCTTGAATCTATACACAGTTCTGGACTTTTTTACACAAAGCCAAATACTTTCCTGCACTCTTCATAGCACCCACCTATCTAAAAGCTTGTATCGTAAAGTGCAGAACACATTATCAGAAGTGGGATTCGGACCCAGCACCTCCTCTCCCGCTTGGAAGCTCGGGCTCCGACCAACTGCTCCATCCATATAGTCGACACGTTTTAAAGATTTTTTAATACGAGTTTTACTACGAATTATATTTACAAATTTTTTGTATCAAGTTTAAGTTTTAAGTATTGAAGGAATATTAACTTCCCTGCAAGCCTCGAAGACAGAGTAGGATAAGTTTCCAATGTTTGAAACTATTTTGTAGTGAGAATATGATATGAAAGAATTAGTTGTGAAATATTCTGTCAAACAGTAAACAACCCAAGGCGTGGAAACTATGAGAGAAAATTAGATGTTTTCCCGTAGAGAAAATCAGATGTTTTGAAACTTGTAAGACATGGAACTCGAATAAAATTAATATTGCAAATAAGAAACATACACTAATGCATTGATTCATACCATCACGGTAGGTAAATACGGTAGGTACCCAGCGAAAGAATGAGAGGAAAAATTCGAGTAGTAGCAACTATGGGCGTCGTCAGCCCCAGAGTTAGGGAGGGCAACAAAATTGAAGAAAATGGTGCAGCATAAAGAAACGCGTAAACAGCGCCGCAGGCGAAAAAAAAAATTGTGAGACATAGTGAAGAAGGTTGTAATGTGGTTTGTTTATTTGAAAATGTGTATGGCACAACAATATGTATGAAAAATGTTTTTTTATAAAAAAACTAATATATACTGCAGGCATTTTTTTCATGAAATTGATGGATTATCAGGCAAATTTTATAAAATTTATGATACGATGAAAAAATGTGTGGTAGAAATGTGACTTTTTGTGAGGTTTTAGTATGTAGTATGAAAAAAATATATACACCTCTTCCAATCTCTAGTGGGTGAAGCTGCCCCCTGACGACGCCCATGTTTTCGGGTGACGGTGATACGTTAAAATAATAACGTATGGATGGTGGATAAAACATTTCGACTTGCAAACACTAACTAACTAACGAACTAACTACGCCCTTTATGTCTCCATTCGGGAGCACAGGGAGGCTACCAGGCGTCTCCATTCAGAGCGATTTTGTGCGAGTGATATTACCTCTCTCCACGTCATTCCTAACGCTCTGATCTCGTTGTCATAGGAACGGTGCACTGTGAAAGAGGGTCTTCCGGGGCGTCGGGACAGCATTACTACAATGTAATAATTATAACTGTAGGTTTCTAACTTAGTGGTCATAGATAATAGAAAATACGTAAGTGCCTATCCACTTTTACGTATTTCTAAAGTTGTATTATTTTGTAGTGAAAATCTTTTACAAATTGTCGAGAAGCTTCTTCAGTAAATATTCCCGAGGTATTTCATTATTCTGGGGAAATTTCCTTTTAAATTCTGTTTGAATAGTAGAATAACGTTCCCAGCCAAACACTTTAAACTGAGAAGATAAAGACCTGTTTACACTTTACACGTCTCCCGTCCTGTAGTGTATACCATAGAGTCCATACAGCAGTGGTCGTCACACTTTTTTGGTCATTGAAGGAAAATCCCGCGGGCTTAAGGCCCTCCACAATACTCCACATCCCCGGGTAACTCAGCCAACCTCTTTACCCGCACTTCTAGGTAAATCGTATTAAGAGGCTTAGAAGCATATAGACTACGTGTCCCTGGTAGGAGATCCCGAGGAAGACCCAAGCGTAGGTGGCATGAGGTGGTGAGGCAGGATATGAGCGAGAGCGACGTGACACCGGAAGATGCGCAAGATCGAGCGAAGTGGCGGCGAAAGACCCGAAAGGCAGACCCCACCACCATGTGGGATTAATAATGCCCAGGAGAAGAAGAAGAAGAAGCATATAGAACAAGGTATCATTATAAGCGCGCAGGCAATTTTTTTATGAATAAAATGCATTTTAATGGATTTTCAGAATAAGTTAAGAAAATTTTTAATCGATGTAAAAACATGCTGTAGAAATAGTATTTTTTGCGAGGTTTTACTATTTAGTATGAAAAGTTGCTTGAATTGTCGCAGGCTGCACAAATATCTTCCCCAAGCCACACTTTGACGACTACGGACATAGAGCAGCAGTTCCCAATTCTTTTTGGATACGGAACCCTAACTGATCTACCTTTTTTGGGGGAACGTATCTCGACAACCAAAAAGCAAATTGTCAAAATTACATTTTAACACCCATGACACATTTGTATGTTACGTTCGACTTGATAAGAAAAACTATATTTTTAGTTAAAAATCTTTACTGAACCTAGGTATTTAATGTGGATAATGAAATTTCGGCATTTATTAAGCCAATACGCTCTAACTCTCGGAACCCCTGTGACCCTACTGGAACTCTGGGGTTCCGCGGAACACAATTTCGGAACCGCTGCCATAGAGCACCTACCTACAGTATAGTGACGTGTTAATGCACTTCCTTTCTTAGTTTTTATCCCACAAGTCACATAATCTAATGGGTGCTTTATACTTCCGCCATAGATCTGCAGATAGATGCTGATGATTTTAATCCGTTTTTGTAGGTTATTCTCCTTTTGTAGATTGTCTATGACTCAATATGTTTTACCAGTACATAATTAAAAACTTGTTTGAGGGGCCGGCACTTTTTATACGTATTTCGTTTCCTGACAGCTTTTAAATAGTTAAATAGTTCACGGCAGAGATCATTCGTTCTTTATGGGTGGAATGCCGAAAAAAAAAATACCAGTGTCCTTCGTGGAGGGCATGAGGCAAAGTCCTAAACAGAATAATGTTTTTTTTCTAAATTAAATATGTAGAAATTGAATCCATAGTCAAAAAAATTCTATAACCCTTCTATTATATTTTGGTAGTGAGAGGGTAAAAAACAGAGTATAGGAATATTTTAAATACCTGTAAATATTTTAAAAGCATCTTTTTTACGAATTAATGAGGTATGATTATCGAACTGGAAAATATTTTATGAAAACATGTGTAGATATCCTCACGCATGAATGAATGTTTGAATACTTAATTGCTATCGAACTCAAAAGTGCCTAAAGGAATAAAACCCACGGATCGGATAATAATTATATGCATCATATGAATATGTATTAACTTACATGGATGTCGTCAGGGGTGGACAGGGGGGCAGCTGCCCCCTAGAGATTGGCATAGGTATTTACTTTTTCACACTAAATGATAAAACTTCTCAAAAAATTATATGTTTACCACACGTTTTGTCATCGTATCATAAATTCTCAAAATTCAGTATGAAAATCCATTCAAATTCAGTTGTTTCATAAAATATTTAACCTGTGGCGCTATTTACGCGTTTTTTGATGCTTTATCAATTTTTTAATTTTTTTTTGCCCCCCCCCCCCCCTAGCACCCTGTGCAGTGTACACAGCTAAGATAACATAAGTACGCCAGTTTTTACGATAACCCATCAAGTTTTCCCAGTTATTCTGAGAATTGATGTCCTTGAGCGTGCTGTACAGAACATCTTTGTATCTCTTCCGCTGCCTGCAAGACAGAACCACCCGCAGACCCGTTACAAATGAGGAGCAGCCTTGTCCAAAGTGTGACAGAGTGTGCATGTCCAGAATCGGACTCCATAGTCACCTTCAATGGCATCGTCAGCAGGACCAATAACATCGTGGCAGCGATTCTTCTGAGCTAAAGACATGCTCGGCAACGGGCTCTTGGCATTGGCATTAACTTAAGTCCCATTTACCTAAATAGCAGGAAATTCATAAAATACCATACATCGTGTCACACACAAGTTGAAGGATGAAGAAATTTTTCACGTTCAATAAACAGTTAATCACAGATCAATAACAACTGATGTGTTTATATATCAATCATGAATGATAATATCTATTCTCCATTCTTCTCGGGTGTACCATGTGTAGGTTGTCGATGTTGTCGAGCTTTCGGCCTACTTGCTGAGGCCATCTTCATGTAGTAGCTTCTTCGCTGTGATGTGTATGTGGTGTATGAAGTATTACATTAGTACTGAAGATGGTCTCAGCTAGTAGACCGAAAGCTCGACAACATCGACAACCTACACACGGTACACCCTAGAAGAATGGAGAAGAGATTAACAAGGACCGTGAAAATCTACATTATTTGAATGATAATACATTATGTAGACTTCTATGTCTGATAACACTGATGAGAAGTGTGCTGGCAAGTCCTGCGGCCTAGAGTATAAACGGGGTTTTACATAGCGCTAATCGTGGGTTTTTCTCGTTTTCCACCAATGAAAATGAAAAAAAATAAGCCACTGCTTTGATGGTAGGTAACTAGATCTATGTTATTTTAATTTGAACATACCAATAACTTATATAATCCGGTGAAATTAAAAACAAAGCAGTCTCTCGATGGAAAGTTGTGGGGTAGTAGGGATTTCTTTCATTCTATACGTTTTTTGGGATGCTGAATCCGAATCCGAGGTTTGCCAACAAAATTTCGATACGGAACATGGCGAAAAATTAAAAAAATGGCGAAAATATTCGTTTTCTGGCGATTTCTTTATAAGAACTCGAAAACTGACAACTTTTGTAAGTTATTTTTCTACGCAAAATGAAAGTACGTAAAATTTACTACAAAATCTCTGTATAAAATTTTTCTCTAAAATAAATAAGAACGGAGCTGTCAAGGTCCAGAAAATGGCCAAATTTTCTTACTGTTTTACATTACGAGAATCGAAAATGTATTGAAAAAGTTTACCTTGTTGCCTTCATAAGCAAATTTCAACAATTATTCTTTAAATTCATGAGTCATATTTTACCTCGTTGGAATCAGAAAACACAAAGAAAGCTCTTAACGAAATTTTTATTTAAAAATACCTTATATTTGAGCTAGACATGTTTAAATAATTTTATTTAAAAATATAGTAATATGTTTAGGCTAAAAATGTTTAAACCTTTTTTGCTTAAACATTTCACTATATTTTTAAATAAAATTTATCCTGAAATTATACCTCTTTAAGAAAGTAGTAATGTAAGAGGTAATCAGTAGCGAAGTATAAAATTCTGACGAAATTTATTGAATATGTACTTACAAAATCGAAGATTTTGAAAAACTGGTTCAAAATATGGATAAATAATGTTTGGCATTTTTATTCACAAGGGTCTAGTGTATTTATTAAAAGAAAAAAAAGTACTCCTTAATTATAGTTTTTATCGAAAAAAAATTAAAAGATGTCAAAACTTTCAACAAAAAAGAATGAAATTTTGTTTTTGTGTTTAATTTAGCAAAGTTATTATTATTATTATTAAATATTTTTGACATCAATTAAAAGCCTGTTTTATTATGAGACAGAAAAATATTTTTTTAATAATTTTGGACTCATAGCATCAGAGTTATTCAGTGAAATGTGATGGTGGTCGATGTCGGGGGTGGAATTTTTTTAAAAGGGTGTAACTCCGCAACCCTTAACAATTGGGATGACATCGCTTTGGCAGATCTACGTTTCAGAACACCCTCTATCACTTCTCAAAATATCTGAACAGCGGAACCAATCACCCTGTATACCAAATTTGTGGGAAATTTTATGTGCTTTCATTCTGCTAAATATTCGCCATTTTACAAATTTTTCGCCATGTTCCGTCACGAAATTTTGTTGGCAAACCTCGGATTCGGATTCAGCACCCCAAAATACGTATAGAATGAAAGAAAAACAGACTACCCCACAACTTTCCATCGAGAAATCTAAAAGCACCGTATTAATAGGGAAACCAATTAGGCAGAAAAATAATATTAGTTTTTAGTTTTTACTGGTACAATATTTTAGTTAATTTATGTATTAAAACAACGCAGTTTGTTTAAAACAACAATTTTGAATGTTGTGTTTGATAAAAAAAATGAAAATAAACACATTGATAAAAGTTTGATAACATATTCATAAATGGAAACCCACAAAAAATATACAAAAAATACACAATTTCAATCACTAAGGTCTTGGTACCAAGAATGACGTCACAGTAATTTCCCACGGCATTAAGGTTCAACATCGCGTGAACAATCGCATGATACATTGGTAAAAATAGCGTTTTTTCCATTTTTTGGGATTAATTTTGCGACTATCAAAAAACTTTTACGGTTATTCTCTAGATTTTAATACATATTATAAAAAAATTTTACTCCACGACTTTCAGGAAACGAGTTTCCGTCTTTCGGAAAAAAGATCAGTGGTGTTTTTCACAATATTTTTTGAGAAATCTATACAAGATCTAAAAAATCTTTTACGGTTATTCCCTAGATAAATGTTCAATGCATCTTCCCTATTTAGTTCCAAAGTATATTTTTTAGGTAGTACTTAACGGTTGTCGAGATACGAGTCTCCCGTTTTTAGAAATTTTTGAAATGTCGGTATGCATAGATACTTTTAAACATAAAAATCAGGTCAATACAACTCTCCAATTTATTGAGTGTGTCCACAGGGTGTCCGGTCCACAGTACTTTTTTAAAAAACAGATTATTCGCTTCGCGAAGAAGCACGAAAAGAAAAAAAGAAAAACTCTCCCTCAAACCCATTTCTGAACTTGAGTTATTTATTTAGTTATTTATTTATTTATTTATTGGATCTTAACATTGGATATACATTGTTTATATGTTTGCCTCTCCCACTAGGAATATCCTGTGTCGGGAGAAGCAAACTCACATCACAATAATTATAATAAGAACATTACAGACAACACAATGATTGACAGATAAAAACAACATAACACAAAGTACATACCAGTCAAGTGGAGCAAGTTATTATACATATGTAATACAAAAAGTACATGTTTTACAATTTGGTATTTGTGTATTATATGCTATTATCATTCTATATGGTGAAGTGGTACAATTAATTGAAAAACTTTTCCTACCCCACCACACCACAATCAATCTCCGACTATCTCTAATTAATTTCGTATTAAGTACGCCTAAATAAATTAACAGTTTTAATTTGTTTCCTGTTTGCTGATAGGACTGATGATTCACGACTCATCTGTAAGCTTGTCAAGCTCCATTTATTCGAGAAAATTATATTCAAGCTATATCCAACATAACAAAGAAGTGACACATCCAGATATTGGTTTTAAATCATCCGTAGGCCTTATTTAAGGCACTTGGAATCGTCAGGTTTCATTCTAACTACTAACGGGGGTTGGCAACAAAATTTAAAAAGTTGGATATAGAATACAAATGCATAAATAGCACCGCAGGCGAAATTTTTTTTGGGACAGTGAAGAAGATCGCATGTAGGTAGTTTGATTTATTTCCCTGAAAAATGTTTTTCATAAAAGATGTATCAAATAAATAGCGCCGCAGGTTAAATTTTTATCATAAGACATAAGGATATACTTACCAAAAAGGGTCATAATGTAATAGGTATATATAACTCTAGTTTATTTTTTAGGTAGATTTCCAAAAGGAACTCTACCTATTCGTTTCTCCCGTGATGTCGCAGAATTGAAAAATTTCTACTCAGTATCACTAATTAGGACCAGGAGAACCCGAATCCGACCTTGGTTTAAAAGTTTATATATATAAGCCATATATATGTCCCTTTTCTTGTGCGCACGTTTGCGGCCAAACTATGCGTCACAGAAACGTGAAACTTGGGTGGTAGATTTTTGGTAAGTGGTAGATGAACTGATAGGAGATTGGGTGAAATCCATTAAGAGGAAGGTTCACTTTTTAAGGCTTCAAATTCAAAAACAATCATTCTGAGGGGATCCAATGATTGTGAGGGTCTGTGTCTGGTATCGTATGAAAGGGCATTAAATAAGGAATACAGATCAAAAGTCAGATTTTGTCTAGCTCAATTCCTCGGACTACACTGATCGATCGAAAGATCTAGTAAGTAGTTACCGCATAGGTACTAGCGTGTTTGTTGTCTTAGAAATGTGCTTCACGATACGAGAAGAACTCACATCTTTTTTTCAAATTTCTAGTGCTAAGGTACCGGTACCAATCCATATAATGTGTGGAATGAAAATAATTTGATTATTGGATTAGGTACTTCCTTTGATTATTGAAGTACTTAATCAAATATTTTTTCGTCATACGGTACTTCGATAATCAATTTTAATAATTGTCCTATGTCTGTCTGTCTGTGCGCAGCGCGCGACGAAAATAAATAGTACCGTGATTATTATGCAAACTAATGGATCGAATCTATGAAATTTTCAAAATGTTCTCTTCACTAGCGCTTTACATCGGATGAAAAGTGTTGGTCGAACACTACGTTTGAACTTTGAAGTAATGTGATTTAAAACTTTTTGAAATTTCGAATTATTGGTACTTGGTGAATACAGTAACTTATAGGTAGGTACGTACCTACTTGATACAGAATGCATCGAGTTTTTCGAATCATACCTACATACTATATATAGTAGGTACGTATAGCCAAATGGAATGAAAACAGTTTTGAATAAGTACTATCAGTTGGTTCGTATGATTTTGAAACAATCAAGTACTACATACATACCTACCTACCTATTATATTAATTATTGATAGAGTCATTCAAATCATAATTACTGTAGGTATAATAGGTACGTATGTAAAATTAGTATGGAAAGTAGGTAAGCCCCTATATTTTTTCACACCAAATAGCGACCAATTCTCCACACCTCTTACCGAAAAGACGGTAATGTTACCTTCGATTATTTTTAGTGTTTATTTTTTTAACGTGCCCAAACTAGAAGACTATCAGACCGATCTCCAATACTGTGCGAAGTGCACAGCACATGGAGTGGAGATGTATCAAATACATCCTATATAGTGAATGTGAAGGGACATAACGATTCACGACAACGAATTGGGGGATTCAAAGTAATATATTCCAGTTCGCCAACTGTAAGAAGATGTTGGCTACGAAAAGTTTCGCATGGTCCTATATTCGGCATGTTCCAATAATGCAAGACACACAGGGTTACCCATGCTCAGGAACCCCCTTGCTCTTTACGATACATTGTTCCTATTACAATGATATCAGAACATTGTCAGGGCAGCATTATCAACAGCAATAACAGGGGCATGGGAAAAGACTGAGCCTTGTGATTTCCCTGATGTGTTCCTTCGATTAACTTTAAAGACCGTGGTAGAGTGGCAGTATGAGTATGGGAATGACACAGGTAAAGAGGAGTCTTGTGGCTTTCACGGGTGGGTACCAACTAAGAAAGTCGACGATGTGAATCTGGTTCTACGACTTTCTTGACGATATTGGAAAGACGGGGAAAAGACGGAGCCTTGTGATTTTCCTGTGTTCTCTCGAAGAATTTTGAAGGGTGGAGTAGTAATAGTGGTTACACAAAAACATATTAAACCAACCTCCGTGAATTCACGGGTAGTTACCCACTAGTCAAAGAATAAACTACATCCATACTACTTCATCACTTCGCTGGTTTATTTGCCGATAATATTGTGATTGTTTTTATTGTACAGATGTACTCTTAAAATTAATAAAATTAATAAATCACTTGAAATCTACCTATGCCTGTGGCGTGCCAAAGGAATTTTTTTTGTTCAAAATGAAAAACATAGGTTAACTTAAGTATTAAGAGGACAGAACCTAGAAAAAGAGGATTGTCCTTCCAAAAGGAGGACGGTTGGTCACCTTATTATAGTCTCGGCGATAGTTTTCCGGATGCTTGTCCCCCAAATTCTTGGATAAAAAATGACAGAAAACTGTAACCTACCTACCAGGCGCGAAGCTACCTAAGAACACGATTCCCATCGAGTTACCTTTTGGAAAAAAATGATTGGTATAATAGTGTCTAATCTGACGTAATCCCATAAGAAATGTTAGGCCCGGCTTCCCTTCTGCAGAAATCCACTCTTCGTCACTGCTACCTACATATTAACTAAATTAGACTATCGTAAAAATATACAAATTATAGTTTACTTTAGCTACAGTTTCAAGATCAATTTCAGTTTATGTGTGGATTTGAACCATAATCTATTGGATAATGATGATGAGCATTAACTTATCATCATTATAATATTATTAGGTGATGTAGACGCGTCTCTCATTTATGAAATCATAATGATACAACTTATCGGAGAAAATATTCCTGTAAAAAAATGAAGTATGCATACCTAATATTATTTTTAATATTTTTATCAATACAGCGAAATAAGCGTTCACCGTATCAGAGGAAATTTGCACCACCCATCATAGGTGATTTATTTATTTTTTATTTATTTATTTAAGGTACACATACAGGCATTACTTATGGATTAATTACAATATTAGTATACCACATGTAGTGTTCAAGTAACCCCCAGTTATTAGTGTACACAATTAGCTAATCGGTCAATAATAATTACAAACAATAAAAATAAAATTATATAAACAAAAATTCCAAGCAAATTGTAAAAGTCTGATTAATAAAATATTGATATGGGAAATAAAATGATGTCAGATAATTAAAATAATTAAAAAATATAAGAGTAAATTTGAATATAAATAAGTAATTAAAATATTAAAATAATGTTCAGAATATGTCAAACTTTGAAATAAACCAAGTACAATATATCACATATATAAAATAAGTCAGAAGTCTAACACAATTTAAAATAATAACATAGTCAGATTATTTTTGATTATCATGCCTATCTTATACTTATCCCACTTGTATGAACAGATATAAAGGGCATAAATTCTAATTTGTATATAGATAATAAATTCTAATTTGTTTGAATAGATATAAGTAGAGAGATATTGTTTCTCGATTTCCGGGTAAACCGTGTGAAGATAAACTTGATCGACATTTCGACACTCCTACTGGTGTCTTTCTATGTGGATGAATGTATGAGAAATGTGTTCGTGTACTGTGGAGTGTTAACTTGTGCAGCGTGAGCAGGTGTAGATGTAGAGAGAATGAATTCTAATTTGTATGATCAGATATAGAGGGAATAAATTCTAATTTGTATGAACAGACATAGAGAGGATAAATTATAATTTGTATGAACAGATATAGAGAGAATGAATTCTAATTTATATGAACAGATATAGAGAGAATTAATTCTAATTTGTATGATCAGATATAGAGGGAATAAATTGTAATTTGTAGGAACAGATATAGAAAGAATAAATTCTAATTTGTATGAACAGATATCGAGAGAATGAATTCTAATTTGTATGAACAGATATAGAGAGAATAAATTCTAATTTGTATGAACAGATATAGAGAGAATGAATTCTAATTTGTATGAACAGATATAGAGAGAATAAATTCTAATTTGTATGAACAGATATAGAGAGAATGAATTCTAATTTGTATGAACAGATATAGAGAGAATAAATTCTAATTTGTATGAACAGATATAGAGAGAATGAATTCTAAATTGTATAAACAGATATAGAGGGAATAAATTGTAATTTGTATGAACAGATATAGAGAGAATGAATTCTAAATTGTATGAACAGACATAGAGAGGATAAATTATAATTTGTATGATCAGATGTAGAGGGAATATATTGTAATTTGTATGAACAGATATAGAGAGAATGAATTCTAAATTGTATAAACAGATATTGAGGTGGTCGGTAGCCTGGTTGGTAACGCGCTCGACTGTTAATCCAGTGGGCGCGGGTTCAATCCCCGACCTACTCCACTTCACAACACAAGCTTTTAAGCTTTCTGTGAAGTGTGCGAGGATGTATTTGGGTTTATTTCAATAAACCCAGATTCATTTTTTAATAAAAAAAAAAAAAAATATAGAGAGAATAAATTCTGGTTTGTGTAATATAAAACATATATATTATTATTATTATGTATTGCAGTACGGTTAGCAACCCTAAGTGGTTCTCACTGCATACCAGGTACCTAACTATTCTTACTTATATTTTAACCGAGCGTTAAACAAATTTCAATTACCGTGCTTCGGTCTGTGAGGTATTTGCTGAGTTGGAAGAAAAAATCCTCAACAGAGGGTAAGCGTGATAATATGCAGCGAGACCAATTAGACGAGAGAAATCTTCTCTCTAACCGTCTGACTCAGTAGCGTAGCGTGGGGGGTACGGGGGGGGGCGGTCCACCCCGGGCGGCACTTTTAAGGGGGCGACATTTTTTGGGGAAAATTTAAAAAATCCATTAAGTCACATTTGTTTCATTAAAAACTGGAAAAAATTTCACCTGCGGCGCTATTTTTCTCTTTTTGTACCATATCAATATCTAAATTTTAGTTGTCTCACTTGAAAAAACTTCACTTGCGGCGCTAATTTATCTCTTTTTTGGCCATATCAATATCAAAATGTTAGTTATCCCACTCCAGCCTAGAAGTTCTTTATAATTCCTGTAAATTTTCCGGAATTTTGGATTTATATGCCTAAATAAGGGGGGCGGCGTATTTGATTTCGTAGAAACCCACGCTACGCCACTGGTCTGACTATAGATATTACGATGCCACCGTAACTGAATATGCAAAAAAATGTGTTGGGAAAAGAAGGATTACTAAGCTAATACTAAAGATGTCTTCCTAAAGGTACGAGCATATACTTAAAAGAGAAACTAAATTGCTCCACGCCTGGCAATTCCGGGCAAGAATGCGTCACGAAAACATCAAGCAATTCTCGGCACCATACAACAGCTTATGGCAATATGCAATAACTAAACATGTTTCACAAATCACCCAATCGGGGTGGACTGCGTATTGCGTAATTACAAAAAAAACAAAACTAAAGATGTTGTTACACGATGCAAAAAAATTGCTGCTCTACTAAAGGCAATTTCGCGTCACAATGACGTCACAACATCAAGTACATTGCGTGTTGCGTCATTGTGACGTGAAATTGCCGTGAGTGGAGCAATCTAGTTGCTTGTGTAAACGAACTTCATGTCAAGAAATTAAGTACTAGAGCAATTATTTTGCAATATTTTTTCCATATTTTTTCCATGTTGGCGACACGAATTGCTGAATATTGCATCAGTTTGGAAATATTTGTCAATTTCCTTGCTCGTTTGCACTCAATATCGTTGTCTCGCTTTACAAAATTGCCGGAACAATCGCTCAACACAGCTCCATCAATTGTTCCACGATGATAATTACAACAAATTGCCGCGTCAGAATTGCACCTTAAGTCTTAAAACATTGATAAATGAGAATATGTTTTAGTGACTCTAGTGGAAGATCAAAAGCATTACCACGTTTATTCCGCTAGCCTTCAAGGGCAATAAAAACATTAATTCCTTAAGAACTTCATGCCTTATCTTCAGAACACAACATCACTCATGGATGCATGCTTACATGACAGAGTATCTACAACAGTCACAGTAAGTTAAGGGTTTAGATGCTTAATTTCCAACCGAATTACCTAATAATATGAGTAAAAACCTTTCTACTATCGCTTCAACTTTATCAAATTTTGTACGAGAATATAAACGCAAAATATAAAAAAACGTAATAGAAAAAATCTATTCTAATTATATGTTAAAAAAAGGAACCAAATATTAAATAAATATCTGTACGGGCACTGCATGTTACTTCGAAAAAATATCAATCAAATCACAACACCATATCTAACAAACTATGGAAATAGACCTATGTTTCTGTTAATTTCAGAGGTTATCTTGGGATTATGCCTTATCGAGAAAATTTTACGCTGTCCGGTCCTACGCCAGGTAACAGCGGGTAAAATGGGTACATAAGTTCTCAGAAACCGTGATCTCGCGCAAAGTTCTTGTATCGCAATAATCCTAGGGTTTTGGAAAAGAAATTCACATCGAAAGTTAGATTTTGTCCAGCTGAAGTCATGGGGAACGAGTGATCGAGAGAATCCAGTCACCGCATACCGCCGTGTTTGGAGTCTCATGAAAGTACTTCACAAGCTGAACTCATGTATTTTTTATAAAACGGTGCCATCATTTTTAAATCTTTTTACTTGTTCTTTAATTATTTCTTGAGCACATGTTTTCGGTTAGTGCGAATCTCATTGGGGGCTACTGGTAAATCTTAAGCCACAATCTTATTGAAAAGCATGCGAATGCATAGACATGTGGAAATTATTTCCTGATTTGTCATCGTTATTAATTAAGCCGTACGTGACTGTTAATTAGAAAAGGAAATTAACGTATTATAATGTACTAACATTCTAACTAAAATCTTGTCAAAGTATTTTTTTAAGAGTATGCATACCGACATTTCAAAAATTTCTAAAAACGGGAGACCTTATATCTCGACAACCGTTACTAAATATGCTTTGGATCAAAATAGGGTAGATGCATTGAACATTTATTTGTACTTACTGATATATGCATTAAAATCTAGGAAATAACCGTAAAAGATTTTTCACCCCAAAAAATGGAAAAAAACGCTATTTTTACCATTTGTTCACGCGATTTTGAACCTTTTAATGCCGTGGGAAATGACTGTGACTTCATTCTTGTTACCCAGCCCTTAAATAAACTGCTAGCCCAGAGATTAATACACCAAGCAATATGCACGCCCTTTTTTTTTTTTTTTTTTTACGCGTAGGCATGACTTTGCCAACACACTTCTCAGTATTATCAGCCAGAAGAGTCTACATATTATCATTCATGATTCACATATAAACTCATCAGCCTAATACTGGGAAAAATTCACCTATCCAGATATCACGGATATCACAGGATTAGGCTCAGATGCGCGGGGCCTAAAATACAAGCATTGTGCCTGAAATATCAGTATTTAGGAATCGTCTTACAATATTGCAAGTATTAATAATGACCGATTTTTGCATTTTTATGTATAAATTTTCCGGTAAATCTAATTTTTTTAAATTGTTTATTAGCGATTTTGGTATTATACCTGTAGCTGATAATACTAATGGGATTATATATACCGACCTAGAATGCCAAATATTTTTTATTTCACCTGCTAATTCTGTATATTTACGAATTTTTTCTGCGACGGTTGTTTGAATATTAAATGTATTTGGTACAGCGATGTCAATTAAATAAGTAATTTTAGTTTGTTTGTTATGTAAAACTACATCGGGTCTATTATGATGTATTGTTCTATCTGTTATAATTGTTTTATCATAATAGAGCCTATAATTTTGATCTTCTAAAACCGATTCCGGGTTGTATTTATAATATGGAATTATATTTCTCGAATTTATTAATTTACATTTTATAGCTAAATTTTGGTGGATTATTTTTGCCACATGATTATGTCTATATGTATATTCAGTTTGCGCTATTGTTGAACAACCCGAAATTATATGTTGTATCGTTTCCGGTTTAGCGAGACATTTCCTACATGAATCATCTATTATATTTGTATCTTTTATTATATATTTTTGATAATTTTTTGTTTTAATTACCTGATCCTGAATCGCTAGCATAAACCCCTCAGTCTCCCCAAACAAATCCCCAATAATCAACCATATGTTTGACGCAAATTTGTCAACATGAGACTGGTTAAGATCATTGAGGTGTCTGGAGTGAATCTCTTTCCTACCCCAAGCTACTAAAAGCTCATTTAAATAATTATTACGCGGACCTACTATTTCGTTATTTAAATTTAAAGGCGTATGATTTTTGTCGGCCTGTACTATAATTTTGTGCATAATTGAATGATTTTGTTTAGTAATGAAATATGTTTTTAAAGAATCTATTTGATTATTATGTAAATCGGTTATGTTTACAAATCCCCTGCCACCTATACTTCTAGGCAGAGACAACCTTTCTTTCGCGGAATTTGGATGATGGTATCTATTTTTGGTTAATTGGGTTCTAATTAGTCTTTCTAAATTATTTAAATCGGTTTTGCTCCATTTTATTATGCCAAAAGAGTATGTTAATAATGGGATCGCCCAAGTGTTTACCGCTTTGACTATATTTTTTGCTGATAGATCACATTTAAAAATTTTGTTTAATCTCTCTTTGAAATCTTTTTTAATATTATTTTTAATACTAGTATGGTCTAAATCTCTAGATTGCGGAAAGCCTAAATATTTGTATATCTCGTTATTAGTCATATTATTAATTTTATATTTTGTAACTATATCCTGACATTCAATAATTTTGCCTTTTTCAATGTGTATTGTTTTACATTTTTCTAGCCCAAAAGACATTTTAATATCCTGTGAAAAAGTTTTTGTTATATCAATTAATTTTTGTAGATCAGTATCCGATTTCGCGAAAATTGTAATATCGTCCATGTACATTAAATGTGATATTATTATATTAGAGCGTACATTTCCGTTAATTTTAATCCCGTATTTAGAATCTTTTAATAAGTTTGATAGAGGATTGAGAGCCAAGCAGAACCATAGTGGACTTAGCGAATCACCTTGATAGATTCCTCTTTTAATTTGAATTTCTGGAATATTTATGCTATTATTATTTAAATTTAAATATATGTTTGTATTCCAGTTATTCATGATTATTTTTAAGAAGTTTATGATAATGGGATTTATTTTGTAAATTTTCAGGATTTCAATGAGCCAGGAGTGAGGAACACTATCAAAGGCTTTTTGGTAGTCGATATAGCATATCTTTAAATTACGATTACGAGTCTGAATTTGTTTTAAAATCACGGAATCTATTATTAATTGTTCTTTACATCCCATATTTGATTTGGTGCACCCCTTTTGTTCTTCAGCCAAAATGTTATTTACTGTTACATGATTATATATTTTATTTGTTAAACATGATGTTAAAATTTTATAAATTGTCGGTAAGCAAGTTATAGGTCTATATTGTGATGGATTTTTTGTATTTTGACTTTTAGGTAACATATATGTTAGACCTGTCGTGAAAAATTTTGGGGTATTTTGAGGGTGTCTTATTAAATTTGTTATACATTTAGCCAAATTGGTTTGTAAGGATGTAAAGCGTTTATACCAAAAATTGTGAATACCGTCGCAACCCGGCGATTTCCAATTATGCGTTTTTTTAATTACATCTCTAATTAATTCTGTTGATATTTCCGAAAAATCCATATCGACTACATCCGCGAAACGCTCTCTTTCCTCTGTTATCCAATTACCGTTATCATGTGTTACGTTTTTACTCCAAATATTAGACCAAAAGTCTTTTAATTCCGTATCCGATGGTAAGCCTTCATTATTTCTAGTATAATCATTATTATTTTGTAATTTTTTATAAAATAATTTTTCATTTTTCTTAAAATTCGCGTTTTCATTTTTACGTTTTAATTCTTTGTTATACCGACGCAATCTACTAGATTTAGCGGATAATTTTTGTTTTAATGTATCTAAAATTTCATTAATTTGTGAATTTTGAATATTTATAATATTATATCCATTTTTACGCGCAATTATTTCAAAATATTTTAATATATTCCTACTCCTATTTCCATTTTTATATTGTATTGTTCTAGCTAAGTCAGTTCTTATAATTTTTATATTATTTTCTAATCTAATTTGCCAGTATGGTTTTGTTTGCCTTGTATTATAATTTTGATTTTCATTTAATATTATTAATTTAGATCCAAGTTTATTATGTATTGTAACTATACTGGCATATATTAGTAAATGTAATTCTAAAATATTTATATTATCTAATTATCTAATTGCAAAAATCTACTAAATATTACGCGGTTAAAATCATTAATTAGCGATGACAATTTTTTAGACGAGTTAAGTTTCCTGAATTTTGGCCTACACATCGGATCTATATTTTTGTACAGATTAATATTATCGCGTACAGAATTAATTAATTCTGTAATATTATCATCAAAAGTATTTTGGATACTTAAATCTACATCATTATTATTAATATTGTCATTATTTATATTTGAATCTACATTTATTGTCTCTGGGCTTTCGATTATTTCCTCTACAATATTATTACTTGTATGAATGTCAGAATTATTTTCGCGATGTAATCTATCAGCAACATCTTTTTTAATTTGTTCCAATGTAGTTTTAGGTAATAAATTATTTCTAAGTATTACGCGACGTTGATCTGATAATCTTTGTTCGGTTACATCAACTGCCGGGTAATTTTGCCTAAATACCGTATGTAAGCGATGCCTATATTGAATTAATTCTGTTTCTAATTTAGTTACGTATAAATATTGGTATATTATGAATTTATTAACGTCGGTTGTCCATTTACGATTCCGCCTAGAAGTACCTGCTTTTGTATTTTGTGGTCTTAAATTAATATTTTGATTTGTTTGACCAATCTCTAATTCTACCTGTAATCTAATTGCATTTAATGTGTCCAAATCTATAATATTATTATTTTTGATATACTTTATTTCATTTATAATTTTATTTTCATTAAAAAATAAATTTGGATAGGCCGACGTCATTACGTTTAAGATATCTTCCAGACACAATGCTAAACTAATGGACTCTAATTTAGTGAATCGATAGTATTCACGAAACAAATCTTTGTACACTTCCAAATTAAGTGACAATTGTATTAACGTCGGAATTTAAAAAAATATTACGGTCATTCTCTAGACTCTAATACTTATGCATACAATAAATATCTTTTCGGCTTTCGGGAAATGAATTGCTGTCTTCGAAAACAAAATCAGAGGTATTTTGATCATTTTTCGAGGAACCTGTATGGAAGATTACGGTTTGCTCTGGTACGGTACTAGAGGAAGATTAAAAATACATTTATGTACCCTATTTTTTTTACAAAGCATAGGTACCTATTTAGTAAGATTTTCGGGATCTAAGATCTGAAAAATCACCTTTTTTTAACAGACCGGGGTGGGCCAGACTGCTGAATCAAATACTACATGAAGGTCACGATCCTCAGGAATGAGGGACCGACTTGGATGATGATGATGATGCCTCCTATTAAATAGTAATCCTCACTTTCTCTTCATACAACTCAACTGTTGACTTCATACTAAAACGACGGCGCCAGGACTTTTCTTCAGTTTTGAATGTTGTTCATGGTCCATCAATTATTGCAATAATAAAGCATTCTCCAACTAATCGACAGTATAATTGATTATAAAAATACATTAGCGCATAAACATATACAATATTCATACATGGTACACATATAAGCATGTATATAAGCTTACAAAAATATTATTTAGATACATGAAGGATTGTGTAGTCGATGGACCACAGTACAACACAGGCTATACGCTAGTTATGATAAAACAGCTTCGTATAATGTACGTACAATGATACATCGTTCCGTAAGTCGAAACACGGAGAAAAAAATCATGGTGACATGAGTTAGTAGGTATGGGTTAGATTGGAAGTTTTTCATAGTAGGTACTAGGTACTATGCTATGCTTGAAATCAACACTTTTTTACTAGACAAATCCGTTGAAAATAAGTGAAATCTAAAGAGCATGCGTTTTTATAGACAGTTTACTTTTGAAGATTGTGTCGACTGAAGACGCACTACTTTTGAAAGTTTTACTACAAAAAATTACTTTGTTCTACGTATGTATTTTTAAAGTAACTTTAAAATTATGTAGGAAACACCCTTAAATAAGTAATAACTCGTTCTTGTGGAAACAAAAACTAGACAGCAACAGAAAAATAACATATGAAAATACACGAGGCAATAAATTGCTCCACTACCGGCAATTTTACGTCACAATGACGTCACGACAACACAAAGAATTTGAGTATTGCGTCATTGTGACGTGAAATTGCTGCGGATGGCGTAATTTATTGCCTCGTGTAAGCGAACCATAGGGTTCATTATTAGGAAGGTAATTAATTTTTAACAGAAGTCGATAATGAAATTGATTACCTACTAAAATTTACTCAGAGCGTAGGTACAGTGGCAATGCATCAGACTTCCTAACCCTTAGCGACGAAGCAATATAATACATAAGGAATCTAGATTTAAGTCTCTGACAAGCAGTTCACTCCGCGCTTTTAACATGTTTTCACACTTTGATATATCGAATGTTAAATGGTATAGGCGTGATGTTGACCATACGACAAATAAATAAATGAAATTAAGATTGAAATAAGTTATTTATTATTATTTTTTAACAGTCTTATTTCTGGTTTGAGATGTGCATTATAATATATCTAAAAAAAAATAGGGTTTCTCAGTAGTGTAGGATTTGCCTACACCTAAAATTTTGACAGAAAAGTAACAGCAAAAACGCTTCTTGTAGGTTGCCTGTGTTATTTTGGTTTTGCTTGCTATCGATAAATTCTTGTCTGTATTCTGTCTTTGTTTTAATATTGTCATTATGAGAACAGAATATGATATGATAAATCGATAAAAATACATTTAAGGATAGATTTGGGAGACAAAACCAAATCATTCCTTCGAATACATTACCTACTTTAGGGATTTGGATAAAACACTTTCTACTTACAACGAGTAAAACTCAATATTGAAGTATTCGTAGAAATAGAATTAGAAATGTTAACATGGGCGTCGTCAGGAAGGGCAGGACCCCCCCTGCCCCCCTGCTCCCCTGAATAGGTATTTACTTTTTAATACTAAATGATAAAACCTCTCAAAAAATCACATTATAATAACACATTTTCTCATCATATCATAAATTTTCAAAAATCAGTATGAAAATCCATTAAAAAGCAATTGTTTCATAAAAAAATTACCTGCGGCTCTATTTTTTTATTGCTTTTCATGAAAAACATTTTTCATACATATTATTGTGCAAATTATTATGTAAGTACATTTTCAAATAAACCAAACCACATCTCGACCTCCTTCACTACGTTTCAAAAAAAAAAATTGGCTGAGGCGCTATTTACGCATTTTTAATCCTGTATCAATTTTTTTTGCCCCTCCTAGCTCCGAGGCTGGCGACGCCCATGAATGTTAACGTGAATAGTTAAAATAAATTGAAATAGTTAAAATCCAGAAAAAGTCCTGTAGCCATATATACTTAGAGGTTTAGGTAAAAAGATAGCGTAAATATGGAGACTTTTCAACAAACATGTCATCATTTTTTTCTTTGAACCAAAATCTTTTGTACTCTTTTTGTACTCTTTTCGGGTTGACTGTAAGATATTGCTTCTGCAATAAGTCCGCCTTTTGGCACACTGTATTATCTTGTTTTGTTTTTGTTGTTACATATATTTACTGGCCAATAAAGTTTTATTTATTTATTTATTATTATTTACTCTACATTTCCCCACCGTACTTACTTTGCAACAACCATTTAAAGATTTTCTTAAGTTTATTGTCAGCAACGTATAATCTTGTGACAAGAAAACAAAGGTGACACGAAATTATATAAAAAAAAACTAGAGACACTCGAAAAATGATTGGGGCCCAATTCTACAACCCGGGTTTCTATATTGATCCACCATTCCTGCCAATATCACATGTCTGAACATTCTTCGACCTAAAAACTGTCATGCGATAAAAAAAAATATAATGCGATCGTTCATGCGATTTTGAACCTTAATGCCGTGGGAAATTACCGTGACGTCATAGTTGGGTCGGGAGCCTTAAGTAATTATGTTTCATCTTTTCATACTAAATAGTGACTCCCTTTCTCTATACCACCGCCATCTTAACGAAACGACGGCGTCCGAACTTTTCTATAGTTTTAAATGTTATGCATGTTCTGTCAATTGCAAAAAAAAATCAAATTTCTTCGATTTACATATTATAAAAAAAAACATCGGTATGATTAGAATAAAAAAACGTTATTAGAGCAAAATCAAAAAAAGAAAAAAAAGTACTCACGTGATAATCCACAAGTTCCAAAATATGAAAACAATATTCAAAATCATTTCTGCGAAAAGTCTTCTTAAAGTTTCAAATTAAGAATTGAAATTCGAACACGACATTCTGAATCCAAATTTTAAATTACGTGCATACTGTGCAATACTCAATTACTCCGTCTTGTCACACTTTTTGTATAGAATTACTATGTAGCCAGTGGCCAAGTTATATGAAACAAGGAGTAAATAATACAACTTTTTTCATTTTCGTCTGTGGTTTTAAAAATGTCCTTTTCTTAGTAATTCTGTGTTTGTAGAGCGACGCGGGGAATAGTTTTGTTTAATTTAGAATTTCTACATAGCGCCATACTTATGTAAACTTGTAAACGTCTTGACATTTCTGCGCATGACAGTTTTTAGAACGTTGGTTGTACAGTTATTTGAAAATTGTACAATATTTCGATTTTTGAATATCAAATGGAACTTGTTTGTGTTTATTAGATAAGTACGATTTTTATTTATTTATTTTTTATTTATTTAAACTTAAAGTAAACAACAAACACATATAAATATACAAAATGGACATTGTACAGATTATAAAACGTTGTTTACTAGGGCGAACTTATCGCAGAACTGCGATTTCTTCCAGTTAACCCCATTATTTAATTTTTATTCATAATTTTTGAATATTACATATATGATTTGAAAATATGATTTAAATTTATAATAGTATCTAATTATTAATGTTCACTAGGGCGAACTTATCAATATGTAGCGATCTCTTTCAGATAACCCAATTATTGTATAACAAAGATTTTTTTAAATATCAGAACATGTATACTTACACAAACCCAAATTCTTTCCTGCACACTTCCAGTGGGCTAAACGCTTGAGGCGTCGTCGGGACAGAGATTTCAACCCGGAACCTCCAGATTATTAGTCCGAATCTCAACCAAATGCGCCAAGATGTTTTTAGCTCATTTCAATTTGAATATAGTACCTATATAGTAGGCAGATATATTTAGGGCTACATCATTTTCAATCGTAGAAAATGATAATAAAATTTGGAGTTAGCTGGCAAGCTCCCCCCTAGTGAACAATTTTATGAATTATAATCGTAATGTATTTTAGATTATTTATGAAAATCACTATTTTTGTTCTGTGAAACCCACGGAATGTTACTTAAGTGATCACATTAAGCCAGCCGACGATCAGTCATAAGCCTGATGGAATCTCCATCCTTTGCTGTATATCTGTTGAGATATAATTACTAGTAATATATTTTGTTACCAAAAGTGTAAATAAACAAATAAATAATCGAAGTTTCAGTAAACCCGTTCCCCTTTTTTCTTTTTTTTTTATAAAACCTATCGTGAGTTCTTCTTCTTCTTTTCAGCCTGTAGCAGTCCACTCCTAGATGTAGGCCTCCCCCATCCGTTTCCATGCTAAATTTTTGTAGGTACCTAAGTAATTTTTGTTCTCTAACTGAAATTATTCCATTCATGTTTTTTATTATGAGAGTGACAATGCATTCTTGTTGAAAGAAAAGACACAAAAATAAATTGTACATAATTCTTGTTGTACGTACACAATGAAAAAATAATAATTAATTACTGGGTACAGAAAAAGTATGGTAGTATGTATTTAGAATTAACAGACTCTTCGGCGTCACCACTACGAAGTCTATTTTTAACAATGGTAAGATTTTTTAGGTTACTTTATTAAACATGTCATTGTAGTGTTTTTTATGTGATGAAAAAATGACGAATAAGGATATAAAAATAATTACAAATTTGTGAAGACAAAAGCCAAAAAAAAACATAACTATGAAATCAGTATAACAGAGTACTTGCATTTTTTTATCGATCGAAAAATATATTAAATCGATAGTTCTACTTACTAGAATTACAAATAAAATTATGAAATGTAACATTAATTCACCGTTCATTTATAATAATTCATTGAAAATGTTAATTTGACCCATTTTTCTTAGGAGCAAAGCGAGCGCTCATCGGTTAACGTGATTGTGACGTCATAACCCCATGAAATTTATAGTCAGAAATTTGATTGTTTGTGGGTTATGGGACGAGTTGGGGAACGTGACGTCACAATATGGCGGCCAGTCAAAAACCTGTTTTTGCGCTGGAATCGAATATGAGACTTTATTTTATAAATATATCCACAAAGACACAAAATTATCATTTTTTTGGTAAACCTTAATTTATAGTTAATCTGCAGAAAACCAAAATAATTAAAAAAACATGCAAGGACCCTATAAGATACTATCGAGCTAAATTTTATTTTTAAATCTACACAGTATGCAGAAACGAAACAAAATAATTTCTTTGCGAATTTAAAAAGAGAACAAAATACTACTCGTATATCATTCAAACTTCGAACATACCTATTAATAATGTTCTTGATGTTTTTGAATGAAAACATCGAACCAAATCATTCAAAATTCGAAACAACATACAAATTATCTGAACTCAATCAGTGTTGCCACTTAGATGGACATGTAAAATAATTTTGAAGTAGGTAGGTACCTGCCTACCACTCTGTATAAACAAAAGTTTAACACTGTTTACGGTGTTAGTAGGTAGCTGATGGTTAAAACAGGTAACATTCTCAAACTTTCCTCGTGTTTGAGAACCGCTGAATGCCATAGACTAGAAATGTCTTATTAAGAAGAAAGAACATATAGGTTTGGAACGACAGTGAATGGAAAATTCAACATTATGTGAATTCCTCGGGGGGGGGACGCAAGATGGGCGTTCCGACACTTACGAGTCGGCATTTGCAAGCTTAAGTGATCGCAAGTGGTAACGTTCACAATTTCCTCGTCCTGAAATAGAAACATGGTGGTAAACTTCTTTGCTGAACATTAGACATTAGATAGATAAAAACTCGCCTTAGTGAATTATTTTTTAAACAAATATTACACTGTATCAAAAATACTAACTTTACATGCAAAGGTGTTTTTTTTTTATTTGGCTGATTTCGCATCCGGCTCTCAGGAAAACTAAGTCCAATATTCTGGAACTTTTCGAGCTTTTAAACAAATAGGTATGTTTTTTTTTTCTGTGAAATTATTAAAAAAGTGACGAGATTATTGAAAATTTTAGTTAGTATGTACTTTTTATTTATAGAATTGTAGGTACCTACTTATCTACTATATTAAAAAATATTGCTAAAATCACGAAATATATGAAAAGAATATCAAAATTAGAACAATATTTTAAACTGTGATTTTTCTATTATTACTAGTGATTCTAACTAATTTATGGTTGCAAATATAACGAGGCTGTCGCCATATTGTTCATGGAGGCCGGGCCCAACTGACATTTGACGATGATTACACCATCTAAATTGTATGGGAAAAAATATTCCGTAGTTCAAGTGTTTGTCACTGAGACAAGGTGTTTGTCACCGATACAAGGTGACGTCACCACTCGTGGCGGTGATGGAATTCGAGGATGTAGGCTTGTACTCTACTATCGCAGGCTTCGAATATATCAGTGATTTTTTGAACAAATCACATCGCGTTTTCAAAGGGTGCTATCACTCCTATAGTTCACTATGAGAATAAGGCAAAGCATTCCACGCATCGTTTGTGGGAATATTTGGAATTAAAAGGATCTTTGGCAGGGTATGGTATTAGCTAAGTCTGGTAAGTATATGATAGATGTGTTTTATATACGTATATACTCGTATCTACACGTAATTTACAAAGACACGTTTTCTATTTATTTACTTATTTATTTATTTAATCTTTAAGTGAACAACAAATACACATAAATATAAAAACAATGGACATAGTACAGATTATAAATCGCTGTTCACTAGGAACGAACTTATCGCAGAACTGCGATAAGTTCACCAGTTAACCCCAGGAAAAAAAAAGAAAAAAATAATAAATTGAATAAAAAAATATGAAGTAGAAAATGTATACATACATACATATGTGAGAAAAAATAAAAACAGAATAAAAAAATAATAAATAAGAAACAGAATGTTTACAAACATAAAAACATATAGAGTTGAATCTACAATTTAGTCCTAAGGTTCAAATGCTGCATTTGAAACCAACATGCGATTTCTCACCTTCTGTCTTCTCTTTATCTTCTCACGCCGTCTTCTTGCAGGGTAGGCAGAGAGAGCAGAACACCAGACTGTCCCATCCCTGTTTATACACATACAACCGCCTTGCGCACTTCGATTTTTTTTACTCAAAAGGATCTGGTTGACGTGATCGATCCGGGGCAGTCCCAGACAGCCGTGGTGCCTCACATCTATTCGTTCACTCAAATAAATGGCTACTACATGCATTTTTGATCATTCTATTATCATTCATTCTCTCACTATGTCCAAGTATACTCACTTTCATTCTACGACCGTTTTATAGGTTTCTTTTTGGGCTGCTCCCACACACTCAGATCACTGAATTTGCAAAAAGCTCCGAGAAAAACCGCTGTCTGAATTAAGTGTTACCCTGATTTTGAATTCAGAGAGGTTTTAGTCGGAGCTTTTTTGCGAACGGTCGATTCAGTAATCTGATTGTCAGAATGTGTGTGGGAGCCCTTCCAGGGGGACGTTTTGGGTCCGTTGACTTTCACCCAGAGATTCGCTCGATTCTTTATGGTTCTATTGTTCTCCGTTCTATCGTCGGAGCGAGTCAACCAGTGCAGTTGTGCGATTCAACGTCTTATGCACGTCAATTGACATGCTCATACACATATTGCGAATAACACCCAACACATTTGTAGATGATATCCATTCACCATCGATAATAGAGTGGTCCGCACATGCTGTTCACTCACTCATATTATTAACACGCAATATGTCTATTCTTTTCAACCAAAGAAGAGTGCACTGATATCGCTATGTCTAGGTATAAATTATATATCTATCAACTCACTCTTATTAGTATTCTCATACCTCTATCTCTATTGACTCTATTTGACAATTCCAATTGGAATAATCACCCAAATACGTACCTATATTACTGTCTTCGTGCGATAATCGCCCGTTGATTCGCTGAGTGAAAATTAATGACAAAAAACGCAGCCCTGTATGTAATAAATATTTTCACAAATTTTCGTTAGATGTCGCTTATTTTCAAGATAAATAAATATTTTCACCTCCCAGGGATTTTCACGGGCAGGTAAACACAAAATAATTTTTCAAATTTTTCACTTTGTGTCACTTGCTTTCAATTTTTTGTTTTATTCTTACCAAAATTATTTGTATATAAGTCAGAGACGAAGATCCTATGTATAGAACATTGGGTGATGCATTAATGCATGAATTAATTAACCGAATATAATGAAATACTACATATCCTTTAATCTAAATAGTGTACATTATTATAATCAGTGGCGTAACGATGTAATAATATTGTTTTAGGGGCCTATAGTGTTGTAGTGTATTGTTCTGGTGTGATGGATGATGACCGTTCCGGATTTCATTTCCTATGTAAATTTATGTAAATGGCTTTCTGAATCCTTTGCTGTATCTAATAATAATTAATTAATCCAATCAAATTCAAGACATAGGTTATGTATATATTACATCTCAGTAAATGCGGATTATTTGGGATTTTTTTGAGTTCACATCTTGCAGTCGACTACGTAAAAATGCTATACTTAGTCAATAAAATCACAATCAGAGATGTATTCACTTTTTTTTTATTAATTTATTAATATTAATTAATTTTAATTTTTTTATTTAATAAGTACCTACAAGATATTAAAACTTTCAGGTCATTCCCTAGATTATAAGGCTCTCCACACACGTCCGGAAGTTCAGTTAACTGAATCGATCGTTTCCAAAAAAGCACCGACCAAAACCACTCTCTGAATTCAGTGTTCCCCTGTTTTTGAATTCAGAAAGAGGTTTTGGTCGGAGCTTTTTTGCAAACGGTCGATTCAGCTAACTGAACTTCCGGACGTGTGTGGAGAGGCTATGGTTCAATGTATCTTTCCAAAGCATATTTAGGAACGGTTGTCGACATCTAAGGTCTCCCGTTTTTAGAAATTTATGCAATGTCAATATGCCTACTCAATGCTTTTTAAATCACGGTATTAAAGGTTTCAACTGTACCTCTACCTACTTACCAGTATTTTGAAATTTGAGCGCAGAAAAATTCTTAAATGTAAACAGGCTATAAAATTAATTAACTTTATATTCTTTGTTTAGTATTTCAAATATGTCGTGATTTTTTTTTATTAAAAATCTTTCCAACAAAAAAGAAAAAGGAATTGATAAAACCAAATTTTTAATTCACCCCTGCGTGATCTCAATAAAGCTCTTGTCGATGATTTGAAAAGCTGTGAAAATGGCTGATGGCACACTTTCGCACCCCCCACCCCTAACCCTTGATTCTGGCCTCGTTATGACACATCCAAGTAAGCGAATACTGCTTAAGAGTACATATACCTACCTATGTCATCCAGTGACCTGAGATATTAAGAGTATGCATACCGACATTTCAAAAATTTCTAAAATCGGGAGACCTTATATCTCGACAACCGTTACTAAATATGCTTTGGAACAAAATGGGGTTGATGCATTGAATATTTATCTAGGGAATAACCGTAAAAGATTTTTAAAATCTTGTATAGATATCTAAAAAAAATGTTAGAAACACCTGTGTTCTTTTTTTCCGAAAGACGGAAACTCGTTTCTCGAAAGTCGCGGAGTTTTTTTTTGTACTGATAATATGCATTAAAATCTAGGGAATAACCGTAAAAGTTTTTTGATAGACGTAAAATTAACCCCAAAAAATGAAAAAAAAAACGCTATTTTTACCCTTTAATCATGCGATTGTCACGCGATTTTGAACCTTAATGCCGTGGGAAATGACTGTGACGTCGTTCTCGGTACCAAGCCCTTAATAGCTATATCAGCTGTAGAGACATTACTGATCGACCTATATGTTAACTACCTAGATGTATATATGTATTGTCAACACCTCGATCAATCAATACAGCTTATGGACCCAACTATGACGTCACGGTCATTTCCCGCGGCGTTAAAGTTCAAATTCGCATGAACAATCGAATGACAAAATGTAAAAAATCGCGCGTGTTTAACTTTTTGTGATTAATATCGAGGGGTGAAGAAGTACCTTGTCGGCAAAGAGTTTTACTCCATTGACGATATGTTGAATAACTGATTTTCATGTATGACGAAATGTCAATCAGAGCCCTTTACACTCTGATTGGCATTGATCTGATAATGATTATTGTTTTTGTTATTTTGTTTGATAGTATGCTATAATATTGTAAAAATTGACGAGTCCAGGTGTCCGAAAGGGCCTACGGACGATAGAGAACAATAAAACAATATCTATGACAAATCTATGGTGGACGCCATTTTCACAACATACGATTACGTGTCATATTGGTTGTCCACAATTGCAGGAAACCTGGTGATATTTCAGTGATTTTTGCGACTCATAATGTATAATCAGTGTGGAAATTGCCTTTGGAATATAACCTATGTAATCAAATGGTAAATTAGCGTACTTTATATCGGAAAACAATGGCGTACACCTATAGCAGAAATGCTAGGTTCGAAAATTGCGGCGGGCAAGTTTTGTCTATGGCTTTATCCGTTAAGTCTTCCTACCAGGTTCAGAGGTAGGGGACAGATAGGATACATGTGTTTCTTTATTTTCGGGTAAACCGTGTGAAGATAAACTCAATCGACGTTTCGACACTCCTACTGGTGTCTAAGCGTCGAAACGTCGATCAAGTTTATCTTCACACAGTTTACCCGAAAATCAAGCAACAATGTCAATCGCACACCGTGAAAACCTTCAACATTTGCTGATAGGATACATGATTCATATAGATACTTGATATTAAATGGGCGAAAAAAGAGACGCGAGAAAGCTCTGTCATATTTACACAGTTAGGTAATTGAAAACAGGGAGTTTAACATGTTTCTTACACGTGCGTCTTACAAAGCAAAAAAACATGTTGACGAAAATATTTCCAGCAAGTATCAAAAAATTGTCAGGCGTATATTTTCTAAGAAATGCGGGTAGAGGATATGTTTGAACTTTTTACCCTCAGATCTTTTACTCGCGTTTATTAAATTTCTCAAACAAAAATAATAATATGTAAAATAAGTACTTACCTCATGTTTACTTAAAGGGTCTTGGTAACTTAATATGCGAACAAATTGCGTCGGAAAAAAATACGAATAAGTACCTACTTACACCTACTTACTGAAGATATCATCCTAAAACTGAAAACATGGATAAATGAATAGTGCCCAATCCCACCAACTTTAACCTAGGAAGGAGAGCCCTAAGAAATTTCCATACAAAAACAGAGATAACATTCTATTTATTTAGTAATAGAGTGTGAGTCCTGCAATAATTCCATATGAAATGCAACATGCAACTCACCTACTCTGGGCGGAGATATTTGGGCACCTAACGTAGGTGAGTTGCATGTTGCATTTCATATGGAATTATTGCAGGACTCACACTCTATTACTAAATAAATAGAATATTATCTCTGTTTTTGTATGGAAATTTCTTAGGGCTCTCCTTTCTAGATAGTAGTTGGTGGGATCGGGCATAAGTGTTTTAGTACCTCCAGTTACTATAGTAAAATTATTTCAAACTGTCGAACGCAGTCGTAAAATTTGACAGAGAAGGGACCATACCTGCTTTATTCGCACCTTATGGCTCTGGCACATATAGCTACTTTTGACGGAATCAAAGGCATTGGTACGCAAATCCATCTGTTTGGGCTATAACGTGCTCCTATAATAGCGACCACCAACCCTTGTCCTAATTTTTTTGACAAAACAATGAAAATAATGAAAGACGAAAGACAGAGGAGAATGCAGATTAAGATGTAGGAATTTGCTGCAAACCAATTATTGTTTATTGTTCATTATCGTCCCTAGGCCCTAATTTCGGGCACTTGGACTCGTCAAATTTGCATAGTTATAACAATCAAAAAGAATTTTGAACAATAAGCAGGATTGAAACCAGAGAAGAAGAACGGTTTTTGCTCATAGCATATCGCCCCTTATTAACAGTAACGGATACGGGTAATTTACGCATAAAGCAAATTTCATAATTTCCATAGCTTGATTTTTCAGTAAAATTAAGATGAAAAACATACCACCCACGTGAAAATACGAGATTAACATATTTTAATTACATACGCGGTTACGGGAAACATAATTAGACAGAAATAGCGTGATTAGTCGTCTGTTTTTGCGATGTTTTTCTTACAAGCATATATTATAATTACCACATAAAAACAATTGCCATTAAACCTCATCTGTTATTGTCGTCTAAGTTTTCATTTTGAGGGCTTGGTACCAAGAATGACGTCACCGTCATTTTGTCAAAATCGCGTGAACAATCGCATGATAAAATGGTAAAAATGGCGTTTTTTTTTTTTATTTTTTGGGATTAATTTTGCGTCTATAAAAAAACTTTTACGGTTATTCCCTAGATTTTAATGCATATTATCAGTACAAAAAAAAATGACGAGTTTCCGTCTTTCGGAAAAAAGATCAGACATGTTTTTCACTTTTTTTTGAGAAATCTATATAAGATATAAAAAATCTTTTATGTTTATTTCCTAGATAAATGTTCAATGCATCTACCCTATTTTGTTCCAAACCATATTTAGTAACGGTTGTCGAGATATAAGGTCTCCCGTTTTTAGAAATTTTTGAAATGTCGGTATGCATACTCTTAAAATCTCGAAATTTCACGGCACCAGAAATTGAGACTTCGTTCTATATAAATACCATGAAAATCAGTTAAATTTTTAACGTGCCAGACAAAATAATTCATTTTGCGATCTATACAGGTTCCTTATTTCATGGATTTGTTCCTTATTTTATTCATTTGATTTATGTAAGTAACATACAGATACTTTGGAATTTTAACGTATACGTACCAGACAAAATAATTCATTGTGCCACCTCTATAGTCCTTATTTTATTGATTTGCTTTCCATACAAATTCTATGTAAGCAACATGCAGGTACGTTAAAATTTTCACGTATACGTTGCAGGCAAAATAATTTATTGTGAAATCTATACAAGTTTCCTAAAATTATGATTTGTCTTACCTACATTATTGAATCACCTACATCAGAAATGGAAAAATCAGACCACGGAGAAAAGTCGCCGATGTGATGGATCGCATTGCCAAATTATAATGGCAATGGGCAAGTCATGTTGCTAGACAGGGAGTGGACAGATGGGCACCCAGAGTTCTGAGATGGAGACCGTGATGGGCCGATGATATTGTCCCCGTCGCTGGTAGTGGGTGGATCCAGAAAGCCCAAAGAAGAGAGGATAGGAAATAGTTGGAAGAAGCCTACATCCAACAATGGAGAGATGGCTGAGAAAGAGGATTTTTACGCGGAGACATGACTTTGCCAACACACTTCTCAGTATTATCAGCTAGAAGAGTCTACATATTATCATTCATGATTGATATATAAACTCATCAGTCCAATACTCGGAAAAATTCACCTATCCAGATATCACAGGATTAGGCTCAACGCGGTGCCTAAAATACGAGCATTGTGCCTGAAATATCAGTATTTAGAAATCGTCTTACAATATTGCAAGTATTAATAATTACCGATTTTTGCGTTTTTATGTATAAATTTTCCGGTAAATTTAATTTTTGAAAATTATTTATTAGCGATTTTGGTATTATACCTGTAGCTGATAATACTAATGGGATTAGATATACCGACCTAGAATGCCAAATATTTTTTATTTCACCTGCTAATTCTGTAGTTATATTTACGATTATGGATGTCGAAGTTATTATTATTCTTATTATAAAATCAATCGCAGACTCTTAGGGGGCCGCTTGTAGGATGGGTCGCGATGAGTGGAGTCACCACAAAGGGATCTCCGTACGACAGAGGGCACTAGACGACCTGAAGGGTGCTCCAACAAATTCTCAATGTTGCATATTAATTCCCAGTGGGATGGGGAAACTGTGTAATGTATACCAGTGGCTTTCAAAGTGTTCAACATGTCAAAGAAATTCAAAATATTATTAACTTTCCTACTTATAAATACATACCTCTTGCCTATTATATTTTAACCAAGTAGAGCGGAGTTTTCCTATGTATAAATAAGTACCTACCCAAATGTTTCTATGGATATATTGAGTACATGGTTGGCGCAGTTGGTTGAAGCGGCAGTCTCTCAAGCGGGAGGTGCCAGGTTCAAACCCCGGCGCTGGCAATTTACTTCACACTTAGCGATACAGGCTTTATGCCTAGTGCAAAGTGTGCGGGAAATTATTTGGGTTTGTGTATGCAAGCCCAAATCATTCACTTAAAAAAAAACTTTTTTTAAATGGATCATAGCTTGTTGCACATAAACCCAAATATCTACTTTCATGCACACTTTAGAGTAAGCCAAAAGCTTGCGCTGTGAAGTGCAAAATACATCGTCAGCACTCAGATTCGAACCGGCACATCGGAACTGATAGTCTGCGCTCCAACCAACTGCGCCAACTATATATATGTTCGAATTGTATAAAAGTTCTTCTTCTCCAGTTTCAATCGTTAGATTGGTTTGCAGCAAAACCCCATATCTCCTTCTCCACTCATCCCTGTCCTGTGCGGTTCTTTATAGGAGCGGAAGCCCATATCCTGGATTCCTGGCTCAGGTCGTCCAGGTATTCTTTCCTCGGTCATCCTCTGTAGTTTGTCCCCTCGTTCATTCCTTCAATTAATTCAAATAGGAGACCCTCTTGATGCACTAGGTATCGATCCATCTGGCACGTCTTTCTGGTGCTATTGCACTCAGCAGGTGTCTTCCTCCTTTGATTTTGTTTAGAACTTCTCCGTTCGTTATGTGATCCCTCCAAACAAATCTTAAAATTCTCCTGTAGGACCACATCTCAAAAGCTTCCGGTCTCTTTTTATCTCTTTCAGATAGGCACCAAGTTTCACTGCCGTACATCATAGATGTTGGCATGGGCGGCGTCAGGGGGGCAGCTGCCCCCCTAGAGATTGGAATAGGTAAGTATATATTTTTAATACTAAATGATAACACCTCACAAAAAATCACAAAAGTGCCACACATTTTCTCATCATATCATAAATTTTCTAAAATTAGTATGAAAATCCATCAGTTAAAAAAAAATTGCCTGTGCATGGCGCTATTTTTTATTAAGTACTTTTTTATAAAAAAACATTTTTCATACATACTTTTGTGCAAAATATTACATACATTTTCAAACAAACCACATCACGACCTTCTGCACTGTGCCTTACAAAAAAAAATTCACCTGCGGCTCTATTTGCGCGTTTTTTTGCTATATCATTTTCCATAATTTTTGTTGCCTCTCCCTAGCTCCGAGGCTGGCGACGCCCATGGATGTTAGTAGTTGTCAAAAGATAAATAAAAAAATCACAAACTACAACAACGATGTTCAATTAATTATTATTTTTTCCCCAGAAGCATTATGAGAACCTCTGGTTCATCTCTTTGCCCATGGCGTAATCACGGGGACCTACCTGAAAAATTTACAGTTATTGGAAATCGATACAATAAAAACATTTGCTTTGTTGTGAATGAAAATGAATTACTTACAGATAATAAAGCTAAAAATAACCGAGTACTTTTTCAGACAAACCACCCGAATACAAGCGGTATTGTTGTAATATTTTGCATCCTAAATATCTTCATCATTTTTTTTCGTAGCTTCGTAAAACGTCATATTTTGGCCATATCCTTAAGAGGAGCAAAATACTCCATTCTCCAGGTCGTTATGAAGGGGAAGATAGAAATCCGCAGAGGAGTCAGAAGGAAGCAGCTATCCTGGCTTCGAAACATTCGGCAGTGGACCGGAATCAGAACTGTGGAGGAGCTGTTTCGCACTGCCCAGGATAGAGAGGCGTTCTCCCAAGTGATCGTCAACGTCGATGAAACCCGACAAGACACATAAAGAAGAAGAAGATTGAAATTGATTTTTAAGCCGTTTTAAAGGGTGTGGGGTCATGTGTGGTATCGTGTGAAAGGACGTTGGAAAAGAAATACAGATCGTAAGTCAGATGTTGTCCAGCTCAAACCTCGGAAAACTCCGAGCGATCGAGAGGATCCAGTTACCGCATACCGCCGTGTTTGGTATCTCACGAAAGTGCTTCACGAGTATAACTCATATCTTTCCACAACATTTGTTTTTTTGTACCTCCAGGTATAGGACCATATGTAATTATATATACCGGTTATGTTATGAATGTTTGAAACTTGGATGGAAAAAATCATTGGCGGACTGAAGATGTATAGCGGAAGATGGACTTTCCATCAGGTGATTGTCGGCTGGCTTTTATGTGATCGCTTTACCCTAGCCGCTGGCGCTGCTGAGAATCGGATCCCAAAACCTCTGAACCTTTTAAAAAATATTGGTGTAGGTACATTTTCGTTAGATGTTATATTTTTTATCTGGTTTTTATACCCAATAAAAAAACGTGTGCAACCTTTCGCGAATATTCACGGGCAAGTACCAAATAGTCTAAAAATACTTAAATCCCTCTATTTTTTTGGTATTGTGGAAAAGAAATTCTTGGGGAAAATATAATAAACTAGACAAAATAAGGATCCAACCATCCATAAACAAACGTACACCCGTCATTGAGGGAGTCAAAAACAGATCGACGAAACAAAATAGTATATTATTAGTAGCAGGAACATGGCCAGGAACTCTTTTCCTACCACCAGCTGGAATGCGTCATTCGATATATTCATGATACATTCATAGAAAAATATATGTAAGTATCTATAGGAGTGAGGAGTTCAGATATATTAGGCCTTTTTTCTTCCATTCCCACTCATGCAAATTAAAAGGAAAAAAATCATCAGTCAATCAAATAAAATCAAAAGTCCTAAATTGTATTTTTTTATAATGAAATTGTAAAATTTGAGTACATGGTTGGCGCAGTTGGTTGGAGCACGGACTTTAATCTAGAGGTATCTGGATCGAATCTCTGTGCTGACGACGTATTCTGCCCTCTAACAAAAATTAAAAATCTCCGACGAGATTTGATTTTCCCTATGATTTACGTAAATGCCAACGAGACCAAAAAATCCTAGTAAGTATATCTGCTCTACTCACCCCCATAGAGACAGATATTTACCTCATGAGTTATTCCAATAGTAGAAATAGTAGTATAGAGTTCACTGGTTAGAAGATGTACATAATCAAAGTTCTTCTATGTATATAAAGTAGGTAGTCTGATTTTTGTAAGTGTTCGCATAATTCCCGCATTTTACGATGGATTGCTGTGAAAATTTAGAATAACATTTGCGATAGTATAGGCTGTGTCCTAACGTCGACGGTTTTTGGAGAAAAAGTTTTTCCTAGGAGATGCCATGATGATGAGACGATCCAATAAGGGTTGTGTTGGGTCGAGAGTGGTATCGTATGAAAGGGCTTTGGATAAGAAATTCAGATCTTAAGTCACATTTTGTCCACCTCAAGCCTAGATAAAGTGTGTCGAGTTGGTTTGTTAAATTTGCCGTTGCGAAGCGCGGGTTCACTAAGCTAGTATGGTATAGACGAAATCTGTTTTATCGTCAGATTTTCACATGTGTTCTAAATTTTCCCGCCAGGGTACCTAATATACTCGTAATTATGTCATCTGTCACTTCCCGCCAATATGGGGTATGGTCCTTTGATTTCATACAAATACTTAACATCCACAGAGCATGCGCAGTATCAAACCTGCGAAGCCTTCGAGCCGAGTGTTTCTCTATTATACCTTTTCCCAGAAATGGATAGGAAATAATAGTACTTTTATCTGAATAATCATGAATTTAAGGTTAAAATATATAAGTTGTTTAGTATATTGAGTGTCAAATATGTTTTTGTGGTTGTGAGTGTCCAATACAATTGTTAAGTGATCAATAATTGTACGTAATTAGTATAATATATATTCGCTCTTGAATAGGTTAACATAATAATGAAAAACTAAAATAATAATAGTAAGAATTGATTAAATGATATAAAAATATATTAAAAATAATCAAATGTAATAAAAAAGTTTGACTATGCGTATTTTTGAATAGGTTATCAAAAATTTAACAAAAAACGTGATAAGTTTAATCAAATTACTCAAAAAAAGAAAAAATTTGAAAGTTTGTTTGATAAAGTTAGCAAAAACGTAAGGTTATGCCCTAAATTTATGGCAGAAATTGCAGTCGATTCTGGTGTATTGTTGTACGAATTTTACGCAAAAAATCGTCGGTGACTAGTACAAAATAAGACTATTGAAAATAAAACGAATGATGGTGAAAAAAAAGATAATAATGTCCATAAAACAGTCACGTTAAAGGACAAAAGAACTGCGAGTCTCGGACCAAAGGAGAGAGTTGAAATGAAGAAGAAAAAAACTCATTTTAATACTTCAATAATTCATATATTTTCCTGTTTTTTCATTGCTATATTCTGGAGTATTAAAATAGTCAGGTAATTTGAAAGAAATTTTTCTTATGTATCCAACCGCCCTGCGTTCATTTCAGGAACATCAAAGAGCAAGCAAAAGAGTAAGCGCGAGAGCGATGGGAAATGTATTCTTCCACACCACAGAACTAAGATTCTTCTTTCTGAGAGCGCTCAAGGCAGTGGCGTATATAAGCCCCCCCCCCCCCCCGAAATGTAAAAAAACGTTATTTTAAAACATGAAAGTTATCCAGGTTCATTACTTCACCCATTTTTCAAAAAAATATTCGCCTGTGGCGCTATTATTATTTTTTTACTATACGGACATATCGAAAAATTTTCATTCTCCCTCCCCCCCCTCAAGACGAGAACGCTCCCCCCCAGGCACAATATTTACGAGGTCGCAAAGTTGAAATTCGGAGTCAGCGCCCCCAAAAATATGAAGAACGATCGACAATAAGAATGTGGTTTTACGACTTTCATGACGATATTGGAGAGACAGGGAAATTACGGAGCCCTGTCATCTTTCTGTGTTTACTCGAGGAACTTTGAAGGGTGGAGTAGTAATAGTGGTTACACAAAAACATATTTAGCCAAGCCTCCGTGAATTTTCACGGGTTATATTATACCCACTAGTTATACTATATTTGTAAAATTAGTACTTGTTTGTGTTTTTCCAGTAGTGCACAGAGGAGCCTGGTATCTGACAGACTGGAAAATGTCACGCAGACGATATCGAGGATTCTGGAAGGTTACGATATCAGACTTCGGCCTGATTTTGGAGGTAAGCCTTTTTGATCACCCAATTAAACTACACAAGGCCGTAAAAACGTCCCTGTGGAACTCCCGGGTTGTAAAATTAGCCCCCATTCTTTTCACATATTTTATTCGAGGGTCCTGTAAGGGTCAGATCTTCGTTAAACTTCCGTAGCACGCTTTTCACCCTTTTCAGCAAAGTAGGGCACCCATTCATAAACAGCTTGTCCCAGAAATAATGACCAAGCGGAAGCCCAGAGATAGAGCATCTCTGGGGGTATCCAAATACCTCAATTATGCAGTTTTTTATATTTTTTTCTTTATATTTTCTTCTTTAGGTATATATTTTTCTGTGATTTTTCTTAATGTCATTTTTTCGCCCTATCTGATTTTTTCTCTGTGGCATTTCTTACCTGCATGATTTTTTCTCTATGTAATTTCTTCCCTAGATCTGATTTTTTCTCTATGTAATTTCCTACCTGTATGATTTCTTTTCGAACGTTATTGTTTTCCTATTTGAATTCTTTGTGTAATTTCTTCCCAGTCAGATTTTTTCTGACATAATTTCTCCCCTACCCGATTTTTCTCTATGTGATTTCTTTCTATGTGGTTCCATAATAAAACCATCGCACTTACATATAATAATGGTATAAAGAAAAATCGCAAAGGTATTATAGCAAAAAATATATGTGTTTCTAAATTGGCTTCTTTCGCTTTCGCGAAAAAATCTTATATACAGACGATATCTACAATAATAAATATATATTAGATATACACATGAACATACGAATATTTAAAGGCTTGGCACCAGGAATGACGCCACAGTCATTTCCCACGGCATTAAGGTTCAAAATCGCGTGAACAATCGCATGATAAAATGGTAAAAATAGCGCTTTTTAAATTTTTTGGGGTTAATTTTGCGTCTATCAAAAAACTTTTATGGTTATTCCCTAGATTTTAATGCATATTATCAGTACTTACAAAAAAAAATACTCCGCGACTTTTGGGAAACGAGTTTCCGTCTTTCGGAAAAAAGATCAGAGGTGTTTATAACATATATTTTTTGAGAAATCTATACAAGATATAAAAAAATCTTTTACGGTTATTCCTTAGATAAATGTTCAATGCATCTACCCTATTTTGTTCCAAAGCATATTTAGTAACGGTTGTCGAGATATAAGGTCTCCCGTTTTTAGAAATTTTTGAAATCTCGGTATGCATACTCTTAAGGGCTGTGTATGCCACAAAGAAACATATGTACGTCTTCACCAGGTTGTACACATATAATATTACATTATATACTTTTCATGGAAACGTATTGAATGCCAGACTGAAGTAATGGAAATTTTCATAGTGTATTGTAAGAAATAATGAAATTTACCTGAACTGGGACACTTCATTAGCTAGCATTATCTGATTTGGGACACTTTTTCACGATGATGGGACATTATTTACATTTCGTCAACCGTCGTTAAGATTGTAGTGTAAAACTTGCCGATTTGGGACACTTTCACCTTTTTGGGACAATTTCTTTTTTTTCTGTTTTTTTTTCCTGGGGTTAACTGGAAGAAATCGCAGTTCTGCGAAAAGTTCGCCCTAGTGAACAACGATTTATAATCTGTACTAAGTCAGTTTTTATATTTATATGTATTTGTTGTTCACTTAAAGCTTAAATAAATAAATAAATTAAATAAATTTCGCCATGTGATTATACAATATGCAGGGTATATGTTTGTATTAATTTTCACGGCACGTTTCCCCTTGAAAACTAATCGCTCGAGAGACGTGATCTCTGTATTGGAAAACCCTGTATATACCTACAACTGAAGGTTGTCTGAATTCGCCAGACGGATGAGTGGGTACTGATTAATTTCTCCATTCCCCACTTTTACTACATAGGTATGTATTAAAATTACTATGGAAACTATGTATCTATGAAATTCTTCAGCAACAACGACCAGTTTTCATATTCAATTCACTTTATTCGAAAAATTGTCGAACTTTCATTCACTCCATTCGAAAAATCATCAAAATCATGTTACTTCATTCGAAACGTTATCAAAAATACATTCACTTTATTAAATCAAAATAAAATAATCTTTTATTTATATAGAAACATACAAAGGGCCGGCTAATTGCCAAATGGCAATTTCTGCCAGCCAACCCATAACAGAAACCACAATGTGACACGATTAATTATAAACTTAGTACCAAAAGGGTACCTTAACTTAACAATATTTGAATACTTACATAAATACATACCAGTGACGTATACAGGGTGTTTGATAGATGGATACAGGTATCTTCAGGAGTGATAGTAGAGGTCATTTAGCATCTTTTGAGCCAAACTTAGCTTAGTCAAAAGTCGCACGGTTCTCGAGATATTCGAGATTTTAACTTTTTTTCGAAACACCCCGAATTACTCAAGTTTTAGCCCGATAGCATCGTAAGTAAAGGTACCTACTTAGTTCTATCATTCTTTTTTGTCACCTGAATATGTTTTTGGTCTATTTAAATCATAAGTTTCAATCTGAAAAACAATCATGGTAAAAAAATATCGGATTAAAGTTTCGAGAAAAAGATATTTCAAAAACGAGTTACGACTTTGGAGAGGATTTTAGATAAGAAAAAAAATGTTCAAAGATTCAGAAATCTGAAAAAAACTTCTCTGGTTTTTGCTCTTTCAAATGATATACAAAACATTATAAAAAACATTTGTTTCGTAAATCTATGATACAAAAACTTCACCTCTAATTTAAGCAAATTTCCATATATATTTACAATTTTTTTTTCGTGAATGAAAGTGAAAAAGGTCGTGATTTAGGTTGGTATTATTATTGTGTGCAGAAAATACAAAGAAGAATAGCGCCGCAGGCGAATTTTTTTTTAATAGTGTAAACTTGAGTTACTTTCATGTTTTAATATAACGTTTTTTAAAGAATTGTCCAACATTTCGCCATACGCATACTATATACGCCACTGATACATACTGCATATTACTCTTGTATCTACTTTCTCTATTTATTCACACTGCATATTACTCTTGTATCTATTAGTGTTCAGATTCGTATTTTTTAGTTCATGCATACTTGCAGGTTTTCTTCTTTGTTTTTCTTTTTTTTTTGATTTTTTGTGTTTGTTATATTGTAGGTAAAATGTGGAATCTTTGTTGGTCTGTTTATAAGTGATATGTTAATTTATGTTATTTGTTTTTGTGACTGTTTGATTCCGTTAAGAAAATAAAATAAAATAAAATACGTAGAAAAACATATTTATTCGAAACGCATTCAAAATCACGTTCACTTCATTTTCGAAATAGCATTCGTTTCTTTCGGAAAGTTACCGTGATCATAAATATATTCTTCATTCGATACATTATCAAATTCATACTAACTTCATTCAAAACATTGTCAAAATGACATTAACTTCGTTTACAAATAAGTAATTCAAAATTACATTCATTTTATTGGAAACATTATCAACATCATACCTACTTAATTCAGAACATTATCAAAATCACAAAACCACTGGAACTCAATTTGTATTAACGCCAGAGGCCATATGGGGCACCAAAATTGGCTCTGAACATAGCTTTCCAATTATTGAATATGTCATTAAGCGTGTTGATTGAAATTGAAATTGATAGGGGGTGAGATGAACGATGTAGGTAGGTCTTCTAATCAATCAGTAATTTATTCATCTAATTACATATACTCGTATAATAAATACATTATCTTGTAATTATGTACTGAAATATTGATTTTGAAAATGAGTTAGGTATCTTGTATTTCCACGGGTTGTTTAACATCTTCTGTTGTTGGTACAGGAGTCTACATTTTCTTCTTCAAATATACTGTTGCAGGAAGAGATGGTATATTTTTTATATACACACCCGCCATCTATTATTGCCAAACCGGAGAAAACATGTTATTATATTTTTTATATTTTCTTTTCATGACAGCCCTCCTTCCTCCGCTGCTGGATGTAGGCCTCCTTCACCCTCTTCCATTCGTCCCTATTCTTCCCCTTTTCCATCCAGCTCCAGTTGTAAAAAATCCTTAGATCACCTTTTGGAAGATCTTCCAACACTACTGTCCAGGGCTTCTATTGGAGAATTATGTGTGCTCATTTTTATAATAAGAAGTTTGCAGGGTTTCTTGAGGAAATCCACAAGGTGACGCCAAGGAACATTGACGCGGAATTACATACGGAACATTGAGGCGGAGCTATGACTCCAAGATAACTAATTGTACAATGGTCGCATGCATATATTGCATACGAAAGAAGAAGATTTTTATAATCACCTTGTCTGGGCATAAGTCCATTGTCCAGCCCATAGAGAATATAGCTTGACATTAGATTGATAAAATCCTTTTTGCTTACTTCTTTCAGGTGACCCATTGTTTGTCGGAATGGATCTGACTATCGCCAGTTTTGATGCAATCTCCGAAGTCAACATGGTAAGTCAATCTATCTAATTTAACGCATTGTTTTTGTGCATATCACGATTTATGTTTTGTAAAAGATTTTCCATACTTATCTTGTATATATTTTTCAAAAAAAAAAGTGTGTAAAACACTTCTGAGTTTTTTCTTTGAAAGACAGCAACTTTTAGCCCAAAAGTCGCATAGAAAGAATTTTCTTTTAACCCCAAAATGTTTGAACGTAATTTTTAACATTGTATCATGCGAACCTTAACGCCGTGGGAAATGACTGAGACCTCATAGTTGTGCTTTAAGTTCCGTATTACAGGAGTGGGTACCGGGTAGTCCTACAAATTACATGGGCATTAAAACTAAATTATGGGATTAGAGTCAAGATACCTATACGATCTACAACATCGTAACGTCACGGGTATTCAAACTGTTGTTCCGTGAATAAATGCTGACCAACAGTGCTGCCTGTGAGCTAGAGCCAATAGAAAATTGCCGTCAAATATCAAAATCCGAAAGGTATCATATTTGGGTCATGTGCTCAGGGGAGAAAAATATAAATTACTCCACCTGATCATTATGGGCAAAATAGAGGGTCGTAGAGGGGTTGGAAGTAGGCAGATTTCTCGGCTCCGCAATATACGAGACTGGACTGGAATAAGGAGTGCTGAAGAGCTGTTTCGAACTGCCCAGTACAGGAGCACTTTCTCTCGAGTGATAGTCAACGTCGGGGGGACCTAACACGACACGGAAGAAGAAGAATAAGTGCTGCCTGTCTTAATCCGACACTAGCTGATTTGTAACGCTAATGAATTATATTGAAGGTCCCTCCGCACACAGGCTCCAGTTAGGCGCCTTTTTATTCGCTAAAGTAACACAGACGGCCCCAGGGTTAGCTGGAAGAGCACCCCCCAGCAACACCGTCCGGAACGACACCTTCAATAACCCTGGCTACAAGGAAGATAACAAATAATGTTAAAGACCACTAGCGGATCCAGGGGGTGGGCTAGGGAGTTGAAGCCCCCCCCAAAACCATGAGTGACAGTACTTTATATACAACAAATCTAGGGGTTTCAGCCCCTTAGCCCCCCCCCCCAAAACGTTGAGTGATAGTACTTTTTACCATGTGACGACATTCAGCCCCCCCCCCCAAAATTGAATCCTGGATCCGCCACTGTTAAAGACTAATTACAAAACTATTCGATTGAGCTAGAGGCAGCAAAAATAAAGGACCCTGCATGAGGACTTGACTTAAAAGACTGGTTTCAATACTGTGCGGCGATTGTGTGGAATCAAAACAAACAAACCTCCCCGCATGGGACAAATAAAATAAACCCTCCCAAACCTCCAGCAAGGAGAATTTGTAATGAGTTAGGCAAAGACACTTTGAAGATTACTGATTTATGAACAGCAAGCATAATATATAATATACACGCGTGCAGGTATAAAATATCTGGTTTTACGTATACCTACTAATAGGGAACCTGTATAAATGTAAATGTAGGAAGTCCTAACGGATAAAGCCATAGACAAAAATTGACCGCCGCCAGCATTTCCGCTAGGTATACGCAATTTTTTCCCGATGCTAATTTACCATTTGATTACATATGTTATTTCCACACTGTTTATACATAATGAGTCGCAAAAATCACTGAAATATCACCAGGATTCATGCAATTGTGGACAACCAACATAACACGCAATCAAATTTTTGCAGTGAAAATGGCGTCCACCATAGATTTGTCATAGATATAGAAGGCGCTCAATGTTCAATAGATCTTCCCACCTCTATATAGGTTGCTTATATACTATAATACTACCCGAAGCCTGCGATAGTAGAGTACAAGCCTACATCCTCGAATTCCATCACCGCCTGAGTTAAGGAACCTGTATAAAGGTGGGAAGAACTATTGAACATTGAGCCCCTTCTATATCTATGACAAATCTATGGTTGACGCCATGGGAGCTACAAACATATGATTGCGTGTCAAATTGGTTGTCCAAAATTGCGTGAAACCTGGTGATATTTCAGTGATTTTTGCGACTCATTATGTATAATCAGTGTGGAAATTACCTTTGGAATATAACCTATGTAATTAAATGGTAAATTAGTGTACTTTCCATCGCGAAAGAATGGCGTATACCTATCGGAAGTGCTAAGTTATTAAATGGCGGCGCTCTTGTTTAGTCTATGGCTATATCCTTTAAGACTTCCTACCTTTATACAGGTTCCCTAGCCTGAGTGGTTTCGTCACCTTGTATCGGTGACAAACACCTTGTCTTGGTGACAAACACTTGAACTACGGAATATTTTTTCCCATACAATTTTGATGGTGTAATCATCGTCAAATGTCAGTTGGGCATGGCCTCTATGAATAATATGGCGACGGCCTCGTACTACCCACAGCCATAGAGTTCCTACATAACTTCTGTACCTAGGAATCATATTACGCGGCTGTTTTCTTATAAAATGCTTGTTAAAAAAGTAAAAATATATGTTAGCTTGTACTAACACACCTACGCAAAAAATATTTTTAGCACGAATAAGTTTTTTGAGATAAGCCGCGATATGGAACTTATAGCGGTTATAAAATGAAATAAAAATATCTTAGGTATAAAATATCTTAGTTCAGTGTGTTTAAAGTAAGATATACATAATATATATATATTTTATATTTTATGAATCTTTTTAATTTGATACAGTATAATGTCGTTCCAAACTCCGATGACAGAATACTTGATTTGGTTTTGTGCAATGGTTCTGCATCTGACATCTCACTTCAAAGGCATGACGCACCGCTAGTCGGAGAAGATCTCAAACATCCTACACTAAATATACAACTCAATTTAAAGGCTAATCTAGGCAAATATGCTGATTGTGTGTCGGAAAACCTTATGAGCGGAGATGTCAGATGGAACTTTACTCGTAAGCATATGAATTTATTTAATGATTGTCTAATGAACAGCTGCTGGCCGGGAGTTTTTGAGTCGACGGACGTCAATCAAGCTGTTGAGGCATTTTATGTAGAGTTATATAAAATCTTCGATGAGTGTTTTAGAGCCGAAAATGATAGTTTTAGGAAAGGCTACCCACATTGGTTTCCACGGCATCTTATATACAATATAAGACGGAAACACCTGTTTCATTAGTTATGGAAAGCAACGAAATCAGAATTGGCCTATAGTAACTTTTCTCAGTTAAGAAAGATTGTAAAGGACAAGATTAAAACCTCTTACAACATTATAGAATCATAGAATCAGTCGAACAAAATATATCTTCGGACCCAACAAAATTTTGGAACTTTGTTAATAGCAAAAAAAAGTCGAGAAACGGAAATTCTTCATTTACAATTGATCAGGCCATTGTTACAGATGAACAACAAATTGCGAACGGTTTCGCGGAATTTTTCTCTTCAGTATATAGCACTACACCGCCAAATCTAGATACTAACTTAATAACATCATCAACGATCCCACACACAGTTTGTCACATCAAGGAAATCGTTTCCGCTGATGTAAAGTACAGCATAAGAAAACTAAAGCCAAAGCGTTCATCAGGCCCGGACTCCATCCCGCCATATTTGATAAAAGAAACTGCCACTCACTTGGTGAATGTTTTTACTTACATCTTCAATCTTTCTGTTCAATCTGGAGTATTTCCCGACAAATGGAAGGTGACAAAAGTCACCCCAATCCATAAAAAGGGGGACACATCGCATGTACAGAACTACAGACCGGTTGCGATCCTATCTTCTCCGGCAAAAATATTCGAAATGATTCTACACAAAAAAATATTCGAATCTTGTGGAGACCTGCTGGTGGATCAACAGCATGGTTTTCGTCCCGGTAGGTCCACGGTCACCAATCTTTTGTGTTTTAATACGTTTGTTTCTAAAAACCTCGACAATGGCATACAAGTAGACGTCAACTACAACGATTTTGAGAAGGCCTTTGACAGGGTTGACCAGGATATCCTCCTGAGAAAACTGTCAGACATTGGTCTCTCTCATGGTCTGTTAATGTTGTTGGCAAGCTACTTCGCCGAAAGAAAACAGTTTGTTGTTTATGGTTCACAGAAATCACACACGTACCCAACTCGATCAGGTGTGCCTCAGGGGTCAAATCTAGGTCCGTTGCTATTCTCTATTTTCATTAATGATATCGGTGAGAGAATTAAGCACTCACAATACTTACTATACGCGGATGATTTAAAGATATACAAGAGTGTTGCCAACGACGATGATGCCTGTCTTCTACAGAGGGACATAGATGCAATTTGTGAATGGTCTGATGAGAACAAACTCCGGTTTAGTACAAGTAAGTGCTCTGTCATGACGTATACGAGAGCGAGGGTTCCATTATTATACGATTATAAAATGGGGGATGAATGTTTATCTCGGAACCACCAAATGAAAGATTTAGGAATACTTTATGAAACAAACTTCTGCTTCAAAACACACATTCTGGGCCTTGTCGAAAGAGCGTATAAGATATTAGGCTTTGTACTGCGACAGGCAAAAGTATTTAAAGATCCCAACACACTCACAACGCTCTACAACTGCCTAGTACGAACTATCTTGGAGAGTGGATCCCTCATTTGGAGTCCAGATGACAGCCACTCGATACTGGTGATCGAAAAAGTCCAGAAAAAGTTTCTTAGGCACTTGTATAGAGTGGAACACGGATATTACCCCTACTTGTACCCCTCTTTATTTGTGATGGGTTCTGTAGGCTACTCGACTCTAGAAAAACGCCGAAAAGATTATCTATGCAGGCACTTTTTTAAGCTGTTGATTGGGGTGATCCATAATCCAACAATCCTGGAGGAAATACGGCTATACGTACCAGATTCATACACGAGATCTAGAGGCCACCTACTTTTTTACCCTCCATCTGGCAGGACTAATTTGGCCATTAACTCCCCGGTCAGCAAGGCTGTTCGACTGTTCAATGCTCTGGCGGGCGACATTGACGTTTTTAACATTACATACAGAGAGTTCGTCAGAGTCATTGAAAATTTGATTAATTAAGTTTTTAATTTCCTAGATATATTGTAAGTAGCATATATTAGCATAATGTATTTTGTAATACACAGGAACGCAAAGGCGTAACAGCTGTAATGTTTCTGTGTAGTATTTTTTTTAAGCTTAAATAATAATAATAATAATAATAATATTCCAACAAAACCCAAAGATTGACGATCAACACATAAAAACATTAACGAAAAACAAATTTAAAACAAGAATGGAAAAACTTTTAAAAACCCAGCTAAACGGAAAAAACATGGCACAAGCAATCAACACATATGCAATACCTATCCTCACATATACCTTTGGACTTATAAAATGGACAGACACAGAACTTGACGCACTCAACATACTCATACGAACAACATCTACGAAGCATAGAACTCATCACAAAAATTCAGCAATTGAACGATTTACCCTGCCTAGAGATGAGGGAGGCAGAGGCTACATTGACATAAAAAACTTGCACCATAACCAAATGGACAACCTCAGGACCTACTTCTACAATAAACAAAACAGCAATATCCATAGAGCAATAATAACCGTAGACGAAACATACACCCGACTAAAATTAAAAAACAACACAATACGACCCAGGGACGCTATCAAGAACAATAACGAAAAGATTGAATCATGGAAGAACAAGACACTTCATGGCACTCACCCATACCAGATCAACCAACGAAACATCGACAAAACACTCACCAATAATTGGCTTACATACGCAAACATATATGCAGAAACAGAAGGTTTCATGATAGCAATCCAAGACAGAGTCATAAAAACAAAGAACTATGCCAAATACATTATCAAAGACACAACAGTAACCAACGACGCTTGCAGAAGATGTAAAACACAAAAGGAAACAATAGAGCATATAACAGGCGGATGCCCCACACTAGCACCAACAGACTACACGGCGAGACACGACAACGTTTGCAAACAGATCCACATTGCCATCGCTAAAAAACATAAATTAATAGACAGTCCACCACCCTGGTACAAATACGCACCACAGGCAGTACTCGACAATGAAACCCACAAATTGTACTGGAACAGAGACATCATAACAGACAGAACAAACCTACATAACAGACCAGACATCACGCTAATCGACAAAACGAACAAACACACATACCTTATTGAAATATCCGTACCCAACACATCAAACCTAGACCAAAAACATACAGAAAATATACAAAAGTACATCACATTAGCGGAACAAATTAAGAACCAATGGTCACAGAATAATGTAACAATAGTCCCCATAATACTTTCAAGCACAGGAGTCATACCCACTAACATCAACAACAGCCTACAAATACTGGACCTGAGACGACAAATAGTTACAGACATACAGAAGACAGTCATCATCAACACATGTTCAATAGTGAGACAGTTCCTCCAAACTCCACAATAATAAAACACCACAATCATCATCACAATACTACAGGGTAACTTGAGTGCGCTCCGTTACCCTGTACTCGTAGTACCAGGTCCTACACCTGAGGGCAACAACCGAGATGGAAAATAATAATAATAATAATGTTCAATAGTCCGGAAATTTCTAAACAATCATTCATAACCACAAATTTGATAGAAAGCAAGGACTTGGCTTTTGCCCGTCCTTGCTTTCTTATACTACCGGCTTTTTAAAAAGCTGAGATGGGTAGGGTATAATAATAATAATAATTTCTCCCCTACCCAATTTCTTTCTGGCCACTCCAACCACAGTCTCTCCTCGCACAGCTTTGTCACCTGCTTCTGCCAGCCCCAGCTGGGGCGGCCCACCTGCCTATTGCCTGCACCCTCATCGGCTTCCAGAGCTTTTAACGGAAGCCGCTCATCTGGCATCCGGGTGACGTGTCCGAGCCATCTCAGCTGAGACCTCTCTATGAAAGTAAAAAGTTCGATACTTAAATATTAATGCTGTGAATATCTCATCAAATATCGATAAAAGACGAGACTTATTTATTTAAGAGACAAAGTTTAAGAAAAGTCTGGCGAAATCTGTGTCACCCCCTGGATCCACTATAGACCTATTATAACATATACCTACTTTACTTGTAAACTTTTAGCCTTCTCTCCATACAATATGTTTCTATGAACAGAAAGCTACTTTGGAGTTGTGAGTAGATATGGTAGATAGTTTCCTGCGAACTCGTACTCCTGAATACACGCAACCTCTGTATCATTATTTAATGATATTAAATTCCGGATGAACTTTTGCTTTTAACAAGTAGAAATCTCAAAAGATATACAGCTAAGGATGGACTTACCATCAGACTTATGATGACTGATCGTTAGCTGATTTAATGTGATCAGTTTACACTTAAGTAACATTCACCAATTCCGCGGTAGATGGAATGTTACTTAAGTATGTAAAGTGATCACATTAAAGCTTCCGACGATCAGTCATAAGCCTGATGGAAAGTCCATCATTTGCTGTATATCTGTTGAGATAACTACTTGTTATATTCAACTACGACACGTAGCAAATGTTCTTACAGAACATAAATTGTGATTCGCAAAAATAAACTTTTAACAAAAAAAAAACTGTTCTTTTTGTAGACTTTCTGCCGTAACTACATGTTCATTTACTAGGTTTTCATCCGTCTTGTCCACCGTGCGGACGTTACCTGCAAGTGGAGTTTAGATTGTATTGTTGGTAGCCCTGATTGTCGAATCTTATAATAAGAGCTGTCAAAGGTTCCCAATATTCTCACATTGTATCTTTTACAAGTAACCTACAATGCCGAAAATACTACAGAGTAGCGCTAGAGAAATCATTTTAAAAGAAAATATAGTTTTGCGAGTTGGAAAAAGAAAAAAATACTCCGATAATCCCTTCAAGCCGCCACCACAAGTAAGAAAAACAATGTTGCCAGTTTATTCTAACAATTCGAAAATTGGCAAATTGTTTTAAACAACAGTTATGAAATATAATTTGAAAGTAGCGAAAAAATTTAACCATATTGTATTATCACATAAAGCAACACTAAACCAAGTTTGCACCAGTGGACATCTAACAGAGAATTGTTTGTAATGTAACTTGATGAAACTATACGTTCTTAAATAAAATTATGTCTAAGAAAGCGAGGGCGCTCGTTCATACAAAAGCTATAGGTAACTAAGAAGTACTAAGAATATGAAAATACATTACATAATTCAGACAGAATAAATTTCATTCCTAATTTAAAATTACCTTCTCTTGTATGATTCTATTTTTAAAATGTAATCCTTTCATAAAATGCGTTAAATACGTTAAATACGGTGTTGCCAAATTTTATTTATTTATTTGAATTAGTCTTTACAAACTATCTCTCATGTACTTTTGATCTCATATTTTATATTTTTTGTCAATGTTTCAGATGTACCTTAACTTACTTATTTTTGTTATTGCTTATATTGCACTTGTTATTATTATTATTCATGTTAAAGGCTTGCGCCGTGAATAAATAAATAAAATAAAATAAATAATAACAATGGTATTCATGAATGATAATATGAACGATAGACTCTTCTGGCTGATAATACTGAGAAGTGTGTTGGCAAAGTCATGCCTCCGCGTAGAAGTAGAACCCTTCTGATCTGAGTTCTAATCCCAGCTAGGGTGAACTGAAATGGCGAATGTTTCCTGAGTGTAAAGTGATCACTTATGCCAGCCGAGGTCGGTCGTAAGCCCGACAATATTCATCCTTCATTCTTCTACACTGTTATAGGTATACTACATTGTATATATTACGGAATGTAGGAAAATCCAACGCTTTACAAGGATATTTGGAAACCAAAAATAATTCAAATACATTTAATGCTATCCACCTAACTGAATATGAGCTCATACCAAGGTAGAGATAACTAGTTTTACGCAATCAATTGTATTACAGTGCGACGATGGCTATTCACCATTGATGAAGAATGAGGTCATTAGAGATATGAGTGACTCTAAAATGGTTGTGCTGACTAGAATGAATGTCAATGAGCTTATACGGTTTGGGCATATTGAGAGAATGAATGAATGACTAAAAATGTGTATGTGGGTGAAAAAAAGGTGTGAAGAAGCGTGGTCAGGACTTCAAGGACGGACTCGTTTTGAATAAAAGGAATCGATGAGGTAATAACGGACGGCGAAATCAACCGCGGTCTTTAAGAGTCATTTGAAGCAATTGTCTTTGCCATAATTCGATTTTCAAAATAATAATGTTCTGAATTTAAATCGCTGTCAAATTTATTTAGTCAAACCCACAAAGTGTGACAAGGACATCATATTATGAAGGATTGATCCGATTCCCATTTATTATCGCGAGTGCGAGAGGGATGACCCTATATTCGTGTCCTTGTCTGTAGATTGGTACCCACACTATATATTGCATTATAGACACATACAGATACAGTACGGTGACCCAGATTTTTCCAGCGAATGGAAATGTACCTAACACGTATAACGACATCTACCGATCTCCTTGTGAAACACAGAACATGAGTGAGTTGAGTACATAAACATACTTGTATATTATCAATCCATATGCTCAGAAATAAGAGTGTGAATTATCTCTCATTTCAGGCAACATTCAAGGTTTCCCTAAAGAACATAAGAAGATCTGGTTTTTAATAAGGTTAATATGTATCAGTGGAGTATATAGGAATTCATTTCGGGGGGGCGGGGATCTAATATTTGTATTTGGGGGGGGGGGGGGGTGGAGGCAACAAAAATTTGAAGATAGACGTAAATAAATAAATAAATAAATAAATAAAACTTTATTGGCCAGTAAATATATGTAACAACAAAAACAAAACAAGATAATACAGTGTGCCAAAAGGCGGACTTATTGCAAAAGCAATATCTTACAGTCAACCCGAGAAAATAAAGAAAAACTTAAATATGTACTATAATAATAAAGTACGTAAATATAAAGATACAAATACATAATATATACATATAAATATACACACATAATACATAAAAATAGATAATATGATGAATAAATAATAAAAAATAAGATAATAACGTACAGTATAATAATTGTAATAGTGCCGCAGGCAAAATTTTTTCGTGAATGTAAGAGAAAATGGTCGTGTTTTAGGTTGGTATTAATATTGTGTGCAGAAAATACAAAGCGCCGCAGGCGAAATTCTTTTGAATAATGACTGAAATGATGAAATTGAGTAACCTTCATGTTTTAAAATAATGTTTTTTAAAGAATTGTTCAACATTCCGGGGGGGGGGCCTCGCCCCCCCCCATATTCGCCACTGATATGTATCGATGAAAGGAAATGATGCCTGATTGTTTTTGACATATTAAAAATTTGTATTTATATAAGGTTTTTTTTAAACGCGGAGGCAAGACTTGTCAACACACTTCTCAGTATGATCAGCCAGAAAAGTCTTGATATTATCATTCATGATTCGCATATAAACTCATCAGCCTGGGAAACATTCACCTATCGCGGATACAAAGTATCTATTAGGCTCAGATGCGCGGGGTATAAAGTACAAGCATTGTGTATATCAGTATTTATTAATAACATATGAAGTTATTTTTAAGCAAAAACAATATTACCTATCTATCCCCGCATGCCGCAAACCTTGCGGGGTAGACAGGGAGGACAGAGTGCCAGACCGCACTATGCTTCCATCATATTCATGCAGCTTGTCGTACACACTCTTCGATTTCTTTCACTCAGAACACGACCTTCCTCAAGGAAATCAGTCTCTGACTTCCACGCTTTTTCACACCTCTTTTTCACCTACATATACTTATATCTTTTTAGTCATACTGCCCTCATTCATTCTCTCAACACGCCCAAATCATCTAATCTAAATACATCGAACAATTATTTCAAATTATAAATGAATCCTTTATTTTTTTCTTGAATTATTTCTTGAGGAAATATCCAATTAGTGCTAATCACACTAAGGGCTACTAGTAATTACTATTAGGTTCCACTGTATTATAGGTAGGTACTACTTACATAATGTAAGTCACTTTGGGTGTCAAACTAACCTCCCAACACGCTCACATATTGACAACTGGGTGTTATCATCAGGGCAAACAGTCTTAAAAATATGTTCTTGATAGTGTTTGATGTGAGAGCGATGCGTGAAATGTATTTTTTTTACAAGATAGTTTGTGCGAAAACTTTCTAATCGATTTTTCAACCACTTTCTGACTAATTACAGACCTGATACTTTGCAGTCATACGTAATGTCGATGACAATACAATTGTATATGACTTTGGATCAGAATACTCCAGAGACAAAAAAAAAATAAAGGGTTTCAAAGGGATCCAAGGGTCGTGTGGGGTCATGTGTGGTATCGTATGAAAGGGCGTTGGAAAAGAAATCCAGTCTTAATTCAGATCTTGTCTTTTTCGAGCCTTGGAAGACACCAAGCGATCGAAAGGATCCAGTCACCGCATACTGTCGTGTTCAGTATCTCAGGAAAGTGCTTCACGAGCAGAACTCATTTATCTATTTACAAATTTTAAGTCTGTCATTTCTTAGTAGGAGACGCCATCGGAATGAAGAAACCGAAGCCGGTATGGTTTGGGAGACTGCGAAAAATGAATCTAGGCAGTGGCGGATCCAGGATTTCATTTTGGGGGGGGGGGGGCTGAATTAGTGTTGCCGTTTCAAAAATTTTTTTCAACAGATTTCTTTTTGTCGACCTTTTTTTTTTGGTCTTTGCCTAATCGCCGACGGGGGGGGGAGTCCTGCCCTAATGAACTGAGGGGGGGTGAATTCAGTATACCAGATTTTCAGAAAATACTAGTTTAGTATTCAAAACACTAGAAAGAAACGGCAACACTAGGGCTGAATGTCGTCACGTGGTTAAAAGTACTGTCACTCAACGTTTTGGGGGGGGCTAAGGGGCTGAAACCCGTAGATTTGTTCTATATATACTACTATACCTCATGGTTTTAGGGGGGCTTCAGCCCCCTAGCCCCCCCCCTAAATCCGCTAGTGAATCTAGGATACAAAATCATAGAATACTGATTTAAGAAAATATTTTGACTTGTTAATTTTTGTGTTATAAACATTTTCTGTTCCAAGAATTTTGAAAATATGCATATTAATTCACTGCGCATTTGTAAATTCAGGATTCGTGCAAAAAAACTTACCCCCGTTTTCACCAACTTTTACCTAAGAAGGAGACCGCTAAGAAATTTCCATACAAAAACAGAGATAATAGTCTATTTTTTGACACGCAGGTCTACCAACCACACCCTAATTCCATACAAAATGCAACACGCAACTCACCTACGTTAGGTGCCCAAATATCTCTGCCCAGGCTAAGTGAGTTGCGTGTTGCATTTTGTATGGAATTAGGGTGTGGTTGTTAGGCCTGCTTGTCAAAAAATAGAATATTATCTTTGTTTTTGTATGGAAATTTCTTAGGGGTCTCCTTCTTAGGTAAAAGTTGGTGAAAACGGGGGTTAGACTCACTGAAATATTAATTGTAAATGAGACAACACCCTGCGACTGAGTGGTAGTATTTAGAAGAGATTACAGTTTAGGGAGGGAGGATTGCTCAACTCGTTAAGCACGAAACCTCCAACTCTCGTGGAGTTCTATTCTCCATTCTCCCATAATTCTGCCAACCCTGACCTGACACACACACACAGATACACACCACCACCCAAACGCCCGAGGTGATAAATTCTCGTCGAAGCTGTGACGTAAATTCCAATATGTTCGAAGTTCTACAAGTTTTTTACTTCAGTAAACACACACACATCCTTCACTTCAAAACTTTCATCCGTTTACGAAGTTAAAATTCTAAACATTATTAAAAGGATATATTTTTTCGAGTGTCCTAAAGAGTCAGGTGCTGGTAAAATCTTGAGATTTTTTTTCATATTTTTCAGCGATAGATTCTGGATGTCACATTAATTTGAAGGAGAGAGGATGATCCTAGGGTTGTAGAATTTAATCCCAAGGTTGTAGAAAGGAAGGGGTTAGTAATAGGCCTAAGGGGCCGAAATTTTAGATGTAATCAATGCGTGATCAAATAGAAAAAAAAAGTTTTTTTTTTCTTACTTTTCGGGATTAATTTCGCTTCATTCTAAAAGCTTTTTCTGTCACTCCCTCGATTTAATGCACAGGTACTAGCTGTTGTGTTAGAAAATAAAATAAAATAAATAAAAAGTCTGCGACTTTCGGCAAACGACTTAATTCTTTCAGAAAAGAATTTGGAAGTGTTTTCACATCTTTTTTGGTTGAGAAATCTATACAAGTCAAAAAAAAATATTTTACGGTCATTCCCTAGATAAAGATTTAATGTATCTAGTCTATTTTTTTCCAAAGCATATTTAGTAAGGTTGTCGATATACTCGTATAAGGTCTCCCATTTGTTGCAATGTCGATATGCGTACTTTTAAAATATCCGTATAAAGTTGTATATTATTTTCGTTCCAGGATTACACCATAACTATGTATCTGAATCAATACTGGAAGGATGAGAGACTCGCCTTCAGTACGGAGGAGGAGATTCTCACACTCTCGGGAGACTTTGCTGAGAAGATTTGGGTTCCCGACACTTTCTTCGCTAATGATAAAAATAGGTGAGTAGAAAGACAATTCGCTAATTACATCTCTTTATACTATATCTGCTAAATAAGAAACCTTTATTGGTTGATGTCTCGGACCAAAAATAACATGTCACAAATAAAGCCTTTTTTTAGTTGCCATAACTAGCTGAATTATTCACTCATCAACACACACTCAACACAGCCAAAACGGCTAATTAAAGGAAAGTATCTTAAGACTCCCGACCCAACTATGACGTCACGGTAATTTCGCACGGTATTAAGGCTCAAAATCCCATAAAAAATCGCATGATAAAATGGTAAAAATAGCGTTTTTTCCATTTTTTGGGGATAATTTCGCTTCAATCAAAAAACTTTAACGGTTACAAAATACAATAATTGTTGTTAAAATTGCCTGCGGCGCTATTTTTTTTCTTACTTTTTATAGAAAACATTTTTCATATATAATATTGTGCGAAGTATTGCGAACATTTTTAAATAAACCAAGCCACATCACGACCTTCTTCACTATGTCTCACAAAAAAAAATTCGTGCGTTTTTCATCCTATGTCAATTTTTTAAATTTTCTTCCCCCCCCCCTAGCTCCGAAGCTGGCGAGGCCCATGGTAAAGTCACTTCTATCTTGTTCTCTTTAAATCTGGACTAATATGGAATCACTCAATTTCTTTATTCCAGTTTCCTGCACGACGTGACAGAAAGGAACAAACTGGTGAGGCTCAGTGGCGATGGTACCATTACATATGGCATGAGGTTCACCACCACACTGGCTTGCATGATGGATCTACACTACTATCCTCTGGATGCGCAGAACTGTACTGTTGAAATAGAGAGCTGTTAGTTATACACCTTCCATTTTACTCAAAGCAACCGTAGTCATCAAGCATCTAGTCGACATGGTCGAACCTGGTTCTTGGACCGTTGGGTTTCATAGTTCTTCCATCTGGGCTTGCATACACACAAACCCAAATACATTCCTGCAAACATTGCACTAGGCTAAAAGCCTGTATCGCAAAGTGTGGAATACATAGCAAGCGCCGGGGTTTGAACTTGGCACCTACTGTGATTTTGTTGAGAACTTCTTCGTTCGTTATGTGATCTCTCCATGAAATTCCTAAAATTCTCCGGTATAATATCGACGAAAAAAATTGAAATGATATTTTTTTCCATTTCCAGATGGCTACACAGTACTGGATGTGGTGATGTACTGGAAGGAAACCCCAGTTAGAGGAGTGGAAGAGGCAGAGCTTCCACAATTCACCATCATTGGCTATGAGACAAATGATAGAAAGGTATTTAAACTTTATTGAAAAATTACTTTTAAAATAAATTTATAAATATTTACTTCAGAGAAAAATGTGTGGGAAAACGTTGAGAGATAGGATAAGAAACATGCAGAGAGGATGAATGATGAAAGGATAACAACTAAAATATACCTGGGAGAAAGAAGGGGTGTAAGGTAATGCGGCCGTCGAAGAACCGCATGGCTTGACCATGTAGACCAGATTCTAAAAGTAAAAAACTAGCAAACAGGAATGATGATTTTGAACATAAGTATGGATAGAGTGATCCCTGGCTCAGTTGGTTGGAGCGCCTATCTTCCAAGCAGAAGGTAGAAAGTATTTGGTTCCGTTTGAATCCTAAAAGTTAAAGAATAGGACATAAAAATATTATTACATAAATTATGATCGACCCCTTTATACCATCAGCAAAGACTATCTAGGTGGCAGTGCATCAGCCCATGCATGATGTCTGGGGGCATGAATAACAATAATGTGGTATTAAATTATACTTGTATGTATGTTAGGGTGCTTCTTATATGGTCCAATTTTTTTTAATTTTGAGGGGACACCCCTGTTTTTTATTCTGTGCTATAAAAAAATGCTACAGATTTTTTTTAGAATCTTTCAACAACTATTAGGGGTCGCTACCACCTGAAGAAAATTTAATAAGTACATAAGAAAAAAAAATCTTTTTGTTTTTAATTGAATTTTTCTCTATATTTATATCTATCGAATACAGCAACAAACATAAAACATTATTTCAGTCGAGTGTCTATTTCCCTAGGCGTACCCCAGCCAGGCCGGTGCACCGCGGTGTATCAAACTGATTTTAATACTAATATCATTATTAAATTTTCAACACCGAGTAGCGACCGCTAAACCACGTTTAAAAATTCTGAAAAAAATTGTAGTTCCATTTTTTACATAGGAGAACAGAATAACAGGGTGTCCCGTAAACTTTTCGAAATGTTGATTTTAAGAAGCACCCTAATGTATGTGTCAATTGAAAATTAATGTATGATAATATTGTTTGTTAAATAAATTGAAATTGAATAACTGTGTAGGTGCTTCTATGTTTATAATTACCTAATTTCAGGAAAAGCTCGCCACAGGGATCTACCAACGCCTGTCCCTGAGCTTTCGCCTCCAGAGAAACATTGGATATTTTGTGTTTCAAACTTATTTACCAAGCATCCTCATCGTCATGCTCTCCTGGGTCAGTTTCTGGATCAATCACGAAGCAACGTCAGCCAGAGTTGCTCTTGGTAACATAATTTATACAATATTATTTCTTTAATCTTACTAAATATGCTTTAGAAAAAAATAGAGTAGATACTTACTTACTTACTTACTTTACGTGTCCGAGTGGGTCATATCCTGCCACTCCAATATGCGGCGACATACATCGCCTTGTCATTCCCTAGAATCAGGTTCCCAGGGGTGCAGCTCTCTCCTATCAGGGGACACATTGTACAGTAGATACATTGAACCTTTATAAAAAATATGTCTCGTAAATATATCTCGTATAGATTTCTCAAAAAAATGTATGAAAAACACATCTGATCATTTTTCCGAAAGACAGCAACTCGTTTCCCGAATGTCGCAGATTTTTTTTTTGTATTGATAATTTGCATTAAAATATAGGAAATGACCGTAAAAGTTTTTTTTTAATGAAGCGAAATTATCACCTATCCAGATATCACGGATATCATATGATTAGGCTCAACGTGGAGCCTAAAATACAAGCATTGTGTCTGAAATATCAGTACATATTTAGAAATCGTCTATTGCAAGTATTAATAATTACCGATTTTTACATTTTTATGTATTAATTTTCCGGGAAATCTTTTTTTAATGATTTATTAGCGATTATTATTATTTATTATTATTTTTATCATCATGATAAATTTCTTGGTAATCATAGTGGTAATTTGCTGAATAATTATCACTATAATTATCCCTTCCAACCTCGGAATAAATGAAATAAAATAAAATAAAATAAAATTTATCCTACAAATTGATTTTCTTTTCCAGGTATCACAACCGTCCTGACAATGACAACAATCAGCACAGGAGTGCGCAGTAGCCTACCACGCATCTCGTATGTAAAGGCCATAGACATTTACTTGGTCATGTGCTTTGTCTTTGTCTTCGCAGCCTTGCTGGAGTACGCCGCCGTCAATTATACGTACTGGGGAGCGAGGGCGAAGAAAAAAACCAAATCCAAGAAAGATGACGACAAGAAAATTCAAGGTAGAAAATTAAACACTATTCTTATACAGTTTTTTCAACAGAGTCGAGAGGTATGGATCATTTTTCAGAACTCCCTTAGGGAGGACGCAGGATAGGCGCTCTGATGCTTATGAATCGGCTTCGGAAGGACGTCCTAGGGTTGGAACACTATAGGAAGCTCGAGTGCTTCACGAAGTCAGTGCTTGGTGTGAAATGGCAAAGAATAAATTCCCCACCATTCTTCTGAAAAATATAATATTAGGTAGATTTTTAACATGTGACTAACAATGTTCAACTAACAATATCAAAATGTTGAGAAAATTTATATTTTATTGAAATGAATACTTTCAAATTTGTAGGTACTAGTACCTTTTACACACATATGGAACCTTGTTATTATAATCTCGATGTTTTCGAGCGTCGGTACATGGAAAAAATAAAAGGAAAAATGAAGAAACTAAATATTTAGATTTAAATTCGCAAAATTTTGTGGATCTAAATATTTAGTTTTTTCATTTTTCCTTATTATTAGATATAGTCTCAAGCGTTATTCGCAAAATTACCCCTCATGCCTAGATGAGGCGTATATCGGATAGACAAATCAAGTTTTTAGTTGGAATCCTCTTATTCTCATCTTTTGTAAACAAATTTTCAGCCAAAGTCTTCAAAGAAAACAATGAAGATAGTCGCAGTCCAGGGAGTCGCTCATTACCCGACGAGCGAGAGATCATTGAGCTGCAAGACGTTCGGCTCATGAGTCCCATAGCTCCCATAAGGGGACGCCGTGGTAATACTGGAGAAAACAGCAACTCAGAGGATCCTGCGAGATTCCCTCCAAGCTTTCGGATGGCCAGGAGTTCTTCAGCCTATCATCATCATCATCCAGGATTGAGCAGAGCCACTGGACTTAGATACAGAGGCAGTCGAAGTAAGAGATATTTTTACATTTTTTGAATATCACAGCCAATAATGGACTTATGACTGATCGTCAGCTGGTTTAATGTGATCACTTGACACTTAAGTAAATTGGTTTTGAAAGAGCTTTTGTAGCTCATGAACCTGCGCCTGGGTTTCATATTTGATGAAACCACTATTGCATTCATTTTTTTTAGTAATAATTATTATAAAATATTATTTTTCTTTCAGAGGGCATATGAACTGAGCAAAAATCGTTCTATTTTTGCTTCAACTTTTTCAAAATTTGTATGACAATGTTAGCGCTCAATAAGAATAACGCAAGCGACAAAGTGAATTACACCTTTTAAAGAGAAACCTGGGGAGAAATATAAAAATCTAAAACAGCCGATTTGTTGAGATTATAATTACCAGTATTTTGGCTAAATTCTACTTTTATATCTGAAAAACAAGGAATTTCCAAATCCTGTAATTCTAAAACAGCCTATCTGTAGTCCATACTTTCATATATATCACTGTCTTCAGTTTCAAGACGATTCCCTCAGTATTGGCTGAGTACAATTCAGGGCGCCGAAGCCCAATGACCGCATATAGGATCCTGGAAAGATGTGTCAAGACCCTATGTATGTGCCTATATTCATTTATCACATTTCGATTGAAAAACGGATAGGTCATATTTTTAGCGGTGGGAACTTGGGCTGACTGGAGCCGTGAATCTACTGGAGTTGAGCTTATATTTTTCCAGGAACCATTAAACGGAGCTTAACCTTTAATAACGAGTGTTTTTTGAAATATCGACATCTCCTTATACAGGATGATTATTTTCAATTGCAATTTAATTGGATTATCTTTAGAAAAATTATATTTGAATTTTTATATTTGAAGATTACCAATTATTTTCACAAAAAAAAAAACGTATTTATTAACAAAATTTTCACGATTTTCTCATACAATTCTCATTTCTCACAAATTAAGATTTTTATCGAAATTCTAAATTTTTAACCAGGTTCGCTTTGTCAAAATCGAGTCGATAGCTTGGGAGATATCGTCAAAAAACCTAAATGAGAAATTTTCATATTCTTCAATTTTTAAAAGACCACACCTAAATGCGTGTGATATTTGGACGAGCATCCATTTCATAATGCCTCATCCACACGTTTGGCGAGCGGCGAGTCAAGCGGGTACTCATGAGTAAAAAGGCGTGCACTCGGTCGGTTACCTACACGAGCCAAGACAAACGCCCCATACACAGGCCTTTTTACTCATAAACACCCTTACGATCTGGCGCTTACCAAGCGTGTGACGCGGGCATTACATTTTATTTATTTATTTAATCTTTAAGTGAACAACAAATACATATAAACATAAAAAATGGACATAGTACAGATTATAAATCGTGGTTCACTAGGGCGAACTTATCGCAGAACTGCGATTTCTTCCAGTTAACCCCAGGAAAAAAACAGAAAAAAAAGAAATTGAATTAAAATATATGAAGTGTAGAAAATATTCGTAAGTGAGAAAAAATAAAAACAGAATAAAAAAAATAAACAGAATGCATACATACATAAAAACAAATGTAGTTGAAACTACAATTTTAGTCCTAAGGTAATTTTAATTGCACCATTTTTTACATTTTTTTTTAATTTGCAGATACAGCCAGCGCACGGCCAAAGATGCTTCACGCTCTTCGCCGCGGCGCCTCCGTCATCAAAGCTTCGATGCCGAAGATCAAAGACGTGAACGTCATAGATAAATATTCCAGAGTGATCTTCCCAGTATCCTTCTTAATGTTCAACCTTGGCTACTGGGTCTTCTATGTCATAGAATAAGGAATATAGGTAAAATTGGCTACATTGTTGGCGCAGTTGGTTGGAGCGTGAACTTGTAATTTGGAGGTTCCGGGCTCGAATCTCAGTGCTGACGATGTATACTGTACTTTACGACGCAAGCTTTTAGTATTTGAGATTTTGTGTATAGAAGCCTCGATACAATTATTTACAAAATATGTACAGTAGAGTCTCCCTAATCCGACTCTTTAGTACATCGAGACGCCCAGTAATCCGGCACCCTTGGCCAGCTCTCTCCACCCGCGTTCCCTCCGCCGCGCCCTACTCTCAATTAATAATTAATACACTGTGAGACAAACTATTGAATTTCCCTATACAATCTAGTATTCCGAACTTTTCAATAATCCGGAACCCTCTTGTGCCGGATTAGTGAGACTCTACTGTAAAATTATAATACAGCACTAAACATTTTGAGAGAAAGGATAAGGAATGAGGTTATTTGAGAGATCATGTGACTAGAATGAAAGTGGATACATGGATGAAAACAGACGTGTTAGGTAGAGTGGCCGTCCAAGACTGACCTGGTTCGATTGTGTCGACCAGATCCTGAACGATGGACGCGTTTTGAGTAAAATGAATCGTAGATTATGTATGACAAATTGCACGAACGTAACGGAAGAAAAAGCGTGCCTGAGGACATAAAGTCTGGCATTCTTTTCTCTTTGCGTACCCCGCAAGGGAAGTGGCGTGAGGGGATAGGATATAGTATAGTAAAATATAGATAATCTATATTAAAATTCTTTTGACCGAAGGTGCTTGGTGAAAGTTTGTAGAATCGGCCTGACGAGTTAACCGGCTTTTCAATAAAAATAACTTACTATTTTTTAACAAACTGTTTTCTATAAAAATACAAAACTTCATAGAAGTGTCACTTTTAAAATAGATAAAGAGATTTTTTTGTAGTAAAACTATCAAAAGTAATCAGTCTGGAAGATTTACAATAGAAGGCGGTAACGAATGGTAAATAAATTTAAAAAATACGATTTATATTTTTTTTTCTAGGGTATCATTAAATTTACTTCGCTATCAAAATAGGGACTTAAAAAAAATCCGAACGTCTATTCAAAATGAATGTTCAGTTTACATATGTATAGAAAAAATAAATCCTATTATATTTAAACTATTGAACTTATTATTAAAAAACTAATTATATTATTGTGATGATAGATATATTATGAATTATGTAAAATATATTAATTTTAAATATTTTATCCTAAAAATATGAAATTATATAATCTTAGTAGTGTTTACTCTATATGACTTTAGTCTTTTAGGGCCGGTTGCTCGAAACACGATAGTAACAGTAGATTACCGTTGCCGTTACTGATCAGTAAACGTATTAAGTGCGTTGCTTAATTCACAATACCGCGACGATGCTTAGAAAAAGTAGCAAACTTTATGTATTGACACGCACTTACATAAGTTATGTTTGCTGTTTCAAATTTTGTTACGCGCGCAAACGAGATACAGTAGAATCCGATAATCCGGCACGTTCGGGACCGGCTCGGTGCCGGATTACCGAAAATTCCGGTCTATCGGGCGGTGCCCTTTTTTAGTGTAGGTACTTTATTTTTTTAACTACACACATACATAAATCGTAATTATAAGAACAATTAGGTTAATAGTTAAGCTACAAATACAGTATGCAAATACAAAAAAGTTTATTTTACATTTCATATAATGTTTCAAAAAAAGTCACGAATGTCTTTTTGTTTTCTTGACTTTTGGCGTTTAGTATAAAATTTATTTCTAATGATATGGAAATCAATAATTTCTGAAGCACTGTAGCCTCAGCAAAAGAGATCCGGAGCGATGCCGGACTATCAGGCATTCCGGACTGTTGGATGCCGGACTAATGGACTTCTACTGTAGTAATATTGACACATCTAGCAGTGTAGCGCGTGTACTGTGCGTTTGCTGGACCTGGCGGTAGCGTTAAGATTTTGATATAACGAGTAGTAAGAAATCTTACGATAGCAATTTTTTTTTGAGCAACGATTTTTGTCTCCTTACCGTTACCAGCCGACGATACTATTCGTTGACTAACCGGGCCTTAAACACTAGCTATTATATGAACCTAACTTTATTTAAGTTATGAAATTTGAAAAAAAAAAAAGTGACTTATTTTTTACTGGACACTTTTACGATTTTTAAAATGAGAAAACAAAACGGAAAACGAAATAATATGCTATCATGGAGTAAGCACTACTAATTAGTTATAAATAAATAAATAAAAGATGATAAAAAATGGATATAAAGCATCATACCAAATGGCGGGTTTATTGCCGTAGGCAATGTCTGTCAACCAACTTCTATTAGTAACTACGTATAATCAAAGAATTATGAATGCCATATATTATTACAATCGATTGAATATGAATAACATTCAAGAGTAAAGAAAAGTCCCGTCGTCGTTCCAGTATGAAAACATCGTGAAGGAGAAAGGGTTTATATTTTGTTAGTAAAAAATATGGCACCCTGTTGAAAGTGTTAATTCTCCGTTCGAACTTTAAACGTAAGTGTGGCAGACAAAATAATTAAAAGTGCAATCTCTATAATGTTATAATAAGTATATATAGTTTCCTTACCTTACGTGAAAGTAAAATATATATATTAAATATTTATTCAACTACAATAAAATTAATTAAGTATATGAACAATGCATCATTAAAAAAATACATTAAGACATTAACATTAAGATGATTGGGGCAACCCTAATTATCACATTATATTCATATTTATTTATTTACACTTTTGGTGAACAAGATACAGAGACATGGTTGGCGCAGTTGGTTGAGGTGGCAGTCGCTTTTATTAGGTATTGATTTATTAACTGATTATGGCAATCCACCCATAAAGAGTGATTTTTGCCTATACAAAAATAAATGAAATTAAATCAATGCAATATTACAATAATTTTGATAATAAGATGAACGATGATATACAAAATAGACTTATAAAGAAAAACAATAAAAATAAACTAAACATATTATTATTACAAGAAAGTAAGTGTTAAAAGTTTATATTATTTTGATGAATGCATTTCATATGGTCTTGTGAATTTTGGGTTAAAATGAAATTAACGGATACCGGAAAAGTATGGATGTTTTTTTTTTAATTTCGCAGAGAAAAGTTCTTCTTCTTTCTCTTGTATTAGATCCGGGGGTCTGTTTCTTGCACAGGGGCCCCCTAGGACAGCGAACTACGACTATCTCGCCACCTCTTTGCCGGTCTTCCTGGTTGGCGGTCGCCTTCTGGGATGTTGTTGGCCACCACGTGTGGAAGTCTGTTATTGTCCATTCTCTCCACGTGGTCGCGCCAGAATCTTCTTCCTTTCCTGCCCCATCTTACGATGTCAGAGAAAAGTTGAATCAATAAATAAAGGGCGTCGAAAGAGATATGATTCATAGGTAATTATAAATATCTCATTTATATTATAGTCTTTATTATTTCTCTGAACGAACTGTCGGGGGGACAAACTGTCGGGGGGGACAAACTGTCGGGGGGGACAAACTGTCACCCAGTGGGGATTAAGTAAGTAGCAGGTACTACATATTCATCCTTACTCAGATATCACGGTGATATTTAATTCATTAAAGTATTTAGTACGAAATTTGCTGACGTAGATTTACAAGAAATACTTAAGACATCGCTTCGGTACATTCTACACAGGGCCAGATTTAGAGGGGTGGAGGCCTCGGGGCAACAAAGAAGTGGAGGCCCCCTGGCCCCAAATTATTTTCCAAATAAAATGGTCAATTTTCAGTCGAGTTTTCTAATAAATAATTTATTGTGAAACCAAGTACTTATAGATTTTTTTATTAATTAACAAACATATAAATATAATCGGAAACAAGAATGATCAGAAAATAAATTTTAGCGTTAACGAACGGAACCTTCGGAAAAAATTGTTTACTAGTCTGAATTGTTTTTTTTTTTCGAAGTCTCTATTGTGGGGGTCCCTCTTTTGTGGAGGCCCCGGGCAGTTGCCCAGTTTGCCCTCCCCTAAATCCGGCCATGCTTCTACGTCAAATTAAATTAAATATGACATCTTTAGGAGTCTATCAACGCCCACGGTGTCTTCCTTCAGAGGATAATCCTCCTCCCTCACCTGTCTCATCCTTACCACCCAGCATCCTCCACATATTGTGTCGTCATCAGGTGTTTCCACTTCAGTGGTCATTCTGATTCTTCCCACTTGATTATTCATCATCTGCCGATTTCACACACCGCCTTCTTGTCGACGAAGCTTCGCGGAATCAGGATACTAATAAACACATTCTATTTCTAATATTGCTAATAATAATCCAGTTTGAGATTACATATGTTTGTTTCATATTCACCAGAATGGTATATTTGTGTGTGCGTGCGTGCGTGCGTAATACTAATACTATTTTAGCTGATTATCATCATACAAGAAGTCAAATGTCTAATACATAGGAAATTAAACGATCATGTCTGATTTACCTTAGTGCGGGCTCAGCCTAGTTAGGTGAAATCAAGTATAATGCCAATTAATTTTAAAAAATCAATTTAAAAAAAGAAGAAAATAAATATAAAGTCAACTTAATGATCTCTCACGATTGTACAAATGTACAGTGTACACCTACATATGTCCTAATAAAATAACCTTATAAACAAATCCTCAACCATTGCACCATCATCACTATACAACGCTATCTAATCATTTGCTTATCATTCAGTATTTTGTTATTTTTTGTACATACATGTAACTTGAGCTATTATATTGTGGTTAGTATTGCCCCGGAACAGGCTATCGCCTAGTGGGGTAATATTATAAAATCCAGTACTTTTTTGTTTATATTTTAACTTTGTAAAATGCTTTTGGATATCAAATAAATGATATGAAATAAAATAAAATATCGCGTAAATATAGGAATGTCTTGATGGCAAAAATATCAGTGAAAGGAGAATGCTCATTTAGTATGTAAAAAAACTAGGCCCGGTGCAAACGATATGTAGCTCAAATGATAGGTATAAATGAGTAATAAAATACTGCATAGGGGGCATCATCGAAATCAAAGGCTAAATGTGTAAAATACCTATACGAAATGAAGGAGGCACAGAGGTTCTATAAATTCAGGAGTGCATAATACGTTGCAACGATCTTTTAAAAAATAGTATTTCTTAGTTCCATCACTGACCAAGGCTGATGAAAAAGAAGAAGACGGTTTACCTTATACTTATCAGATTAGGTATACGCTTTAAAACAACAGTTGTAACTGTTTAATGCTCCTTTTACTAATACATTCATATGACCCCTTTGAATAGTCATTTCATACATTTATTGATTTATCCATTGATTTTAAAGATGCCCCCTATGCAGTATTTACTTACTCATTTTAACCTATTAATTGAGTTACATTTCATTCTCCCGGGCCGGGGCGTTTTTACCATTCTCCTTGCAGTCCAACATAAAACTAATACATACATATATGCCCAATCCCACCAACAACCTATGAAGGAGAGCCCTAAGAAATTTCCATACAAAAACAGAGATAATATTCTATTTATTGAATAAAGAAGATCCGCTCGTAGCTAGACCACAGCCAAAATCCATATGAAATGCAACATGCAACTCACCTAGTCAGATATTTGGGCACTTAACGTAGGTGAGATGCATGTTACATTTCATATGGAATTAGGCTGTGGTCTAGCTATAAGCGGATCTTCTTTATTCAATAAATAGAATATTATCTCTGTTTTTGTATGGCGATTTCTTAGGGCTCTCCTTCCTAGGTTAAAGTTGGTGGGATTGGGCAATAGTCTAGCATATTATAGTGATTCACATTTTGGTAAATACATTTATTTTTGGTCGATATATGAGCTAATATATTAAAGTTTAAGTTATCTGGCCAGTCATCAGTTGGGTAAGAACCAAATTTTACTCAGCGTTTCACAGTGGACAACACAGTGGACATGTCAAACACGTGACACATTGGACAAATTTGTTTCACAAGAGACATTGTAAAGGTTGTTTTACACAAGGTCTCATAGTTTGAAAAAACTGTTTATAATTGTTTAAAATATGTCTACTCTTGCACAAATTGAAAACGTATTTTGGTTTATTACAATTAAAAACAAGCAAATGATTAACTTTAAAAATGTTTGTTTGAAAAAATGTTATACAGGGTGTTTCCTTCCGTGTGTAAAATCTCTTGAAGGGTGATAGAGGATGAAAAAATATGAAAAAAAAGTTTATTAAATGCATGACCGAAAATCAACCGTTTTGGAGTTATGGCCTTTTGAAAATTTAAGAGTCTGAAAATTTCGCGAAGCGACTTTGACAAAAACAAAACAGCATCCGATTCAATAATGGTCAAGTGCATTCGTGAGGAGGTTAAAATAATACAATTGGCCTAAGAGGCCACCACTAACTAAATCTTATTTAGTCTAAATGTCATTTAGTCTAAATGTGATTTAAATTAAAATTTGCACGCAGGGTCATACTTTGCCACAGCGTTGCCCAGCAAAATCTCGTCGCGTCACCCCCCTGCCCCCCCGAATAGGTCATCTAACGGAGTTTTTCGCATTTTTTTATGAAAATGGCAAGAGATAGGAGAAAGTTGTCAAGGACAAAAATAATCCTTGCTAAATTCTCTACAAAAAATGTTAAGTCAATTTTTTCGTAGAACTAACAGTTTACCCGCAATGGCCGGTCCAAAACCGAAATTCATTTGAAATACTAAAAAAAATGTATCTAAACTAAATTGGTTGAAAATTGATAAGAGCTACAGGAAAATAGTCAGAGAACGAATTAATTACCATAGTCTTAGCTACAAAACGAGCTATAACTTATGTTCATACATCTAATAATTTCGGAGTTATTGCAATAAAGCTCAGTGTCGAAAATTCTTAAAATTTAGTTTTTCATAAAATAACCAGTGATATAGCGCTGCAGGCCAAATTTTTTTTCCATAAAATGTTAGCAATAATGGGTGGAAGAATGTGAGACAAAAAAAATCAAACTTTTAATTTATTTTTAAAAAAATATCCTGTTTTTTGACCGGCCATTTCGGGTAAACTACTAGTCCTATGAAAAAATTGACTTAACATTTTTTGTACAGAATTTAGCAAGGATTATTTTTGTCATTGACTATTTTCTCATATCTCTTACCATATTCCTATAAAATGCGAAAAACCGCGAAGAGGGACCTTTTGGGGGGGGAGATACGTCATAAATTAAGCAGCGGGCTCTCGGACTAAAAAGCTTATTCGCTAGTGCGGATTCTGGCAGCGCTGGGGTAGCACACTGGACAATCTCACAGCCCCGCCGCTGCTATATGTGCAAGGTGTGCGTGGCACACAGGCGGCCAATCGTAGAGACGGCCGAGGTTTCAATAAATCAGAAAATATGCCGTTCTTGAGTTATAAATGGTGTAACATGGGCGTCGCCAGCCTCGGAGATAGGGGGGGGGGCACAAATTTTTTGCAAAATTATGCAGTGTACAAAACGCGCCGCAGATTTTTTTTTTGTGAGACATAGTGAAGAAGGTCGTGATATGGTTTGTTTATGTGAAGATGAATAAAATAGAGGCCCAGGCAATTTTTTTAGAAAGTGATGAATTTTCATACTCATTTTAAAAAACTCGTGACATGAGAAAATATGTGGTAATATAGTGATTTTTTTGTGCGGTTTCAAAATTTAGTATGAAAAAAAAATTATTTAATCTTTTAGTGAACAAGAAATACATATAAACATAAAAAATGGACATAGTACAGATTATAAATCATTGTTCACTAGGGCGAACTTATCGCAGAACTGCGATTTCTTTCAGTTAACCCCAGGGAAAAAAAAGAAATTGAATAAAAATGTGTAGAAAATATATACATACATATGCGAGAAAAAATATACCTATTCTAAACTCAAGGGGGGGCAGCTGCCCCTATCCCCCTGCCCCCTCTCCTGGCTCCCCTGACGACGCCCATGTGGTGTAACATACACGACTTTGTTTTATATATAAGGTAAATAACTTAAAATAATTGAACAAATTAGAATGGATTTGAAAACTCACCTTTACAATTGTCCCCTGTGAAACGTTTCACAAAAACGTCACACACGTTCTACAGTGGACAGAAAATATCAAAAAAACTCACTTATAAACATTGTTTACTCATAAAGTACGCAATAAATAATAACTAGCTACATTTATTAATGGCTAAAAATATTCGTAGATGATGATTTAATTAGATATTTGTATAAAAATTTATTACTTACCCTTTAAAATCACCTTAATAGGTCTTCTAAATAATGTGTACTTTTTGACGTGCACTCTTTAATCACTCACAACAGCGAAATGACATGACGGGTGATGTCGTTACTGCTTCTGTCATGAAGCGATAATGTTGCTAGTGTGATAATATAAATTATTCTTGCCATAAGTTGGCGGATATTTGCTGTGGAGCGTGATACAGGGGACGTTTCACAGGAGACATAATTTGGGGACAAGTGTTTATAATCATTTTTTGTTTACATAAAAGTAATTAGTATGGTAAATAACCCTATATTATTGAATAATAACTATTTTAGTATCCTTTTAAACATTTTTTAGAATGCCGGTAAAGGAAATATATAATTTTATCGTCATTTGTTTCCTGAGAGGCTAGGGTGCGACACAATCAATTTGTATGGAGCGAGTTCCGACTCTTACATTTAAAACATGATTTTCTCCAAAGTATGAATTAATATAATAAAAATATATGTTATTTTAACTAATATAATATATAAGTTGAGAGTTGGGCGCAAAAAAATAATGAAAAAGTTATTAGTTGTATTATTTTTTCATAGGGGTCACTCACGATTAGAGAATTTTGCAAAGAATTTGGTCCTTACCCAGTTGGTATATCGCCCCCCAAAGCGAAAAAAATTGATGTCTTCGTTGTTGGTTCTTCGTGATTCCTTACTGCGTGTAGAGTGGTTGAATGACCGAGCTTTTGGCAGCGATACTACCGCCATCTTCAGAATCACTTCATATTGAAGATGACATTAGTATCGCTGCCGAAAGCTCGGTCATTCAACCACTCTACACGCATTAAGGAAACCCGAAGAACGTATCAACAACGAAGATATGGAATCATCACGCTGCGAAAGCCTACAAGATTATTCGATAACATTAACTTTCGGGACGCCCTGTAAGTAGTATATAGTAGTATATATATATATATATAAATGGTATAATTCATAATATACCTACCCCAATGTTAAAATATATTAATACTTAATTAGTAATACGCTCACCGTTAATGATACATAATATATTTAGTATTAAGAATATCAATTACGATATGATTAACCATTAATAAATTATTATGAACACGAGTACTTCTTATTAAATCATAATATTATAATTAGAATAACAATCTATTTACTTGTAAATATTTGTAAATATTAAATGTCTGAATAAATACTATGGTTTTTCAATTACCTTATCCTTTATTTACTTATTTTTCTTGTGAACACTTAAAACATATTACAGAGGAATGAATATCTTTCTCAAAACAATTCCCATCAATAACTCCTTCTTTTCCTATTATCCCACCCCTTCCACTATCCTCATACCTTTTTATATGTCTATATTATATGTATTTTTAATGTTTACTGTAAGTATTTATTTATGTATTTTTTTTTATTTTTGCATACCTATATCTTATATTAGATATGTTGTGAATATTATTATTACTTTTTATTTTTAGTCATTTCAGGTACACTCTTGTACGCACATTATGTTTTGTATTATTTGACAAGTGGTTGGTTGGCAGCCATTTGTTTAATGCATGTCATTACTTCAATAAAGTTTCTATTATTATTATTAATACAATCAACGAAATTATACAAAACTGTTTACTAGGGCGAACTTATCACAATTCTGCGGTTTCTGCCAATTAACTGATATGATTGGTATTACATTCAGAATGGGTGGCCAACCCCATTGCTGAACAAGATGAACAGCGTCTTATGAAAGTTTATCTAACTTTTACAGATCACTCGAAAAAAAAAATGAAATAGAGCAACGGAACGAAAAATTTTAGGAATAAGTCTGAGAGATAGAATTAGAAACGAAGAAATCAGACGCCGAACATAGCTTACCGACATAGCAGACCGTATCGCTATATGGCAATGGGCAGGCCACGTTGCGAGACAATGAGAGATGGGCACCCAGAATCCTAACATGGCGACCATGGGAGAACAGAAAACCTGTAGGACGACCCCAAAATTACATATTCTATTAGCAGCCCTGAAGATGATGAAAAACTCTGCTAGAAAGCTATAGAATACATGAAAAAATACACAGATCACCGGTCAACAAAAACCACAACAGATGACACATTTTTTCCCTTGCCCCTTGTTTTTAACCCTGACTTTTACTAGTAAGACATAAATTTACACCCTCTGACTCTGTTTTCCCAAAGTCATCCCCTCAGCGCTATTCTATCCCAAATACAGTATACACATATTGGTAATATTGACAGTTCATCCCCCTACCCTAATCGAGTATTGGCGATACACAAAATGACATTACCATCCTTATTTGTTAGGGTTCAAAATACATAAAATGCACTCGCACTCGTCATAATAGGGTAAAATATTTTGACAATAGCGTAGCTGAGTTAAAGTGATAACTAAGTTTTTTTTTATGTATTTTTCTAGATTTATTTATACTGTGACTAATTATATGAATTATACACAAAATTGAAAATAAGGACTAGAAAAAACTTTAATGCCCAAACCCACCAACTTCCACCTAGATAGGGGACCCCTAAGTAATTTCCACACAAAAACAGAGAAAATATTACATTAATAATAGAGGACAACACCTAGAAGAGCATAATGTCATATGAAATTATATATAAAACTCTACTAGTAGGGGAGATCCTAGGCGGAGATATTTGGGCACCTAACGTAGGAGAGTTTTATGTAGAATTTCATATGACATTATGCTCTTCTGGGTTTTGTGCACTATAATTAATGTCATATTATCTCTGTTTTTGTATGGAAATTACTTAGGGTTCCCCTGCCTAGGTGGAATTTGGTGGGATTGGGCTTAATTCTCCCAAAAAAAATAATAACTATTTAAAATTGACCGACAAAAAAACAGTAGGTAGGTAAGTACTACAATTTTAAACTGTCGCCAAAAGCGAATGTGTGTGCAAATTTTCAAAGTACATGCTGAAACATTTAGAATTCGTTAAAATAATAAGGAATATGCAGATGCAGATAACGACAGATGAAGGTAAATAAAGCATTATAATATAAGGTATAAGGTAGATATATAATATACTAGTTTACTGTGAAATAAAACCGAAGCCAACGATAGTATACAAGCCTGGATCCACGAATAACATCACCACCCTGATTGGTGACGTCACCTTGTGTCGGTGACAAACACCTTCTCTCGGTGACAAACACTTGGACTACGGAATATTTTTTCCCATACATTTTCCACCACTCTTGGTGACGTCATCATCGTCAAATGTCAGTTGGGCCCGGCCTGTATGATAATACTATTGCGTTCGTCCTCAAATAAACAAAGATGTCAGATCTTTGCTTTGTAGATTTTCACGGTCCTTGTTAATCTCTTCTCCATTCTTCTCGGCTGTACCGTGTGTAGATTGTCGATGTTGTCGAGATGATTAATGACATTAGTCCTGAAGATGGCCTCAGCAAGTAGGCCGAAAGCTCGACAACATCGACAATCTACTCACGGTACACCCGAGAAGAATGGAAAAGAGATTATCAAAGATGTATTCTAATCTATTTCAATACGCACAGATTCAATAAAAAAAAGGCAACTCGAAATCATCTTTTTTTTTATTATTTAAACATGAATATCGCTTCGGAAAATAAATGCTTGTTGCGCTGTTTTTAAGCTTCGACGAAAGAAAAAAAAATAGAATTTCCACTTGGGGAATAAGTACAGATTTTATTAATGAATCTGGGTTTATCGAGTTATAAACGCAAATACATATTTCAAGTGAGTAAAGGGAATCGTACAGTGTGTATGACAAATTGTATGAATGTGACGGAAGCACGGAGTGTGTAAGGATATAGGAAAGTCTGGCGATCTCTTCTTTCTGCCTACGTCGTGTTTTTTTTTTTATCATTTATGATTTCATCGTTTTGTAGGGAAAATAGTAATTTTACACTTTTTTTTTTCATTTTCTTGTTATATCTATTATGTACCTATGTGCATTATGTTTTTATTTTTTTATTTTCGGCAATTAAATGTATTAACGCAGTTAATAATGTGAATAAATAAATATTGCGAGTGATAAATGATTTCATAGTATTGTAAGTCTTTAAGCTAAGTGAGCTCAAATCCCTGATAGCAGTAGGTATGTACTTCAAAGCAAAAAAACGTGAGGGATTTCAAAGGAAATTTAATTTATTTTTATATTTTAATAATCGTTGTTCATGAGAGCTTTGTGAAGCTTGATATTTTTTTCATCCCCCGGCTTCGGAAGATGTTTTCCCTTTTATTTCGTGAGATCGCAGGAAGGGTACGTTCGTGGATTTTCGTTTCTACCTCGCCAGCAGTGTTGCCGTTTCTAGTATTTTTAATACTAAACTAGTATTTTTGAGGCATTTTGAAGAATCTAGTATTTTCTTTAGTATATTCCGAAAATCTGGTATATTCTAGTATTTTTGATCAAAATCTAGTATATTTAGACCTAATTCTAGTATTTTTCGGTACTTTGCAATATTATTTTGTGACGCTTTTAAATTTTGTACAGAAATGACCAAAAATGAATGAAAAAAATGTGAACATAGAGTTGGATTATCCATTTTATCACCCCCCCCCCCCGCTCGCCAAATTTTTAGTCGTCAAGGTCAAAAGAAAACAGTACGATTAAAAATTGTAATAAAATATTGAAATCTCCCCCCCCGTCGTCAAATTTTTTGTGACAGAACTTTTTTGCGCTGGTGACGAAAAAAAAAGGTCAACGGTGTTTTTCAAGAGTCAGTCTTTTCCTAGGGACCCCCCCCCCCCCCCCGTCGACGTGTTTTCGCAGAACAAAGACACTTTTGTGGCGGAGGACCAAAAAAAAAAAAAAAAGGTCGACAAAAAAATTATTTGGTATTTTTCTAGTATTTTTTTCGACCCCATCTAGTATATTCTAGTATTTTCTGGACAAAAATCTAGTAGTTTTCCAAATTTGAAAACGGCAACACTGCTCGCCAGTCTGAGCCCAGATATAACGCGGGAAGGAAGTCTCTTGCGCGTAGTGTCATAACGCCGCTCAGACAAAATCATAAAAAGCTGTTTCACTTGAGTGATATTAAAATTGAAATATTTTTAATTTAAAATCTAAAAATTCGTGAACAATGCGATTAATCGGACATTCGAGAATTTATTGGTTCATTTTCAATACAGTAAAAGTGCTTGTTAATTCAGAAAAACAACTTGTCATCTAATTGAAAAAAAAAAGTGTGTGGTCGTGCGGGTGAAAAAGTGGGAGTTGTTCTTCTTTTTTTTTGAAGACTCTGTAATGTAAGTTCGTCGCAAATTATTTTGTAAACTCGAAAATACATTTTAATTTCGTTTATTTAAAACATGTTTCAAAAATGATATATTTCCGAAATATTTTATTGGAAAATTTCCTACTTTTTTTTTTATATTCACTGTATTGTAAATTTTTTCATTTTTTTTTTTAGAACAAATCTTGATCATTATGAATTTGAACACCAAATTTTAAACCGTATTAATCGATAAAACGATTTTTATAATAAATCTCTGTCGTTCTATTTTTAGAATCTCTATACATGTTGACTATTTAAGTAGCCACCTACTGATAGTGTGTTCTTAGTAAGTCGAAAAAATATAAAATTTCCTAGAAATTTCCAAGAAATTTTCCTCATATTATTGTGTGAGTTTTTGTGTGGGAACAGCACATCTTTCTCGATATTAACATCCATAAGCAGACAATATGTGAGAGCTTGATGTATATAACAATAGGGGCTAAGTATTTCCAATCATATAGAATGGCGTAGGTGTCTGGGAGTCAAACGAGAGGACAATGTAGGAGAGAGTAGTGCGGAGAGGATTTTTAAAAGAGAAGGAAACAATCCAGAACCACGCACATGCGCAGTGCAAAGACGAATCGATCAAAAAGTCTTAAGTAAACTTTAATTAATCTAATTTTTTTAGATCTTTATTATAACCCAACAAATATAATATTTTTTCTTGTTTTGAAAGAACATCGAATGTTCCTAGATGTCCTAGTTCAATATAGCAAGTGTAAAGTGATCACATTAAACCAGTCATAAGCCTGGTGGAAAGTTCATCCTTTGCTGTATATCTGTTGAGATAACTTTTCGAATATTATTTTAAATCCAGAACCGACTAAAATTAATATGGTATTTTAAAACACCTTATATTCTTTCAATTTCAATTTATTTAACAAATAATATTATTATACATTAGATTATAAATTACACATACATATACAATTCAACTCTAAATAATTGTTATTCATGCCCCCAGACAGCATACATGAGCTGGTATGAGGGGGTCAACCATAATTTATATAATTCACAGTATTATAAAATATTTAACACAAACAACATATATTAATCTATCACACACTGCACCTCATAATTATTTTCACTATACAGTACACACACCATAAATAAATACAATTCACTTTCGCCTGTCCAATGTTAGTTTCTTTAATGCTCTGGCAAAAGGCTTTATCTGCACTATGCCTTTAATTTCATTTGGTAAGGAGTTGTACACTAAGGAGGACGAATACAGGAATCCAAGTCTGGCTCTGTCAGTTCTGGGGTTCTCAGGCCTAATGTGATCTCTCTGCCGTGTGTAACGGGAATGTACACTACTATTTGGCACTAAACGTATGTGCGTTTTAATTTGCCCCGTTTTTATTCGATGTACGTAGCATCTTCACTTTCTCAATGTTAATTATCTCGTCTAAGTTCAAAGATTCGGTTATCTTATACAATTCCAGAGTTCTCGTGAATCTGTTTAAATTGTGTACTGCCTCCAGTGCCTTATTCATTGCTCTGCCCACAGTTTCTCTTAGTTGCAGACTACACTGTGACCAGACTACTATGCCATAGGTAATGTGTGGTATGATGAACGCATTATATATAGCTTTTTCGTAACAGTGTCACATAAGTCTGTTCTTCTTAATGCTCTAATCAAGAACCTTTAATGATGAATGATTTCCCATGACGCGCAGATAAATTCAATGCATAAAATGGTACCTAAAATGGTACCTACTCGTCATGTAAATAATCGAATAGTAACAATAGTAAGAAGTACATACATGCTTGGCTCAGTTGGTTGGAGTGCGGACTTCCAATATGGAGGTGTCGAGTTCGAATCCCAGTGCTGACTTCACAAGGTTTATAGCTTACTGTGAAGTATGTAGGAAAGTATTTGGGTTTGTATACACAAGGCAGTTTTAAGATGTTGGGTTTTATTTGAATATTTTTTGATATCTCTCACTTTGTGTCACACTCTCTCATATTTCAAAATTTACCCTCAAATTCGTGAAGTGGTGGTTGGTAAAATTTAGGGTAATGCGGGGTATAATAGGACATGGCACCCTGCAGCTAATAAAATTTATTTCTTATAGTAATTGTTTATTTTTTTTTATTGTTTATTGTTTTGAATCATCCCTAGGCCATTTGCAGGCACTTGGACTCGTCAAGGTTACATGTTGACAATAAATATACAGGGAAATTCAATGCCAATAGAGTGTAAAAGGCTCTATTGGCACTTCGTCATGGTCGTAAAACTAGGTACATATTCCACAAAAGCACATACAAATAAAATTAATAAAGAGATAATAATTATGGTAAGGTACAGATGTGACATTGCAGTACAGACCCACAATCAATTTCTTTCAATACTATAGTACTAGTAATAGGATTATTATGAAATATCATTAGGGTTATTAATGGTGATTACTTGCACCCTTCCACTCCGACAATTTGATATTATTAAGTTGCATTACTACGATAGGTAGGTATATTAGAATTGTATACAATTCCTAAGAAACGTATACAGTGCCGGGTCAACTTAGGAAATGTGTGAAATAATTTGTCAGAGGTTCCTTAATTGGCGAATATGTATATATTGTATATACCAATTAATATTTAAAATACTTATATTTCTTTAGAATAAAAACGTATTAAAACCGAAGAACCTATTAACTTTTGCAGGTTAACTGTATATATATATATATCCTAGGAATTGTACACAATGACGGATTTCATACATTTTCGGTAACAGATAAAAAGTACACGAAATTATTGCTATTATTATGATTCGATCTATTGTTGGTTGGTTGGTAGTCATTGAAGATGACAATAAGTCCGCCATTTGGAAGTTATTATGAAATTATTATTAAATAAACTAAAAAACTCCATTCTCCTACATAACAGCTTTTAGGCCTTTGCGCCGGAGAATGTGCAGACATGTACAAAAAATATATATACATATATCAACAATCAAACAGATCAAATAACCAACAAACAAGGGATGAACACATATCAACCACCCTCATAATATCTCTCCAACGAGCTGCCCCAGCACTGTTAACAATGAGGGACAGTAATTCGGCTTCAGTGGTATTCCATTAATTTGACAAGTCCGCCGTAGCTAACGGCGAAAATGTCAACATGTTGTGACAGCTCGTTGAGGCAACGGATCGCCCTACCTATCGGAGAATCACGTACGATGTTTGTTCTACTCGATGGTGGATAGAACAACATGTGTGAGCGCGCTCGACCATATGAATTTGGAACATAAAAATTTATCTCAGCAAGAATCGTCGGATTGGAAATAATCCCATGCTGCAGTTTGTAAAAGTGTCGGCAAAGATAATCTCTACGTCTCTTCTCTAAAGTATCAAACCCCATACAACCATTTATAAACAATGATGGGTACATATAGGGATAATAGCCATATTCGAGTTTATAGAGATGTCTTAGGAACCTTTTTTGTACTTTTTCCAATGCCAATACATACGTCGTCTCACTCGGACCCCACAAAATCGACCCCGATTCCAGAATCGAACGTACCAGAGCTTCGAACAAGGTTCGCAATGTGATACTTCTCTTGAAGTACACCGCGTTCCTCAACACAAAGCCCAGCATTCTAAACGCTCTGGTCACGACATCCATTATATGCGGCCCAAATGAGAGGTCAGGCTCAAACGCGATACCCAAGTCTTTCACCTGAGTCAAGCGGTTCAATTCCTTGCCACCCATATTGTACGAGACCTGTATCGGGTCACGTGACCTCGTGAAACTCATTACGTTACATTTGGGGATGCTAAATCCTAAGTCATTCCTAACTGACCACGCATGAATGGCATCTATATCCGATTGCAAGAGTTTTGCATCATTTTATGATTCAATTTTACGGAAAACTTTTAAATCGTCGGCATTGTTTAACTCAACAGATTTACAGCGTTAGGTATATCCAACAAACTACGGTAATAATATCAAGTTTCAGTAAATTTCAGGGGTAACTTTGGAATCATTTTTATCGAGTAAACTTACAACAATCAGATTACCTATACCCACTAGAGTCACTAAAACGTATTCTCATTTATTCATGTTTTAAATCTTAGGGTGATGTCGTTAATGATAGCTGAGTATTCTTTCTTTTTCCAACACATTTTTTACGTGCTTGGATTGTCCAGGTATAACATTCAAATGGCGTTCTTACTATTCAGGGGAGGAAACTGATTATAAAATGGGTGTAACTAAATCAATCATTGCTAGAAAAAACATGCGTTTTGAATATAAATACTCGTATTGACGAGGTACGATGGCCTCCCCTCAAACATAAATACGAAAACTAATCATTTTTTAAATAAACACATCATTGGAAATCAGAAACCTATTGTCGATGGTGAAATGCAGAAATCATCCCTTTTCTTACATCGTTAGGGCCATTTTTACGGAGGCACGTCTCTATTCCATGCTGCCTCACCTTCCCCTTTTTGGATATCATGAGATGTGTATTTTTTCAACTAAAATTGATGGTATCTTATTCAAATTAGTTTTGAGTATGTTTTGAACCCTGAAATCATAAAAAAACATGAGTTTTTGGAATTATATTGATAAAAAAATTGGGGTTAACGATTGATTGATCGATCCGAGTTTTTTTTTATTTATTTTACACTAGGCTAAAAGCCTGTATCGCAAAGTGTGGGATACACCGCCAGCGCCGGGGTTTGAACCTGGCACCTCCCGCTTGAGAGACTGCCGCCTCAACCAACTGCGCCAGCCACGTACTCACCTCTCGTTGTTTCACCTTATTTGCTTAATCTTATATACATTTTTTTTTATTTACTCTTCAAGTTACATACAAAAAAAAAACGTGAGGTTCAACTCCATAGCTAAGTAGGTATGTACGTACTAACTAAAATAGTACGTTATTTTTATCAGTTGTTTATAGAAAACAAAATAAAACACACTTATTTTAGTTTGGAGAGTTAGAGAATTGGAACCATGATTCTAACTTTTCGCACAGCTGACATTTTTTCCAGTTAACCTCGTTATTTGGTTGATTCAGAGCCCTCGTCAAGTAGGCGTGAAAGGGCTCTTAAGGGGTTGCAAGTCGAACGCGAAGGGGTGTTGTTCTGCTTGTTTATTTATTAACGCTGATGCAAGTTGCATAACTAAATGTTAGTACCTAATGTATTTACATAATAAATCATCTTGAGATGGGAAAAGGAATTCAATACCTGGGTAGCAACCCACCCTCGTGGAATCTTAAGATACTAGCTACTGCCTGTTAAAAAAGACGGCCCTTTGCAATCTAAATCAGCTTAAAAGCCTTCAACTATCAAGACTCTTGTCTCATTCTCATGTATTTTCGAGTTTTCTGTCCTTTTCGTAAGATGTTTTTCATCCCTTTCAGCAATAAGGATCGCAACCAATTTTGTATATCAGTTGAGATATAACTACTAGATTTGTACTTTGGTTATAGTAAACGTACGGTTTCTTCACCGCGTTTTATTCGCCTCGCGGGTGCCATACCTTTCCTTGTGTTTTCATCACTAGACAACTACCCTTAACAAAGTTAAACCCCATTATTTTCCTACGAGTTATATATAGGTACTGTAATGAATTATAGTAGATAGGATTCCTCATCCCCACCACTCCTGTATCCTATATATTCAACCCTATCCGTGATTCTGTGTCAGATAATCCAAGTAAGTTCTCCGTAACACACCTCACACTCGTCGCGCCCTTAGTGTGATTCATACATATTGTACTAGTGTTAAACTCTTGGAGATAGTTAAGTTAATTATTATATTCATACTGTGTAATCTCAAATACATTATAAACTTATATTCTTTTTCTTGAATAAAATAAACTTTTTATTTTGTTAAAATCTCGGCCACAGATTTTAACTGGCGCAGCCGGTAGGATTTTTGGAGTACTTATTAACCAAAGTGTTTAATTAAAGTGCTTAAGTTCTTAAACTTTTCACCAGAAATAGAACCTAGTGCTCAATATAAACTTTGAACTCACTAAGTGACGTGATTGTGCTATTGGAATTATTGGAACCTGACCCGACAAGAAGAGAGATGCTGATTTGGTGGATAATGGTGCAAATGTAAGTCCCAAACATTGTTCTTCCTTTGCATCCCTTACCACTTTCAAACTCATCAACCCTATTGTTGTATCCTGACTATTGAAGTCGAAAACCTGATTATTGGAATCAAACCCCTGATTATTGGAATCAACCCCTGACTATTGTAGTCATTATTCTATTATTATAATAGTAACCTAGTATTAAAATAATTTTGAAGTAGGCACACACATCACCTACATTATATTATTACAGATTACCTTACACCGTGTACTATACATACGTATAACTACATACATACGAGTACATAAGTCACGACTCGCGACACCGAGTCCCGAGAACATTAACTTAATGACTCACAAATATACCTAGTCCTAACATTGGGCGAAATAAATGCACACATATTTTAAACTAATAAATAACAGTTTATTATATTAACACGAAGTTCATAAGAACTCATTATTTAACACACCCGAATTCTGACATTGTTTATTTTAAGTCTACACATTCCAGACATTTTAACATTTAGTATTTTTACAACCTATTGTAAAGGTCTTTAGGTTCAATTTATTATTCACGAAATTCAACATTCCGAAGAGACGCATACTTGGATCATTGCTAAAATTTAAAAAGAAGAAAAAGTTTGAAAAAACCGTCGCAATGGAACCCCCACAAATGAGCAGTGGCGTACCACAAAACAATGTTGCTATACCCATTACCTACACCGATATTCCACAAAATATCATAAATATCATTCCGACATTTGACGGAAACGCGGCCCGCCTGAATAATTTCATCTCAGCATGCGAGTATTTCTTACAAATAGTCGTACAAATTCACCAAAATTATATAACACATGCGCTTAGAGTAATTATCGGAAAATTAGATGGCAGAGCGCTGACATTGGTAGGGAACAGAGACGGAATAAACTCGTGGGAGGAATTAAAGATATTATTAATCAACTATTTCGGAGACCAGCGTAACGAGAATTGCCTCGTCCAGGATCTCCTACAGATGAGACCACGTAGCAACGAAGCTGCTTACAACTTCGGCGCGAGAATTCAAGACACCCGTGGCCTTTTGATGGCCAAGGTCCAATTGAGCGACCCAGATGTGAGGTCCCGCCAAACTAAAGCAGGAATTTATGATGGCATGGCTCTTCAAACTTACCTTAAAGGGTTACCAGGTATGTTGGGATTAGCCGTAAGACTGCGTAACCCGACATCAGTAGAACAAGCTATGGCCTATGTGATGGAAGAGGAAAACTTTAGTTACTCACAGAGACGAGACCAATCAGGCTCACAAGGTATTAAGCCAAAGGATGTGCACGTGCCGCCGAATAATTCATTCGGGAGGCCAAACCAACCATACAGGCCCATGGCCCAGAATAATAACAGACCGCCACTAAAGGCGAACTCTAACCAACGACAATTCAGACCAAATTATGGGCAGTTTGCGCCCAGGCAACTCCCAAACTTCCAAAGACCACAAGGGCAATTTCAACGGCCACAAGCCCAACCATATATAAAAAAAGAAAATAACTCGGATCAAACAATGAGGACAGCGAAACCCCTCGCCCCAAAGTGGACAGCCGAGGAGCTGTTTTATCACGATGACGGCCAGACACAAGAGGGCAATTACGAGGAATACCATAATTACAATGGCGAAGAGGAGGATTACTACGATGAGCAACAGAACGGAGATGTTGACCAGGAGGATTTTCACGACCCTGGCCAGAACCCGAACCAGACATAATTGTGATGAATACAGCAAAAACCAACCTACCGTACATAGAGCTCCCGGAAATGGATGCAAAATTTATGGTTGATACCGGATCAACCAAATCCCTAATTCACCCCCGGAAGGTTGAGCAGTTTTTCCTAGATTACGTTTTAGAAGAACCCTTTCAAATACAATCGGCTCATCAAACAACACATCATGACCAAGTAATAGAAATTCCATTACCAAAGACATTTAAGAGCAAAGAAATACACAAATTCTACGTTTTTAACTTCAATGACAAGTATGACGGATTAATAGGCTTGGACCTATTACAGCAGCTAGGAGCTAACGTAAACATCAGAGAAAGTTATTTAGAAACAGACAGAACACGAATACCATTACATGGAGCTATGAAAAACCCCACACACATTTACCAATTGACAATCGAACCAAGGACTAACCAGAAAGTTAAGATACCTGTAGATATGGAGAAAGGAGAGGGTATCTTACAACACCAGGAGTTTGTAAATGGTGTGGCGATGCCGAACGCAATAGTCAAGGTCAACGCGTCATCCACGACCACCACAATTGCGAACAGCAATGTTTACCCAGTAACAATAAAAATCAAGGAACCGTTGACAGTAGAAAGTTTACCTGCCGTAGCCGAAGTAAACTATTATAGAGATAATTCTAACGTAACCAACAAAGGTGAGGACCACATTCGAAAGGACAATTTGAGAAAATTACGCCTTGAGCATCTGAATGAAGAAGAAGGGAAGACCATTAAAGGATTGTGTTACGAATACAGGGACATATTTTACTGTGACGAATTACCCTTAACTTTTACCAGCCAAGTTAAACACAGCCTTCGACTTTCGGATAATACTCCAAGTCATGTAAGATCATACCGACATGCACCACCACAGAGAGAGGAAATTAAAAAGCAAGTAAAAGCACTATTAAAACAGGATATTATACAACCCTCATATTCCCCATGGAATTTTCCTGTACATATTGTCCCAAAGAAAATCGACGCTTCCGGAGAAAGAAAGTATAGGATGGTCATCGATTATAGGAAGCTGAATGAGAAGACTGTGGACGACAAGTACCCGTTGCCGAACATCACGGACATATTAGACAAACTGGGAAGGAGCAAATATTTTACCACATTAGATTTGGCATCAGGATATCACCAGGTGGAGATGGAACCCCAGGACTGCGAGAGAACAGCCTTCAGTACCGAAGGTGGCCACTATGAGTTCAAGAGGATGCCCTTTGGATTAAAGAACGCCCCAGCCACTTTCCAACGAGTAATGGACAATGTGTTACGAGGCCTGCAGGACGAAAGATGTCTGGTATACCTAGACGACATCATTGTTTATTCATCATCCCTTCAGGAACACATTTCGAAATTAAAAGAGGTATTTAATAGACTAAGAGAGAGTAATTTCAAGTTGCAAATTGATAAAAGTGAGTTTTTAAGGAAGGAAGTAGCATATTTGGGACATGTCATCACGAAAGACGGAGTAAAACCAAACCCTGACAAGATTAAAGCCATTCAAAACTACCCCATACCGAAAACGACAAAGGAAATTAAAGGATTTTTAGGACTTTTAGGATATTACCGACGATTCATACCGGACTTTGCCAAAATAACGAAACCATTGACACAATGTCTAAAGAAAGGGAAGACAATCAAGCATGATGAAAATTTCGTACAGGCTTTTGAATTAGGAAAACGTATACTGACCAATGACCCCATATTGCAATACCCTGACTTCTCAAAACCATTCATTCTAACTACTGACGCATCAAACATAGCAGTCGGCGCAGTACTTTCACAAGGAGAAATAGGACAAGACAAACCCGTAGCGTATGCATCACGGACCCTCAACGAGACAGAACAAAGATACTCAACAATCGAAAAAGAGCTACTCAGCGTCGTGTGGGCGACAAAACACTGGAGACAATACCTACTAGGAAATAAATTCACGATAATAACTGATCATCGTCCATTAGTATGGCTAAACTCATTAAAGGAACCAAATTCGAAATTAGTAAGATGGAGACTAAGATTACTAGAATACAATTTTAACATAATCCACAAAAAGGGAAAATGCAACGCCAACGCAGATGCTCTATCCAGAGTACAAATAAACCCACTAGACACGCGATCTATGATTGTTAACATAGACTTTGACGACATGTTAGAGATGGACGAGCGTAGAGCCATCGAATTAATAACACCCCCCGATACGACCCTGGTACCAATGGAAATTGACAACACAGTACCTAACACGAGTGTAAACTTTGAACCATTTACCAGATACCAACCGGACCGGCAACCAATATCGAATCAAAATTCTCCTATAACTATTACCGACCTAGACGAAATGGTGACCTTCGAGGTTACTGACCAACAGCCATTTTCGAATCAGAATTCCCCTATAACTATAACGGACCTAGACAGATTAGTGCTCTTTGAGGATACCAACCCTACAACGCCTACAAACATACTACCTACACAAAGCGAACCGCTTAGCGAGGATACCCTTACAGCAGACGAAGCCGAACCCATAATTGTACCAAGATCCAGCGAAAGAACGGAGACAGCAGATGAAAGTGAGATGGAATGGACTGAAACAGTTGTATCGGCTGAAAACAATGAAGTGACGGAAGGTATACCTATCTTAGAAGAAGCAATCGACTCAAAAACGCCTCAATTTTTCATAAGAACCCATTTTACAGATAACAAAGTAGTAACAATGAACCACAATGAATTTCAAAAGATATACACCGTATCACTCCCCAAACGAGATAACAGAGACTTGATAATGGAATTTTTGATTGAATACACAAGTAATACAACCAGATCATACTTATACTTTGAAACAGAAGAATTATACAAACAATTTTGCCGAGTATATATAGAATCGTTCAACAACAACGGACCCAAATTAGTGCGATGCACTCTAAGAGTGATAAATGTAACAGATAGAAATGAACAGCTCAAACTAGTAGCGGACTATCATGACGGAAAGACAAACCACAGAGGAATAATTGAAACATTTAAACACCTACGAAGAAAATATTACTGGCATAAAATGAAGGACGACATAGCGACCCACATCAATAATTGCGAGAGATGTAAACGCGCAAAATATGAAAGACACCCACCAAGACCACCAATGATGCTAACAGATACAACTTCCAAACCTTTTCAGGAACTGTACATTGACACATTTATAATTGAAGGACAAAACTTCCTGACAATAATAGACGCTTTTTCAAAGCTAGCACAAGCAATACCCATCATCAGCAAAACGGCAGTTTGCATAAGCGACGCACTAATACAATATTTCACATTTTACGGCACCCCAGAACGGATCACATCAGATGGTGGTACAGAATTTAATAACGATACAGTACGAGAGATATTAATATCTCACAAAATCAATATACACTTGACAACCCCAAACAACCCCCCTTCCAACGGGCTAATAGAGAGATTCCACTCCTCAATAATCGAACACTACAGATTGCTGAGAGAGAAATACCAGGACAACCCTGCGAACATAATGAAATATGCTTTAATAGCATACAACAACTCCATACATTCCACCACCAATATGACACCATTGGAACTTCTTTTGGGACACACAAAATCTCGAGACCCATTTGACATGTACTACGACCGGATGTATTATCAAGACTACTCGAGAACGCATAAGGAGAGAATGCAGAGAGTATACGAACAGATTAGAGGAAGTGTAGCCGAACAGAAAGCGAGAATTGCAGAGAAGAGAAATGAACGAGCAGAAAATGTATTCGAGGAGGGACAGATCGTATATGAGCGGACGAATGCACGAAACAAGGCAGCGGACAAATTTAAAGGACCAAGTAGAGTCGAAGTATTGAATAGGGACCAGACAGGCATTATAGACACCGGAGATAGATCTCGTAAAATACACACAAGAAACTTAAGACGACCGCCTATTGTTGCAGGTGGATCATCGAGGCCACCGTAGTGATGGAAAGGCAAGACAACAACCCAGGACTCCTACCAAGATACCTTGGTAAGTCACAAAACCAAATTGACCACTGGACTCTCATACAAAAATTTGATCTAAATGAAATTAAGATAGAACTGGATAATTTGCAAAATAACTACAATAAAATACAGAACAGCATGAACAACACCCATTATGGAAAGATGTACGAACGGGAACTCTACAATTTTAATTACTTATTACGTTACTCACTGAATAACGCCCTACAGAAATACCATCAAATCATACCATATACACGTACCAAAAGGGGACTAGTCGATGGACTAGGATCCATAATCAAAGCTATCACAGGAAATTTAGACGCTAAAGACGCTGAGGTATATGACGCAAAGATCAATCAACTACAAGAAACACAGAACAAAATAACCCACATGATATCCAACAAACTATCAATAATGGAGAGCGCGATAAAGACTTTTGATGGCATTACTAGTAAATTAAAATCAAATCAACTAGTACTACAATCACGAATCTTACAACTAGAACAAAGCATGAATACTACCCATTTGGCGGAAACCCAATTTAATGAATTTGTAATAGCCGTACTAGTATACAATCAATTAATTACCGCTGCAGACACTTTGTCTCAGATACTATCAGACGTACAGAACGCAATTACCTTTTCTAAATTAAATACTTTACACCCATCAATAATTAAGCCTGAGGACCTTATAATAGAGTTACAAAGAATCACTACATTTAACTTATTAAAAGACGATTTAAATTTCCCAGCAGACACCACACTAGAACAAGTACCATTTTTCGAAAAATGCACAAAAGTCAAGGGTTACCAAAAGGGAACATCAATTTATTTCATTATCGAAATACCAATAGTCGAATCCACTCCATACTCATATTATCACCTCTATGCCCTTCCAGTCCAAAGCCCCCAAAATTCCTTCCAAATGATTATCCCGGAACAAAAATACCTAATGAGCAATGGGCATAAATACATATTTGACCAACACCCCTGCGAGGAAATTACAACCAACAACTACCTGTGCTACAACAAGCAAGCATTCACAATGAGCGAGGAAGCACCATGCGAAGTACAATTGATTCACCATACCAATAACTATGTAAAATGTAAACTTACTCCCGTAAACATCGAAACACCAAAGGTGCAACACCTAGAAAAGAACCAATGGATAGTAGTAGCTTCAAAAGAATCATCAATAACCTCACGTTGTGGAGAAACCCAAGAAACGGAAATATTAGCAGGCAGTTACATCATCAACATAGAAGGCGACTGCATAGCAGAAATTCAAGGACACAAACTTCATAACTACCAAAGCAACCTTCAAAACATACGCTTCACTAAATTACCCACTATGGCAGCCATATTGCATAGTGTCCCAGCAACCACACCTAGAGAACCACTTATCTTGGAAGACATTCAATTAGATGAATTAAACACTTTGGATCTACAAGTAAAACAACTACAAAGAGAACTCAACAACGACATCAACACCAATATCATAGTGAAGAAGATAAGCACATGGACAATATTCTTATATGTAATACTTATTATATTTGTGACATGTTTTATGCTTAAGGTAGTTCATAAAAGACTCAAAGAGAGAAAACCAAAAACCGAAGATGAAAATGTTGACTGTGAGAATGTAGAAAAACTTTAGAAATAAAGATGTTCCAAAGTTTTTCTCATAAGGATGGGCGAGTTATATATAGGTACTGTAATGAATTATAGTAGATAGGATTCCTCATCCCCACCACTCCTGTATCCTATATATTCAACCCTATCCGTGATTCTGTGTCAGATAATCCAAGTAAGTTCTCCGTAACACACCTCACACTCGTCGCGCCCTTAGTGTGATTCATACATATTGTACTAGTGTTAAACTCTTGGAGATAGTTAAGTTAATTATTATATTCATACTGTGTAATCTCAAATACATTATAAACTTATATTCTTTTTCTTGAATAAAATAAACTTTTTATTTTGTTAAAATCTCGGCCACAGATTTTAACTTACGTGATTTCCAAAACAGTAATGCATATTTCATTATATTATTATTATTGTTATGATACACACACAGCGGCGTGCCTGGGGCTCTTTAATATGTTACCTATACAAACATATTATATCTGATTTCATTTCTAATGACTTGAAAATTTCGATGATTGTAGTAGTACATACATACATACATCTTCTTCCCCTTCTATCCTTGGTTAGGTCGGTGGTTCATCTGTGTATCTTCGCCAGAGGCCCCTGTCACTTGCAGCTTCCAGGACCTCTGGTCACTCCAACTACAGTCTCTCCTCGCACAACTTTGTCACCTGCTTCTGCCAGCTATTTCTGGGGCGGCTCATCGGTCTTTTGCCTGCACCCTCGGCTTCCAGAGCTTTTAAAGGAAGCCGCTCCTCTGGCATCCGAATGACATGTCCAAGCTATGAAGAGGAGTGTGGGCTCCACCTCGAGAGCCTCCTGGATATACTCGTTCCTTATTCGATCTCTCAGGGTTACTCCTGGCACTCCTCTGAGGCACCTCCTCTCAGCTGCCTGTGGTAGTGATTAATAAAATACAAAAGAATGAATAGTTAGTAGTTTCGTACTCTATTCATAAACTGCTATATTTTGTTAGTACTACCCCCCCTCCCGTTTTGTGTCAAACAATGGTTTGCCATCTACTATAGAAAGATCCCAGTTTCATCACTTCACCCATCTTTCAAAAAAGTTTCGCTTGCGACGGAACATTTTTCACTCTTTCTTCACGAAAAAAATTCTGTTATTGATTTTTTTACTACCTCTATGTTAAAATTTTAACCCCCCTCCCCCCAGGAGTTCTTTCGGCTTCAGAACGTTTTAATGAAATCAGATTGAATAGTCAGGCTTAGTCTGCCACCAAAGTAAAATACTGGATCGGCCCATAAATGAATATCCATATACGCCACTGATATCCCATACCAACCTTTACGAAAGAATTTCGCCTGCGGCGCTACAATTTTTTATTTAACGTTTGTGTTAAAGTGTTTGTTGCCTCCCCCCCCATCCAGCATCGAAGTAGGCGACGGCGACGTCCTTTTCTGCCCGTTTTTGTAACCGTTGACAAGAGTGAAGAGTGAAATGTTAGCTCCGAAATGAAAACCTATATACGCCACTGTATACAGGTATTGTTTACCCCTCTCAACACCACTGGGTAGGTACAATATTATACTATGAATAAATTACTATATTTCAAAATTACTTATGAACTTCTAATATTTTTCCATTCCCCTATGAAAATACGTAAGTACGTGAATAATGCAAACCTTAGGGTAAATAAACATTATAATATGTACTTAACAGACTTAAGGGTAGGGCCTTGCATATAGGTATGCACTGAGCAAAAATCGCTCTATTTTCCCTTCAACTTTTTCAAATTTTGTATGAGAATGTTAGCGCCAAATAAGAAGAACGTAAGCGACAAAGTGAATTTTACCTTTTTAAAAGAAACCTGGGAAGAAGTTTAAAAATCTAAAATACAGTCAATTTGTTAAGATTATAATTAGGTATATTTTGGCTAAATTATACTTTATATCTGAAAAACTGAATGGAAAATCTTCAAATTCTGTAAATTTAGGAGTACTTTATGAATATTTTTTATTTAACGAATTTCCAAATATTGTAATTCTTCAAATATTCGTAATACAGCCAATCTGTAGTCCATACTTTCATCTATCACTGTGTTCAGTTTCAAGACGATTCCCCCAATGCCCAATGACAGCATATAGGACCTTAAGTATGTAACTCATTTTAATTTCAAAATTAGGTACCTAATTTTGATAATTATTTAGTGCCACAACGGAAATTCATTGCAGAGATTGGATGGGTCTATACATGTAAATATTATTAAATAGTGCAAATTCTCTTATGAAAAGGTAATCGTAAAATAAATTAAAACAAGATTTTATGACGTCACATCCTAGAACTATTTTTCTCGGTCTTTGAAATGATACCAAACACGACCTTCCGAGGCGCTTGAATCATCCGTTCATTCGTATACAAATGTATACAAGATATAAATAATCTTTTACGGTTATTCCCTAGATAAATGTTCAATGCATCATATATTTAGTAACGGTTGTCGAGATATAAGGTCTACCGTTTTTAGAAATTTTTGAAATGTCGGTATGCGTACTGTAAAATCTTGAAAAAATGTTATTACCAATTGTAGAGTCAAAAAGGGAGACTAATAACTCGCGTGTATAAATACGATTCGAAGTTACCCCTAAATATGTTTACATTATTATATTACATACAACATTATAATTATACAAACACAAAGGGTAGATTATTTTCTTTATATTGTCACCATATTGAAATGGTTTTCTCAATAATATTTTCTCAAAACTACTCGTAGACTTTAATGCATACATATAATTAGGAATGCTATAATATTACGATTTATAGAAAATTGGGAAAAGTCCTGTGGCCATAGATACCTACGTAAGGGTGCGGTATGTAGAGGGGGTAACTATTTAGTAGAATGGGGACTTAACTGCATTCTATAGCATCCACATGCGTTAAAACATGCAAACTTATAGAAGTTCGTGAGGTGAGTTCGGTTAGCATTATTTTTATTTTTTTATTTATTAACACTTTATTCAATTAAAGTGTTAATAATAAAAAAAAATACAGAAATATGTTGATAATATAAGTAATAGATGCTAAAACATGTGTTCACTAGGGCGAACTCCAGCTAACCACGGGGGCATACATAAGAGGAACCACCCCACCCCCGCGAATTTTATAAAGGATCTGGGCTTGCATACGTAAACCCAAATACTTTCCCGCACACCTTGCACTAGGCTAAAAGCCTGTATTGCAAAGTGTGGAATACATCGCCAGCGCAGCGGCGGGATTTGAACCTGGCACCTCCCGCTTGAGAGACTGCCGCCTCAACCAACTGCGCCAAGCATGTACTCGTTTTTGCTGTTTGCGAACTTCTAAAATTAAATTGCAAAATTTTCCCAGGGAAAGAGAATCAAGAATAGGAGGCCCTCCATGTAAATTCAATTAGGTAGGTGGGGTTATTTTTCAGAGAACCCTTGAATTATTTTTATAGCTTATTTTTTTTATTAAAATATTGCTTGAAATAATACAATCTAAGTGTAGGGCTTCTAATAAAAGACAATTAATTTGTTTGCGAGCTCCTAAAAATATACTGAAATATTTTCCCAGGGAATAAGACGGAACGCCTAGTGTTCCTTCCATTATGTAATGGAATCATAACATTTTATTTTCGGTTCATTCATGAAATACAAGTATATCTTGTTTCAATTCAAGGGTGCCTCAAGGTCTACGCCAAAAGTAACTTTGTTAGAAATACAGGTTTTTGACGAATAATTGAAAATTTCGTTTTGACTTTGAAGTCGACAGTAATATGAAATTTTTATTTATAAACGTTATTTTAAAACATTTGTATTAACCATCTGCCATCACCTAGCTCATTTTCAAAAAGACTCGGCGCTATTTTTTTTATTAGTTTTTTGTACACAATAATTTTAATACCAACTTAAAACAGGTCCTTTTACACTCACCTTCACAAAAAATTTCGCCGCCTTTCAAGTCTGGATCGGCCCCCTCTGAAATGAAAAGCTATATACGCCACTGGCTAACCATAAACCATAGAATCAATAACTAAGTAACAAATATTGTTTTTATTATGTTAAGTATATTTTTTGAAAATCATCATTTATTTTTCATCGGATTTTCTACATATCGTAGTTAAATATAACAAGTAGTTATCTCAACAGATATACAGTAAAAGATGGACTATTCATCAGCCTTATGATAGATATTCGTTTTGAAAATTTTACGTGAGAAATAGTTTTTGAAACATGTTTCTTATATTTAATTTTTTTTTTAAATTGTCATAATTGCAGCGAAACGCATCACATTGAAAACACATTTAAGTGAAGTGAATCAAAATAGAAATAAGTGGAATGAACGTTAAAAGTCCAAAATGATGAATCGAACATTCAAGTAAAATGTGAAAGGTGCAAAAATATCATAAAATTTAAGAAATGTGAATTAAAGTGATTGTAATAAAAAAATAAATAAAAACACATTGGCAATGTATCTAGACCGCGCATTGTCTTGCGACCATGATGGAGAAGACGTGGAGGAAAACCTTCAAAAAGGACGTTTGAAGAAGTTCAGCGTCCTCCCAAAAGGACGCCATGACCTCATATCATGGATGTTCTTCCTTTTGATGATGACGTCCTTCATACAGGAAGGTAAGTTGATAATATTTTTAAAATTCGTTTATTTACTTACTTACTTTACTCTACATACGTGTCCGGGTGGGTCATACCCTGCCACTCCAATATGCGGCGACATACATCGCCTTATCATTCCCTAGAATCAGGTCCCCAGGGGTGCAGCTTTCTCCCATCAGTGGACATATAAGTAGGTGGCTGTCGTCCTGGGTCGCTCCGCAGTCACAGAGGATGTTGACATCAGGCAGTTACCCCAACGTTGGAGATTCTTTTTACAGCGCGTAACACCCACTCTTAGTCTGCTGAGGGTGATCCATAAGGAGTAGGGTAGATGTTTTTTTTTTTTTTTTACGCGGAGGCATGACTTTGCCAACACACTTCTCAGTATTATCAGCCAGAAGAGTCTACATATTATCATTCATGATTCACATATAAACTCATCAGCCTAATACTGGGAAAAATTCACCTATCCAGATATCACGGATATCACAGGATTAGGCTCAGATGCGCGGGGCCTAAAATACAAGCATTGTGCCTGAAATATCAGTATTTAGGAATCGTCTTACAATATTGCAAGTATTAATAATGACCGATTTTTGCATTTTTATGTATAAATTTTCCGGTAAATCTAATTTTTTTAAATTGTTTATTAGCGATTTTGGTATTATACCTGTAGCTGATAATACTAATGGGATTATATATACCGACCTAGAATGCCAAATATTTTTTATTTCACCTGCTAATTCTGTATATTTACGAATTTTTTCTGCGACGGTTGTTTGAATATTAAATGTATTTGGTACAGCGATGTCAATTTAACAAGTAATTTTAGTTTGTTTGTTATGTAAAACTACATCGGGTCTATTATGATGTATTGTTCTATATCTGTTATAATTGTTTTATCATAATAGAGCCTATAATTTTGATCTTCTAAAACCGATTCCGGGTTGTATTTATAATATGGAATTATATTTCTCGAATTTATTAATTTATATTTTATAGCTAAATTTTGGTGGATTATTTAGTAAAGTATTTATTTATCGTATAGCATTTCGTTACATCACATAATAAAATCTTAGAATAAGCACATAAAACAGTAATAATAGCACAGGTACGAGTAGGTCTGATTTTGATTGGTTCGCGTCCTTGCTTCTCTATATACGAAAAGCTAGGGCGAATGCTTGCGATGTCGCAGTGGTTCACCCAGCAAGCGGGTTTAAGTAGGGTTGTGTACCGGATTTTATTGCCCCACTAGGCGATACCTTGATCATAAAATCAAACTCGGTAAAGAAAATCAAACTGAAGAATTGCCTTGAAGGATATGTCTGGGTTGGGCTGCCTTCGGTAAATGAATACATATTTTAGAAAATAAGGATATTCCAATTGTCAATTAAATAATATTTTCGAAAATAAGGACATTCCTATTTGTCTGAAAAAGTAAGGTCTTCGGCTCACACATACTACCAATGATAACTTACGGACTAGAGAAAACAACTCTTACAGCAAAAAGTATACAGAAACTAAAATGCACACAAAGGTTCATGGAATGGCATCAGATGCTTGGTGTTAGTCTCCGGGATAGGTTAATATATTAAGAAATTAGACGGAGAACCAAAGTTGCCGATATCATGAGCCGTGCATGAAAACTTAAGTGGCAATGTGCAGGCTATATGGCTAGGCAGGATGACACCAGATGGGCGCCACGAATATTGAAGTGGAGGCCTTGGACAGATAGAAGGAGTGTCGGGAGGTCACCAAAGAGATGAACCGACGATATTATCCAAATCGTTGGGGGAACCTGGATGTGGAAGAGTCAAAGCGTCAGAGACGAGTGGAAACAGTTGGAAGAGGGCTATATCCAGCAGTGGAGGGAAGAAGGCTAACGAAGAAGAAGAAAATTACATTTATTAAAAATCTTAAGGCAGTCAATGAATGAAACCTGTATCTGCGTGTACCCCATGAATTCACGTAACAAACAGAATATATTTTAACAGACACTTTGTAAGCATCTGTCACAAAATATTAGCAAGAATGGTGTGAGTATTTTAAGGTCAGCTATCGATTAGAGGCGCATGCGCGTGGTCCATTCATTCAGCTGCTCCGTGGGTGGATGGAGGGTGCAACGAAGGTCGTGGAGGGTCGAAGAGAAGAGAGGAAGCGAGGGGATAAGAGAAGGAGACATGGGCGGGTCGGATAGGTACCAACTGAGAGAAAGTAACCTCAGAATACTCAGAATCATAATATACAAAGTAAATAAATCTTTCTCGTGAAAAACAAAGTCCATGATGTAAGTCTGAAAAATCTGATTTAGTTAATCTCTCTATATTTCAGAGTCAAATTCCGTCTCAAAACATTTTGGAATTATCTGGCTATCCAGAAAGTTCCAAATTTTTCATACGACGCAATATCGGCACCCCAGAATCACAAGGTTCTTACTGACAAGATCAAAGTGTTGAGAAAATCTGGATCTCTTTTAGATTTCTGACAGTCATTTTTTACACACGGATGGAACATTACTAATCTCGTTATTTACAAAACTGCGTGTTTTTGATAATTGTCGGCTAGAAACATTTTTACGCAAAAACTCTAAAACATCAAGATTTGTTGGCTAGAACCTTGTTGTTCTCAGATAACGATACGATGACTTCTCAAAACATCCCTCCAAGTATTAGGATAAAGAGGGAAGAATAATTCTGACAAAATAATCTCAACAAGATTAATAAGTCATATTCTTGGTAATCTAAAAAGTACAGGTTTCATGTAACTGTAGATATAGGTGTACCTACCAGATTTTCTTGCTTCTTGTAATTACCCAAATGTAGCTTAGGTCTTTCAATATTCTTCGCAGAAAAGCAAAAATCACAAAGCTACGCAAGTACCTAGTCTTTGTACTTCAGGTCAACCTCTAGGAGGCGTTGGGTCAACTCATATACATATATATCTGAGAAAATAGGTGTCGAAGTACTGAAGTTGACTTCTACGAGTACATAAAATCAATACGAGATGATTTTTCCTAATTCAGGCGTAAGATATTTATATTTAAATTGTAATAAAGCGGGATAAGCATCTCATTCAAATTGTTTTTGCTTTCAGGTACATCTGATAATGTCGTAACCGAACCACCTGTACAAAGGGGAGCGGCTCGCGTGATGTACGGATCCGGATCCCTCAGAGCCGCGGCGCCACCAGCACCACCTCCGCAGCCAATCCCTTCACCAACACAAACAACCACTCGGACACGGCCTCATGGATCAATGATAGATCTTCCACCGTCCCACGCGATTCCACCACCACAAATGATTCCTCCTCCAGGTTTCGAGTTTCCAGATCATCAAATAATACCTCCTGAAGTACCATACGCTCGCAGCGGAGTGAGACTTCCTAATGGATCTCCCTACGGAGCACCTGGAGGGGTATATATTCCTCCTGGAGGGGTGTATGTTCCTCCAGTTGGCAACGGCAGAATAAATGATCGAGGAAGTATATATGGACGAAGTGACCATATAGTGGTCCCTGGAAAAAACAGAGGCATGAATCCAGGAATCAATCCAGTCTTCAGGCAAGAAGGATCATATGGACTTAACCCTAATCGAATCTCATCTGTAGTTCATGGGAAAGTTATTGATAAACCGATGGGTGGGAGAGGATCTAGGCTGATGCATGGCGAAGAGGAAGATCTGTTTGAAGATACAGGAGATGGTGATGGCTACGAAGGATGCCGGGCTGTCTGTAGTAAAGGAGAATTTGAGTGTTCCAGCAACTGCGCTTGTATCAGACTTGAACATCGATGCGATGGAGATATCGACTGCGACGGGGGAGAAGATGAAGCAGACTGCAGGCCAGGTCCTGTCAGAGCACCATGCCTTGAGTCAGCTGGTAGGCTACGTTGTCCTAGATCTGCTCTTTGTATATCCAGGGATTGGCTGTGTGACGGAGATGATGACTGTGGAGACTTTTCGGATGAAACTCACTGTGGTATGTCTCATTTTAGAATCATTACAATTACACTTACGTATGCTAAGAATTTATAATAACAATCCGTCAATTTTCATCCAGGTGTATCAGCAAACTGCAGTGCAGATCAATTCGAATGTGCCAACGGTCTCTGCGTCCACCGCAGTTGGTTATGTGATGATGACAACGACTGTAAGGACAACTCTGACGAACTCAACTGTGTCAAAATGGAGTAAGTACCCTTCAAATTATTTATTTTAAAAAAGAAGATTCCCGTTTAACTAAATAGATAAATAAATAAATAAATATAGTCCAGTAGCGGATCCAAGGGGGGGGGGGGGCTGGGGGGAGAAGTGCACATTGAAATGTCATTAAACTGTCTGCAATTTTTACATAGCGATATGCGACATTTCCGCTACAATACGCAGTGGCGAAATAGGGTGGTGGCGGTCCGCACCGGGCGGCGCATTTCAGGGGGCGGCAAAATGGAACAACATATAAAAAAACGTTTTGATAAAACACACAAATTAAAAAATATCTCTGGATTTTTTTAATTATTATGGAAAACTGTTAAATTACAGTAATTTTCTTTAAAAAAAAAATTGCCTGCGGCGCTAATAAAACCTGTTTGCGTGATAGGTACGTATTCTTTATAGGTACCTTAGTGTTTTTTTTTATTTCACGATAATTAAGCTGGATTTTCTATATCTTATGACTAAAATTTCATTACTTCTCGCACGGTAACAATACCTGTAACCATATGTATTGTGTTACCTTCTATATAAATATAACCAGGTTCATCATTTAACCCATTTGTCTAAAAAAATTTTAAAAGCGCTCTTTATTTATATCCTTTTTAAACGTTACCTTATTAAACGTACTTATTTTTTTATTTAAAGAAAGTAAACAAAACTACAAGACGTGCTTCATTTTCATTTAGTTTTATAAAAAAAATGGCCTGCGGCGCTATTTATATGATTTATTGTGCCACGTCTATATTAAAATTTTAGTTGCTCTCGCTTAGCTTCAAAGCTGCAGACACCCCTGGGTGGGTACACATGTACTTGTATAGGTACTTTAGGGGTCGGGCGGGACGGAATCTTCAGAGTCCGCCCGGGGCGGCACTAATGCTAGTTACGTCACTGACAATGCGTCACCCTCGATCCTGTCAGAAATTTATGAAATTATGTCATCGAGTCTAGGGAAATTAATGCATGGCGTATTAGATTTTCCACTTCAATACCTGATTACAGTTTATTAATAACACATCCCACTTGACTGAAACAGGTCTGTATTAAGCTTTAAAGTAATTATTATTGGATTTTTATATACAGCCTCAAGGACATTCAACGACTTACCAGATGATATGAAGCAAATCTATAAATATAAAATAAAGTCGGTTTTTTGTAAGTGTTCGCATAACTCCTGCATTTACCGACGGATTGGTGTGAAAATTTGGTGAAAACTTTGGAAATAAAGGTGGTCGCTAGCCTGGTTGGTAACGCGCTCGACTTTTAATCCAGTGGGCGCGGGTTTAATCCCCGACTTACTCCACTTCACAACACAAGCTTTAAAGCTTTCTGTGAAGTGTACAAAGATGTCTTTGGGTTTATTGAAATATTTTTTTATGAGATGCCATGAAGATGAGGGGTTAACTGGAAGAAATCGCAGTTCTGCGATAAGTTCGCCCTAGTGAACAACGTTTTATAATCTGTACTATGTCCATTTTGTATATTTATATGTGTTTGTTGTTTACTTTAAGTTTAAATAAATAAATGAGGGGATCCAAGCGTTGCGTGGGGTCATGTATGGTATCATATGAAAGGGCGTTGGATAAGAAGTTCAGATCTTAAGTCACATTTTGTCCAGCTTAAGCCTACAAAGTATGCCGGGTTAATTTGTCAAATTTGCCGTTGCAAAGCACGGGTAAGTCAGCTAGTTTCATATATGCGACAGTGTGGTAAAGCATTGAAGAGAGTGGTAATGAGTAATCGTGAGTGAATATGTGTGAGTGAATATATTAGCGGTGACCAGTGTGAGTGACTTATTATTATATTGAGTGATACATTATTTTGAAAATTTAAGTGTATTTTGTCCCCCTTATACCAGCTTCATATAAATATTCTGTCTGGGGGCGGCTAATTAACATTTGTGTCTTTTCAAAATTAATTAATATTTTGTATTTATAAATTACTCAAATGTGTAATTTATATTTACATTTGAATTATATTACAATTTGGATTTACAAATGTATAAGTATTTTGAGAAATAAACCACAATGAAATTGAATTGAAATTTATAATACACATAATATTCACTTCCTGGATGTGTTGTGTTATTGTTACCAAGAATATACCAATTCAGGTAATTTCAAGAAACTAATACAAATATGTACAAAATACATCATTCAACTTGTTCCTCATTTCATTCAACAAAGTTTCACATTGTTGATTGGTTTTTCGGGTGAACTGTGTGTAAATTACTCGTAACTTGATCGACGTTTAGACTGATACTAATGTCTTCCCCTTCAGATAAATGTATGAGAAATGTGTTTGTGTAGTGTGTTGCCAGATTGGACCGGAAGTCCGGTTTTTCTTACATTTATCCGGTTGACAAGTCTTGGAAAACCGGAGAATTTCAACACGATCAAGCCTATAGAATATACCGAATATCCATTACCTATTTTTCATAAAGTCGCTCAAGGAAATTTCCATCATGTTCACATTTTTGGTACGTAGTAGGCAGTAGGCACCTACACGCCTTGTGAAAACCCAAGTATTTAAATAGGTAGCATTTTTTCATAAAATAAAATTTGTCTACTTAGTAAACCTGAGTATATTTTTGACGTGTCGTTAGGGGAAAATATCGCTCTTTAAAACTCATTATCAGCAAATTGCGGCTCAAACTGTGTATGTAAGGAGGTGGTAATGGTTCGACTGTTAATCCAGTGGGCGTGGGTTCAATCCCCGATGCCGACTTACTCCACTTTACGACACAAGCTTTTCACGCTTACTGTGAAGTGTAGAAAGGTGTATTTGGGTTTATTTCGAAAAACCCAGATCCATTTTTTAAAAAAGGAAATTGGGGGGGAGAGCAAAAATTAAAAATTGACCGGTTTTTTTGTCCAACATATCTGGCGACCCTACACATGCCGCATGCTGTGGGCTCCTCACTGTGATCTATTTTAATTATTTATTTATTTGCCAATATTCCTTCCCCAGTTTGACTGCGAATTATTTTCGGATAAATTAATAGTATATTAAAAATTACGTAAATTATCTGTAAATTCGAGGCATATTACGCAGATGGACGCTCGATGTAACAAGGGTGGCTGTGTGTAGATGCTGGAGCGAGGGAGGTTCGCCCACGCCTACTCTTAACCTTCATATTATATTGGCGCTACACGTTTTGTCATATGATATTACTGTACATATACCTACATATATAATACATTTTATATTGTATGATTAGAGACTGGAAAAATTCGCGATCGCGATGAAATGACTTTATTCGCGAATTTCGTGCTTTTTACGCGAATTACGGGAATTTCATGTTTTTTTTACAGGCACTACACGATTTTAAGGGCTTGGTACCAAGAATGACGTCACAGTCTTTTCCCACAGCATTAAGGTCCAAAATCGCGTGAACAATCGCATGATAAAATGGTAAAAATTGCGTGTTTTCCATTTTTAGGGGTTAGTTTTGCGTCTATCATAATTTTTTTACGGTTATTCCCTAAATAAATGCTCAATGCATCTACCCTATTTTGTTTCAAAGCATATTTAGTAACTATCTCCCGTTTTTAGAATTTTTTGAAATGTCGGTATGCATACTCTTAAGCATTTTTTACAAGAATAACGCAAATTTTCGCATTTTGACGCGAATTCTGACCTTTTCATTTTGAAAAACGAAGTACTTACTAATCAAAGTATTATCAAAGACATGTGGCTTTGAGAGTAAAGAAGAACCACACTGTAAACCACATTCAAAAGGCGCTTTTTGTTTTTAACAAATATTATACAAAAGTAGTAGTATTTATACGTATTATATTTTGCGAAAAATGTGGAATATTACACACTTTTTCCCGAAAAATAACACTGATATTTTCCGGTCCTCGTGTATATTATGTACATTTTATGAAATACAGCATTTTTTTTACATAGTAGGTATACAAATTTCCAAGTTCGTATGTATGTGAATGTTATTAGGATGTATTCAGGGATTAAGCGCCAGACAGCCCTATCCTTGCACACCCTCCTAGCCTCCGTCACATTTATGCAATCTGTCATACACGCTCTCCGATTCCTTTTACTCAAAACGCGCCCATTCTTGAGGATCTGGTCGACATGGTCGGACCATATCAGTCACGGGCGGCCGCGCTTTCTCACCCCTCTCCGCTCACTCAAATATATCTTTTTTGTCATCCTATCATCATTCATTCTCTCAACATGCCCAAACCTTCTTAGTTTATTCACTTTCATTTTTGTCACAACACCAGTCTTGCAGTCACTCATTTCCCTAATAACCTCATTCCTTATCTTATCTCTCAGCGTTTTCCCACACATTCTTCTTAACGATCTCGTTTCCACTGCATTGAACCCTGATTCGTCCTTCTTCATCCACGTCCAAGTCACACTAGCATACAAAAACGCTATTTTCACCATTTTATCATGCGATTGTTCATTTTTTCGCGATTTTGAACCTTAATGGCGTGGGAAATGACTGTGACGTCATTCTTGGTACCAAGCTCTTAAAAGTATAATAAATAACAACGTCAGGAATCGAACCCTCCCCTATTTGGAGCAAATAAGCATTACTGACCTAGCGTACACAGATTCACATTTATCCCATCAACCCCTATTTTACACAATTAAATCGCCGAAGAGGGGTTGAGATTCGCATCCCTCGTATTTTGCGGTGATTATATGCGAATTTACCAAATTAAATTATACCAATTATGATTTTAAATTGTATCATATGACATATAGACAACATTAGGTCATATGATTTGTCACAGATGACATTAAGGATATATAAGCTGTATTTTTAAGAGGGTGCATTCGTTTTATGAGGCTCGCCACCCATTTGATTATGTCGCGTCAAATACGGAACTGCCCTTTTTGATGCAGTTGTCGTCTACTCATTAAGGGCTTGGTACCAAGAATGACGTCACAGTCATTTCCCACGGCATTAAGGTTCAAAATCGCGTGAAAAATGCATCGCATGATAAAAAGGTAAAAATAGCGTTTTTTCCATTTTTTTGGGTTAATTTTGCGCATGTCAAAAAACTTTTACGGTTATTCCCTAGATTATTAGTACAAAACAAAAATACCCCTCAACTTTCGGGAAACGAGATTCCGTCTTTCGGAAAAAAAGATCAGAGGTGTTTTTAATTTTTTTTTTTTTTAAATCTATACAAGATATGAAAAATCTTTTACGGTTATTCCCTAGATAAATATTCAATCCATCTACCCTATTTTGTACCAAAGCATATTTAGTAACGGTTGTCGAGATATTAGGTCTCCCGTTTTTAGAAATTTTTGAAATGTCGGTATGCATACTCTTAACATGCATATCAAGTATCAACTTGCTACGTACTTGGAAATTCATGATTTTTATGCAAAAAAGTATGGACGATTCAAATATTTCTAATATGCATCCAGATCCATATCAAAATGTTAGTTGACTCTCTCACTAGCTTCGAAACTAGCGATGTCCCTGTTCCGTCATCTCCCTTATTGACCACTACCAGAGTCATGTAGAGTCAAGGTGCCCCAGACCGGATAAAAGATCTTACAATTGAATGAAAATGCGTAGTTCCTTTTGGTTTTCATAGAAAACGTACGGTAGACTTAACAAACAAACAGACACCAGGGTCATGGTATCTCCGATCCAAATACAGTTGACATTGTACTGTTACAATACGCTTATAGGCCAGTGTTAAACGAAAACAATAAGTCAAATCGGGTGTTAACAGAAAACAATAAGTCAAACCGGGTGTTAACAGAAAACAATAAGTCAAACCGGGTGTTAAAAGAAAACAATAAGTTTAAGTCAAACCGGGTGTTAAAAGAAAACAATAAGTTTAAGTCAAACCGGGTGTTAAACGAAAACAATAAGTCAAACCGTGTGTTAAATGAAAACAATATGTAAGTCAAACCGGGTGTTAAAAAGAAAACAATAACTCAAACCGGGTGTTAACAGAAAACAATAACTCAAACCGGGTGTTAACAGAAAACAATAAGTCAAATCGGGTGTTAAAATAAAACGATAAGTCAAACCGGGTGTTAACAGAAAACAATAAGTCAAATTAGGTGTGCACTCAGAGCGTACAGTGGCAATGCATCAGACTTCCTCAACCTTAGCGACAAAGCAATACAACACATAAGAATCGAGATTTAATAGTCTGTGACAAGCAATTCACCCTGCGCTTTTAACTTTTTTACACTTTGACATAACGAATGTCAAATGATATAAGGCGTGGTGTTGGCCATACGATAGATAAAATAAGTTATTCATTCATTCATTCATTAAAAATTCGAAAAACATCTGATACATATCGTAAAAAAATACTTAATTGTGCTGAATACACTTGAAAATATAACAACAATGTCTGTAATATTCATATTTTAAGGTTTGCTACCCATTTATAGTGCCACGTTGATAGAAATATGAGAATAACTCAGAAACAATAGCCACATTATGTGTTTTAGGTCATATATTAAAAATAAAAAAAATAAAGTTAATTTAATTACTTATTTTTATTTTTTTATTTTTATTTTATTTTATTCATTAAACAAACAGACAGTAATACAAAAAATCTTAAATCTTAAAAAATAGTAATTAGTTAAGTATACCAATAGATGTTTGTTATCAATCTTACTACAATGGCAATTATCCTCTATGTGTTAATACGAATGATAGAAAGCGAATCTACACACGAAAGAAAAAGAAAAAGAAAGATAAAGAAAGATAATACAAAAATATAGTATCAGTTACATTACACATGCTCAGGAATAGGAAAAGGAAAAAGGAAAAGGAAAGAGGAAAAGGAATGTTTGTAAGAAAATTTGCACTTTTCAACCGGCCACTTGCCCACACATACTTCTCAGAACCAGACCTTTGAACTTACCTTGAGTGTGTTGATGTATGTCAATTTTATTAAAGAAAGCATTGTAATTACCACAGGCACGTCGGATGTATGAATTTTGTACATAATTGGTGCTGCACTGAGGTAACCTGAATGTTAGGGTTGATCTCGTCCTTCTTGTGGGACAATTGAACCCAACCTCCTCGAGCAGCTTACTGGAGTCAACAACATTATTAAGTAACTTATATAAATAGATCATATCCGACACAGTACGCCGATTCTCAAGTGTTGTCATCTTATAGTGTCGAGCTGAGAGAGAATAGTCATCGTAAGGCAAATGGCATCTGTAGTTCAAGTGTTTTAAAAAATTTTGTTGTACTCTTTCGATTCTATTTATGTATGTAATGTATTGGGGGTTCCAGGTCACAGAGGCAAATTCGAGACAGCTGGGCACGTATGTGTAATAAAGTGTTTTTAAGGTACTTATAGATTTGAAAGGTTTGGATACCCTCAGAATAAAGCCCAACTGCCTGAAAGCCTTGTCAACGATTCCCTCAACGTGAGCCCTCAACAACATCTTGCTGTCCAGCACAACACCCAAATCCCGGACCTCGTAAATTCTCGAGAGTCTCTCATCATTCAATGCGTAGTTGTATAGCAATTGGTCTTTGTTTCGTGAGAATGTGATACAATTACATTTAGAGATATTAGGAAATAGCTGATTGGCGTCACAGTATGAGAAAAGCCTCTCCAAGTCTCTCTGCAGCCCCTCAGAGTCTTTTCCAGAGAGAATTACTATAAATCACACTTAAAACTTTTTTTATTCAGATGAACCATTCAAGAGCCAGAGCTCATTCAAATGTAACCAAAATGGAAAATCTTCCAAATACTGTAGGTACCCGCTTTAGTTTCTCGCCTACAGCTAAGAAAGTATGCACTTTCAATGATTAATATATACAAGAAAATTAAATTTACTACAAATATGTCTCTTGACAAGGCCCCCTGGCAAGGTGGTCTGATGATACTTATTAGGAAATGTGCCGGTGGTGGATGGATGCAGTGTGCCCAAGACAGGGAGCTGTGGAGGACCAAAGGGGAGGCCTATGTCCAACAATGGACCTGAGTGGCTGCGGAAGAAGAAGAAGATATCTCTTGACTTTTCTCAGTCAGACGAACGGGTTTGGCGTTATAGCGCATCCAAATTTACAATTCAAAATCAAATAGAGATATTATTCATATGACGTACTCTGAATCACGTTCTCTCCAATAAACTCCAACAAACAATAATAGTGGTTGCATCGAAACTAAAATCCAAGAGCAGAAAATGTTTTATAATCGTATGACATAAAGTTGAATAATATGTTGTTGGTTTTACAAACAATTAGCCTTCAATTAAAGGAATTCATATGAAATACTACGAAAAACCGAAATATACGATCAAAAATAGCGGTATCTATTTAGTGGAAATAAATTTTAATTGCTACAATATACCTAATAACACCACAAAACTCTCGACATAAGATTCTGTTGAAAACATAAGAGGATTAGATGTATGTGTAATCAAAAATAATTAAATACCACACGTATTAAATGTAAATATATTTGTTGAAAGGTTATTAATGAAAAGTGACAAAAGTCTACTGGTATTAATATTTCCCACTTTCTTCTTCGAACAGGTGTGTGGGGGGAGTGAGCGGGAGGCCGCTATACACACAGGTGATATGATACTATGTGTGTGCAAGGGAGATAGCGCTATTAGAATACAACATCTCCCAGATCGATACAGCGACCCCCAATTTTCGGGTAGGTCGACGCCGTCGTGAATTCAAGGCCTGACACTGAAACAATATCGAATATGGCGGAGATCCACCATATAATAAAAATGGATGTATGTATATGTACATATGTATCACTATACAAATCTCTTTAATCGTTTGCTTATCATTCAGTATTTTGTCACTATTTTACTTATTTTTTGTACATACATGTAACCTTGAGCTATATTATATTGTGGTTAGTATTGCCCCGGAACAGGCTATCGCCTAGTGGGGCAATAAAATCCAGTACTTTTTGTTTATGTTTTTATTTTGTAAATTGCATTGGACAATAAATAAATGGAAATGAAATGAAAATGTTTGTTCCACCATAACTCTGGAACACCTGGAGCAATTTCGACCAAACTTGGTATACAAATACCTTGCTATCTGGAAACGAATACTGTGTAGTAGAAACTTCTGGAAATTCAGAACCTTCTGAGAAATTTTGTCGATGAGGGAATCCAAGGGTTGTGTGGGGTCGTGTGTATACCACAAAACCATAAAAAAAACAAGTGGGTAGTTATCTCAATAGGTAAACAGCAAAGGATGGACTTTTCATCACGCGTTTGACTGATCGTCGGCTGGTTTAATGTGATCCCTTTACACATATGAACACATCGTAACTATCATTCACCAATGCCAGTCCATTCAGGACGACGATCAGTCATAAGCCTTATGGAAAATCTATCTTTTGCTGTATATCTGTTGAAATAACTATTTATTATTTAAACTACGAATGTTGAAAATCCTATGTGTCTCAGAAAAAATTAAATTGTGATATTAAAAAACATAAAAAAACGCTTTTTTAGAATACTTTTTAATAGATTATATAAATTAAATAAATTATATAAAATGCGAAAATCGGTAATTATCAATACTTGCAATATTGTAAGACGATTCCTAAATACTGATATTTCAGGCACAATTTTAGGCCCCGCGCATCTGAGCCTAATCCTGTGATACCCGTAATATCTGGATAGGTGATTTTTTCCCAGAATTAGGCTGATGAGTTTATATGTGAATCATGAATGATAATATGTAGGCTTTTCTGGCTGATAATACTGAGAAGCGTGGTCATGCCAAAGTCATGCCTCTGCGTAAAATCTTTTATACACAAATCGCTAATCTTGAGTTCTGTTTACTTCACCATAAATTAGCAAATGTCACTTGGATCAGGCATTCAGGCCTCTATATGAATTGTCGATGGTCTCGGGTGGGCTCTCAGCAGAGTGGGAGGCAGAATACTACACTACGTGGGTGTGAGAGGGAGGCACGCGTGAGTGGGATGCTGGGACAGAAAGAGACGTATTAAGTGAGTACCGGAGGAACGGAGCGTCGGGTAGTTTAGAAAGAGAAAGTGATATATACGGATGTGTGATTTAGAGAGAGAGGGAGAGGCTGATGATGATCGTGGTTGTATGTCTCTATGGCAACCCTACGAATGTAGGTAGCAAAAAAGCGATTGTGTGGGCGCGCTTGGATCAGCGTCTCCCGGACTCGCGTTGTAACTCACAAATTCAACATTGTAACTCACAAATTCAACTACGACGCCTTAATACTGAGAACAATTTAAAAGTTCTATCTCATCTTTTGTATTTTTGTGTATAATATTTTTTTAATTGTTTTTAAGCAAGAACAAATCTACCTGCCCACACAGTATTAGAATAAAATAAATTTCCTGAAGAAAAAAAGCAGCTTTTCTTACTAAGAAGATTATCAATTAACGAGAAAATATATGAAAAAATATTTGTTTTAAAAGCATTTCAACAGAAAAAAAATCATAACTAGTAAATTAGAAAAAAACAAAAAAAAATATAATCTTTGTTACCTTGAGTTGAACAAAATCTGATTTTTGATCTGAATAAAAAAAAATACAACGCTCTTTCATACGATACCACACAACCCTTGGATCTTCTCAAACTCGATAGAACTTCATTTCTGCGCTTAGCGACTTTTTGGGTCCTATTCTGATGTAGAAGAATACCTGAAATTCTATTTAAGTACCTAATTGGGATCAATTCTGTGCGATCTCATTTTCAATGCATTCAACCCTGACTTAATTAACATGCTTATATCTTTTAATTCAAAGAAGTTTAGTATGAGAGGGCTGCTATTGTTCAAAATTATGATGAAAAGAATAAGAAATCATGTGTATGTAGGCATGGGCGTCGCCAGCCTCGAAGCTAGGGGGGGAGCAACAAAACTTAAACAAATTATATACGATAAAAAGCGCGTAAATAGCGCCGCAGTCGTAAATTTTTTTGAGACATGGTGAAGATGGACGTGATGTGGTTTGGTTTATTAGAAAATGTACATAATAATTTGCAAAATATTATGTATGAAAAATGTCTTTTATAAAAAGTATTAAAAAATAGCGCCACAGGCTATTTTTTTATGAAACAATGGTTTTTTGTTGAATTTTTTATAAAAATTTTAGAAAATTTACGACATGATGAGAAAACGTGTGGCAATAATGTGATTTTTTCTGAGGTTTTATCATTTAGTATAAAAAAATATATACTTATTCCTAGGGGGGTAGTTGCCCCCTGACGACGCCCATGTGTAATTTGACAGTTCACGCTACACACGCGATCGTGTTATGATGGCGTCATGGTAGGTGTCTTTTGTTTATGGTAAACACGCTTCTTGTTCTTATTTCAAAATGAGCTATTTTTAGTCGTTTTGTCTAAGTTTTGTCTAATGAAGCTAATTATTAATGGAAATATTGTTAATGAAATAAACCTGATGTTTTAATTTGTTTGTATCACTATAGTATAAATATCTATGAGAGGGATATAATATAGGTTGCTAAAGGTTACACCCCTCATCAACAGATGGCGGTAGTATCTGAAATTGGGTGCATATGAAATAGGCTGTTGTGTAGCACATACACAGCTGCCAAAAAAAATCATTTCGGCAGCAGGATGTGGTGGAATGGGTGAACGTTGCTCTGAGCACAAACCCAAATACTTTCCTGCACACGTCACACTAGGTTAAAAGCCTGTATCGCAAAGTGTGGAATACATCGCCAGCGCCGGGGTTTGAACCTGGCGCCTCCCGCTTGAGAGACTGCCGCCCAAACCAACTGCGCCAACCATGTACTCTATTTCCTGATATACTGTAGGTAAAGTACTGGTTTCACTATACCTCAAGTGCCTAAAAAATAAACTAATTTTGGTGAAAATAAAGTAATTTTCACAGTGTGATACATAGGCGTGTCATTGTAAAAATAGTTTCTAGTGCATAAAAAAATATCGGCCATAAAAACTATAATATTTTTACTCAATCCTTATGTTCCAAATTTAAATTCAAAAATATCATAAATTCTTATTCGATTTCTACAACCAAAGGATTCGAATAAACACACACTACAGCCTTCGATGGAAAGTTGTGGGGTAGTCTAGACTTGTTTCATTCTATGGGTGGGTGCTGAATCCGAATCAGAGGTTTTTCAACAAAATTTCCTTAATTATATTTCCAAATGAATCCCACATCAACTCTTTCTAAGTAAACGGTCTAGCAGTTATCGTATCAAAACCATATTCATTCATTGATTTCTTTGTTCTCAGTATGAAAGACTAAGATACTTAATAATATAATCAATCAGTAATAGGTATATTTCTAAATTGGTTCTAGGTAGGCATTATCTAATCCATTTGTTTCATTCATACAAAGGGTAGGTATAAAATAGATTCGGTTACAAAGGCTTACCTACAGATTCTTACGAAAGCGATGTTACGCAAGAAAATATCCTCTACCGTAACAACCATTCATACATTTCTATATCGTTTGAGAAAAAAGTATTTTATTAAGAGTCTTCATCTCGAAATAGGTTTTTTTTCACGATCTGCTCACTGGTACACGTAAGATGCAAAGAGAATAGTTTTTTTTTAAATATGTAAATGAATCTGTTTATCAAAAAAGAAGTTTATCAAAATAAACCCAAATACCTACACCTTTTTAAATAAAGAGTTTATTATACTTATAACTAGTTTTTTAAATTTAATTTGTTTTAACTTAGAAATGTTTTTCTGGTAAAATTGACGGGCCTTCACTGGTTTGCTTTCTGCTTTTGTTTAATTGTTGACATGTGCTGTTTTAACTGTTTGTGCCCATGTGACTAAATAAATAAATAAATACTATGTAATACGTCACTTGAGTTTGATAGACAACGCTACCGCGGTTTCAACGCTTGAGCGTCATTAACGAGCGTAGATTATAAACTAAAAACAAATACGTTAAAAAATAGTTTATAATCTACGCTCGTTAATGACGCTCAAGCGTTGAAACCGCGGTAGCGTTGTCTATCAAACTCAAGTGACGTATTACGTAGTATAATAAACTCTTTATTAAAAGTGTCTATAAACGTTCAGATAGTAAATGCCGAAAAATCAGCCAAATACACCTTTCTACACTTCACAGTAAGCTTGAAAAGCTTATCTCGTGAAGTGGAGTAAGTCGTCGGCATCGAGGATTGAACCCGCACCCACAACAGTCAAGCGAGTTACTAACCAGGCGGTAGCCCAGACCACCAGTTAGTTTGTAACTTTTTCTAGTGGATCCCATGAACAGATTAAAAAAAAATAATGAATGCTTCAGACAAAAATTCAAAAGTCAACCTGGGATGATTTTTTTTAACCCATTTGTAGCATAAACTATAAAAAATAGATAAATGAAAAGTTAGACGTTGTGATAGAATTTGAAAATAGCTAGTGGATCCCTTTGACACTTTTACGAATATAGTATTTTTTTTCATTCAAAACATTTGAAAAAACAATTTAGTGGATTTTTCCTCATACAAATACTTCGTTTTCAAATCATTACTGCGTCTGACTGCGTCGCCTATCGAGGGTATAGGACGTTGAATCTACGACTCTCCGAAATTTCCTGTTTTAAAGTATAATATCATTACAAATTACTGTAAAACGTATCGGCGTATTTATAGTAAACACTAGCTGAGTTAACCGTGCTTCGCAACGGCAAATTTAACAAACCAACGCGGCATACTTTATAGGCTTGAGATGGACAAAATGTGACTTAAGATCTGAATATCTTTTCCAACGCCCTTTCATACGATATCACACACGACCTCATTCAACCATTGGATCCCCTCATCATCATGGCATCTCCAAGGAAAAGCTTTTTCTCCAAAAATCGGTGACGTTAGGACACAGCCTACATTATCGCAAATGTTATTCTAAATTTTTGCAGCAATCCATCGTAAAATGCGGGAGTTATGCGAACACTTACAAAAATCATATATATATATATATATATATATATATATATATATATATATATATATATATATATATATATATATATATATATATATATATATATATATATATATATATATATATATATATATATAGTATATTATATGAAGGTTTGATTTTACTCCATTTCACTGTGAACCATTTTGGCCGGAATACGACTCGTGCCTTGCATATGCATATATATAAATAAAGATCAGTTTGCCTCGTATTTATGTAGGGCTGGCGGGGTAGGGTAAAGATTTGAATACTTAGAAAGATTAGCAGATATTCATGTCGTAAGAATAAGTTTATTCCTCTTAATAGACTTTTATCTTTTTTATTGCTTCAAATAAAAAATACGTAATCTTACAACAACAGACTAACCCGTCATGTAATCTGACTGAAAGGAATAATAAAAACGTTGATAACTATAAAAAGATAAGGCTAAAATTAGGGTTGCCAGATTTCTCGCAAGTCAAACCGGGACAACCCCCCCCCCCCTTCTCCCACGTCCTCGAAAAAGTTTTTCGTGCATTTTTTATTTTGGCGCTCTAATTTTCAATCCAATTTAAAATACATCCAAATATTTTTTCGCCGACGGGGGGAGGGGGTTCTTTGGATAAGCGGAGACTAAAAACCTTGCCCAAGAAAATTTCCGAGGGGGGGAGGGATTTTACGGACCGCTAGTGCGCAAATTTTCTACGTAGTTATTTACTTTATAAATAAACTGTCAAATAAACCACAAAATGGTAAAAACCGTTAGCCATTAAGGCCCTATGTGCTGTCATGGGGCTTCGGCGCACTGAATTTTACTCAGCCAATACTGAGGGAATCGTCTTGAAACTCGGGATAGTGATAGATGAAAGTATGGACTACAGATCGGCTGTTTTAGAATTACAGGATTTGGAAATTCCTTGAGTAAAAAAATATTTCTAAAGTACCCCAAAAATTTACGGGACCTGAAAATTTTCCGTTCAGTTTTTCAGATATAAAAGTACAATTTAGCCAAAATACTGGTAATTATAATCTTAACAAATAGGCTGTTTTAGATTTATAAATTTCTTCCCAGGTTTCTTTTAAAAAGGTATAATTCACATTGTCGCTTACAAAATTTGAAAAAGACACATAAATGAAGTTAAGAGATATTACAGCATGAAAAATGGAAAAATGAAATGAATACACGAAAACAAAAGTATGGTAAAAAACAAACATTCAACAGGACTCGTTCATACATATCACACACATACAGAGATAATATTATTGTAAAACCACGATTGTACTATCAAAAACTCGGAAACATTTCTGATGAAATTTCCGAGAAATTTCTCTCTAATCCCCTGCGGCGTTATTTTCTCTATTTTCATATCATATCCATCCCAAAATTAATTTTCGGGGTACAGCGACTTATTGTGGGAACTTATCCAGGTGAAACCGTACCTGATAGAGAAACAGGCAGCGTGGAAAAAATATATTCCATTGACCGACCAAGAACATCGGAAGAAAATGATGAACGTATCTGCCATTTATTAGAAACCCAAAAAAAAAAACAATTTCTTGATCAGATTGGTTCCTAAAAAATCAATTAGAAATTGTAAAGAAAAACGCACACTGTGCTATCCGTTGCACGATCAACACTATATTGGAAGGTGGTATATAATTAGCGCAGATTGACTTTGTCGACTGCGCAGTTAGTCTGCACATGCGCTATTGCATTATATTGTGCATTTTAATACTTTCCGTTCTATTTACTTTTGAGTACCCTTTTATTTGGCCTTTTTTGTAACAATCTCATCCATATTCGAATTGTATTCATTTAATTAATCATTTCGTTGTTCAGTTGCTGATTGATTGTTCAGTTACTTGTCTATCTGCTTTTTGTTCACTGATCACAGTCTGTGTTTTTATTTTTGTATATTTTTTTATGTGTTTTCCGTTCATGGTATTATAATTGAGTGAAATGCAGAATCTTTACTGGTTTGTTTGTTGGTGATGTGTTTGTTCTTTTGTTAAATTTACTACCATAACTGTTTGATTCTGTTAAGAAAATAAAATAAAACTTACATTCATCAGCAGAGCTGGACAGAAAAGCGTTAATCCGTTAATTAACCAAGTTAACATTTTGGTTAACGATTTGACGCTTTTCTCACCTCCAAAAATTGTTAACGGATTATTTTCTTCCGTTAATTAAGTCCGTTAATATTTGATTGATTGCATAGACATCATCCACTGGAGGCGCTGACATTAGATAATCCAAGGGTTGTATGGGGTTATGTGTGGTATCGTATGTGGGTTGGGAGTTGTAAAAGAAATTTCACTTTGTTGGGAATGTTGGGATGCGATAGTGTAAATATGATAGTAGTTGTACTTATGTAGTTCTATTTTATGCCACTTAACCGCGATTTTTTTACATTAACGCTTTAACGGATTAACGTTAACTTCCGTTACATTTTGAAAATGTAACGCTTTAACGATTAACGAAGTTAACTTTTTAGTTAACGGATTATCGATTAACGAAGTTAACTTTTTGATTAACGGTGCCCACCTCTGTTCAACAGTTACCATACAGTGAAAGAATCACTCATTTAACGTGAATTGTTCCAGAGTTATACCTTTTTAAAACAGCGTCCATCTTTTTCAGTGACCCTTTATTTCATGAATGAACCGAAATAAAAATGTTATAATTTCATTACATAATGAAAGTTACGTGAAGGCCCTGGGAAAATATTTCAATTTATTTTTAGAAGATCGCAAACAAATAAATATTCTTTTATTAGACTCCCTACATAGAGATATTTTTATTTCAAGCAATATTTTAATAAAAAAATAAGCTCTAAAAATAACCTAAGGGTTCTTTTTGCGTGAAAAATAAACCGCCTTCTGAGAGTGCGTAGGGTGTACACTGTACATACAAAAAAAGTTTAATATTAAGAAGCCATTATATTAACTGAAAATGCGCATAACTGCTTCAGAAAAAGTAAGATTACTCGGCTAATACGTATTAAAGATATCATCCTAAGACTTGAAACACAGATAAATAAGAATATTGTTTATAGCGATCTGATATTTGCGAAGGAGAAATAGCTTAAGAAAAAAAAAACAGGCCCGACGCAAACGAAATGTAGACCAGTCTGAAAACATCAAAAAAGGGGGTATAGCGTGAATAATTCACGGAGAGCTGGAAACTGTTTTAATCTCTTCATTAACATGCAAAGAAGGTTTCTTGAAGTTTGCACCAAATTTGCGCTTGTGCTAAGTACAGGGTGACCCAAAAACCGAAACATTTTTGTACTTTTTTCAGTTTTTCACTAAAAACTAAACGGCGCCTTCAAGGAAAATACTGTTTTCTTATAAATTAAAGTACGTGATATTCTGCGTTGTTTGAGCATAAATACTCTTTTGTACATCAAAAAATAATTATGATACAGACACTGCCAATTACCTATTGATTTTCTCAACAAATTGATATACTTATTCCTATTTTTCTCTTTTTTATGTTGAATAACTCCTCAATTAAGCGCCCCCAAACATACAGGACGGTGGGAAACAATACTTCTATATTTTTTTCCTAGGTAAGGGATCAAATTTTCTCTGGCTACTGTACTGTTTATAAACGCCTAATATTTGTTTTTTCTTTATTCACAGATGCACCGAGAATGAATTCAAATGCGCCGATGGGCGATGCATCTCACTGGCTTGGAAATGCGACAAGCAGAATGATTGCGAAGATGGATCAGATGAAAGCGATTGTCGTAAGTATCACTACCTTATAAAATGTATTAAAATTATTTTTTTAGAGACTTTCTTAACTAAATGAATACAATTTATAGAATAAAAATATGTCTACGTACCAGGGCCGGATTTACATTTAACAGGAATAGGCCCTGACATTTTAGTCCCCCCCCCCCCCCCGCACATTTTTTTTCATCCAATAAAGAACGCATTATTTGGAATGATTACTGGGAATTTGGGACTTTTATCAAATGAGATTTAACATTTCATAGATAGGAAACCAGTAAGAAACTCTATTTTAACTATAAGTGACTTGTTTGTTGTTTCGAGCGAGCGAACGCCGCTCTCCGAGGGCCCATAGTCCCTAGCATACCGCCGCCCATAGTCCCCAGCATACTCAGCCTTTTGACAAATCTGGCCCTGCTACATACTTATAAAACAGAAAATTTGATTAAAAAATTTTGAGGTTAGACAGTATTTGGTTAGACTCTGCTTCTGAAAACAAATAGTGCTTCAAAGGTTCGCTTACACGGGCAATTCAATTGCTCCACTCACGGCAATTCACGTCACAATGACAAAAAAATAAGAGCAACAGAGGTTGCATAGAAACAGGAGTAAATTTATTTCCCCAAATTACTAACATTGATGTACCTATAGTTTTTTTTGAATTTATATCCTGTGTGACATTATACCTGACTGTTTTAAATCTATATATATAAAGTCTGATTTTTGTAAGTGTTCGCATAACTCCCGCATTTTACGATGGATTGCTGCGAAAATTTAGAATAACATTTGCGATAATATACTCTGCGTTCTAACGTCGGCGGTTTTTGGAGAAAAAGCTTTTCCCAGGAGATACCATAATGATGAGGGGATCCAAGGCTTGTGTGGAGTAGTGTGTGGTATCGTATGAAAGAGCTTGGAAAAGAAGTTCAGATCTTAAGTCACATTTTGTCCAGCTCAAGCCTATAAAGTATGCCGGGTTGATTTGTCAAATTTGCCGTTGCGAAGCACGGGTAACTCAGCTAATGTATAAATAAATAAATTAATTGATGTATTTCTCTCTTTCTAAGCTGTGGATCCGCCAAACTGCAGTGAAGGGGAATTCCCGTGCTCCAACAGGAAGTGCATTCGTAAGAACTTCAGATGTGATGGAGACAATGATTGTGAGGACTGGAGTGATGAAGATAGCTGTCCACTACTCAAAGGAAATTGTAATTCTGGAGAATTCAAGTTAGTATCACTTTTATTCATTGACGATTCTGCACTCATAAGACTGCCATCCTAAGGAAGAACCATATATATAAACCAAATGTTAAAACTGAGATAATCGCGAGAAACGTCTATAAGGCCGGATTTCCACCTGCAAGAGAACTTCTGCAAGAACTGTCCGACAGTCTGTCTGACAGATTGTTGGACACTTCTTGCAGAAGTTTTCTTGTAAGTGGGAACCCGTCCTTACTTCATACACTTGCGCGAGATGGGTTGAAAAATAGGGTTGCGTATGGAAACTCACACTTTTCATGGTTGAAATAGGTGGATCTAAGGTGGAAATACCAATTTCGATGAAAAATTCAAATTACCTAAAGGTGGCGTATACGTGGTCGTTGCTTAGGACGGCAGAAGTATGAACCACTTTAGGTATTTTGAGTTTTTTTATGGAAATGGGTATTTAAACTTTCGATTCATCTTTTTCAGTCATAAAAAGTTTAAATTTCCATATGAAACCCTTATTTTCCAACCACCCTATTCCACTTAAATGCGCGGAATTTTATGGGGGATGAGAAGGTTTTCTCACGCTAAAGAGCGACTTAGACTTGGCAGAAGAAGAATGTGTGGAAAAACATTTAAGAGAATGAGTTTAATAGAGAGATGAGTGACTCATGCATGACGGATGGTTTGACTTAATAGAGAACTCGACCTGTTTATTGACAACCATTAATACCTCAGCTGTTATAGAAACAAACAAATAAATATTTCATATTCCAGATGCAACGACGGCAAATGTATCCCAACAGTTTGGAAATGCGACAAAGAAAGGGATTGTGATGCAGGCGAAGATGAGGAAGGGTGTGGCGTCGCTAATTACAGAACTTGCACACCCGACGAATTCACATGCTTAGACGGGAAATGTATTCTGGTAAGGACCATCTCATAAAGATAACTGATCTCTTTCAATAGTAACAAGTTTTGGTACAAGTCACTTTTAGCAAGGCACAACTACTGCCAACTAGTGATAATTCGAGGTACTAAGTGAAAGCAATTAACGTTTTCTTCCATTCGAACATGTGTTGCTATTGTAGTACCTTGTATTACCAATAGTTGGCGCTAGTGGTACCTTGGTAACAGTGGACTTGTACCCAAGTTTTGACATGATACCATGTAAACTTGTGCAAGATATTTGTGACAAGCTGGTCATAGCAACCAATAAGTCATAAACAGCTTGTGCAAACTAGTATCAAGCGAAATACAAGCTTGCTACACATTTGGCATGCAAGCCTGGTAAAACCAGCCTGTATAAGTTTGTTGTAAGTTTATTAGCTATCTGGGCATACTTTTTTCTCACATTTTCATTGTTTACTCATGTTTTGTAATTCTTTTTTGTACAGCTAACTTGGGTTTGCGATGGTGTACCAGATTGTTCAAACGGCGATGACGAAACTAAATGTGAAGTCTCCTGCGAAGTAGGACAGTTCATGTGCAAAGCCCACACCAACAATACCGTCAGCACGGCATTCAGATCCTGTGTTAATCGCAAACACATTTGCGATGGACAGAAAGACTGTCCTTTGGGAGATGATGAAGATAATTGCCCAGTAAAGAAGGAGTGTGACACAACAACTAAATGTGAACAAATCTGCTTAACGACAGCTGCAGGGAAACCGGCTTGCCAGTGTAATCCAGGATACATCTTGGCTGACGATGGATTTTCGTACGTATTCCAAAATTAATTATTTCAATCTATTAATGTATTGCCTGCATAATTTATCCCGTTTTCACAAATCGTCACCCGAGAACAACAAGGTTCTAACTGAAAAATCAAAATGTTACGATAAACAAGGCCAAAGTCTCTTATGTAATGTCCTTTACAAGATAATCATCTGAGAATAAAATAGTTCTAACAAATTTTGAGATTCTGTCTTGTTGCGTAAAAATGTTTCTAGGCGACATAATCTACAGGTTCAATTAACAAAAACATCCTAAAGTGGGGTAGTTTTGTAAATAACGAGACTAATAAGGTTCCATCTGTGTGTAAAATATGTGAGTTTTTGAAACTATGATCTCATTTTTCTCAACATTTTTGTTTTGTCAGTTGGAACCTTGGTATTCAAAGGTGACGAAATAATAAAAAAAATCTTTTAACAGCCCATGTAAAATTCTATTTTTTTTTTTGTAAATACCTCAGATGTCGCGACATTGACGAATGCATGTACGAGCAAGATCCAGTCTGTTCACAAACATGCAGCAACACCATTGGAACATTCACATGCGGCTGTATGACTGGCTACGTTCTGAGACCTGATCTCAGGACTTGCAAGGCGCTTGGAGCTTCTCCGACACTCCTGTTCACAAACAGAGCCGAAGTCAGACAGGTCAGTACGAGATCTTTTTTAAATCCGTTCTCGATTTTAGTCATGTCAAATTTTAGTAATCAAGTCAGTCACAAATCTTAGTCAATTTACAATTTTAGTAATCATGTCAGTCACAAATCTTAGTCAATTTACAATTTTAGTAATCATGTCAGTCACAAATCTTAGTCAATTTACAATTTTAGTAATCATGTCAGTCACAAATCTTAGTCAATTTACAATTTTAGTAATCATGTCAGTCACAAATCTTAGTCAATTTACAATTTTAGTAATCATGTCAGTCACAAATCTTAGTCAATTTACAATTTTAGTAATCATGTCAGTCACAAATCTTAGTCAATTTACAATTTTAGTAATCATGTCATTCACAAATCTCAGTCAATTTACAATTTAAGTAATCATGTCAGTCACAAATCTTAGTCAATTTACAATTTTAGTAATCATGTCAGTCACAAATCTTAGTCAATTTACAATTTTAGTAATCATGTAAGTCACAAATCTTAGTCAATTTACAATTTTAGTAATCATGTCGGTCACAAATCTTGGTCAATTTACAATTTTAGTAATCATGTCAGTCACAAATCTTAGTCAATTTACAATTTTAGTAATCATGTCGGTCACAAATCTTAGTCAATTTACAATTTTAGTAATCATGTCGGTCACAAATCTTAGTCAATTTACAATTTTAGTAATCATGTCAGTCACAAATCTTAGTCAATTTACAATTTTAGTAATCATGTCGGTCACAAATCTTAGTCAATTTACAATTTTAGTAATCATGTCAGTCACAAATCTTAGTCAATTTACAATTTTAGTAATCATGTCAGTCACAAATCTTAGTCAATTTACAATTTTAGTAATCATGTCAGTCACAAATCTTAGTCAATTTACAATTTTAGTAATCATGTCAGTCACAAATCTTAGTCAATTTACAATTTTAGTAATCATGTCAGTCACAAATCTTAGTCAATTTACAATTTTAGTAATCATGTCAGTCACAAATCTTAGTCAATTTACAATTTTAGTAATCATGTCAGTCACAAATCTTAGTCAATTTACAATTTTAGTAATCATGTCAGTCACAAATCTTAGTCAATTTACAATTTTAGTAATCATGTCAGTCACAAATCTTAGTCAATTTACAATTTTAGTAATCATGTCAGTCACAAATCTTAGTCAATTTACAATTTTAGTAATCATGTCAGTCACAAATCTTAGTCAATTTACAGTTTTAGTAATCATGTCAGTCACAAATCTTAGTCAATTTACAATTTTAGTAATCAAGCCAGTCACAACTTTTAATCAATTTACAAATTTAGTAATCAAGTCAGTCATAATGTTATTCGAGTTGCAATTTTAGTTGACAAGTCAGTCGCAATTCATTGAAACAAAATTAATTAACTGCTTGTTCTAAAAATAACTACAGAACCAAGTCAAGCTAACAATTAAGATTTTCACAAAGTGCTGATAATGCCAAGCATCTTTTAGTAATCAAGCCAGTCACAAAATGCTGAACAATCTAATACCTCTTAGTAATCAACTCGGTCACAAAATTCTGAAAAGGTTAGTCATTATTTAGTAACCAATTCCATTTCCTCAGGTTTCTCTGAACAGTGAGAAGTATACATCAATCCTGAAGGGTCTCCATAATGCTGTAGCATTGGACTATCACTACGAGAGGAAACTGATCTTCTGGGCAGAAGTGATGCTGGATTCTATCAGAGTTGCCAACGTCAATGGAACTAACATCAATGGTAAAATATTAATTATTATTTATTATTAACTTTTGGGCAACCAGCCTAGGCTGATAGACCCAAATCAATGTCTGTGCTATCCGTCGTTTTGAGAAAGTCATCCAATCTGTTCTTAAAAACATTCACTGATGGTGCTTGTATCACATTTTTGGGTAAACTATCTATCTATACCCTCACGCCACATCCCTTGCAGGGTAGGCAGAGATGACAGAGCGCCAGACAGCCCTATCCTTACACACACTCCTAGCTTCTGTCACATTCATGCAATTAGTCATACACGCTCTCCGATTCCTTTTACTCAAAACGCGTCCATCCTTGAGGATCTGGTCGACATGATCGGACCAGGTCAGTCAAACGGTTCCACATATTCACCACTTTATTGCAAATAAAATTCTTTCTCGGATTACTGTGAAACCGTTCCTTGGTGAGCTTCATAGAATGTCCTCTCAAATGGGTATTGGTATTTAGGGTATAAATGGAGTTGATATCGGGAACATCATAGTAGCTATTCATAATCTTATATGTCTTGATGATAAATGAAAAGAAAACTAAACTAAGCATTGTGACAACAAATCCAAGTAATATTCACTGAAAACTGCTTTGAACAGCAAAGCCTTATAATATAAAAACTCTTGATTCCCTATGCCCTAAAAACTCTTGCATTCATAATAATGATGTATTTTTTTCCAGATGTCATAAAATGGGGTCTGAATTCCCCAGCTGGTGTGTCCGTCGACTGGATTCATAATCTTCTATTCTGGACTGACTCCGGTACAAGGCGTGTGGAAGTGTCAACACTTGACGGTCGTCACAGAGCTGTGATAGCCGCATGTGATTTGGACAAACCCAGAGCTATAACAGTACACCCGGGAGATGCCATAGTCTTCTGGACGGACTGGGGTACTAGTATTTCTCTACTTTTTGTTATTTGAATCATTATTTTAAATAGCATCTCCACCCATAAACACTTCAACCTTTATGAATACATTATAATCATGTACACCAGTGTTGAGTCGAATCAAGTGACAAATTCAAAGGAATCGTAGCTTCAAGCTTATGCTCACCCTAGTGAATAAATGTCACAATGTTTTACGGCTTGAGGTGGTTGGTAGCGCGCTTGACTGTTAATCCAATGGGCGCAGGTTCGATCCCCGATGCCGACCTACTCCACTTCACGACACAAGCTTTTTGTGAAGTGTACAAAGGTGTATTTGGGTTTATTTCGATAAACTCAGATTCATTATTAAAAAAAAGACGTTTTGTGTTTTGTCCTCTTAAAATTTAAATAAATAAAATTTAAAAGACTTTAGTCTTGGCCTCAAAGATTTAAGACTTGATTTGACTCTTGGCCCCACAGACCTGAGACTTGACTCCAAGACATTAGCACTTTATTGAATAAATTGACATAATGACAGTTAACAGCAAACAACAAATTGACATTTTACAGGTCCGAGTCCAAAGATAGAGAGAGCCGACATGGACGGTAGCAGCAGGAAAAGTATTGTCACAGAGTCCATATTCTGGCCCAACGGTCTCACCATAGATTACACGACCAGTAGACTATATTGGGCTGATGCCAAACACCATGTAATTGAGAGTGCTCACTTTGACGGAGGGGATAGGAAAAAGGTAACATAATTTCTTTTTTTAAATCAGTGAATGTTACGTTGTAAAGTGATCACATCAGTCACAAGCCCGATGGAAAGTCCATCCTTTGCTGTATATCTGTTGGGATGAGTCATCATCATCATCAATAATTCCTTTAACTCCTGGGGGAGCATAGGGCGGTAACAACACCTTTCCATTGGTCTCTGTCCTGGGCCATGGTCTTGACATCCAGCCATTGTAGATCGTCTCCTCTCAACTCTGCAAGCATGGAGCGTAGCCAATTAGTATTTCGGCGACTCCATCAGCACCTTCTTGAGAGCTCCCAGTCCAATGCTTGCTTCGGGATGTTGGGATGACTACTTGTGGGTTAATTTGTTTATTTGCGATTCAATGGCACAACAGTTAACTATTTGCCGGCAGTTTCACGCTATTGTAACCCCACCCACAGTCGAGCAAAAAGGTCATTGAAAAATAATTTAGTAAAATGATTGAAGTCTAGTTCCAGAGACAAAAACTGCAAAAAATGTCTAATACTGGATTTCTCCGACTCTTTTGGTTAGAGATAGAGATAGGAGCCACCTAGCAGGTGCGAAGCTACCTAAGAACACGATTCCCATCGAGTTACCTTTTGGAAAAAATGATAGGTATAATTGTGTCTAATCTGACGTAATCCCATAAGAAATGTTAGGCCCGGCTTCCCTTCTGCAGAAATCCACTCTTCGCCACTGCCACCTAGTGCAAATTTTGTTTGAAAAATAATGATAATATCCTACCACCAACACCTTCAAGAATAGACTAGATTATAATGTAAACATAACTTAACTGGGACTAGGGTCAAAACAGCGAAAGCTGCCTACACCAATAACAAATAATAATAATAATAAGTGGCTCCTATCTCCGCTATTCCTCACTTAAGAAGTTGGTGAAATCCAGCCAGTGGCGTAACTAGCATAAGTGCCGCCCGGGGCGGACTCTGAAAATGCCGCCCCACCCGACCCCTTAAGTAACTATACAAGTATATACCTACATTGCATACCTATTGGTGTCTGCAGTTTTCAAGCTAGACGAGAGCAACTAAAATTTCAATATAGATGTGGCACAATAAAGCACATAAATAGCGCCGCAGGCGAAATTTTTTACATAAAACTAAATGCAAATGAAGGTCACGTTGTAGTTTTGTTTACTTTCTTTAAATAAAAATAAATAATTAAATACTTTATTTCATAAACAGACATAATAAATACATTCACAATTTTGCCACCTAACTAGGCAAAGCCCGTACTAAGGTGGAATTAAAATAAGTACACATCAAAAAAAAGATATAAAAAATATTATAAAATGAGCACCGCAGGCGAAATTTTTTGGACAAATGGTGAAATGATGAACCTGGTTATCTTTTTGTAGTAGGTAACACATGTGGTTACAGGTATTGTATAGGGGAAGCGACCATACAAGAAGTAACGAAATTTTAGCCTTGAGATATCGAAAATCTATCTTATTTGAGCACCTATAAATAATATGTACCTTAAACGCTAACATGATTAATTAGCGCCGCAGGCAAATTTTTTTATGAAAATTATAGTCATTTAATAGATTTTCATAATAATTTTAGAAAATTCAGAGATTTTTTTTAATTTGTGTGTTTTATCACGATGTTTTTTTACATGTTGTGCCATTTTGCCGCCCCTTGAAATGCGCCGCCCGGGGCGGACCGCCCCCCCCGCCCCACCCTAGTTACGCCACTGAATCCAGCATAGGTGAACTAAATTTATTAAAAGAATTTCACCTGCAGCCATTTTTATTAAAATATGAACCTTATTGTAGTACATACCAATAAACCAAATGTGATTTTGGTATGACCGCAGACAAAATATATATTCTATGTTATTTGCTCGGCTGCAGGTGAAGTCACAGTAGTGGAATAGTACCCTATTGCCTGGTTCAATAGATGTTCTTCATAAACTTACAGAAAAATTTTATCGTGTTTTTTTGTATGCAGGTTGTAAGCAAGGGTCTGCCACATCCATACGCCATTACAATCTTCGAAGATGCCATATTCTGGACAGATTGGCACACAAAGAGTATATCAATGGTGAACAAAAAGACTGGAGTTGGATTCCAAACCGTACACAGTGGACTATCATTTCCTATGGACATTCACAGGTAAAAAAAAATGCATTGCTGACAATTAACTGCGCCTAACTTCAGATCGAACGATGTTTTAATAGTCTATAGTTTCATGTTGGTATTCTAAATTCAAAAAACTGAATATTTTCTATGCAATGTCAATTGTTCAAATCAGAGACATTAGTAGTATAGATATGACATGTTTAAGCCACAATGAGTACCCTCATGTTATCTCCCTTTAACTACTACTAAAAATCTCAGACTAAATCATGACTAAATATAGGATAGACTGATCGACAGGTGTTCGCAGCGTCCCACACATTTTTTCAATAAAAAAGGTAGAGACTGATAAAACACATAGAAAAAAGTTAGAGACAAGCCGGCATCATAACAGATTTGTATTAGACAAAGCATGATCTTTACCATCTAGTGAAACTCATGTTTGTCTCTTTCTCGTAGAGTATTTTTAGTAGCACATAAAGTTGGATAGCAACAGTCTACTTATGCAGGGCTTCATCTCTATACTATTTTACTCTGAGGTAATCAATATTATAAAGTATTGCCAAAAAATTTCTAAATTCAAATTTTGAAAAAACATTGTTGCCAAACAACAACAATAGATAGTATAGGGTGGACCAAAAGTCTTTGCACTTTTGAAATGGCCATAAAAATAAAAATACAGTTTGTATTTAAAAAATAATTTATTAATAAGAACAACAATAGCTGGGAAATTCATTTACTAAACACCGTATCATCAAGGTATCCTCCTGCTGCTGCTGGCCCTCCTTATATCTGACCCCTAATTTTTTTAAACATTTCTATACAAAGCGTAGGTATGTTTCGAAATTTTCAAAACCAGATTTCCTCTTGAATATTGGCTTTCAGTTGGATTATTATCGCTAGTTTATTTACGTAGACCCTATTTTTGAGATAAGCCCACAAAAAAAATAACTGGGGTTGGGTTCGGGCTGCGGGAAGGCCATGGAACATCTCCTCTACGCGAGATTATTTTGTTCTGGAACTTCTCTCACACTACTCTATAGATATATTCCATGACTTCTCAGCAGCCCGGATCTAATCCCACCTGGTTTTTTATGATGTTATTTCAAAAGTCAGGTCTACGTGAATAAATCAGTGACAATACATCAACCAAAATTGAATATTCGAGAGGGAATTGTCAAAACTTCACGCGTAGGGCCGAATTTTATGGAAAAAAATCATACCCAGATTTGAGGGACATGAGCGGCAAGATGGCGGACATCTTGGTGATATTGTGTTTAGAAAAAGAATTTCCCGTTTATTGTTGTTCTTCTTAGCAAATAAAAAAATTAAATACCAACTGCAATTTTATTTTTAGGGCCATTTTAAAAATGCAAGGACTAATGGTCCACCCTATATTTACATTACACTGTTGCCAAATTTATTGATTATGTTCTTTTAGCTTTCATCCACAACGGCAACCCCCCTACAACAATCATTGTGGCGCCAATAACGGAGGATGTTCCCACATGTGTCTACCAAACCATTCTGCTTATTCGTGCCACTGCCCGATTGGAAATGCTCTTGGCTCCGATGGGTAAGTTAAATTGCAAGTTCCAAAATAATATGAAGAATTTCAGGATCTTTAATTTGCATGTTGAAAATATATCTTGTTTGTTTCGTTTCAGTCGTACCTGCGAGGACACGACAGAAAAACTTCTCCTGTTTGCGAGAAAACGAGAAATACGAATCAAATATTTAGAATCTAGAAAACCGGAGACAAATATTGACATGGTAGGTATTATTGATCTATGCATATTGATGTTTTTGAGTGTCTTAGTGCAAATGCTTTCGTTATCGAAGTATACCTTACCATTACACCGCGTCTCTTGCGGGGTAGTTAGCAAGGACACGACTCCAGATAAACACTCCTTGCTTCCATCACATTTATGCAGTATGTCGTACACAATATCCGATTCCTTTTACTTAAAACTGTTTTGGCTTAAAAGACTGGATGATTTACTGTTTTTGCTTAAAAGACTGGATGATTTACTGTTTTTGCTTAAAAGACTGGATGACATAGGAGCAAAAGCTCCTGAAACATCCAGGGGTGGAGGTGGGTTTACCTTTAATGTCAATGGTACCGGAGTAAGCACAAGATGTGCTGCATGGTTTGCTTCGGGTGTCCACAGTCAAACTGTGGATCATCCCTCATTCCCCATTCGTTATCATTTCTTAATTGTTAAATCTATATTTTTATTATTCTGCAGGTAATTCCTTTGAACGGCGTAAAGTCTGCATTCTCGCTAGCGTGGGATCAAGTGACAAACTCCATATTCTGGACAGACGTTGAGAAATCCACCATCAATCGAGCTTCGTTGAACGGAAGCCAGCAAGGGATAGTTATCAGTACGAGTATGTGTAAGTATTTTAGACAAGTATTTATAAACTCGCACATTTATTTCTTATTTTCATTTTTTTTTCGAAATAGCTTACAAAACAGTTTATGCCAGAATCGCCCAACTAGGCACAACCTGTATTTGGGTCAATCTCTCAAATGTGCAACAATAATAAAACAGAAATAAAATAGCACAAAATAGGATGAAACAGATCAAAACAAAATGAAGTAATAAACCAAAATAAGATCAAAATATATATAAAACAAGTAAAATAAAGTAAAATATTCTCTACATCTAACCTATTCTTTGCACCTAACCTAACCTAACCTTAATCTTTTTTTTCTGATTTTCTTGCGTATGTAGGTAATTGGGGTTAGCTGACAGAGATCGCAGCACTGCGATAAGCTCGTCCTAGTTCTAGCGTCTTATATTTTTTCCACCAAAAGTGTAAAGAAGTAAATAAATATCTTATTAATATTATGTACATCTTCTTTTAGCTAATGCAACTGGATTAGCGTACGATTGGATAACAGACAAGTTGTATTGGACTGATGAAGGCACGAGAAGGATCGAGGCTTGCACAGTCGATGGAAGAATGCGAACCGTTCTTATTTGGGATCAAATTGATAAACCTCGTGACATTGTGGTGGATCCTCTAAGTAAGAAATAATATCAAATTTTTGCATTAACTTGTTCACTGCCATCAACATTGATTAGGATTACAGCAGAGCCTCTATAAACCAAACGCTGAAAGTTTATACCCTGTTTGGATGTACAAAGTGTTCCGATTATAGTATGCAGACATTTTGAAAGGCATTTTTCAATTATATTTTACATTATAATGTATTTATTTAAGTATGTATGTTAGATACAAGGCTATTAATCACACTTTTTTAAGGAATTCCAATATAATGCTTTGACGAGTAGTGTTTAGCGTCATAGAAAAATGCACTGCAAGACAGAGACTGTGAGAAACGGCGGTTGCGGGGTCATTCGGATTATAGAGGCGTTCGGATTATCGAGGCTCTGCTGTATTCCGAACTTGGTTTTCAATTCTATACATGTTGTATTTTGCAGTATTTCTGATTCGATACATTTATTTATTTGTATACATTTTTTTTTCTTTAAATACAAATACATCTTTGTACACTTCACAGACAGCTTTAACAGCTTGTGTTGTGAAGTGGAGTAAGTCGGGGATTGAACCCGCGCCCACTGGATTAACAGTTGAGCGCGTTACCAACCAGGCTACCGACCACCTCAAATGTTTAATTAATCTATATTTTACACATTTCACCGTTAATTTCGATGATGCCACCTATGCAGTATTTAATTACTCATTTTTACCCTTTGAGTTACATTTCATTTCCGCCGGGCCTTGCTTTTCTTTCCATACTAAATGATAGCATTCTCCTTTCTTGTTCAAGTTTACAGCTGTCCAAAATGACTGAACATGGCAGCCAATGAATTAAAAATTGCTACAAAATTTGTAATGTTCTTTTGATTGGATTAAATATAAGACTACAATTAAATGATTTTTTGTTCAGGTGGGTTGATGTTCTGGTCCGACTGGGGTAAATCTCCCGGCATCAACAGTGCATACATGGACGGTACCAATAGGAAAAGAATTATCTTTAATGGAGTTGTATCACCACAGAGTTTAGCAATTGATTACGCACGAAGCAGAATTTACTGGGCAGACATTGGAACCAAACGAATCGAACATGCTAAGTATGACGGCACCGACAGAGTTGTGGCCATAGGTATGTAAAATATCACATTTCAAACTGTTATTACATCCAAAATAAAAAGTAAAATTGAAAATATTGTATTGTACAATGACAGTTCTCATAAAATCAGCTGTTAGATGGACGGCCATCTTGAATTTATTTGTGCTTTTAATTTAAATCAACAGATATACAAGAGCCAATACAAATAAATTTAAATAAAGTTTCTCCAAATTTTGTGTGCGCGCTGGTGTGCGCCTTTATTAGGACATGATATATTATATGTGAAGTTAGTTGCAAGCCATATTAGCAGTGGGCACAGTGTTGCCAATTTAGCGAATTTCTGCAACTGTCTATGCATTTCGCCGCTATATTCACACCATTCTGACATCCTAATACCAGTGCACATATTTTTCCTTGTAAAGAGTCCATGTCATTATGTACATAAAAGGTAGTACTTTATATATTATGTCGCTGACATAAAAGTTACCTATGTGAATTATTGTTACAGATCTTCATGATCCACACCCAGTCGGTTTAGACATATTCGGTGAAGAGTTATTCTGGACTGATTGGAATACAAAATCCATTCATTCAGCCAACAAAATAACAGGCAAAGGACAGAAAACTCTTTTTACCAACAGTTTGACTCTAAATGATGTACAAGTCTACCACAAGGACCGAAAAATGGGCACTAACAGATGTGGCAAAAACAACGGAGGTTGTTCTCATCTCTGCCTTTTGAAGCCAAATGGATACTCGTGCAGGTGTCCGATTGGTGTCAAACTTAGCGTAAGTTCCTTATTAATCACTAAACACTCAAATAATAAAAATATTTCAAATTTAAGGACGATCGCTCAGAGTAAAAATTGTTCTTCTTTGATTTTAAAGGTTTTACATTGTGGCGACCTTATATTATAAATAAAACAATATTACTTTGTTTACACCACTTTAATTTTGACCAGAGTCAACATGTTTCACCACTTTTATTTTGACCAGAGTCAACACTCTTGTATTAGTCCTGAAGAAGGGAACTTTGTTCCCGAAACATGTTGACTCTAGTCAAAATAAAAGTGGTGTAAACAAAGTAATATTGTTTTAATTATAAAGATTGTTCTATATCGCTTCGAGCTAATTTTATCTGAGAGTGTAAGCAGAAAATAAGAAAATGTTAGCAATTTTGGTTAATAGTATAAAAAGGGGACCAATTAAAAATCAAAAAAATATCCGCTCTAGTCACTGCGTCTCACCTTGAACATTTTATATCTAACAAACTACGGGAATAATCTCAGTAAATTTCAGATGTAACTTTGGAATTATATGTGAACAAAATTTACAAAATAAAATTTCTAACCACTAGAGTAAGATAAGATAAGATAAGATAAGGTAAGGGTAAGATAGAGGGACGACTAGGAGCTGGTAGGAGGTAGACGTCCTGGCTGCGAAACGTAAGGGAATGGACCGGAATTAGAAGTGTGGGGGAGCTATTCCGGGCAACCCAGGATAGAGATACTTTCGCTAGAGTGATCGCCAACGTCGGGGGGACCTGATATGGCACGAACAGAAGAAGAACCACTAGAGTCACTAAAACATATTTTCATTTACCCATGTTTTAAGTCTTAAAAATTTCACATAATCTATTTGTATTTTTAGGACGATAAGAGAAACTGTGCCAACGGTCCAACAAACTACCTAATATTTGCTCATCGTATCGACATTAGACAAATATCTCTAGATGTGCCGTACATAATCGATGTCCCCCTACCACTGCCTAGGCTGAAGAACGCATTGGCTGTCGATGTGGACAGAAAATCAGGTAAGAAATCATAAACAATGATAATCAATATAAAAACAATATGGCCCCGTAAACTTGATCGAGACCTTCGTGAATAAACTGACAGGTCTTGTCTAAGTGACATTCGAACACAACTTACAGTGAATTATGCAAATTAGCAATTTATGTATAAATTATCATATAATTTACTTTTATTGAATAAAAATATGGTGCTTATTAATTAAATATTTTTTTTTTTTTTTTTTTTTTTTTTTTTTTTAAAAATGAATCTGGGTTTACCGAAATAAACCCAAATACATCTTTGTACACCTCACAGAAAGCTTAAAAGCTTGTGTTGTGAAGTGGAGTAGGTCGGGGATTGAACCCGCGCCCACTGGATTAACAGTCGAGCGCGTTACCAACCAGGCTACCGACCACCTCAATTTTGCTCTAGAAATTAAATTTTTTGAATGAAATTTTATATCTAAGTGTATCATGAAAAATGTGTAAATTAATCTAAAACAACAAACATTAAAAAACACGTATTTATTTTTTGTTATAACAAATACTAATATACCCAATTTACAAAAACAGATTACATACGTATTATTTCTAAAGTGTATATCTAATGGTCGCCATATTGGTTTTTAAATGTGTGCATCATAAACGAAATTTTTGCCTAAAAAAAACAAGATGGCGCCTTTACACTGGTCAGCTGATCGTTGACAGATGTTTTAATAAAATGTGATATTGTTACTCAGGTGAAATCTATTGGACTGATACTGCTGAGGATATCATACACAAAGCAACTCCCGATGGCAGAAAGGTGTCAGCTGTTATTACTAATGGTCTGCACAGTGCAGACGGCATTGTCATCGATTCTACGGGACGAAAGGTTAGTAATTTATGATAGAATTCGTCTAAATACCTCATTTCATTTGTCGCCGGTTGGAAATGGCAGCTAATTCATAATCAATAGGGAATTAACTACAATCCTTTTTTTTCAGATGTATTGGACAGATGCTGGTCGAAATAGTATTGAAGTTGCCGAACTGAATGGATCCAACAGAAAACTATTGATTTGGTCTGATCTCGGTAAGTTAATTGCCCTGAAGCTTTTTAAAATAGAGTCCATTCGATGACCAGTATTAGGTATTTATTTTCTAACCGAATGCACACAGTCTTCTGAGAAATCCTGGACTTAGGCTAGGCAATTTATGTACTAAATGTTATGTATGTTAATGTTGTATTTCGTATCGTATCTAGATTCACCGAGGGCCATAACACTGCATTACCACAAAGGCCGCATGTATTGGTCCGATTGGGGATCTCACGCCAAGATAGAAAGAGCCGACATGGACGGACAAAACCGAAAAGTTGTTATAAATAATGATCTCCTGTGGCCCAACGGTTTGGCGATCGACAGACCAGCTGGACGACTTTATTGGAACGATGCCAAACGTCTCATGATTGAGTCGTCTGATTTGAACGGAAACGATAGACGCACTGTTATAAAAGACATTCCGTATCCGTATGGCCTCGTGGTGGTTGGAACTCATGTGTACTGGACCGATTGGAAGACGAAGGCTTTGCACAGAGCCGATAAGAAGAGCGGACTAGAAAAGAGAGTTATAATAGATAAACTGGAAGGACTGATGGACATAAGATCAGTACAGGTAATTATATTGTCTTTTAATATCACAACTCTAACTTTGTGACACACATCGGGTTGAAACATGTCGTAGTTGAAATAACAAGTAGTTATCTCAACGATGTACAGCATAGGATGGACTTTCACATGGATCACATTAAACCAGCTGACAAAGCCTGATGTTTTTTATTCGGAAGTAGAATGAAAGTGAATAAGCTTAGGTGGTTGATGATAGATAGATTTTAAATTAAATTGAGAAATACAATCTGTCAAGAAAGATACAGTCTCGGATTAATTTGGAATCACAACTGTGTGAGCTGGCAACAATGACATTTAAAATGAAATTCTACAGGTGTTGCTACTATAGTTGCCAAAAAGCTATCTGCAGCGCCCTCATCGCAAACCATATATTTCTTGATTGACTATATGAATGAGCTTATAATGTAAAATTTTCCGATGATTTTTTTCAGGCTGATAACATTGCGGAAAACGCGTGCGGCGAAAACAACGGCGGATGTTCTCACCTCTGTCTACGATCGCCTACGGGTTTCACGTGCGCTTGTCCGACCGGAACATTGTTCGCAACTCTCCCAAACAACAAAACGTCCACGACCGAGTGTCTTGCTCATCCTACGAATTATCTCCTCTTTGCGACCAGGAATGCCCTTGCACGAGTCTCGTTGGATACCCCAGAACTGTGGGATGTCACGCTACCCATTGCTGATATCAAGCATGCCATCGCTGTGGACTTCAGTTGGGAAAAGAAGCTAATCTTTTACACTGATGTCAATGCTAACTTAATTAGGTACACATACAAAAATTTTATTTTTATTTATTTAAACTTTAAGGTCCTATATGCCACTGTCATCCGGCTTCGGCGCCCTGAATTGTTCTCAGCCAATACTGAGAGAATCGTCTTGAAACTGAAGACAGTGATAGATGAAAGTATGGACTACAGATTGACTGTTTTGTAATTACGATATTTGGAAATTTCTTGAATAAAAAAATATTCCAAAAGTACCTACCCCTGAAATTTACAGGGATCTGAGGATTTTCCGTTCAGTTTTTCAAATATAATAGATTGTCTCAGTATTAAATTAGATTGACTCAGTATTTTGCCTAAATAACTGAAATTTAGCCAAAATACTGAGAATTGTAATCTTAACAAATTGATTGTTTTAGATTTTTTAATTTCTTCCCATGTTTCATTTAAAAAGGTATAATTCACTTTGTCGCTTACGTTATTCTTATTTCGCGCTAACATTCTCATACAAAATTTGAAAAAGTTGAAGCGAAAATACAAAGATTCCTGGACGAAGGTGATTTAGTACCATGCGACTTAACTAAAGTATTCCGATGATTTCTCATATTTTTTCTTTTATTTGCAGGAGTGTTAATATGACGGATAACTCAGACACAAAAACGATCATAGCGGACAACTTGGACACCCCTAATGGGATCGGAGTGGACTGGATTGCTAACAATCTCTACTGGACCGATAATGATCATAAGGTTTGCCATTTAGAATACATTTTACTGGTGCGAAATCTGACCAAATATTCTACAATTCTGTCCCTGGTGGGATAAGCAGAGATAACAGATTTCCAACCATTCCTATCCTAACAAACACTTCTTTGCTCCGTCACATTCATGCAATTCATCATACCCACTCTACGATTCCTTTTACTCAAAACACATCCATCATTTGTCTGGTCTACGACGACCGCGTTTCTTACTCCCAACTATATTTTCTTCGTTATCCTTAAATCCTTCATCCTCTCTGCATGTCCCAACCATCTCAACTTGTTCACTTTCATTCTAGTCACAACATCCATTTACCATTCACTCAACTCTCTGATCACTTCATTTCTTATTCTGTCTCTCAACGTTTTTCCCCACATTCTTCTCAGAGATCCGATCTCGACAACATTCTTACCCAATTCGTTCAATTTCAGCCTGACTAAATACGAGATAATGCCAATTACCTAAATAAAATGTTTTTTTTTTTCAAGGTCCTGGAAGTGGCTAGGCTAGATGGCACTTGCCGCAAGAAATTGATTTACGAAGGACTCGATGAACCCAGAGCGTTGGCTGTCTTCCCGCGAAAAGGGTAAGAGCATATGTACACAACACATTACAATTACATTAACCTAACAAATATAAACTTTTTACATTTTCTAATTACAACAAAATAATTAAGTTTTATAACAATAAAATGGAAAAAGGGCAGGGTTTGCCGATTTATATCTTGATATTTATCATAAATATCGAATTTAACAAACTAAAAAAAAATCTGATATACCTAGATATATCATGATATGTATCCATTAAAAATCTGATTCTAAAGAAACAAAGGGTTTTGTCGGATATATATCGTGATATATATCTGATATTTATTGTAAATACAAACCCTGAAGAAGGTCAACCCACATAATATTAAAAAAAAACACATTAGAAATTAATATGTTTTTGTTGCATTTTTTAGCTATCCGATATTTATCGTAAATATTGAATTTTCAGAGTTCGCTGATACATATCATTGATATATATCCAATAATATGAGGGTAGAATTATGGTATCACCTCCAGTGATGACCAAAAAAATATATTTATTCACCAAATTTATTAAATAAATTTCACAATGATAATTATAAATTTATGAATTCACAATAATAACTGGATAACTATTTTGGCAGAGAGTATGTACTCCAATGTGTAATAATCGACTGACAATGCAATATCATTTGCATTGTCCTTATATACTCTAAAGTGTGGGAAGTGCTCCACACTTGATGATTCCGCTGAGGCAGCATGGGTACATGCTTACACAGCAGTTATATGGGTTATGGGTAGTACATATTGTGGATATATATCGGCTACTTATTGTAAATATTGAATTTTAACAAACCCTGAAGAGGCTTAACCCACATTCACTTGTGGCAAAATATTTCTTTACAAATTACCTAATGTGTTTTCATTATTTTTTAGCTACATTTACTGGACAGACTGGGGCGATTCTTCTAGAATAGAACGAGCAATGCTTGACGGTTCCGCTCGTAAGATTATTATAAACACAGATCTCGGATTCCCCAATGGTCTCGCACTGGATTACAAACTGAAGAGACTGTATTGGGTGGACGCTCTGAAGAATCGTATCGAAACATCTGATTTGAACGGAGAATACCGAGTGCAGTTAGTTCCTGAGGCAACGCATCCCTTTGGACTGACACAGGTAACCATTTAGATTTTTTTTTCAATTAGTTTACGTATGTATACAAAGTTTCACAACTCTAAGTAGTCAGGAAGTGGTTGAAAAATCGTTGCAAGATCGTACAAACAATTTATTTTTAAAATAAACAACGTAGTAAAGTTAAATTATATAAAAAAATAACACCAGTATGTATGTAGATTTGTTTTCCGGGTTGATCGTGTCCAAGGCGGCATCACAATCCGTGACCAAGGCGGCAGTAAGTTCGCCGAAACGTCGGATCATCTGATCACATCACATGATCGACCCGAAAAACAAATCTACATATGGATCATCGTGATCTAACACCACTTTTCGCCAAATACCAATATATTCCAGTCCCTACGTACGTACTAAAAAGTGATATATTTTTCGTTACAGTACGGAGACTTCATTTACTGGACCGACTGGTTCAATAAGTCCGTGATGAGAGCCAACAAGACCACAGGGAGTAACGTGACAGCAATCAAAGCAGATTTGGAGATTGTGTTGGAAATAAAGGCCGTGTCAGCCGAGCGACAGAAGGGGTGGAATCCTTGCAGAGAGGGGAACGGGGGATGCAGTCACTTGTGCTTATTCATTGGAGACTCTTACAAATGCGCTTGTCCTGATGTTCCCGATAGGAAACCGTGCTCTACAGGTTTGTTACTATCTCATCGACAAGTACACTGCATTACGAGTATGCATATTGACATTTCAAAAATTTTTAAAAACGGGAGACCTTAGATTTCGATTTTTTTTCCGATTTCCATTCTCATTTTTTTTTTTCAAGAAAAATGTCTTGGAAGTTATACGATTACCTGACTCTTACAAAACGCTAAAAAAATGTAAAAAAAATAATTAATATTAATTTACGTTTATTTCCAGTTCCTTCGCACACAGTCTCCTTGGTTCGTCCAGATTCCGACACTGCACCAGATGAATACGATCAGGAGAAGGAATACGACGAGAGATTAATCTTCCCTGAGATCTTCAACAAGAGTATCCCTGATAAACCAATCAAGCACCATGATAACGGACTGTCCAAGTTGATTCTGCTCAGTGTCGCCATACCAGTGCTGATATTGGTCATCGGAATGGCCATCGGCATTCTCTGTAAGTATCATAGACATACATTTAAATATTTTTTTATTTTATTTTATTAGATGGGGTGTATTATGTACTGCGACCTAAAAGATCTATTATACTCCCCCCACTCTGCCGATCTGGTGACTCTCCGGTTAGAGCAGCCCCTCTAGTCCTAGACGTCTTACGAAGTTCAGCACTCGGAGGGGGTCTAGGGTAGGAAATGATTCCACCTCCATCTGGTGCTTGCCCAAAGTTTTCAACCTTATGTATCTTACGGTATCACAGTCTACCAGAAGGTGCATGGAAAAGGAAAAAATACTCCGATAATCTCTTTAAACTGCCATCACAAGTTTGCAAAACAAAGTGCCAGTTTATTCTTACAACTGAGTGGCAACATTCCTAAAATATAATGTGAACAAAAAAATATAACCATAACGTATTATTACATCTAGCAACACCAAACTCAGTAATAGCAATTTATTTCCATGTGTCCATTGTTTAATTTCAGGTGTACTACGCAAGAGAGAAATCGAACACAAGGAAGAAGTCAACGCGAGGGGTCATAGAGTAATCTCATTCCCAAATCCCAACTACAATGGCAACACAGATGGCAACCCTCAGAACCCTGGCAACCCTGACAGGAGGAGAAACAACAGATTCCAAATATTCAAATATGACAGATCACAGGTAATATAATACCTATGATTTGAGATATACCTAAATTATTTAGGTGTGGAACCGGATTTATCTGTACCTATTGCACAGACGGAATTACATTAAGTTTTTCCTCAACAGAGACGAGAGGTATCTTCATTCACACACTGATCACTTAAACCAGCCGAGGTCGGTCGTAAGCCTGACAATGTTCACCCTTAATTCTTCGACACAGTTGTAGGAATACTGCATGGTATATACTACGGAATGTAGAAAAATCCAACGCTTTACAAGAATAATTTGTGAAACAAAAATGATTCAAGTAAAGTCTGCTAAAATTTTAACACCTCTGCTGTTCCGATGTTCGAAAAATTCTCCATTCACTGACGGGACACCCCTTAATATTTAGTTAGGTTGTCAAGATCCAAAGTCTGAAAATTTTCTTTGTTTTTTTAAATGCATACAATATATTTCAGGAACGAGTGACAAATGTGTATTCACCTGAAGGAACCAGCTTGATCGCAGCCCCCTCCAATCCTCATACGCCGAGTTCCTCAAGATGTACCGTAACCCCAGAGTCGCATCCGTCTCCGCAACACGAAGACTTTGATTCCATCGCCCTCAATCCAATCGGATGAGAATTCTGCCCACTGCACAGTGGACCACATATTAGACACGACATACCTACCTTACCAACAAAACGTAGAACTGAAAACCCACGTAGAAATATAATCGTAGAACCTTCGAGTTTGGTGTAGGTAGAGTATGTAAAACTATAAAAAAAAAAATGTTAAATATGTATAAAAAAAAACCCAATGTTGACACTATAAAAAAATATTGACAGTAGCATTATTGCCAGTAAACAAAACGAAATGATTTGGTATTGCCGTATGAGAAAAATAAAAATATATCAGACTATTAAATTCGTAATGCAGTGTTGGACTTGGCATTCACCTTGTAGCATTTCATTTTTAAGAAAAATATTTGAATTATATAATTTTGTAATAACTTTATTTTTTTTATTTACTTATACATTTTAGTAAATAACATAAATATGAAACAAACTATAGATTTGTGTTACTGAGGATCCCAACAACAATGAAACAATGAAAATATTTTTCAATTAATGATACTATTTAGAATACTAAGTACTGCACGACCGGTTTCGTGAGTTTCAGAACTCACATCGTCAGGTGCTAATTGCATGTGAGCAGTAAACAAAGTTATTGATATTGATAATAGCATTTTTTTATGTATTTATTTATATAATTCCAATATTTTTTAACAAAAATGTATAATGGTTACAAAATAATATGTGTGTCATAAATACTAGTATTGAAATATCTCATAAGCATAGACAAAAGAAAAGAAATTACAAAGTTATACATGTACTTAAAGAAAAAATGTTGAATATATATGTGTTTAGCTAAAATGAAATCAATTATATATAAATATTGATTATCTCATAATATATATACATATTCTCGTTTGTGATAAATGTAACTGAAAAATGAATCACTTTGTTTGAAATTCTTGATTGTGAGTTTCAGATGGCAGCTCGTGTTTTTTATAAAGGTACTTATATTATAAATTTAATATGTATTATTACTTTAAGAAATTATAATAATATATGTAATTATATATATATATATATTATGAAACATTCGACAGTCACGGAAAAAACAGTTATTATTATTAATATTTGGCATTGGGTAGGCAGTTTTCGGTGATTGGACCCAATTTCTGGTTAAATTGTGTTTATATGCAATTATCCAGTCCATTCTTGAAGGAGTTGACGGTTCGAGCAAAAAAAAATGATCTGGCAACTGATTCCAAGCACTGACAGCTCTGTTTGTTTTTGTATAGTTGAAATACTTTTGTTTAAACTGCTGTACAGCGTAGGATGGGCATCTATCGGACGTACAAGTGATCACTAGTTGGCTCAAGTGATCGCTTTAACGCTATTCGAGAAACGTTCTACATTCAGACTGCAAAGCCACGGTTTTAACCACTACGCTTTCGTCTCTTGTAGGCATGTCTCTGGGTAAATCGGGTTTATAAACCGCCAGATGGCGGTTTATAAACTGTGGAGAAAATCTGAAAGTAATTAAGGCATGCACCAGCCACCTTTACAATTTTGTTCTATTCAAAAAAATTGATGATGAAAAATGAATTACGTATGTAACAAAATAATAAATTTATTTTTATTCAGAATAATTTCTTATTTTATTGATTTGATAATAATTAATCATGAAAATGTATTGTAAATAATGTTTATAATAAAAAATAAATTAAAATAATTATCGTTAATAAAAATTATTGTATTAATTAGGAACAGGGTTTAGATATTTTTACTCAAAAAAAAATAATAAACGAGGAAAGGAGATGTTTTTAGGCATGAGAGCTAAAAAAAATTGAGGAAGATTCTTTAAAGAAAATAGAATATAAGAATGTAAAAATATATTAATTAATAGTTATTCTAAAATAAGTATAATGCTATATCATAAATATGTTAATCTTAGCGAAAGGACTCAGATATATGCGCTGTGTTTAACATACTTTTTAGTTGAAATAAGTGTTTAAATTTAAACTAAAGTCATTGTGGGTTTTGACGAGACCAACGTGAATATAGTTCGTTACAAGCCTCCACACTATAACTGAAGCCTTCGCGAATGTCGAGTCTTGACACTAGAAAAAATATGGCAGAAATCTACTACACACTTTATAATCTGTTTTTGTGAATTATATTCGTTCTGTTTATTAAAAAAACTATAAATATGTGTTTCTCCAATGTTGGTAATACATTAATTCATGTACTTTCGTAAACCAACATAACAGAAACACATATTCATCATTTTTTCAACTTTATATAATTCATAAAAACAGATTATATTTGTGTTATTTTCTAAAATGTATTTCTGGTAGCCACCATATTGGTTTTTGCAAGCGTTTATAAAAAGAACTATATTCACTTTGGTCTCGGTTTTGAGGTTAGTTGATTCATCTTATATGTTCCACGAGAGATTTTACAATGATACATATATAATATTCATAAATTATTTCAATTTGGTTTTCGCGATAATATGATTTCGACAGATGATTTTTTGTTTTGTTAATTGAGTATTTGAGGCAGTGAAAGCAAAAGTGGGGTAACTGAAGCGTAGATGTGTAAAATATCAAGTTTAATGTGAGTTAAACGTAAGAAACACTATCTCTTGATAAGTCGGTTATTTGAGTAGGTGGGATACACCATTTCTATTCCATGAAACACAATGTTGGAAGCATTTTTCAAAGGTCAACCCAGTTCAGATATTTTTGTGGGATACATCACTTTCCATCTTAGTTAGTTAAAACTAAGATGGTTTGGGCATTTTGAGAGAATGAAGGATGACAAAAAAGATATAATTGAGTGAGCAAAGAGGTGTGAGGAACCGAGACTGGCCCGGTCCGATTATGTCGACCAGATTTTCAAGGATGGATGCGTTTTGAGTAAAAAGGAATTGGAGATCATGTATGACAAATGCCCTCTGACTCTGTGCTCTCTGCCTACCCTGCAAAGGACGTGGCATGAGGGTATAGATAGATTGACATCACTTTCGCTTTCACTGCCCCATTTGCGCTCGGCGTAAATTACATTTTTCATATGTTACGCTATTTATTATATATTGTAATAATATAAAATATTAAATACATATCACATATTGTTGTTTTCCCCCATCTTATGGTTGTCATTTTATTATCTGAAGCGTTTCTCAAGTTATTGAATTGTGATATGTTACTTTTATTGTTACGAATGACACTTGACGAAAAAAAAAAGAGAAATAAATAAAAACTTCCATAAAAAATAATAACCTCGGCATTAAGTTGATGTGCTGTTTATAGTAAGAAGATATTTATTAATAACTTAAGTAATGACGGTACAATAATAAATTATTGTTGTATTAATTTCACATTTAAACATTCTAACCTTCCATGATGAAACCTAACCTAAAAGACATTTTTATAACAGTGGTCGTTGCTTAATGTAATATCAGATAAAACTGGGGATTGACTTGTGTCTTTTGTGTGTAATATAATGTTTACAAAGCTAGCATTACAGTAGACAGTAAAAGATGCGTAACCGATCGTTCTTTAGCCGAGACCGTCGCCATACTGTTCATGGAGGCCGGGCCCAACTGACATTTGACGATGATTACGCCATCTAAATTGTATGGGAAAAAATATTCCGTAGTTCAAGTGTTTGTCACCGATACAAGATGACGTCACCACTCGTGGCGGTGATGGAATTCGAGGATGTAGGCTTGTACTCTACTATCGCAGGCTTCGCTTTAGCAAATACCATAAAGTCAAGCTTATACTGAACGGAAAAATTTTACAAATCTGTAGATCTCCATCAGTCAGTTACTGTTGTCAATTTTGGTTCAAATGTGATGTTTGTGATCAAATCATTGGCTATTGTTATCGTAAGTTAACAGAAAATGTTAATTCTTATTAAATTCACTCAAAAAAACCAACCTACCATATTTACCACATATTTGTCACTTTGTAACTGACTTCGAGTGACCCATTTTTTTTTGGCAACCTTCGGTCAAAGCAAGTGGACGTAGCGCTAAATCAGACATGCCGACTGATAACCGGCTGCCTAAAACCAACTCCGGTTCATAAGTTGTACTGCCTAGCGGGAATTGCGCCTCCGGATGTAAGACGAAGCGTGGCAACAGACGTTGAGAGAAGCCTACAAGAGACAGACCCGAAACACCTCCTGTTCAACCATGTCCCCCCACCAAAACGTCTTATATCTAGACGATCCTTTTTAGACGCCTCGTCTCCAATACAAGGACCTGTTCCCTCTGAACGTTTACGCAGGTGGGCGGAAAATTCACAAATATGCGAACCCTTCGTAGCGCAAGAACACCTTCCTGCAGGAAGCGAACTACACTTCAGGACATGGGTTACTCTAAACCGCCTGAGGTGTGGGGTTGGGAACTGCCGCGATAATAGGGAGCGATGGGGCTTTCTACAGGAAGAATCCGGTGCATGCGACTGCGGGGCAGCGCAGACCATGCAACATCTGTGGGAGTGCCCGTTGTGCCCTGTCACATGTACTGAGGAAGATGTTTTTGCCGCGTCTCCATGTGCTGTGCGCTTCGCACAGCACTGGAAATCAATATAAGTTTTCTGGTTTGACACGCTTAATAATAATAATAATGATGAAAGTTGCCGGTTCCGCAGCAATTACATTGAGCAGTGTTCACTGTTTTATATGAGTTGTATAGTATCAAAAATAGCAATCTGCGTAAACTGAGTTGCGTAAGTTGAACGTGGAAATTTAACGTGTTGTGTTGAAATGGTAATGTTTTTTTTTTTTGTATTTGATTATGTATTTGACACTGTACCAACAAGAAATTGTTAAAGGCTTTAGCCGTTGATGTGTAAATAAATAAATAAAATAAATAAATGTACCTTTTCTAAAACTACACATTTCAAGATATTAACATGGCAACAAAAACAGCCTCAACCACATAAATTTTTAATATTAATAGTGAGGTGGTTTCAATTAGAGCAATCTGCAATAGAACAGCAATTTTCTCAATTTGCTCCGAATCAGTCCGAGATCAGATTGCTATATCAAATATACTGTACGACTCATATTTTTCTTGTATAGGTTGTATTAGTTTAGTAAACACAAAAATGACAATGCTCAGTCGATAATTATTTAACCGTTGTTTTCTAAATATGTAAAATATATTTTGGAAATCACATATCTAGACAGTTATATTAAATTTAATAATAAAAAATATGTAATAATTGGGAAGTATTATTTTTACTATGTAAATTATTGTAAGTTATTAATAAAAAAAATAACATGTAATATATTATTATTATTGTTATAGAAGCTCAAGTTTGTAAGATTTTTATTAATAAAAAAAAACTTAGGGTTTAAAATTATTTCTAATAGTGTAACAGAATTTATTTTAAATTCTAGAATTACTGATTTATTACGTGAATATTTTTTACAAAAAAAAAAAACAGCTTACGTTGTTACGTACTTGATTATACTTTGTTAATTATATTTTTATATATATGTGAAATTACCATTCGTAAATGAAAGAATTGGTACTTATTTTACGCAATTAGATTTCTTGTAAAATTTAACAATTGTCACTGTTTTTTCTTTTTTTTTATGTTATCTATTTTACCCCTACTTATGATTAGTGATTTTAGCACAAAATAAACATAAGTATTTGAAAAAAAAATATAAGTACTAAATCAATGTGCGACTAAATGTAAAAAAGAAGAAAAAATAAAATCTTTTTAAGTTTAATATAATGAAAAAAAATGCATAAAAAGAAATAAGCGAAATAATATGAGTAACTGTGCCAAATTTACACGCAATTCAATTTTACGCATTTAGAGAGAAATCGTAATTCTAAATTCCCTGGTCTTACACGCGACGCCAAGACGCCAAAATCAAATGTCAATAAAGTAAAAAATAAAACAATGTATTAATAAATAAATTACTCAAATAGACAATATTATTGGTTTGTAATATTAGTAATATTACAACTAACGTTAATTTACAATACGTTTTATAGAAACTGACGGTAAATAAATTAAGTTTATAAAATGTATTGTTTAAGAATATATGTAACATTAATATATAGTGTTATATAAATGAGTTTAATTGTGTGCCTGTATGTGTAAAAGTGTGAAAAAGAGTGCTTGATTGATATCATACGCTTTACATAATCTGTTTTATATATATGTATATGTTATGTATATCATATATATGTGTATCTGTCAATAATTAAGAAAAAAAAAAACAATTGTGTTTGAAGTTATGTAGGACACATTTAATTTTATTCTATTTTATTATCATTTTATTTTTTTAATCTAAATAAAACCGGTCTTAATCCAATTTTTTTTAGAGAACAGAGTTAGCAAGAAGTTCATTATTTTAAATAATTTTAACATGGTAAGTTTTGATTTTATGTCATAATTTATTGGTGAAATTAGGCTGTGAGATTTGAACATAAAATCATTATTTTTTCTTTGAAGTATACAATTTATTTCAGTTGCACCATGCAGTTCTTGAATCTCTGTGGTTTTTAAGCGCAAAGACAAAAGAAAAATAAGAAAAGGATTATTAACAAAAACAGAAATTTAAAGATAATATGACGAGATGGTAAATAATACATTTTTTTGCAGAGAAAATACCTCTACTAATTTATTTTCATTATTTATGATCAAGACAGTTTGTTTTCCATTGTTTAAATAATGATAATAATAAATATAAATTAAAATTAAAATTAAATTAGAGAATGAATGTCATGAGTAAAAAAATAGCAAGTCCACTACTAATTAAATATGTATACATTTATATAAATGCATAGTTTAGTTTGAGAAATTATTTAAAATTTATATATTATTTATTTACGATCTTTGCAATGTCATAAACAATGCAGATACATATAATTATTATTTAATTAATATACATATATATGTCATAATTATTATTATATATTATATAGATGAGTGTTAATAATATTTATAATAATATAAATAAGAAATAAAATAAATAATTGTATATTTTCAATATTTAACTCAATTATTATTGAATATTTTTACAATAATATTATTACGATACTTCTATATTATTCAAATTTTCTAAATAAATTTTGTTTTTTTATTATTATTATATTTTTTTATATATTTATATATTTACGCATGATTACGCGTACAATTTTAAATCATGTTTATTTAAAGTATTGAGATGTATAAAAATGTTTTTGCTCAGGAAACATTACAGTGTCACATTTTAATTATTATATAATAGTACCTACACTTAAACATTCATTTATCCTTCTTTGATTTTGAAGGTTTTACTTTGTGGCGACAATATATTATAATTAAAACAATATTAATTTGTTTACACCACTTTTATTTTTGATAAATTTAAATGTTCAAGATTTTTTGTCTATGGAACATATACCAAAAATGCCAAGTGATATTTTTCTTATTTTATTACTGGATTACAATTTTTTTTCTCGTACCTTCTGAATTTGTCAATATCAAGTTTTGATTTAATACACTTTATTGTGTAATTGTGATTAAGAAAGTTTTTTATGCGACAAAAAATATAACTGAGATTCGTACATCAAATGAAATATTTTTGTTTTCGTTATAATATATGAATATATTATTCATAAAGCTAAATTATTTATATTAAAAACAGGAATAATTCATAAATCTGTAATTAAATTTTATTTGTATTAAAAAAAAGAGAAATTTTGACATACTCATTAGTAACTTACCTACTTCACCCTCTAATGTTGCTCGAGGGAACACATGGCAAGAAACATATTTAAAATAAGAATATTTTTTAATCCATCCAATAGAAATGCATACATTATGGATATTTTTTTATTCACAATACATTATGGGTATTTTCTGAGAAAACAGTGTTTTCTTTTTGCATATTTTTTATAATTAAAAGAAGTTATTGGTATATTATATAAAATGATTTTGTGACACCTCTCAATACTTGAAATAACAAATTTTAAAATTGTTATGTCAAAATATATATTTTTACACATTACAATCCCAACTAGATATTTTTATTCCAGATTGTTATAAAAAACTATAGAAAACCCATTCTAAATAAATAAACATTTAAAAATAATACGGTCATAAAACAATAACTATGAGAAAAATCAGAATAATTCCACATAAATTTGAATTAGCAACTAGTTTTCTATGGTTTAATAGTCAAGGTTGCCAGGATTGCAAATAGTAGTGAATATTTTTATAACCTAGCTCCAAGAAATATGTATATTTATTAATTTTTGAACCGCATTAAATAATTCTTGCCAGTATTTTTCAATCTTTATATTATTATGACAAAAAATAAGTTTTTGTACTTGCTAAAAGTTTCACATATTACACTTGTTTAATCCAGTTTAGCCTCATACATGTATTCCTAAAAATATCATTAAATTGACAGGTGTATCAAAATGGCTACCCTATATAATCACACTCTAAAAATAGGAATCTGTTTTTCCGACTTAAAAATTGTATTTTTCGTCTCACTTTAAAAAAAATAGTAAACTTGTACATGTAACATCATCCCAATAATGGAGTAACCAGTGAATGCCGTGTGTGTAAAACACAAAAAACATTCTCTTTGCGCCAACAGCATTCGGAATGGGTGGCAAACGTCATTGCTAAAAAATATGAGAGATTTCTATGGGAAATTTTAGGAGCACCCAACTCTTCCAGGATACTCAAAACAATATCTAGAAAAAAGTTTAGGCCTATTATCCCCCATATATAGGATCCCCTCATTTGAAATTTAAAATAAATAAATCTTTATTTAATTAATCTTTATTGAAATAATTATTTATTTATTAGCCAAAAGATTATCAAGAATTACAAAACATGACAATAGTAGTGTGCTAAAGGACAGACTTATTGCAAAAGCAATGTCTTACAGTCAACCTGGGATCTAATGAAAAATAATTACAATAGGTGTCATATGTGAAACAATATGGCAGATTTTTTTTTTGCTATACCTAGTGTCAATAAATTTAAATATAATTTTAATTTTATGGTACACGCATGTTATGGTAATCGCTAAAAATTGAAAAAAAAAATTCAAAACAGAATGATGTAATGAATTGTGTCCATTAATCAATATTTTTGTAAGAGAAATAAATAAATAAATAAAATAATTGTAATAATTGAGAATTTATGTAAGAAGTAATAATTACATGGTGTGAATGAATGTATTTTTATATATAATACTTGAAATTTTGTATATTTTACAAAAAGAATGTAATAAATTCCATTTGTTATTGTTTTTTTAAGACATTTCATACTGCAAATGTATTTTTTTTACTAGCAATACTAATACTATCAATGTGCGTACAATAAATTACATTATTTCACGTTAATAGCTCTTAAATAAAATCATTATGGCTCGTGAATGTTAAAATCTCAAATGAAAATGTAATGGAATGTTAAAATCTCTAATGAAAAAGGAATGTAGTGTTAAAATCTCAAATGAAAAAAGAATGGAACGTCAAAATGTTAAATGAAAAAGGAATGAAATGTCAAAATCTCAAATGAAAAAGGAATGGAATGTCAAAATCTCGAATGAAAAAGGAATGGAATGTCAAAATTTCAAATGAAAAAGGAATAAGTAGAATGTTAAAATCACAAATGAAAAAAAAAAATTAATGTTAAAACCTGAAATGCAAAAAGGAATGAAATGCTTTAATTTCAAACGTACAACGATTTTTGAAAGTGGAATAGAATGTTATTTAAATGAGACTCATTTGTTTGGAATGTTGCGAGCAGAAAAAATAGACTAATGATTTATGAAGGATTATTTCAAATTCTTTTATTTTAAGAGCTATCTGTGGGAATTTAATACGTAGACTAGATTTATGTATTGTATTTTGTTATGTAATTAAAGAAATATTGTTTTTTACACTTATGTTGTTGAGTTGTCTATTTGTCAAAGTGAAAATAATTTATTTTATTACATTCTTATCATTATGATTAACTATAAATGGAAAATACTTTGTATTTATTATTAATTATTACTAAATTAATAAATAATGTGTCTAGTCATTAAAGAAAAAACTTAAGAGTCTGTCACATGACGAATAATATGAAAAATGTTGGGATATCGAATTTAAAAATGTCAGTAGGTAGGCTCTTATGAAAAGTGTGTCAAGGGTTGCCATAAAACAAAATCATTTTAAATTTATTGCCATTATTAAAAGAATATTTTTTAAAAGGCACTTATTGCAGAAGTTACGAAAAATATATACCAATTGGTTAATGATGCCTAACCTGCTCATTGAGAAATGATGAATATCACAAACACTTTAATTTTTAACGCAAAATCTTTATTAAAAATTCAATTCCCAATTTATAAAACTATGATAGTGTGTGTACCTAAATGTGCTTTCTGCGTTACGGAATCAGTCAGTGATTAATGTAACTTTATATATTTGAATTTTCAATAAATGTCTAATGAAAGTATAAATTAAACTTACTTACTTCACAGCTAAAAGCTTCTATTGTGAAGTGAAAAATACTTTGTCGGCAACAGAGTTCTAACACGGCACCTTCAGCATAAAAGATACGCTCTTAACCAACCAGCTTAACCAATGCAGTCAATTTATAATAACAGAGATCTTTATGGAAAGCCTAAGTTGTTCACTACGATTTTTGGTTTATTTTGTCAAAATCGAGCGAGCAGTTTTTGAGATATTGTCGAAAAACCTAAACGAGAAATTTTCATACTCTTTAATTTTCAAAAGGCCATATCTCCAAAACAGTTTGACATACGGATCCAATCACTCTGTATATTTCATATGGTAACCCCATAATGACATTAGAATGTTAGGGAAGTATATAACTAATTGTTTTATAAGAATTTCGTTTATTCGTTGTGTGACATTGTCTTGACAAAAAAATTCTACATTAAAATACAGATTATTCCGCACGACATGCCTCCTAACAAGTGGCGGGATGATATCAAGAAGAAAACAAATAAAATTTTATTTTAAATGTTGCTCATGAATTTTACTTACATAACCTCAAAACCCCACTCCAAGAATAAACAGAATCGAAATTTCTAGAAAAGAAATGATTCTACTCGTGAAACACTTTCATGAGATACCAAAGACGGCGGTATGCGGTGACTGCACCCTCTCGATCATACTGTGTCTCTCGAGGCTGAAGCTGGACAAAATCTGACTTACAATCTGGATTTCTTTTCCAACGCCCTTTCATACGATACCACACATGATCCCACACGACCATTGGATCCCCCTGAAACGCTTTACATTTTTTTTGTCTCTGAAAAAAGCTGATCCATTTTTGATCCACAGAATTGTATTGTCAGCAAGTTTATGAATGTTTGCAAAGTTTCAGATCTCTAAGTAGTCAGAAAGTGTTTAAAAAACCGATCGCAAAATTTGTTGAAGAACAAACAAAGAAAACAATGGAATGAAAATAAGTAAAAATGTTGTAAAAACCAAAGAGATTACATATTAAGTACTAGAGATCTGATTCTATGTATTTTGAATAGAACGGAAGTGTAGCAATTTCACGCATGGCACTTTTTGGTATTTTAGAGTCGCAAAGCTCACACTATTAAAAAGATATCAATAATAAAAACTAAAACATCTTTAAAACTGTCTTTTTAGTCCTAAATAACGTTGAAACTAATACCGTTTTTACTATAAGAGCAAAATTTCGAAACCGTTGCCCACAAACTGTCAAAATTTTCCATACGATTTGACAGTTTGTGGGCACCAGTTTTGTTACACTTCTAGCATTGAGTACTCTGTCTAGGTAGTACTTAATATATTATGTCGCTGGTAAAAACATAACAATAAAAACAGTGTTTTATATGAATGTGAATAATATATTTGGTTCCATATAAATACAATATACTTTTGTTATAAATACACAGTACCCTACAAACAATCTGTGACTATATGCAATCGTAATGAGAAAAGATGTAACAAACTTATAAATGAAATAAAGAAATAGGCCTAATGCATTATATAAATAAGATCTATTTCTCCATCCATTCTTAAAGTCACATCATCGTTTTCTCGTAAAATTAATTAACAGCAAAGTTTAACCTTGGTTTAAACAAATCAAAAATAGTAATACTTGTACAACAAATATAAGAATGCTGGATTCCAACAACTTCTTAGGTGAGGAATAGTGGAGATAGGAGCCACTTATCATTTATTTTCATACAAAATTTTTGCTAGGTGGCTCCTATCTCCACTATTCCTCACCTAAAAAGTTGGCGAAATCCAACATAAGTCTCATAAAAGAATAAATAGTTAAAAAAATAAATTTATTTTGGTATTTTTAAACTTATTTTAAACGGTAGTAAAGCTTGTTGACTATATTGGGTCCAGTTATCCAAAAAAAAAAACCTTACAGTGGTAGTGTGGTCAAAAGGTAGAGGTATTTTGAGGAAGCAATATCTTCTAGTCAATCCTTTTCCATTCCAATTATGCGGAATGTAATATGCAATGGAAAGACAAATGTTGGACAGCAGTATTCGAGACAAAATTATAAATGAGGAGATCAGACGTCGAACGAAAGTTGCCGACATCACAGACAGAATAGCAAAGCTAAAACGGCAGTGGGCGGGACACGTGGCAAGACAGGACAGTGTAAGATTGTCACCTAGAATCCGGAAGTGGAGGCCCTGGGAGAATAAAATAGTCATAGGGAGACCACAGAAAAGGTGGACAGATGACATTGTCCAGCTTATGTGTCGTAGATGGCAGCAGATAACCCACGACAGAAGACAGTGTAAGAGTTTAGAAGAGGCCTATGTCCAGCAGGGGAACACAAGCGGTCTTCTTCCATATATTCTTATTAAGCATCGAACAACTGGACCATAGTTATATAATAATTTATAAATAATATACATAATACAGTAGTCTCGCTAATACGGCACTATTAAAAACCAAAAGGTGCCGGATTATTGGAACTTTCGGATTACTGGATTGTACAGGGAATTTAAATAATTTGTCTTAAAATATGTAAACAGTGGAGAAATATGGTGTAAAGTGCCGGATTACTTTTCCTTTTGGCACACTGCATTATCTTGTTTTTGTTTTTACATATATTTACTGGCCAATAAAGTTTTATTTACTTATTTATTACTGGACGTGTCGACATACTGAAGTTCCGGATTAGCGAGGCTACTGTATATAAATGAGACTTACTATTTCTAATTACTACATAGTAGGTGCCTAGATATTTTTGGAATGCATAAACAATACAGTAAATAAATAATTCATTCCAAATAATTGGAAGCTATTGTACAGTCTGTCAAGAATAGTATAGTCTCGGATTAATTTAGAACTACAATTTCGTTTGCTGGCAACAATGACTTTTCTTTGAAAGTGTAAAAAGCTACATGTGTCACCCTCATCGAAAACCGTCTCTTTTTTTGACAGAATGTACACATAAAAATAAAAAGTACCTACATAACACACGTAGATAATTTTTTCAATAAATAGTTTGACTAGCAAGTAAATGAGAATGTACATAATATATTAAAGATAGTATATATTTATTTCTCTTCACATAAAAATATAAAAATTTCAGAGTCAATATAAAAATATTATTATCCAAAGTCGTTAAAAAATTGTTAAATTCATACAAAAACAACATATTTTACATAATAATTTTAATTAGGTATGTAACAGATAAAAATACAAAAAAGAAAACTATCGCTTGAACACCAATTTTATTTTCACTAAAGTAATAACCCCTCTTATGATTTCCACAAGAAGTAATAATCCCCCTTATGATTTTCACAAAAAGTAATAATCCCCCTTATGATTTTCACAAAAAGTAATAATCCCCCTTATGATTTACTCAAAAAGTAATAATCACTCTTATGATTTTCATTAAAAGTAATAATCCCCCTTATGATTTACTCAAAAAGTAATAATCCGCCTTATGATTTACTCAAAAAGTATTAATCACTCTTATGATTTTCATTAAAAGTAATAACCCCTCTTATGATTTCCACAAGAAGTAATAATATCCCTTATGATTTTTACAAAAAGTAATAATCCCCCTTATGATTTTCACAAAAAGTAATAATCCCCCTTATGATTTACTCAAAAAGTAATAATCGCTCTTATGATTTTCATTAAAAGTAATAATCCCCCTTATGATTTACTCAAAAAGTAATAATCCGCTTTATGATTTACTCAAAAAGTAATAATCACTCTTATGATTTTCATTAAAAGTAATAACCCCTCTTATGATTTCCACAAGAAGTAATAATATCCCTTATGATTTTTACAAAAAGTAATAATCCCCCTTATGATTTTCACAAAAAGTAATAATCCCCCTTATGATTTTCACAAAAAGTAATAATCCCCCTTATGATTTACTCAAAATTAATAATCACTCTTATGATTTTCATTAAAAGTAATAATCCCCCTTATGATTTTCACAAAAAGTAATAATCCCCCTTACGATTTACTCAAAAAATAATAATCACTCTTATGATTTTCATTAAAAGTAATAATCCCCCTTATAATTTACTCAAAAAGTAATAATCCGCCTTATGATTTACTCAAAAAGTAATAATCACTCTTATGATTTTCATTAAAAGTAATAATTCCCCGTATGATTTTCACAAAAAGTAATACATAAACCTTAAGTTATGTAACTCACTATTCTTTAACTTAAGTCGCAAAAATGGTGATTAGTTTCTATAAACTCATTAAAATTGTGAACTTAGCAACAAGTAAGTCAATGCATAAATAATTAGATATTATGTATTTTATTTGTATTTCATACATTTTGTACAAGAATCAGTACAGATTGCATTCAAATAATTGTAAATTTTCCCTAAAACATTTACATGTGAATATTTTTTTTCTATTTATCTTATATTTTTTTCTATTTATACCATAGAAGAGCAATTGTCATTATTATACATCGGCATATCGGATTCTTTTCTGGAGATGTGCAGGACGTAGAGTGAACAAAAATATTATACAGTTTATTTACTTCGCAAATTTTGTTAATACTACCTGCATAATGCACGCAGATACAAGTTATGTGGAATTTGTTGTTTACAAATCACTATTGTTGTATTCCCCTATAGATACTGATGGTTGTATCGAATTCAGGTAAAGATGGAAACTCCCGTAATTTAAATTAAAAGAGAAATAATACTTTTGCTCATGAGCCGTCTATGGAATCTCATTCATAGGAAAGGTTTTATTGCCCCTATTCAGGTAAAAGAATCCGATATGCCGATGTATAGACATTATACTGTAGACTCGAAGTGGTACTACATAAGCATACTCACGCCAAACACGTTTTATAAGTGTTTATGAGAAATGTAGCAAATTGACACCTACATGGCATTGGACACAAGAACGTAATTAGTTTGCCAGAAAAATGCTTACACAGTACCAGCCCTGAACATCTAATTTAACAACAGCTTACAAATCGTAAGCAGAACTTCATAAATCTTTAGTGCAGGGGTTCCCAACCCCGTGCCAGCGGGCACCATGGCGCCTGCGGAACGATTCGTATGTGCCCGTCACTATTGGACAGAGCCAGAATTTTTTCATAAACATTAATTAAAAATGTGAATTATTTTATTAAAAATGTGAATTATAACCGTAAGAATGATATTTTGCTAAAATCCTTAATATCAGAAGACTTTTGGAACACATAGGACAGACACAAGTTCCCATTTTTGAAAATTTGTTGATTAAAAATAGGCGGTGCCCCCCACCCTACCGATAATTTAGAATGTGCTCTAGAGTACAAAAAGGTTGGGAACCCCTGCTCTAGTGTATCTCACATATTTTAATACATATAATTTTTTAAATATTATTTCTAAAGTTTATTAAATATTTTGCACTAATTTTAGTTCCCACTTTCTCATTGAGAATAAATAGTAATGCTAAATTTGGTTTAGTAATACATAATCCTAAAACTACTGTCAATATTAAGAGATCATAAGCATTAAATAACAAAATACACAACATTAACAATATTTCAGACCTTTACACATTTGGGAAATTGATGTTAGCCTTTTTTCACAAGAATGTATAAAATTTTAATAAAAAGTAGTAATCCCCTTATCATTTTCGTACAAATTTCATGTAAAAAGTATAAATCCCCATCATAAAATATCACCCAAAGTAATAATCCTCTATACAATTTCCACACAAAGTAATAATCCCCCTTATGATTTCCACACAAAGTAATAATCCCCCTTATGATTTCCACACAAAGTAATAATCCCCCTTAGGATTTCAACGCAATCATAATCCCTCTTACGACTTTCACAAAAAAGTAAAAATCTCACAGTTATTATCATAAAAAATTAAAATTTCTCGATATAAAGTCTCAAATACGCAATACAAAGTTGAACAATCAAATGCGCCAAAAACATACATCACAAACATTGTGAAAATGTAAAAAAGAGCATAAATTAACACAATAGTAAATAAATTCACTGGTTACCCCTGCAATAGTTTGACAGGTGACTAGATGGCGGATTAGAATTGTTATCGCTCAGATAAAGATTGATTCCATAGAAATTAAAGTTCCTTTCAAATGTGCTGTTTCAATTCTGGGAATACCTCGATCAAAAGGACTTCGAACATCTCCTGAAAAACGATAATCGTCCATTATAATTATTTGCGAATGACAGAATTCTTGATAGCTGGAACTCTAAACCATTCAATGACAATAAAATTGGAGCATTGTCAATTTCAGGCGAACAGGAAAAATGCACTGCATATAATATCTTTGAGTTTCTATTATATTTATCTACTTTATTTCTCTTTATCTAAAACCTCCTTACAGTCTGTCAAAAAAGAGTTGGTATCGGATTAAATTGGAACTACAATTTTGTTTGCTGGCAATGAGGCCGCTTGTATGGAAATTATACCAGTGTTGCCAAAAAACTACATGTGGAGCCCTCATCGAACACCAACTTTTTTTTGACAGACTGTACATTATCATGACGATCATTGAAAGACAAAATACTAGCGAAAATTTTAATTTTATTTGTAACGTTGTGAAAAGACTGCCTCCCTTGCAGGATGGGTAGAAAGAACAGAATGGCAGACTGCCTTATCCTCACACACATTCTTTGCTTCCATCATACTCATGCAAATTATAATAAACACCCTCCGATTTCTTTTACTCAAAACGCATCCAATATTGACGATCAGATCGACACGATCGGTCCAAATCAGTCTACTACAGATATTCTTCCTCACAACTCTTTGTTCACCAATATATATATTTTTGGTTGTACTGTCATCATTCATTCTCTCAACATGACCAAACCATCAAAATATACAAAAAATCTTACATAAAAGAGTTGTTTGTTCTGCATGTGGTTTTGTAAGGTGTCGAATATCTTCTGGGCGCCCCTCTGAGCAGACTGCGCCCCCATAAGGCTCGTCAGGACTTCGGGGATGTTGCTGATAAACTGCTGGCGTGCCAAATAACGTGTGTCATCTGCAAAGAAAAAAATCAATCTTTTGAACAAAGGCAGTTAACAAAGAAGTAAGATTATTTTTGAAAATCACGTTTTATATTTGGTGAACACATCGAATTTTCTACATGTCGTAGTCTAATATAACAAGCAGTGATCTCAACAAAGAATGGACTTTCCATCAGGCTTATATCCGATCATCGGTCATCAGGTCTGGGTTCAATTCCCGGCCGCGGCAAAAGGATGGACTGGAATTGATTATTGTTACATAAATGTAAAGTGATCACATTAAACCAGCCGACGATCGTGGTTGATGAATAGCACCGATTGGCTTTAGCGACCGCGCAGTTAGTCTGCGCATGCGCTATCGCATTGTATTATGCAACAAACAAATCTTACATTCATCAGTTTCCATACAGTGAAAGAATCACTCATGAATGGGTCCAAAGTTATACTTTAAAATAGGGTCCATCTCTTTCGATGACCCTGTATTTATACCTTTCATTTGCTGAGTTCTGTCATCCGTGGGTCTAGATAATACTCCGCCTGGCCACCAGGATTTGATGACAATGGTGATGTAGTAGTGAAGCATTGATTCTGAGAATATCCACGATATTGTGTCACGGATTTGTCTGCAAAAATTACAGACGAACATGATTCAATTGTTTACACTTTTCTTACAAGATTAGTAGTACTACTTTTACATATTTGTAATATTTTGATTTGCATTGGTTTGCCCTTGTAATATACTTTTAATTTGCAAAAGTTTGCACTTCTAATACAAATTTTGATTTGCAACAGTTTGTAATTGTAATATTTAAATTTTGCTACAGTTTGACCTCGTAATATTTTCATTTTGCTACAAATTGACCGTGTAATATTTTCATTTGCGACAGTTTGCAATTGTAATAATTTAATTTGCCACAATTTGACCTTGTGTAATACTTCGATTTGCAACAGTTTGCAATTTTAACATTTGTGAATTTACCACAGTTTGCATTTGTAATAGAAATTTAATCTGCCACAATTTGACCTTGTGTAATATTTCAATTTAAACAGTTTGCAATTGCGATATATCGATTAGCAACAGTTTGCAATTGTAATAATTTAATTTGCCATGTAATATTTTAGAGAAATATTTTTCTACATAGACACATACCTGTTTATTGTTCTTCCGTAAGTAATTTGAACAAAGGATATCAGAGTCTTTCTCAGCCATTTGAAGACACCCCTCATGTCAAACACTTCACCCATCAGAGTATACAGCGGTTCGGCGATGCTGTCTTTGCCGTCTTCACTGCCCGAGGGCATTCCCAATATGCCCTTGTTGGCCCCAGCGGCTCCCTTCGAAGACCCGTCTCCGCTCTCCCCATCGAGATAAAGTGATATTTCGTCTTCGTCTCCAGATTCTCGTATCGGTAACTCGCCCCTATCTGATCTGGGTGCGCTTTCATTGCTACCACTGAAAACAGACAGTAAAATTCATGAGCAGATAGAACAGAATAGAACAGGATGTTGAAATCGACGGTTGGCAGTTGTCAACTGTCAAATCGTTAAAAACACTCTTTGACTCAAAAACCTACCTTTTAAACAAAGTCGAAAACGAGAATCTAGATTTTTTTGGCGATGGTGTGTTGTGCTTCAAGTGCTCAGAACTCGGACTCAAAAATGCATAAATGGCTTCACTCTGGTTCAAACGTTCATCTTCCAAAATAAACTAAAAAAGAAGTGTTACAATTTAAACCTCTTAATTTTTATAGATGGCAACATTAGATTTCAACGACTGACAACACTATCGGCACATATTATATTATATGAATTTAAAAATAAAATAGAACAATTTTACTCACGTCAAGATATTTTTGAATCTGCATTTTTGCTTTTTCGAGAGAGTTCTTGTCGTTCTTTCCAAACAGAAACTTGAAAGAATTCGACGGAAGTTCCAAATTTTTCACACCAGAGCACAGTGGTCGTAGTTTCCTATGCAACTCCTGAAAAATTTATGCACACATAATGTGATTTAAATTACGAGTAGTTATCTCAACAGATATACAGCAAAGGATGGACTTTTCATCAGGTTTATGACTGACCGTCGACTGGTTTAATGTGATTGACAATTCCAGTCCATCCATCTGTTGTGGCATGGTGTATAAAGTGATCACATTAAGCCAGCATATGATCTGATAAAAAGTCCATCCTTAACTGTATATCTGTTAAGATAACTGCATGTTATATTCGACTACAATATGTATAAATCCGATGTTATCACAAAATATAAATTGTGATTATAAGATCGTATAAGGATGCCTGGCGTTTTGTTCTCTCTGCCTACCACACAAGAATATATTAGATTTTACCTGAAAATGCTGCAAGGACCTGAGTAGCACCCAACCGGTGGATATGGCTTCAGGGTCATCCTCACCATCAGTAGCGTTCTCATCTTTTTGAACCACCAATACAAACTGCGGAGGTTGGGACTCTTCTAGAATCTAAAATAACAAGTAAATTAATAATACAGTACGTTATGTTACGTAAAATGCAGTAAGTTACAGTGAAAAGGATCCTAAGAATACGATTCCCATCAAGTTGCCTTTTTGATTGATTTAGGATGATAAAATAATAGGTCTAATCTGACGTAATGCAATAAAAAATTGTTAGTCCCAGCTTCCCTTCTACAGAAATCCACTCTTCGCCACTGGTATGTCATGTTACACAAAATTAGGTAAGATATTAAGTTTTGTCAAATAATAAAATACAAAAAGTTTTGTTACAGTAAATTCTGTTACATAAAGTACAGTAAGTTCTATTAGATAAAACACAGTAAGTTTGTCAAATACAATAAGTTATGTTAGATAAAATACAGTATGTAAATATTGTTAGTTCTATCAGGTAGCAGCAGTAAATTGTGTTACATAAAGTGCAGTAAGTTGTGTTACATAAACTACAGTAAGATGTCTGATATAAAGTGCAGTAAGTTGTGTTACATAAACTACAGTAAGATGTCTGATATAAAGTACAGTAAGTCCTGTTACATAAAGTCTTTGATTATTGAAGTACCTAATCAAACACATACTGACATAGATTCGCTCAAATTCTTTTGTTTCAATACAACGCTATGAAAACGTGTGTGAAGCCATTTCTTAAACATCAATAAGTATTCTTTTGTTGATATTTGACGTTTACGATTTTCACAGTGTCAAAATGTGATTGTAATTAGATATTTTAACGTTAATATCCAATTGTTTCGCTCATCTAAGGATGCATTTTAATTAAAAAAAACATTTTATTATGCCCTAACGTGGTTTTTCAGACTGTGGTTATATATTAAGCCTCAAATTGTAATGTATCTTTCTATCGGTAAGCTTACGTTTTTTGGTTGATATCATTGTTAATTTATGCACCTTTCGACTAAAAATGCGACAAGTAAGGCTTATTTAGTGATTTGACTTATTTTTACGCTTAAAATAACATCGCAAATAATATATTTTTATTAAATTACATCTGCCATAGGCACGTGATATCATCATCGAATCACACATCGAGCCATCGATATTTTAAATTCGCTCCCGGGATTTTACGAATTATAAGCGATTTCCAATATTTTTTACATATAAATTAATAATGATATTAACGAAGGAGAAAAGATATATTTACATTTTCTAGCGTAATCCGCATTTCCACACGACATTTGGGCATTTAAAGTATATTTTTATTACCTTCAATGTTGTCTTGGGTGGGCGAAATGATTGTTTTTAAGCAGGATAATATATAATTATATGATCGACATTTAGACAGCTTGAATTTATGGAATATCATAAATTATGAAATGATAATCGTTTTATGTAAATCATTTAATATATATAATGAAATTAATTATAAATAATTTTAGCGGCAGCATATTAAGTTAATGAGTTATATTATACAAATTTATTTATTTATATAATTAATCCTTTTTATTTTTTACCAATACAACACAACATGTTAAAAAAATGGTATCGATGGTATTCAATATCGATGTTAATATTGAGCATTTACATCACATTAAATCATCCAGTAAAGATTAGAAGAAAAAGAAAATGGAAACGACGCTCGAAAATAGTTCGAGGCTATGCATAAAGTACAGTAAGTTGTGTTACATAAAGTACAGTAAGTTGTGTTACATAAAGTACCGTAAGATGTCTGATATAAAGTACAGTAAGTTCTGTTACATAAAGTACAGCAAGTTCTGTTACATAAAACACAATAAACTTACCTCGGCACTTTGCACAATGGCTCTCCACTTCCCGAGATGCTGTGCCCAGGTGTGTGCCCGGGACAGATGAGCCTCAAGCCTTCTCCTTTCTCCGGCCAGCGCCACCACTTCCCTCTGCAGCAGCTCCAAGACTTTGGATTCAGGCTTCAATGAGGCTCGTAACGCTTGCAGAGCCTGAAAGACAATTAAAAAAAAACTAATATCTTTTCTACACTGCAATAAGCCTACAGCATTGTAGGTAAATCTCTTACACCATCTAGCGAAGTCGATTGCGAACATTTGTTCTTCGTCTTAGCAATTATAGGTACCATCCTATTCCTCCAAAAGTAAAAATGGTGACAATAAGAACTTAATATATACTCATTGTGTAGTGGTTAAGATCCCTGCATTGCAAGGCGGAGGTCAGGGTTCAAATCCCAGCCGGGATGAACTGAAATGTTTCTTGAGCATAAATAAATCATGTAATGCCCATAAGCCCGACAATGTTTATCGTCAATTCCACACTGTTGCAGGAAAACTGCATTATATTTGTTCACGAGGGCGAGCTTGTCGCAGTGCTGCGATGGCTCACCCTAGTGAACACCTACATGATAATAAAAAATATGTAGAAAAGAAAAAAATGTGTGCTGGTCAAATGCCGGTCTCTCTCAAAAGACTCCATACCTGTGTTTTATTGTCATATCTCTCCTGTAACTGATCAAGTTTCTTCCTTGCGTAGCTGGAGTGCTCACCCACATTGAGTGCCCCTGCAGCACTCTCAGTGGACGACATGGAATCCCCCGACAGTTGTCTCTCTTCCATGGGCGAACTCTCGACAGCTTGCTGATCTGAAATTAAAAAATATAATGACTGTCGGGAAAGAGATGGTCTTGGATAAATTCAATTTCTGAAGCAGAGAAATAAAAACTGTGAACTACAGTTTCGTTTGCTGGCAACAATGACATTTCTATTGAAATTATATACCTATGTGTTGCCACTATGAAAACAATGTATGGAGATTGTAATAATTGATTACTTATTTAATTTGATATGCATCGAGCAAAAGACGTTCTATTATGACTTCAAATTTTGTATGAGAATGTTAGCGCGAAATAAGAATAACATAAGTGACAATGTGAATTATACCTTTTTAAAAAGAACCTGTGAACAAATTAAATTACACTTTTATATCATGCAAATTGAGGGTATAATTCATATATCGCGCAAATTTCAGGCAAAGTTATTTTTTGTTCAAGGAATTTCTAAATATTGTAATTCTACAACAGTCAACTTGTAGTCAATACTTTCATCTATCACTGTCTTCAGTTTCAACACAATGCTCTCAGTATTGGATGAAAAAAACATGTTTCGCCTAACACATTTCACAGCAGTTTAACCCAAAGTTTCAGACCGCATTTAGTTTTTAATTATCATACTGTTTTTAAACCTCTACCAGGCCCTAAAGACGGGAAAAATGATGATTAAGGTACAAATTTTCATTTTTAGGCACACGCTCATCAAAAGTCGCCTCACCTTTATTGACGTCATCACTGGCCAAAGCTTTGAGTAACGTTTTGTAATGATCGCTCAGTACAAACGGTTGGTAATATTTGTCCTGCAATGTGTGTAGAACCATCTGTTGAACTTCGTAGAAAACTTCCGGGCCTTTGTCTCCCAACAAGAATGCTTCCATACGCTTTCTGGTTTCCTGGTGGAAAAAAATTTAAGTTTACCCTTTTACAAATCAAATTCACCCTTTTACTAATCAAATTCACCCTTTTACAAATCAAATTCACCCTTTACAAATCAAATTCACCCTTTTACTAATCAAATTCACCTTTTTACAAATAAAATGCACCCTTTTACAAATCAAATTCACCCTTTTGTATAAATCAAACTCACCTTTGTGTAAAGCAAATATACCTTATTGCAAACCAAATTCACCTTTCTGTGACCTAAATTCACCCATTTGTAAATCACATTCTCACTTTTATAAATCAAATTCACCCTTTTGTAAATCATTTTTACTCTTCATTTTCCATTCACCAATTTACACCAATCAAATCTACCTCCTGTAAATCATAATAACTCTTTGTATAACAAATTTGCACTTCTGTAAACAATACTATCCCCTTTGTAAATGAAATTTACACTTTTGTCAATCGTATTCACCCTTTATAAAAACAAACTCATACACCAGTCATCTTATTAAGCCTTTTGCAAATAAAATTCCCATCTTCAATCATATTCACCCTTTGTAAACAAAGTTCACCCTTTTGTAAATCATATTCACTTACCTTATCAACTTTAATATCCGTGCTGGGAGAACGAATGTAAGTGTAAAAAATTTCAGCACCGAGCTGGTGCCAGTTGCTTCTGTGACTGGATCTCAACTCCTCGACCGCAGTCCAGTATCCGACGAGCCCTTGAGAGCAGAGTGTCTCCAGAAAATGGGAGAGGTGTCTCCTACCGAGAACGCTCTCTAAGATAGAAAACAACGGGAGAACTTTGGCACTTTCGGAATCTTGTATCGGAAAGGGTCCCTCCCATCCTAATGCCGTTAAAGCCGATTCGCACTGCGATTTGGCGTACGAGAGTTGAGATATATATCTTCGAAGCTTCCTAGCGGCTGCCAGTTGTCGTCTCCCAGCGCCTGCACCCCCTCCCCTTCCCGTCATTGCCCCAGAGCTGTCTCGTTCCTCTGCCTCAACCCCCCTAGCTCTGTTCATGTTTTGTAGAGTTGTTGCTTGCATTATTTCGTTCACTATGTTGTACCTAACAACAACAAAACATGGTAAATAAAATTTAATATGAAATTATTCAAAGTTGCTAGAAAAACTATTGATTACCTAATCTGTTTGAGAGTGTCGATGTCATTACAGTTGTGTATGACCTTTAGAAAGTCCTCGAAACTCCTCGCGTACTCGTGGGTGCGATTATGTACTGCGGCCGCAGCTCTCTGGGCTTCCAGATAGTTGAGGATCTTCATATTCAGATAGTCCGGCTCCGTGATCATGTTTATAGCCGGATGTAACACTGAAATAAACATTACTTGTTGATGAAGAAAATAATCTGGTTAATCTATATATATTGAGGTGGTCGGTAGCCTGGTTGGTGCCTGTAACGCGCTTGACTGTTAATCCAGTGGGCGCGGGTTCAATCCCCGACCTACTCCACTTCACAATACAAGCTTTTAAGCTTTCTGTGAAGTATGCGAAGATGTATTTGGGTTTATTTCAATAAACCCAGATTCATTTTTTAAAAAAATAATGATGATAATAAAAATAAGTCGTTTTTAAATGTATTTTAAATGATAAGTCTTTATCAACAATACTGTAATCATTGTTTTAAAATAACAATGACCAAAGAAACTATTTACAAAGTATACACTAAAGATAAATATATAATCGTATATGTTCTTGAAAAGAATGTGTCGTAAAACGCTGAGAGATAGAGTAAGAAATGAGGTAGAGAGATGAGTGGATGTAGAACGAGTGTTGTGACTAGGACGAGAGTGAACAAGCTGAGATGGTTTGGTTACGTAGAGAGAATATCTGAGGATATAATGACGTCGTAACTCGTCATTGAAATAGCTATTTATCGAAATTTGAATACAATATTTTTTATCATTATTGTTTCTTCAAATTGAAACTAATGAGTTTAATAGACTAAACACATACTCAAGTTCAAAAAATAATTACAGAACTAAAAACTAATTAGGTACCTTTCCAATGTTTGAGTGAGCGAAGAGGTGTGAGGAAACGTAGCCGCCCGAGACTGACCTGGTCCGATCATGTCGACCAAATCTTCAAGGATGGATGTGTTTCGAGTAAAAGGAATCCGAGAGCGTGTATGATAAATTGCATGAATGTGACGGAGGCCAGGAGTGTGTGTAAGGATAGGGCTGTCTGGCGCTCTGTCCTCTCTGCTTACCCTGGATGGGACGTGACGTGAGGGTATAGATAGATAGACAGACTTTCTTTACGATGCGACTAGGGAAAAACTTGAGTAATTCGAGTATTTTAGATAAAAAGTGAAAAAACCGTGACACTTTGGACTAAGCTAAGTTTGTCTCAAAAGATCTCAAATGACCTCTTCCATCACCCCTTAAGATATTGGTATATTCGATACATCCAATATTTCTGAAACCTGACTAACAGTAATCAATTACTAATTGTTACTTTGTTGCTGACTACATTTTGTTACAATGTTGCAATCTGTGTTATTTTAATTATAGAGAGGTTATTCACACAATCTTATATCGTGTACTTGACAACAAACTCATAAAACTTGTAAACAATAAACATAATAAACATGTTATCAGGACTGACCTACACAACATATAATGTATTAATCACTCTATATACAATTAATCATAACAATCAAATAACAAATCATTACTGATTTCTGCTTTCCCGGTAAATTTAAATGATTATTTCCCAAACTAATTAAGTATTATCAGCTACAGGTATAATGCCAAAATCGCTAATAAATAATTTTAAAAAATTAGATTTATTAGAAAACTTATACATAAAAATGCAAAAATCGGTAATTATTAATACTTGCAATATTGTAAGACGACTTCTTAATACTGATATTTCAGGCACAATGCTTGTATTTTAGGCCCCGCGCATCTGAGCCTAATCCTGTTATATCCGTGATATCTGGATAGGTGAATTTTTCTCAGTATTAGGCTGATGAGTTTATATGTGAATCATGAATGATAATATGTAGACTCTTCTGACTGATAATACTGAGAAGTGTGTTGGCAAAGTCATTCCTCCGCATATATTATTTCCCAAACTAATTATACATATTAACAAAATTTAAACTGGACATTTCTACATGTTCAGAAGAGAAGATCGTTAAGAAGAATGTGTGGAAAAACGTTGAGAGATGAAACGAAGTGATTAAGAGAGTTCGAGTGAATGTAAAAAGGATGTTGTGACTAAAATGAAAGTGAACAAGTTGAGATGGTTGGAATATGTGGAGAGAATGAACGACGAAAGGATAACAAGGAAAATTTACCTGGGTGATAGATCCTCAAGGACGGACGTGTTTTGGGTAAAAGCAATCGTAGAATGTGTATGAGGAATTGCATGAATTTGACGGAAGCCCGAAGTGTGTGTAAGGATAGGAAAGTCTGGCGATTCGTTCTCTCTGCCTACCCCACAAGGGAGGTGGCGTGAGAGTACAGTATAGTATACAGAGCATTTCGCGTTAGAAGTCCCCTGGTGCAAACTTGGTTTAGCGTTGCTTGATGTGATAATAAGATATGGTTATATGTTTTCGCTACTTTAAAATTATATTTTAGAACTGTTGTTTAAAAAAAATTGGCAATTTTCGAATTATTAGAATAAACTGGCAACATTTTTTCTAACTTGTGATGGCGGTTTAAAAGGATTATCGGAGTATTTTTTTCATTTTCCAACCCGCAAAACTATCCTGTCTTTAAAATGATTTCTCTAGTGCCTATTTGTAATATTTTCGGCATTGTAGGTTACTTGTAAAAAATACAATGTGAGAATATTGGGAACCTTTGACAGCTCTTACGACAAGATTCGACAATCAGGGCTTCCAACAATACAATCTAAACTCCACTTGCAGGTAACGTCAGAACGGTGGTCAAGACGGATGTTACAGATAATAGTATAAAAAATAAGATAATGTAAAATATTCTTACGTTTGCATGTCAATATCTCCCTGAGCAGATGTGTAGCTGGAGCGAGGGAATAACATCTCGGCAATAGGAACATAATGAACATCTCGCTTATCTGACGCAGGAAATTCATCTCCGCTTGTTGGGACATGAGGTACGGAGCCAAGGAGAATGTCGGGAGCTTGGTTGTCTCAGCACTGAAATGATATATGCAATAGTTTTACAAAATGCTAGTTGCAACATGCGAAAAATTGCATTGGGAAAAGTAAGATTACTCAGCTAATACTAAAAATATAATCTTAAGACTTAGAACATGGATAAATGAGCCATTTTCAAAAATTTTGTACCGTAACTCACATGCAATACAAATGTGACTCAACTGATTCGTGACATACCTGCAAAAAATGTAACTCACGAGCATTGTAAGGGAGCATTTACACATGGTTAAATAAAAAATTATAATCTTTTTTATTTTTCCGTGTTTATTTTATACAACAATAGAAATACAAAAACAAACAAATGTAGCATCTCACCCTTCTCACTAAACAACAAAGCTACCTATTTGTCATATTATGTGCAGTGGGTTGAAACTTAACCTATAAATATTTGAGGAACAAATTTTTACACACAGTTTTTACACCAACATCTATTATTATTATCAAAAAATGTGTACTTCAACATTTATTACATTTCATCAGTGCCGTGCCTCGAGTTTTGAATTTAGGAAAGACGTAGGTACCTACACTTATTTTTCTGCAAATTTGTGTGAAATGCTCTTCTTTATATGCATAATACCCCACTTTTTTTGTTATTTATTTATTTATCTATCCAAGGTACACATACGGATATCACTTATAATTCAATTCCGATAAATAAATCCGAATACACCTTCGTACACTTCATAGTACACTAGAAATATTTGTATTATGAGTGGAGTAGATCGACAGTGCAAATAGAACCCCTGCCCGTTTGTTTGACAGGTTGAGGATACCTCAAATAAGACTGTACACCACCTCATGGCACATAAAATATGGGTTTCATATCATTCATCAATGCACCATGCAATGACACAGGTGTAAACCTAACTTTATTCCTCTCAATCGTAACTCACAAGTTGTGAGTTACATTTCGTAACTCACAAGAGAGTGTGATTCGTGAGAAACATAAACTTTTTTCACTACCATCTTAAAATTATTGTTAATTCAAATAAACTAAACACATATTTCAATATATGTTAGATAGCTCTATGGTATGATAACAATTATAAATAAAATATAACATAACTTCTTTTAGTATTTACCGTCACTTCACATGAATTTTTATTGTGCAAATCGACCCGCGCTGAGTTATAACAACAACAGAACGGTCACTAAGTAAAAATAGCGGGAAATTTCGGGTGGTTTGACACATACGGTGTTGCTAGAGCAGAGAAATATTGTTTTAAGGACAAATTTATTATAAAATATAGTCACTTCCGTTACATCCTCTGAGTAACTCACAGGTAAGAAAACGCGGACATAGATATAATGTATTTTTTTAAGTACATAAAAAAACGAAACTGCGGTATTGAGCGACATTATAATAAAACATATATATTTCTAAGAAATGCAACAGAAATTCCAGTTTAAAAATGTTTATTTTAGAGTCAACTACCAATTCATTCAGCCAAGGTGGAGAAAGGACATGTTTAATTTGTATGGGACGTGTAGGATGATTAAATTTCAAATCATAACTTTATGTATTATTTAATCGATATTATACAATATTAACTGCTAGAGTTGTAGTAGTAAGTTTAATGTTACGGGTAAACGAAATAAACCTTTAAAAAAATGAGCAACTTTTCTATAAAAAGAATTTCTTTTTGTTGGACAAGAATTTCATCGAAATGTACAGTTTTTTTGAAAAATGCTCAAATGACAACATGTTTTAGTCACTCTAGTAGTTAAAAATTTGATTTCTGTAAATTTTCATAATAAAATACTATTCCAAAGTTACCTCTGAAATTTACTAAGATTATTTCCGTAGTTTGTTAGATATAATGCTGTAATTTGGCTGATAAAATGTTTAATGTAAGACGCAGTGACTCTAATCAATATTTTTTGATAGTCAGTTCCCTTTTTCTCTCTCATACAAAATTTGAAAAAGTTGAAGCGATAATAGAGCGATTTTTACTCAGATCATAATTTTTACTTACACACGACTTTGGGCAATCCTTATTTTCTCAAAGTGAACCGTGATTTTTGTGACCATATCGCATGCGATCAACCTGTCTCCGTCAATTCTCGATATCCTCTCATGGAGATCCTGCACAGCGCCCCAAATATCTTCCTTGAATTGCTCCACGGTGACTTCGGGCTTGTACGCATACTCCTTCAGCCAAGATATCAGAAAGTCTCGGAGAATGAAGTCTATGAGTTGCTGCAGAAGACCGTCGACCGTACGTCCGAAGACGACGGGAAGATGTGGGCCTTGACTAGACGACATCTTGGACAGTTTGAGAGGTTCGGCCTGCGAAATGTAAACATATATAAAGCACATGGTTGGCGCAGTTGGTTGAGGCGGCAGTCTCTCAAGCGGGAGGTGCCAGTTTCAAATAGAATAGTGACCAGTATTTGGCCGAATACCGAATAACCAAAAACAGGAGAATGAAGTAATAAAAGCACACCAAATTAAGGCTGTGTACCATGTCTTGGTAAATTCATATTCGAGACGTGATGCATTTTGTAAATGTATCTTTGTGTAAGTATTATCAAAGACCAATTATTTATAACCGATATAAATGCCAGTTTTTTAGCGTTAAGTATTGGCGAGTTTTAGACGATTTATTTCAGCGGGCCAGTCACAGAGCAGGATGTGCGATACTTGGAATAATGTGATTTGCACGTCAAAATTTTGTACGTGCGTTAATCAGGCTGAATACTTTGAGCGAACATTCGGTATTCGGCTTGAGGCTAAATATACTATTCATTGCTTCGAACACTAATATATACATTTTTACTTACTGAAATATTATCGCGAAATGCTTGCAAATCTTTCTCTATATGTTCCAAGATTACTGAAGGAGTGTAGTGTTGTGAGGAGAGATGGATGTGAGCCCATACTGCCGATGTCAGGCCAAAGATAATGCAAGTCCCACCGACTAGGAATATGTACGACAGCTCCCAGAACCAGGGCCATAGGCAGGAGAAAACGAGGACGAGAACTCCTCCAATACCCAAGAGTAAATTCATTCTGAAAACAATACAATTAAACATAGTTATCTCAACAGATATACAGCAAAGGATGGACTTTTGGAAGGCTTATAAGTGATCGTTGACTGGCTTAATGTCATCACTTTACACCTAGGTATAGATGTATCGCGAGTTTAACGGCCTTTTTTGTAGTGTTCGTGAGAGGACGGGGATACCTGCCTAATGCATCTGTGTGCATTCTTGTTCATTGTGCGCTCACTAATACTACTATAACTGCGTGTACGGACTTGCGTGTAGTTACACTGTCTCACACTACAAAAAAGGCCGTTAAGCTCGCGAGACATCTATAGCATTCGGCCATTCCGGTCGGCAATCGAACCCAGACCTCCAACCTGACAAGTCGGTATTCCACCGCTGTGCTATTATGGTTGGTAGTTGAGTCGAGAAGAAATGTGTTTACATTGTACGCCGGCCCTCTATTGAGATTATTTTTTGGTATTTAGTGTATGCACCAACCATTTTTATGTATCCCTGATTTAAATACCAGGGTAGACGGCCAACTTTGTGTTCATACCTACGATTACCGATGCATTTTATTTTAGCGATTAATTTTGAAAATCAATCCCTTGCTGTATATCTGTTGCGATAACTACTTGTTATATTCAACTACGACACATAGAAAATCCAATCACAAAATAATAATAAAAAAAAGTGAAATCGTTTATAGTGAACTGTCTAAACAATGCGTGATCTGATCACCATATGAATTGTCATACATGTATTTAAGGATGGAAGAATTCATTGATTTATAATATTGGTGATCCAAGCAAAAGTGAAGCATGTAATATTACCAAAAGATTATCATTCTAAGACCTAAAACATGGATGTTTTAGGGACTCTTGAAATGAAACTTGAGATTACTCCCGTAGTTTGTTAGAAAGAATGCTGTAATTTGGATGATAAAACGATCAAGGTAAGACACTGTAACTCTAGTGGATATTTTTTTGATATTCGGCCCTCTTTCTACAGAACAAGCCATAATCAATTTTGTTGCTTGCAATATTTTTATTTGTGACAAAAGAACGACTTTTGCTCAATACATATCGGAAGGAAATGGATGTCAAAAAATTGGTATTAATTCGTCAAATAGTTAATAATTTATTGAGAAATTGTCTCTATATTACACTGAATAAAATAACATAGCTAAACTAAAGATAAAGTAAAAACACAACAGAATAATCAATAATATTATAGTCCTATAACATACGTGATATTTTCACTTCACTGATTCTGTTTCCTGTTGCAATAATCTAACATTTCAACGCAATTCACATATTTATATAAAGGCATTCTTGCATGTTGTTATGAATAAATATATAACTTTTCGTCGTACGAGCGGCAAACACACTCAACTACCACAACACAAATTAGTATTGTGTAGGTAAAAAAGTAACTGTTACTAAATATCAGTTTAGCTAGACCTTTATCTGTAACAGGTAGATACCTGTTTAGGTAACAGGTATTTAAATATCTGTTTAGCTAACAGATATTCAAATATCTGTTTAAGTAACAACTTAGGTAACAGTTATTTAAACGAGTATACAAATATCGGTTTATGTAACAGGTATAACGAGTATAATCTGATCTAAAAAAGGGTGTTAGTTGGAATATTGACAATATTCCATAGAGTATGTATTACTCATACCCTGCTGATGCCGGTGCCTAGTATTTTGTAACAGTTTAGCTTGGTAAACGGTTATGAAATACTAGGCATCGGCGACAGCAGGGTACGAGTAATACATACTCTACAGAATATTGTCAATATTCCAACTAACACCCTTTTTTAGATCAGATAGGGAGATAATAACAGTTTTGCTCCGGAGGTCCAAAAAAAGGTATAAACTATTACAGTGGTAAAATAATGGATATTTAAGTTAACTCCCGTTTCTTTTTAAAATGTCAATTTGCTAGTATAACAATATTTATATTTTTAAGTTTTAGTCAGCGACATAATATATTAAGTACTTAATATGTACTTAATCTCTTTGGTTTTAGTAAGTAAGTAATTACAGGATGGGTAAGTATTCATTTTTAGAGTGATACGCAAATAAATTATCACTATGTACCTACTTAAAGAGGTAGTCAGTAGCGAAGTATAAATTTCTGAATTGAATATGTACTTACAAAATCGAAGATTTTGAAAAACTGTTTCAAAATATGGATAGAAAATGTTCGGCATTTTTATTCACAAGGGTCTAGTGTATTTACTAAAAGAAAAAAAGAGTACTAGTTAATTATAGTTTTTATTGAATAAAAATTAAAAGATTTAAAAACTTTCAACAAAAAAAAAACATGTTTTTGTGTTTAATTTTAGCAAAGTTATTATTATTATTATTAAATATTTTTGACATCAATTAGCTTGTTTTATTGGACAATTTTTTTTTTTATTATTAATTTTGAACTCATAGCATCAGAGTTATTCAGTGAAAGGTGATGGTGGTCGATGTCGGGGGTGCAATTTTTTTAAAACGGTGTAACTCCGCAACCCTTAACAATTGGGATGACATCCCTTTGGCAGGTCTACGTTTTAGAACACCCTCTATCACCTCTCAAAATATCTGAATAGCGGAACCAATCAGCCTGTATATTTTTTTTTATTATACTTTATACAAGTGAAGTGAAATATCTCAAATATCTGGAAGTGTCTAATTAATGGACAATAATTTTATTGAAATTAAATTGTGTCATTTTCAAGTTAATATTGTGAACAGGTAAGCCAAAAACCTATCATTAAATACTCAATTTTTAATCCTTTAAGTATTTATTAATAATTAAGGCCATTCCTACTTAATAGGCAAGTTAGGCAATGCCTAAAAGCGGCACTCTGAAGGGGCGGCAAATCGAAGAGGCGAAAATTTGAATAAATAGTAAGTTTAAGAAAAAAAAAACAAATTGTGAACTTTTGGTTTAATGAAAGTTGAGAACTCTTGGTTTAAAAAGATTCGTGAAAACAACAAATTAAAAAACACATGTTTATCTATCACCGACTCGTCATTCAAACATAATGTTGGCAATAATTACTGAAGTTATTTTGTTACAACCTTGAAGGTCCTGAAATGGACCCAAACAATAGGTAACCCCAATAAAACTATATTTTACCATCTTCTTAAACAATACACATAATCGTTAAAAATATCCTTTTGATCTCAAACTTTTTATGTACATAATAGATAAACACATAGTACATACATAGATAGATATATGTACATATTTATGAGGTACCTATACTTGAAAAATAACAGCATTTTTTCATCTTGCGTAAAATATTTACTTAGTATTCGACCATATTATTTCGGCTGGTCTTTATTTGTCCACGAAAAATATAGTATGTAGTTATTTTATTAGTTATGTAATGTACCATCATTCATATAGTAAAAATGACATCTCAGTTTTTTTTTTGCTTTAAAAAATAATTCTGTAAATATAGAACTTTTTTCTTAAATACCTACAAATGTGCGGAAGTCGATATGACACCTACTTGGTTACTTACGGTAATATGTTGATCTCGAATATACCTATTTCGTTTTCTTTTTATAGCAATTCACATAGCAATTTTACAATACCACGGGCATTAAGCCACTTGCTTTTGTGTTTCTAGATTTTTATTATGTTGAATTTTTAAATAATATGCAGGCATTAGTCATTTATTTTTTGTATCATGTTGAATTTGTAAATAATTTATGTTGATCTCGAATGTATTTCGTTTTATTTTTATGTAATTTTACAATACAACAAGCACTCAGCCATTCGTTTTTATGTTTTACGTTGATTTTTTTAAATAGGTAATATGTTGATCTCGAATATATTTCGTTTTCTTTTTATAGCAATTTTACAATACCACAGGCATTAAGCCACTTGCTTTTGTGTTTCTAGATTTTTATTATGTTGAATTTTTAAATGATATGCAGGCATCGGCCAATTATTTTTGTGTTACGTGTTGAATTTGTAAATAATTTATAATATGTTGATCTCGAATATGTTTCGTATTTTTTTCATAGAAACTTTACAATACAACAGGCATTCAGCCACTTGTTTTTATGTTGATTTTTTTAAATAATATGTTGATCTCGATTATAATTGCGATTATTTTTTATAAATTTACCATATATTATGACAAGTGTTCAATCATTTGTTTTCATGCTGAATTTTTGAATAAATAATCTGTTACGCTGTATTTATTATTGTGTTAGTAATTTTTTTATGTTTCCTACATTTGAATAAATATAAAATAAGTCATATGAAATTAATGCTATCTCCCTTTAACTACTACTAAAATAGGCTATGAGAAAGAGACAAACATAATTTCACTAGCTGCTTCAGATCATGCATTGTCCCAGTAAATTAGTGGGAGGTGAATGTCATAGTCATATTTCAGTCCCTACTCTACCACTTTCTATGTGTTCTGTGAGTCTCTACTTTTCTAGGATCTATCTATCCGCGACCAACGCCATATTGTCATACAGACCGCGACAAGGTGACATTTGATGATGACGCCATGAAATTGTATGGGAAAAAATATTTTGTAAGTAGTTCAAGTGTTTGTCATCGAGACAAGGTGTTTGTCACTGATACAATGTGACGTCGCCAACCATGGTGGTGATGGAATTCGAGGGTGTAGGCTTGTATACTATCGCTGGCTTCGATCTATCTATAATCAAATTATAATATCTATCTAGTGTATAGATTCTATACCCTCATGCCACGTCCCTTGCAGGGTAGCCAGAGAGGAAATAGCGCCAGACAGCCCGATTCTTACACACACTCCTAGCTTCCGTTACATTCATGAAATTTGTTATACACCCAACCCCCCTTTACCCCCCCCCCTTTTTTTTCTTTATAGATCTAAAAAGGTAAATAAATAACAGGTACGGGTAACAGGTATAGTTGAGTAACAGGTTGGGGACTACTTAGTATCTTTAAATACCTCTTAAGCCCATCACTAACACAAATCCCTGAAACGAAAGCGTTTAAATTTTTTGACACTTTATCTTTCGTTTGACATTTCATTTTCCAGATAAACTTGTGTCTGTGTGTGTGCGTGTATGAGTATTATAAAGGCACATTAGACGGTCAGTCGACCGTTTCCTCCGATGTACGTAAGGAACCTTTATACAGGTTCCCTAGATGTACGTACTCCGATGTTGGAATACCATGGATTTAGTAATACTAGTTAACTAGATTCTGCTCTTGGCCGACTATTGCGGTTCTAGGGAAAATGGCCAGTTAGGCAAAAGAAGCAAAATGGAGGATTTTCTATACTGAACGGGCTATAGAAACTGCGGTTTTTACATGGATTTTTGGTTTTCACTGTTTATATTTTAACTGAAAATGAATTATAGACATCATATTGACATAATTATAGGACCAAGGGATGTAAATAGTCCATTAATCAGAATTTATGAACAATTTTATATCATATTATGAATTCTCTTAATATATTATGTCGCTGCTAAAAATCGTAAAATATACTAGAAAATACTAGAATTTCGGAAAATACTGAGAAAATACTAGGTAGATGTTTTCCAAAGAGTTAAAAAAATCCTAGGTAGTTTAGTACTAAAAATGAAAAAAACACTAAATACGGCAACACTGCAGTAATTCTCGTCTCTCTGGTATTAACTGTCAAACGAAACGACGTTTGGTGAACGGCGAATCGAAGTGAGCGCTGAGTTTCTTAACTTGTGAAGTCGAATATAATTCTAGTTTTGTTATCTATATCAAGCAAAAATGTCTGAGCGAAAAGTATTAAATGTAAGTACAATAATTACTCTTACGCATTCAACACACGGCAACAACCATGCCGTATTATCTGAACGCCAATTTTACACTATTGGGGACACTTTCTCCTGCGTAATTTGTTTTTAAAAAAGCGCTAAAAGCGGTATTTTTTTTCACTGTTCTCGGCTGCGGGCGGGGTAGAGCGCGCCCCACCCTACCCGTAGCCGATCTGTGCGAAAAATACAGTTTTTCGAGGCTCCCTAAAAACAAACATATTAGTCAGTGATCAGCATAACCATATTGTTTATTCTTCTAATACTCATGTTATTGATTTAAATATGTTTCTAGAAATACTACCCCCCGGACTTTGATCCGTCCAAGATCCCTCGCATGAAGTTGTCTCGCAACCGTCAGTACACGGTGCGCCTGATGGCTCCCTTCAACATGCGATGCGTGACATGCGGGGAATACATTTACAAGGGAAAGAAGTTCAACGCCAGGAAAGAGGACGTGGAGAATGACGATTATCTCGGCATTCGGATATATAGATTCTATATTAAGGTAGGTTTATTAATCTCTTTAGTAAAAATCGTTATGTTATCGGTTCAAATTTTGTATGTGAGTTAAGTGCGAGTTAGGAATGAGGAGAGAGGAGGAATGAGAGAGGAATGCGAGTTAAGGAATGAGGTTATTAGGGAAATGAGTGACTGCAAGACTGGTGTCGTGACAAGAATGAAAGTAAACAAACTAAGATGGTTTGGGCATGTTGAGAGAATGAGTGATGACAGGATGACAAAAAAGATATATTTGAATGAGCAAAGAGGGGTGAGGAAGCGCGGCCGCCCGAGACTGACCTGGTCCGATCATGTCGACCAGATCCTCAAGGATGGACGCGTTTTGAGTAAAATGAATCGGAGAGCGTGTATGACTAATTGCATGAATGTGACGGAAGCTAGGAGTGTATGTAAGGATAGGGCTGTCTGGCGCTCTGTCCTCTCTGCCTACCCTGCACGGGACGTGGCGTGAGGGTATAGATAGATAGATAGTTAAGTGCAAAATAAGGAACTGTTACACTACCGTGGCCTCCCCTCAAGGTCAAGCTTATTTTGTTGTATTTTTTCGCTAGGTGCGGCTGCAAGCCATCTTTATTCAAGCCCATTTTATCACCTTTTTAAAACACGATGAAAAACTCAGTATTGATGCCTGTTAAACAGACTTTTTTAAACCCTAGTAATAACATAAACAACATCATCGATTTTGGATTATCGTGTAAAAAGGGGATCAAATATCATTAAAATATCCAATGGAAATACTGCATCTTACCTTAAACATATTATCAACCAGATTATAGCATTATATCAAATAAACTATGGGAATAATCTCAAGTTTCAGTACATTAACTTTTAGTATTTTAACTAACTAAGAAAATTTATAAAAATGTAATTTCTAACTGCTAAAATCACTAAAACATATTCTCATTGACCATGTTTTAAGTCTTAGGATGATATATTAAGTATTGAACTGAATAATTTTAGTTTTCCTAATGTAATTATCTGAAGGTATATTATTGTGTTTGAAGTGTGTTATTCCATTTTTCTCTTTTTCCAGTGCACACGATGCCTTCAAGAAATATCTTTCAAAACAGATCCAAAGAATACGGACTACGAGATTGAAGCCGGAGCAACTAGAAACTTCATGGCTCTGAAGTTAGCTGAGGAACAGGCAAAGAAAGAAGAAGATGAACTGAAGGAAGAGGAGGCAAATAATCCCATGAAATTGTTAGGTACGTCTATATGTATTTATATCTCTCAGTAGTAGCCCCCAGTGGAGTACGCACTTACTAGATATCTATTTATTTATTTGCACCTCAAGAGAATGTTACAACAATGTAGCGTCATCGAAAAAGATGCACCCGTTTTAAAAAGGAACTATTGATGTTAAATGAGTGATTCTTTCTTTGTGTGGTAATTCAAAAATGTAAGTTTTGTTTGATACACAAAAGAATGCAATAGTGCATGCGCAGATCAAATTCCGCCGACGACAAAATCAATCGGAGCCATTCATCTACCACCTTCCAATATAATGTCTTTTTGGTCATTGTGCATTCTTTCAAAACTTCCAAATCGTATAAGCTTATTTATTTTTATTTTAGCCACTACACCCTCGGATTGACTGTAAGATAATGCTTTTGCAATAAGTCCGCCTTTTGGCACACTGCATTGTCGTGTTTTTGTAACTATGCATATTTTCTGTGGCCAATAAATATTTATTTATTTATTACACCCGTCTTACAGTCATTGAACCTATTTCTTGTCCGATCCGAGTGTCTCAATAGTCGCTTGTATTTTCTAAAAATTGTGGTTGTCATTCCATTTCAGAGAACAGAACGGAGCAGTCCAGAAACGAGATAGAACTACTGGAGTCTCTGGAGGAGTTGAAGGATTTGAACAGGAGACAGGCGGCTGTGGATTATGACACGATGCTGAAGCAATACCGAGGGGAGAGTGCGGAGGACAGGAGGAAGAGAGAAGAGAGGGAGGACGAGGAATTCATTAAGTATGTATTCATTTAGTCAAGTCATTATCTCAACATTATAATTTATTTATCCCATTGAAATATAATATGTATGTATATCACCGCCCGCCATCACATTTTCGCAAGTTGGAGTACGTTTGCACATTGCAAAGAAAATACCGATCTAAAAAATCTAAATACTGATGCTTTGGGCACAGCGTTTGTATTTTAGGCCCCGCGTTGAGCCTAATCGTGTGATATCTGTAATATATGGATAGATGAATGTTTCACAGTATTAGACTGATGAGTTTATATGTCAATCATGAATGATAATATCTAGACTCTTCTGGCTGGTAATACTGAGAAGTGTGTTGGCAAATCTTGCCTCTGTCTAAAAAATATAATTATTATCAAGTGTTATCAGCCAGGCAGCTATGGTGATATGTCAGATCTCACAACATTATTCACTCATTCAGTCTGTCTAGTCCATTGTTTAAATTAAGGAACCTATATAAAGGTGGGAAGAACTATATTGAACATTGAGCTCTTTCTATATCTATGACAAATCTATGGTAGACGCCATTAAATCTCTAAACATATGATTGCGTGTCATATTGGTTGTCCACAATTTCATTAATACTGGTGATATTTCAGTGATTTTTGCGACTCATTATGTATAATCAGTGTGGAAATTACCTTTGGAATATAACCTATGTAATCAAATGGTAAATTAGCGTACTTTACATCGAGAAAAAATTGCGTATACCTAGCGGAAATGCTGGCGGCGGTCAATTTTTGTCTATGACTTTATCCGTTAGGACTTCCTACATTTATACAGTTTCCCTAGTTTAAATACATTTACAAATACAATACTATTTATGAATAAATAAATGTTTTTTTCAGATCCGTCAAGTTTTCGAACGGAACGAATTCACAACAGAAGAGAATCATTTCTGAAGAGATTATCGAAGACTTTGATGACAACAGTACGCATGCGAAGAAATTCAAAACAGAAACAATCACGACAGAACAAGAATCCACAGAAAATGACACAACTGACCCCGTACTGTCTACGACACAAAATGCGAGCGAATCAAAGACGAGTACAACTGTTTCGAGCACGATTACGTCTGCACCGACGTATGTGAAACCTGTTAAAGACGCAACGTGGAATAAAAGCGTTGGTTTGATGTCCAGGAAAGGCGGTCTTGCTGGGTTGGTCAAAGTGAAACCGAAAAATAACGAAACAAATATCGCGACTAACAAAACGTCGACTACTACCATTTTAAACAGTGGTAGTGATAAAGTTAATGTACCTGCAAACAGTTCTGCTAGTAAAGATTCGTCGGCACTGTCGACAGTTACTAGTTCGGCAGTAAGCGGCGCAAGTAATGGTCTGTCACTTCTTGCGGGATATTCCGATAGCGACAGTAATAACGACAGCGATTGAATGTTTTAATATTATTCCGTCCAAGATGTATGTAAGACAAGTGTTGCAACTAGAATGAATGTGTGGGGTATGTTGAGAGAATGAATGAGGACAGAATCACTAAAAAGATGCGAGAACGAAGAGATGTAAGGAAGCGCAACTATCCGTGACTGCAGTATTCCTACAACAGTGTAGAAGAATTAAGGATGAACATTGTTGAGCTTACGACCAACCTCGGCTGGCTTGAGTGATCACTTTACACTCGACAAACATTCGCCATTTCAGTTCACCCCAGTTGGGATTTGAGACTTTCGTCTCGCATAGTCGGGACTATACGAACTGAAATTATGTGCAGTGCAATTGATGTAAATATTTTAATGTAATGTAATGTGTACATTATATGTATTTATTTTTATAAGTATGAGTTGTTGTATAATAAAATCATGTTATTTTTTAACTTGCAGTGTTTTCATTCAGTCACATTCTTCGTAATTCATTTTTGTGCATCATTCCCTTTGTCCTCTCTGCATACCCTCAAGGGATATATTTTTTTAAATAAAATAATCTGGGCTCACAAACCCAAATACTCTCTGCACACTTTACACTAGGCTAAAAGCTCCTATTGCAATTACATAGTCGGCACCGGGTTTGAACCCGGTATCTCCCACTTGGGATATGTCCAGTGTTTCCATAACTATCGTATAGTGATACAGCTTTTGCATAAATTCAGTTACAATTGCCATTTTGATGATTTCAATTATGTTTTTTTTAAATGTGGTCCTACAGGAGAATTTTAGGAATTTCTTGGAGGGATTACATAACGAAGTTCTCAACATAATCAAAGGAGGAAGACACCTGCTCAATGCAATAGCAGAAAGACGTGCCAGATGGATCGGCCACGTAGTGCGTCAAGAGGGTCTCCTATTTGACTTAATTAAAGGAATGAACGAGGGGATAAACTACAGAAGACGAAGGAAAGGATACCTGGACGACCTGTACCAGGATATGGGCTTCAACTCATTAAAAAGAACCTCACAGGCCAGGGATGAGTGGAGAAGGGGGCATGGGGCTTTGCTGCAAACCAATCGTAACGATTGTAACAGCTACGGTAGTTTCATCACCATACGCCTGAAATTATACTATCTGTGTATGTTTTTAAAATCTCTAAACAAAAAACTCAACAATGTTGCTCGAGATTTTGTCTGATCACGAATACATATTTATATCAATCATATTGACTACCTTAAACACAGGTTAATAGCAAATTCATGATTTCCTACTTGTTAAATACTACTTAGATTCTTTTTCTTTATTATTATTGCGCTTATTTTAATTTTTGCAGGTACCTCGCTTTTTTCTGCACTCACGTTCTTATAGTGTATCATTTTCGACAGTGTTGGTCAAAATATATTCGGTAGGCACCAGTGGCTAGGAGTGGATTTCTTTAGCAGGAAGCCGGGGCTAACATTATTGCATTGTGTCAAATTAGTATTATTTTAACCAAAAGGTAACTCGATTGAAATCGTATTACCAAGCAGTTTCGATCCTGGTAGCTACGTTTCACGTTTATGCCTGGCAAGGCTTGGCTTCAGCTTCTGTTTTCCTCTGAAATAATCAAATAGATTCGAAAAAATGATCGAATTTGAATCTCGTCATCTACGATTAAAGCTCGGACCCAACTATGCTGTTACGGTCATTTCCCACGGCATTAAGGTGCAAAATCGCGTGAACAATCGCACGATAAAATGGTAAAAATACAGTTTTTTTCTATTTTTTGGGGTAAATTTTGCTTCAATACAAAAACTTTTACGGTTATTCATTAGTTTTTAATGCATATTATTAGTACAAAAAAAATTCTTCTAGACTTTCGGGAAACGAGTTTCAATCTTTCAGAAAAAAGATCAGAGGTGCTTTGTCACATTCATTTTTGAGATATCTATATAAGATTTAAAAAATCTTGTACAGTTATTCCCTAGAGGTTCAATGCATCTACCCTATTTTTCCAAAGCATATTTAGTACCGGTTGTCGAGATCTAAGGTCTCCCGTTTTTAGAAATTTTTGAAATGTCGCAGTATGCGTACTCTTAAGTTTTTTTTTTATTTTGCTGACAATATGACAAAACAGGTTAAATTGACAATTAATTATTTTGACAAATCGATTGAAAAATCCATACACAATATGATGGACAAGACGCAAGCAGGATGTTTCAAATATTTTTTTCAATTCAAAACATTATACAGTTTTTGCTCACATTTTTATACTCAAAAGATATTTTATTTTGTTGTTGAACAGAAAACAGAACCCAGCAGTGGCGTATATAGGGGGGGAAGCGAGGGGGCCCGGCCCCCCCCCCCGAAATGTTGGACAATTCTTTAAAAAACGTTAATTTAAAACATGATATTTACCCAAGATTACATTATTCAAAAAAATTTCGCCTGCGGCGCTATTTTTCTTTGTATTTTCTGCACACAATATTAATACCAACCTAAAATACGACCCTTTTCACTTACATTCAAGAATATTATTTTTATGTTGTATGTCTATCTTCAAAATTTTGTTGCCTCTACCCCCCCCCAAAGTCAAATATTAGATCGCCCCCCCCCCCCTCCGAAATGAAATCCTATATACGCCAATGGAACCCAGAGAACTCTAGGTCTGCATTTTCCTCTTAGAATATTAATAACTTCCCAATGTCCCCGCACCTTGAATTTTGCTCACATTTGTGCGTCGAGAGGGTCTCCTATTTAAATTAATTGAAGGAATGAATGAGGGGAGAAACTACAGAGGACGACCAAGGAAAGAATACCTGGACGATCTGTATCAGGATATGGACCCATATAAAGAGTTAAACAGGAACCGCACAGGACAGGGATGAGTGGAGAAGGAGACATGGGGCTTTGCTGCAAACCAATCATAACGATTGAAACTGGAGAAGCAGAATCAACAGGTAACTCGATGTGAATCGTGTTCTTTGGTACAATATTTGCATCTGATAGGTAGGAAATTTACAATTTTCGTATTAAAATTTAAGACTAAAGTAGGCTCAGGTCTCGAAAGCCAATATGGAGTGTTGATGAACCAAACCTCAACACGGAGGCCGAATGGAGAGATCGCTGGAGGAACACAGACACTCGCAACAAACAACTGATACAGGACCCCTCCAGACGTGTCCCCGGCTTCCATCTTCCACGCAAGCCCTGGGTGCAACTTAACAGAATACGAACGGACCTGGGCTGCTGCAACTATCTCCTGTGGAAATGGGGAAAGAGGGAGTCTCCGCAGTGTGACTGTGGCGCGGAACATCAGACAATCCGCCACATCGTTGAGGAGTGTCCGCTGCGAAGATTCCCAGGAGACCCAACCAGCCTCCATGGAGCGGGACAGGATGTTGCGGACTGGCTACAGCGGCTGGACTTGAAATTGTAGAAAGAGAAATGACGCAACCATAACCGGTGAAGAATCCTGCCCATACGCCGTACGAAAAGTAAAGTAAGTACTAAAGTTTTCATCAGAGTATTTTTGGGTCTAATAATGTGAGCGGGGCCTGTATTAGGCATTATACATGAATTGAATACATGAACAAACACTCTTGTTAGATGATTTGCCGACAATGTATGATGAGTAGGTAACAATTAGGTATAGGTTCTATCATCATCAGCTAAAAATTTGTATACTCGGCTGTGACTATATCGAGGATATGTCGGAAAACATCATTAATCAATAAGTAGTTAACTAGAATAACATATTTTTTAAAAGAATTCTTCGACCTATGATGGTTTCTAGTGAGAATATGTTCTTCCTCTTCTTCTTCATCTTGTTCTAGATCATTGATCTGTTTGTGAACTGATGTGAAACACCAACTATCCTTCCACCTGTTTGGCGGTCTGCCTGGCTGACGTTGTCCCACGGGTATATTATGGGCAACGATGTGGGGTATTCTGCCCTCATCCATACTGTCCACATGGTCTCTCCAGTATCGTCGCCTTTTCCTACCCCATCTTACGATATCTTCCGTCTGACAGGTTTCTCTAATCTGAGTGTTCCTCACTCTGTCTCTGAGAGTTCTCCGAGAATATTTTCGTCTTGGCTAAAGAAGCTAGTTTGCAACGCCATTTTGGTGTCCACTTACAACTTACGTGCTTAATTATGGCTAAACCCACCCCTGTTTAATTCAGGAGTTTCAGCTCTCAGCTCGGTTCCCGAAGAAAACTTCATAAAAATATGCTCAACATGAACAAATCCCAAAAAAGACAAAAGCCCTTCAGAAATATCCTCAAAGGATAAAAGCCTAAACTTTCTAGTTGGATTCCAGTAGATGAATTATTTAGAGTATTTTATTGTTCGTCCCATTGTAGATCCGCTTATTTATTTGTCTATTTTCTAATCTATGCTAGTTTTTAACACATTAATACTTAGATACAGTTAATTTTATTTTCAAAATCCAGTTAGATTTGAGCTTTTGTCCCTTGAACATATTTCTAAAAGGCTTTAGTCTTTTTTGGGATTTATTCATGTTGAGCAATATTCTTATGGGTTTTTGTCCGCTCACGTTTCAGCTGCTATGTTATCCAGTCTTTCACGCAAAAAGAGCTACTACTTTTTTTTCTATGAAAACTGAAAGGGTTCAAGGCTTGCCAGAAGGGCTTTTCTCAACAAACCCCTCACAGAACTACTCTGAACTCTTTTTATACTCAGGATTTAGATATATGAGGTTTGCGAGGATCTCGTTTCACGTAAATAAATTTGCAATGTAATGGCGATATATCCTCATATATGGCAATAAAGATGTTATTATTTTAGCCACAATGTGATTATTATTGTGTTATGGCAACATCGTCGCAAGGGGAACCTTCGAATTTTGAATTATACCGCCCGCATCATGACGGATCAATAATTTTATGGAGTATGGTCTCGCCATGTAGTAAAATTTTTAATACACTTTTGCAATGCAATAAAATGTACCACCATGTTTATTATCTCTCTATCTTCTGCGGTTTTACGAATCTCGTTTTTTTGTGCGTATTATATCATATGGCCATTAAAATACTTATAAAAAGTGCGTTCAATCTACCCCGTTACGGTCTTACATTGTAAGTACATAGTACATACTACCTATTGGTAGGTTCAAAACATTTTTATTACAGTTGCTTTGAAAACAATTTCCGGTGACCGGTCCATTTAAGGTCCTATATGCCGTCATTCGGCTTCAGCGCCCTGAATTGTTCTCAGCCAATGCTGAGAGAATCGTCTTGAAGCTGAAGACATTGATAGATGAAAGTATGGACTACAGAGTGGCTGTTTTATAATTAAAATATTTGGAAATTTCTTGAATAAAAAAATATTCTGAAAGTACCTCTGAAATTTACGAGATTTGAGGATTTTCCGTTCAGTTTTTCAGATATAAAAGTATAGATTAGCCAAAATACTGGTAATTATAATCTTAACGAATTGGCTGTTTTAGATTTTTTAATTTGTTCCCAGGCTAATCTTAAAAAAGGTAAAATTCACTTTGTCGCGTACCATATATTCTTATTTCGCGCAAACATTCTCATACAAAATTTGAAAAAGATGAAGCGAAAATAGAACAAGCAAATTGCTTAAATTGTTGAACACATCGACTGATCGTCACCCGAGATTCGAGAATGACAATTAGTTGTAATTGACAAGACCAAAATGTTGAAAAAATGAGATCAGATATGGAACATTCTTATAGATGTTTTTTGTTAATTTTGAAGATATTTAACTCATAGATTACGTCGATTAGAAACGTCATCATGCAAAAAGTCAAAATCTCAAAAACGAAAATTTATTATTCTCAGATGACGAGAATCAAATTCAATCATTTTTAAAGAGGCATCGATTTTTTCAGAGGAAATCTAAAAATTATGAAACTGAAGCCAAGCCTTGGAAACAAGATCTTTAACTGGATTTGGGCGGTGGAAAATAGCTAGTGTAGTGTACCATATGTTTTCATATATATTTTTTAAAATTTCTATCGTCCGAAGGATACTTGGAATCTCCAATTAAGGTCAGACTTATAACTAAAATAACATATGCAGAGAAGAATAAAGTCTATAAAGTGAAAGACATGACAACATTTTGTATGAGTGTATTCAGCATTTCGTCAGTTCTGTTGGTAAAAAATCATTTTCTTCTGGTTAGATGATTATTGCTAAGAAATACAAATATTTTTGCTTCAATATATAGAGATAATATAGGTATACGTAGGTACACAATTGCCACAATAGAAAATAAGTACCTACCCTACACCAATAATTACAATTCAATGTAACTAGGCAGGTACTTATATACTCACTATTTTTTATGCTACGATTCTCTAGAGGCCTCTTTGAAAATTAAGATATGCTCGTAAGTAAGTACTCATTGATTAATTAACGAATTATTTCACAGATTAGTGTCAGTAAGGTAGACACTCTGCTTTTCATTAAAATTAATAAGTACCCATGAGAGTCCTTATAGATCTTCTAATCAAAGGCATGATTGATCGATACGAAATAAGATACGCAATGAAGTGTAAAAAAAATATCAACATTCCATTCCGAATTTGAATTATGAATTTGAAAAGAAAAAAATATGTGAAGATTTCTATCGTAGGGCGTAACTTATTAAAATTTTATTGGCGCCAATTCGAACGTCATATCAGAATCATACAAAAGTAAGGAGCGTCGCTTCCCCGTTTTCCCGCCATCATAATGCATAGAAAAAAAAGGCGCGCGCGCGAAGCTTCAACCAACATCCTGTGGGTATCCAGCCAGTGCCGGGAGGTACCTACTTATTATTATAATGTTAATCACACGTATGAGCTGTTCTCTAGTTCTCACATACCAGACCATAGGTACCAGATGATTTCACAGGATATCACCATCAATGGAATTCACAGATTGCCCATCTCTTTTCATCCAATGAACGCGAATATATCTTATCTTTCTCTCATTTATGAGTGTGAAGGATTACAATATTTTTTATGATCTATGATACATTGTTCATGATAAAATGTTCTCGTTCTTTATTCAAATAAATAATTTAAATTAGGTAGAATACAATAAGTATCAAGATGACTACATCTTCATACAAATTAGACGAACGTAGGTTACCCACCTTGAAATTCGTTTTTTTCGTATCTCTATTTTTTTGTGTAGATGTAGCTACCTACTACCTATATCTATCAATTGTTTTGTTAGCTACGTCCTTCGTAGCTCGTAGACCTATATACGATATTTTTGTGTTATCTTATTAGACGGCGTCTACGTATGCATTTTGTCCTTGGATCTTAGGATAATACAGTTTTCACAATTTTGGCGTAGAGACATTAAAACGGGTTATCTAATTCGAAAAAGGAAAAAGAATACATTCTTTTTAAAAATTTCAAACTTATTTAAAAAAGTCACGCGTAAGAGTTAGCTACGTTTGAAAAATCCAAGACGAAGAGTGTAGAGCTTTGACAGTTCTGAAAAAAAAGAGCTACGACTAAAAACACGTTTAATGTAGAAATGCAGATGTTTAGAAACACTGTCAGCATGCTTATACAAGCAAAAGAACCAACCGTTCTCCAACAAGAAATTTAAAAAAAAGTTGAACGTCCTTGAGCCCCTACAGTTTACAATTCCATGGTACCTCGCCATCCGGCATTGTAGCACACTTACCCACTGACTGCTACGAAAAGGTTGCTCTATAATCCATAGAAAAAATACGTCCTTGAAAATTTCCCGCGCTTATTATAACCATTCTATTTATAGACAAAACTTTATGGCGGGAATCACGTACATCTCTGGCGTATGGTATTTGAATTAAGAATGGAATGTAGATCTTTGTCAGTTAGTTGGGAGGTAGGTACTCATTCTGTTTGGCTACGAACAAGTTTCAAATTTTTCATAACTTTATTGCAACAATAATAACAATATTAACATATACATACATTGTAACAACTGTGAAATATTTACTAATTACATCAAGCAGTGTACAGTATGCATGTTGATATACAGAGTCACGCCAAACCTTATCCAGGTTTGTCGGCGCGTACTCATTACACCAACATTGCACACCACAAAAATACTCATAGGTATAACATATATAGGAAAACAATGAGAAATGATTATGTATAAATAAAGTTACATTTTTGCAACCATTCTTTTATGAGTTTCTTTACCATACGTTTACTCTTACAGTTCTTAATGGTAGTCGGCAACATGTTTAACAATTTGGGGACATTATAGCTCAGGGTACGTTTACCATATTTGTTATTACATTTGGGTATACAATACCCATCATTCACTCTAAATCTAGTGCTGTGCTCATGTTGCGGTACTATTTTGTATTCATCATTTTGAAACTGGTCTACGATAATTTTATTCCAAAACAATCCTTTGGCTGTCAAAACATTCAATTTTTTAAAATAAACAGAAATATCATCGCGGGTGTTTTTTCTTGTTATCAGCCTCAATATAGATTTCTGTGCCAACATTACCCTTTTCAAATTAGTATTAGTGCAATTACCCCAGCTACTGATCCCATATCTAATCACTGATTCAGCCAAAGACTTGTAAACAGTCAACAGAGCGTGGTTGGGCACGAAATATTTTATTTTGTAAATTTGCCCAGCAATTGAGCGTAACCTCTTACATACTTTATTCACGTGAGCATCCCACTTAAATCTATCGTCTATACAAACACCTAGGTATACAAAATCATTCACCAAGTCAATACACTGACAGGAACATAAAGCGGGAAGCTCAACATTTTTATGAATGCACTCATGGTCATGTGATACAATTGAAGGTGACATATTACAAATAGTGTGTGGTGTTCTAATGTGCATCAACTTAGTTTTCTTAGCATTTATCAGAAGCCCAAAATCATGGGACCACTGCAATAATTTATTAAAATCCCGTTGTAAAAGTTTAGCCGCTACCTCAACATTACTATGAGCAATAACTAAGGCAGTATCATCTGCATATACATAGTGTTTAACATTTAGAAAAAGGTTTTTCATTACAGAAACAAATATTAAATACAGGGTAGGGCCTAAAATGGAGCCCTGAGCTACCCCTGCCCGAATTTCTCTACTACTACTGCAATGATCTGAGATCCTAACACAAATTTTACGATTTATTAAGTAATTCCTAAAAAGTTGAAGCACATGACCACGGACACCGATACATTCCAGCATGAACAGTAGCTTACTATGGTTGATGGTATCAAATGCCTTCGAATTATCAATAAATAAGACTAGAACATGATTTCTGTTATTTAATTCAGCATTCACATAATCAGAAAATTCAACCAAAAGTGTTTCAGTACTCTTTTCTTTTTGAAAGCCATGTTGAGATGGGTCCATGAGATTAAATTTTCGGAGATAAGCAGTAAGGTTCTTTAATAAATATTTTTCCAGTATTTTTTCAATTGCAGGTAATATGCTTATAGGTCTATAATTTTTTAAAACATTATGTTTGTCGTTTTTGTATATTGGGCGTACAATACTACATTTTAAAATGTCAGGTACTGTAGACTGTTTTATAATGAGATTTATTAAGTGAGTTAACAAAGGAGCAAGTAAGTCAACATTCTGCTTAATGTCTTTAATTCGAATGTTGTCGACCCCCGCCGACGATGTTTTGAGTTTTGCAACAATATCTACAACGTCAGCCACCTGTATGTCAGGCAAGTACATACTTCCTAACGCAATCGGTGGGCTAATGTTAATCGCAGTCATATTGCAATGATGCAGCATCTGCGAAACACTATCAGAAAAGTAAGTGACAAACATTTCGGAAATTTCTTCCACATTATAATCCTTGGCAAAATACTTCAAAATAATTTGGTCGCAATTACTTTTTGTTTTGCGGCCTAAAATTGAATTAATAGAATCCCAAGTCTTTTTTACATTATTTAGATTATTGGTAAACATGTTTGCATAAAAAATGGATTTTTTTCTCATAATTAACTTGTTAACAGAGTTTCTAAAACATTTGTATTCTCTTTCATAGTTTTTATTTGTTGGGCAACTTTTCCATTTCCTAAATAAAAAGTCTCTATGCTTAACTTTATCCAACAGTTCAACATTCATCCATTTATTGCAAGGGGAGTTTCTTTTTTTACCTAAGGTCTTATTATACACATTACAAGAATCGTACAGACACTGAAAAACTTCCCTCATCCGGTTATATACATCATTACAATCATCTAAAATTAATAGGGAAGACCAATCAACAAATTTCAGTTGAGAATTAAACTTTTTCTGCGATAGAACTGCATTGCCCTCATGTGACGATTTGTCATTATTGCTATTGAAACTATTTGGTAAAGAGAAGTTAATAGAAAGCGAGACGCCAAAGTGATCAGCCACCGCCACCCTCCATACACAAGAGTGATGAAATGAAATCGAAAGTCGCCCGATAGAATACAATATGCCAGTCGGGTTACAATAGGAACATGTATGTATGTTTTTTTTCTAATTTCAAAGAAGTCTTGTCTAGTAGGCTTGCCAGTAGTTTTGAATACAATAATCACCTACCTAGTCGGGCCTCTTCATTTGAATTTGGAACTCCATCGAAGGTCGCTACTTCTAATAGTATAGAAACAAAATACGATTCGAATTTAGAATAACCATCATTCGTTAACTTTGACACTAGGATATACCTACTCTTTACCATAGATTATTTTGTCTATATTTCAGCGACGAAAGGTAGATTTATATAGCAAGAAAGCCGGAGCTAACATATTTTATTGCATTACCTATGTCAGACTAGACCTATTATTTTATCAAAAGTTAACTCGAAGGGAATCGTTTCTTAGGTAGCTTCGCGCCTGCTATTGTCTACTATTTGAAAAAAATGTTCTAAATTTGAATTTTCGTTTGATTTGAATTTGTTTTTTTTTTCAAGTAGGATCTACGCAAATGTCTTCCAATTGGATTCCAAATTGGATCTATCGCTATTTTCGTTTTTCTCGAATCCGTAGAAACAATTCGAGATATGCATCATTGGCAAAAGTCAACTACAGCAAACAACAGCCTCATAGAACTCAGCAGGGCTAATAAGTCCTGCTACTACGAGAGAGCGTTCAGCGTGGCCGGCCCTGTCAGATGGAACCAGCTTCCCGTGGATTTGCGCAGCGACCAGACCGTCACAACTTTCAGGAGCAAGCTGAAGACGTCGCTCTTCAGGACCAGTTTCCCGCGCCCTTGAGATGGATAATCCGTTAAACGGCGCCACAAATTATCCGTTATAATAATAATAATAATAATAATATAACAAAAGAAAACAATTAACCGGAAAATTTATACATAAAAATGCAAAAATCGGTAATTATTAATACTTGCAATATTGTAAGACGATTCCTAAATACTGATATTTCAGGCACAATGCTTGTATTTTAGGCCCCGCGCATCTAAGCCTAATCCTGTGATATCCGTGATATCTGGATAGGTGAATTTTTCCCAGTAGGCTGATGAGTTTATATGTGAATCATGAATGATATTATGTAGACTCTTCTGGCTGATAATACTGAGAAGTGTGTTGGCAAAGTCATGCCTCCGCGTATAAAAATAATACATATTATATGTAGTTAAGTTCTTAATTGATGGAAAAAATGTAACAATTCTGATTATATAATGTGAGAAAAATACTATATTCCCACCGATATCCATTCGATTTATTAGTTTTTTCTATCACAAAATATTGTCATGTTGAATTTAGAATTCGATGTTCACTTGTCATCGTCAACTAATAACAACTAGCGCCATTAAAATAAACACACGTGGTGTACGTATAATCAACTAAAATCAATACATAATCACAAGTAAAAAGGTATGATAATGAACCATCAGTCTAATACTATGTTCTTATAAAGTTTTTGTCCCTTTTGATGAATTAGCAAAGATTTTTTCAGGATTTGAAAATTAGTAATTGGAACGTTTTTTTATTTATTGCCTATGATGACATGTCACCCCTCAACATATTGGTGATTGGTTTGAGAGTTCATAATATGATACTTTTATTAATAAGTAGCTTAGATATGTTTTTTGTCTATGATTTTTGACAGTTCTCACAGTAGCTGAACCATACAGGACCTACCTACACTTGCCGCCCTCCTACCTACAAGAGATTCGGACTGATTCGGTTACTGTAAAAGTTTTTTGAATGGAGCAAAATTAACTCCAAAAAGTAAAAAAAGAAAACGCTATTGTGATAATTTTTTCATGAGATTTTGAACCTTAATGGCGCGGGAAATGACCGAGACGTCATAGTTAGGGTCCGAGTCTTAAAATATCGAATTCGATTAGCGTTTGGAAGGTAGCTACTCTGTATTCGTCATGGTTCGTTGCTTTATCAACATGATATCAAAACCTCAAATATGGGGTTTTATTCATCTTTTTTTATGAAATAAATAACTCGATGATTGCAAGAACGACTTTACAAGGAATTTACCACAAAAATGCTGCGGCCTTCGAGTCTTCGACATTTCAAAAAGGAAATTGGATATCCTTGCTTTCTTCTGACGATATTCAATCTTGGGATAATCACCATTTGCACGACAAACAATTTAATCATTCAGAATGAATGTGACGGAAGCAAGAAGTGTGTGAGGATAGGACAATCTGGCAGTCTGTTCTCTCACCATACCCTGCGAAGAACGCGGCATGAAGCAATAAATTTACTTATTTTCCAGTGGGATCTGCGGTGTTCACTTGCCTCCCAAGTATCAGCAGGCTGTCCTGTACTCTGATAAGTGTTGCTAGTCTGGTAGTCTGCAGTGAAGTGGCTCCGCTCTGATATGCCTGGAGTCTCCTGGACTCACTACTACATTACATGCTGCAATAGTAGGAGGAGTTATGCCCAATCCCACCAACTTTTACCTAGGAAGGAGAGCCCTAAGAAATTTCCATACAAAAACAGGAATAATATTGTATTTATTGAATAAATTAAATGAATTTACTCTGGGTGGAGATATTTGGGCACCTAACGTAGGTGAGTTGCATGTTGCATTTCATATGGAAAATGGAATTAGGCTTCGGTGATGCAGGAAGCTCAATAAATAGAATATTATCCCTGTTTTTGTATGGAAATTTCTTAGGGCTCTCCTTCGTAGGTAAAAGTTGGTGGGATTATAGTCGCCTCTCTAGAGCCTATATTCCATATGGACTTCACTAGTCTTCTAATGCACTACAAGATCGCCCCGGATCCTCAACGGATAAAAACCCAAACTTTCTAGTTGGATTCGAGTAGATGAATTTATTATGTATAAAATGTTGATTATTTTATTGTCCATCCCATTTTAGATGCACTTATTTATTTGTTTATTTTCTTTTCTGTGGTAGTTTCTATGATACACTGAAATAAATTTTTCAAAATCCATTCACACTTGAGTTTTTGTCCCTTGAGCATATTGCTTTTGTCCTCTATTTTTTGGGATTCATTCATGTTGAGCAATATTATTACCAGTATTTCTCCGGAAACCATCTGGATGATATCGCTGTTTAGTGAAAAGTTTGCCTGTTCAGTTAAAGAATAAATAAATAAATAAATAAAGTATGCAGATCTTATTAAAACTCCCGACAGCCTTCCAGCCAAAGCTCATTAGCATAATAAGAAATTAATTTTAAGGGTAACATGAATTTTGAAACATTTAGAATGGAAGGCGATCGTGCTGAATAAATGATAATAATGAGATATTTCAATCCGTGATTTGATAGCCCGTGGATACGTACACTTTTTAATAACATTGGCGGCGAGAAGAAGGACCCGAGGATTGTAAACTCCGGCAAAAATATCTAGAAAGTCAGAAAAATACTTAAACATGTGATCACGGTATATCCCAAACCCAGCAATGGGATATAATTATCTGCTGTGAATGCTGTATGTATGAAAATACACAGCATTTTCTTTGCTCCAACATGTAGGTATAATATGACATTCATTCGAACATCATTGCTGAAAAAGAAAATATGGGGGAAAACAAACATCTTATGTAGCTCAGCTAAAAGCGGAATACCATTCTACGGGAGCTATGCAAACGGTCCGGTAGTCCTGAATTTTTGGTACATACATATGTTATTAGTGCTTGGCCTATAATGTTAAGTTCAAAAAGACCTTCTTGGGTTGCCGCGCTCCGTTGGGTAGCGAAAAAAAAACATTTATTTTCTGCCATCCATTTCTATTTTCAAAATATGTACCTCCCAAAAGTCACAAACGGTTGGTTTTACAGAAAAAATCATACGTTTCAAACTTAATCTTCAGTAATTTCCCACTGAATGGGCTCCAAACTGATTTTTAGACTCGAATAGTTACTGAGTTATGAGCTCTAAAAAATCGTATTTTTAACAAATTATAATTTTGCCAGTGTTTAGTTTTTATCTATAGATAACCCAATAAGAATAAGATTTTTCAACACTCCCTTTTTCAATACAATTTTTCAAGATAATATACATTTATATTACAGATATTAAGATAATATACATTTATACGGCCCTGTCAGATGGAACCAACTTCCCGTGGATTTGCGCAGCGACCAGACCGTCACAACTTTCAGGAGCAAGCTGAAGACGTCGCTCTTCAGGACCAGTTTCCCGCGCCCTTGAGATGGATAATCCATGAAACGGCGCCATAAATTATCCATTAATAATAATAATAATAATAATAAAATGTACCATATTTACCTATTCTAGAGAATCTAGTATGCTCCTCCCGGCACAGCATATTCCTAGTGGGGGAGGCAAAGATAAACAATGTATACCTTTGTTAATGTTAAGATTGAATAAATGAATAAATCCTGAAGCTAAATTATTACTTGAGTAAAGTTTGCAGAAAATTTTAACGTCGCTAACGCCATTGTCAATTTCCTCAATATAATTGGCGAGGTGTTCAGTGTTGAAGGAGTAGGATCCTTGATCCTCTACGCTGGTGGTGGTTCGGATGGCGTGTGGGTGAGGGGAGCGGTGGAGGAGCGGGAGTGGAGGAGAACTGGACCACGTTCCCACGGCCGGGAAACTTGTAGAATGCGGTGTCTGACATTTTGCACCAAAACATTGGTGTGTTCAGTGTTGACTGTATTGTGGGTGGTGGACGCCCGTGGTAAATGTACGTACAATCTCTCCAAACGGAAACGTAAGATGCAGGAATACAATAATCGGTAATTATTAGCACATGCTTTCTAAATACTTACTGATATTTCAGGCACAATGCTTGTATGTACGCCCCGCGCATGTGAGCCTAATCCTTTGATATCCGTGATATCTGGATAGGTGAATGTTTTCCAGTAATAGGCTGATGAGTTTATATGTTCATTATGGATGATATTTCTGGCTGTTAATACTGAGAATAAATAGTACAGTAGTACAGAGAAAATTTGATGGCATATCTAGGAAAAAAATATAAAAGTGTTTTTTTTCCCATCGTCCCGTATACTTTTGGAGGCGCTGAATCCGAATTTTAACTTTGCCACCTCGTAAATGTGTTGCGTTCTGAGACATCTCAGAAAGAAAGAGAAAAAAATGCTTTATTTTCAGGCTTTGACTAATTATTCAAAAAGTATTCATTTTACAGATAAGAAGCTCAGGACAAGAATAAACTACACTAAATTTCCTACAAAATGACATATAAATCTTTTTTGTGACATCAGTAGTCTGCAGCATTACCATACATACACAATAACGTAAAAATATAAGGATATACGTGCAAATGGTTCACCCAAACCGCTATGCTACTCAGTCAGCCCAAAAGGACAATAATTAGGTAATTAATCGGGATCAAAGTCTACATTTTTTAGCCTGGACATGGAATCTTTAAAAACATTAAAAATAAAACCTTATCCTCGTTCTGACGTGCTAAATAAAAACAGGGTAAGTATAGCCAACTTTGGGTATTTTGAGTTTTTTATTGAAAGGGGTATTTCAACCACAAAAACCCACAATTTCTGTACGCAACGCCCATTTTCCAACCCCCATTTTTCATGTGTAATTACGGAATTATATGGGCGATACTAATATTATGTTTTTCGCGATTAACTCACCATGTAACCATACTGGTCGCAATCGGCACATAAGGCGATCTGATTCTGGATTCTGGAATGGGTATATACACGAGAAGGTACTTTTTTGATTCTACACGATTCTTATTTAAACGGCACCATTGCTTTGCAAGCATAAACTTCTGATAAGAGCTGAAAATTTCTTCTGAAAATTTGTTCTGACTATTTTACAATGAAATATCAATGTGATATCCACATGCGAAATATTTAGTATGCCTCTTCCAATTGGATAGGTTGTATCCTCCACACATTACCAATGTGTGCGTCGTTTGATCATTTACGACCATTTTATATAACAATAATAATATTCGCCATTCTGTTTCACTTTCAAGCTTCGATTCAATTCAGTCTCACTCTGCCCTACCGAATATTTTGTTAAAACATCACATACTGGGGATTGCAAACCCTCAGATGCAAGAATGTACATATGTACATTCTTCTCGGGTTGACTGTAAGATATTGCTTTTGCAATAAGTCCGCCTTTTGGCACACTGTATTATCTTGTTTTGTTTTTGTTGTTACATATATTTACTGGCCAATAAAGTTTTATTTATTTATTTATTTATGTCACCAGGTGGCGTTAGTGACTCTTTATCAAAAATTATGAAAGAGATATCTATCCTCGATACCTTGCCTATTCAGTAACCAATTTCGAAATATTTTGGGTGAATTTCAGGCTTTCTGGTGGGTGATCTAGAGATCTAGATCTACACTGAACATGCGAAGCAAAAAAGACAAAAATAACACAATAGTTTTGGTTTCAGCTACAGGTATAATACCAAAATCGCTAATAAACAATTGAAATAAATTGGATTCTACAGGAATTAAATCTGTACAACTGTACATACAAATGAAAAATATGCTATTTATCAATTAAGGCTCCCAACTATGACGTCACGGTAATTTCCCACTGCATTAAGGTTCAAAATGGCATGAAAAATCGCATGATAAGATGGCAAAAATAAAGTTTTTTCCATTTTCTGAGGTTAATTTCGCTTTAATAAAAAACTTTTACGATTATTTCCTAGATTTTGCATATTATCAATACAAAAAAAAAAAAACATTTTCGTCGACGAATTTCGAGAAACGACTTTCTGTCTTTCGAAAAAAAATCAGAGATATTCTCCCCATTTTTTTTAGCAATCTGCACAAGTTATAAAGAAATCTTTTACGGTTATTCCCTAGATAAAAGTTCAATGTATCTACTCTATTTTTTCCAAAGGATATTTAGTAACGGTTGTCGAGATCTACGAGTAAGGTCTCCCGTTTTTAGAATTTTTTGAAATGTCAGTATGCGTACTCTCAATAACCAATATTGAAAGAAGATTTCTAAATGCTGATATTTCAGGCACAATGCTTGCATTTTGTATAGAGCAGTATATCTGAGCCTAATCCTTTGATATCCGTGATATCTGGATAGGTGAATGTTTCCCAGTATTAGGCTGATGAGTTTATACATCAATCATGAATGATAATAATGTATAGATTTTTTAGCTGACAAAAGAAGTGTGTTAACAATTCTTGCCTCCTCGTAAAAAATGTATTAGTAATTATTAAATTATTGAACTGTTTCTCATACTCGTAGCCAAAACACGACCACATCATCTGAATTTTCATTCTTAAATGGCAGTGGTTTTTACAATCCATATCGCGAAAACTAATGTCGTAAAACTGATTACCGGTTTTGTATCGTAAAGCATTCCTCGTCAGTCGAGCCTGAATCTCATAAGTAGTAATAAATAACTCATATAGCCAGGAATCCATAGTATTGTTTGGGTTAAGAAATCACTATCAGCTGTCTAGCTTTAGACCTCGCAAAATCAATATCCTTCGCGCTTTTTAAAAGCTTTGCATCACACTATAATACCTATTACTGCGTTTTTGTCCTCATAATATGTCATTGTCTGCATCAAATTTTAATAACTTCGACACCTTGAAATTTCACACGACACACGCTTGGCAACCGCCGGACCTAGCGGGTGTTCATAAGTAAAAAGGAGTGTGGATGGGGAGTTTGTCTCGGCTCGTGTATGTAACCGTCCGTTCACGCCTTTTTACTCATGAGCACTCGCTTGGCGAGTGGCGGGCAAAGCGGGTGCTCGGTTGAAAATTTGGCCAGATTTTGGAGCTCGGCTGGTATTTATTTTAGAGAAAAAAATATATACTAAATTTGTATAGGAAACTTTATGTACTTTCATTCTGGTGAAATGATAACCTACAAAAAAATTATAGTTTTCAAATTCAAATCCAGAATTCGCCAGAAAATGAAATTTTCACCATTTTTCTCATTTTTGCCATGTTCCGTCACGAAATTTTATTGGCAAACCTCGGATTCGGATTCAGCATCCCAAAAAACTTATAGAATGAAAGAAATTCAGAGTACCCTACTACTTTCCATCTAGACTGGACCATATATGTATAACTTATCTAGTTTTTCCTAGCATAGCTCGATTTTTCTACTTTTATTCTAGTTACAACATTCGTCCAGTCACTCATCATCTCTCTAATTACAAACATAACTGGGTAAAAATCAATTAAAGAATTTTCACTTCGTTTGTAGAGCATTTCGTATGGTAGATAATAATACCTTAGTCTACCTTCGCATGATGAAAAATCTCGTTAAATTTTTGTGCCCTGGGGCGCCGAAAACAACAAAATGATTTGGCCGTTATAAGCGCCTCAAATTAGATATATAGAGGGCGCCAAAGGTAACAAAACATGGTTGCATGATAAAATCCCACAGGAAAAAATATCAGGGAAAAATCTGACATGTCAATAAAAAATGACAATAAGAAATAATTTATTTATTCAAAAATTATTATGCAATTTTGTTGTCAAATTCAATATTGATATGTCCTTAAAATTTTATAGCGTAAGATTAGATAGATCACTAAAATTTCCACAAAATATCGAATGTCTTATAAATTATTAATACGTTTTTGAATAAAAATGTATTAAGTAAGTATTTCTTCTTGTGATATTTATTTTCTTTTTTTTTTACGCTTTTGGTGAACAATATACCTAATAATAATAAACTTTAAGGGCTTGTCACCAAGAATGACGTCACAGTGATTTCCCACGACATTAAGGTTCAAAATCGCGTGAACAATCGCATGATAAAATGGTAAAAATAGCGTTATATCCATTTTTTATGGTTAATTTTGCGTCTATTAAAAAACTTTTACGGTTGTTCCCTAGATTTTATATTATTAGACTTTCGGGAAACGAGTTTAAGTCTTTCGGAAAAAAGATCAGAGGTGTTCTATTTTTTTTTTGAGAAATCTATACAAGATATAAAAAATCTTTTACGGTTATTCCCTAGATAAAGGTTCAACGCATCTACTCTAGAGATATGGTAACATTTCGAATATAAATCATAAAGTTTTTTCACTAGGGCGAGCTGCTAACTGCCAGCTAATCTCAGATACCTATTCTTTCCGTGTGAGATTTTTTCCTGTGGGATTTTAATGTACTTGAGTGCTAGGGCGCCAAAGGTAACGAAAACACTGCCCCTGGGCCCCTGGGTCCCGTCTCACCTCGTGTCGGCTCTGACATGCAGAACAAAGGGTTCACAGATTGACTGGAGGCGATTAATCTCGAGATAAATGTGTGAAAATGGACGATAGGCTTTAAAAAAAAATAATGTAAGATCATTACTTATTAGTTTTGTCAGATCCTATTTAAAGATTAGTAAACATACTCACATTATTATAACATTGATCGATGATTGTGATCTATTAGATCATTTAAAAAAATAAATATCATTTAATATCAAACAATAGATGGTTGGCACCAGTGTCATATATAAGATTTCATTTCGGGGGGGGGGGGGGGGAGGGCGATCTGATATTTGACTTTTGGGGGGTGGAGGCAACAAAAATTTGAAGATAGGTACGTACAGTACCAACTCTATAATAGCACCGCAGGCATAATTTTTTCGTAATTGTAAGTGAAAAAGGTCGTCTTTTAGGTTATTGGTATTAATATTGTAGAAAAATATTTTTTTTAATAATGGGTGAAGTGATGAACTTGAGTAACTTTCATGTTTTAAAATAACGTTTTTTAAAGAATTGTTCAACATTTCGGGGGGGGGGGGGCGGGCCCCCTCGACCACCCCTATATACACCACTGGTTGGCACTGTTGGTTGGAGCGCGGAATTTTAACCAGGAGGTGCAAGGATCGAATCTCAGTACTGACAATGTATTCTGTAAGTACTTCACGAAATAAGCTTTTAGCTTTCTGTGAAGCGTGGAAGAATGTATTTTGGTTTGCGTACCTATAGGTAGAGTACTTTTAAAATTAGTGTAATTTGGACATGAGGTGGTCGGCAGCCTGGTTGGTAACGCGCTCGACTGTTAATCCAGCAGGTGCGGGTTCAATCCCCGACTTACTCCACTTTTCAAGCTTTCTGTGAAGTGTACAAAGATGTATTTGGGTTTATTTCGATTCACCAAGATTTTTTTTTAATAAAAAAATAAATAAATTAAAAACAAGGTTTTATATGGGCGACAAGACCAAAATGTTGAGACCAAAGTTTCAAACACTCATATCCTTATCACGCATTTCATTTACAAAATTATTCCACATTAGGGTGTTTTTTTTATTTGTAGGTAAAAACATTTGCACGCAAAAAATAAAAATCTAAAAATATCGTAGATAGTACCTTGTTATTCCCAGATAGATTACTTTTTCAGGACATCAAAAATATGAAAAAAAAAAATAGTGGACGCTCTTATAAATTATACCGACGTTTTTTAAACACATAAAATTCCATTCTCATGTTCTATTCCAAATTCTAATATTTGAATTTGAACTACTTAAGGTAAACAAACACCTTGCTTATATGATTAGGTTGGTATACCTTATTACTACCCTTTGATGTTTTGTTTTATTATTAAATTTTTTAATGTGTTCTTTTTTTAAATAACAAAATTCCAAGCAAATGACGGGAAGTGTGAAAGAATTTTAATCATTAGGTTGGTAGTATGGACTAATTTCCCTCAGTTAAACATCTAGTTGTCTCTTTCGTTTACACATTAACATTTCAATGCTCTAGAAAGAGATGCATGTATGTATGTTCACCCAGTCGATATACTTTATAATAATTATCTGTATCACACTTACTTACATACATTTTTTGTATCTTTTTTTCTGTTGTTTTGGTTTTTACTTAAGGCAGGGGTTTGAAATATTTTTTCATCAATTAATATTATTTACTGAATATCAAAAAAAGATTTTCGCAGTAGCCGGGGAGTAAGCTCGTGTTGAATTAGTTTTTCAGCAGTGGGGCTCGCCACCTAACTGCATCATCATCAGAGGTTTTCCAAGCGAGAGATGCTGTGTTCAAATCCTGGAGTTGACAATGTATTCTGCACTTTCAAACCTTTAGCTTGCGGTGAAGTGTGCAGGAAAGTATTTGGGTTTGTATATACCCGTGATAATAATATTGGTCAACATGAATATATCCAAAAAAAAGACGAAAGCCCTAAAGAAATTTGCTGAAGGGACAAAAGGTCAAAACTAAGGTAAAGGCACCAAAGGTTGACATGGACCTAATAGTTGACACTTTAGATATTGCATATTAGTGAAAAAGTTTAAACTATGGATTCGACACTAATTTCACCTTTTTCATTCCTGCCCACCCCCCCCCATTTCCACCCCCCAACCTTCAACCCTCCCGCTCCTTATTCCTGCAGATGTCGGGAGGGTTACTATTTATCTTTTCGACACCAAAAGCTATATGGATTCGACAAAAATTGCCTTTATTATGCCCCCCTCCTTCGTGCCCCTCTCCCATCCATCGTACCCCCTTCATTTTAACCCCACCCACCTACAAACTATCCATGGTTAAGCACAATCATTTGCCAAAGTTTAATCTCAATCGGATGAACGGTTTAGAAGGTACTTTATTTTATAGTATAGATTTCAGGGTGTCAACTATTAGGTCACTTGGGTGTCAACTATTAGGTCACTTGGGTGTCAACTATTAGGTCACTTGGGTGTCAACTATTAGGTACTCCTCTTTTTTCAGGTGTCAACTATTAGGTACTCCTCTTTTTTCAGGTGTCAACCTTGGGTGCCTTTTTAGAGGTTTACAAAAGTTCAATTTACAAAACATCTAATGAATATATTTTATTTCTCTTTTCGTCATCTACTAAAGGAAGGATCTGTTCTAACATTCAGATATCATTTGTAACGTTCTATAATAAAATGTATTTTTTATTAAGAAAAAACCGAATATTTTTTCTTAAATTGTCAATCATTGGGTACCTTCCCTTAATTGGATTTTGAAGAGAAAATTAATTGCATCTATTAGCATACGATTTCTTTTAATGTGTTACACAATACATTACCATAGATTAGAAAATAAACAAACGAATAAACGGATCTAGAATAGGATAGACAATAAAATAGTAAACATTTCATAATAATTTCACATACTTACTTGAATCCAACTAGAAAGTTTGGGCGTCTGTCTTTCCATGGATCGTTGTGTAGGATTTTTTGTGACACTAGAAAAAGAAATAGAAGTATATTTTTTATTGGATTGGTTGAGTACCCCTGCTTATTAGATAGTTATCACTTTGTTAACCCTTTCGGCCCACGGGGTCCTATATCGGCCTTATTATTTTATTTTATTTATAGGTATATACTTAATCCATCTCACCTATCAATGTACTTATTCCATTACATAATACTCGTATTATCCAAGTCATGTAGGTATGTAACGCTTGCCCATTGGAAAATTTTGCAAGTTCGATGAATATGTATGTAAATTTAAAGCAGCGACGCCTTCGTTGGTGGCTAGACATTTTCGTCAAAGTCACACTTTTTTAAACTTTTATGAATGAAAAATTTGAAATATCGAATGGTAGCGTACCTACTTATGAAATTATAAATGTTCGTGGAAATAATTAAGTAAGTACCATTTTATACAACGTGACAGAAAATGAAAATCGAATTCTCATACATGCTATATGGTACGTACCTATACACGTAAAGATTGCAAATCGAACTATTTAAAGTTCCCAGCTTCTATATGTGTGTAAAGTATCTATGTATGTACATAGATAGACATGTAAGAGGAGTTTTGTGGCTTTCAGAGGTGGGTGCCAACTAAAAAATTCGACAATAGAATCTGGTCTTACGACTTTCATGACGATATTGGAGAGACAGGGAAAAGACGGAACTTTGTGATCTTCCTGTGTTTACTCGAGGAACTTTGAAGGGTGGAATAGTAATATGTGGTTACACAAAAACATATTTAACCAAGCCTCCGTGATTTTCACGGGTAGGTACCCTCTAGTTACATAATAGTAACTTATAATCATATCTCTGATTGAAAATTACATTTATCAATTCCAATAAGTATCAGGTACTAATATCAATACCAATTATCATATCACAGTGTATTCCTTATTATCCGAAACCTCTAAACACCGGAAGGGTCAAAAATTAAATATCAAATTGCCACTCCTTAAAAATACCTACATACCAGGCGCCAGTGGCGGATATAGGTTTTCATTTCGGGGGTGGGCGAAAAACAAATAGATATTATTATTAGTTTGTTCACTAGGGCGAGCTTATCGCAATGCCAGCTAACCCCAACGTAGGTATGTATTTCTTTCATGGTACATGCATGAAAATAGTAGGGAGTGTAGATAAATCTCTCTATTATTTTTATACTAAATAGTGACCCCTCTCTCCATATCGCTGTTTTCTTACCGAAACTTCAAAATATTATATCAGAATCCAGGACTTTTCCATAGTTTTGAATATTATTCACGTTATATCAATTGTAGGTAAATAGACCAGTCTGGCGCCATACGCTGTTGAACAATAACATGACATTTTATTTGGTAAATTCTTCTGCACTTTTTATATTAGACTTCTGCAAATTTTGCACTAAATACATATTTACTTTATTCATACAATTACCCAAATAAACATACGTCTAGACATGGGCGTCATCAGGGGAGGCAGGGGGGCAGCTGCCCCCCTAGAGATTGGAATAGGTATATTTTTTTCATACTAAATGATAAAACCTCGCAAAAAATCACATTGTTACAACACGTTTTTTCATCACATCATACATTTTCACGAAAATCCATAAAAAATATAATTATTGAAAAAAAGATTGCCTGCGGCGCTATTTTCATTACTCCTTTATAAAATGCATTTTTCATGCTTATTATTGTGCTATGTACATTTTCAAGTAAACCAAAGTACTCTTTCACTATCCCTCACAAAAAAATTTCGCCTGCGGCGCTATTTACGCTGTTTCATGCTGTGTCCAATTTCCACTTTTTGTGCCCCCCCTAGCTCCGAGGCTGGCGACTCCCATGCGTCTAGAGCTTTATACAGATATCGCTTTTCCCTTAATACATATACTTAATTATGAGATTATGTTACTCGGATCGCATTACTTAATTCGACCATAATCCCTAAAATATTGGCCACTGAATGCGCTTGAGTAAACTTCAGACATTTTCTCACAAACAACAAATTATATCTACTCAAAAAAACTACATTATTTGGTTGCACTTCTAGGAATAGTTTGTTCGTATTCGTAAGGCCATAATAGGCTCAAGCATTCCTGAAAATTGAAAAAAGTTCCAATATTTATTTAATATCACAACTCTACTTTGTGACAAAAATTGGATTTTCTACATGTACAACTAAGAAGTTGAAATAACAAGCAGTTATCTCAACGATGTACAGCAAAGGATGGCGAACTTTCCATCAGGCTTATGCCTGATCGTCGGCTGGTTTAATGTAATCTAATCAAGTAGTTATATCTCAACAAAGGATGGACCTTCCATTAGGCTTATGACTGATCGTCGACTGGCTTAATGTCATCACTTTACACTTAAGTAATATTCACCAATTCCACTACAATCACATTAAGCCAGCCGACGATCAGTCATAAGCCTGATGGAAGGTCCATCCTTTGCTGGTATCTGTTGAGATATAACTACTTGTTATATTCGGTTCCCGGATTATAACCCATAGGAATATTGCTCAACATGAATAAATCCCAAAAATGACAAAAGCCCTTAAGAAATTTGCTCAAGGGATAAAAGCCCAAACTTTCTAGTTGGATTCCAGTAGATGAATTCTTTATAAAATGTTGACTATTTTATTGTCTATCCCATTTCAGATCCGCTTATTTATTTGGTTATTTTCTTATCTATAGTAGTTTCTAACACACTGAAAGAAATCGTATACTAATAGATAAAATTAATTTTATTTTCAAAATCCAATTAGATTTGAGCTTTTGTCCCTTGAGCAAATTTCTGAAGGGTTTTCGTCTTTTTTGGGATTTATTCATGTTGAGCAATATTCATATGAGTTTTTATCCGGTCACGATACGAGTACATGGTTGGCGCAGTTGGTTGAGGCGGCAGTCTCTCGAACGGGAGGTGGCAGGTTCAAACCCCGGCGCTGGCGATGTATTCCACACTTTGCGATACAGGCTTTTAGCCTAGTGCAAGGTGTGCAGGAAAGTATTTGGGTTTGTGTGTGCAAGCCCAGATCCTTTAAAAAAAAAACTTTGTTTTGCGGACGAATTCGAAGACCACCAACCACCGACACCCCCATATTCATAGACGATCAAATCCACAGAAATAGATTAAGAGCTTAATAAATAAGTTATCATTTATAAAAAGCTCGGCGAATTCGTGGAAACTTGCAATAAATAATAACAAAATGAGTATTTAATTAACATTCCTGGCTTCATGGGAGGGTTTGGATAGAAATAGAACCTTCAGGGGGTTGTTTTCAGGAACAAAACAATTATATCAGGTAGGTTAACTTACTAATGGAAGGAATCAGGTATTGGGTAAGGTTATTTATTTGATTTTATTTACTATTACATATAATTTCTTTTGATTTCTAACCAAAAGAATCTGCCCCTATGTAACCGAAACGATTTTATATAATGTATAAGGATATTTGATTCCAATAGATATCGATTCGCTTTCAAGGCCTGTTATTTTTTCTTCTCGTTTCGGTGGTTCTCAAAATTTTGTAAAATAACAATATTTTACTAAATCTGTACTAAAAAATACCAAGCCAAATTATTTAGCAGCGTACGTGGAGATACCCTTCGATATGTCAAAAAAACAGTCAAAAATCAGTGTGTCTTCCAAGAAGATCCATATGATTATGAATTCTTCTTTCAACCTTCACCAAAACCAAATCCTGGATCTGCCACTAACCTGAAGCAGCAAAAAAATCACCTACTACGAGTACATCAATCATTTTTTTTCGTTAATAAGGTAATAGTATACCATTCAGAGGTTGTACCTACACATCAGAGCTGCGCCAGGCTGGAATGATATGGGAACCGGCAGTTGGCCCAGGACAGAAAAGCCTGGAAAAACTGGGTGACGACCACATGCTCCACAGGAAGCAGACGTGGATATATATGTATACCACTTTATTAACAATTCAAATCCAAATAATTGAATGTAAAAATACTTATTTAAATATGTTAGGGGTACGCATGTTTTGACCAAGAAAAATTCGCCCTTGTGAACAGTATGTATGATTTATTATCGTGCATGCCCGATTTTATTGTACGAATTTATTTTTTATTTTTAAAGGATCTGAGCTTGTATACACCAACCCAAATACATTCTTGAACACTGTGTTGTAAGGTCCATAGTACGTCGCCAGCATCAAGATTTGAACCCGGAACCTCGAGATTGGAAGTCTTCGCTCAAGAATCTGGTCTACATGATCGAGTCATGTAGTTCTTGGACGGCCGCGCTTCCCTATACCTCTTCTTTCCCCCAGGTATATTTTCTTTAATATCCTTTCATAATTCATTGTATCTACATGTCCTAACCATCTCAATTTACTCACTTTCATTTTCGTTTTACATTCACACTCGAAAATGCAATTAATTCAAGTTGTTTCCAAAATAGCAAAATATGTACGTTAAAAAATTAACATCCCCACAGTTTGACAAGATCATATGGGGGTTGATTATAAAGATCTATAGATCAATTCATCCCTCACAGCTTCCCAGACCGATATATTGTGGAACGTGGCGCCGTTCGGGAAACTTCAATGAAGATCCCCACTCCATATGGAAAAAATACCACCAACTATTCATCTCAAGCCATGGGAATTTCGGCACCAGCTCTTTTTTTGCAGCGGCAAGTGTAAACCGAAAATGATCTTGTTCGGTTTGTGGATAAATGGGGATAAATGGGGATTTTTTTCTCAATTTTTAATGTTTTCGATGATACTGATGAATGAATGTGAAAAAGTGGAAATGAGAGAAAACAAATGAAGAAAGGATAACAAAAAAGTACGCGTCTGAGTTTTTATTCGTTGACTAAAGTCATTAAAAATATACAGGTGGTCGGTAGCTTGATCGGTAAAGCGCTCGACTGTTAATCCGGCGGGCGCGGGTTCAATTCTTGATGTCCACTTCCAATTCATTTCACGACACAAGCTTTTCAAGCTTACTGTGAAGTGTACAAAGATGTATTTGGGTTTATGTCGATAATCCCAGACCCAGAAGTAATCCTCGTTTTTCAACAGCATTTTTCGTACGTTCTACAATTCTTTCAGACAATTTTCAGTTTCAGAACTTTCAGGCAACATAGTGCCCTAGAATAGTTAATTAAAAAGTGGCCGAACCATTATTGAATTGGTTGAATTGTACAAAATTGTTAATTTAAACCACCTGTTGGAGACTAAAATAGGCTCACTTCTCGGAAGGTAGAGGTAGTTACAATGGATTGGAATGAATAATATTATTATTATAGCCTATGTATCTTTCTTTACTAAACACACTAACTAGCGTCAGAATCATCTACCCTGATGTGCTAAAAAAATACAGTAATACTTCTGACATTCGCGAAGCTTGGTTTCGGAAATAGTCGCGAATTCTGAAAATGAATTATGATTATTATTGGCTGATTTTTTGCAGTTTTTAGTGATGAAATAACCTCAAGGTCGCTGAAATCATTTCTCTCTTCTAGCAGTAGCGGAGAAGCTGCATAGAATCCAAGAAAACGGACTTAGAATGAGCGAGTGTGAACTCACAAAAGCTTGAAGAGATGACCCAAAGTGTATTCAAAAGTTATCTAAATACGTCATTAATTTCCTCGAAAAGAAATTAATAAATGCTAGGCGTTTATTGTATACGCGGAGGCAAGACTTGCCAACACACTTCTCAGCAGTATTATCAGCTAGAAGAGTCTATATATTATCATTCATGATTGACATATAAACTCATCAGCCTAATACTGGGAAAATTTTACCTATCCATCAGATATCTCGGATATCACAGGATTAGGCTCAACGCGGGGCTTAAATATCAGTATTTATAAATCGTTTTACAATATTGCAAGTGTTAATAATTAGGTACTTACCAGTTTTTGCATCATTCGTTATCTGAAACATTTTCGCTTCATTTTCGTTAAATAATTCCCAAATTTTGCACTGATTTTGGATTTTGCATAGCACAATTGGTTGGAGTGAGATCCTTGAATCTGGAGTTGCTTTGCACAATTCTAGATGTTGACGACGTATTACTGCACTTCACGCAATCACGCAAGCTTTTAGATTACCTAGTCTGAAATACATACAGAGTTTGTGTGCAGGCAAGTTTAACTAGATAAGAAATAAATAAAAAAAAAATCGCAAATAATTGAATTCGCGAATCACGAAGTATTACTCGCGCGCGCGTGTGTGTGTGTGTGCGCGTTTTGGGGCAGTTAGTCCATCCTGTATTTATTTATATTACAAGGGTGTAGATCGTAGAATGAGCAAAAGGCCTTGAAATTCCTAGGATCTATTTCAGAGAGCGTCGCTGTCAAAATCAGCTGTTATTTTTTCCATCAATTATTATTATTGGATCTTGAAGTGATTTTGTATGTTTTCTTTGATATTATATTTCCTTTATTTGAAATGACATGGGAAGATTTTTTCAATCGAAACAAGTGGAGGAAATCAGAATTGCTTGTGCATGACCATGCGTAAATTTATTGTCTTTGAATTATTTTTGGTTTAGGTGTAAGTAATACATATTTATGGTACTTAGTGACCTCTCCAGCCTCTCCTTCCATCTAGCAAAGTTCTTCGGCTTAGCAATAATAGATAGCTGTATAAAAAATACCATCTCTTCGTGAAATAGAAAGAATGGCAACAATATGTATATAGGTAGTAAGTAGGTTACTTACTTAATTATCCGGAATTCGACACCAGAGCCGTCGCTCTTCGTGGTTTAGTGGATATGATCCCTACTATGCGAGACGAAGGTCTGGGTTCGAATCCCAGTCGGGGTGAACTGAAACGGCGAATGTTTCTCGAGTGTAAAGTGATCACCTTAGCCGGCCGAGGTCTGTCTATAAAACACAATAAAACAGTCAAAATTTTATAAATAATTCATCTACTGGAATCTAACTAGAAAGGTCGGTGTTTTATCCGTTGGGGGTATTTCTGGAGGGCATTTGTCTTTTTTGGATTTATTCATGTTGAGAAATTTTTCTCCGGTAACCATCGTCGGACCATCTTTTGCGAGGTCTTCCAACACTTGTGCTCTTCGTCCCGAATTCTGAGTGCCCACCTAGTATCTTCTTGTCTGTAGTTAGAAGATGACTTTCGAGAGTTTCACCTGATGTCTTTACTTCGGTTTACTTAAGAAATTGTGTGTAATAATGACTTGTTTTTCTACAGGTTATTTTATAAAAATGCACTTAAAAATAGCGCCGCAGGCGAAATTTTTTTGTAAAATAATTGTGCTTCAATGGATTTTCATACAAATTTTAGAAAATGTTTTATATGATGGGAAAATGTGTGGTAACAATATGATTTTTCAAAAACTTTAGTTGTAGGTATATTCTATAGAACTGTCACTAATGGTTTTCGGGGGAGGGCTTCAGCCCCCTAGCCATCCCCTGGATCCGCTAATAGTTTGATTCGAAAACTCTATAAATTTTACAGTATCTAATATACAGGTTCATAACTTCGTGGATAAAATATATTTTTTTATAAAAAGGATCTGCAAGTATTTTCCTGTATACTTCACAGTCAGCTACAAGCTTGTGAATTGAAGTGCAGAATACGTCGTCACACTCGTCACCATTGAGATTCGAACCCGGCATCTCCTACTTAGATGTCCGCCATTTAGTGATGGTTATACATATTTGTATGGACGTGTATGTCAAGTGTATGTTGTACAGAAATTCATAGATAAAAAACACTACCGATTGATGACATTTTTGTGAATGAATTTAACTGGGATAGGTCGTATACTATGTATAGGTAACATCCATGAGAGTCTTGACATAGGGTAGTTCACTGGCGATAGTATATGTGTAGTGTATGGATAGTTGTGTGTGTATGTGGGGGTGTTTACATGGGAGAGTTTACTCAATAGTAGATAAATACCTGCGCATTCCTTGCCAGGGTGTCAAATTACTTACTACAGACAGCTGATTGAACCCTGCGCCGACCGGAATAATGAAAAAACTTACAATGATATCTTTTATAAATAAATAAATGTATCTTTTTTTTTCAACAAAGACCCTGTTTTTTGACAGGCCATTACGGGTAAACTGTTAGTCCTGCGAAAAAATTGACATAACATTTTTTGTAGAGAATTTAGCAAGGATTATTTTTGTCATTGACTACTTTCTCCTATCTCTTCCCACATTCCTATAAAATGCGAAAAACCGCGAAGAGGGACCTTTTCGGGGGGGGGGGGGGGGGGGGGGTTGCGGCAAGATTTTGATAGGCAACCCTAGTGCGATGTAATACCCTATTGGTAAGCTATCATTTATACCACATTTCGATCAAAAAACAGATACGTCATAATTTAAGCAGCGGGCTCTTGGACTATTAGGAGGACTTTATAATTACGCGACATGAGCAAACAAAAAAAAAATCGCTCAAAATCACCTTTCATTCTACTGCTTGCTGCTCGCCAATTTTTTTCTTTAAATTCTTCTAAATAATTTTAATTTTATTTTGAGTTTATCCGCGCACGACCCCAAGTTCGCCCCAGGGCTGAACCTTCGATTTGTATTTTATTTCGGTTCAACACAGGGGATGATGCACATTGAATTATAGATATTGGTCTATTAGATTGCGGTCAGTGGCGGCGGAAACCATTTGTCAATCCTGCAACCCTGATAGATATCCCCTAAACATTGTTATTAACTTGTATAATTATTAACATCGTTCTATATTTAAAAAAAAATCGACCAATCAGATAACGCCCATAAAATATTATTTCATCTATTTAACCAATCAGATTAGAGTATTGGACCGATCAGCCAATAATAATCTTTTATCGGCTAACTTTGTTTTTTTTTCTGTACGCGGTTGAATGTCCCGAATTCCACACCTTTTTTTATTAGCTTTTTCTACGCACTTCCTTTCTTTACGAGTTTTTTGTTTTGGTTTATAGACTAGAAATTTAATTGGTCAATAAGTGTATTTATGTTATCCTAATATTTGGCTATTAAATTTTATTATGCACTTTGCATATTTCTTGTTTTCCTAATAATGGAAATTACTTTCCTTAATTCAAAATAGAGACTTATATAGACCCCCTTCAAGGTTGCTCCCTCCTTCTTACATTCAATGGACCTTTTTTCACAATAATCTAGTTTCAAGCAATAAAATATGCTCTCAGTAAAAATCGTTCTATCATCTCTTCATGTTTTTCAAAGGAGAATGCTCATTTGTAACTCAAATTATAGGTAAAAATGAGTAATTAAATACTGCATAAGTGGCATCATCAAAATCAATGGCTTAATGGGTGAAATAACATTTATACAGATCAAATTTCTACTCGCTAGAGTCACTGAAACATGTTTTCATTTATCCATGTTTTAAGCCTTAGGTTACCTTTAGTATTAGCTGAGTAATCCCACTTTTCCCTAAAGCAATTTTTCGCATGTTGTGTCTCGTTGGGAACCCATAAGAATAATGCTCAACATGAATAAATCCCAAAAAGACAAAAGCCCTTTTAGAAATATCCTCAAAGTATAAAAGCCCAAACTATCTATTTGGGTTCCCGGATTGTAACCCATAGGAATATTGCTCAACATGAATAAATCCCAAAAATGACAAAAACCCTTAAGAAATTTGCTCAAGGGATAAAAGCCCAAACTTTCCAGTTGGATTCCAGTAGATGAATTCTTTATAAAATGTTGACTATTTTATTGTCTATCCCATTTCAGATCCGCTTATTTATTTGGTTATTTTCTAATCTATAGTAGTTTCTTACACACTGAAAGAAATCGTATACTAATAGATACAATTAATTTTATTTTTAAAATCCAATTAGATTTGAGCTTTTGTCCCTTGAGCAAATTTCTGAAGGGTTTTTGTCTTTTTTGGGATTTATTCATGTTGGGCAATATTCATATGAGTTTTTATCCGGTCACGATCTATTTGGATTCCAGTAGATGAATTATTTATAAATTGTGTGACTATTTTATTGCCTATCCCGTTTTAGATCCGCTTATTTATTCGTTTATTTACTAATCTATGCTAATTTCTAACACACTGAAAGAAATCGTATGCTAATTATATTTAATTTCAAAATTTCGTACATACTCATATATCTAAAGGGCTTTTGCCTTTTTCGGGTTTTTCATGTTGCGCAATATTCTTATGGGTTTTTATCCGGTCACGGTCTCCTTGAGTATATTTGTTTAATATTGACATCAATTATATTACCTACAAAAGTCTCCGCTATTTTCATATTTCTAAGACTTCATAATTTTTTGATTTATAATATTGGTCTAGTGTTGGTAATATTTTTTGCCACTTAAGGCCACTACTTGAGAAGGTAATGTTGTCTCTCTTCTCACTTAATTGAGGAAATCCTTCGTTATGGTAATTGACCATAGATTATTTATGATCAACTTGTCATATTCCATAGAGAATTCGCAAAATTATGCGGCTTCCCCTTTGACATCTTGTGAGATATTTATTTATGCAGTGCTACCGTAATGTCACGGAGTTTTTTTTAATCGCTGAAAGGAGTCAGGGAATTTAAAACGTAGTATAGGGAAATACCTAGAATCCTTACATGGTGATCATGGGAAAACAAAAGACCAGTAGGACGACCTCAAAAAAGAATGGGTGAATGATGTAGTCCCAGTCTCAGGAAGAAACTGGTTGAGCAAAGCTCAAAGTAGAAAAAATTGAAAAACGTTAGAAGAGGTCTATATCTAGCAGTGGAGGGACGGCTGAGGTCGCTGAGGACGGTAGACGACGTAACCTCGGTAGCTGGTGGACAGGGGGTGCGAAAAGCGACCAACGGAAAGAAATGGAAATGTTTGGAAGAGGCCTGTGAGATCAGTGTTGAAAAATAAGAAGGGTAGGCTTACCGCTTCTAAAGAATCCAGAATAGAATGAGTAGTGAGTGACGACTGCTTGATTTGTTTCACACGATAAGAACATCTCAACCAATTAGATTATACCGAATAAAACCAGGCAATAAACCATGAAGGCAAAGTTTTTTATTAGGTGCGGTAACCTTACCAACAGTTTATCGATTCCTTCTAATGTTTATTTCTTCTTGTCACTGTGAAATTATTATCCTGCCAGCGTGCGATCCTTTGATTTACATAACATTTAGGATCCCGAAAAGGAGCTTTTATATTAGGATCTATCGAAATCAAAGTCAGCGCCAATAGATCGATTATTTTGATTAATCATTAATCTTTTTTTCTAGAATAATACAATAGAACTTCGACAAATTTGAATAAATGCTGAATGTTTTTTACTAATGTAACAAGACCAATTTTATTTTTTATCGTAATTTTATTTTGGCGAGTTTCGAGGTCGGCGCAGTTGGTTGGAGTGCCGGTCTTCTGAGCGGAAGGTGCCGGGTTCGAACCCTGGCGCTGGCGATGTATTCCACACATTGCGATACAGGGTTTTAGCCTAGAGCAAAGTGTGCAGGAAAGTATTTGGGTTTGTGAGTGCAAGCCCCGATGCTATAAAAAAAATCGTTTTCAGCTGTGGATCTGCTGATCTCTTTGGCTAGTGAAATGTGGCTGCTGTGATTTAAATTTTAAAGGCCTTCTGGACAAATGGAGTCCCTCAGGGATCCTTTTTGATTCCCATTGTGTAGGGAATTCTGCAGTTTTTCCAGAGTTTCCTCTTGCTCTGCTTTATTTTACGATGTGTTGATGTGGATTGCGGGTTTAGGATTTTATATCTTAGAGTTTTCTTCACGATTGATTTTCATCTTCTTCATCTTTCCCAGCCATCTCTTCACTGTTGGATGTAGGCCTCTTCTAACTTTTCCAGTCCTCTCTTCCTTGGGTTCCTTTGTTCCACCTCTACCAGCGTCAGGGACAATGTCATCGGCCCATCTTTTCAGAGGCCGGCCTATTCCTCTTGTCGTACCCCAAGGTCTTCATCTTGGGACTCTGGGTGCCCATCTATCTATTCATGACCTGCCCTTTGCCATTTTAATTTGTCAATGCGATCCATCACATCGATGGCTTTTCTCCGGAGTTGGTTTTTATATTATTATCTATGTATTTGATATTTACAAAATCGTGATCACATTGTATTTGACCCACCTGACCACACCTATAATATCAAAATCGTAGTGGGATATTTAATAACATTAATAAAATGTTAACAACAAAAAGTTATGTAAGTTCCTAATATGAAATCTTTCAATCATTACATCAAATAGTTTTTGTACCTTTATATAATACTTAGATTTTTAAAGCCATTGTCCTTGTTGGAATCTTAGTCCTCGGTTAGGCACTCTTGAATTTTAAGAATCTCAACTGTAGATGAGAAAATCTTAACATTTATGTAACTGATTCGATATTTGTTTTGTAAAACTCCATCATTTATTTAATTAACGCGGAAAGAAGTTTTTTTTTGTATTGATAACTAGCATTAAAATGTAGGGAATGACCGTGAAAGTTTATTTTTAATGAAGCGAAATTAACCCCCTAAAAGTAAAAAAAACCCGCTACTCTGTACATTTTTTCATGATATTATTCGTGCGATTTTGAACGTTAACTCCGCGGGAAATGACCGTGATGTCATAGTTGCAGGGACGGATTTGCCAATAGGCTGAGAGTATGGGTGGCAGAGACTTCAGAGTTTCACTTTTTGGTTTTCACGGAATCTACGATTTTTTCATGCCCAAGGTCAACAGTTTTAGAGTTTGTCCTAGGGACGCCCCCCCCCCCTCCGTCGACGAATAATTTTTTGGATGCATTCGATGGGGGGAGGGGGGCGGAAAACTGTAAATCCAGTCCTGCTTAGTTGGATCCCTAGAAAATAGGTATAATATTTACCATTACATACCACTTATGACCACAGTCACAAACTGCATAATGCAATACTAGTTGTCATCCATATGTTTAGAACTTTTCTATTTCTTTATGGTATTTTTATGACAAATGTCTGGACAGTTTTAATGTTTGATTTTATGTCATTTGTCTCGTGTGGTGTCTCTCCAACATATGGGTGATTCCCATTAATTGTCTGCGATTAATGATTTTGTCTCTTGTGGCCATACTATCCGATCATGCGGGCTCCTCAGGGTTTTCACTATACAAGGAATCTTAGGTGTTTCCTAGTGAAAAACCCACAAGAATGAACAGGGTGAATAAACCCCAAAAGAACACTTACTACTAAAAAAATCGTTTTGTCGAGAATTTAGTGAGGATCATTTTTGTCATTTACCACTTTCTCATATCTCGTACTATATCCGAAAAATGTGAAAAAGCCTAAAAATGCTTTTTCGCATTTCGCAAAAGATTTTGCTAGGCAACCTCGTGACGATTATGGCCCTATATATAAGTAAACTTTCATTTTAATCACATTTCAATCAAAAAACACATAGGCCATATTTTTAGCCGTCGGATCTTAGGCTGCATTGTGGATAACGTCGTGATGGTTTAAATGGACAAATCCGTGGCATTAAATTGTCGCAAAAATATAAATTCAACCCCGTCAAAATTGACGGGTCTAAGAGAATTTCCATAATATTTTCAAACCACAAAGTGTCGCACTGCATAACATTGCGCTCGTAATATTTCTATAAAATGAATGAATCCCACAGTCTGTATGTGATTTCCTATAAAAATATTAACAATTGTAACACCTCCTTTGTGGTACCCCTATGTCTGACTTACACATTCCAGTGGTTAGGTTAGAAGAATTACATTTAAACAAAATGTCAAACGTACTTAGTACGTCTTGACGTGAAAATTTTCAATGGATGTTGGTCAAATTTTAACACTGACCAATTTGTCGAAAGTCACCGAAAAATTATGCGAAAAAAAATGGGTTCAAAGTTTCAAACATTCATATCTTTTACACACAGATGGAACCTTATTATTTATTAATTATCATTAGTCTCGTTATTTAAAAAACCACCCCACTTTAGGGTGGTTTTGTAAAACAATGATTTGCCATCTACTACAGAAAGATTCCACGTTCATTACTCAGCCTGATTTTCAAAAAAAAAATCGCTTGAGGCTCTATTTATTATTGTTTTTTTACTACGGCTTTGTTTAAATTTTGGTTGATTCCCAGGAGTATTTCGGCTTAATAACTTTAAAGAAATATAACATATGAAATCAGATTGAATTGTCAGGCTTTCTTCTCCCCCCCCTCCCTAAAGTCAAATACTGGATCGCCCTCTCCCCCCCGAAATGTAAGCCTATATACGCCACTAATACTTACAGATTATTTCGGTTAGAAACGTCGTTTTCAGGCAAAAATTCAAAATCTCAGCCATTCGAGAACCACGTGGCTTGACTATGTCGACCAGATGGACGTGTTTTGAGTAACAGGAATCGTAGAGTATGTATGACAAATTGCATGAATGTGACGGAATCAGAAAGTGTGTGCAGGGATAGTAAAATCTGGCGATTTGCTATCTCTTCCTACCCCTGAAGGGATGCTGTGTGAGGGGGAAATATAGAAAAGAACCTCTTTTTCGCTCTTTAGCGGGACTCGAACTCTGGTACAATATAAGAAGTTGTAAAACTGACTGGTCGCACGTCTTGTAAAGTAGGTACCACTAATAAAATTTATTTTAAAGCCAGCGTGTAGGGTAGGTACCTTTGGGAATCGCTTTCCAGTTTAAGAGTGTGCATACCGACATTTCAAAAATTTCTAAAAACGGGAGACCTTCTATCTCGACAACCGTTACTAAATATGCTTTGGAACAAAATAGGGTAGATGCATTGAACCTTTATCTAGGGAATAACCGTAAAACATTTTTTATATCTTGTATAGATTTCTCAAAAAAAATATTTAAAAACACCTCTGACCTTTTTTCCGAAAGACGGAAACTCGTTTCCCGAAAGTCGCGGAGTAAATTTTTTTTCTTGTACTGATAATACGCATTAAAATCTAGGGAATAACCGTAAAAGTTTTTTGATAGACGCAAAATTAACCCCAAAAAATGGAAAAAACGCTATTTTTACCATTTTTTCGTGTGATTGTCACGCGATTTTGAACCTTAATGCCGTGGGAAAAGACTGTGACGTCATTCCTGGTGCCATGCCCTTAAATGAACTACTACCATTTTATTACAAAACCATTCATGGTTATTGGAGAACCATATAAAATAATTCTACATTCATCTGAATTTATTCATAGAAAATCATAAAGGTGGTTGTGACCGGAAAAAAAATCCCATAAGAATATTGCTCAACATGAATAAATCCCAAAAAATACAAAAGCCCTTCAGAAATATGTCCAAGGGACAAAAGCTTAAATCTAATTGAATTTTGTAAATAAAATTTATTGTATCTATTAGTATACGATTTCTTTCAGTGTGTTAGATATTTCTATAGATTAGAAAGTAAACAAATAAACAAGCGGGTCGGATAGACAGTAAAATAGTCAACATTTTATAAATAATTCATCTATGTACTGGACTCCAACTAGAAAGTTTATCTATAAATAATAAATTATACTCGTATTTCTAAAGGGCTTTTGTCTTTTTTGGGATTTATTCATGTTGAGAAATATTCTTATTTCTACGGTTTTTCTTCGGGGACCGAAGGTGGTCCCTTAAAGTTGCGAACACTTCTCAATAGATGGCGTTAGAATCGAATAGTTGGTGCATTGCGAAAATTTACTGAAATAGCCCTGCGTGTACGAAAAATACAGACAATTTTCTCTCTGCGCAAAATTAATGTACTTAATATTTAGAATGGCGACTAACCCCATTGCTGAAAACCATGAAAATTTCACAGTTCACACATTTTGTGAATGTAGATACTTACCTCTCGATCTGTTAATCGGAGAGGTCTAAGAAGTTGATGAAATGGGAACCTTCCGATATAATCGGTTAGCAAAAACGACTTACTTTGACTTATCGACATTAAAAAAAATCAATATCCATTTACTTACAGAATTTCAATTTGGAACAAGTCATAATTATTCGATTTCCAACCTGGAATTATATTCTTACTATTGCTTATGGTATTGTTCGATATTTAATTTTTTTATGCATTGATTCTAATTTCGAATTTCTTTCCCGCACTTTTCAATGTCACTGTTATGTTATTTTGTTTAGAGAAGAGCTTTTTGTAAACAAATTAATTTGAATTCATTAAAGGAGTTTGTTCACAAGAGAAATTTATGTTAATTATTGTAAACAAATTGAACTTACAAGTACATACATACTTATTGATAAATATACAATTCTGTTAATGTACTCGTAAAAGCTAAGACATTTAATTTTCTTTCAAAATCTATACAAGATATAAAAAATCTTTTACGGTCATTCCCTAGATAAAGGTTCAATGTATCTACTCTATTTTTTCCAAAGCACATTTAGTAACAGTTGTCGAGATCTATAAGGTCTCCCGTTTTTTGAAATTTTTGAAAGGTTAACTGGGAGAAATCGCAGTTCTGCAATAAATTCGCCCTAGTGAACGCAATGCTTTATAATCTGTATTATGTGTAAAATTTTGTAGATATACAGTCTGTCAAAAAAGAGCTGGTGTTCAATGAGGGCGCCACATGTAGCTTTTTGGCAACTATAATGGCAACACTTGTATAATTTCAATAGAAGCGACCTCACTGCCAGCAAACAAAATTGTAGTTCCAATTTAATCCGCCACCAACTCTTTTTTGACAGACTGTACTTTGTTCACTTGAAGAATATTTTTTTTTTTTTTTTTTTTTAATTAAATCATTTTATTACAATATAACAACATTTACAATATCACCCGAATCACAATCATATACTACAATTTTGGATACTGCCCTCCTTAAGCAACCGAATGCTTGTGTGGAGGGCAGGACTCAATCAAAAGCAACAAATGAATACTCAACAACTAACAAAATAACATCTAATAATAAACATGTAATAAATGAATAAGTGAAAATAAATTTAATCTCTGTAGGTATAAGAATTGTATTGTATAGTTCACCCTAATTACTGCATGGTATTTTATTATGTATGTTCATTTTTTCAGGCACTCCAGACCACATCTCTGCCATTCCATTCACCACATCACAATCTCTATCCTTTCTTTTCGTCTCACATAAACACAATATATCTAAGTTCCTCTCATGCAAAACATCACGCAATTCGTTCATCTTACCTTCCATATCTCACCTTTTATTCCACACACCAATCCGGCATTCAGCCCTCCTCTGACGGAAGCTAAGAGTGTGTGTAAGGATAGGGATGTCCGGCGCTCTGTCCTCTCTGCCTACCCTGCAAGGGACGTGGCGTGAGGGTATAGTATAGTATGGTATTTTATTATTTTAAGAGTATGCATACCGACATTTCAAAAATTTCTAAAAACGGGAGACCTTCTATCTTGACAACCTTTACTAAATATGCTTTGGAACAAAATAGGGTAGATGCATTGAACCTTTATCTAGGGAATAACCGTAAAAGATTTTTTTTATCATGTATAGATTTCTCAAATAAAAATTTTAAAAACACCTCTGTACTTTTTTCCGAAAGACGACAACTCGTTTCCCAAAAGTCGCGGAGAAATTTTTTTTTGTACTGATAATATGCATCAAAATCTAGGGAACAACCGTAAAAGTTTTTTGATAGACGCAAAATTAACCCGAAAAAATGGAAAAAACGCTATTTTTACCATTTTATCATGCGATTGTCACGCGATTTTGAACCTTAATGCCGTGGGAAATGTCTGTGACGTCATTCCTGGTGCCATGCCCTTAATGTATGTATATTGTAGGTACCTACATATAATATGTTTGTATAATACATAGATGTATGTATAAGTGTAAGTACATTGTTTTGATTGTACGGAGTTTCATTCCCATAGCCTTCAAAATATTCATTCATCAGAAACCATAGTGGATATGTCAGATGCGGATTGGAAGAAAATATTAAATTAATATATGTATTTTTAAATTACACCAAAATACTTTCCTACACCCTTTACAGTAGCTAGAAGTTCGTGTCGTGAAGTGCAGAATACATTGCCAGCGCTGAGATTCAAACCAGGCACCTCCTGATTAGAAGTTCGCGCTCGAACCAACTGCTCCAACCATGTGGGTGCTTGGGCCGGTGACACGACATAAAGTCTACAGGCAAAATGTCTCCCGACAGAATGTCTCCGGACAAAATGTTTACACGACGAAATGTCCACAGACAAAATGTCTCCCGACAAAATGTTTACCCGACAAAATGTTTACAAGAGAAAATGTTTACGGACAAAATGTCTCCCGACAAAATGTTACCGCAAGAAAATGTCTAGTGTAAGCGGTAATCCAACTATCTCGCCTTCTTTTATGTGGTCTCCCTGATGGGAGTCTGGTAGCTGACGGCTGCTCGTTCGCTGCTACGCTCACCACTCTCTCAGGACAAGCTCTCTCCACGTGATCTCACCAGTAGCGTCTTCTAGATCTTCCCCATCGGACAATGTCCTCGACGTCGCAAGTCCTTCGTATTTCAGAATTCCCCACTCGGTCTCGGCTGCAGTTTTGCAAAAACTCACACACAAGCATAGCTTTGGCAGGAGAATAGCAATGGAAACTATTGAAAATAATCTACATTGTAATATAGTTAGTTAGTTTTATTGAATAAATAAATAAATAAATAACCTGCATCCTCGCCTTACAAATTTAGTTTTTATGTTTCTATGCCTGAAGGACACATGCGTGAATGATTCTTCAGGCATTAAGTAACATAGATGAAAAAACTGTGGAATTTTTTGACTCTTGAACAATATTTTTTCACAAAAAAAATATTCCTGAAATAACAAGTCAATTATATTAGGTACTTAACTAAGTAGGTACCAGTGGCGAAGGGTGAATTTCTGCAGTAGGGAAGCCGGGGCTAACATTTCTTATTGGATTACGTCAAATTACACTATATACTTACTACCTATCATTTTATCCAAAAGGCTAAGACTAACCCTGGGTCCACCTCTTAATAATATTTTGCTAGAAGTGCGGGTAAATAGGTTGCTATTCATGCGCCTGAGGTACCCGGGGATGTGGAGGGCCTTAAGCCTTAAGATTTTCCTTCAATTATCCAAAAGGTAACTCGATGGGAGTCGTGTTCTTCGGTACAGCTTCGCGCCTAGTAGGTACTCACTAATCTAAGTAGGTACCTATTAAAAACAGGTAGGCAGGTACTCTTAACAGTTCCTGAGTGCACTCCTGTATAGTGAAGTGCACTTTTTCACCGCGATGTTTGGCAAATGCCCATTGACCTCCATAATGAAGCCTTTTCCATACACTCATTATTATCAACACATCACTACTATTTATAACGCGGTACCTACCTACAGTGCCTACTAAAGACCTACCACACGATGTTATATGCACGCTCATACAATAATAACAATGTACGCAAATAATTACATTAGTACACCCGAACTGACACAGTGGCGCTGCAGTCGCTTTTATTATTTTTGTTCCATTTTCAAAATTATTTTTAAATTCCTCTACTGTGTGTTAAATTTAAGTAGTATAGAACATAATTAGAGATTTTTTTTGATCGAATTTCAATTCCATTTTCCAAAAATTCCACGTAAGGTATATTAATTTTCTTTCATTTTCCCCGTAAAGTTAGAAATCCGTATATTACAAATTAAGAGAGAATGCAAATCGAACTCTTTTACTCACCATGCATATGTTTAGGCGCCCTTGAGGTGGACTTGCTCCACAAAACGGCGCATTATAAATTGTCCATGTTATTATTATTATTAATATTTTAACGTATTTTAATGATAGGTACATAGGATTATTAGAATTGGTATGGAACGTAGAAGTATTCTTAAATTTGAAATTTAGTTCCGATTTCCACCACCGTTCGCCGCATCATATTCGAAGATGAGATCGCGTGCATTTTAAAACTGCACTACTTGCATATAATCAGTTTTTTGGTACCTACCTACTTAACTACCATCCATTCAATAGCCAACAGCTTATTATTGATGTAGGTACCTACCGACGAGCTTAATATTACATACCGACCAACAATGTCGGTATATCACACAATAATTCAGAGCAGACCTACTTAAGAGTGTGCATACCGACATTTCAAAAATTTCTAAAAACGGGAGACCTTCTATCTCGACAGCCGTTACTAAATATGCTTTGGAACAAAATAGGGTAGATGCATTGAACCTTTACCTAGGGAATAACCGTAATAGATTTTTTATATCTTGTATATAGATTTCGCAAAAAAATATATTTAAAAACACCTCTGACCTTTTTTCCGAAAGACGGAAACTCGTTTCCCGAAAGTCGAGGAGTATTTTTTTTTCTTGTACTGATAATATGCATTAAAATCTAGGGAATAACCGTAAAAGTTTTCTGATAGAAGCAAAATTAACTCCAAAAATGGAAATAAACGCTATTTTTATCATTTTATCATGCGATTGTCACGCAATTTTGAACCTTAATGCCGTGGGAAAAGACTGTGACGTCATTCCTGGTGCCATGCCCTTAGCTTAACTATTCATGCATTTTGTATGCATTACCTACCTTGTAATATGCGGGTGGTAGGTACATTATAAAGTGCATATAGGGAGGCAAGAATCCACGTATGGTTTGCTGTAGTATGAATTAAGATTTTTGAAAGGAAGTGAAGAGAAGAGATTTCAAACTAATCGAAAATTTGTAGCATAAAAGTGAAATATGAACGAAGAAACAAACACAGCCTGGCGCCCCCTGGAAACGGCCGGCAGATCCTTTCGTCACCGAGAAACCAAGGCCATCACAACCCTAAACGGTCTTTTTCAGGACCAATACCGCTGCAAAATACAGCCAGAGATTTGGCACATTCCTTGGGCCAAGGCTATATAACACCCTTAAGCAATAAGTTGACAGTGGTAGCAAGGGAAGGAAGCTGGCCATGACTGAGTTTGTAAAATTAATCATGGAGGAGGGAATTTACAAGTCGGAGAGCACGTTGATGGAGATTCTAGTATAGAGACGAAGAAGACACGGTGCCAGAACATAATGTAGGTACAAGCAGCTATGCAGAGGATCATCGAGGGAGCCTCGGCACAGGCGCAAGCCCAGTGATTCTCATCGATGAAACAACATGTACCTTATATTGCAAATCACATAATACATTGCCATGTTAATATAAAAAAAAAACACAATAAAGATTGTTCATTCATTCATTCATTTGACAGATCCCTTGGACGCCATCTCAAGACAACCTCAATAAACATTGGAGGGCCTTAGTGATGATAAGGAGGAGATTTTGACGAAACTGGACTGTGATATTTTGTTGATATAGGGCCAACGACAAAGCAGTTGCTGCTGCAGTGTATTGGGACGGGTTGGCCTAGTGTAAGCGGACTCGTTAAGTAAGTAAGTAGTACCTACATATTTGAAAAACGCTAAAAATCGACTTTGATTAGTTTGTTGAAGTGAACAAAGGTATCTACCGGATCATTATGATTGGTCGGTGGGTACCTACAGTCGCGAAATTGATGTGTTCTGAGTAAAAGGAATCGTAGAGTGTGTATTACAAATTGCATGAATGTGACGGAAGCAAGGAGTACGTCTAAAGATTGGGCGTTTATCTGCCTACTCTGCAGGGAAAGCTCTTAGGAATATGTACAGAACAGATCGCGAATATACGAAAAAAACTGTAGCTTCTTAAAACTTGTACTATTTTCAATAGGGGATGATTTTTAAGCCTTACAAACGTTTTATAAACCCTCATAGATCAGTCGGCAAAAGACTAAAGTCATAGATAAACATTTATACGCATTAATATCATCAATAAATTCCATAGAAACTGGAATTATTATAAAATGTATTATGTCTAAATAATGCATTTTAGTGATTAGAATTGCATTCTCCCATAAATGTTTACAAGGATCGATTCCACGAAGGACCACTCTTAATATAGAGGATGTAAACATATTATTGATATTATACGTAAGGGTCGTAAGGTATAGCGTGACCGGACTAAAACCCATAAGAATATTGTCCAACATGAATAAATCCCAAAAACTACGAAAACCCTTTTGAAATATGCTCAAGGGAGAAAAACTCAAATCTAATTGGATTTTGGAAACAAAATTAATTGTATCTATTAGTATACGATTTCATTAAGTGTGCCAGAAACTAGCATAGATTAGAAAACTAACAAATAAATATGGGTATCTAAAATGGGATAGACAATAATATAGTCAACATTTTATAAATAATTCATCTACTGGAATCCAACTAGACGGTTTGAGCTTTTGTCGCTTGAGGATATTTCTGAAGGGCTTTTGTCTTTTTTGGGATTTATTCATCTTGAGCAACATTCTTATGGGTTTTTCTTCGGGAACCATGGAATAATATATCAGTGTATCACATAGACGTTAGACTAATAAATTTGAATAGACTCTTTACAGACATCAGGCTATCAGGCACTCTATAATATCTTCTCTCTTCTATATTGAGTCAACATTGGTTAAGAAGAAAGATATAGAAATTACACTATACGGCTTACAAACAGATTGGTGATTCCTTACTCTAACCTTGCATTTGACATGAAGTTGAGTGCAAAATGTCAACTTTGTCATAGCTACATTCTAGTTTCCTTGGCATTACAACTGACAAAAGTCTCAATTCAATTTTGTGCAATTTTTTTTAAATCCTGTTTATTTTATGTGTTTCGATTCGGCTTACCGCCTTTCGCTTTTGACGGCAGCATTCCTAAATATAGATCTAAGATCATAATACGTTTTAAGCATTGTAGAGTGTAAGCGTTGTAGAGTTTAAGCATGTAGTAAGCATGATTTTGTTAGCATTTATGTTAACAATGTGTATTCTTATAATACTTATGATGATTGTTGTTACCATCAGTCGATACATACAATCAATCAATAAAAAAATTACAGACACCTATCGTGATGATCAATAAAACCCTTTTTTTTATTAATACTATCAAATATTCGCCGCCTCGACCTCGCGATAACAAATTAAGATAAACTGGAAATCACTAATGGTATCTGTATATAGCAGTCACAATAAAAATTCTATAAAACCGTAGTAAGACCTGCCATGCTCTACGGGGCGGAATCCTGGCCCCCTGAAACGCAGGGAAGAACAGTTGCTCCATACCACCGAGATGAGAATGCTGCGCTGGTCACTCGGGGTAACTAGATTAGATAAAATCCGAAATGAATACATCAGAGGAACTATGAAAGTTGCCCCGATTGACCTAAAAGCGCGAGAGGCCCGACTTTGGTGGTATGGACACGTGCTGCAGAGAAGGGACGAGGATTCCGCTCTGAGGAGGGCAACAAACTGGTATGTGGAAGGACAAAGAAAGAGAGGACGGCCGAAGAAGTCCCTTGAGCAGACCATCAGAGGGGACATGGAACACCGGTGGTGCAGAGAAGAGAGAATAAAAATAAATAAATAAATCTTTGAGAGCTAGAAAAGTGAGGACACTGCGAGCTGGGAGGACTCTGAGAGATCGGGTGAAAAACACTGCAATTCGAGAAATCTCTGATGTCCAAGATGTAGTCAGGTGGGGACGACAGCGGCGAAGATTCTGGCACCAACATGTGTTAAGAATGAACAACACCAGAATCCCATACATCGCTTTGCATGGGGTGCCTGATGGTCAACGCCCGCCAGGAAGACCACTGAAGCGATGGAGAGACAGCTGGAGTTCCACATCATAGGAGAACAATCCTGTCAATACAGACTCGATGAGTCTAGACACAGTTTAAGAAAAGCTAGAAAACTTCACAAATTACAAAACAAGAAGATAGGTAGTGTCTAGTCCTCTAAATTGAAAGTCCACGCTCCAACCAACTGCACCAATCATCTACACAAAATACACTGTGAATGTGACAGTTCAAAATAGCATAACATCACTATAAAAATTGTAACAGTGATTGGAACCTAATCACTCTTGTTATTTATAACAATGGTATTGGTATGTAGGAGGTTTTCAATATAATACTAGTTATTATTTCAATCTTGATTGTGATTTGATCGTCTAGGTACCAATAGTTACTTTAAAGTATAAAAGTCATAAGAATGGTCTGACCCGCCCGTGACCGAACAAAAACCCATAAGAATAAAATAATCTTGTAGGCTTTCGCAGCGTGATGAATCCATTTCCATGTTTCCACCTTGTCGACACGCAGTAAGGAAACCCGAAGAACTTACAACATGGAAATGGACCCATAAGAATGTTGCTCCACATGAGTAAATCCCAAAAAGACAAAAGCCCTTAAGAAAATTGCTCAAAAGACAAAAGTTCAAATCGAAGTAATTGGATTTAGTAAATACAATAATTTGTATCTTTTGTATACGAAGTTTTTCGGTGCGTTAAAAACTAGCATAGATTAGAAAATTGGCAAATAAATAACCAGATCTAAAATGGGATAGACAATAAAATAATCAACATTTTATAAATAATTCATCTACCGGAGTCCAACTAGAAAGTTTGGGCTTTTATCCCTTGTGCCAATTTATTCACGGCATTTGTCTTTTTTGGGATTTTTACATATTGAACAATATTCTTATGGGTTATTCTCCGAGAACCGACTGACCCGCCATGGTTGATATCCGGGGTAAACGTCTCATCCTTCGGCCCATCTCCTGCCTTAAAAGAAGACCTCCGCTCCTCAGAACACAACTCTATGAATGAATGTAAGTCTAATCTGTGAATAAATCTACATGGACCTCGAAATTGTGTTTTATGGATCAACAGAGGTCACAAACATTTACATTTAAACTTTGTTCTTCATATGCGAGTCATAATTTATGCGGTAGGAATCACAAGTCTTAGGCTCTCCACAAACGTCCGGAAGTTCAGTTAACTGAATCGACCTTTTGCAAAAAAAGCTCCGGCCAAAACCTCTCTCTGAATTCAGTGTTACCCTGATTTTGAATACAGAAAGAGGTTTTGGTCGGAGCTTTTTTGCAAACGATCAATTCAGTTAACTGAACTCCGGACGTGTGATATAGCCCATAGACAGGTCCAAAAAGAAATCTGTCGTTTATGTGTAAATTGAATTAATAGTTTACCCGCAATTGCCGGCAAAAATACAGATTTTTTGGAATCTAAAAATAAATTTTAACTATTTATTTTTTAAATCCATCCGACAACCATCAATCACATTTTAGGCAAAAAAAAAAACGTTAATTCATTTTTTGCTGTTTTCTCATACTTAGCTCTTTTACCTTAATTCAAAATATAAAACAAAAGGACAAAAGTATTAATTCATATAGGCGTAGCCAAATGTTTATCACTTCTTCTGTCATCTCGTTATTAAAAGGATTAAAAAAACAACCTGTGAGAAGCCAGCGCCTATAACAAACACTTTACATTAGAACAAGATATAATTATACAATATGTATGTATGGAAGTACTAAAGAATTATTAACCACACATAACCTATGTACAGACAACAGATATAAATGCCCAATCCCACCAACTACCACTTAGGAAGGAGAGCCCTAAGAAATTTCCATACAAAAACACAGATAATATTCTATTTACTAAGTAATAGAGTGTGAGTCCTGCAATAATTCCATATGAAATGCAACATGCATCTCACCTACTCTGGGCGGAGATATTTGGGTACCTAACGTAGGTGAGTTGCATGTTGCATTTCATATGGAATTATTGCAGGACTCACACTCTATTACTTAGTAAATAGAATATTATCTCTTTTTTTGTATGGAAATTTCTCAGGGCTCTCTTTCCTAGGTGGAAGTTGGTGGGATTGGGCATAAGTATTTATACAGATTAGGGGAGGGTACTATACATTTGAATATATGTTGTTAACACTGAACCTCTTTCTTCTGTTTCAATCCTGGAAGAATGTCTCTATCTCCATTCCGCTAGACCTTCAACAGTCCTTCTCAAATGCAATAGACTAGAATTCGCCCACCTTCCTCATAGTGACGATTGCCGAGTTACTTTTTTACTCGGTTAAATTGAAATTGTTTGTTATTTACCGCAACAGAAAACATTCAGTAGACCTAACCGAGATGACTTATTGGTTTGGCCGATTGATAAGTTTAAGCCATTTAGCCATTAGTCAAGTAGACTCGGTTAAATTTAACCGAGTAAATTGTTTAGTTAAAAATGAATCGACATTCAAAATGATACAATTTCAAAATTTTATTAAAATACCTACGTTAGAAATATAAGAAAAAACTATAAGTATTTCAGAATGAGTATGAAAAAAGAACACAAAATTTAGTAAGTAAGGATTTTTCCTTCAGAATTTACCCAAATTATTTTCAACTCTTCAAAACTTCCGGGTTGAATGGAAGATATTGCTTTTGCAATAAGTCCGCCTTTTGGCACACTACCATTGTCTTGTTTTTTAACTTGTGAATCTTTTTAGTAGTGTTGATGGGTTGGAGTCACCAAAAAATGGTTGTTTTTAACCGTAACGTTTTCTCAGTATACGTCTTGCTTTTGTGACACAAATTTTATATTTTAATTACTAATTATGAATCAATTTCTCTGATTTATTATCTCAGAAGGACGAATAAAAATGCATTTTTATTATAAAACAATATTAATAATATACCCACAACGATTTCTCTATTAATGTTTGTAGAAAGGAGCATTCATGAATGAATGTATGCATGAATTATGTGTAAATCCGGTTATCTGTGGGTTGATTAATTTTGGTAGCCACCTACCACCTTAATGGATCAAAGGTATTTGGGAATTATTATTTTTTTCAATGAGGGTCTAAGAAACGCAGGGAATTGTTAAGAGTACATTCGAGAGATAGGGGTATTATGGGAATTACAAAAAGGATTGAATGATAAAACCCAATGTACTCTTACCCATGGACGTCGCCAGCCTCGGACTCCTCGGAGCGGAGGAAGGGCAACAAAAATTTTGAAAAAAAAAAAAAAAAACGCGTAAATAGCACCGCAGGCGAATTTGAAAATGTATATGACACTTTGCACAATAATATGTTTGAAAAATGTTTTCTATAAAGAATAATAAAAAATAGCGCCGCAGGCACAAAGTTTTTTGAAAATGATGGATTTTCATACTAATTTTAGAAAATGTATTATTTGATGAGAATATGTGTGGTAGTATTGCGATTTTTTGTGAGGTTTTACCATTTAGTATGAAAAAATATACACCTATTCCGATCTCTAGGAGGGGGGGGGGCAGCTGCCACCTGACGACGCCCATGCTCTTACCTCTATAATGATTATGATATGAATGAGAATGATTTTCATTCATTCCTGCGTTACGGTTGGAACAAAAGCGATATTATATTAGGTATTATTATTGTATACTAGTGTTCCACTGTTGATAGACCTGCTAAAACAGGCAAATGTATGACATATTCTCTGTTTGCCTCATTATTGGCATACAAAGTAATGGTATAGAAATAGTATTAGGTACATTGCTTAACCTTTAACTGTGGACGTTATTTTTTTGTAAAACTTCCATTGACTCGAAGTCTCGTGGGCCGCTATTATTTCAAGATCTTTTTTTTTTCAGTAAATACCTTACATTATATTTGGTTTTACCAGGGATAAACATCGAAACTGAAAATTCTGAGTGGTCTGTGAGACCCCCACCCATTTAAAGGTTTGTTTTATTTATTCTTTAAGTGAACATTACACACAACATAAAAACCAAGATAATATATAGATTTACAATAATTATACGTAATTTTGCTCACTGGGGCGAGCTTATCGCCATCTCCTTAACCCTCTCACTACCAGTGTCCTTCCTGGAGGACAGAACGCAAAAACAAATAAAATTCATTTGAAGCAAAGTCTTATACTTAATCCATGGTAAACTTATTATGTAATGTTTATTGTCTGTAACTAAATATGTTTTACCAGTAAAGAACTACCAGTGTCCTCCGTGGAGGGCATGGGGCGAAGCCCTAAACGGAAAAACGCAAAAATTTTTTTTTTGTTCTAAATTCATATAAAAATATATAGATATCAAATCCATAGACAAAAAAATTCTATGACCCCTCTATTATATTCTGGTAGTGGATAAACTATTCTAATGCGCTGATTGCCGCAAGTTGTGTTAATTCACACTACATCATTATAAATATACAATAGATGTGAATGGTTAAATTAACGATGTGTTACCTATAGGTAGAATATAGGTAATACTATATAGGTAGTATGATACCTGTAGATTATAATATAGGTGTGTGGTGATTTGGTTATGTGCTGAGAATTATTATTATTGATTGCCTGGGGTCCGGCGGCGGGAATGATTGTTTAGTTAAAAATGAATCGAAATTCAAAATAATATAAATTCAAAAATTAATTTAAATACGTAAAAAATATAAGAAAAAAGTATTAAAGAATAAGTATGAAAAAAGAACACAAAAGTTAGTAATTAGTGATTTTTCCTTCGAAAGAAGAAAATTCATCCAGTCAATCTATGCTTTCCACAGAATTTACCAAAAATTATTTTCAATTCGTCAAAACTTCTGGGTTGATCAGAAGATATTGCTCTTGCAAAAGGTCCGCCTTTTGGCACACTACTATTGTTTTATTTTTTGGCTAATAAAAAAAAATATTTATTTGACTCTTTAAGATTCTGGTGGTTTCAAAAATAATGGGTACTTATGGTGAACAAGATACAGAATTACGTTAAAATTTTAATCAATGAGATACCATGACATGTGTTCACTAGGGCGAGCTTATCGCAATGTTGTAATCTCTGCCAGCTCACCCCATATTTAATACGTCCAATCCAAATTTATATTTGTAACGTTAACATATCTCTGTATTTTGTTCACTAAAGTAAATAAATCGAACCAGACTCTACAAATTTTAAAAATGACTCAAATATTCGACCAATCAGAGAAAGTCATTTACTTCTACGATTTGATTTGATAACATCCACCAATGACAAAATAGTATCGCTAATTTAAAATTTTGTTCCATTCATGATTTTTAAATATAGAATTAATTTTGTGACGTAGTTCTTTTTCATAATCAACTCTCTCATTCTTATTATGGGCGGTGTAAATATGTAATTTTTGAAAATGTTTTGACGCACGGTACACATATAATAGCAATGGGATCCTCACGCTACTTCTTGGTGCTGGGGTCCAGTTGATGAGAGGCCACGGGTACCGCTCCTGCCGACAAAACCTTACCTACTCCATTCTCTCCGATAGCCGTACTAAATATTAAACCAAATAAGGTTAACGATAAATCAGGGTTCACACAAAATATGTATTTTTTCATACATTATATGACAAAACATTCATCATCATCATCATCATCATGTCAGCCCCCCTGCGTCCACTGTCGAACATAGGCCTCCCCTATTGATTTTCACAGTTCCCTATCCTGGGCAGACCGCATCCAACCGCCTCCCGCAACTCGCCTTACATCGTCCGACCACCGTGCTTGAGGCCTAACAACACTTCGTCTGCCTGTTCTAGGTCGCCACTCCAGGACTTTCTTTGTCCACCTAGAGTCTGTGGTTCTGGCCACATGACCAGCCCAACTCCATTTCTGACTGGAAAATCTGTGAACGACATCGACGACCTTGGTCCTCTGACAAAACATTAACAAACATGAATTCTATTTGATATTTAATTATAATAATTGACCCTACATTTAACTTTATGTACACAGTAATAGGGCATTGAATTGACTCTTTGTATTGTATCAATTTGTTTTTGTCTAATTCATGTTCAGTGTGTCTGCCCGTGTGCTTTGTGAAATAAATAAATAAACATAAGACCCGGCAATTACAAGTTCAAAGATAGCCAATTGGCAGCGTCAGCAGTGACCCCGTTAATTTCGGTTAGACCGCGCTGGTAACCAAAAATTGGACACTCAAGTACAAGTATATGGCCCACCAATCGTAATAAACTGAAAAAGGGGGAAAACTGATTTTTAAAATCCAATTTAACTAGTTCAACGAGTCGCGTCCCCATTATGTTTTTTTAAATTTATTTATACTGTAAGTGAAGAAAACACGGGAATATGTTAATGTAAAAAATATAGGTGATATTTTTTCACTAGGTTATTAAAGTGCAGCGATTCCGCCAGCTAATCCAACTTATTAGTTATTTATACAGTTTTTAAGGTAATTTCATTTGCAAGCAATTGAGCGCACTAGGTTAAAATAGTTCATTTTAGGCTTCTTGTAACAAGAATTAATACCTAATTTGTCGCGGAACAGATTTTCGTCCCGTTAATAGTGAGGTAGTGTATTCCACTATATTGTATGGCTACTAGATTGATCTACGATTTTTCGTTTGTTAATAAAAAAACTGTTTTTTGACAACCCTATCGCTTAACCCTTTGAATACAGCCACCGTGACAATGATAATATTTTATTTCTAACTTTTATTTGCTTTATTTGTCTATAACCCGAAACAGGCTAACTCTTGTAGTTAGTAATATTATAAAACTGCTATGATTATACCTATACTCGTATACCTCTACCTGTATCATGTTATTCTTATTAAAATAATATTTAGTCTAACAAATATATGTGTTGTTTACATGCCGTGCGGTACGCAAGAGGTTATTTTTATTTTATTTATTTATATTTTTATTTTTTAGATGGTCTGATGACATCAGAAAGGTGGCAGGACAGCAGTGGCACAGAAAGGCGATGGACAGGGAAGTGTGGAAGTCGGAAAGGGAGGCCTATGTTCAACACTGAACGAGGGAGGGCTGATGATGATATTTTAAAATACTACAACAAGCGAGTTGACTGTGAGATATTTTTTTAGCTTTTGTAATAAGTTCGCCTTAGCACACTACTATTTGTCGTGTTTTGTAACTCTTGATGATTTTTTTAGCTAATAAAGATTTATTTATTTATTTAACATTATTTCACTAGAGCAAGCTTATCGTAAAGCTACGATCGCTGCTAACTAACCCCAACTTTTTTTTTTTAAATAAAGTAATTTGATTTGATAAAATCGTCACTTATTTTATTTTACTGATTTACTTACTGGTTTTTACAAATTTTTAAGCGAATTTTAAGTAAGTACCTTTATGTAATGTTCAATAAAGAATGAATACATAAATAAATAAAACTTTGTGAGCACAAGCATTACATTATAACTATTAACAAGCTTTAGGTGACAGTTTAAAACTGTAGTACTGTTTTATCATAAACACGTTTCGATTTGTTAAATTTTAATTAATTTATTTTTTATATAGAAATATGAGTGTGGATCAAAAAGTTTTTTACGACTACATATTTTTTTTTATTGTGGTCACCCCAAACCGCACAGTGGGTATTTTGAATGGAATGCGGGGATAATATTCAAATTAAAGTAAATACTAATAAGATGAAAAAAAAAGTCGAGATAAATACTATACCTTGTGAATTCATTCACAATGCATAAACAAGATACCGCGTTTTGTGTACTGAGACTGACTGAGATAATGTTTTTTTTATATATTTATTTATTTACAGAATTTAGAGATATGATAATAAGATACTTATTTCATGTCAAGTTTTGTAGGTTAGGTGATAATAGACAAGAGTCATTCATAAAAATGCATAATTTTTTCAACTTGGTGGTCTTTGACTTTTATCCACGTTATACGTGATGTCGTACCATAGTGCGTTAGGACGAATATTGGTAAAATCCATAATGTTAGGACAAATTATAGAGATTTCGCATTGAATTATTTTGCCAACCATGCATTTGTTAGAAAATCAACACACTTTTATGGATGATGCCATAACGTTCGACTACATAATATGCATGAATGATGGAATTTGTGGAATTAGTATGAATTTGATTGAATTTGAATTTGAATTTGTTTGAAAATGAATTTGTTTACACCACTTTTAAAAGAATTAGTATTACTTGAATAATTAGCAGTTAGTCGAAGCAGTTTCAGTCGAATATTTTTTTTTTAATCAGGCAGTCCACCCTTACTGGGTGATTAGTCGAATTTTGTGTAAGTAAATCATATTTTTACTCACTAAACAGTGACACCTCTCTTCATACCGCTGTATTCTTACTGAAACGACGGGGTCAAGACATTCCCTTAGTTTAGAATGTTACGCATGTTCTATCAAATGTAAGTGCCAATTTATCGCAATTTTGTTGATGTAAAAATGAGGGTTTAAATGAAAAACAATCAAATACTAATGTAGCATTTTATGGAAATTAAGACTTAAGACATTATTCATAAAACCAAAACTGCCATAAAAAATGTATATGTATATTATCCTAACAAAAGATATGCGGTTTTGTCAACACTGTATTAATTTAATGAATAGAAACATTGTATTTAATAGGGGAAGGATCATTAAAATAAATATTATATCCTAGATCGACCATAAAATTATTCATCCTAGGTTACTTTATTATTTTTATGGTTTATTGTCTCAGTAAATACAGACAAAAATGCCCTTAGTGTCTTTTTTCGACAAACCGCAAGTCAATTTTTTACCTTCAATTTTTTTACTCAAATGTTGTGATACCCACCGTAGGAATTTTATTATTGTTAACACTTTGGGGACCGGTCTACAAAAAATAATTTTATCAGCTTGAGAAAAAATCTCTCATGGGGATCCCCGGATTATAGAATTGTCCCCCACTCTTTTTAGAACTAATTTCGAGTGTCCTGGAGGATTATCAGGCTGGGTTCTGCTGGATTATACCAACTACTTAGGTGAGGAATAGCGGAGATAGAAGCTATTTATCATTATTACAAAATTTGTCCTAGGTGGCTTCTATCTCCGCTATTCCTCGCCTAAACAGTTGGTGAAATCCAGCACCATTCTCCTAACAGGAATTAAAATGGTTTCTTTTTAACGATTTCAATGATTCCATGTCCAGGGTCAAAAAAATGTTGAATAATTGTTTGTGTCTGACTTGGAACTGCAGTTTGATCTTGATTTGTCTTCGTGGGTTGACCATGGCTATTCGAGAGAGTGAGGTTCACTTGTCATTTGTGGTGTTGTGTTGATTTTGTGTCTGAATGATCATTTCTCTACGTTTGTTATTATGCAAAAGCCTTTATGACGTAATTAAATCAATATCATTGTATTCGATTTGTTATGTTGGTGATTTTATAAATCCTTAAGTGACAGATGTATAAAATATAATAAATATAGTAGATATCTAATCTTGACATTGTATGCCACACATATTTGTTCAACGATTATCACACATTGGACGTTCATATGTTCCGTTGATCCATTCCCTCATACGCGAATACTTCTTCGGTTTCCAGAATTCATCGTGCAGCCTTTTACACAATTCACAAAAGGGCAAGAAAAATTTCCTTGGTCTGACATAATAATATCTTTTCCACCAGAAATATTCAATATATTCCCTGGGATTGGCTATCAGCCTCTTCATCTCTTCGGCTAAATCTTGAGCCGTTTTAAAATTCCGCACATCGAGAAAGGAATGGGGCATACCAACTGTCTTCATATCTGCTCCATTCATCACGACAGGAATAACATCACTTTTGTAAGCCTTGTATAGCTTTTCTGTCACATAATCAACACAGTTGGAATTCTCAAATGACAAATAAAAATAATAGTCATTTTTTAACAATGTGAAACCACATTCATCAGCATAATTGTCGCACAACGTAACATTACCACATCTACCCATAATATCAACTTGTATATATTTACTCAATTCTCTGACATAATCATTGCGCTTATTTGACGCACGACAGTTAGACACAAACCATGCAACTGGTTTCGATTTATTTCTATAAACATTCATGTATTTCTTCACATCTCTCTCGTCCAACTTTGGTTGCAACCACAAAGGATTGTACGACGGGGCTACAAAACCATCTACTTTATCATAAATATAAATATATGGGTCGTGAATGTCGGAATCAAGCCGGTACGTTATAGTCACGTTGAAGAAATTGTCGAAATATGATTCGGGTGGATATTTGCTAGGACTTTCTAATGAAAACATGGCGTACAATTGGTGTTCAGAACGATTCCTTGGAAGCGCGCTCGAATCCTTTGGGTGAAAATTTGGTGTGTGGAAGAGTATCGCTTCAAAATCTTCAATATTGTTCAGGTGATTTCTATCATTTGTGACAAAGCATTGATTTAATTTGTATGGACAGTGTTCCGTTACGTATGGTTCAGTAAAACCGTAATAAGAATTCCACACTAGTATTGTCTTCATATTATTCTTTCCACTATTTGCAGCAATTTTCACTGTAGCGTTGGTAGAACTGTAAAATGTACTCAATGTTTTCTTTATATAATTTTCATTATTATTAAAGTTAGTATTGGATGTGAAATTGGCAAATATATTAGTGTATAATATAAACATAACTAGAAATATTGTCAAGAAAACAAATACTTTGACTAGATTTGAATACATCACTGTTGAATTGTAATTGCATGAAAAGAAAGATTACATTGACACGCAGTATACATTAGATGCACAAGTGTAGATAATATGAGTTTGCACGTTGTTTCCCGAACAGAAGCTGATTACAACTAAAATTCCGCAATAGATAAAAGTAGATAATCGAAGACTATAATGATAAAAATAGATAACGAATGATTGGCTTATCAATCACTGCATTTATGGCCTTTATAAAAGTAGGAAAATTATTCATATTAGTAAAAATATACGGATGATTCATGCTGCGCGATTTTTTGTTCCAAGCCACCTAAAGGATGCATTTTATAACGAATTATTACCAACAAACTTACAGCTGTAACGTTTTATTTTCTAATCAAATTAGTTTTTAAATTCGCTAATCCATCTGCATTGATAACTTGAATTTGAAACTAAGGCAGAAAATGTTGAAGTGCTATGTCTGGTCTGTACTACTGTATGGCGCAGAGACTTGGACCCCGAAAGATGAATAGGTTAGAGGCATTCTAGATGTGGTTGCACAGGAGAATGCTTCGCATACCATGAACAGATTTGGTCAGTAATTCAGAGGTTTTAAGGAGAGCCAACTGCAGTACACAACTGCTGAAAGATGTTAAGGTCCGTGAAATCTCATATCTGGGTCACATTCTGCGTGCGGATAAGGATAAGTACAGTGTTCTTCAGCTAATACTCATGGGGAAGATCGAAGGACAGCGTGTGATGGCCAACGTCGGGGGGACCTGACAGGGCACATCAAGAAGAAGAAGAATCCATTTTAGCACATTCACTTTGACGACGAAATCTATAAGAAGTAAATCGTTGATCAAATCATATATTCGAAATTACAGAGTACAAGAAAATTTCAACTGCAAAAAGTATCACCTACCATCTACCTACCCCGAAAGTGACGCAATGTGAAGGGATAGAATATAATGGGATAGAAAAAAAAACGTTAAAAAAAGGGTAATTTCTAAAAAAATTTTTATAAGTTGTTTTATTTTATCGATGTTTCGGTACTGTTATAAGCTTCTGATTTTTCAGATTTTTGTGAGGCACTGTGAAGATAATGCCATCGGTAAGAGAGGCGAAACGTCGATAAAATCAAAATTGCACAATGCACACCCTTCACCCGAAAATTATAAGAAGTAATTAAGAATCAATTTGGTTGTGCGGGCTCTCAAGTGTTACGATCCACCTAACACCATTTGTCAAGTATTTTAATTTCACATGTATTCAGGTGCACGCATAGAAGATTCTAGACACAGGAAGGAATCTTACACTAAAATGATAGTAGAAATTAATGATTAAATAATTTTAAGGTTTACATATGATTACACGAGGCGTGGGAATACAACTTTTTAACTTTTTTGTGGTAACCAGACAGAAACTCAATATGACAAAATCTCAACTGTCAAAAGGGTAACCTACTATTGACAGAATCGCAACTCATCGCCAGAAAACCTGTTGCCGCCAATTTCAATATTGTTGGGTTAGGTTCGTTAGGTTGTTTTTTTTTTATACACACAAAAGCAAAACAAAAAAAACAACGGCATCAGATTTTCTGGTGTTGAGTTGCGATTCTGTCAATAGTAGGTTACCCTTTTGACAGTTGAGATTTTGTCACTTGAGATTTTGACATGGAACCCTTTCTTGTAATAAAACACTGTAAAAAGTACATTTTTAGGTGACCAGACATCGTGTTTACCTTAAATTTTCATGCGTAGCAATATTTTGACGTTTGTGTGAGTTTTTGTCGCTTGAGGATTTGTCTCTGTGAGAATCTGTCATTGTGAGTTTTTGACATGTGAGTAAATGGGATTTGAGTGAAAGTCATGGAATCAATTTTTAATAACTTTTTGACACATAATCGCATAAAAGAATATAGGTATAGGTATAGGTAATACGAGTAAATAAAACTCAAATTTTTACTTTCAGATCTTTACTTATGAGTTATTTCTTATATCTAAAGATCTTCTTTTTATAGAATAAGCCAAAATCTATTTTGTCGCTTGCTTAATTTTCGTTTTACGCTTACACTTACAACTTACAAAATTTGAAAAAGTTGAAGCTACAATATAACGATTATTACAAAAAAATATTTCGCCGCTAAAGTAATAAATAAAATGGTGTGCTAATTGAAGAACACTGAGGATAATTCAATATAATAGGAGCTAATAGTGTGTGGACGATAATGCTAAAAAATGTCGCCTACACTGATATCCCTCCTAGCATTTCAATGCAAAGAGAAAAACTCTGATTGCTAAATGTATAGAAATGTCATTAGCAGCGTAATGCCTCATCCACATGCATAACGTAAAAAGGCGTTAACCCTCGGTTACGTATATAATCCAAGACAATCACCCCGTCCGCACGTTTTTTTACTCATTCACACAAAAAACGTGACAGCTCGGCCAGCATGTGGACGAGGCATTATGTAACTCTGATTGCTAACTCAGTTTATGTTACGCGACTTTTTCTAGGTTTCGAGTGATGATTTTTTTTTTTCATTTTTAGGTCAAAACTGACTTACAAGACGTTATTGGTCACAGAGGAATGAGTTATTGAGATGCAGGCTTGATTTTTTTTAAACACAAACAACTGTGGGCCAGTGGGCCTATCTTATATGTACTATCACTCCATGAAAAATGTTAAATCTCAAAATTAGTCCTCAAAATCCTTAGTACAAAAGGGCGCTAATTTTATTATCGTATATTTTAGATGAATCTCTATACGAAATATGAAGAGAAAATTTCAGGAAAATATTCACAAACCTACCTAATATTTTTATGGGGCAATCTGTGTATAAGAAACAAAATAAATATGTCTACGTAATAGCATAGGGTAGGGAACCTATATAAATGTAGGAAGACTTAGACTTAAAACGGATAAAGCAATAGACAAAACTTGACCGCCGCCATTGCCGCTACTGGGCTTTCCGCTAGGTATACGCCATTTTTTCTCGATGTAATGTACGCTAATTTACCGTTTAATTACATAGGTTATATTCCAAAGGTAATTTCCACACTGATTGTACACGATGAGTCGCAAAAATCACTGAAATATCTCCAGGGTTCATGCAATTGTGGACAACCAATATGATACGCAATTATATGTTTGTAGCTCCCATGGCGTCCACCATAGATTTGTCATAGATAATAGAAGGGGCTCAATGTTCGATAGTTCTTTCCACCTTTATATAGGTTCCTTAGCATAGGGCATTTCAATAGATTTGATATTATCTGATTCCAATCAGAATGTGTGCTATTAAAATATGTTTGGAATGGAATGGCTTATACAGATTGATACAAATAAATATATTGAAGTAAGTATGAATTTTATTATTGTTTAAAAGCCTTCGTAAGCGTAACTCATTTCATTGCAGCTTTCTGTACAAAAGCTTGCATTATATTGCGGAAAATAAATTGATTAGAGAAGGCTATACTTTGATGTGAATAGAAAAAATAATAAAATTTAAAAATTATGTAGTCTCTCAACTAATGAATAGTGGAAGATGGCCATGACCACTTTACTCTGAAGAAACGTTCACCATTCAGCCCTTAACACCTGTGTGTGTAATTCGTACACAATTTTTCAGAATATATTCTCTTCTCCCCCATTTAAGAGTATTTAAGGTCAGCGGCTTGGATACTCCCTCTCCATTTCGCGGCAGTCTTCTGGAGTAAACTCCAGGTGTTCCATGTCCCCTGTGATGGTCTCCTCAAGGGACTTCTTCGGACGTCTTCTGTTTCTTGTTCCCTCCACTGAGCACTCCATTGCCCTCCTCAGAGCGGAATCCTCGTACCTTCTCTGGACGTGTCCATACGACCGAAGTCGGGCGTCTCGTGCTTTTAGGTCAATCGGGGCAACTTTCAGAGTTCCTCTAATATATTCGTTATATTATACTCTGAAAATTTCGTACCTTTGGTGGTGTTAAGTTTTAAAGTTGTCTCTGGAAGAGCGGGTCGACGTTTTTGTCTATGACCACGTTCTGTCAGAGCTGTCATTCTTTATCTTTCTCCTGTTCCTGTTCGATACTTCATCAGCATTGTTAATATTACATCTTGGATGTAAATTATTGTCGTCGTTTTAGAACATTAAAAGTATTGTATTTTGAAGTAAGAATATACACAAGTTCGCCAAGCACGCCTTGTTTCATTTGATCCAACTATATCCAAACAATCTTTTGGGACAGGTGGGATTCGAACCTACACCCTACAGCTGTGAAGCAAACACTCTACCCACTGATCCACAGATCGCATAAGACTAAACGCGAAGAAACTGTGTGGTGGTTCATCTTGTGCCAAGCAACGTACAGCCGCACACTAGCGAGGTGAAATACATTCTTAAACGTGAGAGAATGCACAATTCCATGTATGATTATTTGTAAAGTATTGCATTCTTCAACTATATTATTTCTCTATACATTATCCACTATAGTTTGTTCAATGATTACTAAATTACTTACAACTGCATGCTAGGTATAATATGTATTAACGTTTGCAGTGATTTCAATTTGGCTGACGGTCGCGGCCATTGTCTTAACATCTTACAGAAAATTCTTCACACAATGTAATAAGGTTCTATATGCTGTCATTGGGCTTCGGCGCCCTGAGGCACTCAGCCATCACTCAGCCAATACTGGAGGAATCGTCTTGAAACTGAAGACAGTGATAGATTAAAGTATTGACTACAGATCGGCTGTTTTAGAATTACAGTATTTGAAAATTCCTTGAATAAAAAAATATTCCTAAAGCACCCCTAAAATTTACGGGATTGAAGATTTCCCGTTCAGTATTTCAGATATAAAAGTATAATTTAGCCAAAAAAACTGGTAATTATAATCTTAACACATTGGCTGGTTCAGATTTTTAAATTTCTTCCCAGGTTTCTTTTAAAAAGGTATAATTCACATTGTCGCTTACGTTATTCTTATTTCGCGCTGACATTCTCATACAAAATTAGAAAAAGTTGAAGCGGAAATAGTAGAACGATTTTTGCTGTTTTTTTTTTCTTAAATGATCGGTTCTCTATGAAAATATTCTGTGCTATTTGCTCTGTTCTAGGACTAAGAATCGTAGATGCAGTAGCATTTTGTCAATATGTATGTTGATCTATATACGCACCTAATATTAGTCTAGCATACAATTTTCGATTCCAAGAAAATGTCTGTATTTTGTATCAAAAACATCAAACATTTTGGCGGTATTGTAAGACAGACAGATAGTCGTTCATTGAATGAGCAAACACACAAATATAAATGTAGTTCTTCATTCATGCTAGAGCAGAAATAAACAATACGAATCGTGCTACGATGTGCTATGCAAGCTAACGTCTTATAAAAAATAGTGTTTGTAGTCATGTCGTGATTTGTAGTGTAGTGTTTCCAAGAACTGGGGTCTTTTGCACCCCCATGATTATAATCGTGACCGGATAAAAACTCATATGAATATTGCTCAACATGAATAAATCCCAAAAAAGACGAAAACCCTTCAAAAATTTGCTCAAGGGGCAAAAGCTCAAATCTAATTGGATTTTGAAAATACAATTAATTGTATCTATTAGTATACGATTTCTTTCAGTCTGTTAGAAATTATCATAGATTAGAAAATAAACAAATAAACAAGCGGATCTAAAACGGGATAGACAACAAAATAGTCAACATTTTATAAATAATTCATCTACTGGAATCCAACTAGAAAGTTTGGGCTTTTATCCCTTGAGCAAATTTCTGAAGGGTTTTCGTCTTTTTTGGGATTTATTCATGTTGAGCAATATTCCTATGGGTTATCATCCGGGAACCGATAATAATAAATCCTTTTGGTTTCTGACTATTTGTAGACAATTATTTTTTACATTATGCAAAGACCAAGAACAATCGACCTCGCTCTAAGCAATCCACCTTACGCAGTTTTTAGAAATATGGTAAGAGATATGAGAATATGGTCAATGTCAAAAATAATCCTTACTAAATTCTCTATCAAAAATGTTTTTTCATTTTTTCTTAGGACTAGCAGTTTAGCCGCAATGATCGCTCAAAATACCGAAATTCATTCTGGATACAAAAAATAATAGTACATAATTTAAACTAATTTTGTTGAAAAATCATAAGAGTACGAGAGAATAGACAAGCAGTGAATTAATTGCTAATAATGGTAAGTAGGTATGAGATGGTCCGACCAGGTGACGGATGCAACTGGAACGACCTTTGCAGAGTCATTGCAGGGGGGCTGAAGACAGACCAGGGTGGGCCAGACTGCTGCGAGAAGTACCGCATGAAGGTCACGATCCTCAGCATTGAGGGACCGACTTGGAAGAAGAAGAAGAAGATATTTGTAGTACATATAACCTACAACAATGCCTTCTAGAATATGCTATACGAGTAGGTACAGTAATATCCTAAGTACGTAGGTACTCAAAAATTTATTTTTCTTATGGGAATATTTAGGGAAATAGTTTCATTGGAATGCGATATCCGTTAAACATCAAGATGTGTGAAGCATTTTTTCTTCAGTAGCACACACCAAAAAATTCCCTGACAAGTTGAATGAAAACAAATTCATTGAATAATGGAAAGATTTGTTGTTAGATAGTATGTAGGGTAGATACTAAATATAATATTGTGAATTGAACAATGATTCAGTACAAAAGGATCAATGTACAATATATATCTAAGATATGTAGGCATGGGCGTCGTCAGGGGGGCAGGGGGTTAGCTGCCCCCTAGAGATTGGAATAGGTATATAATTATTCATACTAAATACTTACGTTCCGTGTCCGGAACACTATCAAATTTTGTATCTCTAATGTTCGGCCACCCGGACACCCCGGCATTCGCCAGCAGTGCGTCCTCGGGCGTGCATGTCACTCCTGTTTGGGGACATGAAAACAGGTGACTGTGATCCTGTACAGCACCACACTCACAGGTGTCTTCCTCTTTGTAACCCCATTTTTTGAGGTTACTGTAACAACGGGAGACACCTGTTCTCAGTCTATTGAGTGACCTCCAGGTTGGGTCCGGCAGACTGTGACCAGCCGCCATACCCTCCACTCATGACAACTCATACTAAATGATAAAACCTCACAAAAAATCACATTATAACCACACGTCTTCCCATCAGTCATAAATTTTCTAAAATTTGTATAAAAATCCATCAAAATACAATTGTTTCATAAAAAAAAATTACTGCGGCGCTATTTTTTGTTACCTACTATTTTGTAAAAAAAAAACCTTTTTTATACATATTATTGTGCAAAGTATCATATATATTTTCAAATAAGCAAACCACATCACGACCTTCTTCACCATGTCTCACGAAAAAAACTCGCCTGCGGCGCTATTTACGTTTTTTTTGTGCTGTATCAATTTTAATAATTTTGTTTGCCCCCCTAGCTCCGATAATGGAGACGACGCCCATGTATACATGTTAGATATGTAGGTAAGTACAGTTCTCACTGCTCATTTTATTGAAGGATTTTGTACGTTACTTGCATTTTTTTCTTTTCCCAATAAAATTATATCTTCATTCATGTTTTGTATGAAGTATGTTCGATGTTCGTATACACGCAGTGGTTGAAGAATATAGGTCTCATGGTCACATGGTAAAATCACTCAGGCAAAATAACACAAAATAAAAAAAATAACACAATATGTAGAACGAACTTCGAGGGACACAAACAATGCATACAAAAATAGCACTGAGAGAGGTACATACACAGAAAATTTTGTTATGGATAATACAGGGATGAATTTTCCATCAGGCTCATGACTGATCGTCAGCTGAAGTGCCTTTCACCAGTTTCTATCCATCCATATGCTGTGGTAGGGATTCAAATCCAGATCCTCTAACTTGAAACACCGGTATCGGATGGTTGAACTGGAATTGGTGAAGGTACTTAGTGTAAAGTGATCACATCAGAACGTTATTCTTATTCTATCATATTCGAGGGACCAGAATCAGAGATAAAGATTCATTCATTCATTTCTGGGTCCGAGCTTCTCCACACTAGGCCACCCCACTCCAGAAATTGTGGGAACTTAGGTATTGAAGTGCTTCAGGAGGCAAGTCATGATTCATTAATGTCTTCCATTGTGCTGCTCAACTTGAGGTTGTCCCGCTTGCCCCACCCGTGGAGGGGAAGACCGTACTTTCCACGTCCAGAGATCCCTAATTTTCTTATTGTCTAACAACTGTTTATATATACTATTTTGTGTGCAAAAAATGTTTGATATCTCTATTTCCCACGAGAGAGATACAGGGCGGTATTTGGCATAAAGGGCGCACGCTACATTTACAACAATCACACAGAATGTACATTCACACACAAGAGACTTAATACGCCCTTAATCCCGCATAACCTGGACGAGTGCCCGCCGACAATCCCTGTTTCCCACTACCGAACACAGGCTTCCCATTATGCAGTCGTCTCGACAGTAGCCACCCGCACTAAGGTGGTTGCAATGCAAGAAATTAGGGATGCAAAAACTTCAATTGTCTACTTGTATTCAAAACATCGAAATAGTTAAATTTAGGGATTCATGTTTTGAATGAACAGTGGGCGATATAATGGACCGCGTTGCTAATTTCAGATGGCAGTAGACTGGACATGTGGCCAAACAAGTATATAATAGATGGGTATTCAGAATTATCCAAGGGAGGCTATGGACGAAAAACCTTAAAAAAGGTAGCCCCAATAGTCTCTCTCACATCTCTAGTTCAACAGGAAAAAAAACATAGATGGACGAAGGGAATGGGTAAGGTCTAGATCCAGTAGTGCAGAGAAAATGGTTAACAGAAGAAGAAGATTTATGTTAGCAGTGGCGATTCCAGGATATCTTCTGGCCTAATGTTTTATCGTGTCTATAAAATGTAAAATAATACTTATTGTAACATATAAAATACATTATTTTATTTCCATATCGTAATACGTTGCGTCGATCGATGAAATATCGACTTGAAATATATTAAATTTCGATGTAATATCAAATGACGTATCATCCCTATCAGTATCCGCCCTTAGGTTTCTGAGAAAAGCTTTACAATATGAAACGACCCCTACTTATTTACTTATTTATTTATTTATTTGTAATGACAATTATTCCATCCATTGAGCTATTTTATATTCAACAATCTTGAGAGACAAGGATATATTATAAGCTACGAGTAGAGTGACCATTTTCAAGGTGGAATTCATAAAAACTAAAAATTGTGAATACAGTGATAGGTATTTTGTGTTTTTCAGCGTCTATTGGCCGACAGTCACCAGTGAATCAGAATGTTAATCATGTTGACGATTACAGTTTTTTCCTTAACAGAGACGAGAGCCATCTTCATTCATAGAATGTAGCGTTATGTGAACTCCCTTGGGGAGGAAGTAGGGCAGCAGGATGTGGTGGAATGGGTGAACGTTGCCCTGGGCATAAAGTGATCACTTAAGCCAGCCAAAACCGACTCGTAAGCGTCGGAACACCTGTCTTGCTTCCTCCCCAAAGAAGTTCACATAACGCTACATTATGTGAATGAAGATGCCTCTCATCTCCGTTGAGGAAAAAACTGAAATGTACATGATTTAGGAGCGTCCATCTCAATGGTGCGGGAAACTGGCTTCAAAGAGCGACGTCTTCAACTTGCCCCTAAATATGGTGATGCCCTATTTCGTGTGTAAATATCCGAGAAGTGTTTCACCTCACAAATCGCCTGTTTGGTGTGTACAGTTCTGAGAGTGACGGCGGTTTCATGTTATTTAGAGCTTTTTAGACTGTAAGACTCAGCTTATACTGAACTCTTTGTGTAACTTATTTTTAGCAAAGATGCCTTTATTCATTGTAAAGCAGCCACGTCAAACATGTGGTTCACTGAGCATTTTCTGCAGCCCGTAAGCGGCTTCCACATATCAATGTTTTACCTTTTGAACTAAAAACGTGACGCAGCATCAACTTTCCCCTAAGTTATAACAGATATGCATGCAGTATGATTATGTGAAAACTTTCAAGTGTAAGATGATGCGGTGGGAAAAACAGTTAGCAGTGGATAATCTGTCACATTTTTTCGTTAAGATTTTTAAGGTTAAGGTCTTCTTGATTAGGTTTTGCGGCCCACGGTCTTCATGCTTTTGGCCCACTAGTGACATTGTGTTTGACTGTTTGGCTGTTGTAAAGCAAGGACATCAAAATATGTCACATCTATATCATTATTTCATACATCCATGATATTTTTATTCATCTGTGTGAGGTATGACAGATTCTCCACACATTCGTATTAACTCAATACCTGCCTTAAAGTATTGAGAGGTTTAGCGCCATTCTCAAAGTATTCATATAAGATGTATAACATATTCGCAAGGATGAATAATATAATACGGAGACACAACAATAACATCTCAATCCGTATGTGATTGTGGATCACAGCAAAATTCTCACGATTTTTTTTTCTAGATCATAATAATAATTAGATCCATCCGCAATGGCGCTGCTGTCGTTCGGACATTCCCACAGAGTGTAATATGATTACATACTTTGAGAATATGTTATTTTTGTAATTCGAATTCCCATAAAGTCCCACGTTATTTCATGAGCTTTTGCAACAATTTTCCCACATTTTTTCAACAGCTTTTTTTGTGATTCTGGAAATTTATTAGAAAAGGAAAAATTTACATTTCAAGAGTGCGTCTTTAGGTCAGTTGGTTAGATCTCAGGTGTTCCAGGCGGGAGGTGCCTGGTTCTAATCCTGGCGTTGACGATATATTCTGCATTTCAGGACGCAAGTTTTTAGTATACTATGACTTGTTGATCGATCTGCTACTTTAGGTGGCTCTTGACGACCACGTTTCTTCACAGTTCACACAGACCTTCTCTTTCGTCAATCTGTCCTCAGGCATTCTTCCCACATGCTTGAACCATTGGCTCACTTTCTTATTCATACAGTGCGAACAAAAACATAGCCAGGTGAATGAGTTTATACCTAGTACTTACGTAGGTACATACATAGATACTGTAAGATAATTCTTAATTGTGCAACAAGTCCGCCTTTTGGCACACTACCATTGTCTTGTTTTTGTTACTCTATGTATTTTTCTTTGGCTAATAAAGTTTTATTTATTTATTTATAAGAGAGGCTTCTTCTTCTCTTGTATATGAGCGACCACTGTACAGTGTATCTGAGAGTCAAAGCTCCGCGTCAATATTTCTCAAATATTGCCCTTGACGTCACCTCAGAGGTTGAAGGAAGTGTTAAAATTAGTATCATCCACAGATTTAGGTCTGTCTGTTTCAATGAACATCCACCAAGAACCTTCGGTCCAAACACTTGAAAGTAATTGTTACTAACACAGTATAGTGCTACCAATTTAAAAAAAAAATGTCGCAATTCGCGATGTCTGTTTTATGCCTCTTTTTATTGAAAATTTCTCGATATTTTTTACACAGACGTACACCCACAAAATAGTGTTCATCTACGCATGCATAATGAAGACCTTGGTGGTCTCGGGAACCGAACACAATATCACAGAATGATCCCTCAATAAAATGTGTATTGACAAGTGTTTCCTTACATAACAATAATATTAGTATGTATGTATTATTTTATTTGTATGCCGACATAAGAAGATGAGCTTTTAAGGTTTCACGTTGCAGACAGCTTCCTAGAAACTCTTGAATCCTTGTGTATGTATTGAAGGATCTTGTCCTGAGCTTAGGCAAACAACACAGTGCCAGCCACACAAAAGTTCAGACAGTTCGTAAGGACGTCTTCACACGGTAATTTGAACTTTACAGAGACAGTAACAGATGTCGCAATTGCCCAGATATATTTTATCATCCACATATTTATTAGAAAAAAGAAGTACGTGACTAAATATTGTTGTATTGCAAATGCCTGGCTTTGATCTCCCGAGACGTGGAGAACATTGGTTCTCCACATTGATATTCATCATATCGTGGAGCCTCCAAAACGCCTTGTAGTGGCTTAATGATTTGTCTCCTGGATGGATGTAACGGCAAAATTCCTTTATTTTTTCATCATCTGACGGCGCCACCTTTCGGTGGCCGATGCAAAACGATAATATAATAATATATACAGCAATACAAACTATAGTTTAATTTGTGTTATTTGTGAAATCACTGTATTTTAAATGCACAAATAAATAAAAAAAAAAATGAGCACTTGTTTATTTATTTATTAATCGTATGGTCCTTTACATTGTATATCACATCAATTATAACATTAATTTACAATAATAGCTCATGGATTGTCAGAATTTAAAAGTATTATTTCTTAAGGATTCATTTGCCGATTCATCGAGTGTGAAGAAATCTTCCGGGTTTCCTCCATACGCTGTGAGACTGCACAAAATGGCTCACAGTCTGCCTCTCTGCACCGCAGTCACATCTTGGAGAATCCGAGAATCGAGAAGCACTCTTTGTTGGAATATGACGCCCTAGGCAGAGCAGATTAAATATCACATACTGAATAGTACCCTGCAACATTGCAATGCATGAATGTGCATACAAGCATGTGTTTTGTATGAATGAAAAAAAAACACACACACACACACACACACACACACACACATGCACGTTCATTCATGGTTTTGTCTCCATTCATAAAACGCCTAGAAATCGGTTTACGTATGTACCTACTAAATGTACATACACAATCAACAATAAGTTTTATAGGCGTACTACCGTTTATAAAAAATTCAGTTATTTTTACGATTTTATTGATAAAATTCTGAGAAATATATCGGTAAGGTGGTATTTCTGATTAAAAAACATTTTATTGATACACTCTATTGAACTGAGTTACTTATGTAAGTACATCCTTGTATCTTATATTGTTCTCCCATATTTTACATTTCAATAATATCTCTCTCTCTTCGGGAGGCAAAGCACCCGAATCCGAGTGGTACCTAAAACTTATGATTTTTTGGACCAATTTGCTTATTCTTCATTGCAAAGTAGGTATATGTATGCAAAGCTGTGGAGCTCGGACATACGTACAAACAAGGCAAAATCTATCACCTGAGTTTAATTTACATGGTTGGCCCAGTTGGTTAGGGCGGCAGACTCTCAAACAGGAGGTGCCAGGTTCAAACCCCGGAGCTGGCGATGTATTCCACACTTTACATATTGGTTTTTAGCCTAGTGCAGGAAAGTATTTGGGTTTGCCCAGATCATTTTTTTTTAAATAAAAAAAAGTGTTTTTCCAAATCGAAAAACAAAAAAAAATCATATAAGTATTCTGAGATTTATTTAATTAGGTAAGTCAAGAACTCTGACTTTAACCCATCTGAAATACACTGAGCCAAAAAATATTTAACTGATTAAGAAAAATGCTAAGTTAATGACAAATCAGTAAATTTTACTGATGAAAAAGTTAATTCTACGCATGAAACAGTTGAATTAACTCAGCATTACAGTTGGGTTTACAAATGAGAGTAGTTGAATTGACTGATTGCAAAAGGTCAAAATAGAATCAGTTGAATTTACCGTTTAAACAAGTTAATTTCAATTAAAAAGTAAATTCTACTGTTGAGTATGTTGAATTTACCCTTAAATAAGTTAAGTTCAATTAAAAAGTAAATTCTACTGTTTAGTAAGTTGAATCTACTCTAAAACAAGTTAATTTCAATTAAAAAGTAAATTCTACTGACTTTGTAAGTTGAATTTACCCTTTAAACAAGTTAATTTCAATTAAAAAGTAAATTCTACTGATTTTAATAAGTAGAAATAATCATGCTTTGTTAAAATGTCGGTAGGGGCGTGACAGTCAAATCATGCGAAATTAGTTCGCGGTATCTTCTCGTCAGAGTATATAAGTGTTTTGAGATCTCTCCTCAAAGTAATATAATGAAGTGTCTACGTATTTTAAAAAGATTAATCTAGTATATTCTTATTTTATCGATCTTTAAAACCAAATTGTGAAACAATGTGCAGTTTATTATAAATAGAGTGGTAATTAGTTCATAAATATAACTACATACATAGTTATTATTAGACAATAGTGGAGTGCGGCTGGCCACATAGCACGAACATCAGATGCTAGATGGACTAAGAAAGTTCTCGAATGGCGACCAAGAACAGGCCGAAGAAGCGTTGGTAGGCCCCAGGCAAGTGGTCGGATGACATAAGGAAGATTGCCGGGGGCGGATGGATGCGGTCGGCACAAGTACACAGTACACAGCAGTAGAAGTCTAAGGGGGAGGCTTATGTCCAACATAGGACGCGAGAAGGCTGAGAAGAACAAGACAACTACCACACTTGACATAATATCTTTTAAGGTACCTTTACAAATGTTTCTACCCTGTAAAACAATAAATAAAAGCAGTACATAAAGGTTGTAAAATCAGTATATTTATTGTTTAATAATAAGTATATCTTTTTATTTATTGCAGATGACGAAGACGGTGCAAACCTGAGCGCTGCTTGCCCGACCATTCTTTGATATACCTATTCATCAAGTTGATACCTGCTTCAAGGCGGTCTGCAGACATTTTAAGTTCTAATTAAAACAATATTTTTGTAAATAGTGGTTTTTAAGTACCTCTAAGTTTTTGGATATTATTTTATCTTTACTTTTAAGTACTTGTAAAATACAATGGTTATGCAAAAAGCTATTTTAATCAATTAAAAAAATGATGTAACATTAACTTTGTATTATGTATTTCACTGTATATAACTATGTGTATAAATATTGTACATGTTTACTATGTCATACATTCATTTAAAAAATTGCGGTGCAAATAAATACTTTATACATAAACAATTTGTCTGATTAAAAACCCTTTTTTATTTTTCTACCTACAGGTATTTTAACTAAGACAGTTTGTAGAAAGAACCTAGTAGGTAAGTAGAACAAACTATGGAAATGTGGAATCTACCGATCATTCAAGTAGGATTAACTATATCACCGAGTAGGATTGACTGTGTCACAGTTAAATCCACCTTACCAGAAATCAGCTGGACTGAGGCGGCCATGTTTTATTAAGTAGAATCCACGTCTCTAGAAATCAGCTGGACAACGGCGGCCATCTTGTTTTTAACTCACTCAGTTAAATCAACGCTCCCGTATTTTACTGACTGACCTCAGCTATTTCGACTGTTTGATCGGTAGGTTCCTATTTAACCTACTAAAACAGTTGTTTTCACTGTTTTTTCGGTTAATTCAACTGGTTATTTCTCTGAGTGTATGTAGTTACAAAAAATAACAATATTCATATTTTTGTGGATATTTCATCATACATTTTGTAATCATTATGACCCCTTGAATATGCTATTATTTTGGGTTCAAATTTCAACAATACACCCTTTTGTGAATATATTGTAATTCACTTAATTATTTAGCAAAAACATATTGGTGTAAAAACACAAATAAAATGATTAAATGTAGCTGCATCAGTCCACCCGCATAGGATATTCTATATCTACTGTTGATGAAGTGAACCCATACAAATCATGTGTAATTTCTACCAGTCAACCCCACAACATTAATAATTGGAGTGCAAAAATAAATCATTGTTATTTTTATGGTAAATAACTGGGCTAGATGTGATGAGGTGCGTTCATAATGTAGCGTCAATATAAACATGAATGTTGTATTTCTGCTTTTGTAATAAATGGTAATCATTTTGGTTTTTATAGTATAATCTACTCGAATTAATTTATTACATGCCTCTAAATTTATCGTCATGTGAAAAAATAAGATAAAGTTGAGTTAAATGCTTACCAACTGTTTCTATTATTCACTGATGGTATTAAATTTTATTTATTTATTTGAATATAGAATACTGAAATCCAAGAGTTTATTGCATTCTTTTGCAGTAGGCACTCCATTTTGGCACACATTCGCCTTAAATTCTGTAGATATTATTACAATTTTCAAGACAAGGTGGATTGAACCCGAATTCAGAAATGAAAGATGCGCATTTTTCCAAAATGACTGTATTCACTTATTATAGTATGTATGGCTAAATTTCGTCAAAATTAAGGATTATTGCATAAATCTTCCATGATAAAAGGGTGGGCACTGGGCATAGCGCTTTTTGGTTTGGAGCACGGGAGGTGTCGGGCTTGGATCCCAGCGCTGACGATGTACTCTGCACTTTTGTGTAGTGGACAATAATGTATTTGGGTCTGCGTAGTGCGTACACAAGCTCAGTCGTTTTTTAGAAAAAAAAACTACACATGGTTATCGTCTAAATCTAAATCCACCGCAATCCATGCCATTATAAACCAGATCCACATCACCATGTCGACTTCTCTGTATTCTGAATGTGCCATTCATCCGTCGAGTCACTGTAAAAATAGAAAATAATTAGTGTAACTTAATGATCGCACCCTTAATTATAAAATAAGTAAAGTCACGTGTCGACATGACTGACCATTAATTAGTATGTTATTGGATATATTAACGCTACGTACTGCAATGTATTCTTTTCTACATACTACCTATATGGGAGAGTAGGTATACCTTTCAATAATATTTTTCCCCTATTTTACAAAATATTTTATATCTTTCAACAAACTAGTGTGATTTTATATCTCAATTTCGTCCGATAGCCGATATAATTGTTAGATACTCTAAATTAGTCAAAAATAATTTAGTTACAATAAATATGAAAGGTAATAAAATTACTAATTGAAATTGAAACGCGTTTATGATAAAACAGTACTTACTAATATTTGAAACTGCCACCAAAAGCTAATGATATGTGCGCTAAATTTCAAGGTGCTGGGACATTGGGAAGTTAATAAAATTTGATTCTTCTTCTTTCGTATGCTAATACCACCACTGTGCAAATGATCTGGGAGTCTGAGTCAGAGCTCTATGCAAGTCCTAAAGCCATAGCATCTTGAGCAATATTCTTATGCAAACACTAAAATTTGCTGATGAATGAGTATGGTTGGTACATATCAGGCGCGAAACTACCTAAGACCACGATTCCCATCGTGTTATCTTTTGGAAAAATTGATAGGTAAAATAGAGTCTAATCTGACGTAATCCCATAAGAAATGTTAGCCCCGGCTTCCCTTGTGCAGAAATCCACCCTCCACGCCACTGGTACATATAGATGAGTACATGGTTGGGGCAGTTGGTTGAGGCAGCAGTCTCTCAATCGGGAAGTGCCAGGTTCAAACCCCGGCGGTGGCGATATATTCCGCACTTTGTGATACAAGCATAGTGCAAGGTGTGCAGAAAAGTATTTGGGTATGCAACGGAGGCTAGGAGTGTGTGTAAGGATAGGGCTGTTTGACTCTTTGTCCTCTCTGCCTACCCTGCAAGGAACGCGGCGTGAGGGTGTAGATAGATAGATTTATGTAAAATTCATGTCACCAGCAATTATAGCTCAGTCGTGTGAATTAACTATTTCTCAAAATCATCAGCTACTTGGGTAGGGCCTGGGAACAGATCCTAGAGTGATACGAATACTTATAATATATTGTAAGTATGTAGGCAATAACAATAAACATAAAAACTAGCACCCTGGGTCCTACAGTCATCGGGCATCAAATGATTTGATGGCGGGGCCTACGCAGAAGAACAAGACTCCGTGCTGCGATAACAATGCGGGTGGAATGTGCTGTAAAATTTAATTATTTTATTCAAATTAATTCCAAAAAATTCACCATAATAAAAAGCTATATAAGAATATTGCTCAACATGAATAAATTTAAAATACAAAAACCATTTAGGTATAAATATGCTCAACGGATAGAAGCCTGAATATTCTAGTTGGATTCCATTAGATGAATCATTTATAATATTTTGGATTTAGGGGGGGGGGCGGGGGGTCCCTAGAAAAAGCCACAAAGGCTAAAACTGTGGACCTTGCCCAAGAAAAAGAGTCGTAGAGCGGGGGGAGGGAAATTTCTATGAGAATTCCGTGAAAACCAAGAAATGAAATGTGGGCGGGCGCCGCCCTCTAAGGTTGCCTCTTTCTAAGTCTCTGCCGCCCGCATAGTACCCAGCCTTTTGGCAAATCCGGCACTGCTGCCTTTCATTATGACCTCTTTATACCTACCTATAATTTTCAGGAACATAAAAGGGTAAAAGAACATCAGTAGTATTGTATCTAGTTGAGGACTACCCCATATAAGGAGGAACGTGGGAATGTGGGAAAGGAAAGGGATTAGATGTTTGATAAGATAATTGGGTAGTGGGTCATAAATTTACACCTCCTAACCCGTGGTACATTAACATCACACACTACCAAGCAGTAAGGAAAATAAAACTAATCGGTACATACTGGATCATTGTAGAAAATAATCTCGTTGCTTAATATTTTGATTCAGTGTCCGGACGTCACGACTGAAATTCGTGTAATATTATTCAGCAGCAACCAAGTTTCTGAAGGCGTTTTTTATGTACATATTAGATAGATAGATAGATAGATTGAGTCGTGAAGTGCAGTAAGTCTGATGATGATGATGGATAACTTATCGGCGCCGTTTAATGATACTCCATCTCAAGGGCGCGGGAAGCTGGTCTTGAAACTCGTAGTTTTAGGTTGCTCCTGAAGATGGTGATCGAACAAGCGCTCACCGGGAAAATAGTCGAGTGCGTTATCAAGCAGGTTATCGACCACGTCTTTGTAATATATTTTATTCTTTCGAAATACGAGTATAATATACCAGACAGTACAACATAACCTAAAAAGTCATCCGCCTGACCGGGCAGTGTTGACCAACCTGTTTGCATACAGCGCAACGATGGCTTTTTACACAATTTTTTGACACGAACTTCTAGATGTATTTTTTGGGTTAGCTGGAAGAGATCTCTGTATAGAGATAAGCTCGCCCAAGTGATCATTACTTACTATCGTTATAAATGTGTGTTATTATGTTAAATTTGATGTTAGGTGCGTATTTTTTTAATGTAAAGTATATGTTAAGAATAAATAAATAAATAATTTTGATATATTATTTTCCTCAATTTTCTTTATCTATCAAGATTAAAGAAATATTATGTTCACCCGTCAATCGCAACGGTAAAACAACATTAACGCAATAAAAAAAGGTGTTATATTTCATAAAATTCTAATCTAATACAAGATGATGGCGCCTGATTCGCTCCTGGTACCCTCCAAAGCATACCTTAGATCGGACCTGCCACAGGATGGAGTAGATTTAGTATATTATTATTTTATTTTGAGAAATATGTGCGTAGGTACCTACAAATATTTATATTATTATTTTATAATCATAATGGACTTATGATTTACGATCAGTTTGTCGATCTACGGATTCCCGGAGAAAAACCCATAAAAATATTGCTCATATAGTGAATAAACCCCAAAAAGTCAAAACCCCTCAGAAATAATACTATGCTTAACGAAGAAGCCCGAGTTTTCGAGTTGTATTCCATCGGCTTTTTTTAAATATAAAGATTTGAGCTTGTATATACATAGTAAATACCTAGTAACCAAAATAATACATCGTCACACCGGGATTCGAACTCGTATTTGAGAGACCAAATGCATTCGACAAATGTGGAAATTATTTTAAAATACGGAATATTTTTTCGTCTATTTTATCATTGCATATCTATTTTCTAATGTGTATCTACCTAAGTACTTCAGTATAATTTAAGGCGTTTTTCATTTTTACTAAAATTTTATCAATCAATGCCCTGTGGCTATTGTCCTTCTTGGTGTTTATTCATCTTAAGAAATTTTCTTATGAATTTTTGTTCTATCACGATATTTTTGATAGCGCCGATACGATAATCATAATTACTAAGGGCCACACTATTTAGGGTATTGAAAGAATGTATATTTATATGAGTTATTTGTTGATATGTATATACGAGGTAACAATAAATCTAGGATAATAAAAAAATATCTAATACTCCATGGCGTGTAATTCACACCTTCAACTATGAAAAATGCTGGTATGAACCACTCTCATCATCATCACTGGCGCTACAGCCCACTGTGGTGAGACTTGGCCTCCTCCAGAATTCTTCGCCATTCCATTCGGTCCATCGCCCGCACCTTCCAGTTCGTCACTCCAATTGCCCTGAGGTCCCTCTCCACACCATCCATCCATCTCAGCTTAGCTCTCCCCACATTTCGTCTCCCATCTGGTCGCGTGCTGAGAATCTTCTTCGGTATTCGGTTGTCCTCCATTCGCTGGACACGTCCCAACCATCTTAGGCGATATGATTTTATGTACTTTACCATGTTGGGTTCGTTACACAGACTTTCCAGCTCATGGTTATACCTTATCCTCCAACTTCCATTTTTCTCAGCACTTTCCTTTCAAAGATCAGATGAACCACTCTCCCTCTCATAAATCAAGAATTTTTTTTATTTTTCTTCGACTAGATCAACGATTTGTCGTAGAACGATATTGCCATCATCTTGAGAAGTGAAGAACCAGCTATCTTTCCATATTTTGGACGGTCTTCCTGGGAGACGGCCGGTATATTGTGAGTAGCCACTCCAGTACCGCTGCTTCATCCTGCCCGTCGCACGATGTCCTCTGTCTGGCAGATCTCTCTGGATCTCTGAGTTTCCCTCCCCGTTGCCGAGAGTTCATCAGCCCGGAAAGAGCTTCCTATATTCCTTCCTATAATAATACAAATAACAGGAATATATGTAAATAAAAACAGTATTAGAAAACCATAGCATAGAACGTGATCTATCTAACTGATCATGAGCCCATCCCATACAAAGGCAGACTGAAGCAGTATTTAACACTCTTTTCTTTTTCATAATTTGGTTATGTATTTTTATTTTGTATAAATTATAACATGAGCCTTATATTATAGTTAGCTTATGGCGCCCTTGGAGAGGAAGATATTCACAAAACGGCGCCTAAGTTATCTAAAATTAATACCTAATCTTCTTCTTCTTCATCCCGTAGCCATCCACTTCTGGACGTAGGCCTCCTCCATCCCTTTTCATGCCAAACGATCTTGGGCCTTGCATCCATGTTGGATCGGCATGCTTCACGATGTCATCTCTTCATCGGAGCCGGGGTGTCTTGTGGTAGTCCTAGGACGCCAGCACAGGATGCGTTTTGTCCATCTGTTGTCTGAGCTGCGGGCGACATGACCAACAATATATTTTTTTATTTATTTATTATTTAAGTGAACATAATACCCAATATAATTCAACACAGCTATAATAATAAGTAATAAGTAATTTTCACTAGGGCGAACTTTACAACGATATCTTCCACCTAACCCAAATTTTCTAATTTTTCACTTTACCTCAAAGCATTTCTGCAAATAATTAGGCTTGATGTTAAACTTTTAAATGGATTGTACAAAATGAAATTCCTTTTTAATCACCAATTTCACATCCATTTGTCAAACGATTAAGATCATCTTATGTTGTATTCCTTATTATTATCATAGAATAAAATTTATTATCGCATGAGAATCTTTCCCTGATATAAAAGGCATTCTCTGCAGGAACAGGAATGTTCCCTCCCATCCATCGCATTAAATGAGCCAAAAAAATATTTTTTTTCATCAGTTTACTTAAACTCTAAAACGCCGCCGATCTAGGATTCTAGGAAAATGGGTATTCTATCCACTCAAAAGTGAATCGAAAATATTCTCAAGATTAATACGTATTATAAATTCGTATGCAGGTAGGGATATTTCACACATTAGGCCTACAAATCTTGATATTACTGCATGTAATATCAAGATTTTTGGCCGAGGGTATATGGTGGAAGTCCATTTTTAAGGAAAAAAATTATATAAGTACATAGTTTCAGATAATAATGAAAAAACTGTATACCTATTTAGTTTTAAAATCCATATCAATCACTTTAAATTACGCGAATGGTGTTCGAGGATTTTCACCTAAATCTTAGGTACATTATTGTCAAACGCCTGATGACGACGGTGAAAATCCTCGAACACTTGTCGCGTGTAATTAAAGTCACTTAATTAAATAGATTTTAAACTATATAATCTTAGGTTTTTATCCGAATCTACACGGTGGAAGTCCATTTTTATGGTTAAAATGAAAAGACCATATATTTTGTTTTAAAATTCACATTAATGACTTTAAATTACGCGACTAGTATTCAAGGATTTTCACCCTCATCATCAGGCGTTTTACAATAAAGTTGATTTATTATAGCTGAAGACTTTCTTCTTCTTCTTCTTCTTCCTCTTGTCCTAGGTCGGGTGACCTGTTTGTGACGGCGGGCTGTCCTGGGAGGAGGAGGTCCAGCTGTCCTTCCAACTCTTGGGTGGCCTTCCGGGTAATGTTCTACCAGTGGGGTTTTCAATTTTGACTATCTTTGCCAGTCTGGTGTCATCCATTCGGTCGACATGGTCCCTCCAGAAGCGTCTTCTACTTCTCCCTCATCTTACTATATCCTCAACATCGCAGTCAGAGCGTATAGTCTCATTTCTGATCCTATCTCTGAGTGTTCTGCCCGCGATGGATCGTAGGGTTTTCATTTCGGCTACTCTGAGAAGACTTTTTGTCCGGTTGGTGTCGGCTCTCACTTCTATCCCATATGTCATGATGGGACGGACGCATGTCTTGTATATTCGGACTTTGCTGGTAGTTAACATGTGATGATCGACTTTGTATAATTAAATCAAATAGTTGCGGCTTTTTTACAATCTGTATTGCTTTCGATTAATTGCCTGTAACTAGTAACGTGTTTAAATTGTCACAAGGCGGCGAAGTACCTACATCTACATAGGTGGGGTATGAGTGAGGTGATGAGGATATCTTCTCTGGCTGTGGAGAGATCCAAGACGACGAACATCTCCTCGTCTGCCGATGAGACATGGTGGAAGTGGATCTATATAGGGCCGTTTACCGGTCTTCGCGATCTCAAAGGCGCTGAAAGCTGATCTGTGCAGTTTTCAGCTTGTTCCTGAAGCTGGTTATGGGCTGGTCCATAGGAGAGACAGAATCGGGAGAACTTTGGAAAGCAGAATCATTGTGTATACCTAATAGGCTGTTATGTACCAGACTAAAGTTCAATTCTGAATCATATGTTTGGTATAAAGAACACTTGTCTTGTTAGTCTCATAGACTAATAAGTATCTAATAACATTACTTTTTTTCTCACCATATGCGTATCTGGGAAGTTCTTTAAATTTATCATATCGTTGGGAATTTGTCGAAACTATATTAATTCAACGTGTTATATAGGCGATATAAAATAAATATTATTGCCCCGGTATATACCTAGCCCATAAAATTAGTAAGTTTCTGAAAATATTTGTGGCAAATTTTTGTAGTGATTAATTTTTTTTAATCGTCCTTAAAGTTTTTTGTAAATTTCATATTGTGACTAATTTTAATATTCAACTTTTTTTTGTGGCCCAATGGTGTCAGATAGACATAGAATCGTTTTTGCGTCGACAAAGTATGCTATTTGCATATTTTGTAAAAAAAAACAAAAATGTACCTTAATAATTGGTGTCTATGTGACCAATAATGTCTTACCAGTCAGGGTTCGACAAAAGAATACGAAAAAAAATCATAACTAAAAAACTACAAAAAATCTTGTAACATAAATTGGGGTATTTAGCTACCCCCAGAGGTGCTCTATCTCCGGACTTCCGCTTGGTCGTACTTCTTGGGACACCCTAGTTGTCTGTTTGAGCGCTGAAATTGTTGTGCACACCCGTCCCAATACCATTAGCAAATGTTTTCTATAATGGCAATAATGACACTAAGCGCCAGTATATTCTATTGGGTTGCCGGAGAAAAACCCATAAGAATATTGCTCAACATGAATAAATCCCAAAAAAGACAAAAGCCTTTCAGAAATATCCTCAGCGGATGAAAAGTCCAAACTTTCTAGTTGGATTCCAGTAGATTAATTATTCATAGAATGTGGACTATTTTATTATCTATCCCATTTTAGATGCGCTTATTTATTTGTTTATTTAACACACTGAAATAAATCGTATATTAATAGACACAATTAATTTTATTTTCAAAATCCAATTTGATTTGAAATTTTGTACCTTGAGCATATTATTTCTAAAGGACTTTTGTCCTTTTTGGGATTTATTTATGTTGAGCAATATTCTTATGGGTTTTTGTCCGGTCACGATTCTATTGACCCTAGATTTTTTATAAGCACTGTGAGTATTAGGTATCGCCAAATTATAAGCAGTCCACAGCCGACCACCTCGAAGCTTCTGTAAGTTGACAACGTCTTGTAGGAGGTGCCCATCCTGTTTGCTAACATCACAATCTTATAAACTTTTAAACCATTTGATGTGTTTGTGCGTTTATGTCCGAGCACAACACAGTAAAAGTAATCGTAGAATGTGTATGAGGAATTGCATGAATGTAACGGAAGCCCGAAGTGTGTGTAAGGATAGGAAAGTCTGGCGATCCGTTCTCTCCGCCAACCCCGCAAGGAAGGTGGCGTGAGGGTATAGTATAGTATATACAACACACTCCAATTTTTTAACCTTTTGAACTAAAATAGGTAAAAAAGAGAACGTCTTACGAGTATTTTTAAAGTAGACGTATTGACATTTAAAAAATAATAAAAAAACAGGAGACCTTACACCATATGATTTGGAAAAAAATAGTGTAGATACCTAATTTGAACTTTTGTCTAGGGAATGACCGTAAAGTTTTTTTTTATACTTTGTATAGATTTCTCAAAAATTTTGTGAAAAACACCTCTGATCTTTTTTCCAACTCGTTTCGCAGAGATTTTTTTAAATATTTTGAAACGTTCTTAATTTCTTTAAAAACGCTATTTTTTAACATTTTATTATGACATTTTTTTTAATAAGTGAATTTGGGTTTATCGAAATAAACCCAACTACACCTTTGTACACTTCACAGTAAGCTTGAAAAGCTTGTGTCGTGAAGTGGAGTGAGTCGGAAGTCGGAACGTTAATGGCGAGTAAAATGTTTTCGGGATTCTCGTTCTCTTAAGAGTAAACGTACGTCCGAACCTGAATGTTTTAAAATCAGTTTCAAACCACTTCTTTTATAGGAGGACTGAATTAATCATTGCTTCAATAATGAATTTGTTCCGGCTTAACCGGAAGATTTCCTTAATGTGAGATGTCTTAAATAGAAACTTTTAAAACACCTGACTTTTACATGATACCCAAAAAAAATATCAAAAAACCTACAACCTGTTGATCACACGGGTAAGAATTAACTAGTCATCTACATAATATGTAGATATATTTGATTTAATACTTTGTACCGACCTGACCCCGACGTACCCATGATCAAACTCTAGTGTTGGCTAAATTGTCTCATTGACTGAAAAAATGGTCATATTTCATGAATGAAATGTCATTCCTGTGTTGCCACTTGTTCAACAGCTTGTTGATTTCTTCATCATTTATTCAGAGTCTGGATTAACAGCTGGTTTTCATGTTTTTTTTTTTATCGAGACGGGACAAAAGTTCATGATTATATATTTCTCATAGAAAATATATTTTATTTCACAAATGTATTTAATATTTTTCTGCATAGTCTACTCGATTTGACCAAATTCACACATGAACTGTATTACAACATCAGATAATTTTCCCCTATCCAATTCCTTCTCCTTTCCCTGCTTCTGAATGAATATGAATGATGAATAAATCCCAAAAAGGACAAAAGGCCTTCAGAAATATCCTCAACGGATAGAAGCCCAAACTTTCTAGTTGGATTCCAGTAGATAAATTATTTATAAAATGTTGACTATTGTCTACCCCATTTTAGATCGGTTTATTAATTTGTTTATTTTCTAATCAATGCTAGTTTCTAACACACTGAAAGAATACGTATACTAATAGATATGTCGCACATACTGATGAACCTAAAAATTATTGAAATTGATTTTGTCGGAATATTATCAAACTGCCCATATGGTTACTATACAGGATTCTCATCTTTTACGATATGCCGAAATTTTTCTGAAAATTTGGCCGGATGTTATAGGAACAGGGAGTCCACAGGGACCGCGACACGGCCTTCTGCGTCCATTGATAATTCCATCGTTCCGTTTGTCAATGAATTTAGAAATTTTGAATGAATGAATGAATTTAGTGATAAACAGCGAATTATGAATCAACAGAAGTGTCATTGGTGTAAATGTTACACAAATGAAAAGAAAGAGTGAAGAGTTTTTTGTCATCTGTCGTCATTCATTCTTTCAACATGTCCAAACCATCTTATGTCTCATCCACACGTTTAGCTAACGGGCGGCGGGTCAAGCAGGTGCTCATGAGTAAAAAGGCGTAAACGGTCGGTTACATACACGAGCCAAGACAAACTTCCCAGCCACACGTCGTTTTTACTTATGAACACCCGCACGGCCCGGCGCTTGCCAAGCGTTTGGCGTGGGCATTAGTTTATTCGTTTTCATTCTACTTACAACCCCCGTTTTGCAATAGCATAAGCAGTCCCCTCTGTTCGCTACGAAATAAATAAATAAAAATAAATAAATAAATCTTTATTGTCCATAACAAAAAATGCATAATAATTACAAAAATAAGACAATCGTGTTCCAAAAGGGGGACTTAATTACTTCTTCTTCTTTTTATGGGCCGCTAAACCCTCACCTCCAGGTTCCGCAGCCATGTAATCGCATCGCCCGTCAATAGGTGGAGCTGCTCCAGTCCTCCATCGTAAGAATACAGAACACACTGGTTCACGATGTGTTCTGTTGTCTGCTCCTCGCCACACTCACACATAGCAGAGTCAGTTGTTTGTGTACAGATTACTTAATTACTTTATGTAATTACTTAATTACTAACGCAATATCTTACAGTCAACCCGAATAGGTACAGAAAGACTGTTATTTACAACAAAATAATTATTGTACAAATTATAATGCTGCATCTATAGATTTCTCGATCTATGCATCTAAACATGTGTTTTGAAGTAGTATGCTACTTGTATTTCTTGATGAATGAATTTGTGCAACCTACGACCTAATGGCCTAAGATCCCTTTTGAAGGACACACAGTAACATATGGACAAGTACTACAAGACTGTTTGTATGAATAAGAAGGACTCGGAACTCTAATTCTTAGAACCTCATTGTTTTATTGGTCCTTTCCGATTCGGTCTTTATGTATGATACAGCTGATTCTGACGTTTATAATTCAGAAACATGTTGCATCCAAAGCATTTGACGGAATGGAATAATTATTCTTTAAATTTCATTTTGTTTATGAAATGTATCTGGGTTTATCGAAATAAACCCGAATACATCTTTGTACACTTCACAGAAAACTTAAAAGCTTGTGTTGTGAAGTGGAGTTAGTCGGGGATTGAATCCGCACCCACTGGGTTAACAGTCGAGCGAGTTACCAACAAGGCTACCGACCACCTCCAAAATGAAAAAAATATAGAATTATTATTATTATTATTTATTCTATTTAAGGCCCTCCACTCGTTTGCGAGTGATCTTAGGCCGATATAGAATTCTAAAATTGAATTATTCTATTCTATCCCCTCACGCTGCATCTCTTGTGTGGTAGGCAGAAAGAACAGATAGCCAGACTTTTTTGTCTTTACATGCACTTCTTGTCCTTTTATTCAAGTACGTCCGTCTTTGAGAATCTAGTCTACGTAGTCAAGCCACATGATTCTTGGACAGCCGCGCATTCTTTCTCCCAGGTATATTTTCTTCGTTATCCTTTCACCATTCATCCTCTCCACTTTTGACAACCATCTCAACTTTTTTTTTCTAGTCACAACATTGAATTAACTTACTATCCTGTCGATAGCTTCAACCACCCAAGGGTGGCATCGGTCAGGTGATCAAAGAATTATTACTATGTGCTACTAGGAGCCCATAAAGAATACAGAGAAATGACTAGGCCACCAAACCCATAGAATTATATATAATCTAATACCAACCATATATAATCTAAGACCAAACCATTCACGGGTATTGGGGTTGGCATTGTGGATATCTTTATGATCTATAAAAAGCTTTTATAGGGCAATCTTCAACATTATGCTGGATAAAATTGGATTGAATTTTGTAAATAATTTCAGTGCAATAATGATATTTTGGGTATTAACAAATTCACCGGTACGATAAGAATTTATATTTCCTCGAAAAATAGTTTTTTTCTGTAAAATCGATGTCTTCTTCTTCTTCATCTACACAAGCCCTGCAGCTTCCATTTCTGGATATAGGTCTCCCTCATTCGTCTCCATCTCTCTCTGGATTCGATTAATTCGATTTACTTCATCTTAATTCATTCTCCTGTTGACCATTTTTTAGTTCCAGATTCTAGATTGTGTGCTCTATTCAAGCAGGCAAAAAAATGTCCTATCCTAGCGTTACTTAATCTCAAAATTACAGTTTATATATTATGAAGCTCATTTATTTGTAATAAATTTGAAACATGCTTTGTTTTTGAGCAAAACGGATATCCTTTTCGGAAGAGAACATTTGGACCATATAATAAAAGAAACAATATGTGTCCTTCGTCCTTAGTTCCTTTCGCAAACACGTGCTGCCAAAAGCCATAAATCAAATTCCTTCCGATAAACGACGTTTTAAATCTGTGATCTTTATTTTTACTACCAGGGTAAGCAGAGAGGACCTAGCGCCACACCCTATGATCCTTGGAATATTTTTTATACCCATATAAAATCGTATTAGACTCACATTAGAATATTAAATCTTTAGATACCATTGCCAGAGACAGGTACTTACTCTCTGTTTCGTGGCGTTCGGATAAGAATTTTAGAAGAATGAAATGATTAGAGAGTGACTGTAAGACGGATGTTGTGACTAGAATGAAATTGAACAAGCTGAGATGGTTAGAACGAGTAGAGATGATGATTGAAGAAATGTATGTCAGAGTCAAGGCAAGAATGTCTGACAAATTGTTCTCTCTGCCTAACCAGTTAAAAAATAATTATAAACAAGATTTTACGACGTCACATCATTAAACTGTTTTTACGCTCTTCTAAACGATACCAAACACGCTGATCCATTTTTGCACATATTTTCACTAAGTTTACGTACGTTTGCAAAGTTTCAGTTCTCTAAGTAGTCAGGAAATAGTTGAAAAACTGATTAATACAAGGTATGCGCACAGACAAAAAGTCTGATAAAAAAAATCTAGTAAAAACAACGGCCTGAAGTTAAATAAAATCTTATGATATCATCAGCTTTATATGTAGGTACTATGAAATCGTACAAGTTAACCCTAAAATTTTTGACAATGACATTAACTAGTGGATGTCCTATTTTTACACAAATCACTCAATTTGTTTAACAGGCAGGGAGGGAGATGTCAAACTATCAACAATGATTTATTTCAAACAAAACATTGTATTATTTTTGTAATATAATATTTCTCCCCTTTTTAACATAATTTAATTAACTTCATTTCTAACTCGTCTAATTTCAACACCCCCTATATGAGATTATTAGGATCACCTACTATGTACGAGTAAAACACTAAAATCAAATAGGTAGGCATGAATATTAAATAGTTAGCTGGAGTTCGCAGCATTGCGATAAGCACTCGCCCTAGTGAACAAATGTTCTAATTTTATCTAACCTTAACATTCTTAATTGTATTTCTGTATTCTGTTCACAAAAAAGTGTAAATAATTATTTACGTATTTAAGTAATCGTAAAAAAATATTTAAAAACAAGATTTTATGACGCCATATCGTCGAACTGTTTTTCCCGGTCTTCCAAACAATACAAAACACGCCCTTTCGAGGTGCTTGGATTCCTTCATTGTAGTGTCGCCTCCCACCAAAAAGACAGAATTAAAATTTGTAAAAAGATATGAGTTATACTCGTCAGATACCAAACACGCGGTGTATGCGGTGACTGGATCCTCTCGATCGCTCGGTGTTTCTCAAGGATGGAGCTGGACAAAATCTAACTTACGATCTGGATTTATTTTCCAAAGCTCTTTCATACGATACCACACATAATCCCAGATATTCCTTAGATCCTCCTGAAACCCTTATTAGGTATCTTATTTGTTCCTGGAGTAGGCTGATCCAATTTGGTACAGAATTGTAGTGTCAACGCATGTTTGAAATGTTTCAGGTCTTTAAGCAGTCAGGAAATGGTAGAAAAATAGTATATAAAGACATTTTGTGAACGTTGGTGGTTGTATTAAATCAGGGAGGGGTTTGTCGGGGGGAGAACTTCTGGTAAACCTAGAGCCCTGTCTAGAACAGCTGTTTTCGTACAAATATTGGGTGACATAGGAACTAGCGTTCCTTCATCATCCAGCGTAAGCGGGAGGGAGCAAAACCATGAGCAAACCTTAACTGGGTTGAAAAATAGTTTGCAAGATTCGAGGACACATAAAAAACTTTTTCGGCATTACCCGGTACCATGCATACAAGTTGCATGTTAAATAAACATTCAATGTAAGTATTATGATTATAAATACTATTGATACATTTGTTGAAAACATGAGGGTTTTACAATCAATGACTCAATCATTTCATATAGGTATAATATATGGCGTTATAATGAATGATTTGTGGGAGACACAACTTTACTAAATATTCATTCATATGAGTTGTGGGAACCAATGTAATAATATGTTAGTGTTACTTTCAATTCCCATAATAATGTTTCATATTTTGTTTGTTGTTTTTCTCAACCAATAATATAAATAATTGATTAAATGTGCTTCGACCGACCATTATAATTCTATGGCTTCGACACTTCGATCTCATAATTTGTATAGAATGTGAATGAATAAAAAAATGATAAAATATTGTATTCAGAGTAGGCATGTCATAGGCATGTATTCATTTCAAAAAAACTCAAAAATGGGGGACTTTAGATCTCGACAACCTTACTAAATACTTTGGAAAAAATAGAGCAAATACATTGAACCTTTATCTAGGGAATGACTGTAAACGATTTTTTATATCTTGACGATGGTGGATGACTTTTTGGCGCCGTTTAATGGTACTCCATCTCAAGGGCGTGGGAAACTGGTCTTAAAACTCTAAGTTTCCAGCTTGCTCCTGAAGCTGGTGATGGGCTGGTCTTTTTGGAGTTCGTCCGACAGTTTATTCCAGGTCTTGTATAGATTTCTCAAAAAGATGTGATAAACACCTCTTAATTTTTTTCCGAAAGACAGCAACTCGTTTTCCGAAAGTCGCAGAGAATTTCAGAAGGGCAAAAGCAATGTGCAGGGCACATAGCAAGATGGACTTCCAGACTCGTAAAGTGGAGGCCATGGGAAAACAGAAGAGGTGTCGGAAGGCCCCAGAAAAGATGGGCGGACGACGTGACCTCGGTAGCGGGTAAACAGTGGGTCAGAAAGGCGAGGGATAGAAAAGACTGCAAACGAACGGAAGAGGCCTACTATATCCAGCAGTGGAGGGACCAAGGCTGACGAAGAAGAAGAAGAAGAGTACCTATGTGTAGTTTTAACTTAACTTAAAACAACAATATCTACCTTGTTGGTCTGCATTCCAATAGGTTCAGGAGGTGTTCTTAAACTGCGGATTAAAATATTAAACCTGAGATCAAAGAACACTATCCTGAACACCACTTTAATTACAGTCTTAATCTTAGTGAGTGTTTACCATGCGACTGTGAATACGGGAAATAAGTTCTGACCACACAAGACACGATTCCGAGAATTGTGAACCTTTTTTTTAAGGATTCATTCAAAGATTCGTCCGACAATGTTGAGACGGGGATATGTGATGTGTGTAAGAGTGAATGCGACAGTAACACATCGGTATTTTGTAGTAAACAGCAAAGCGAAATCATGTTACGCTTTCTAGTATGTGCGCAGGCGCGAATTGGTTTTGACCATTTTTTTTATCCTCCCACTTAGGTACACGGTTAGTATAGTTGGTTGGAGCGTGGACTTCTTATCAGGAGGTGCCGGGTTCAAATGTTTGTGCTGACGATGTCTTCTGTACTTTAAGACGCAAGATTTTAGCTTACTGTAATGTGTGCGGGAAAGTATGTATTTGGACTTGTCTACACAAGCAGAGATCCGTTCAAAAAAAATCTATAGATTGGTTCTTAGTAGAAACCGTTAAGGGTTGCTCCCTCCCACTTACCCTTGGATGGTACAGGAACGCCAGTTCCTATTTCATCCAATATCTGTGCAAAGTAATACATTCTGACTTTCTGAGGAGGGCTCAGGGATCTCCTGAAGGGCTCCCCCCAACAAACCCCTCCCCGATTTAAAGCAACCGTGAACGTTTACAAATGGTCCTTATGCACTAATACAATCTCTTATATACTATCTTACAGTAAGTTACGTATTTGCTACATATAGAACCGAAGGTTTTTGATAGAAATTCATTGTAAAAATGAAACACACTTCTTATGATGATGATGATGATGATAATGGATAACTCATATGCGCCGTTTAATGGTACTTCATCTTCAGAAGCTTGTCATGAAGCTCGTAGTTTATGTGATCACTTAGGCCAGCCGAGGTAGGTCGTAAGCCCGACAAAGTTCATCCTTAATTCTTCTACACTGTTGTAGGAATACTGTAAAATTGTTTTTACTAAACTAATCTAAAATCGTAAAATAATAAGATCTCCTTCGCTTTCGATTATTATAAGTACTAGCTGAGTTACCCGTACTTCGCAACGGCAAATTTGACAAACCAACCCGGCATATTTTATAGGCCTGAGCTGGACAAAACGACACTAAAGATCTATAAATTTCTATTCCAATGCCCTTTCATACGATACTACACTCGACCCCACACAATCCTTGATCTTCTCATCATCATGGCATCTCCTAGGAAAAGCTTTTTCTCCAAAAACCGGCAACGTTAGGATATAGCCTAAATTATCGCAAATGTTATTCTAATTTTTCGCAGCAATCCATCGTAAAATGCGGGAGTTATGCGAACACTTACAAAATTCAGACTAAAAAATTCAAATACGAGTATTAATTAGCGGTTAATTTCTTTAGTGATTCATATTGTGATATCATTCCCGAGTGAACAGTGCTACGAGGCGGTGGTGTTTGTATCGTGTACTAGGAGCTCAGCTAAGAATATTTAATATTATTATTTTTTCTTCTTTTCTAACTTGTTTATTCTGTTTCGGTGACAGGGTTGTCACTAATTTTTGTTTTATTCTTATTTAATTTTTGTTAATTAATTTTTCATTTCTGTAATCTACCGACTTTACGTACATTATTTAAAAAATATATACCAGGATGGAGGGGGTGGAGATCCCCCCTCTCCCTCCAGATCCCATCAAAAAGAGAAAGATTGACCTCGGCTTGAATACGGACTCCGACACCCCATCACACAGCAATCTCACTTCTGGACCTTCTCCTTCCAACCCTCTTCCTTCTAACTCTTCTTCTTCCTCACCTATACAACTATACCCCCCCAGATCAAGTGGACCGTTTGTTGTCCTTGTACAGCGATGCGAACAAGGGAAGGCTATCTTCCCTGTAGAATTCGGTAAATTTTTGTTTTCGAGAGGAGTACAAAACGTTGTTAACGGATCGGTAAAGGCGGAAGGGAGGTACCGTATATCTATTGAATTTTCCAACGTACTTTCAGCTAACACGTTCATCAAAAATATCTTCTTAATTTCAAACAGTTTGTACAAGGCCTTCATCCCGACCCATAACATATCCCGCATGGGGTTGATAAGGGGGGTCTCGGTAGACCTTACCGAGTCCGAACTCGAGTCTGCCCTCTCGGAAAGTAACCCAAACATTGGCAAGATATTAAAAGTACGGAGATTGAATTTTAAGGACAAATCAGGCGACACAGTCGAATGGAAACCGTCCAGGTCAATTGTGGTCACGTTCGAGGGGCAAGACCTGCCCTTCCACGTTTACCTGTATTATAATTCATTCAACGTCGAGACTTACTTTTACCCGACTATGCAGTGTTTCCGCTGCTGCAAATTTGGGCATACCAGAAACTCCTGCCGTTCTGCGGAAAAATGTTTCAATTGCGGAGGGGATCACCCTTCACTAGAATGTCCAATCCAAACGCCAAAGTGTTTTAATTGTAACGGACCTCATAAAGCGATTAGCCTGGATTGTCCGGAATATAGCCGGCAAAAAGCCATAAAATACACAATGGCTTCTCAAAACACTTCTTACATTCAAGCGGCCAAGCAACATCCACCTAGCCGAGTCTCATATGCCAGCGTCCTTAAGCCAACTCCTACACCTACAACTACAGTATCCCAAAAAATCCGTGGAAAATTCGTATATAGAACTCCTAAAGCACCGCCAAAGCCTAACTTCGATCAATCAGAACATAATTCCCTTCTTTTCTACCCTAATGGAAATTCAACTTCCGAGCTTCCCAATGGGTGTGCACTAAATTCAACTTCGTACCTTCCTAACAAAACCTCTAACATCGAAAACTTGTCCGAAAATCTTGCTTCAAGCAATGAATCATTCACTAAATCTCTTCTGTCCATGCTCCTTAGTCTTCTGCGCACTCAAAACTCCTTACCGTCCAACGTTGCCTGTTTTATTCCTGTTCTTCAGTCTTTTCTCGAAAATGGCGTCAATAGCAACGATTAATTCTCTTTCGATTCTCCAGTGGAACTGCCGCAGTGCAGTTGCCAATAGAGATGAAGTAATTTTCCTTTTACGTACCCACAATATAGACGTAGCTGCTCTTTCTGAAACCTGGTTCCCTCCAGGTTCCTCTATATCATTTCCCGGTTTCTCTTGTGTTAGAGAAGACCGGTCTGATGGCCGTCGCGGTAATGGTACCGCCATTCTTATAAAAAATAATCTGACCTTTCAAGAGATTAGCCTTCCGAAAACTCCAGGACAGCAGATTTTGGCTGTTAGCATCATGAATATTTCCATTGTTTCTGTATACACTCCTGAAGGGCGTTTTAATCTCTCGTACTGGAGAAACGTCATAGGTAATTTATCGCCTAATTTTTACATTCTGGGAGATTTCAACGCTCATTCGACATCCTGGGGGTGTGTTTCGACGGACACTGCAGGCAGAGCGATTCTGGACTTCGTGGAAGAAACTAACATATGCATCTTAAATACCGGAGTTCCAACTCGCGTTGCTCCCCCTCATCACAGTCAAAATGCCCTGGACATCACATTGTGCACCAGTAATCTCGCCTCAATAACATCTTGGAACCGACTATCTGATCTATATTCCAGTGACCATTTCCCTATCATAGTAACCATGATCAATCCTCAAGGACCTCGATATAACAAGCCTACCAAAACGAAATTTCTTACAAACAGGGCGGACTGGAGTCTTTTTGAAGGATTGCTTGAGTTGGATTCCGAGGTTCCTACTGTCAATAGTGCAGAAATGGATATCAATCCCTTTGTCGAGGTAGTTCACGACCGCATCATCAAGGCGGCCAACCAGGCAATTCCAATATCTAACGGTAATTCCTTTTACAAGTACTCCCCCCCTTGGTGGGATAAAGAGTGTACGGCTGCGGTAAAGAATAGGACTAATGCGATTAGGAGGTACAAGAGAAATATGTCACTTGCCAACTATTTGGAAGTCCGTAGGGCTCAGGCCGAGGCCAAAAAATTACTAAGAAAGAAAAAAAGGCAAGGTTGGTATGATTACTGTAACTCTTTGTCGCCAGAAACCTCCTTCACAAGTGTCTGGGATTCGATTCGAAGGTTTAGAGGTGCGTATTCTCCGAAGGCTGATTCTTCCAAGTGTACGACGTGGGTATCTGATTTTGTTGGAAGGTTGGCCCCGTCCTACGTTCCAAATTCTTTTGAGCTTCCCAAGCCCTCTTCAGAACTGAATCGCTCACAGAACTTGATCCCTCCTTTCACACTTAACGAATTAAAGACCGCCATTCAGTCCACGAGTGACTCTTCTCCAGGACATGACCTCATTCCATACACTTTTTTCAAACACTTTCCCGAATCGTTTCTCACTGTGATTCTGAAAATGTATAATCTTGTTCTGGATTCGTGTTCGATCCCCGAATCTTGGAGGAAGCAGCTAGTGATTCCTATCCCTAAGCCTGGCAAGGATTTATCCCTGGGATCTTCATATAGACCCATTGCCCTCTCAAGCTGTTTTCTAAAGATTCTTGAGCGAATGATCAAAGCCAGGATTGAATGGTTCGTTGAAAATAATAATCTTTTACCCCCCTGGCAGTTTGGCTTTCGAAAAAACAGATCGTGCACTGACAACCTCAGTGTACTAGTTTCAGATATTCATCTCGCTAGAGAAAATAAAGCAGATATGATAGCCTGCTTCTTGGACGCATGCAGTGCTTATGACAATGTTCTCATTCCAAAACTATTTGACACTATGATGTCTTTGGGAATCCCAGATGCTCTTGTTCATCTCATAATTAACATAATGTGCAGCAGAGTGATTATGATTGAGACCCCAATGGGAATAGTAGAAAGAAAAGTTTATAGGGGTCTCCCCCAGGGTTCCGTATTGAGCCCCATTCTATTCAATATTTATACTCAAGATCTTATTTCATGTATCCCTCCCGAAGTCTCTATTCTACAATATGCGGATGATTTCGTTATTTATTTAACACATAAATCAGTATCACGTGCCTCAAGGTTACTGGAGGATGCTTTGCGATCTGTGTGTGAATGGTTTGATGGCAAGGGCCTCACTCTGTCTCCGGGCAAGAGTCAAGCAGTAATATTTTCCAGGAAGCATAATACTCCAAATATTAAAATCAAACTTAACGGTATCGAAGTCCCTTTTAAGCAAAATGTAAAATTTCTGGGAGTATCACTTAACCGCAAACTGTCATGGAATGCCCACATCGAGAGTATAATAGCTAAATGCGAAAAGAACATCAATATCCTGAGGGCAATCTCGAGAGTCTGGTGGGGTGCTCACCCATCTGTCATGAGAATGCTATACTGTGCGCTTATTAGAAGTCATATAGATTATGCATGCTTTATCATGGACCCACTTCCAAAATACTTACAGATTAAATTGGACAGGGTACAATCAAAATCCCTTAGACTCATACTTGGGGCAATGAAATCCTCCCCAGTGGTTTCCCTGCAGGCGGAATGCGCTGAAATGCCCTTGTCCTTGAGAAGAAAACTCCTTTGCCTTAAATTTCTTGTAAACCGATCAAATCAAAGCAATCATCCTATTTTTTATAAACTTCGATCTCTTCATGCTTTATTCAGTTCAAAACCTAATCGACTCACTTCCACCCCACCTCTGCTGTATGAATCATGGTACTTCATCTTCAATGTTCTTTCATGCCCTCTCAACCCATCTCTCCCCATTTTCAGCATTCCCTTAGACGCAACCATGCTCGTTCCTAACATCTATCCCTCAATTGGTATTAACAGGTCTGTTTCTTCTTGGAACCCCACGTACGTCAATCGTCTGTTTTCCCAAACAGTTGAAGAAAATTGGCCCTCACATATCAAGGTTTTTACGGACGGGTCTAAGGGCGACGATGGAACTTGTGGTGCAGCATATTACATACCTTCTCAGAACCTGGTAGGTCAGTTTCAACTGCCTGGGGAGACATCTGTATTTACGGCCGAGTGTGTGGCCCTCGTCGAGGCTCTGAGGAAGATTGTTTATTTATCTATATCGCCTGTGATAATCTTTACTGACTCTCTCAGCATTGTCAACTGTTTGATGCTGAACAATACTTCCGCTTTAATTAATAATCGACTTATTTGTGATATAAAGGACATGTTTCATACCTCCTATACAAAAAACATTGATGTATCGATTGCTTGGATTCCCTCCCATGTGGGAATTGAAGGTAACGAAAGAGTAGACGCACTAGCGGGAGAAGCCCGCTCGTGTGGCGTCATTCCATGCAACTTCTCGCTACCAATTGACGATTACATTAATATATTTAAAAAAAGAGTTGATGGGGAGTGGAATCTTATGTTTTCTGAGTCTAGTACTGGTTCCTATTATAGAAGTATACAACCATCGGTCCCAACTTTCCCATGGTTTCGACATCTAAAAATCCCCAAATTGAGCGTTTCTCTTTTGTGTAGGCTTAGAATAGGCCATACTGTTCTGGCATCGCACCTTAAAAGGATTAATATTTTGTCATCTGCTCTGTGTGAGTGTGGAGAGGAGGATGAGACGGCGGATCACGTCTTTTTCAATTGTAGCCGATTACCCAATAATGATCTACTGCGTGACTTGACTGGCCTCGGCTTGTCATTTCCAATTAATGTTCAACATCTCCTTTCATTGAATAATCCTAGAATTAACTTCGCCCTAATAAACCACTTGAAGAAACACGATAAAAATATTTAGTACATGCAAAAGTTTTGAATTTAATAATTTAATTGTAATTGAAATGCAGCGGCACATCCCTGTTTATAACGAGCATTGAATTTACCGATGTCCGCTAGAGATATTGTATACCGATAGGCATTGAAACTTGTAACATCTTGTACTGCCCGCTTCCTACTGAAGGAGGGTAAGTTGTTGTTTTGCGTGATAGTGTGACTAAGTGATTTGATATTTTGATTATCGTGTGTGCGGAATTGAATTGACTTTGTCTCTGTATGGCATATATCACTCGCGATCGGGTGCCTTGCCGAAAGAGAATAAAAAAAAAAAAAATATTGTGATATGAACGTTATCAATAAGTATGTTTTTGTTAATGTTCATTAAGTAGTATTGAAACGAACTAAATTTTCTTTGAAAGATCCGGTCTGTAAATCTTTATACAAGATAGTAGATTTTCTTGTCTATAATTTCAAAATAATGTAGGATGTAGGTAGGTTTCCTTCATCAATCATCTTCTTCTTATCGTGTCGGTCACCACTCATTAGATCCCCCTCCGCTCCCAGAAAGGCACAACCTCTCCTGCGTCATCGTCAAAGGGGGAGCAATCTGCGAGACTCTCCCATGTGCAGGAGGTGCTCAATTATCAATCATTCGTTGAGTCAAAACAGGTTTTGGATTAAAATAAAAAAAAAAAAATAGATATAGAGCAATGAATACCTTCTTCAAGGATTGGTAAGAAGATCAGCATGATTGGTATAAACACTTTTCTGCACACTGCACAGTACGCTAAAATATTGTTTCGTGAAGAGCAAAATATATCGACAGCGCCGGGATTCGATTCTAGCACCTATGGATGATTGGATGACCCCAACTAACGCCACCGACCATGAACCAAGTACACTGGTTATTTCCTAGATTTTAATGCATATTATCAGTACAAAAAGAAAATTTTACTCCGCGAGTCTCGGGAAACGAGTTTCCGTCTTTCGGAATAAAGTTCAGAGGTGTTTTTCAAGTTTTTTTTGAGAAATCTATACAAGATATAAAAAATCTTTTACGGTTATTCCCTAGATAAAGGTTCAATGCATCTACCCCATTTTATTCCAAAGCATATTTAGTAACGGTCGTCGAGATATAAGGCCTCCCGTTTTTAGAAATTTTTGAAATGTCGGTATGCATACTCTTAACCATCGGTAGCATTGAGGGGTGAACTCCTTCCGTTGCAAAATGAAACAAAATTATACCTCTTGTATTTAGAAACAGAGAATAATTATTTATTACCAAATACTAATTTACAAATTCTGATTCAGCCAAGTCCTGTACATTGAAATTTTAGTGAACACAGATGGGTGATTTGGTTCTCCGCAACCTTTACCCCAAGAATTGATTCCATGTAAAACCCCACCAACACTGAATGGTCCTCCAATATCTCCTTGACAGGGGCCAACTCCACCAACTCCGTGGCGTCCAACACAGAACATATTTGCAGTGACGTTGAACCCTGAATATGCTGATGCACATATAGCTTGATTTATAACTGGGAGTCCTACTTTATGCAAATTGACTGGAATATTACCTCCTGGCTAGAAATCAGAAACATAATAATTATTTTAAGTACTATTTTAATTATTTTGATTTACAAATTTTATCCCCAATAAATGGCGGGTGTGTTAAAAATACCACCCTCTCCCTTCAACAGTAAGAAATGCAACAATACATGGGTATTTAATATAGTACATGAAATTCGACAGCACAGCCGTCGCTTCTCGTGGTGTAGTGGATATGATCTCTACTATGCGAGACGAAGGTCTGTGTTCGATTCCCAGCCGGCGTGAACTAAAATGGCGAATGTTTCTCGAGTGTAAAGTGTTCACTTAAGTCAGCCGAGGTCAGTCGTAAGCCCGAGAATGTTCATCCTTAATTCTTCTACACTGTTGTGAGAATACCTATTTAACCTATTTAATAATTATTCATACCCCAAGCCTTCCCCATCCGAAGTGCATGCCAGTTGTTCCATCAGTAAGAGCAGCTCCCTGAGCTGGAAGGGTTATTGTGGCTGCGTTGCTTCCGAGTACGATCTGTGTAGCCAAGCGCAATATAGAAAGATCATTGTTAAAGCTTGCAGAGTTGTATTGATCATGATTCTTGATTGAAGCTACTTGTATGACTTGCCCCCCGGAGTTGTGATAGGTGGATCCAACGCGGATTCTTAAGCGAGCTACAGGGAATCTGTAATAATTGAATGAATGAATAAAGATTTATTTCCCACATATGCACACTCATAAAAGTTGAACACAAAAAAGTACAAAATAAACATAGGTAAATAAAACAACAAGATACATGGGAATTTGTACTGCCCCACTAGGCCAGAGTCTGTTCTGGGGCAGTAGACACATAGGTGAATATTATATCTAACCAATAAGATTACACTACATAAGATACTAATATTTACTAAGGAAAAGGAAGCATCGACCTCTGTAGGTATTGATCCATAAGTAGGTTATGCCTTGTTTTATAGCAATGGCAACATTTGTTTGCGCAAATATGTATTTTTACCCTTTCCATCTATAGATTAAAATTAAGAGCAGTAGCATGTACATTATACATATTATTTTTAGTTCAGTCTATTTCGACCTCACGAGAATGTACGAGTAGTTTAGGAAATTACTGTAGACAGCCCTAATCACAAGATTGTCTGATGGGTCTTCTACATCTCATACTTAGAACACAGGTGAAAACTAGCGAAGCAGTGATCGTCAAAATATCTGGCATGAGACAATTTGAAGAAACAGAATTCATTTTCTCACCCAGTACACTGAGCTGACGTAATGACAGCAGTTCTTGAAACAATAACAGCTCCACAAGCTTGAGAAAAGGTACCCGAGCCAGCCCAGTCTACAAGAAGTGATGCTGTGTGTGGTGCTTCGGTAATGTTTGCAGGACTGCCACCAGTGATTCTTCCGTTGGGAAGAACAGCAGCTGAAATTGAATGGACGATCTCAGATTTTAACTGTAATATAAAACTTTAAGCTTGGGTAATAGGTTGGACTCGATACTCGGCTCTCCACAATATGCCAACAACGTATGCTTCGTCTTTTCGGACATCTATCAAGACGCGAAGAGACCAACCTAGAAAGAACGGTAATGCTAGGCAGTGTACAAGGCAGGAGACCGAGAGGCAGATCGCCGATGCGTTGGAGCGACCAAGTGAGGGCAGCCACAAACACCACTCTACACGAGGCCGCACATCTGGCCATGAGGAGGATCGTCAACTGCGGGAATGAGAGTCGCGACCCTCGGTCATGAGGGTATACGACACCCAGCAATAGGTTGCCCAAGTATAATGGCAGTGGGCTGTGCAGGAAGGTACTAAATGAGCTCCCTGAATTCTTCAATGAAGGCCCTGGACGAAAAACAGAGGACCTCCCAAAACTTTAACAAACCGGCAGAATGTCCATGTGGAGAGAGACAGAGACAAGTTTAAGGGGATGATGGGGCGTACGTTAATTTTTGTGATCAAATTATCATACTTACCATTAGCGCTGGCTAAAAGTGCCACAACCAGTAGGAGACGATACATCTTGGTGACTGATTGACCACTAAATGGTTTATTGATTATATATAGTTTAGGGACTATATTCAATCAGATATTTATTTACATGTTAAAACGTTAATACGGGAACATCAAACAAAGATTAGGTACGCAGTTAAAAGTATGCATACCGACATTTCAAAAATCTCAAAAAACGGTAGACCTTATATCTCGACAACGGTTACTAAATATGTTTTGGAACAAAATAGTGTAGATGCATTGAACATTTTTCTAGGGAATAACCGTAAAAGATTTTTTTATATCTTGTATAGATTTCTCAAAAAAAAAAAAATTGAAAAACACTTCTGATCTTTTTTCCGAAAGATGAAAACTCGTTTCCCGAAAGTCGCGGAGTATTTTTTTTTGAACTGCTAACATGCATTAAAATCTAGGGAATAACCGGAAAGGTGTTTTGATAGATGCAAAATTAACCCCAAAAAATGGAAAAACGCTATTTTTACCATTTTATCATGCGATTGTTCCACAACCTTAATTCCGTGGGAAATGACTGTGACGTCATTCTTGGTGCCAAGCCCTTAATAATTATAATTATATTATATCTATCGCTAGATTCTCTTTGATAGTACCCATGGTGCAAATAAATTTTCCTAACTCTAATCAGTAGATTATCATCCGATATGCGACTCGCTAATTGTTTTTTTTTTTGCATAATTATACAAATGACGTTGACGCAGGGTTTTCCAGTGAACTTAGATTTTTTGAAGAATTTACTGATAATAATTATTTATACCTAGTCAGACATCTAGTGTAGGTAGTACTGTAGGTAGTTATTATTAATTCCATCCGTCTTGTCCACCGTGCGGACGTTACCTGCAAGTGGAGTTTAGATTGTATTGTTGGTAGCCCTGATTGTCGAATCTTGTCATAAGAGCTGTCAAAGGTTCCTAATATTCTCACATTGTATCTTTTACAAGTAACCTACAATGCCGAAAATATTACAGAGTAGCGCTAGAGAAATCATTTTAAAGAAAAGATAGTTCTGCGAGTTGAAAAAAGAAAAAAATACTCCAATAATCCCTTCGTGACGCCATCACAAGTTAGCAAAACAATGTTGCCAGTTTATTCTAACAATTCGAAAATTGGCAAATTGTTTTAAACAACAGTTCTGAAATATACCTAGTTTGAAAGTAGCGAAAAAATTTAACCATATCGTATTATCACATTAAGCAACACTAAACCAAGTTTGCACCAGGGGACTTCTAACAGAGAGTTTTCTGTAATATAAAAGTCTTTGGGTCGATCATACTTTGAAGTACAGAGTGCATCAATGGGTCAGTAACGATTTTTTCAATAAAAAATGTCCACGAATGAACAAGGGAGCGAAAATTTGTAAATAATATTGTAACAACAGCACAAACATCGGGAACTGGAGGGTTAAAACCCTCTCACTACCAGAATATAATATAGGGGTTATAGAATTTTTTTGACTATGGATTTAATATCTATATATTTTTATATGATTTTAGGAAATAAAAATGCGTTTTTCCGTTTAGGACTTCGCCCCATGCCCTCCACGGAGGACACTGGTAGTTATTTAATGGTAAAACCTTGGTAAAACATATTTAGTCATAGACAATAAACATTATATGATAAGTTTACCATGGATTAAGTATGAGAATTTGCTTCAAATGGATTTTATTTATTTTTGCGTCTTGTCCTTCAGGAAGGACAGTGGTAGTGAGAGGGTTAACATTCAGTAGCTTTATAGTCATTCAATAAGATATTTAGCCAACACGGTTAGTATTGTTGCTTTGTGCAGAAAAATACATAATGATAGAATTAAGAATATGCGACAATATTTTCTAACGGGTTTTTGCAGAATACAAAATGCTTGAATGGAACTGTTTTGATCTGTGAAAGAATACCGAAAAAGAGTTCAAACCAATAATATTTGTATGCGTCCATTATTGAGTATCAAATTCAACAATAACTTGTACCAACAATAGTACCTAATACGTTCAGCTTCGTCCGATTATTGTCAATGTTTTATACTAGCGAACCTAGCAAACATAAATGTGATTTTCCTACAATGTTGTATACAGTTTCATACACAATAAATGAGCTTATAACTTCTGTTCGTATGCGATATTATAGATGGCTCTATTTTCAAAGTTGCCACTTTTTTGTATGGGTAACGTCAGAAGTTGTGCATATTAATATTGTTAATTCTTATAATAATGGTATTTGCTAGTACATAGATTTTGTTGTATTTCATGCAATCTTCAATAGATGCCGCTTCATTGAAAGTGTCTATGGTACAATGTATTAAAATTTAGAAATACATATTTAATTCATTGTTATATGGATGCATTTTGAATATTTGCTTTGTTATCTCGATCTATACATATTATATTGTAATGCAAAATGACAAAGAAATTATAAAGCATACAAGGCGCCAGTCACCTCCAAGAAAATATCATTTTTTTAAGTAGGTGTATGTAGGGACCTATACAAAAATAGTACCTATTAGATTCGCCATATTTTCTTGACACCTGTTATTATGGACAATTGGACACACTATTTAAAAATATTGAGCAGTTTTCTCAACAGATATACGGCGAAGAATGGACTTTCCATGAGGCGTATGACTGATCGTCGGCTGGTTTGATGTGATTAGTTTCTACTTGAGTAACCTTCGCCAAGTTCAGTCTATTCGTCCGCCGGAAATCGGATCCAGACCTCCACCGTAATACATCGGTATCTCCGCTGTGTTACGAAGGCTGAAGCAAGAAGGAAAGAAAAGGTAATAAGTAGGTATACAAGTACGTTTTTTTTAAAAAAAAAAAGTTCTCGAAAAGAAAAAAAAACAAAATAAAATCTTCCAAGAACACCACAGTGAAGTTATGTAAATAAAATCTTGTAATCTGGTATTGCTTGATTTTGATTTTCTTCACTTAAATAAATATATTGTAGTCCGGGAGAGAGAGGAAATAAAAAAGATGAAAGGTGCATAAGCCTTGTTGGTCAAATTTTCATTCAAGTTTACGTTTATTTAAACGAAAAATAAAAACAAAATGTGGGCAAGTAATGTGCTTAACAATATCTCAAAAAAAAAAATCATTAAATTCCTATAGATACAATTCGCAGAATAATGTTCATAGACGGTAATTTATATAGAATTATTTTGTAAGTCCTACATTTGACACGGAAATGGACAACAATAAAAAATGTCCAACGTCCCGCTGGGCACTGGCGTCAAGTTGCAGGTGAAATAATAGAGAATTGTGGTGACGCCACTGGTAGTGGTCACCTGCCAAGATGGATGTATTGAGATCAGGTTGGCGAACAATTAAAACCATGTATTATATGTATTATTATTAGATATTAAGATTCTGGTGTATCTATAGACAGGTACAATTGAATTTGTGGTCAGTTTCTATTGTGGGTGTGCACTGTCTATGGTAAATATACAATCCAAGGTTCGATTCCATGCTTTTCATTATATTGTGGTAATAGAATGGTATTGACGTTAGCCAATCGTGCGAAAAAAATATTCTAGGATCCACACGCTTGCCAAACTTCGACAAACCATATCACAAATTGAAATGTGCTAGGCTTGTGTAGGATTGCTAGGACTTGTGGACGATCCATTTTTTTTGCATATTATATAATGATCTGGGCTTGCGTGCACAAACCCAAATACTTTCCTGCATACTTTGCACTGGGCTAGAAGCCTAAATCGCAAAGTGTGGAATATATCGCCAGTGCCTGGATTTGAGCCTGGCACCTACCCTCATGGGAGACCGCTGCTCCTACCAACTGCGCCAACCATGTACTCAATTTATTTTATCACTCATTTCATCAACTGTCAACAATTGATCCTTATTGATCTTAATTTGTTAAATAATTTGCTAAATACAGGGCACATAGCAAGACAAGACGAAAATAGATGGACACCCAGACTCATAAAGTGGAGGCCATGGGAAAACAGAAGAGGTGTCGGAAGGCCCCAGAAAAGATGGGCGGACGACGTGACCTCGGTAGCGGGTAGGCAGCGGGTCAGAAAGGCGAGTAATGGAAAAGAATGGAAACAGATGGAAGAGGCCTATATCCAGCAGTGGAGGGACCAAGGTTGACGAAGAAGAAGCAATGTTAAATAACACCTTTTACACACATTGACACAATTTTTTCTATCTATCTATACCCTCACGCCACGTCCCTTGCAGGGTAGGCAGAGAGGACAGAGCGCCAGACAGCCCTATCTTTACACACACTCCTAGCTTCCGTCACATTCATGCAATTTGTCATACACGCCTTGCCACGCATATTGTTTATTAATGTTTTAATATAACATACTCGTATACCTATACACAAATTATACATGATTCTACTTTCTTTTTACGGTTCCACTCCTGTAGATAGAAGATAGGTAGGTGTAGATAGATTTTACTATCGCTATGGTAACATGTAGAAACTTTTGATTCAGTGATTTGTAGATCGAAAATTGCGCCGGAGATGAATTGTCAAACTAACCCATTCATAAATATCAAACAATGAAAAGATCTTGAAAACCGTGAAAAAATGGTGTAAAATATAACACCATCTTCACACTCTGACAATGGCGCTTACGCAATTTAGAAACTCGTCATGTTGAGGGTAGAAAAGAGACAATTAAAAATTTACAACGAAAAAAATATTGTCACTGAATCGGCGAAGACAATTACATTATACTTATTGTCACAGCGTCACTAAGAATAACAAGGTCCTAACTGACAATACCAAAATGTTGAGAAAAATTAGATCAAAGCATCAAACACTCGTATCTTTTACACACAGATGGAACCTTATTACGCTATTATTTTAAAAATCGCAATTTTATGTTTTTGTGAGACCATCGGAATTTTCTACATGTCCCAGCTGAATATAACAAGTACCTATATCTCAACAGATACCCAGCAAAGGATAGACCTTCCATCAGGATATGACTGATCGTCGGCTGGCTTAATGTGATCACTTTACGCCCAAGTCACATTCACCAATTCCAATCTGTTGTTGAGATATACTACTTCTTATTACACTCGTTGTTTTTGAATAAACACTCCAATTTAAGTGTTTTTGTTAATTATAATTTATAATCATAGAGAAATTTAATATTTCTACACAAAAATCAAAATCACTGACGAAGAACACGAAAACGTCTGAAATCTAGTCGCCTATTAAATAAATTCAAAGTCTGCGGAAGATACTCAATACTGTGTATAATTTTAATACTATATTACAATGAAATTACATCAAGAACCTTCGGTCAAAACACTAAATTTGCTAGTTTGAACCTCGTTATTCTCAGATGCCGAAGACTCAAATAAATTTATTGCTTGTCATTTGTTACACCCATTTAAAAAAAAATGTAATTGCTCTTTACAGGTTCTTTTGACCGAGGCGCCCTTCCGGCCTTTTATGTAACTAAACTATTAATTCAAAATGTCCTTCAAAACGTTCCAAGAAATGTGACAATTTGTTGTTATTTTCAGCACTGACTTCTTACAATATATTAGGTACCTCGTTCAAATAATGACAAAACCTTACATAAACAATTTCATTGAACAATGCGCTAAGAACAAGTATAAATGTAGGTAGGTACTGAAGCACATACCTGAATCCTACGTACGTAGGGTGTTTTTGACAGGAAGGGGTTTTGCAATTATAAATCAATATCAAAAATCTTTTACTTACTTACTGCTAGCCACTTGCGTTCCACTGCTGGACAAAGGCCTCTTCTAAACTCTTCCACTGTCTTGGGCTATTCACTGCCATCTACGACCCATTAGCTGAACAATGTCATCTGTCCCCCTTTTCTGTGGTCTTCTACGCCTCTTTTGTTCTCCCAGGGCCTCCACTTCAAGAATTTAGGTGTCCATCTGACACTGTCCTGTCTTGCCACATGTCCCGCCCACTGACGCCATTTTAGCTTTGCTGTTTTTTTCTCGATGTTGCCAACTTTTGTTCGACGTCTGACATCTTTACTATAATCTATTAGCTATAAAAAACGTATAAAAAATGCATCAGGTTCTATTAATTTTCACATTAATTCATACATTTTACTTTCTCACTACCCGTCCCTCCTAAACCCAGCATCCCTCCCGTAGCCCATCCCATCCCATATCCCATTTATGTATACTATGTATTTATCTATTTAATATAGTTAAGAGTACCGGCCCTTACAGTACTATATATATATTATACTAATTACTAATGGTTGTTGTCACAATTGGGTTTCTGTTTTGGGCTGGGCGGTAGAAATTGCCACTAGGCAATAAACCCGCACTTTGTATTTTTTAAAAGTATAATGAAGAATCAATTTTTTAAAATTTAGAATAAAACATTCCTAAAACACCATTTACATACGTAGGATCTAGATATATGCATCAGTAGACACTCAAAGGCGTATTCAGGACCCATTTACCATTCTTGCAACATCCGCTCTAACACAATCTACAAAAATAACAATAACAATTTATAAAAATAACTGTTATACCAGATTCAACCTATTCTTGTTAAACAGTAACTCTTCACACATTGAAGTAGATATGACAATAACGCAGTGGCGGCTCGTGCCTTGGAGGGATAGGAGGGCGATACTAAAATCCAATGTACCTACCTAAAACGATAAATACCTAGTACCAGCGCCATCCTTCACTTTTTCTCCCAATACATACATTTCAAGCCGTAACACTATGTTTGCTACGTAATATTACATATAAATATGATATAAACGAAACGCTATTGACGAAAACTGCAATCGTACAACTAATAATTGATTACTTTATTTTTTTGATAAGCAAACAAAAGACCAACAGTAAATTAAAAGACTTACCAGTTAGTCACCAGGCAGATACTAACTAGAATATACTAATTAGTCACCACGCAGATACTTATTAGAAGATACTAATTAGAATAAATTTGCCGAATACTTATTAGCAGATACCAATTACTTCTCCAATCAAAACTTGGACCCCTCCACGAACACCATTCATTGTAAGTCTGGATAGAATAGAAGACTACGTGTTTTCCTCGCATCGCCATGAGTATTTTTAATAGATATTTCGATTCAGAGTATGCATACTGACATTTCAAAAATTTCTAAAAACGGGAGACCTTATATCTCGACAACCGTTACTAAATATGCTTTGGAACAAAATAGGCTAGAAACATTTATGTAGGGAATAACCGTACAATATTTTTTATGTCTTGTATAGATTTCTCAAAAAAATAATTTAAAAACACCCCTGATCTTTTTTCCGAAAGACGGAAACTCGTTTCCCGAAAGTCGCGGAGTACATTTTTTTTGTACTGATAATATGCATTAAAAAAGGGGATAAAGGGAATAACCGCAAAAGTTTTTTGATAGACGCAAAATTAACCCCAAAAAATAGAAATAAACCCTATTTTTACCATTTTATCATGCGATTTTTCACGCGATTTGAAACCTTGATGCTGTGGGAAATGACTGTGACGTCATTCTTGGTAGGTACCAAACCCTTACATTTGCGTGAGACGACTATTCCTACATGCAGGGGAAATGAGGTCATTAAGAAGAAGAAATGGGTACGAACTTTCAATACTATTATTAAAGAAACAGGTCACCAAACACTAGATATAGGTATAAAATTCAAATTAATCACTGATAAATAAAATCGCATTTCTTGCATAGCCTATCTTGATCTACCGTGTTTCTTAAAAATGTTATTATTGTTCAGACATATCTCGTTCTTAACTGTGGTCAATTGTCTTTCCAAAACTGATTATTATTGACAATACTTTAACGAACGCACAATGTTTGTTTTCGTGGCTTTAGGTATAGAATCACTAAATCTTCAGAAAAGCACTTATCAGAATCACACTAAGATCGACGCATTAATAATATATAATCTTTTAAATATTAACAAAAACATAAAATAAACAAGGATATCATAGGTTTCGTTTACACATTATGTACCTATACTATAGAAACCTATGGGACGCATACGCTATAACTAACTAAATGCTTACACTACTCTCTACCATACTTGTTACCAAAGACTGTTAATTCATTGTGATCTAAAAGTTCGGGAATATTATGATTGCATTGTTTTCAAAGCAAATGCACAATATGTACTGTAGAAATTCAACAGTTTTACGAGTTTTGCAATTTTGGGAGTCAAAGTTAGACTATAAGTAAGCATCCATTCATAAAAGCATCATCATTGTATTGCAGCTAAGAAATTAAATGTATCCTTTTTGTTTATGACCATCTGCTAAACCTCGCGCAATAATTCTGGGGACCCGTACGGGCGAAATCCCTGTTGCCCAAGGCTGCCTATACTTTGGGCGTTTGAAACCATCATGAAGCAGGTAATATGTACAATACAAATTCGGGACAAAAATCTTCGTTGCCCCGTCGGCAGTATTTATTGCAGTTCCCGTCATAGACCTTTCATTCTCGTAATGTTACGGCTTAGGGTCTCGTAGGTAGTAAGGTAACACGTGTTGCACACTTGCACCATGTTGATAGTTTCTAACGTCCCTATATAATACACATTGTTTACAGATACAGAACAGAGCCATTCTTAGGGAAAAAAAATCTGTTTTAAAATATTATATACTTAAGAATATTATACACATATTAAGCGCAAAAATGTGGGTGGGCGACGCCCCGTTGCCCTGTAGGACGAACCGGCCCTGCAATAACGTATCTTGACAATTCTGTAAGGATTTCTAAGAAACTTTTAGGACAAGATCTTATGACAGCGCTAATGCATGATTTTGTAAAAATCTGTTCATAATCAGAATCACTAGGTACCATCAGGCGCGAAGCTACCTAAGAACACGATTCCCATCGAGTTACCATTTGGAAAAAATGATAGGTATAATAGTGTCTAATCAGTAATCTGACGTAATCCCATAAGAAATGTTAGCCTTGGCTTCCCTTCTGCAGAAATCCACCCTTCGCCACTGCTAGGTACCCAACATTTTTTTTCATTCACTTCTACTATTTCAGCATTTATGTTGTTGTTCTGTGTTCTGTGCTTTTGTCCCTTGAGCATATTTCTGAAGGGCTTTCATCTTTTTTGGAATTTATTCATGTTGAGCAATATTCTTATGGGTTTTTGTCCGGTCACGCTTAAACACATCGATCGCCCATAAGCGCTAGAACTAACTGATATATCTAATCTATAAATGTTACGATTGATTGATAAGATATCAATATGATATCATCTTTATCTTTGATCAGACGCGTGCCCTATGCCCAAAGAGTATGCATACCGACATTTAAAAAAATTCTAAAAACGGGAGACCTTATATCTCGACAACCGTTGCTAAATATGCTTTGGAACAAAATAGGGTAGTCGCATTGAATCTCTTTCTAGGAATGACTGTAAAAGATATTTTATATCTTGTATAGATTACTCAAAAAAAATAATTGAAAAACACCTCTGATCTTTTTTTCGAAAGACGAAAACTCATTTCTCGAAAGTCGCGGAGTATTTTTTTTTTAATACTGATAACATGCATTAAAATCTAGGGAATAACCGTAAAAGTTTTTTGATAGATGCAAATTTAACCCCAAAAAATGAAAAAAAAAAAAAACGGTGTTTTCACCATTTTATCATGCGATTGTTCATGCGATTTTGAACCTTAATACCGTGGGAAATGACTGTGACTTCATTCTTGGTGCCAAGCTCTTAAAGGCAATTCAAACTGTTATCTAGTTCCCAAGTCGGAATTAAAATTTAACAGTGTGAAAAATTTCCGGAATTCCTCCATACAAAGTGTCAGGATTATGAATGACTAGGAAATTAAAGTTTGCTTCATTCGGTGATATTAGAGAGCCTTCTCTGTCGCGGGACCAGTTACCTGGAACAGACTGTCGAACGAACTCCGAAAAGACCAGCCCATCACTAGCTTCAGGAGCAAGCTGAAAACCGAAAGTTTTAGGACCAGCTTCCCGCGCCCTTGAGATGGAATACATTAAACGGCGCCAAAAATCATCCGTCATCATCATCATCATCATCATTAATTGAATCAAATTTTCACAACTGTTTCTTCTCATAGTACTACAGATTTTCTCACACACTCTTTTAAATGGTTCAAGGTTCTCGTTGTTCTGTGTTTATATTATTTATTTTTATTTTTGAGTAAAAAGAAATAATATAATAATAATTTCTTAAGGACTTTAATCATTTTTGGGATTCAATCTTGCTGAGTTTTTTCTACGTTCACGATTTCCAGTAAATAACTTTTCGACTTTTATAGTCTTGATGCCCGTAACTATTGCTTCGTTTCCATTATTTTTTACGTTTCTTTTACGTCACTGCGTCAGGTACTCGTACATAGGTGTCAGGTACTAACAGATGCATATTCAAAAGTCAAGACTCTTTCGATTTTTATATTACCTCAATCACACAAACATCACCCAAGCCTTTTATTTATATTTTAATGCGACTGCACCTACAGACACCTTTCAATGGTATCTAAACATTTCAATATTCACAATTTTATTTACACTGCAATTAATATGTATGCAATAAATTAATGCTAATATTTTTATCAGAATGCATAATCATCATACAAGTATCAAGTGACTGCACCTTACGCCAATAAAAATGAACAGGTATTATAAAATTGATATGCAATATTGTAAAACTATTTCTAAATATGTAGTGATACGAGTATTTCAGGCACAATGTTTGTAATTCAGGCCCCGCACATCTGAGCCTAATATTTTTCATATCCATGGATATCTGGAGCTTACTCCAGAAGACTGCATTGATCGGAGCAGAAGGAGAGAGAGGATCCGAGCCGCCGACCCCAAATAAATGGGATATGGTGTAGAGAAGAGAGAGAGATCCATGATATATGGATAGGTGAATGTTTTCCAGTTACTGACGAGTTTATATGTCAATCATGAATGATAATATGCACTCTTCCGGCTGATAATACTGAGAAGTGTGTTGGAAAGTCCTGTCATATTTTCGGGTCTTATAAGCATCGTTCTCCCCTCTAGTTTCCCACGTAAGGCAAGATTTTTTTCAAGAGTCTTTGGGAGTCCCTTCTTTTCACTTGGTTGCTCCAGCACTTTCTCCATTGTCTCCCATATCTGACAGCATCCTGGATACCTTACATTTCTGTGATCGTTGTGTTGCTTATTCTGTTTAGAGTCCTGCCTGTTATTTTTATTCATTTATTTACACTTTTGGTGAACAAAATACAGAGATTACAAATATAAATGTCAGGGTTAACTGGAAGATATCGCAGCTCCGCGACAAGTTCGCCCTAGTGAACAAAGCTATATAATCCGTTTTATACTCAATTTTTTGTACAAATATACTCGTACTTTGTTCACATGAAGAATACAATAAATGAATCATAATATTTGCTCACTAGGGCGAGCTTGTCGCACTGCTGCGATCTCTGCCAGCTAACCCCAAATGTTTCAAAAAGTTATGTGGACATTCTATGGTGAACATATTATTTACCCAAATATGTGATGTATATCCTTCAACAGTCTGTCAAAAAGGAGTTGGTTACGGATTTAATTAGAAACTGCAATTTTGTTTGCTGGCAATGAGGAGACTTCTATTGAAATTATACAAGTGTTGCCATTATGATTGCCAAAAAGCTACATGTAGCGCCCTCATCGAAAACCAACACTTTTTTGACAGATTGAAAGGCAATGCACATAGCAAGACGAGACTAAAATAAATGGACACCCAGATTCGTAAAGTGGAGGCCATGGGAAAACAGAAGAGGTGTCGGAAGGCCCCAGAAAAGATGGGCGGACGATGTGACCTCGGTGGGTAGGCAGTGGCTCAGAAAGGCGAGGAATAGAAAAGACTGGAAACAAATGGAAGAGGCCTATATCCAGCTGTGGAGGGACCAAGGCGGATGAAGAAGAAGAAGAAGAAGGCAATAAGGAATATTATTTTCTTAACAGTCAATCTCCTTTCACAGGGGCCAGCCGATTGTATGTCCATCACCGGTCAAGACGTTCATTGTTCATAGGTCAAAATCTGTAACGATATTGTACCATCTGCCGACTTCCAAATCAAATCGATTGTCTATTGAAAGTAAAACGCGGGGTAATAAATCTCAAAGTACAGTTTGCTTTTCGTTTGACCTTTCTTACCCTCAAAAGTAACGGAAATTTTACTTTTATTTCCTATAATAAAGCATTATTGATAACACAATAACTCACGACATTTATTTTTAAAGGAATATAAGTCGTCTACCCCTCAGATTAATTTTAAACAATATTTAAAAATCCTGACAACAATCAATGCAAAACTTCTTTTTTTTCGTGCAGTTCAAATTTTCACCCCGCGAGGACGGATTTTCAATGAAATAATATCTTGTTGAATTATATTTTTAGTTTATTCCCCCACATCTAAGTGTTCATAATTCTTTCGATATTCATGATATGGTTTCTAAATAGGTATATTATTTTCCAGTACCTATCTAATACCTATAGGTACAGGATCATCGAAAAATGTGAACCGTATTTTAAAAAGCTATAACTTTGGAACTATGCATGTTAAAAGAGTGATTATTTCACTGTATGATAGCTGATAAATGTAAGTTTTTTTTTAATGTGTGTGTGCAGACTAACTGCGCAATAGTGTGTGTGCAGACTAACTGCGCGATCTCAAAGCCAATCGGCACTATTCATCTACCACCTTCCAATATTATGGTGATCGTGAGTAAGCAGTGCGATATTTGATTTGCCAAGCCAAAGTAAATTTTCAGTCTACAGCGATTCTTTGTAGGAACTTATCCAGGTGAAAGCGCATCTGATGGTATTTATCCAGACAGAAGATATAGAGTGAATGGTAGAATGGGGTATTTATTTTTATCATTCATCAGATACTTTCCTGCACTCTTTGCACTAGGCTAAAGGCCTGTATCGCAAAGTGTGGAATACATCGCCAGCGCCGGGGTTCGAACCTGGCACCTCCCGCACGAAAGACTGCCGCCTCAACCAACTGAGCCAACCATTGATGTAAATTTAAAAATCTGCTGTTCAGCGAATGATATAGTTTTAGCACGTTTTTAAATTAGTTGGTATATCAGTGTAAATATTGATTGAATAACTGTCCAAGGACTTAGACTTAACAATGGTGATTTCTTCCCCTTCAAGATACATTCACTTCCATAAAACTTTATATTGTTCCTGTACTAACAAAATGATGTATATCTAAAGAAGAGTCACCCTACCCTACAGTGTGTCCCAAGTCGATGCCCTGGGGGACCCCTGAGCTTCAAGACGAACTATTTATTTGACAAGGTGTTTTAGCTTGACGAAAATATGACTATTGAAATCGAGGGGCGCTGCGATACACATCAGACATAGTAGTTTTACATTCATGTAATTCCTCATAAGCAATCTAAGATTCCTTTTACGCGAAACGCCTCCATCCTTAAGCAACTAGTCTATATGGTCAAGCCGGGCTTTTGGACGGTAGCTCTTTTTAACACCTACTTTTCTCCCAGGTATATTTTCTAGATTTATAAGTTGTTCACTTTGTAATCTTGGGCTGTTTGGTTCAACATTCTGTTGGATCATCTCTCCTTTCCTTTTTTTACATATTTTTTTGAAATCCCATCTGTTTACCAAATTCATTAGCAACCACTACAGCACGACCACTATAATGAGATGCCAGGTTCGAACCCCGGCGCTGGCGATGTATACCACACTTTGCGGTACAGGCTAAAGCATAGTGCAAAGTGTGCAGAAATGTGGTTCCATGACAAAATCTCAAGTGACAAAATCTCACATGTCAAAAGGGTAACCTACTATTGACAGAATCGCAACTCAACACCGGAAAATCTGATGCCGTCGTTTTTTTTTGTTTTGTTGTTGTGTGCAAAAAAAAAAACAGCCTATCGAACCTAACCCAACAATATTGAAATTGTCGGCAACAGGTTTTCCGGTGTTTAGTTGCGATTCTGTCAATAGTAGGTTACCCTTTTGACAGTTGAGATTTTGTCATTGTGAGTTTTTGTCTGGTTACCCAGAAATGTATTTTGGTTTGTGTAAGCAAGCCCAGATTCTTTTTTTTTAAGTTTCCATTTATCTCGTTTGCCAACGTTTGCCAAACATGTTTGGCGAGCTGTACTCATTTCACGATATCACGACCCTCAGCAATGGCACGAGTCATTGTGATAAAATTACCAAGATTTCGACAACAATAAATGTGGAAACCAGACATCTGTCCCGTCCCGGGTATAAAGAGAGTAACGGTTTCTTTAATGTTTCTGAGACACATGCTTAAATCTATTGTAATGCACGCAATGATGGATGCGAATAACATCGAATTTATGTCCTTTTGTAACGCGTGAAGTTGTATGAAGTAAAATTGATAGACAAATTATAATATTTGACGATGTGGTTTGTCAATTAATTGTTCGCTCAAGCTCTAGTGTTCAAATGTATTTAAGTATCTTATTTGTAAGTAATGAATTGTAACCTCCTTGGATAAGTACACTGAAGGAACGTAATTTAGGGGTGGGGTTTGCCGGGGGGCTCCCTGGGCCCACCTTTAATAAGATTTGCCTAGAAGTGCGGGTAAAGAGGTCGCTATTAATGCGCCTGAGCTACCCGGGGATGTGGAGGGCCTTAAGCTCGCGGGATTTTCCTTCAGTGTTCAAATGATTCGATTTTGTGACGATTTTTTAAAATTAATTATTATTTTATGTATTTAGATTTATACACATACCTTACCCCACTATTAGGATAAGTCGTGAGATGGCATAGCAGTACGTTGTAATTAAGGGCTTGGCACCAGGAATGACGTCACAGTCATTTCCCACGGCATTAAGGATCAAAATCGCGTTAACAATTGCACGATAAAATGGTAAAAATAGCGTTTTTTCCATTTTTTGGGGTTGTTTTTGCGTCTATCAACAAAATTTTACGGTTATTCCCTAGATTTTAATGCATATTATCAGTACAAAATATACATTTACTCCGCGACTTTCGGGAAACGAGTTTCCGTCTTTCCGAAAAAAGATCAGAGGTGTCTTTAATATATTTTTTGAGAAATATATACAAGATATAAAAAATCTTTTACGGTCATTCCCTAGATAAATGTTCAATGCATCTACCCTATTTTGTTCCAAAGCATATTTAGTAATGATTGTCGAGATATAAGGTCTCCCGCTTTTAGAAATTTTTGAATGTTGGTATGCTTACTTTTAATTCTTGAAATAGATTAAAAAAATACCATCATTTTGACGTGCACTGAACTTACACAGAACACAAACAATAACTAATATAGGTACAGTATAAGGACATTATTATATTAGTACAAAATATTTGAAGATATTGGTTCCGTTCCAATATTATTGTTGCTAACTGAAGCTTTCCCAAGGATTAACATTGTAGTTAATGTAACCAAAAACCTTTAACTAAAAGAATTAAGTTAAAATGTCTTCTATAGTTAGTAGAAGATTAAGTAACTACCAACCGTGTGGTTCGAATTCTTTAATCTTGGCGATGGAGGCGCCAGATAAGGAACCAACTAATTCCTTTAAATTGTGATGTATTAGGTCCAGTTCTTCAACTAGTTAAGTACGTACTAACTAAAATACTTCCTTTTTCTAATTATTTCATAGAAAGATATATTTGTTACCATAGAATTATCGGGTTGACTGTAAGATATTGCGTTAGCAATAAGTCCGCCTTTTGGCACACAAGATTGTCTTATTTTTTTTGTAATCATTGTAATCATTTTGGTCAATAAAGATTTATTTATTTATTAATTATACCATATTATAATCTTAGTTTGTAACAGACTTATTTTACAGTTTTTTCCTCAACAAAGACGAGCGGCGTCTTCATATTTTACTAACCCCCGTTAGCATCTGAAACATTGGGTCAATGTGAAATAAATTCCAGCAGTAGCATACAAATACAACTTTAAAAAATTACAATAGCAGGATGTGGTGGAATGGGTGAAAGTGATCACTTAAGCCAGCCAAAGACGACTCGTAAGAGTCGGAAGACCCATCCTGCTTCCTCCCGAAGGGAATTCACATAACGCTACATTATGTGAATGAAGATGCCTCTCGTCTCTGTTGAGGAAAAAACTGTAATGATTTTCCCTCTGTGCAATGCAGATAAATCCAGTTCAATACCTAAAATAATTTAGATATATCTCAAACACTTATTTTAGTTCGAAAAGTTACAGAATAGTTTTTTTTTAAATCTGGATTTATCTAAATAAACCTAAATAGGTACATATCTCAAAAGGTGGTCTGATGACCTAGTCCAGCAAGCCGGAAGAACCTGGATGCGGAGGGGGAGAAACAGAGATGAGTGGAAGGAAATGGAAGAGGCCTACGTCCAGCAGTGGAGGGAGGATGGCTGAAGAAGTAGAAGGTACATATTTGTGCACTTCATAGTCAGCTTCAAAAGCATGTCTCGTGCAGTGGAGTAAGTATATAATGGTCACACAGCCAGCTTATGATCAGTCTTAGTACGTCTTATTGTAACAGGAAAGAAAGAGAGTGAATATTTGTCTAATATTTTACATAAAAGTAATTGCCATTATAGATAAGTAGAAATAAAAAAAAATGTTATGAATGAAATAATCTTTTTATCTTGTTTTCATAATATGCCATACTAGCGCTTCAAAAGCCCGTTGAACAGGCGAAAATATTGTCAATTCATGAACGTCCGTCCTTGAGAATCTGGTCTACATGGTCAAGCCATGTGGTTCTTGGACGACCGCGTTTCTATACACCTCTTCTTTCTGCCAGATATATTTTCTTTGTTATCCTTTTATTCTCTATACACGTCCCAACCATCTCAACTTGTTCACTTTCATTTAAGTCATCCGTTTTACATTCACTCAACTCTCTAATCACTTCACTTCTTATTCTATCTCTCCACACATCCTTCACAGAGATCTAATCTCAACAGCATTTATACCTGATTCTTCCTTCTTCAGCCATGTCCAATGTACATGCCTCACTCGCGTACATTAGTGTTGGTACCAGGTCCTATATTTTCCTATGTCCCTAAGTTTTTCAAAATGAAAATTTCAAAGAAGAAATCTTGGAAAAGCCACTCAATCGTATTCAATATTTTTTATTTTTTTACGTCAGGACACTGACACATATTTACGGATGAGATACGTTTCGCTATAATGATATATTTTCATTATCAAGATGAAGTTCAAATGTCACGGCCGTAAAATAGCGAATAACATTGATACCTATCTATATTATCTATTTTACGATTCGTAAACACATTTCTTTTCATTAGTAAACTTATATCTAGACTCTAAAAATCAGAAAACAGCGATGTAAAATAAAAGAAATCATAGAGCGTGTATGACAAACTGCATGAATGTGACGGAATCGAGGAGTGCAGCCGAGCCCCCCCCCCCCCCCCGAAATCTAAAATTATCACACAATTTATCAAAAAGAATTCGCCTGCGGCGCTTATTTCTTACACCAACCCAAAACTCGTCCTTATACACTCACCTTTTCGAAAAATTTCACTATTTATCTACTTTTAACTATTTTTAATACGTCTGATTCGGCCCCCTCCGAAATGAAAAGCTATATACGCCACTGGGACAGGCCATGAGAGGATGGACAGTTGGTAGAAATTTTCTTAAGGTATTCTCCAAAAATATTGACATCAACGTACTTATACAAAATGCAAAATTAGACAAATTAAAAAAAATAATAGGGAAGTTGGCATCTAAGTATGTTTTTTTCTTAGTTTTTGTAACTGTTTTTGTAACTCTGTAACTGTTTGCGCAAAAAAAAACAGAATTCACACAGCATAAAATTAGTTGCATTAAAATAAAAGCAACAAAAAATGGATAGAATAAAGACATAGAATCAGAAATGAAATAAAAAAAACATCCCTTAAAAAGAATGGAATGATATTATATAATGCATCATTATCTTTTTAAAAAGGGTTACTCAAAAATAATACAATACTCATACCTGTTTTTTGAAAAGAAAGGGCGAATAACGAGGTTGCAAAAAAATATAAATAGGCACCGAATAGATACTGGTTATTTTTTGCACATTAGTATGACAAAAGAATAAATTATTTTTGCACTGTCAAATTTTACGTTTGATTACCAGGTAGTTCCAAAAGTATCATATTTTTAGTACAATACAGTATGTGCAATCTTCCGTGCATAGATATACGAATCGTAGAGAAGAGATAAAACAATATTTAGAACATCTCGATGTTTTCGACCGTTGCCGTTGGTGGAAGTTAAATTTTAAGGAAAAAAAAAAAAGAAAAAACTTTAGATTAAAATCCATAAAAAAATACTTCTGCTTTCGCGACTACTCTTCGAGGATTTGCACCCTCATCATCAGGCGATCACTTGATTCACAATAGCCAGGAAGACATCGACAGCTATAGTCATTTTTTGTGGATTTTAATCTAAATATTTAGGTTTTTAGATTTAGAACAAATATCAACAGAAATACAGCAAATGATGGAGTTTCCATCAGGCTTATGACTGATCGTCGGCTACTAAGTGAGTGGATACGGTGCCTTGGAGTTTTCCTGAACCCGTAGTAACCAAGTCATGGTTGCTTAGTTTTCAGACGAGTCGTGTTAGATCGACGTTACGACACTGGAGGTACCTATCTTCTTCGGCAGATGTGAAAAAGAAGACACCAGCAAAAACATCGATTACAGTCAATCTATACACGATTCGCCCAAAAACTAAGCATTGAAAGAAAATCCCGCGGACTTAAGGCCCTCCACATTACCAGGGTAGCTCAAGCGCATTAATAGCGACCTCTTTACCTCCACTTCTAGGCAAATCATATTAAGAGTTAGGCCCAGGGTTAGCCTTAAGGGAGCCCCCCGGCAAACCCCACCCCAAATTACATTCCTTCAGTGTCCTTATCCGAGGAGGTTACTGTTAATTTCTTACAAATAAGAGACTTAAATACTAATTACATCGAAAACAATGCAGCCATATCAAGCGTTCACCATAAAACCTCCAGCAATCACTAATAACTGTGTTGAAGTATTTTAAGCATTGTTCTTCTATAAGACGCTGTCGACTACGATGAACCATTTCAAGGGAGATAAGATAGCCTCTTGCGGATGAGATCTTCTCGCTATTCGTATAGCCGAGGTTTTTTGTCTGTCCTATTTTTGACAGCATCACATCGACTCAGTTTAGTGTGTTTGATCGATGCTTCTTAAATACAAAACAAAACCATTTTTTTATGAAAACTGAGACACTTCTGTACATTCGTTGTTCTGTGATAAAAAAAATATTATATTCACCACTTTCTTTTTCTATGGAATCCAAACCGAAATAAGAAAGAGAAAAAATCAAGTTTTTTTTGTCTAGCTTAACCACCTTTTTTCGAATTATTTTAGTACGTGCTGTGAAGTAAATATTGGGCGATATCTTCCAAGAATAACGGTTAATAAATATTATATTTTCATGTAACAATTAAAAAACTATGAAGACATGTTATTTTGTTTAACGACTAGTAAAATAACTTTGAATATTTATTTATGATGTAATAAACCTACACTTTAATTCTACAGCTTGACACCAAAGGGGTTTACGGTAAGTTCGTCTAAAATCAATTTGTCTAAAATCAATTGGTCTAATATCAATTAGTCTAAAATAAATTGGACTAAAATCAATTCGTCTAAAATCAATTTGCCTAACGATCAATTCCTCGATTTTAGAAGAATTGATTTTAGACGAATTGATTTTAGACGAATTGATTTTAGACCAACTGATTTTAGGCGAATTAATTTTAGACGAACTTACCGGACACCCACCAATGGTATTGTTATTTTATTTGTTACTTTTACCCACTATAATTTCGTACAATGATTTAATAATATAGTTAACAAGTCTGCAACTTTGAGAAAGTTCGTGATAGATAAACTTATTTAAGAGCTTACAGAGGAGTGGAGCTTTAAGAGTGATTATTAGCTGCATTGTCATTTCTAAATATTAACTAGAAGAAACGGCAACATCGCAATGAGCAACTATTGGGGTTAACTGGAAGAAATCGCAGTTCTGCGATAAGTTCGCCCTAGTGAACAACGATTTATAATCTGTATTATGAACTATGTCCATTTTTTTATAGCTTTCCTAAAGAGATTTATAGATTTTATTTTATTTTTAGGCGCCCAGAATCTAATTGAAAATTTGAAACATAAATGGCAACCTGTCCAAAAAGGCCATTTTTATGGACATTACCATGAATTTAAAGGGTTTAATTACATATCACTGGTTTAATTTCATTTTAAAAGTGTATGCTTTCTAAAGAAACACTTACCTTACACATTTTTCATTGCAATATTCTGCTTACCTGAAAAGAATTCATAAATACGTATAAGATAGTGAACGTTTCTCGAGGGTAAAGTGATCACCTAAACTAATCGATGGCTGGTCGTAAGTCCGGCAGGTGCCCATCTTAGACTGTACATCAGTTAGAAGACTAGGTACATAAAATATTCTCAACAATCGACAAACAGTCACAGCGACATGATGTAATATAGATATATGTGTATTATTTCTAAGGGTCAGTCTTTATTAATTTTATTGCTTTCAAATTTAATTTATTTTAATTTTACGACATTTTGAGTAACAAAAATAACAAATTTGTGGTAATATGGGACCCGCCAAACAAACCATAAAATATTGTTTATCGTTTCTTAATACTAATTGTATGGGGGATGTGTAGAGAATGTCGGGAGGAGGAAGCGCCAAATATCCTCTTAATTGAAATGTCATAATCCTTAACGGCGTTTAATTGATTTACGAGCTTGATTGATTGGAAGATTTATCGAGAGGTCGATGATTATGCTGTTTATATTTCGGACATTGAGAAATATAAGGAGGGGTTCTTAAAAAAATAAAAACCTACTTATTAGTAGGGACTGGAAAATAACGGTGTTTTTTTTCGAGAAAAGTGGTGTTATTTTTTGCAAAAAGGGGTGTTATTTTATCATGCACATCTAGGTACTTACATCTATTTTTCTACTTTTTTTGGTTTTCCATTGCTAGGTATGTGTACATTTTTTTTTATATCATTTCATTGTCACAAGTTAGCTTCCAGACATTGCCTAGGGCAATAAATCCGCCATTTGGTGTAATGTTTTATATCCAATAAATATATTATTTATTTATTTATTTTACATCATTAAAGTGGACAACTTTACAGCTTTTAATATAAGAATGTAAAAAAAATGACGTAAATAATATTCTATACAAAAATACCTAAAACGATTTAAAAAATAAAGCTCGAAATTCGTGTCAAATAAGCGATAATTTGCGTTATTCGCGTAAATAGTACGAAATTCTCGAATAAATTAGTTTTATCGAGATCGATAAATTTTCAAGTCTCTACATAATAATAATTATAATAATAATAATCGGACAACTTTAGGCGCCGTTTAGCGATAAAATCGCCCCAAGGGCACCTTACATTTTTCTTTTCACCATATAGGATCGTCACAAACAGTAAAAATGATAATTAAATCACCACATAGGATCGTCACAAAACAAAATAATAAAAATAAATTAATCTAATCAGTTTCGGCTAACTTGACCTATCATTGGCTAACCAGTGACTGACCCGTAGGTACGCACAAAAGAGTCTTCAACCTCCTGAACTATATTATATTAACATATTCATATTAGTACTTACTTACATGCAAATACCTAGTCATCAGTAAATTTCTCAATAGAGTAGACACATTTATAATTGCATTTAAAATCTCCTATACATATGATGATAATTGTTTAGTTCAGTATATTTCAATTATACTGACATCTTATCATTGCTTCACCATGTTATTTGGGTTGAAATTCGATAAAAACTGATTGACCGATAAGCTTACGTACATATCGCTTGTGTTAATCACTGGGCGGCAGCATCCAATACCAAGTTATCTTAAAATGTGATCTGACAATGTAACCAAGGGTTCCGAAAGTGCAACAATGTAGTCAAAGGTACCCAATATACTACTAAATACTACTTCGCTCTAAAACTTTCCAAAACGGAAGACAAGGAGGTCTTAATGATAGAACGTCCACACCCCTCTCGTTCCGGAAGGTCCTTCCGGATCGCATGAAAAAATTGTGAAATTAGTGTTTTTTTTTCATTTTTTGCGGTTAATTCTGCGTCTATCAAAAAAATTTTAGACTCATTTCCTAAATTTTAATGAACATTCTCAATTAAAAAAAACTCCGACACTTTCAGGAAATACAGCAAAGGATGAAATTCCCATCGGCTGGTTTAATGTTTACTGAACATCGGCTGGTTTAATGTGATCACTTTACACTTAAGTATAACATTCACTAATTTCGGTCAAGTCAATTCAAGTGTAAAGTGATCACATTAAGCCAGCCGACGATCAGTCATAAGCCTAATGGAAAGTCCATCCTTTGCTGTATATCCGTTGAGATAACTACTTATTAATAATAATATGTTCACGTGTTAACTAAATTAATCTCGGATTACGTATATATAGTAATCTTATAAGTCTTATAACATTATTACGGAGTATATTCAGTATGCAGGATTGCAGACAAATGGGACAGTGGCGTATATAGGGTTTCATTTCGAGAGGGGGGGGGGGGACGAACTTGCATTTGACTTTGGTTGAGGGAGGAAACTAAGCCTGACCTGTTCTCTCGAAAATCCTGTCAATGGTCGCGATAGAAACGGGCAGAACCATGGGCGTAGCATATGAAACTGGGGGAGAGGTATCACAAATTTTTGACATAAACGTATACAACAAAAAATAATTTATTTTTTTTCGTGAAGGTGAGTGAAAAAGGTCGTGTTTTAGGTTGGTATTAAAATTGTGTGCAAAAAATACAAGTGCAATAGCGCCACAGGCGATTTTTTTTTAAATGGGTACAGTGACGAACCTGGGTAACTTTCATGTTTTAAAATAACTTTTTTAAAATATTTTTTGTAGTTTTCCGGGCTGTATGGCCGTGGTCGAAGGGTTTCATTTTTGCACCCGACGTTTCGCCACACACTTTGGTGGCCATCTTTAGGGGGAATTCGGTGATGATTGTTGTGTGTGTTGGTGTTGTTTTGTGTCATCCTGATGCTGATATGTGGTGTGGTCATAAGAGGCCACGGCCATATAGCCCGGAAAACAACCAAAACCGAGACTCCGGCCGCGAAAGCCTTAGGACTTATGCTTTTAAAATCTTCATCTTGTCGTGTCACTCAGCATTCATTAGATTCCCCTCCGCTTCCAGGCCACAAAAGCCACAACCTCTCCTGCGTCATCGTCCAAGGGGGAGCGATCTGGGTATATTAACATAACTATTTTACACATACGCCCTTGACATGGGATGAAGATGTTACAAAGGCACAACAAGACCCTTGCATTGCAATGCAGAGATCACATTGTTAATATATGACGTGGTATTAATATGTGTCACTACACACTACACACTATAATGCAACTGAGGAGGTCTTTCATATTATTTTTTATTAACAAAAACCACTTTCAATTTCAATACGCAGGTACCTCTTCATTAAGTACTACTTTGATTTCTCAATTATGAAGCCAGGGATTTGTACTCTATTTTTTATTTTTATTTGTTCCATCTTTCTAGGTGTTTCAATCAACCACTGATCTGGATATTTTCTATGTTGACTTGATGCCTACATCGAATGGAGACCATTGAATTCTGTTTCAAGACTTTCTAGAGACTTCCATTTAGTCGAATTAGTATCAGGTGAATTAGCCGCTAGTCTAATTAGTTATGACTTATGAGTACAGTTATGAGTATAGTTAGTTTTAAACGAATTAGCTATTATTCAAATTAGTATTAAACTAATTAGGCGATTTAGTATTAGTCAAATTAACTATTAGACATGTTAGTATTAGTCTTATTAGCTATTAGTCGAATTAGTATCAGACGAATTTGTAGGACACAGACAATTTTTTGTGTTCCACGAAATAATTACTTTATAATACTTGTCCGGGTGGATCATACCCTGTCACTCCAATATGCGGCGACATACATCGCCTTGTCATTTCTTAAAATCAGGTCCCCAGGGGTGCAGCTCTCTCCCATCAGGGGATATATTAGTAGCCTGTTGTCCTGGGTCGCCCCGCAGTCACAGAGGATGTCGTCATCACGCAGGTACCCCAACGTTGGAGATTTGTTTTACAGCGCGTAGCACCCACTCTTAGTCTCTTGAGGGTGATCCATAAGGAGTAGGGTAGATGTTCGCCTACTTGGATACCGTCATGCGGGTCCAGCTCGGAGATACTTTCACCGCTTTCAGGTAATTGTGCCATTTCCAGATTACGTTCTTTACGACATTCTTTGTATTTCAGTCATAAAATCAACTATCACGTTCGTTGTAAAAGTTTGATGCTAAAACCAGAAGATTATAGCGGCTTTTCGAAAGGCAACGATGAAATTGTTATTGCCTTTTGACCGGTCAATTGTTAACTCTATAATGTGAATGAAAGACATCGTAATAATAAATGTATAAAGTATAGTAATTTGGTACATCCCTACGGTCTCGATGTAATTTAGACGATGCATTTGTGGTCTGCAATATAATTTCTTTGTAAGATGAAATGGTACTGAACATATGAGGGCAACGGTGAATGGATTCTATCGCACGTTCTCAACATGTAGTAGAACAAATTAAGTCATTTATTTCATTACAATATAAAATATTAGACACATTTTGTTTAAGGGCATTAACAAGCTGAAAAAGAATACAAAATAAATATGCCGACTTAAAGCTCGCTTCTCAACTATGACGTCACGGTCATTTTCCACGGCATTCAGCTCCAAAGTTGCATTGACAATCGTATGGTAAAATGGTAAGAATAGCGTTTTTTTTTTTTTCATTTTTTGGGTTAATTTCGCTTTAATCAAAAATATTTTACGGTCATTCTTTTAAGGTCTCCCGTTGTTAGAAATTTCATGTACAGTGTCCGATCTCCTTTACTTAAGTCTTCGACACATAAATCACAATCAATAGGAAAAACAATGAATAAGAACGAATGGAATAATTGAACTACTCCCTACTAAACAGGGATTTTTCCGCAGTTTAGGGAGAGTTATGTAGAAAATAAAATAAAGAATTGAATTTTTGTTTTTTTAATTTAACATTTTGAGAATGACTTGAAAATCGTTGGTGGCGATCATGCAGGTAGACTAAGTTGAAAAAACAAAGGTAAAGAAAAGCCTCAAAACAAAAAAAAACATCATCTTGGAATGTGCATGTGATGGTGGGGGGGCGGTGGCAAGAGGGGAGAGCGTTGCAACTCGAGGAAGTGTGGATAAACGGGAACGTGGAAAAATGGCACATGTTTTAAGCGATTCATTACGCCATTGTGGTGTTTATATTAAGCTTTCATAAAGACGCTTTTAGCGTGAAGGTTTCTAAACTATATGGTTGATTTATGGTTGAATCTATGGCGCAGTGAAACCTCACGCATATTGTATGTGATTCTATAATAAAACTTTGACGGAACGTTCTTTTTTCGATTCATACCTAATTCATATTTTTAGAACAGTAATCATTTCGCTTGTTAGCGCGACAACCCTGACTCGGACAAAACCTGATAATTCGGAATCGGTTCTCAAATAACGAATACCTAAAAGAGAAGATTGGAGAATTTTACGATTTCATTCGCGAATTTCGTGCTTTTTTCAGGTAAAGGCGAATTTTAGCATTTTTTTTTAAATAACGCGAATTTTGACCTTTACGTGGTAAAACATTACTATAAGTATAGAAACCGTGGAGTCGAAAAACAGTTTTCCAAATTCTCATTCTTTCTCTTAACTTAACCCTTAACCACTGACGTACGTCAGTGTTTATGTAAGCAAAATACACGTCAGTGGTTTATTAACGCATGTTCCCATTTTATCAAACCAAATTCTTCATATCTTGAATACATTGTCAACACAGATTATTGAACCGGACACCTCTTTTTTGTCACACGACAAGTCCAAGAACAAGTCCTTTTATTGGTTTTTCTAGTCCGAGAGCCCGCTGCTTAATTTATGACGTATCTGTGTTTTGATCGAAATGTGGTATAAATGATAGCTTACCAATAGGGTATTACATCGCACTAGGGTTGCCTATCAAAATCCTGCCGCAACCCCCCCTGCCCCCCCCCCCCCCGAAAAAGTCCCTCTTCGCGGTTTTTCGCATTTTATAGGAATATGGTAAGAGATAGGAGAAAGTAGTCAATGACAAAAATTCAGGTGTGAGGTGTGATTCAATGACTTTTGGACTATTCAGGTGTATTTCATCGATGAACTAATTAATTGGCTGTTCTACATGTTGCATAATATTCAGGAGTAAATTGTAAATTATAGATATTTGAGTAAAATGAATTGAAGACTGTATGACGAATTGCACTAATGATGAAGCGGAAATGTTAAGGGATAGGCATTGTATCTTGGTTTTCCGGGTGAACCGTGTGTAGTTGCTGCCACAGAGGAAGACACCAGTGGGAGTGTCGAAACGTCGATCAAGTTTATCTACACACGGTTCACCCGAAAAACCAAGATACAATGTTAATCGCACACCGTGAAAACCTTCAACATTTGTTAAGGGATAGGATAAGAAAAAAAGTGTAGTGTTGAGTGAATGTAAAACGGATGTTGTGACTGAAATGAAAGTGAACAAGTTGAGATGGTTGGGACGTGTAGAGAGAATGAACGATTAAAGGATGACAAGGAAAATATATCTGGGAGAAAGAAGAGCTGTAAGGAAGCGCGGCCGTCCAAGAACCACATGGTTGGACTATGTAGACCAGATTCTCAAAGACGGGTACGTGTTTTTATTAAAAGGAATCGTAGAGTGTGTATGAGGAATTGCATGAATGTGACGGAAGCTCGAAGTGTGTGTAAGGATAGGAAAGTCTGGTGATCTGTTCTCTCTGCCTACCCCGCAAGGGATGCGGCGTGAGGGGATAGAATAGTATAGTATAATACTATAATGTAGCGGAAGCAACAAATGTTTGTACGCATAGCGACGTTGATCAAATCGTTATAAAAATTCACGGGAGATGTTGGCTGTAACAATTTTATCGCCCCATGGGATCCCCGTGTTGTAGAATTACCGCACACTCCTAGCCTCCGTCACATTCATATAATTTGCAATCATACACGCTCTCCGATTTCTTTTACTTAAAACGCTTCCATCCCTGAAGATCTGGTCGACATGATTCGAAGAATCGCCATTGAATTAGTCGCCTGAGTAAATTTTTTAGATGGCATATGGCTCCAGAGGAGAAAACATGATACAGAATATTAATATTGGCCAAATATTATGTGAAACCGTAAACGTCGTGCGTCGGAGCGGTCTTTCTCTGTGATACTGAACACTGATGCTACAGGGATAGACTGATGCATATATACTGTATATTATATGCGTGGATTCAACAACCAAAGGTACGAATTCTTAAATAAATAATTATCTACCTACTAATTTTTATTAATTTAAAGTTTCTTCAGTAAGTATGACACTGCTGTGACTGGGATAAAAGCGAACTAGTTGAGATGATTTGGACATGCGGAGAGAATGTCTGAGGATAGAAAGACAGGGACCTGGGCTGGACCGACCTAGACAACTTGGACCGACCATGTCGACCAGACCCAAAAGGATGGACGCGTTCTGGAGAGATTTTTTGGCATGGATGGGATGGACAGGATTGGATAACTGCAAGCACAAGCTGAAAATAAGTACCCAGTAATCGAAAAAAAAATAAGAAAAAAAATATGACTTAGAATTTTGTGTTCCTTTAAAAACCAAACATGCTCTTTGGGCGCGCTTGGATTCCCTCACTCCAACGCAATGGCGCCTCCCACCATGAATAGTGAAGCACTTTCGTGAGATACTAAACACGACGGTATGCGGTGACTGGATCCTTCTGATCGCTTAATATCTCTCGAGGCGGACAAAAATGCTGGAGCTGGAAAAAAATCTGACTTCCGATCTGGATTTGTTTTCCAACGCTCTTTCATACGATACCACAGATAACCCCACACGATGCTTGGATCCTCCTGAAACGATTTACATTTTTTTTTTGTCTCTGGAGTAGGTTGATCCAATTTGGTACAGAATTGTATTGTCACCGGGTTTGTTGCGAAGTTTCAGGTCTCTAAGTAGTCAGGAAGAAGTGGTTGAAAAATCCATTGCAAGATTTGTACACAAACCAAAAAAAAACTACGCATTGTAATTAAATAAAATCTTGTAAAAATCAACTTAAGCGGCTCTGTATTCCTTGCAAACACAGGATACATGGTTGTATTGGTATTATTTTTAAATGCACCTACATTCAACTCAATAAATAATAGTAAGTTCGTATGGAGAGGATACTCACGAATCGTTTGACCTTCTCAAAGACCTTTGGAGTTTTATGAATGAATTCGGTCAGGAGGAAAAATGCGAAGGAGATATTATTCCACTTCTATCGACTTCATCTCCATCTCAGTACCTAGTCTGTGGTAAATTGTTTAAGGATCAGTGACTCAGATATCCTTTCCAAATTTAGTACATTTTGATGATTTTTCACGGGTTAGGTATTTCATAAGCGCCATCTTCTAGGAAAGTTTTTTTTAATAATAAGGATCTGGGCTTGCATTCACAAACCCAAATACTTTTCTGCACACCTTGCACTAGGCAGCCTGTATCACAAAGTGTGGAATGCATCGCCAGCGCTGGGGTCTGAACCTGGCACCTCCCGCTTGAGAGACTGCCGTCTCAACCAACTGTGCCTATCATGTACTGTTTACTCTTGTTTTGTAGGTCCTTGCAAGACTTTTTCTTCATCGTATTTCTTTTAGTTAAAAGCTTTAAGTTTCAGTTTTAAAAAAGGGGGATAAAATACCAAAATCAACCGGATACTATAGCATTACACCTAACAAACTACCGGAATAACATCATGTTTCAGTAAATTTCAGAGATAAATTTGGAATGATTTTTTTATCAAGTTTCTACCTGCTAGAGTCACTAAAGCATATTCTAATTTATCCATGTGGTACGAGTAAGTCATTGAATAATATCTTTAGGATTAGCTGAATAATCCTCCCTTTATTTTCCGACGATTTTTATTATATGTTCAGTTACATAAGTTTTGCTTGAATGCGAGCTTAAAAGCTCCACATTCATAAAAATCTTGCTCAAAGAAACGAAACATACTGGTAGAAGATGAAAGAATTCTTTTAAACAATAATCAAAAATCTCTTGTATACCATTTCCTCAGGAATTTATCGAACAAAAAGAGTAAAAAGTCATTGGACCGTTCAGGTGGAATTTCATGTTTTACCGCCGCCAAATTTTCGGTATAATATTACAAGAGAGTCAGCGTATTGAATTAAGTATTTTGATTTTCGGTAACTTTGTGAACCCCAAACCTGAGATCGGATACCTTCCACATTATGTTGGGGTATCAAATTATTATCATCCGTGTTTTTAACATCTTCATTTTTAGATGTTGTCCGAATGACGTCTCGTGTGAGGTCTTACTTCTTTTTAAATCTTTCATATGTAACTTAATTATAATATTATGATATTGAATGACAAAAAAGATTCGAATTGCTTTTTCAATTCAGCACGTTTGCTGGAGGGTCTCTAGACTACAATAGAGAGTTGTGACGTGCCGGAATAATGTTTAGATTTTTGAATTTTGCAATATAAATGAGCCGAATATGTGATCTAAAGAAACAAAAAATATTATAAATGGAATTTAATAGTATTTAATTGATACTAATCACCGATATTTAGTTAATATGTAATGAAATGTAATAATATAAAAGATCCGTTTGAGATCCGCCTTAAAAGTAACGGTTACAGATAAGGATACAGATCTTTCTCCTGCTTCGGATATCCGCGGATACGGATACGGCTGCGGATATCCGGCACATCACTAATGATAGGCCAATCGACACTTAAAGAAACCTGGTTAGTACCAGGACAAACATATGGCTGAAGACAGGCGAATTAGCGTTAAATACAGTGGAAGTAAGATTGTTGAGAAGAATGTGTAGAAAAACAGAGAGACCGGATAGAGTATAAATAGGATGAGTTTATGGTTGGCGCAGTTGAGTTGGTTGAGGCGGCAGTCTCTCAAGCGGGAGGTGCCAGGTCCAAACCCCGAGACTGGCGATGTATTCCACACTTTACGATACAGGCTTTTAGCCTAGTGTGATGTGTACAGGAAAGTATTTGGGTTTGTACATATATGCAAGCACAGATCCTTTATTAAAAAAAAGGATTATGTTATCGAAGAGACGAGTGACTGTATAATACGGGTGTAGTGACTAGAGTGCAAGTGAATAATCTTAGATGGTTTAGACATGTTGAGAGAATGAATGATGCTAGGATGTAACCTCTTTCGTGATAGTTTATGACAGTGTCATCACATCACGCGCGTGGAGGATGAATGAAGTGTTCAAATAATTAAAATATCATCACATAGGTGGTAACTTCGACTCGATGTGCATTTTTTGGTCCACGGCTCATCGTAATGTCCCGACTCTACATTATTTGCAATTACGTAAAAATGTGGAAAAAATGGGAAATTCTTTATAATAAACTAGTCTTCAAAGTCTGTTAAAGCACGCGAACGTATTGGCGTTACAGCCTGTGTTTCAACGGCGGTCTTCTTCACGTTTCGGAAATTTGGGCCTAACAGTAGTATATTTTTTATGATTTTCAATTTCTCAATTCGCATCAACTATTGATAAAAAATAACAATAGTTCACAATTATGGGCGTTACAGTCTGTCAAGAAAGCTTTGGTTACAAAACCACAAATAAGGGCGCTACTGACAGCTTTTTCGCAACTTTCAATAAAGGTGTCATTGTTTCCAGCAAGCAAAATTGGAGTTCTCAATTAATCTGCAACATAATAAATAAATAAATTATTATTAACCAGCAAATGTAGTACAAACATGGTTGGTGCAGTTGGTTGAGGCGGCAGTCTCTCAAGCGAGAGGTGCCAGGTTCAAACCCCAGCACTGGCGATGTATTCCTCACTTTGCGATACAGGCTTTTAGCCTAGTGGACGGTGTGCAGGAAAGTATTTGGGTCTGTGTATGCAAGCCCATATCCTTTAAAAAAAAAAATCACAAAGTTACAAAACAAGACAATAGTAGTGTGCTTAAGGGCGAACTTATTGCAAAAGCAATATCTTACAGTCATCCCGACATCTCTTTCTGTAGTTCCTGTAGAAACTGTATGTACAATAATATTTTTATTACTATAGATAGAAATTGTCAATTAATTCACATTTTTAAAACTTGGGTTAAATACGAAGGTATATTATATTCATTAGTTGTCAATATAAATTCAGTTCCATCGACTCAACAGCTGTATGTTCTGTTTATTGCATTACCTTACCTTCGTATACGAGTATATTGTAGGTTCGTTACAGTTTTAAATAGAACTTCTTCTCCATGCATTGGAATGTGGTTCGTATTCCTAATTTGGCCATCGCGCACTGGGCTGGCGTGGTTGTAAGATGTAAGGACACGGTGACATTTTTGCTTTGTCTCTGTAAGCGCATCTTTGGTAAACTCGTCCCCTGTTACCGCTTTTTCTCACGTCTTCAGGGCCGGCTTCAGAACCCCACATATTTAAATGTAGTGATTTTATACCGTGCGGTAAGATCATGGTAAGATACATGGCAACCAGCTCTAGTTCACCCACGTAATGCTTTTAAAAACATAGATAAGTTGATCGTCTGTTGATATATTTTGATGTTGATGGAAAGTGATTTTTATTTTGTAAAGACGTATTACTAACAGAACCCTCTACATTCTGTTAGTAATGAACTTATTGTTTGTAATATTGTTTATGCTATTGTTATGTGTTATTTACGACACTTATCATTATGCATGTATCCATACCATGTTATATTATGTAAAATTGACGAGTCCAAGTGCCTACATAGGGCCTAAGGACGATACAATACAATAAACAATAAACATCTGGAGAAGAAGTTACCGGCAGGAGTGTCAAAACGCCGATTTAAAGTCAGCCTAAACGGTCAAATAAAGGTCTTGTCAATTAGAATCTTGTTATTATCGGGAGACAAATTATTGAGGAGTCAGCTAGCTCCAATTGGTCCATGTGTCTATGTCATTAAGTGGAGTGCATTATAAAATTGTACAAAGTGAGTGTTAGGCACTAGCAATCTCGCAGCGTCTCCTAGAGTCGACCCTTGATTTTTTTATAATATTTTTGTAGGTATAGTTTCAGTATTTGAATCTCACGAGACATTGCGATATATTGTAGACTTTATGGATATTATTAAGTATCTGTACATGATGCGTTATTTGGTACATGGCACTCAAATTAGTAATATCAATACAGCTGATAAATCGCGGTATGATAGTCTTTGATCTATTAAATTTGCACAAATTTATCACCTACGTAATAAACAAGATTCTTTTAAGTCAATAAACTGTCTTTGCAAATTGAAACGGTATTAGTTGGAGCAGGAGATGCTGGATCGAATCCCGACGTCCACACACTAACATATTTTCTGCACGAATTTGCATATGTGTTTATCGAAACAAACCCAAATATATCTTTATAGTATACTAGCTGAGTTACCTGTGCTTTGCAACGGCAAATTCAACAAACCAACCCGGCATACTTATAGGTTTGTGTTGGACAAAGTGTGACTTAAGATCTGAATTTCTTTTCTAACGCCCTTTCATACGATACCACACTCGACCCCACACAACCCTTAGATGTCCTCAGCATCATGGCATCTCCTAGGAAAATCTTTTTTTCAAAAACCGGTGACATTAGGACACACCCTATATTATTGCAAATGCTATTCTAAATTTTCGCAGCAATCCATCGTAAAACGGGGGTGTTATGCGAACACTTACAAAAATCAGACTTTACTTTATTTATAATAGATACTTCACAGTAAGCTGGTGTCGTGAAGTGGAGTATATCAACAATTCTTTTTTATAATAGGTTATTTTACATGCTTCTTCTTCGGTCAGTCCTCCTCCCTCCACCGCTGGATGTAGGCCTTCTCCATCCCCTTCTATTTCTCCCTGTTTTCCCCCATTTTTTGAACACTGACATTCTTATCCCTAAAGTATTTTCAGATATGTATTTTTTTATTTACATTTCTATTTATATACCAATTGTAATGGTTTTTCCCTGGCTACTCAGCTTTTTAACGAGACTCTAAAATAGTATAAATAACAAGAAATATACCTCAGACTCTCTCTCTTCTCTGCACCATATATCCCATTTATCTGGGGTCGGCGGCTCGGATCCTCGCTCTTTCCATCTGCTCCGATCGAAGCAGTCTTCTTGAGTCAGCTCTAGGTGTTCCATGTCCCCTCTGATGGTCTCCTCAAGGGACTTCTTCGGCCGTCCTCTCTTTCTTTGTCCTTCAACAGACCAGTTTGTTGCCCTCCTCAGAGCGGAATCCTCGTCCCTTCTCTGCACGTGTCCATACCACCGAAGTCGGGCCTCTCGCGCTTTTAGGTCAATCGGGGCAACTTTCATAGTTCCTCTGATGAAATATACCTCAGACTGTGGGTTACCAAATACAACGTTATTGAAACTCAATTGATAGATTATGTTTACATGCGACGCGAATGTCAGTATGCAAAAATAACAAAAAGCGAAAATAAGATACGTAAATTTTCAAGATTTCTGAAATGCATAGCAATTTCTATTGAAATGTCATGAACTATTTTCATGTCATAGGCAATACCTCTCGGAGCATTCCTCAATCAGCTAGTTGTCTACAGTGTTGTCAGATATCAAACATTTACAATAACGTTGTAACTGAAAGGATAATTTGGTTGGAAACATCTACATTCTTTGTGTAATAAGTTCAGCTACATAGAAACGACCAATCAATTACATTGTTTTTTTATTTATTTATTCAAATTTAAAGTAAACAACAAACACATATACGAGTAAATATAAAAAAAATAGACATAGTACAGATTATAAATCGCTGTTCACTAGGGCGAACTTATCGCAGAACTGCGATTTCTTCCAGTTAACCCCATTGTCTATCAGTGCAATCTGTTTTATCGGACATTGCTCAATTTTCTGTATCTCTGACAAAAAAACGCTGACTTAGAATTAACTGTTTTTTATTAAAATAACCTTTCTTCGCAAATGAAAAAATATTTTTTGTATCGATAATATAAACCAAAATCTAGGGAATGACCGTATTTTTTTTTAAAGAAGCGAAATTAATCCTAATAAGTTCATGAGATTTTGAACCTTAACGCCGCGAGAAACGAAGCGTGACGTCATAGATCGTACCTAAGGAACCTATATAAAGGTGGGAAGAACTATTGAACATTGAGCCCCTTCTATATCTATGACAAATCTATGGTGGACGCCATTATCACTGTAAAAATATGATTTCGTGTCATATTGGTTGTCCACAATTGCATGAAACCTGGTGATATTTCAGTGTATTTAATCAGTGTGGAAATTACCTTTGGAATATAACATATATACTCAAATGGTAAATTAGCGTACTTTACATCAAGAAAAATGGCGTATACCTAGCGGAAATGCTAGAAGCGAAAATGGCGGCGGTCAATTTTTGTCTATGACTTTATCCGTTAAGTCTTCCTACATTTATATAGGTTCCCTAGAACGTACCCCTTCCCTTCACCCGAAAATCAATCATGTCTGATATGTTTTGTGTTTATTACATACATAAACATCTCATTACACATATGTACAATGTACATACGTAAAAAATTACTGGTACTTCAAAGCGTTCACAAAAAAATACTAAATAAGTACCTAGATATACCCAAGTATATAATGGTAATATCATAAGTAGGTACTATGTATTAAGATAATTGCCAAATTATTTTAAGTATACTCACGAAAGTTCAATTAAAAAAAGCTCCTTTGAAGGTGACTACCTCCTACTGTAGCTTTCGGAATGTTGAAGAGATAATTTACCAATCACGATTGGTTTCTACCTAAACCTTCAAGTTTTCATGACTTAATACCGATACATATAAGAGCCTTTATGCTGTCATCCGGCTTCGGCGCTTTGAATTGTTCTCAGCCAATACTGAGAAAAGGAAGCTTGAAACTGAAGATAGTGATAGATGAAAGTATGGACTACAGATTGGCTGTTTTAGAATTGCAATATTTGAAAATTCCTTGAATAAAAAACTATTCCGGATGTACGCCTGAAATTTACGGGGTCTGAGGATTTTCCGTTCAGTTTATCAGATGTAAAAGTATAATTTAGCCAAAATGCTTTTTGATTTGTTCCCAGGCTCTTTTTAAAAATGTATAATTCACATTGTCGCTTACGTTATTCTTATTCCGCGCTAACATTCTCATTCAAAATTTGAAAAAGTTGAACCGAAAATAGAACGATCTTTGCTCAGTGCATATAAACCCTTAAATATAGATTTAAAAGTCCTTGTTCACAATATATACTAACTTTCTCAATTCTCTTTCCTTCAAGTTCCTCATAAGAACACAGCGAATCTCATTCTTCGCAGTTTTTTCATTCATTGCGATTCACATCTTCACAGGTCATTCCTATAGCCCCTACAGCTTTGGATAAATATACCCAAGGGTTAGCGGGATGAAGCACTCCTTAACTGCAACCTTGTTCCTACCCTCCTTATTTTACTTTTCCTTACTTACTTAACTTTTACATTTACATACTCACTTACCTACACACTTAGTCATTTACTCACTTACTCATATAGTACTCACTTATTCACTTACCATTTATTTACATACTCACACACTTACTCACATACTCACTTATTCACTTACTCATTTATTTACATACTCACACACTTACTCACTTAGCCACTTACTCACATACTCACTTATTCACATACGCACTTACTTACATACTCACTTACCCACTTATTCACTTACTCACTTACTTTACTCTTCTTACTATCTTCTTATCCTCCTTCTGAGACATATATTTTCGAAACTAGTATCGACAACAAAATCTCACTTATTCACTTACTCGCTTATTCACATACTCACTTACTCACATACTCACTTATTCACTTACTCACTCACTTAGTTACTTACTTACTTTACCCTTCTTACTACATTCTTATCCTCCTTCTGAGACATCTATTTTCGAAACTAAGTAGTATCTACAACCTACAACAAAATCCTTAATTCGGTTAAATAAATTCATTAAATTATGTTGATAGTTTCTATCACACGATTTGTCTGTTTCTCCAAGGCTAAAATAATTATAATTAGACATTTATAACACATAAACGATTGCTAATAGGTAAGTTGATCAATAAGTATATTATGTCTATGTATATTATCAGTCTCGCCTTGGAAACAGCTGACATAAGAGGTTCTATATATTCTACTAAAAATAATACCTGTTAATGTCAATAACCTGGGCGATATTTTGTGTTCATTTCTACGTCATGTTTCAGGTATTTCATGTCGACTAACAAGGATGAAACTATCTGTATTATCGATTATTCTAGAATCGATAATAATGCAGTGATATTGAAAGAGCCGAGACATGACTATTTTTTAATCGAAAACGGGATAGGACATTTTTTACATATTAATTATATTTATTCACCGAGGTATTGATAGTGTACAAAACTCAATTTTGTTTATGTGAGTAATTTAATTTATCGCTGAATTTTTAGAAAATCTTTATTTGTGACTATAATTTCGGCTCTAGGTCATAATTTTATTTTATTTTATTAGGACAAAATCAGACAATACAGGGACAAAATCACACTATTAACCTGGTGTGATTATTTCGATTTCGTTTTTTTTTTACGATTATCTACATTCAACATATATGTATGCGTTGATGAATAGATTTGTGTGGATGAATATGTGTGTTGTGTGAATTTGAATGACAAAAAAATGGGTATTCGTTTGTTAATTTTTTTATATACTTATTGTAATTGGGGTTAGCTGGTAGAGATCTTAGCATTGCGATAAGATCGCCCTAGTGAACAATTAATATTTGAAATGTTAATATATCTATATACTGTAAATAAATAAATAGCCATCGTCGCGCTGCATGTGATCAGGGTTTTCAAAACTGCCTTGTTCTACCTTGGCACGGGCTCATGCTCAGCCAGGTAGATGACACTGCATGCTATGTTTTTCTAATGTTGTATAAATAAATCTGAGAATTAGCCAACTTTAGTGATTAATTAAAAAAAAATAAAAAAAATAAGCACACATTAATTTTTACTATCGATTTGAGCAGTATCGATTACGGTTGCATTAGAGCAATGTGCACATCCCTGATAGTGCACGACATTGAGCACTGAGAGACGTAGACAGAATGTACACAACACTATATAACATGATGTTCGTGCAACCGCATACATAAATTACTAACGTATATTAAATAATACCAATATATTAATAATAATATGTAATAATGGTTGCCACTTTGGAGAATTAAACCTGAAAATATTCAATTTCAGCTCCCACTCCTAGAAATTTTTTTTTGTCTCCAAATTTAGTAATAAAAACAGTGAAAAAATATATTTTTCTTTTAAGAGAGACATTAAGCTACCTAACTGAAAATAATACTGGGAAGTGACGCCGCAGGCGATTTTTTTGGCTGAAATGTGATTTTAAAGTGTTATTGAAGCATTGCCGCAGGCCTTTTTCTTCAATAATGATGGAAATTTTTGTTTTTCTATTTATTTGCACTTCTAGTGAACAAAATACATTATAAGCAATAATATAGGTACCATTACATCTGTTCACTAGGGCCAAACTAAATCCATCTGTTTTTTGTTCTATAACGGGAAAAATATAAATACTATACTCGTACTAGACATGTGCGCCGGCTGCAAAAAAGCCGGCGGCGGCGCCCATGTCTAAAATTGCCGGCGGCGGCGCCACGCCGGCGGCGTGGATACAAAGTGGGGGGGAGCATTCGATTTTTTGGCATTATTGTTTTAAATGATTAAATACGCATATGTGAAAAGGATAATGATAAAATCGATTTATTTATTTTGAAAAACTATGATTATTTCAATGACAAAGTAAAATAAAAGCCCATATTTGAAAAATAATGGAGAATTTCATTATTGCTTTTTCATGGTACTGGAGGGCAGATTAAAATAAACTAAGCCATTAAGTCAAACGCGTCAGAATGAGCCTCACTATGGGCAGTAGTGCAGTCGAACAGGTTTCTCATTTGGCAATATTAGGGCTGTTAGCTAAACGATGAGTGAAATTGAAACTCTGAAATAAAGTCTATAGAATTGCGATGACGAGGTCGACCTTCCACAAAATCCAAAACTCCTTGAGTATAAGCTGTAAAAACATATGTGGTGTATGTACTGTTGATTGTAGTTGAAGGATAATTTAATAAAACTATCTTATTTGTGATGTTACTTTAGGTGTAAAAATAAGGATAATTAATGAATAAACATAAATTATGGCGTTTTTCGTCGAAAGGTGCACAAATTTATAATAATATCAACCTAAATACGTAATGCTTACCGGTGGAAAGATAAATTACAATTTGAGAGTAGTCTGTAATCACAGTCTGAGAAACCACGTTAGGTGATAGTATTTTTTTTATTATTGAAATGCAGCCTTGGGTGAGCGAAATAATTGGATTTTAACGTTAAAATATTTAATTATATTCACATTGTGCCACTTTGAAGGTCGTAAACGTAAAAAATTACCAAATGAATATCGTTTTGTCAAGAGAAAAGGAGTCATTATCATTTCCATAGTGTTGTATTGAAACAAATGAAGTATAGCGAATCTAGTTAAGTGGAATAAAAATAATTTTGATTAGGGACTTCGATAATCAAAGGTTAAACTAATAAAAAGAGAGAACGGTTGACCGAAAAGACGAAAGGCCGCATATTTTGGTCAGAATTTCTGCCAAAATTCACGTGGTTTAAAAATTTCAGCGTGATAAAATGGACCGGTGTCCTAAAAATCGATCAAAAAAACATAAAGTTACTTACATAAAAAAACCGTTGGTTTTTCATTTAATTTCCACCACGAAGAACCAAATTATTAATGCCCCCATCCCATCCTATTTCTTGTTTTAGAATCGAATAAGTAAGACACAGAAAATTCCCCGATTTTTTTATGCAAAACCAAATGAACGTAATATTTGAGAAAATTTCATTATTGCTTTTTCATGGTACTGGAGGGCAGGTTAAAATAAACTAAACCATAAAGTCAAACGCGTCAGAATGAGCCTCACTATGGGCAGTAGTGCAGTCGAACAGGTTTCTCATTTGGCAATATTAGGGCTGTTAGCTAAACGATGAGTGAAATTGAAACTCTGAAATAAAGTCTATAGAATTGCGATGACGAGGTCGACCTTCCACAAAATCCAAAACTCCTTGAGTATAAGCTGTAAAAACATATGTGGTGTATGTACTGTTGATTGTAGTTGAAGGATAATTTAATAAAACTATCTTATTTGTGATGTTACTTTAGGTGTAAAAATAAGGATAATTAATGAATAAACATAAATTATGGCGTTTTTCGTCGAAAGGTGCACAAATTCATAATAATATCAACCGAAATACGTAAGGCTTACCGGTGGAAAGATAAATTACAATTTGAGAGTAGTCTGTAATCACAGTCTGAGAAACCACGTTAGGTGATAGTATTTTTTTTATTATTGAAATGCAGCCTTGGGTGAGCGAAATAATTGGATTTTAACGTTAAAATATTTAATTATATTCACATTGTGCCACTTTGAAGGTCGTAAACGTAAAAAAATACCAAATGAATATCGTTTTGTCAAGAGAAAAGGAATCATTATCATTTCCACAGTGTTGTATTGAAACAATGGAATATATAGCGAATCTAGCCAAGTGGAATGAAATTAATTTTGATTAGGTACTTCGATAATCAAAGGCTAAACTAAAGAAAAGAGAGAACGGTTGACCGAAAAGGCAAGAGGCCGCATATTTTGGCCAGATATTCTGCCAAAATTCGCGTGGTTTAAAAATTTCAGCGTGGTATGATAAAATCGACCAAGAAACCATAAATTCTGATTTTTCCTTATGATTCCCGGTTACATAGAATAACGTTTGTTTTTCATTTAATTTCCACCATGAAGAACCAAATTATTTATGCCTTGTGGCCGTCAAAACTATAAATAAATCACATCCTATTTCTTGTTTTAGAATCGAGTAAATAAGACACAGAAAATTCCCCAATTTCTTATTAATGCAAAACCAAATGAACGAAATAAGTGAGACGCCGGAATGGATTAACAATGCATTAGTTATTATTCGACATTTCATATAATTACTAGCGTTACCTAGCGTTCCCACAGCTGAATGCTTCAATTTTATTACCTGGAAAAGTACTTACTTCGATTTCTGTCTCAAGAAACACAAGATAAATACTTTTGGTCACACGGATCCCACGCCGCCGGCGTAAGAGCTTTTACCGGCGGCGGCGCGCCGACCATGATCAGCGGCGGCGCGCCGGCGCGGCGCTCATGTCTAACTCGTACCTAATTAAGTAGGCTCAGTCGTGCTGAATTCCATCGGGTTCGCTCGTAAAAAGAGGATAGTCTTTCGCCTGGTTAAGCAACATTTTTTCGACTAGAAAAACCGGACTGTCCGGAATAAAACCAGACGTCTGGCAACCCTGTAACATCATCTAATAATTATATGTACCAAGTGACTGATCGCACTAATATTGCATCAGAATTCAAATTCATTCACACCGTAATACATCAAGTTCACTCCTCTAGAAACTTTGTAAGTAAATAAGTACGTGTTCAAAAGTAACAATCACTGATATTTTTTTGAATCCCTCATACGATCCATTCTACCTGTTATTTCGTATTTGAAAGAACAGTTCTATTGGAACCCGATGCTGTAAGTATTTTCATGAATTCGCGATAGACACTTGAGTCGTGCGTTAATTGTAGCAGGTCTTGAATGGGCTTCTTGTAACCACCAAATAGGCACAGAAGTTAACCTAGTTCAAAAGCTTAATTAGACACACCTGTTTAAAAATATTACCTAACTAACGTTTGTACCTACATAAAGCGTTCTTGACGTGGGAGTTACATTACAAGAAAGTTTTTTTTTTGTGTTTACTAGTTTCCAGGTGTGCTATCGTCGGTAGTGAATCAACTCTTCGTGAATTGCCTGAAAGCTCGCCTTCAGCTGACCGTTTTCACGGTTGATTTCCTCCGCACGCGCCGCACGCCAAAAAAGTCTAATGGTGAAATTGGCAGCCGCTGAAGAGGAATTTCACCATTATACCACTTTTCTTTGGCGTTTACGATTTTATAGTCACCAGCCTGCATTCTAGTCGATTTGCTACTTATACGATCGATTTTCATGCTGCGTTAAATGCACCGAATGTAATAACTGTTCTTTTCGCAATATTATGTATGTCACTCATAATCACAGTGACAAAATGTTACTGTTGTTATTTCTAAATAGTCTTTCGTAGTTTTAGATCAGATCACTGCTCCCTGACGATTTGATTTAGAGTTTGATCGTATTGCAGGTGACAATTACACCTGATGACCAGACAGAATATATAATTCCATTATCACTTTAGCGCATAATTCTACGACATTTTTTGCAGATTATATTTACATTAGGCAGGCACCTATAATTTTCTAGTCAATTGCCCCAAACCACTGCAATCACTGTTGCTTAATTCATTATTTAATGACATATTTTGAGTGTTATGAATTACATGCAAAAACGTAATAATCTGACTGGTGGATCTCATTGTGTTCCTTCGAGGAACGGTTAAGAGCGTATAAGTACCTAGAATATATCTCTCTCTCCCTGGGCATTTATTATTCCCACATGATGGCGAGGTCTGCCATTCTTGTTTTCCGCCGCCACTCGGCTCTATCCTGTGCATCTTCTGGGGATGCTCCACAGTCTCTCATATATTGACTCACAACCTCACGCCTCCTCCGCTTGGGTCTTCCCCTAGATCTCCTACCAAGATAACTAAGAACTATGCCTTGTTACTAATGTATTCGGGGGACCTTCTATACTCATATGCTTGTACAATCGTAATCTGGTTTCATGATTTTTCTCGATACCTATAGTGTCTAAACATTTAGAAAAATGGTCTAGCAAACTTTGAATTGAAAATATTTATACAAAAACACACGCAGTACCATTCTCTTTGAGCAGAAATTTACCCATTAGTAGCAAAACTCATTGCCGAGAAAATGTGAATTTTCTTATGAAAATGTTGAGATTTGCGACCGATGAAAGTACATTTTTAAAGCTAAAAATGAAATACTATAGTCGCCCTTAGGAAAAAGAGTAAAATGGTGAAAAACGAGAGATCTAAATTTCAAACATTCATATATCTTTTAAACACACATGGAACCTTAGTATGGTCCAATTAATTCAAAGTGGAGAACGCAGTAATAAAAATGTGACCGAGAAAGAACGACTATCTGCTTTATTCGCACGTATGTCTCTGGGATAAGTGCGAATAAAGCAGGTAGTCGTCTCTTCTCGGTTACATTTTTATGACTGCGTTCACCAGTTATAATTAATTTAACTATAGCGTCGTTATTTACAAAACTACTCCACATTAGGGTGTTTTTGTAAGGTACTCGTAGATTATATCGGTTAGAAACATTTTTTCGCAAGTCAAAATCTCAAATTTGCTACACACTACTATCTTACATGACGACATTAAAAATGTTCGAGGTATGTACATAATATGACTTTTTTGAACCAAGACTTCAAAAAGACATAGAGGTGCATACTTCATAATCTTGGAGTTTTTTTTTGTGTTGATCTAACTGTAAAACCAAACACCGACGCATTAATTAGAGAAACATTCCTTGAAAATCAAGATTACATAGTTTTTTCATTTCAAACTTTAATTTCATAAAAAAACACATCTACATATTACATACGTACTTTAGTCTTTAAGTTTATTTCTTACAGATTTAGTTATACACCAACATATGTACAAAAAAACTGTTTTAATTTATGTTCTAATTACAATAATAAATTTAATTTCTACAACCCTTTTTTGTGTTTAATCCCAAACACTCCTTAACCTACTTTCTGAAAGAAAGTTCAAAATTACTTTCATCCAAGCCGACGTTACTTTTTTTTTCATAATTATAAACAAATCTTATTAGATGCACATTAAATAACACATTTTATGGATATTACGTAAAAATATTTCTACTTTTTTTGTTGTTTAAACAGTGTCTTTAAAAATGATAAAATACTTAGAGCCTGAGTTTCTTGTTGTAAAAAAAATTAAAAAATATCTTAATTTTCCTTAAATAATCCATCTAACTGACAATCCCGTGGTTCCTTCCTTGTCCTTCATCCCATCCACATATCTATTTATGTATGTATAAGTATTCTATATACTTATGTATTATTATTATTATCATATTAATTTATTTGTGTTTTTTCTTATTTTTCATACACTTGTATGTAATGTCATATCAAATGAATGTCACAAGTGGTTGGTTGGCAGGCATTGCCTACGGCAACCGCCATTTGGAAGTTTTGTTTTCTTTTCAATAAAGATTTTATTTATTTATTTATTTTATTTAATTTTCCATATTTATTTACATTATTTATTTGCATTATTTATTTACATTTTTTTTGTTTTTTTACATTATTTGTTTACTTTATTTATTTGCATTATTTATTTACATTATATGTTTACTTTATTTATTTGCATTATTTATTTACATTATTTATTGTTTATTTATATAATACTTTTCGTTCTGTTTACTTTTAAGTACCCTTTTATTTTACTACTTTTGTAATAATCTCATCCATCTCATCCATTTGTATTTATTTCATTACTCATTCAATTAATCATCAGGCTGTATTTTTGTTTTTATTTTTGCTTTTGTATATATATTTTCTTTATGTGTTTTTTCGTTCATGGTACTGTTGTTAGGTGAAATGTAGAATCTTTGCTGGTTTATTTGTTGGTGATGTGTTTCTTCTATGTAAAATTTACTAATCTAACTGTCTGATTCTGTGAATAAAATAAAATAAATAAAATAAAAAAATATTATATGTTGTGTCACAACACAATAAACAAACCTCCTAAACAAATCCTTAACCATTACACCTTAATTAGTCTACAACATTCTTTAATAATTTGCTTATTCTTCGGTATTTTTGTTATTTTTTTGTACTTGCATGTAGTAACCTTTGGTTAACAATATTGAGGTATTGCCTCAGAACAGGCTGTCACCTAGTGGGACGATAAAATCCATCAGTACATGTTTTTTGTTTATGTTTTACTTAGTTAAATGCTTTTTGGATATTGAATAAATGAAATGAAATGTATAGGTATTAACTTTTGAGTATTTGTACCAGTCATAAAGTTAGAAACGATAGACAGAATACGTTTTTGTTAGGTATAAAAACATAAATATGGTACTTGGTTGCCTCTCCTGCCATTAGCGAAGTTGATTGTGAACTACATTCTTCGGCTAAGCAATAAAAAGATGGCGGGTGTGTTAAAAAAATACCACCCTCTCCCTTCAACAGTAAGAAATGCAACAATACATAGGTACTTAATGTACATGAAATTCGACAACACAGCCGTCGCTCTTCGTGGTGTAGTGGATATGGTCCCTACTAAGAGAGACGAAGGTCTGGGTTCGAATCCCAGCCGGGGTAAACTGAATTGGCGAATGTTTCTCGCGTGTAAAGTGATAACTTAAGCCAGCCGAGGTCGGTCGTAAGCCCGACAATGTTCATCCTTAATTATTCTTCTATACTGTTGTGGGAATACTTCAGAATACGTAGAATTTGTCAATCGAATTACCGTGTCCACCACCATAAGTTAGTATTTTAACGCATGTAGAAAACGTTCTCGAACGGGAGACGGGGAGGTGTGGTGGAATGGGTGAACGCTGCCCTTGGCAAGAAGTGATCCTCCCCAAGGGAGTTCACATAATGATACATGTAATTATAACGAGGTGGTTGGCAGCCTGGTTGGTAACGCGCTCGACCGCGAATCCGGTGGGCGCGGGTTTGATCCCCGATGCCGACTTACTCCACTTCACAACACAAGCTTTTCAAGCTTTCTGTGAAGTGTACAAATATGTATTTGGGTTCATTTCGATAAAACAAGATTCATTCAAAAAAAAAATGTGGACGCGTATACTGTAATATGTAAAATAGTTAAAACCTAGGTTAAGGTAGATACAAGTTTATTTAACGACACGATTTCATACACACTTCTCATTATTTACCTCCAGTTTGTTGACCCCCCTGCTAACCCATCTTTCACTTTGCGGGGCCCCTGAAACATCTTTTGTAAGTAAATAGGTAGTTATTATATAATTATTAATTATTATCAAATGTTATTAACTTTACTATTTTTGAACAACAGAGGAGGCTTACTGAGGTGTGTTCGGTTTAAACATCTTGTATAGGTAACGCGTAAACATTGCTTATTACAGTGAAACCTCGCCATATTTTTTTTTTTATAAGTTCCGCATCATTGGATTCTCTATCCTTTTACACCAGAGCCCTTCCGGGGTAAGCAGAGACGACGGAAACCTAGACTGCCCTGTTCCTGTATAGACACTAGACTTATCTTGTACGTTCTTATTTGGTATTTTACGAAACTCTCATGGGGCTCTGACCAAAAAAAAACTTTTTAATTTTTTTTTTCATGTATATTTTGAAGTCTCTACCAGAAGACAATGTTTTGTATGAAAATAAGTATGAACTAGTATCGAGGTTTATATCATAAGTACTTAATAAGGATAGGAAATTACTAAAATTACTATTTATTTTGTGAGTTTTTATGTTTACCTGTGCGAAACTCGGTTTGTAGAATTGTCCCCCACTCTTTAATGGAGTACCGGCTTGACATGGAGTACTGGCTTAAACAATAACAATACATAAATTTCATATTGTGTTTTGTAAGGGCATTCACACTCTAAGGTACAATTTACATAATAATTCTTTCAGTCGCAATTTCATGAATTAACTGAAAATCTGTAAAATTCGTGTACTGCTGTGTAGGGTAGCAGAAAGATTTTTCTGCAAAAGAATGTATGAAAACCATTCCTTGGACTGTTTTCAGAGCAAACTGAAAAAAAAACACATTCTTCTCGACTCAAAGATTGCTGTATTTAAAACCGAGTCAATTTTAATTTTATATGGGTACTGCTTATGTGTGTACCTAGTATTTGAGGTTCAAAATCTCATGAACGTATTTACTATTTATGGCAAGAAATAGAGTTTTTTACGTTTTTTTTTGGGGTTCTATCTCATTTTCTCGACGGTTTTGTCCTGTCAGTTACAACCTTGTTATTCTCGGGTGTGAATATATACCACAAAATATACCTACAATTTTAATAATTGTTACCTTTAAAATAAATATTAGAATACCCGTCGTTTTTGGTGTAATTTTTCTTATAAGCAATACAGGGGGATATTTGGGAAATCCATGAGGTGACGCCAAGGGCAATTGAATATCTGAGAAATATTGACGTGGAGCTCTGACTCAGACTCCCAGATCGTTTGCACAATGGTCGCTTTCGCATAAGAAAGTAGAAGAAGAAGGGTTAATTACATTACTTATTTAATTATTTATTTAAAATATTATAATAAGGATCTAATTTCAATACCTTCCTTAGCCAATTAGGTATTTATTATTGATAATTATTAACAAGCAAGTTCATTGGACTGCGCGCTAATAAACTAGAATGTTAATAACAATAGTACTAATCTTCAGGTATCTCGTAGCTCTACGACGAATAATGAGTAACAGTGTTAACAAATTTATTTATATATCGTATGGCCAACATCACGCCTACATCATATAACATTCGTTATGAATAAAAGTCAAAAGCGCAGAGTGAACTGCTTGTCAGAGACTTAAATCTAGATTTCTTATGTATTGTATTGCTTCGTCGCTAAGGGTTAACAAATAACAGTGTTAATTAGTAACATATAGTAGAGAGGTGTCCCGACAAGAAGTTTGCAGGGGTTCTCATGAGGTGACGCCAAGGGCAGTAGATTACTTGCAGAATATTGACGCGGAGCTATGATGACTCCAAGATAACTTGTACAATGGTCGTGTGCATACGAAAGAAGAAGAAGTAACAGTGTTAACAAATAACAGTGTTAATTAGTTATATGGAACTGATATCTTTAGATTTTTTAAATTTATTTCAATAATTAAAAAAAATCTACAGTAGGTATTTTATAATTTCAAAACACAATTGATATACTTTTACATATTTCTACTGTTTTCTCTAATCTAATATCAGTGAAACAACTTCTGAAAAAAATAAGAAAAACGTAGGAAATTCATTCAGAGAGCAGATTAGTTGCCATAAAAGATCTGAAATCAACTTATCAAAATATTGTGTTTACAATGTTCAGACCAAGGCTGTGCCAGATACTCAAGTTCAATATCATCGATATACTATAACTATATCCTATACTTAACCTATACAATAAACACAACATATAATATTATAACTTATATACATACATGCAGAAACTACGTTGCATCTAGGTCAAAATTTGTCCTTCACATAGATAATACACAGCCTGCGAAAAAAGAGAAGGTACATGGTGTCGAAACCTGATTTCCAATGAAAAGTTTCCAGGTTGGTCCTGATGCTGGTCTTTTAGAAGGTTTTCCGGCATGATTGTTCTAGCAACGCCGAAAGACCTTTCGTAGAAGCTGGACTTGTAAAAAAAAGACATACTTATGCTGTAAAGTGTAAAACAAGGAAAATTTTGCACCCATAAAACAAAAAAAATATATACCTATCAAATCTGCTTCACAATATCAGACAAGGAATGGCTATTTTCTACGAATGATTATTTAGCGCCACCACAATTAATTCGTTTTCTCACAAAAATACGTACCTTAATAATTATTTTTAGTAAATTCCACAGCTATTTTCACTTCATTGCACAATTTCATTTATCGTATGGCCAACATCACGCCTTTACCATATAACATTCGTTATGTCAAAGTGTAAAAATAAAGTCAAAAGCGCAGAGTGAACTGCTTGTCAGAGACTTAAATCTAGATTTCTTATGTATTGTATTGCTTCGTCGCTAAGGGTTAGGAAGTCTGATGCATTGCCACAATAAGAATAATTTTCATTAACAGGTTGAATATGTGAATTCATTGGGAGAAAAAAATACCAGTGATTTCACATTTTGATACATCGTTATGGGTAAAAATACTCAAAAAAACTTCTGAATAACATCGTGTGTAGTATTTTTTGTAATTTATGTATTGTAATATAGTTATTTATCATTTTTTTCGACACATTGGAGGCAACCGAGGGTCATGGTCTTAAATATGCCACACAGAATCTAAGCCCCGATACGAAGCTGTCAATTAATAGTCGTAATTAGTAAATTACTATATAAGATGATTATCTCACAATCAGAAATCTTTTTTACAGAAAATTTGCAGTAAAATTTTCTGATCTATGAAACTATTTTTTTTATAATGTTTTGTAAGAATATCATTTGAAAAAGCATAAACCAGAGAAGATTTTACCAGATTTCTGAATCATTTCTTTTGATTTTCTTATCGAAAATAACCTCCAAAGTAGCAACTCGTTTTTGAAATACCTCTTTCTCGAAACTTTAATCCGATATTTTTGTTTATGACTGAAATGATTAATCCGTTTGTTTTTCATATTGAAACTAATGATTTAACTAGACTTAACCAAACTAAACACATACTTAAGTAACAAAAAATAATGATAGAACTAAGTACCTACTTATCTTTAGTTACGAAGCTATTGTGGTAAAACTTGAGTAATTCGAGGTAGGTATTTCGAAAAAAAAAAGTTAAAATCTCGAATATCTCGAACTAAGCTAAGTTTGGCTCAAAAATCCCAAATGACCTCTACTATCACTCCTTAAGATATTTTTATCCATCTATCAAACACCTGTATAAATAAAAGCTCGAATTTCCGAATGGAGCCTCGAACGAAACGCAGTCCAATATTGAAATGAGAAGTTCAGTGACGACATATAACTTGGACACCAAGCAATATTGGACATGGATGGTAATTTTGTCTTTTTCGAGGGTCTGTGTATTTGATAATCTTGAATTAATAATTAATCTCTTAGATAAATTTTATAGATGAATCTACATTATAATCTATGAAACCACAGTAGGTATACCTATTGTTTTATCTCACGAACACCAAAACACAATACGATTTTTTTTATAAGCCCGGAAGGAATGCTGTTTTTTGTAGTTTTACATTACAAAGATTTATAGACCTATATATTATAGTCACATTTTAATCGCCCTGAATCATTAATCCTTAAAAGTAACAAATAGCTTGATATGTTTATTTATTTATTTATTCACAAAGCACACGGACAGACACTGAACACGAATTTAGACAAAAACAAATTGATACAATACCAATTTCAATGCCCTATTACTGTGTACACATACGAGTATTATGTCAAATGTAGGGTCAATTATTATCATTATATATCAAAAAAATTATAAGTAATACTTATTACTTAGTTAATAAAAATTAAAATAAATAAATAACAAATATATAAAACCTAACCTAACATCTGCAAGTACCAATCACAGGTGTGGGAAGAGGAATTAATGAGGAAAGGAGATTGGGGAAAAGGTAACGAAATACATACGTGAGAAGGTATATATGTGCTCGGTAAACACCCTAGAGGCCGCCCACAGATTGGACAGACGACCTGATGTTGACAGCTGGCCTCAAATGGACATCCGAGGCAAAATCCAGGGAGATATGGAGACGTACAAATGAGGGAGCCCCATATCCAGAAATGGAAGTTCCAGGGCTCATAGATGAAATAGATAATAGATGAAAAAAATCGTCGTTGGACAGTAAAAATCGTGTTTAAAAGTTTTCTCAAAACGCTGCACAGTTGCCCCATTCCTCGCGATATTCGATCAATGATGATAAATTTCAATTTTTGAACGTTTTCAAACGTTTGGGAAAAAAACTGTTTTATGTACATGACATTCACTAGTTACCTCATTCTTGGAACATACCTTAAGTAGATACAGTACCATTCAAATCATCTGTGTTTTAAATTCTAACACCAATAATGGCTGAAAAAATACATATTTCCCGATGTATAAAAAGAAGGAGGAGCATACGACCCGGACCGGCCTCCGTATGAACAACCTTAAGCCGCCGACAGCGACAAAGGGTATAGGTATCGGTATGATACATCATATTAAATGAGTTTGTTTATTTAAATTTTATTTACTTACTGTAGGAACTCGTACCTTAAATCTCATCCTAGACCAGTGCTATTATATTAATCGTTATTGGGATGACGACTAATAATTTAAATAATTCTCACGAAGAACATCTGTTGTTGTTAGATAACATGTAGGTATGAATAATTATCAAATAATATTGGGATTATTCATACTATCTGGTATTGGAAATCAGAGGCGTGATTGTTATTTTTTTTTTATTATTTATTTATTTATTTCATACACGGCGTAAGCCATTAACAATAAAACACAAACAATAAAACACCATTAAAACGATCAATTAAAAACAAAAGAACCTAAGTAATTTTTAAAAACATCTTTCAATCATGTAAATATAAAATTATAAAATAAATTATACCACAAACAAAAAATACACACTCTACAAAAATATTTCAACAATAATTTTCTCATCGAAGCATGACAGTACAAAAAAAATGATAAAAGATTAAAAGCACTAAAATATATAAAATGAAAACATGTAGGTAAATACAAAATAAATATGTAGTATTAACAATACGAGTATCGCAAAAATAGGCAATTTCGTAACCCTTGTCTTATTAGTCTTGTGAGTACATACAGTTTCACAGAGTACATAGGTCATCTTAAGAAATTCTACAATTTCGCTTAGTAGATAACAATTTTACGTATAGATTTAAACATAATGTTAAACGAACCAGAACCACAGACTCTAGGTGGACAAAGAATGTTCTTGAGTGGCGACCTAGAACAGGCAGAAGAAGTGTTGGTTGGCCTCAAGCACGGTGGTCGGATGATGTAAGGCGAGTTGCGGGAGGCGGTTGGATGCGGACTGCCTAGGATAGGGAGCTATGGAAATCAATGGGGGAGGCCTATATTCGGACGCTGGGGGGCTGACATGATGATGATGATGATGAAAAAAAAACGAAACATAATGGAATACGACACATATAAAACAACCAACATTACCAGCAAACAAAACAGCAAAGGCTCAAGATTTACCATATAAAGCTTTATTTTTATTTGATGAATAACTTCTAAACTACGCTATTTATAGCAAAATGTTAGCAGAATAAATTTAATGTAAGTCAGTTTATTGCATAGATTTTTTTTAGATTGCTTAATTTTTTGTCTTATCTTTCGGGGTTGTATAGGAGGCACACCACTGTTGTATGCCGAGATGTACCATACAGTGGAATGGCGAGATTTTCCGGCACATCATCGGATCCATGCCGGAGGTACAAAATAATAGTACCTACAATGTTCCCACTTCTAAGTATCGTGATCGTCTAGGTACTATATTTGATAGTACTTACTACAGCAGTACCTACCTTCATGAATGAGATGTACCTAGTCTATAATTCTACTTAATAATTGTGGATTTTCGGCAGCGTTGAGTATTTGACAAAACGCCGTCACAATCACATCGGAACGTTATTTTGAAAATTGTATATATACTGTTTACAAAAACATTTCGCATTGCACCTAATTTAATTTTGTTTTAATTATATACGTACAATACAAAAAGTAGATATTCGTATACGCCACTGACTTTGCACGAGATTGTATTGATATTTTGGATAAAAATATGTGCAACAAAGGGAATTATTGATTTATAATGATTTTTTATTTCATTTCTGATTTTATAAAACATCACTACCGCCATCTATGAATCATAAATGACCCGAGAAAGGACCTGAAAAAAATGACGATTCGCGTCCGGAGTAAACATTAATACCAGACGATTTTAGACATCCATCTATTAAATAAACTTACAAATGGAATCTCGGCTTCAACATAGGCTATTAAAATATATGATTTGTATCGTGGTTTGGTAAAATTATCAATTTTCCCAAGATACTGAATTCTATCAAGTTAGTATGAAAATGAAAGAAGCCATTTAAAGTAGTCCCGTTAATATGGTTTTTAAATTTGTTTGCGTCGTTACATAAAGGATATACATCTAAGGATTATTTTTATACAATGTTTTTGCTCTACAAATACTTCTGTATGACTAAAAATGTGTCTATAATAATTAAAAAATAGTTTTGACATTTGCTCCGCCTCGCTTTCTGTCGTCATCTGTTTTGACTCGCGTGGTGTAGGGGCTAGCGTACTTAACTTAAATTGAGTGTTATGCGATGCGAGGGTACGAGTTCGATCCCACTCCATACCCAACACTTTTTTCTTCTTTTTTTTACTATCTTTTTGTGAAATTTGAATTGAGCAGAATCCTATATACATAAAAAATAATTTTACTAGGTAAAACAAATATATTCCTTCCTATATGCCAAAAATTTATTGCATTAGGTATTTAATTCTAAGACGATGTAACTTCACCACGCGTGCACAATTTTAGCCGTTGCGAAGCACGGGAAATACAGCTAGTATATAATATATGCCCAATCCCACCAACTTTAACCTAGGAATGAGAGCCCTAAGAAATTTCCATACAAAAACAGAGATAATATTCTATTTATTTAGTTATGGAGCGTAAGTCCTGCAATAATTCCATATGAAATGCAACATGCAACTCACCTACTCTGAGCGGAGATATTTGGGCACCTAACGTAGGTGAGTTGCATGTTGCATTTCATAAGATTTATTTCAGTACGTACGCTCCATAATTAAATAAATAGAATATTATGTCTGTTTTTGTATGGAAATTTCTTAGGGCTCTCCTTCCTAGGTGGTAGGATTGGGCATCAATAGTCTGCTCCAATCACATCATACTTGTTTTTATACAGATTCTTTTACGGTGCATGGTGCTAGGTTGTGAAATCAGCTTTCCGTGAGCATCCTAACATCTTCAATGTTTTACTCTTTCCGAAGGCAGATTACTGGTCGCTAGTCTTCAACGTGGGTAGATGGTATAGTCCCAGTCGCAGGAAGGAACTGGGTGAGCAAAGCCCGGAGTAGAAAACTTGTAAAATATTAGAAGTTATATCCAGCAGTGGAGGGATGGCTGAATAAGAAGAAGAAGAAGTCTTCAACGTATCCACTACTGTCTATTGTTATATCTGTTCTTTTTTTCTCGAGCATCCCTTTTCCATACTTCCTCCCCCTTCTTCTTCTTCTTCAGCCCTCTGTCCTCCAGTTCTGGATATAGGCCTCTTCCATATTCCTCCATTCCTTTCTGCTGTTTGCTGCTTGCAGCCAGTTTTTTCCCCCCATACCTCCCCCTCCCCTATCATCCCTCCTCTCCCTCTTCCCCCTCCAGTCCTTTCTTATTAACCCCTTCCTCATATATAGGTTTACACCTACCTACATATATTATATGAATGGACTGGAATTGGCAAATGTTTGTAAAGTCACAAGTCTGATGGAAAATCCATCCTTTGCTGTATATCCATTGAGATAACAATATCGCATATTTTAGCCGCAGCTTTCATCTTCCCAGCGGTATTCTGCCTCATAAATAATGTTAAGTATACATAAGTAGGTAAGTAAAATATGAGAACTACTAGTTAACCCTTAACCCCGCACGCACACATGAATGAGTTGAACAACAATAATGTTAACTCATTATTTGACTGAGTAAATGAACCATGGATTTGTTTGTTTTGTATATTATTTAGGTCCAAGATAGTTTGAATATATTTATGTTATAAAAAGCCATGTGTACTCTTGTAGATAAATTCAATAGAGGTAAATATAAATCTATCTATCTACACCCTCAAAACGCGTCCCTTGCAGGGTAGACAGAGAGGACAGAGGGCCAGACAGCCCTGTCCTTAAACCCACTCCTAGCCTCCGTCACATTCATGCAATTTGTCATACAGCGCTCTCCGATTCCTTTTAATCAAAACGCGTCCATACTTGAGGATGTGGTCGACTTGATTGGACCAGATCAGTTTCTGGAGGAAATTCAATAGACGTATATAAAAAAAAATATCTTTATTTTTGTTCAGAATATTACAATTCCTTAATACTTAGCCTCTCAGCGGTCAGTAGCACAAAAATGTATTCGTTTCATCTCACCTCTGTCACTAACACAGCGGTGAAATAGCAGTCTTTAGATATAGAGGTTCTAAGTTCGACTCCCGACCGCTGCATATGGACTTATAGAATTGCTGAATGTTTTATAATTGCAAAGTGATCACATTAAGCCAGTAGACGATCGGTCATAAGACTGATAGAAAGTTCATCCTTCGCAATACATCCGTTAAGACGTTAAAGTCGATAAGAAATTCAAACGCAAGCTATATTACTGCAGTCGTGACCGGATAAAAGCTCAACTGAATATTGCGCATAGTATTATTGCTCAAGGATGAGATGATAGAAGCCCATGATGAAATAAGCTTAATAGGATAGATGCGCACGTAATTTGTCATGTGTTTACTTCTATATAATACTTAGAAGATAGTTCTTCTAATACTTAGAAGAACTCATAGAAGGAGCGTCGGTAGACCCCAGGAAAGGTAATCTGATCTGATGATAATATTTGGAAATGGATGCAGTGTGGACCAAAGGACTAAAGGGGAGGCCTATGTCCAACAAAGAACCTATGTGGCTGCCGCAGAAGAAGATACTTTTTTTTAAAAAAAAAAAGGATCTGGGCTTGCATACACAAACCCAAATACTTTCCTGCACATCTTGCACTAGGCTAAAAGCTTGTATCGCAAAGTGTGGAATACATCGCCAGCGCCGGGGTTTGAACCTGGCACCTCCCGCTTGAGAGACTGCCGCCTCAACCAACTGTGCCAACCATGTCCTATCATAGGTACATACTGTTATACATTTTGTATTCAATGTTTAACGTATTACATCAACAAGCAATATCAATGCCATTGTCAAAATCATATTATTTCACTGCTACGAAAATTCAATGACCTCATTACTAAATTCATAACGTATTGTAATTATTACAAAGTTGAACTTGAAGTGTAGTTTAGTATTACTTAATGATAGACTGGTGATTACATTAATAGTCGCAATATCATGATCAATGTCATTTGTTGACACTTATGATCTTTGGAAATCAATACACGAGCTATACGAAAAAAGACGTACACGTAATCTATGCACGTAAATGTTACTGCTGTTTTTTTTTCTGCTGTAATTCGGCAGTCCCCTCGAGCTGAATGATTTGTGCCAGCACATATCGTAAGAACTGGGTTTACTGTCGATGGAAGTAAGCCTGAATGATTTACGTTAAACCTATTGTTACACTCCTAGCTACGTACGTAAAAACTTATTTAAATGTATGTACAATAATTCTAAAATGGATGACATTAAATGCAAATTCTGTTTGAGTTGAGGTGGTCGGTGGCCTGGTTCGCACTCGACTGTTAATACAGTGGGCGCGGGTTCGATCCTCGATGCCGACCTACTCCATTTCACTACACAAGCTTTTAAGCTTTCTGTGAAGTGTGCAAAGATGTATTTGGGTTTATTTCGATAAACCCAGATTCATTAAAAAAAACATGTTTAATTCATTAATAAAAACGGCGTAAAACTTGATGGACAAAAATTACATTATGCTGCAGGTGCAGATAAGTTGTAGAGCTTTTAATTAGTTGTAGATTTGCCGAAGCTTTAACTTTAATATTAATTTGTCGGTTTAAAGCTCTCACCATAAGAATGATGACGCAATCTACCTCTGTGTTTCAATATCTGCTATTATATCACACAATTATTTCAATGTAAAAAGGCGTGTGAATGGGGCGATTGTCTTGGCTCGTGTAAGTAACCGACCATTAAAATGCCTTTTCACTTATAAACACAAAACTTGTCGACGCTCGGCAAGCGTGTCGATGAGGCATGATAGTGATTGACCTATTCGGGAAAGCTGAAAGATCTAAAACTCTACAGGAGACATAATTTGGACATCAGGACTAAGTAATGATAAAGCATATATTACTTTACTAAGCTTTTATATACACTAGATATATTACTCAGATGTCAGTTATGTAGACATTTAGTTATTGTAGTTTCACTAGAATTCGAGTCCTTGAACTGCGAGTGTACGTGTTCGAAAAATTTAATAATGTCCTCGAGTTATCATCAACGGGTTACGTCAAAATATTTCAAATGGTTTCTTTCAGGGTTCGCTGATAACTCCAGTTGATAATTATCCGGAAAAAATATCAATTGATATAAAAAAAAATAAGATAACAAGGAAACTACGATGGAATCGATTGATACATTAAAATAAAGGAAATTTTTGATTGATGAATTGTTAGTATGTTTTTCTTAATTGTGGAACCTAATTTTTTTAAAAATATAATGTGTGTACTTATATGTATTACGAAGTTCTTTCTGTTTATTGAGGTTTGCTGGCAGAGATTGCAGCACTGCGACAAGCTCGCCCTAGTGAACAAACGTAGTGATTGATTTGTATTTTCAATGTTTACATGTCTCTGTATTTTGTTCGCCAAAGGTGTAATTAAAATAAATAAATAAGTAAAGAATTTTCATTAGTTTCATTAATCAGTCGGATATTTTTTGATTAATATCCGGGTAAATTATTATCATTTTTTGATAACTATCCGGATTGATAATTATCATTATTCGACAATTATCCGGATTGATAATAATTCGATGCCAAACTCATTTTAAACGCAGAATTCTTTCAAACCCTGATGGGTTTTTTCAACAATAAAACGCGGTGTTCGACAAAACAACAGCCTTATACTGCCAAACTTTATCTACTTAATACTTCAATACGCATTAGATAAAAATGGTTCCCGGAAAAAAACTCATAAGAATATTGCTCAACATGAATAAATCCCAAAAAAAGACAAAAGCCCTTCAAAAATATTCTCAACGGGTAAAAGCCCAAACTTTCTAGCTGGATTCCAGTAGATGAATTATTTATAAAATGTTCAATAGGTATTTTATTGTCTGTCCCATTTTAGGTCCGATTATTTTTTTGATTACATTCTAATTTGTGTTACTTTCTAACACACTGAAAAAATCGTATCCATTAAGGATACAATTAGTTTTATTTTCAAAATCCAATTAAATTTGAGCTTTTATCCCTTGAGAATATTTCTCAATGGCTTTTGTCTTTTTTAGGATTTATTCATGTCGAGCAATATCCTTGTGGGTTTTTATCCGGTGACGGATAAAAATATATAGTTGTGTTATATATCCACATAGTGATATAACACCAATACAAACATAATATTACAAGTGGGTTATTAACCCATCTGTTACATGTCCTTGACTGGGCCATGAAGGAAATACCAGCTGTATGTACGAATCGTAAATCGGGTATGATCAGCATACGGTTCGCTAATTAAAAAAAAAACATTCGGCCCGCCGCTGGTTAATAGGAAAAAATACCGGCCCGCAATTTTTCAGTTGCCATATTTGTTTATTCGTGTCATATGCGAAGGTAACCAATTTCGTGTATGGTTTACCAATTATCATGCCTCAACCACACGCTTTTTCTTCGCAATTTTTGAGTAAAAAGGCGCTAATGGTCGGTTACATACGCGAGCCAAGACAAACGCCCCATCCACACGTCTTTTTACTCATTTTCACAAAACTTGTGGACGCTCGGTAAGCGTCTGATGCCAGCATTACACAACAATTTAAATAAGTTACTTTATCGGCTTGCACTGTAAGTATTGGCCCATAATAGGCTCATAGTATAAAGCTCTCAGAAATTACAAAACAAATATTACACTAACTGTAAAACTACATCCACCCCTGAATATTTCAGGAGCTTGAGTTTTTATGTCATGTAGTCTTCCACGCAAAAAAAAGATATTACTGTTACATCCATGGGGGGCTTAAGGTTTTCCGGAAGGGCTCACCTCAACAAACCCCTCCCGGAACGAGTGTGAACACCGCTTAATGTCCCTTGGAGGAGACTCTCACTGCAAGGATCTACACACTACTACATTTTTCTTAGAAACTAATAGGTATCTTATTGTTTTAACACCTTCTTCTTAAACTGACCAAAGGCCACTTGGGCCTGTTTGTGCGGAGACTGCCGCCTATTGAGATTCCCAGCTGTCTTTCCATCGTTTGGGGGGCCTTCCAGGTAATTTCCTTGCCTCTGAATTTCCACCGTAACACCGTAGTTTTTAAATGTTTTCAAGCCATCGAGCTGTTTTATATTATCTGTGTTAATTTTGTTAGACACGTCGGCCCGCTAATTCAAATTCAAAATTAATTTTCTAATCAGCGATCCACCGCATGACTCAAGTTTGTTTCCTCTGGTGAATTCATTTAGTATATCTACATTCTACATTGTTGTAACAGCCAAATACTAACTGAGGCCCGATAAGGAGACGAAAATACAATTCAGCTAATACTTTGCGATACCTAATACCTACTGGTATATTATACATAATGTACTACGGGACATCGGTCAATGAAAAGTTAATACTTACACATTAAAAGTATGTATGCATACCGACATTTCCAAAAATTATAAAAACGGGACACCTTCTATCTCGACAACCGTTACTAAATATGTTTTGGAAAAAAATAGGGTAGATGCATTGAACATCTATCTAGGGAATAACCGTAAAAGATTTTTTATACCTTGTATAGATTTCTCAAAAAAAATAATTGATAAACACCTCTGATCTTTTTTCCGAAAGACGGATACTCGTTTCCCGAAAGTCGCGGAGTAAATTTATATTATTTTTTTTGTACTGATAATATACAATAAAATCTAGGGAGTAACCGTAAAAATTTTTTGATAGACGCAAAAATAACCCCAAAAAATGGAGAAAAAAAAACGCTATTTTTACCATTTATCATGCGATTGTTCACACGATTTTGAACCTTAATGCCGTGGGAAATGGCTGTGATGTCACTCTTGGTACCAAGCCCTTAACACTATACTAGTTATCTAGATGCACGTACAGGGCCAAGGGTATGATCACTCACGCATAGGCGCTCCAAATAAAATATGTTTTAATTAATTAAAATGACACTTGATGTCATGATACCTAACCAATAATGAACAAATTTAAAATATTTAATTATTCGCATTATAATGAGGTCCTATTGCGAACGTTGAGGGTTGTATAAAGTCATGGAAGGGTTTTTCTTATGGACTTTTCCCTTTCAAGATATGGACGGATTTTGTAAGCTGGAACAAATTAGATAGCTGAGGGTAATATTAATTAAAATTACAATTATTAATTAAAGTAAATTCCCTTAGCCTAGTGCAAGGTACGCAGGAAAGTATTTGGGTTTGTGTATGCAAGCTCAGATCATTTAAAAAAAAGTTCTCCAGAAGCACTAGCTGACAACTATATATACATCTATAGGTTTTCTGATGTTTTCTAATCGGCTTGAAGATGGTTGGGACATGTAGAGAGATTTTATGATGAAAGGATCACAAAAAAGAAGAGATGTAAAGAAGCGCTGCCGTCCCAGAACCACATGGTTTGACCATGTAGACCAGATTCTTAAGGAAGGACGGGTTCTGAGTAAAAAAAATCGTCGGATGTGTATGATGAATTGCATAAATGTGAAGGAGGCTAGGAGTGTGTGTAAGGATAGGGCTGTTTGGTGCTCTATCCTCTCTGCCTACCCTGCAAAAGATAGATAGATATTGGATTAATATGGATTATAATAAAGACATCTAAATTATTGGTATCAAAGATATCCATAGGTGGTCCATCCATTCATGACCTTTGTTTTTACTAGAATGAATATAATGCGTGGGTGTTTGTTATGATCACTTGTAGTTTTATAACATTGTAGTCAAGTGGTTTTTAATGTGATAATTCGATCATCCTGCCTGACTCGATTATAGCCTGAAGATAATCCTGACTTATAGGCCGAGACATCCGCGTAGGTACCTACTGAAATGTAGAACAGAAATCACCGTGAATAATACCAGTCATCAGATGCTTTGCTAGAATCGCTGTGACGTTGTAACCCGCGATAGCAGGAAACTTGTAAAGGATCGTATTGCCAAACAGCTTGGGTTTGACCTGCCCCGAAAATAATGGTCGACTTTTAATGACCGTCGAAATAATGGTCAAATTCGGGATCCGAGTCGCGGTAATCGTGATTACTGCTACAGTAGTGGGGCAAGAGGGACCGCCCTCTTTGTGAATGTGGCCAGATTGAGACTGTGGAACACATAGTGGAGTAATAGGAAGTTTGTGGTTATTTCCCCCTACATTAAGGTATGCTACAATCGCATGAACAATCGCATTATACAATGTTGAAAATAGCGTTTTTTTACTTTTTGGTTTTAATTTCGCTTCATTCAATAAAACTTTTAAGTACGGTCATTCCCAAGATTTAAATGCATAGGTATTATCAATACAAAAAGAATCTCGGCGACTTTCGGGATAGTACGAGTTGCTGTCTTTCGGAAAAAAGATCAGAGTTGTTTCTCACATTTTTTTGCAGAAATCTATACAAGATAGAGAAAATATTTTGCGGTCATTCACTAAATAAAGGTTCAATGTATCGACCCCATTTTTCCTAAAGCTTATTTAGTAAGGTTCTCGAGATCTAAGGTCTCCAGCTTTTTGAGCTTTTTTGAAATATTAATGAGCCTACTCTAAAGTGATAACTTTACTTAATACAAAATAATACATCAAAGCAGATAAGATCCTCAAAACAGCTGATGAGGAAAATGTAGGAAAGTATATTACTAATTATGTAAATCAAATATTTATAATCCTTAATGAAAATGAGTTGAGTGACATAAAGTATTGAATTTAACGATCTGTGAAGTAAACATAATGATGGGAAAATGTGTCTTTACTTTTTCTTGTTCCCACAGTTAATCATATTTTAATAATTACCTACAGAATATGACACATCAAAATCATTCAGGTGTCCTTAAGAAAGGATACCTACTACTCGTATAATAAGGATAAAATGATTTATCATTAAACGGAAATTCTCCTTTTTGGTCTTCGAATATTTGGAGCACTTGGTTGGTTATTACAAGTTTAATCTGAAAAAAAACGGTATTTTTAGATCACCTTGGCTATGATTGGGACAGGACTCGATTTCTACGTAAGTTTATGTGCAAAATTAATTCAATTTATTACGAATTTTACTCGTAAAAACAATATCGTTTAGGTATCGCCGGGGTTCCCAGGTGTTTACCCGGCGTTAATTTAAGGACAATATAAAGGACAATAGCCGTCGCTAAGGAATTCAATTGTCATCGAGAATCGCAAAATCCTAACTTAGGGATTGTATCCTTAGATAGACGAATTGAGTTAAGAAAGAAAAAAGTGAATCGCACCCCAGATTCACTCAAGAATAGACAATATGCTTTGAGCTAAAGGAATCAAAGAGCGTGTACGAAAAATTGCATTAGGTACTATGACGGAAAGAAAGTGTGTACGTGTAGGGATAGAGCAGTCTGGGGTTCTATTCTCTCTGCCTACCCTGCAAGGGACGCTGAATCTGGGGATAGACAGATAGATATGGGATGTCGTTGAGCAATCTGTTGCTACTTTCTTCATCCATATCCATTCCAGTACTGAAGTTGGGATTAAGGGAGCATATGCACTGAGCAAAATTCGTTCTATTTTCGCTTCAACTTTTTCAAATTTTGTATGAGAATGCAAGCGCGAAATAAGAATAACGTAAGCGACAAAGTGAATTACACCTTTCTAAAAGAAACCTGGGAAGAAATTTAAAAATCTAAAACAGCCGATTTGTTAAGATTATAATTACCAGTATTTTGGCTAAATTATACTTTTATATCTGAGAAACTTAACGGAAAATCTTCAGATCCCGTATATTTCAGGGGCACTTTAGGAATATTTTTTATTCAAGGAACTTCCAAATCCTGTAATTCTAAAACAGCCGATCTGTAGTCCATACTTTCATCTATCACTGTCTTCAGTTTCAAGACGATTCTCTCAGTATTGGCTGAGCACAATTCAGGGCGCCGCAGCCCAATGACAGCATATAGGACCTTAAGTTGTCACAGTCCGATCCGTTACTATTTTGTTAATCCAACACTAATTTGAAACTTTTTCAAAATGGGTCACAAAAAATACAGCAAATTATTATTATGTGTGAGAAACAATTGTTTTATTATTAGTTCTCGATATAGTAATAAATTATAAAGTGTAATAGGCAATAAAATGAAATAAAGTATAATTAATAGTTTAAAATAACATAAGAGTTCGTGTGCGTGTAGGAACTTTACATACTCGTATAATGATGACTCGATGATGGTATCTGATACAGATAATGCCCAGAGCTTGTAACGTGATTTCGTGAAGGCCATGCGTCAGGGCCTACACTACAAGAAGGTCCTTCAAAAATCGTAGAGAACGCATGCGCAGTACAAAACAGATGATGCGCCAAGGTTATGCGCGCAGAGCCTGAAGGAGAAGAGATGAATTCAAGAGGATCAATCAATTCGATCGGACACGAGTTCACGGGGCGGGGGCGCTCTGCGCCTCCCGCTTGCAAATAATTTAAAAATGGCAAACAGCCATGTTCGATAAAAGTTTAAAATAATATTTTCGGTTCAAGGGGTGAACCGCTGTGTGTTTCTTTTAGCTGTGGAACTATAAGATGCATGCCAAAACTATTCACGTAAATGGAAGTGGACCTGATATATATTATTATGTACCATCATGAACAGGAGATTTACATAAAAACACTGCACGAGTTGTAAGGACTACTTATATTGAGGTGGGATTTATATTTACTTAATTTTACTGTTCAACATTCAACTGGAGGTACCAGCGAAGCCATTGGATGCCCACAAGGAATCATAACCTACGGGGAGGGAAAAACAATAGGGATTTAAAATTAATCAAACTCTCATTTTAGTTATAGATTACATAATGTATTTATTTGTAAAACCACCTTGCAAAATATGTTACAATAAACTTTATAATTTTCATGTTTCAAACTAAATGACGTCTTATGTATTTTCTAGCCTTCAATACCGAGGCAGGAGGGGTCTGGAGGAACGGAGAATGGGTTGAGCCCCGAAAGTTCCAGGATAGACGCTGGTAGGAACACAAGAGAGATTGTGTAAGGGAGTCTCTCAAACCTTCTACCTGCCGCCCCCTCCTCCTCGAAGCCCAAAGCACCAATATTAACCCACGTAAGTGATTTCTGTTTCTAATTTTACAAGGGTCTTGGGAGCCGTGGCTAGGCCCCAGACCAGGGTACTCCTGAGGCCAGGAGTACACCCGTTCCAAGCTAATCTACGGTGGGGGCGATGGTCAGTGAACATGTTACCAATTAATTGGCGAATGAGGTATGGTCTAGTAAGCCTGTTCTTAGACAATGTTGGACATAAGCCTCTGCTTCCATATTTCTATTTTATTTTATTTTTTTTATTTTGTTGCAAATATGAGCATAAAACAGGCAACAACTATAGATATAAGTAAGAACATGAAGATAAAACGATTAGTCCATTCATAATTCAGCTTTCACCCACAAGCATGTGACACAGTTAAATTAAAATATATAGTGTTCATTCCGGTCGCCTCACATACTCACAATCAATCTCGCTGACACAAAAAATTCAAAAAAAAATTTTCAAATAATAATGTGATATTTAGAACCTCATTTCTGAAAAGGGTGAAAAGAATTTTAAGTCTCTACTCGCACAATTTTGTCAGCTCCTTCTGCCAGCTACTTCTGGGGCGGCCCACCGGTCTTCTGCCTGCCCCTCAGCTTCCAAAGCTTTTAATGGAAGCTGCTCCTCTGGCATCCGAATGACATGTCCGAGCCATTTATTTAACAGAAATTGTACAGGATCGGAATGTTAAAAAAAAAACAAATCCGGTTTACGCATGTGAAAATATCATTACGTATGTATTAGTATTCATTGGGTGATCCATAAATAAGCATAATCTATGGATATTTTTATGGATGAAATTGAGAGTGGATGAGTCGCTGGTATGTAGTTGATTCAGGTTTGATAATAACTTCATAAAAGAATGTGCGTACATTGATTCATAACATAATGGATGGATATGTGTGTCTAATCATAAAAGTGGGATAGTCTAGTCATAAGTACAATATAACAGCTTTCATTTTCAATCGAAACTTGATATCATTATTATAGGTAACGCTATCGCTTTTTTTTTCAAAATTTGTATATATGCTGAGAGTGTAAGCGAAAAAAAGAATAACTTAAGCTATAAAACTTCTTCTTCTTCTTTGAGTAGATCTTGGATCTGTTTAATCGGGGCTCAAGTCTCGTTCCTGTGATGAAGAGGTCCAACTCTCTCTCCATCTTTTCGTTGGACGTCCCGCTGGTCGGCGTCCTTCAGGGATCTCTTGCATGCGAGCTTAGGAATTCTTGTGGGGTCCATCCTTACAACATGACCTCTCAAAAACCGCCTTATTTTCCTGCTCCATCTTACGATGCCCTCAACATTGCAGGTTCTGCGGATTCTTCGTTTGGTATCCTGTCTCTGGGTGTTCTGCCTAAGATGGGTCGCAGTGTTTTCAGTGTTTGTTATAAAGCTGATTTTGGTTTATTGTATAAAAAGGGACTGAAATTCAAAATATACCAGCTCGAGTCTCTGATCATCAAATTATGGCATTTTATCTAACAAACGACGGGAATAATCTCAAATTATTATTAAACGTAAATTTCAGAGGTAATTTGGAAATTATTTTGTATCGAGATTGCCTACCAATTTTCTTTAAATTACAATACAAAAAAGTTATATACTTACCTAATTTTACTTATTGTTACAGCCCAAAAAAGTCTAAAAAGTGCCGCACGTGTATTTTTTTCGTGAAACTAAATGAAAAAGGGTCACAATAATATGCATGAAATACATTTTCTTGGAAAAGAGTGCACCAAAAATAGTGCCGCAGGCGTAATTTTTTAAGGAAAATTGGGCGTTGATTATAATTAAATTCCTGTCCTTGGCCTTGAGGCGAACATTATCATGCTTTATTGCAAAGCTTCGATTATAATTTAATGCAATATTAATAATATAATCGGCCGTGAACTTTTATTACTCGCAAGTTATAATTAGAGCTTTTGTGTTTTGAGTTTTCGTGCCGACGTGAAGGTTCATAAGGTAACTGCGTATTTATATTATTAAGTTTAATTTTATTAAACGTAACTTTATCTAATTGCAAGGCCAACACTTATAATATACTTAATTATTTTTGCTTCGGCTTCGATAATATATTTTGCGAGGTCAAAAAGTAATGCTTTCATATTCATCTTCTTCAGCCTGAAGCCGTTCAATCCTGAACGTAGGCCTCTTCTATCCGCTTGCATCCTAAAGGATCTTGGTTTATTTGAATCCATGGTTGACGAGTTACAAAACAAGACAATTGTAGTACGCTATAGGGCGGACTTATAGCATAAGCAATATTTTTAGGTCCATTTTAGTTATAATATAGGAGTTAGCCAAAACTGATTAGATTTTTTTTTATTATTTTAATTGTGACGATCCTATGTGGTGATTTAATCTATCTTTCTACTGCTTATGACGATCCTACGTGGTGATTTATACTCAGAAAAATGTAAGGTGCCCTTGGGGCGATTTTATCGCTAAACGGCGCCAATGTGTGGTTATTATTAAATTATTATTACTTAGTCTAAAATAAAAAAAAAGGTTTTTTAATTTTTTGTGTTTTTACAAAGTTTTTACGAAGAAAATTTTACAAAGAGTTCACACGAAAAAGTCAAAACAATGTCTGTGTCTTTTATCTGAATTTCGGCCACATTGTAACGTAAAATTTACCCACGAAAATTAACAATTTATTCATTAGCACATTAGTGCGACAGTTGATATCATACAAGTTACAGTCAATGTCAAAAGATCCGATTTTATTAAAAATTTTAATAAAGTATGCATACCGACATTTCAAAGATTTCTAAAAACGGGAGACTTTCTATCTCGACAACCGTTACTAAATATGCTTTGGAAAAAATAGCGTAGATACATTGAACCTTTATCTAGGGAATGACCTTAAAAGATTTTTTTTACATCTTGTATAGATTTCTCAAAAAAATAAAAAGTGAAAAACATCTCTGATCTTTTTTTCCGAAAGACATAAACTCGTTTCCCGCAGAGATTTTTTAATACTGATAATATGCATTAAAATCTAGGGAATAACCGTAAAAGTTTTTTGACTGAAGCGGAATTAATCCCAAAAAATGGAAAAATGCTATTTTTAACATTTTATCACGCGATTTTGAAGCTTAATACCGTGGGTAATGTAATGACCGTGACGTTATAGTTAGGTAGGGAGCCTTACCCTCGTTTTCACCGACTATAGCTATTCCTGCTCCTAACTGGGTGGCTATCCTACCTACCAAAAAATCCTACCTAATTTACGTTTCACCAACAAATTTCCACTTAATTGGGACAAATCCAGCTAGGAAGATTTTTATTTGTAGGGTTGCTACATGTAAAACAAATTGATCGAAAATAGTTAATTTTTTTTAAACAATGCTTACTTTATAGAGTAAATAATACAACTTAAACACAGGGATTGTATTTGAAAAATATTTAAATATTAAATATCATTACAAAAATAATTTACAGTCGTTAAATAACCGCGTATTTTTATTTTTCATATTTCACACAAATATTATTACCTAATGGCAACACTAGACTTTGAGATTGACGCATGCGCGTTTAGGGTACGTGGTAAAATGAAAATGGCGCCTAACAGTAAACATTGTTTGTATGCAAAGTGTCATGTTATGATATTGTGTTCCGTTGTGTTCTAGGACTGTTTTGGAGTTATAAAATAACCCCAGGTCGGAAAAAAACACTACCTGATTGATAAAATTCAATGTGGCGGCCGATTACGTAGTTGGGTAAAGTTTAATATGACAGATCTTACCGTTAGGTGCCCAAATCTCGTTGCCTAAGATAAGTGGGATTCCTAGCCGTTAGGTAGGTATTTTCGCGTGGTGAAACGCAAATGTGGGCTAGGTGACTTTTATCTCTGCTATTCCTCACCTAACCAGTCGGTGAAAACGGGGGTAAAACTTGTAGTGTGGAGTCGGAGTAAATTATTTCCTAATTCAGAATCTTGTTTTCAACACTGTCAAGGAATAAACATCCTCATGATAAAGTTTATAAGCGCCTTGATTTATATATCCGTTTATATCAGCAATAAGGTCTATTTTCACAGGACAAACTTGTAACTCTCTGATTACAAGTTTATTTATAAAAATATGCTAATTCACAAGGCACGTAATCAAAATGATTATTTAATTTAATGATTGTAATTGCAACGCTTTGAAAATGTTTCATAACTTTTGATTCAGTGGTTTTATGATATCTCATGTAATCTAGGATTGTGTGACATGTTTTATGAACTTACGAAATTCCGACAGGATAACAATTGAACTACGAGGACAGTTTTTAAATTACGTTATTTTTTTCTTTAAAATTAGCTCACAATCCATGTGTGTTACATATTCTTTAAGAAGATGCTTATGTTTCTTTTTTCACAAAAAATTCGTATATTTATATCACGACCTTCTTTAGTAAGTTTACATGCTAAAAAAAAATCGTCCGCGGCGCTATTTTTACTACATTTTCAATAGAAAACATTTCTGGCAACATACTATTATATAAATTTTTACTTTAAAAAAATCAAAGTGCATCAACAACTTCTTCACTTTGTCTAAAAAAAATCCCCTTCGGCACTACTATGCTGTTTGTGATGATCCTATGTGGTGATAAAGAAAAAATATTTTTTTTTAAAAGAAAAAAAACAATTTTATCGCTAAACGCCGCCAAAAATAGTACAATTATGATTATTATTATTTTTTACGCGTTTCCCTCTCCTAGCTCCGAAGCTAGCGACGCCCATGAAGAATAGTATCGAATCGAAATATAAAACAGACTTACTTACTTACTTTTCGTTTGGCTCCGGTTTGATGTTCTGCATCCGCGAGGATTGCGTCCAGAGAATAAGCTGTAGAGTCACAATCTGGGCTCCAGTCTCGCCAACCAGTCCACCGCCTCCGGGGTCGCCTCATGGATGTCCCGGAGGTCTCCGTCAAATTTATTCAGCTGGCATTCCTGCACTAGGTGTCTTATGGTCTGCTCAGCTCCGCACTCACAATCAGGGCTGTCCCTTTTCCCCCACCTCCAGAGTGAGTGGTTGCAGCAGCCCTGCTCCGTTCTCACTCGATTTAGTTGTACCCAAACCCTGCGAGGTAGGTCAAATCCTGGTACTCGAGCTGTTGGGTCCACTATCAGATGCTTGTTTGTTATGTTTCCATCAGTGGTCCATCTCTCTTTCCACATTTCCTCTATGTTGGCTTCCTCTGTCTGTACTGTCCAAACAGGTTTTCGGGATTTGAGTCTTTTTGGGGGTGGTTGAAAAATGTCCCCATAAGCTGGTAGTAGGGGATTGTGTTTGATCTTGTTTTTTTCCCTGACTGTTGCGTGCAACCTTCGAAGGTCCGGCGGTGCAATGTTGGACAACACTGGTAACCATTGGGTTGGAGTTGGCTTTATTGTTCCTGTTATGGTTCTCATGGTTTTGTTCAGCTCAGTGTCTATCTTACTGCAGTGCGCACTTCTACCCCATACTGGGGAGCAGTATTCCGCCGTGCTGTACACCAGAGCCATAGCTGATGTCCGTAAAGTCGCCGCTTTACTACCCCATGAAGTCCCTGCCAGTTTATTTATGATGTTGTTTCTGGCTTTTATTTTGTTTTTGACTCCCTCGGTGTGCGCTTTATATGTTAAAGATCTATCGATTTTTACTCCCAGATATTTTGGAGCTTTTTCGTTCGGTATCCTTTCACCGCACATGTACAGTTCAAGTTCCCTTTCAGATTCTTTATTGTTTAGATGTAGGGCAAGCGCAATTGTCTTCTTGGGGTTAGGGCGCAGGTGCCAGCTCTCCAAGTACCTCTGAAAATTGTCCAAATCCGTGTTTATAGTTGATTCCAGCTCTTTGAAGGTTCTCGCCTGGGCCACTAATGCCACGTCATCAGCGTATATAAACTTTCTAGATGTGGTGTCAGGTATGTCGGCAGTATAAAGATTAAACAGAAGCGGAGACAATACTGATCCCTGCGGCAGACCATTTTGTAGTATTTTTGTGCTACTCACTGTCCCGTCCAAGTACACCTTTATTCTTCTGTTTGATAGCATATTATCTATAAGTTTAATGGTTTTCTTACATTTGAGAACCTTCGCGATCTTGAAAATCAATCCTCTTCTCCAAACCGTGTCATATGCCGCTGTTAAGTCCAGCAGGACTAAGCCCGACTTATCGCCTCTCTGAAAGCCATTTTCCACATGGGTCGTCAGAGCAGCAACCTGTTCGCATGTGCTGCGGCCCTCGCGGAAACCTGCCTGTTCTGGTGGTAAATGTTTTTCAATTTCGGGCGTGTATCTGGCCACCAGCACCCTCTCAAACAGCTTGTACACAACCGACAACAGAGATATCGGCCTATAGTTTTTGGGGTCTTCGGCTTGTTTACCCGGTTTCAGTATGGCAATAACTTTGGCATCCTTCCATTGTTTGGGTATTTGTCCCGTGTTCAGCACCTGTGAAAAGTACTTTGCAATCCATGCAACAGCTCTGTCGCCCAGGTGAATTATAAATTCAGGGAGAATATCATCGGCTCCCGCCGCCTTGCCTTTTTTCATGTGTTTGATTGCAGTTCTTACATCACTAGTTGTTACTTCATCCACCAGCGAGCTTTCTGAAGGGCATTCGGATAACTCATCTCTTATCTGGTTTCTTAAGAGATGTTTTTGTTTGTTATCAGGTTTGATGTTGCTTGTCTGGAATATTGTCTTTGCCACTTGATTCACATTTACAGATTTCTCTCGCTTAGTGGGTGGTGCCGATCCCAATTTTCGGAGGAGTGACCAGCTTTTCCGACTGGAATGAGTGAAGTCCAGCTGTTCGACCGTCTCAATCCATCTGCTGTGTCTTTCTTCGTTTAAGAGATCTATCAGTTCACCCGCCGACTCCTCATCTCCAGTGTTCCGGTATCTCTCAAAAACCTCCTCACACTTCTGGCTCCATCCCGGTACATAGTCTTTACGAAAGCCCCTAGGGATTGTCTTCTTTGCAGCTGTTTTTATTAATTTTTCGAACCTTAAGTAGTTCTCCGGTTCAGGCTTTATTCGGTTAATGATGTTCTCTATGTACCCCTTGTACTGTTCCCAATTTGCCTTTCTCAAATTCCAGCGGAATAGTTTTGGCTGATTAATAACAGGGATATGCAGTCCAATTTCCACAATTACTGGTGAATGTCTGCTCTTAGGGAATCTCTTGAGTATCCTCTTGTTTGTCATCATGGGGTTTCCCGTGCTGTTGGTTGTGACAAAACATAAGTCTGGTGATGTTACTGTTCCCCATCTTGCTGATGTGAAGGTTCCTCCCTGTTTCGAGTCATATATGAGATGCATGTCGCCCAATTGTGCCCATTCCGCCAGCGCCTCACCATCCTCATCGTCAGAAGTATAACCCCATTGGGTGTTTCTGGAGTTAAAATCTCCTATTACTATAGCTGGATGTTCATAATTTGGTAGTATCTCAGGTGGCCAATTACGCGATGGTGGTTTGTATACATTCACTACTGTAAGGTCTTTTACTTTTATGGTAATGAAGTTTTCACTCTCTTCCGTCATATAGGCTTCATTCTTAAGTTCAGTCCTGACGTAGGTAGCCATTCCGTGTTTTTTATGTCCCTTACTCGCAACAACTACAAATCCTGGTATTTCTAATCTGTGTGGTTCCAGGTCTATGTGCGTTTCCTGTAGTGTCACAACATCGACATCTTCCATGATCTTTGCTATAACCTCGGCCTTCGCTCTGGTCAAGCCCTCTACATTGATTTGTCCAATTTTAAAAATTTTGCCTGCTTTCTGCAGTTTGTCATTCATTGTCAAGTCATTAATTTTCCCGCTGTTGCGGTCGTCCGATTTTGGCACCGGATTGGTCGAGAAGTGTTTCCACGTTCGACCGCCGCGGCCGTGCTGGTTCGTTTCACGCATTTTATCTCATACAAATTCGTATCTTAGCTTCTTGGTTTTTTCGTATCTTAGTTTCTTTTCTCTTTCTTGATTGCGCTACTCACAGGGGAGACCACGAGAAGGTCCAGCACTTCCTCCCCCTTAAATATATATATAACAGACATATCTGGGGAATATTTTAAAATTTCTATATAATCTAGAACGCAGGTATGTTACATTACTGATTAGAAATTGCAGTACGTATAAAAATACGTAATTGTAAATGTTACTCATAATAACCATTATTAATGTGTAATTTATGTAATCGGCTGTCTCCCAGTACTTGCATAGTGTATACCCCTGGGTGCAATATCATGAAACTAGTGTTTAATAAGGCCTGCTGAACAGGAAAATGTGTTTTTATTTATTTATTTACACTTTTGGTGAACAAGATACAGTAAACATTAAAATAAAATTATAACATTTGTTCACTAGGCCGAGCTTATCGCAGTACTGCGATCTCTGCCAGTTAACCCCAATTTCTAAGCAATAATATAAAAGAAAAGATTAGCATTTCTTGCGAAAAAAAATAGTCTGCGGCGCTGTTTTATTTCTTCATTTTTTTATCAATACTTATTGTCTTTTATTCAGCACTACCTACTTTAGGTTCCTGGCGAAGGGTTTTACCTGTAATATCCTCTTCAGCTCCTCCGGCAAGGAATTATACACCAAAGAGGCAGAGTACAGAAAACCATATCTGATCCTATTGGTCCTAGAACTTCCTTTCCTGGTGTGATTTCTTTGTCTCGTGTATCTGGAGTGCACGCCACTATTGTGCAGCAAAGATATTGTTCTTGGTAAATACTTCCTTGGTAAACAGTGAAAATTTTTTGTGTCTGTAAGTTTTTATGTTGTATCTCTATTAATAAAATCTCTTATTTTATTAATAGAGATACAACATAAAAACTTACAGGAAATAGATAAAATAAAAAATAATAACTGTTAATATAGAAAAAAAAATAAGTAGAATGGCATGAAGGAAAAATTGCAATATTCTGATATGTTTTATCATAAATCATACTGGAAATTTTATATGCGTAGTGACATGACATGCGTGAGTGATGTCATCTACAGACAAACCAAAGGTAGACTGGGGAACAGGTATGCATAAGGAACCTATATAAAAGTGGGAAGACTATTGAACATTGAGGCCCTTCTATTATCTATGACAAATCTATGGTGGACTCCATGGGAGCTACAAACATATGATTGCGTGTCATTTTGGTTGTCCACAATTGCATGAAACCTGGTGATATTTCAGTGATTTTTGCGACTCATTATGTATAATCAATGTAAAAATTACCTTCGGAATACAACCTATGTAATTAAATGGTAAGTTAGCGTACTTTACATCGAGAAAAAATGGCGTATACCTAGCGGAAATTCTAGGTTCGAAAATGGCGGTGGTCTAGTTTTGTCTATGGCTATATCCGTTAAGACTTCCTACCTTTAAACAGGTTCCCTAGGTATGCAGAATGTCCTACTTTTCTTTGGTAGAAAAGTGGTAGAGACTCACAGAATACATAGAAAGTGGTAGAGACTGAAGTATGACATTCCTCTCCCACCCCCCGCTCTCCCTCACATTTTCTGGGACAAGAAATGATCTGAAACCAACTAGTGAAACTTATGTTTGTCTCTTTCTCATCGAATATCTTTAGCAGCAGTTAAACGCAGATAGCACGAGTCTACTCATGCAAGGCTTAACCATGCCATCTCTATACTATGTTACTCTGAGTGTCATACCTAATTTGATTTGTTCATAAAAATGATTTCAAAATATTTCGATTAAAAACTGAATTGAAGAATCGATCCACTAGTGTAGGAAAATTCTGAGTATTTATAGTATAGATGTGTATTGCGTACCTATACCAACTTTTTTTTTTTAGATATTTAGACTTTTTATTCAAAATTTTTTTTTTTGACTCTGTTTTTAATTATATTTTTTCGTGTGTCCTAGTACTATGACTCGGGTTTCCTGTAAGATATTGCTTTTGCAATAAGTCCGCCTTTTGGCACACTGAATTGTCTTGTTTTTGTTGTTATATCTATTTACTGGCCAATAAAGATTTATTTATTTATGACTATGATTTAGATGATGCCACTATCGCTGTGTGCCGCTAATAGTCCGAGAGCCCGCTGCTTAATTTATGACGTATCTGTTTTTTGATCGAAATGTGGTAGAAATGATAGCTTACCAATAGGGTATTACATCGCACTAGGGTTGCCTATCAAAATCTTGCCGCAACCCCCCCTGCCCCCCCCCCCGAAAAGGTCCCTCTTCGCGGTTTTCGCATTTTATAGGAATACGGTAAGAGATAGGAGAAAGTAGTCAATGACAAAAATAATCCTTGCTAAATTCTCTACAAAAAATTTTAAGTCAATTTTTTCGTAGAACTAGCAGTTTACCCGCAATGGCCGGCCCAAAACCGAAATTCATTTAAAATACAAAAAAAATGTATTTAAACTAAATTGGTTGAAAATTGATAAGAGCTACAGAAAAATAGTCAGAGAACGAATTAATTACCATAGTCTTAGCTACAAAATGAGCTATAATTTATGTTCATACATCTAATAATTTCGGAGTTATTACAATAAAACTCAGTGACGAAAATTCTTAAAATTTAGTTTTTCATAAAATAACCAGTGATATAGCGCCGCAGGCCAAATTTTTTTTCCATAAAATGTTAGTAATAATGGGCGGAAGAATGTGAAAGAAAAAAAATCTAACTTTTTTTTTTATTTTTTCAAAAAATATCCTGTTTTTTGACCGGCCATTACGGGTAAACTACTAGTCCTATGAAAAAATGACTTAACGTTTTTTGTAGAGAATTTAGCAAGGATTATTTTTGTCATTGACTACTTTCTCCTATCTCTTACCATTTTCCTATAAAATGCGAAAAACCGCGAAGAGGGACCTTTTCGGGGGGGCAGGGGGGGTTGCGGCAAGATTTTGATAGGCAACCCTAGTGCGATGAATTATCCTATTGGTAAGCTATCGTTTATACCACATTTCGATCAAAAAACAGAAACGTCATAAATTAAGCAGCGGGCTCTCGGACTATAAATTTTTACCTATCATTTGAGTTACATTTCGTTCGAGGTCCTGGGTTTTTTTAGCATTCTCCTTTATCCAGTCAGCAAATGAATACAAGACATTATAAAATAATGAAAAAATACACTAGAAACTGAGCTAATATTCAGACGTGCAATAATAGAGTCAAAGACGGCGCTAAAGAAGTGAAGATGATTATGGTATGAATGAATGTATGAATAAATTATTTTGATTGATAAAATTACTTCATTAGTATCAGTTACACGCATTTTGTATATAAAAAGGGTAATTTATATATTCATACAGGGCGTACTGTGGGAAACAGATTACCGTCAGAATTTTTATATTTCTTAACTTTAACATTACAACACTACTTAATTTTAATCCGATGAGACCAGAAAAATAGCAAGAGTTATATTCTGGAAGACCGTATGTGCTCGAAAGGTTCTCGGGAAAGACTTGTAGCTAAGATATCTTGCAAATGCCGGAGGTTTGTGCGAAGAAACTCTGGCGAAAGTATCAAAAGAACCTGAAAATTGAATGCGACAGGGACATTTTTCTAAAATATAGTACATTGTTTTGACACCAAACGAAGGAGAAGAAGACGGTAAAGAACTACGGAAGACAGTACAAGGAGATGAGATGCATTATATTTTAAACATTGTAGGATAGGTGTTTTATTTATTTATTTATTAACAAGGCACACTTACAGACATTGAACATAAATTAGACGAAAGGAAAATTTTAAAATAGTTAATTCAAAGCCCTATTACAGTGTACACAGAGAAATTATTAAATAAGGACAAATACCTACATAATGAAAATATACTAAACTACCTAGAACATTTTTTTTAAACTTGCCTATTAAGGGCATGGCACCAGGAATGACATCACAGTCTTTTCCCACGGCATTAAGGTTCAAAATTGCGTGACAATCGCATGATAAAATGGTAAAAATAGCGTTTTGTCCATTTTTTGGGGTTAATTTGGCGTCTATCAAAAAACTTTTACGGTTATTCCCTAGATTTTAATACATAGAATCAGTACAAAAATAAAATTTTACTCCGCGACTTTCGGGAAACGAGTTTCCGTCTTTCGGAAAAAAAGTCAGAGGTGTTTTTAAATATTTTTTTTGCGAAATCTATACAAGATATAAAAAATCTATTACGGTTATTCCCTAGATAAAGGTTCAATGCATCTAGCCTATTTTGTTTCAAAGCATATTTAGTAACGGTTGTCGAGATAGAAGGTCTCCCGTTTTTAGAAATTTTTGAAATGTCGGTATGCACACTCTTAATTACAAATTTTAGATAAAACTAAGTCAAATAATTAAAATTATAGAATACGTTAGGTTGCCCTAACATATGGGCATATTTTGTTCACATCTGACGACCAACAAGAACCTCTGTATTTAAAATACATGCGTACGCAAGTAAGTGAAACTTAATTTATAGTTATGATATAATCATACGTAGATAAGAATAGGTATTATACATGCGTAGTTTTACTATACATAATACGCAGGAGCGTCGTCAGCTTCTAAGGTAAAAAAAAAGTAAATTTATTAGGACAACGTATGAAGTGATGAATCTAATAAACGCATGAGCATAATCGTACGAGATAAGCGACCATATTAAAGACTACAGGGTAAAAACAAGGAATGTCAGTAAAAATCCAAAATTAAAGTAATAATTTCATTAAGTGGCATTTGTGTGTACCGTGCAATATTGCCAAAGCAACAAATGTCGTTGTCACCGACTATGACGGTTTTATTGGTTGTTCGTTCTTGGCAATAATCATGAGGGTCCGCGCGCAGTATGCAGAAACCGTCGATGTCATTGAAATGTCAATATGCCTAGTTAGTAACAGTACCTATGATGGTAGGAAAGAGCATTAACAATGAATGTCAGTGACACTTAAAAATTAAATGTTGATTTACGCAAATGTGCCTTTGATTGACATTCCTTGTTATTCCCCTGTAGTCTTCAATTAGCAGCGCGGATAAAAATTTTGTCACAATGTCGTTAATGTCTTCTGTTTCAAAAATGTCTTTCAAAAAATTGTGGATTTCTATAACAGTTTTATAAAATTAATTTAAAATATTTTTTTTAGGTTTTGTGAGGTTAGTATATTTACATACCTATTTGTATCATTAGGGGGAGCGCAAAACAACCGGCGACGCCCCTGACTTACGCAACGTATACCATACAATAAAAATATAAAGCCTAATCCACATGCTAGGTACATGGGAAATAAAACAAGAATTTTAAAGGTATTAGTTTTTTATGTATGTGGCTACATTATAATAATATGTAATATTATTTTTTATAATACCTACACGCGGTGAGTTATGTTATGTCATTGTGTTAAATTTAAGGTTATGTGTTGTCCTTAGGATAGGTCATTGACGTTCTTTTGCTAATAAGACAGTATCCTATTTTACCGACACACATCTTAAGAATATTTTCTATATTGTGTGATGGGTGTGGCTAGAAAAAAATATAATTTCCGTGTCCATCAGTTGGTTGGAGCATGGACATCCAATCTGGAGGTGCTGGGTTCGAAACTTATGGTTGACGATGTATTCTGAACTTCGCGACACAAGCTCTTAGCTTACTTCGCAATGTGCAAGTAAGTATTTGGGCTTGTGTATATTATGTATAATTTAAAAAAAAGTGTGCCTACCAATCGTAATAGTCGTAATCGGGTGTTTTGCCGGAAAAATCTGACGTATTAAGAGTGTGCATACCAACATTCCAAAAATTTCTAAAAACGGGAGACCTTATATCTCGACAACCGTTACTAAATATGTTTTGGAACAAAATAGGGTAGATGCATGAAACCTTTATCTAGGGAATAACCGTAAAAGATTTTTTATATCTTGTATGGATTTCTCAAAAAAAAAAATTAAAACACCTCTGATCTTTTTTCCGAAAGACGGAAACTCGTTTCCCGAAAGCCGCGGAGTAAATATTTTTTTTGTACCGATAATATGCATTAAAATCTAGGGAATAACCGTAAAAGTTTTTTGATAGACGCAAAATTAAGCCCGAAAAATGAAAAAAAAAACGCTATTTTTACAATTTTATCATGCGACTGTTCACGCGATTTTGAACCTTAATGCCGTGGGAAATGACCAAATGACTGTGATGTCATTCTTGGTACCAAGCCTTTAAAACATTTGTCTTACGGCCATTCATTTCTCAAGTTACATACGAGTACTTACTTCAAGTATGTAAATACTTACTTTAGTCAAATTTTACGACAATCGTAAACTATTTTTACAAAATAAGACATCCCAACTGTGCCCCAATTCTCTAGTACATATTTCCATACAAAAGGGACAATGAACCTTTAAGGTTGTATCCAGGGCCGGATTTAGAGGTGTTGGGGCCCCGGGGCAACAAAGGGTCGGAGGCCCCATGGCCCAAAATTATTTTCGAAATAAAATTGTCAATTTTTTTCAGTCGAGTTATCCAATAAATAATATGCATATTGTGAAACCAAGTATAGATTATTTTATTATTTAACAAACGTATAAATATAATGGGAAACAATAATGATCTGAAATTTATTTTAGCGTTAAAGAACGGACCCTTCCGAGCTTTTTTCCCCGAAAAATCGTTGATGATTTCGCTGAAATCCAGTTCCCGAAGTAAATCACTTTCAATGCTGAAGATAATGTATATTATTATGGTTTTTCTTTTGTGACTGTGATCACAAACGCGGAAAAAAGTGTCACAGTTAAAGTTGTTTACACGTCTAAATCTGTTTTTTATCGAAATCTCTATTGTGGGGGCCCCGGGCAGTAGCCCCGGTTGCCCTCCCCTAAATCCGGCCCTGGTTGTATCGAAACAATAATGATTTCCCAATACCTACATTGTAACATGAGATGTGTAATGATTCGTAAATAGAGATATTAAATTGATTTACTTACGAACTTACGTGCGTAAATCGCTTTTTACGATGTTTACAATCGACTTTTCCTCAGGCATGTGTGGATATGAGAATATTCGATGAAAAAATCTTACATATTACGTGCTGTGACCAGACAAAAACCCATAAGAATATTGCTCAACATGAATAAATCCCAAAAAAGATAAAAGCCCTTTAGAAATTTGCTCAAAGGATGCTGTCTGGGGGCGGCTAATTAACATTTGTGTCTTTTAATTAATATTGGTATTCATAAATTACTCAATTGTACATATAATATTTAGAGAAATAAACCGAATTGAATTGAATTGAAAAAGGACAAAAGCTCAAATCTAATTGGATTTTGAAAATAAAATTAATTGTATCTATTAGTATACGATTTCTTTCAGTGTGTTACAAACTAGCATAGTTTAGAAAATAAACAAATAAATAAGCGGATCTTAAATGGGATAGACAATAAAATAGTCAACATTTTATTCCTGTGTGTGTGTGTGTGTGTGTGTGCTGTTTGTTTGTGCAGTGTATTGTTCTATTTTTTTAATTTTCTATTATGTTGTTGTTTTTCGAACTTTTGTAAGCTTACTATACATGGTAAATCTTGAGCCTTTGCTGGTTTGTTTGCTGTTAATGTTAACATACACATATACTCTGTAATAACTGTTTGTGCTCGTTAAGACCAATAAAATAAAATAAAATAAAATAAAAATAAATAATTTATCTACTGGATCCGACTAGAAAGTTTGGGCTTATATCCGTTGAGGATATTTCTTTTAAGGTCTTTTATCAATTTTTAGGATTTATTCATGTTGACCAATATATTATGTGGGCACCTCCTCCACAAATGGGGCAAGACGGAACATTCCCAATGCCAGTGCGGGCAGATTGAGACGGTGGAACACATTGTGGGGCACTATCCCATCACGAAGTTCAAGGGGGATATTTGGGAAATCCATGAGGTGACGCCAAGGGCAATTGAATATCTGAGAAATATTGACGCGGAGCTCTGACTCAGACTCCCAGATCATTTGTACAATGGTTGTATTCGCATACGAAAGAAGAAGAAATATTCTTATGGGTTTTTGTCCGGCCACAATTTTACATAGTTAGGTATAAATCGAATAAATGTAAATAACATATGGAAATGTATTTTGGCCTTTAGCTAATTATAACAATTTGTGTGAAAATTTATGATTAGTAACTGCCTGTAATAAAACTATGTTATACCGCCATGAGAAAACAAGTTACCTCAGTGGCCACTGGCCACCTCAACTTCTGTCTCAAATAGAATGACCACTTAAGTTATACGACAGCCATTAAGTAATCGATAGTACAACGTATTAAAGTGCTTGGACGTATGTTTGTACACATTAGATAGGTATACATTACATTGAAGATAAAGTAAAAGAAAAAGTAAAAGAAGATAAAGTAGAAGATGAGCTAAAATACATAAGGTGGTTTGGGCATGTTGAGAGAATGAATGATGACAGGATGACAAAAAAGATATATTTGAGTGAGCGAAGAGGGGTGAGGAAGCGCGGCCGCCCGAGACTGACCTGGTCCGATCATGTCGACCAGATCCTCAAGGATGGACGCGTTTTGAGTAAAAGAAATCGGAGAGCGTCTATGACATTTTGCATGAATGTGACGGAAGCTAGGAGTATGTGTAAGGATAGGGCTGTCTGGCGCTCTGTCCTCTCTTCCTACCCTACAAGGGACGTGGCGTGAGGGTATAGGTAGATAGATACATTGAAGGACTCCCGCGGGCTTTTAAGGCCATCCGCATCCCCGGGTAATATATCCGAGTATTACTTTGTCAACAGAGAACAGCTGTAAAAGCTCTTACCAAGCTTGCTTGCAAAATTTATCATTACCATTTATATCAGGGCTAAGCACCAAGGGAATTTTTCCTTTGAGGGATGTGATAATACACTTTGTTGACCATTCTATAAATAAATAAATAAATAATACTGGAAAAGGACCGAACTATGACGTCACGGTTAAGGTTCAAAACAATCGCATGATCAAATGTTAAAAGAAGCATTTGTTTTAACTTTTTGGGGTTAATTTCGCTTCATCAAAAAAAATTACGGTTATTCCCTAGATTTTAGAATATTATCAATAAAAAAAAAATTCTTCGCGACTTTCGGGAAACGAGTTGCTGTCTTCGGAAAAAAGATCATCAGAGGTGTTTTTCACACTTTTTTTAGTCATCTAGGTATAAAAAATCTTCTGCAGTCATTCCCTAGATAGAGGTGCTAATGTATTTACCCTATTATTTTCTAAAGCATATTTTGTAATTTTGTCGAGATCTAATAGGTCTCCCATTTTTTTTAATCTTTAGTTAGTTTGGTAATTCTGGCTATGCACTCGATAACGACATACGTATTATACTGATTGCATTAGGCACCTACTATCAATATTTATTCCGGGCTGCGTCGGACTCTAAAACTAGTGTAGAGAAGTATATAAGTTTAATTTTATTGGACATAATTCATGCAAACAAAAGATCACAGGTATTTTTGTATCATTACTAGCTAGAATTAAATTTAATATAAGGAGATATCATACTTCTATTATTTAACTCATTTATCTGTCTTACTATTGTAAATGTACCTATTGTCTTAAGAGACCTTTAACGCTTAATGCACGAGGAGTGATCAAATAAATATTTTTCAAATCAGGTGAATGCACGTCGCTACTAAATATTGCTGGAAATAGTTGGTGGAAAGACACCTTTAATGAGAAAATCTGACAAAATCGACGCTATTTATTTCATGTTAAACATTATTTTCACCAAGTCGGAGATTTGTATCTAACAAATTACAGGAAAAAAACACGTTTTTTTTTATTTTTCTGAGGTGTCTTTAGAATATATTTTAACCAAAATAATTTCCAATAATCATGTTTCTTTCAATTCGGGATACCAAAACACACTCCCAAAATTATCTTCTTCTTCTCTAGCCTTCTTTTCTCCACTGCTTTGTCCAATCGTCTCTGCTCTGACCCTTCCGCATCCAAAAATGGTCAGAGATATTAATTTAAACCAATATTAGATGAGAAAATATACACAACTCCCGATGGAATATATATGTACAAAGAGGGAGGAGCATACATAAAGAGACACTCTCCCGTAACAGGCCTGTTGTAAGCTAAGGACTCGTAAATAAGTTCTTACTTTGATCCCGTAGAGTCACCTATGGATAATACTTTGGACATTTAAGTATGTGAGATAGGTAAGTACTAAAAATGTTTTTTATGCGATGAAATCATGGCTATATTCATTCACGTACATTTTCCACAAAACACGTAAATCATTAGAAGCTACCTACTATGTTACCTACCCTTTTCATTCCTCGTGTTCTGAAATGTGTAGGAATTTAAATGAAATGGATAGAAACCATGTTTTCGAGGGTACTGTAAAAGCCAGAAAACCGGGAAATACGGGAAACAAAATTACTTACATCAGATTTAGTGCAGCAATGATGAAGTTCGTCGAGAAATTCTCAAAAAAGCATTTTTTCGACGATCTTGGTTTTTAAAACATAATAAACCTTCAAATATACCAGTATACCTAGTTATTTTTTACTTATTCTGTTAGCCCTTTTATCTCCATTGCTGAATATAGGCCTCTTCCCTTCCATACTCTTCCAATCGTCTCTGTTTTTCCCCCTTCACATCCAGGTTCTGTCAGTTTGTTGGACAATGTCGTCAGATCACCTTTTCGTAGGTTTTTCGTCTACGTCTGCTCTCCATAGGCCTTCAGGCTTATCATAAGACAACGCTGGGTGGAACCTAATATAGCATAATCTTGTCTGATCATATGTCCAGCCCACTCTGCCCACTGCCATTTCAATTTTTAACTTAGAAGAACACAGTTTATTTTGTACCTTCTCCTTCTCCAGTTTCAATTTGCTCCATGTCTCCATTCACTCCTTCCCCACTCATACCTGTCCTGTGCGGTTCTTTTTAACCCTTTCTATGAGTCGAAGCTCTCATCCTGGCACAGGTCGTCAAGTATTCTTTCCCTGGCCCTCCTCTGTAGTTTGTCCCCTCGTTCATTCCTTCAATTAATTCAAATAGGAGACCCTCTTGGCGCATTATGTGGCCGATCCATCTGGCACGTCTTTCCGCTATTGCATTGAGCTGGTGTCTTCCAACTTTGATTTTGTTGAGAACTCCTTCGTTCCTTATGTGATCCATCTAAAAAATACTAACATTTTGATTCAATCGCCACGATTGGTTTTGTACACAGCAACGTACCTACGTGCAGGTAAGGCAAGGAGGTACAATATACAAATGTAGGTGAAATAAACAGACAACAGCTGTTTTGTCTGCAAATAACACTTAATTCCATACAACAATGACATATAAGAGTGTTTTGTCGTACGTACGTACATAGTTACATCAATAAATAATAATCACCTGTGTTAGATATACGTAGTACGTACCTAATAAATTCTACAGGTGATTGAAACTGTGATTTTCTTACTAACAATTATGTAGTCTCTCATCAACTAACGAACAGTGTAAGATGGGCATGCTGGATTTACGACCAGCCATCGTTTGGTTTAGGTGATCACATTCCTCTAAAGAAACGTTCACCATTGAGCCCTTATCACCTTTGTGTGTATTCTTACACATTTTTCAGAGTATATCTTACCCTGAAAAAAAAACATACCTTGGGAACCAACACCCCACGGCTGTGAAGCAAGGATTCTACCTACTAATCCCAAATTTCTCCTTTCTCTGTGATTTTCTGTTTAATTTGAATTAAGTTTATTTGCCTTATTAAGAAAATCTTCCTATCACTAAGCGTATGACTAAACAAATAAGATTTGAGATATAGGTACCTAAATTAGTTTAGGTACTGAACTGGATTTATCTGCATTACTGCACAGACGGAAATACATTAGAGCTTTTTATCTCTCGTTTCTTTTGAGGAAAAGAAAAAAAAACTCTAAAATAAATACCTTACTCTACATGGCTGTCAGTCGAATTTTCTTTTGATGCCAATTTACCTAACTAACAATTTACCTAACCTAACTAACTAACTAATTTACCTAAACCCTAAATGCATGGTTTAGAATCCCTCTTACAAAATTTGCTCTGCGCATGTCATCAACCTCCTCTACCTTATTCCATCTTTATGAGTAAGATATAGTACGAGTCATGGACTTTAGCTTTCAACTTTATATGCGCCTCTTTATTTCCCTCTAAATTTATAATAGGCGCCTAGAGGAAAATGCTAATTACCAACAATAAGTTGTTGTTCCTAACTGTTCCTCATGTTTGTATTACCTACATTACATATGCATTACCAAGATTAATAGTAGGCATACTGACATTTCAAAAATTTCTTGAAACGGCAGACCTTAAATCTCGACAACCGTTACTAAATATGCTTTTGTAAAAAATAGAGTAGATACATTGAACCTTTATCTAGGGAATAAGCATAAAATATTTTTTATATCTTGAATAGCTTTCTCAAAAAAAAAAAAAGTTATAAAAGTTTTTTGATTAAAGCGAAATTAACCCCTAAAAAGGTAAAAAAAACGCTATTTTTACCATTTTATCATGCGAATGTTCACGCGATTTTGAACCTTAATGGCGTGGGTAATAACTAAGGAACCTATATAAAGGTGAGAAAAACTATAAAACATTGAGCCCCTTCAATTATCTATGACAAATCTATGGTGGACGCCATGGGAGCTACAAACATATGATTGCGGGTCATATTGCTTGTCCACAGTTGTATGAAACCTGGTGATATTTTAGGGATTTTTGCGACTCATTATGTATAATCCATGTATAATCAGTGTGGAAATTACCTTTCGAATATAACCTATGTAATTAAATTGTAAATTAGCTTACATTACATCGAGAAAAAATGGTGTATACCTAGCGGAAATCTGTCTTCCTATATTTATGTAGGTTCCCTAGTAATGAACGTGACGTCATAGTTGGATCGCGAGCCTTAAACCTAATCACACTAAAATATTCTACGATTGGTAATAATTAAGGATATCCGTTACTCATTGAAGAGATGTGTACAGTGTAGAGTGTACAGATTATTATTTCATGGCGGTTGTAATGTGTCAAATAATTACCTATCTAATATACATAAACCTTTCTCTACACATGCTTCCTTACTTCCCTATCATTGGCTGTGTTGCATAAATGATCAATATAATTTTAATGTACGAGTGTAAGGAAATGAGTTTGTTCTGAGCGTGTGCGCATCTCTTTTGTGAATGGATGCTATTGGTCTTATGTAATACACTACCAGACGAAGAACCCAAGTTGTCGACGTCATGGATCGTACAGCAAGACTCAAATGGCAATGGGCAGGGCACATAGCAAGAGAAGACGAGAATAGATGGACTCCCAGACTCGTAAACGACGTGACCTCGGTAGCGGGTAGACAGTGGGTCAGAAAGGCGAGGGATAGAAAAGACTGGAAACGAATGGACGAGGCCTGTATCCAGCAGTGGAGGGACCAAGGCTGACGAAGACGAAGAATACAATATAATAGGAAATGAAAGAAAATATCGTATATTGTGAGTTGTGACTGCTCGATATTTTTTTTAAGATCTGGGCATGCGTGCAAAACCCAAATACTAGGTACTTTTCTGCACGCCTTGCACTAGGCTATAAGGCCTGTATCGCAAAGTGTGGAATACATCGCAACCGCCGAGGTTTGAACTTGGCACCTCCCGTTTGAGAGACTGCCGCCTCAACCAACTGCGCCAACCTCCAATAAATAAAGAAATAGGACTTGGAAGAAATCCTTATTCTGAATGTCACATTAATAGGGTTAACTGGCAGATCACAGCATTGCGATAAGCTCGTCCTAGTCAACAAATGTTTTAGCATCTATTAATTGCTGTATTTTGTTCACTCGAAAATAGACAATGTACTGGTTACCTCATTATCATCACAACGACAAATTTTTCTCTCTCTCGGTCTCTATGTCTCTCAAATTAACATCTAAATCAAAAGAGATAAGGGATCTATAAACAGGATCTACTGGCGCCAATGACGGGCTAAAAGATCTAACAAGATCTACCTACTATTTATATATTTAAACATATTATAGATCATCCCCATCAATAAACATGGTTCGTCTTGCCTAGTTGACTATTGACACAATTAGAATCTCAATTCCTGGAAAACAAGGATGAGAACAGGAAATGTGGAGGAACAGGGTGGCCTAGTGACATGAATAGTTGGACATAGGATATCTATGAGATACTGTGGTAAGACTCCAAATATAGTGGTGTGAATAAATATATTTTAAACGGGAATCGGAAACCCGGAATAATATTTAGGCATTGTTACTAATATAGCATTTTCGGGAAAGGGATCCCAAATCGTGTACAGATAATAATAATAGCCTTGAGCCCGTTGCCGAGCATGTTTATAGCTCCAAAGAATCGCTGTCACGTCATTACTGATCCTGTCGATGATGCAATTGGAGGTGACTATGAAGGCCGATTCTGGACTTGCACACTCTGTCACAAGTGTACAGATAATGTCATATTGGAACTATTGAATGTGAAAGCAAACCCCGCATATTTGGAGTGCATAACCGCATAACCAGAATATTCCTCATCCAGGACTGAGCTTCCCACATGAGACTCATTAGAGAGTCTTTTGACCAATTTAAAAGTCTCCTAAAAACTCATTTATTATACTTGAATCTATTGCATGATTTGAATACCTAGGTATGTATCTATTTATTTTATATTTGTATGAATTATTGTAACCCTATCCTTAATTAGTTCACGGCAGCAGGTATTGGGGATATTCACAAAGCTGTGCACAATAAGTTATCCAACATACTAATAATTAGTAATCTAATAATGAATTCTCACAGAATTTAGGTTCGGACAAGCCAAATCACCTTATCCTCACACACTCTTCTTACTTGGGTAACACCCATGAAATTCGTCAAATATTTTCTTCGATTCCTTTCGCTCAGAACCATTTTTATCCATCTCCTCCTTTTTGCGTTTTGAGTTAAGGATGAAAAAAAAATTATTAAAACTTAAGACCCGGAAGGCCGGAACACAATTAAAAGCTTGCCATCCCTTGATCGAAATACGTAGCTTTTACACTAAATGTCCTATATTATGTATTTACCAAAGTGAAGTTGTCATGTAATACTGTTCTGACCTATGACAAGTGTTTCCTGTCATCGAAACTTCGAGCTTTGCTCCTGCCGAAAGCTTATTGATGACACACAGTCTAATTGGAGGCGTTTACTATTAGCTTTTACTTCCTTTAGTTGACCTAAAATTCTTAGAAAATTAGTATATAGAACAATATGAGCTATATGTATCATGTTAATTAGGTTATTATAATAATAATATTTGGAATATTTTTGTAGCGCCATCCATGTGGCGGAGCACCTCTAGGACGCTTTACAAAAAAATAACATACGATAAAAAGTCATCACCAACAACTTAATGTTTAATTATGCTAGCAAGCATCCACAAGACATTTCACATCGCCATCAGCAATGAGGTTCGTCACCCATTCTGAATAATAATAATAATATGGATAATTTATAGTGCGCCGTTTTGTGGAGCAAGTCCACCTCAAGGGCGCCATTTTCAATTCAATAAGCTAACCTAAGTACTTACATCTACTTATTCTAAACTATCCTAAACGATTTTTTGAACAGGTGGGTTTTAAGCTGGCTCTTGAATTCAGCAGTTGTTCTCGCTTTTCTGATGTGTACAGGAAGTTCATTCCAGGCAGAAGGCCCCGCTGAGCTGAAAGCTCTTCCCAGATATTTAGGCTTTTTATTAATATTGAGCTCTACCAGCCTACTGCAAACACCCGTTCGTGACCTGAGCGTGCTTTGTTTTTCATTTTGTGACCGGGGCCCCGCGGGGGTTGCAGAGTTCGGAGATGAATTTGGGAGCTACTGTCACATACTACATGTTTCTTCAAGATAATGTTTTGTGTGTTTTATATCACGTTTACTCAGAATTCACTACTGTTTACCTCAATATTGGGATATATCGTGATACTTTAGTTAGTAGGTAGTAGCAATTTCTGGAAAAAGTACTTGGCTCAAGCATCTTGAAGGGTTAGAATATAATTTAATACTACATCACTCTAAGCATCATACTATAAGTCACTCGACATCGGGTGTATTGTTTCAACAAAAGAAGAAGAAGTGTATTAGTATTAGTTTAACATGGTAGGTATATAATATGTATATAATATTCTTTACAATACAACCTATTTTTATACATGTGTATATTATAGTCTTTTGTTATTTTTAGTATATTATTAACTCGAAATTTGTGAATCGTGCGCGATTGTTTTCCAATGAATGAAAAAACAAAATTAAAAAACGTCACCGTCCAGCCGCCTTCTAGTAAAACAGGACCAAAACAATCTTAGCGCCTTCGGAGAAATTCCTGCAACTTAAAAACACAGAGCAATGAATTTATAGATGTGGCATAAATTTAACTACAAAAAAATTGTGATCTCTTAACATACTGTACGTTGAAAAACTCTTTTTTAATTGTGCAAATTGATATAGTTATACGATACTTTTACCATTATCTAATTATGCAAATTAGGCATGTTGAGAGAATGAAAGATGACAGGATGTCAATAAAGATATATTTGAGTGAGCGAAGAGGGGTGAGGAAGTGCGGCCGCCCGAGACTGACCTGGTCCGATCATGTCGACCAGATCCTCAAGGATGGATGCGTTTTGAGTAAAAGGAATCGGAGAGCGTGTATGACAAATTGCATGAATGTGATGGAGGCTAGGAGTGTGTGCAAGGATAGGGCTGTCTGGCGCTCTGTCCTGTCTGCCTACCCTGCAAGGGACATGGCGTGAGGGTATAGAGAGAGAGAGAGAGAGTAGAGCAAATTAAAATAATGATTTATCCAAGATGTATGAGTATAGTATACCCAATCTATACCTACATACTGAGTTGAATGATTTCAGAAGAATATCGATTTCGCTTTCAAACCATTCAAGCAGTAGGTAACTTAATTATTTATTTTGTCTTCATGGGGTATGAAGCCCAATATCTCGAAAGAAGCAGTGCCAATATTTTTGCTGAAGCTAGTGAAATTTAAGTTCAAAAATCGGTATTAAAACCCAACTATGACGTCAAAATCACAATCGTATGAACAATCGCATGAAAAAATGTTAACATAGCGTTTTTTCAGCAATTCCTTTAAAAAAATTTTTACTGTCATTTAATAGATTTATGCATATTATCAATTCAAAAAAAAAATATCTTCGCGACTGTGGGGAAAAGATTTTCTGTCTTTCGGTGGTGTTCAGAGGCGTTTTTTGACATTGTTTTCGAGGATTCTAAACAAGATATAAAAAATCTTTTACGGTCATTTACTAGATAAAAGTTAAATATACGAGTAGGTATATACCCTATTTTTCCAAAGCACATTGAGTAATGTTGTCGAGATCTAAAGTCTCCCGGAAACTTTTAAGATGTCGATATATTATATCTACACTGAAAGAAATCATATTTTTGATTCTTGTTAATGTATCAGTTGTTTGGTAGAAAATCCTAGAATAACGTCGAATTAGTGGTCTTCCCCGCAACATTTTACTGCAGTTTTGCTAATATATGAGTAAACTGTAGATTTGAAATTACGTAAAATCATAATGTATGGAGAATTACTTTAAAAACAACAGTTTTATATCATGTCGATGTCTATTTATTAGGGTTTCCTGTTAAAACTACATTAATAACTATTATTTCAAAAAAGCAGAATTCATACTAACAAATTATAAAATCTCTACGTACATATTAACACGATAAATTGTATTCCTAACAGAATTTTCCCGTAATATACGACATTACACGATTTCTGTTTAATTTATTAACTCGTCACTTCAATTTAACAGTAGTATTCCCCAAAAAGTTAATATAAAGGTCCGAACGTTTATAAATGCAAAAATATCATACAAAAATAACATTAATAGCTAATGCTAATCCAAAGCTAATTTGCTGTTAACTTAACATAATGAGTTTAAACGAAAATGCGGGCTTAATGCTAAGTTATCAGGATTCATTACAAAATATTATAACGCGGGACGCATAAATAACATTATTCTTGTGGAAAACGCAGGAATTCTTGCTACTCTCAACGAACATTTCTCGGTTCTATGCGCATGCGTCTACTGACAGACGCGTATACGCAGAGAGTGCATTATGGCGCGATCTATCTATTGTCTAACACACTTTTTACAATACTCTCGCTGTGGTGAATTTATTTAAAGCGTTGTTTGGACAATTCTTAATAATTAATTTGTAATAACTATCGTGTGTATTCCTTCCTATACACTTACTTACTGTGCGAATTAAAATAAAGTTGGCTATAAAAATGGACGCGACTACTGCGAATCTTTTGACGAAATGGGGAATGTTTTTTTGATATAATGGGAAAACGGCATGTTGTAATTAAATAATGTGATTTTTGTGAGGTTTTATCATATACCTACTGTGAAAAATTATGTGCCTATTCCAGCATGAATATTGTACCTAATTGCTTATTTATAAAGTAATAATAAATTATAAACTATGTATATTTCATTCCATTAATAAATATACATTGTAAACCATGTTTCTTTCTGTTATTTACCTTGACCATATTCATTATTCATATTTGGGACTAGATGATATTATCTAACGGTTCTAATTTTATTCATTAAGGCAAGTAAATATATGTATGTACTATATCCATAAAGCACCTGGGTGTAAAAATAATTATAGTTTGAATATATCATCTTATCCTCAAATAATCTCATTACTATTATATTTCTCTTATGTATTTGTGTGTTAATAATTCTTTTTTGCTATAAAATATATTTATTTCCATAGAAATACTTGTAACGTGTGCTCTGATAATCCCATTTGCAATAGATACGTGCAATCTCAATAATAATATGCTTATTGTGTTATTTTTGTTAATTGCTGCACATCTTATATAATAATTAAACAGAATAACACAACAAATAATACTTTTGATGTGACAGCGTTTGACATATGCAAGTGCTAGATTGTTGGCAATTATTAAAGGGAATATCAGAGATACCTACAAGTTTTTATATGGAATAATAAATTTTATTGTAAATACCCAATATATAATTAACATTAATAATACTAAGGAAATATTAGGCCAACAATGCCGAATTTCTGGGAAAGAACTTAGAGATGATAGTATAGTAATTGAGAAATATCACTATAAACCTGCAGATTTAAAAAGAAAGAATGTTGTTATGACAGTGCCGCAATTGAGAAATATTAGTCCTAACCTGCAAATTTAACAGGAAAGAATGTTGCTATGACAGCGTAGTAATTGAGAAATATCAGTATAAGCCTAAAGATTAACAGGAAAGAATGTCGTTACGACAGTGTAGCAATAGAGAAATATCGGTATAATCCTGCATGTTAACGGGAATACTTTCCTGTTAAATCAGCGGTAACCTTTCCTGCAGAATCAACGAGAAATTCTTACGGTCCCGAATATAGCAGGAATATCACTATAACAACAGGAATTCTGGTGAATCATTTCTTAGAGTGTAGCCTTAAAAACTACATTTCGTATCATATACATACATTTTACATGCTCAAGTCAGAGTATCTTTTTATTCAGAATAAAATCATTCTTATGTCACATCTATTAGATTGTTATTCAGGGTTCTTTATTTGCATTATTTTTATCAAAGCGCCTTTTAAAAGTTTTGCATGGCGCTTTCAAACTCATGGTACAAAAACACAACTATATATTTTATTACATTCTAAATTTATTCGCACTTAATGCTGTATTAATTATTTTGAAATTGACTACACCGATTGCTCGTTAAGCTCTTTTACGATAAAACCTAGATTACGATAACCGTATTAGTTGTTGAGTCTATGAAATTTTGTCCTAGCAATATGGACCTGAAAATGGTAATGTCTAATTATGAATATTAAAGAACTCTGCGGTATTATTGAATTAATGCACCTATTTTGAAATAATGAAGGAAAAAAAAATTGGGCGCAGTTAAGTTCGGATCTTCCAACGGCAAATACTTATGCAGACGACATATTCTGCACATTATCGATACAGGCATTTGTAGCCTAGCGTAAAGTGTGCAGGAAACTATTTTATAATTATTTTATATCATAAATTTGTTAGTGCTTGTACCTCGAGTTTGCCGATAAATTTTAATGGTAATTGGGTTATAAATAATATTTTTGTAAAATGTAATAATTTATTGTTAACTCGACTGGCTCGAGTGGCTACTCGCCCCGAAAGCTTTCGACACGTCCACGTGCGCCAGTCGCGTCACCTCGACACTCGTATTTTATTATTATTATAATAGACTAAACAAAATATTATGTCGACCATATATTCCATGGTGGTGTGAATGAATGGATAACACAAAACTCCAGAAGAAGACATGAGAAAACCTGGAATCGCTCGCCACATCCATGATTTCTAAGCCTTAAAAAAATTACAGAGTAATTTTCAATTGCAATTTATTTAACAAACAATATTATCATACATTAAATTATAATTTACACTTACATGTATATATAATCCGGTAACTTTAAACGCAAAACAGTTCAAAAAATAATTCAATACTAAATAATATTTAGATAGATAGATAGATTTAATGTTTTGCTGTGTTAATGTACTGATGACTATGGCTGGCCACAAACGTCCCGAAGTTCAGTTCCGGAATCGACCGTTTTGCAAAAAGGTTCAAACCAAAACCTCTTTCTGAATTTAAAATCGGGGTGACGCTGAATTCAGAGAGAGGTTTTGATCGGAACTTTTTTGCAAAACGGTCGATTCCGGAACTGAACTTCGGGACGTGTGTGGTCAGGCTATATATTGATATTTTTTCACATCTGTTTGTTCAATATTATTATTATTACTCGAAAACGCTTTGTAGATTTGTTTATGTAGATTTATATAGAATTTTAATTTTTAATATTGTATTGTGTAATATTTTGATAATTCAACACTAATTGTAATGAAATGTAAATGGCGTATGCCGTAGATAGATAAATAAATAAAATAAATAATTGTTATTCATGCCCCCAGACAACATACATGAGCTGGTATAAGGGGAAATCTAATAATCTTGTAGGCTTTCGCAGCCCAATTCACATCTTTGTTGTTGGTTCTTCGGGTTTCCTTACTTTCTTAAATGACTGATACCTCGACGGACTTTTGCACACAAAAACTACTTTATTCTGAAGACGGCAGTATAGTATCGCTGCTGAAAGCTCGGTCATTCAACCACTCTACACGCAGTAAGGAAACCCGAAGAACCAACAATGAAGATATCAATTACGGAGTATTTGGTAAACTTGTCTAAAATCATGGTAAAATTTTGTGGAAAGTTGTATGGAATTAATATTCGTATAGAATTATAGAAAAATGATTTGTTGGTAACAGAAATGAAGACCCAATCCATCGCGGGCAGAACCTTTAGAGATAGGATCATAAATGAGAAACGTTCTGTCTTAAAGTGACCATGTCGACCGAATGGATGACACCAGACTTGCAAAGATTGTCAAGATTGAAAATTTCACCGGAAGAAGATTACCCGGAAGGGCGCCGAAGAGATGGAAGGACAGCTAAACCTCCTCATTCCAGGACAGCCGCCGTCACAAACAGGTCACACGACCTAAATTAAGAAGAAGAAGATATTTAATATTTTGATAGGCTGTATTTACTGTTAGCCAAATTACGGAACGGACAACAGAAAAATTTTGTTTGTTCATTTTATCTGTGACATTAATTTGGCCAAAACTTTTGTTGAGATACTCGTATTATACGGTTCCCGGATTGTAACCCATAGGAATATTGCTCAACATGAATAAATCCCAAAAATGACAAAAGCCCTTAAGAAATTTGCTCAAGGGATAAAAGCCCAAACTTTCTAGTTGGATTCCAGTAGATGAATTCTTTATAAAATGTTGGCTATTTTATTGTCTATCCCATTTCAGATCCGCTTATTTATTTGGCTATTTTCTAATCTACAGTAGTTTCTAACACACTGAAAGAAATCTTATACTGATAGATACAATTAATTTTATTTTCAAAATCCAATTAGATTTGAGCTTTTGTCCCTTGAGCAAATTTCTGAAGGGTTTTCGTCTTTTTTGGGATTTATTCATGTTGAGCAATATTCATATGAGTTTTTATCCGGTCACGGTATTATACATGGATTCCATCTTCACTCATTCTCGACTATCTCAAAAAAGGTGTTTCTCAGAATTCTATTTGGCGTGTCCCAGTTGGCAGGTAACTATTGGAACATCTACCTATAATAAACTACAAACCAGAAATGACGCTGCTATGAGAATATTCATGTGCCAAACAACTCTCCATATTACATAGTGTTAGTATCATACCACATGAGCGGGCGTTACCAAGCTAATTATATTATATAGGCTAGTACACAAATAGCTGAAAAAGGAAACAATATTATTTGGCAAAATTATTGCAAGTAAAATGATGTACAATGTACAATGTAAAATTTCGCAGAAAAAATTCGTAAATATACAGAACTAGCAGGTGAAATAAAAAATATTTGGCATTCTAGGTCGGTATATATAATCCCATTAGTATTATCAGCTACAGGTATAATACCAAAATCGCTAATAAACAATTTTAAAAAATTAGATTTACCGGAAAATTTATACATAAAAATGCAAAAATCGGTCATTATTAATACTTGCAATATTGTAAGACGATTCCTAAATACTGATACATATTTCAGGCACAATGCTTGTATTTTAGGCCCCGCGCATCTGAGCCTAATCCTGTGATAACCGTGATATCTGGATAGGTGAATTTTTCCCAGTATTAGGCTGATGAGTTTATATGTGAATCATGAATGATAATATGTAGACTCTTCTGGCTGATAATACTGAGAAGTGTGTTGGCAAAGTCATGCCTCCGCGTTATACTTATGCCGTATAACTAATGTTTCAATTGTATGATGTTCAATCATGTAAAACTGACGAGTAGCTCAGGCAAATTGCAGTTCTAAGTTGGCAAAATAACATATTGGACTCTATGCAGTATGATACCTTAGGATGGGGTGTTTTAGAATATCAGGTCTCCCCCCCTCTCCACCTGACGCGTCCCCCCCTGCATAGAGTCCAATCTGTTACTTATTTTGCCGACTTCCCCATACATTGATTCCTAGAATGACTGAGCTAGAGTCTAAGTCCGCGATCTAGGATCTGAGGACGATAAACAAACTCGGGGCTCTGTTATCATGTTCAAGTTCACCAACGTTATGGTTTGCTGGAAGAAATTGCCACTAGGCAATAAGACTACCCGTTGTACGTATCTATACGGTTAAGTGCAACAAAGAGTTATATTACGACAAAGATGGGTGTCAAGATTCGAATAGAAACTGCTTAGTTTATTAGAAGGAAGACCCTTTTTCACTGTGCATCATTCCTAAGATAATTGGCGTTAGGAAATAAAAAGGAAGAAGTAATACACACCTACCAACGTTCTTCTTCTTCTTCTTTCGCATGCGAATACAACCATTGTACAAATGATCTGGAAGTCTGAGTCAGAGCTCCGCGTCAATATTTCTCAGATCTTCAATTACCCTTGGCGTCACCTCATGGATTTATTTAACGTTATATGAGTAGCAGTTAGAATAAGAAGTTAACAAGTTGCTATGGTTTAGACATTTGGAGAGTACTGCGACTACAATACTAGGTTAGAAGCAGAGGTGGGCACCGTTAATCAAAAAGTTAACTTCGTTAATCGATAAAGCGTTACATTTTGAATAATGTAACGGAAGTTAACGTTAATCCGTTAAGCGTTAATGTAGAAAATCGGGGTTAAATGGCATGAAATAGAACTACATTAGTACAACTACTATCACATTTACACTATCGCGATGTATCCCAACAAAGTGAAATTTCTTTTCCAACTCCCAACCCACATACGATACCGCACATAACCCCATACAACCCTTGGATTATCTAATGCCAACGCCGCCAGTGGATGATGTCTATGCAAACAATCAATTATTAACCAAAATGTTAACTTCGTTAATTAACGATTAACGGATTAACGCTTTTCTGCCCAGCTCTGGTTAGAAGACAGCATAAGACCTAAAAGGCACAGACTAGTGAAGATGTCTCTTAAAAGCTTCGTGTGTCTCAGTGTGCGGATGCTAAACGTGCTTTCCAATGTCAATCATGTGGTTTTGGGATAGCCTTGTTTCCTTTCACCTCCTCTTTCACCCGGATATGTTCTTTCCCTACACACGCGACTAGACTATGGAATAACCTTCCACTTCCTATCAGACTAGCTCCAACTATTCTCTCTTTCAAAAGTAAACTGAGGCATCATTACCTTTCCATAAATAATCCATCTAACTGACAATCCCGTGGTTCCTTCCTTGTCCTTCATCCCATCCACATATCTATTTATGTATGTATTTTTATATTATTAGTATAAGTATTCTATATATTATTATTATTTTCATATTTATTTATATTTTTTCTTATTTTCCATACACTTGTATGTAATGTCTATATCAAATGAATGTCATAAGCAGACATTGCCTACGGCAATAAACCCGCCATTTGGAAGATATGTTTTCTTTTCAATAAAGATTTTATTTATTTATTTCATCATTCATCCTCTCTACATGCCCTAATTCGTTTAATAAGAATCACCTCAATAACATTGCCTATAAAGAAATCAAAATGAATGATTGGGATGTCATTAACCTATTAATGTTGTGATTAAGGTTCTTACCAGGAAGCCAGGGGCGGTGCAGGTCAAAGGTGGTCAGAGGCGGTTCTCGTACATGACCAGCACATCATAATAATCTCATTACCATTCAAATATATACAGACACGTAGATAATACAATAATATTAAAATAGTGGTAAGGGCTTGGCACCAAGAAATACGTCACAGTCATTTCCCACGGCATTAAGGTTCAAAATCGCGTGAACAATCGCATGATAAAATGGTACAAATAGCGTTTTTTTTTCATTTTATGGGGTTAACTTGGCGCCTATCAAAAAACTTTTACGGTTACTCCCTAGATTTTAATGCATATTATCAGTACAAAAAAAAATACTCCGCGACTTTCGGGAAACGAGTTTTCGTCTTTCGGAAAAAAGATCAGAGATGTTTTTTAAATTTTCTTTTTTGAGAAATGTATACAAGATATAAAAAATCTTTTACGGTTGTTCCCTAGATGAATGTTCAATGCATCTACCCTATTTTGTTCCAAAGCATATTTAGTAACGGTTGTCGAGATAGAAGGTCTCCCGTTTATAGAAATTTTTGAAATGTCGATATGCACACTCTTAAATAAAATGGTGTTGAGGCGGCAATTCTTTTAATGTACAATGTACTACAATTTTAATAATTAAATGCTGGGTAATTTTATAAATATTCAACGCGGATAAAACCCGATAAAGTAAATTTAATTTGATTTTAAATATTTTGTATCTAATGATATGGATTATAAATGGTTTTATTTAACACGTCTTCAAAATATGATAATTATTTACTTATTAATTAGATATATAATTAACTTTTTGCAACTGAGACGAGACTCTTCTTAGACTTACTGACCGCGGAACAGTTACTGGCTTTCTTTCATTGTATGAAATACTTATTGATAGAGACTTGAAAATTTTGCGATCGCGATAAAACGAATTAATTCACGAATTTCGTGTTTTTTAAACATATAATGCGAATTTCAGCATTCTTTTACAGGAATAACGCAAATTATCGCACATTTGACGCGAATCTCGACATTTATTTTAGAACGCATCGTAATTGAAACGTTATCAAAATGAATGTGGCTGTGAAAGCAAGAATAACCACACTGAAAAAATCTTGCTAAAAGGCGTTTTTTGTTGTTGTGAAAAATGTGAAAAAAACACCACATTTCCCGAAAAATAATACCGATTTTTTCCAGTCCCTACTTATAGTGCAATAATATGGTGTTTTCGCGGAGAAAAAACTATAGACATTTATTTCTCCATCATACTTTACGTTTTTGGGGGCGCTGAATCCGAATTTCAACTTTGCCACCTCGTAAATGTGATGCGTTCTGAGATATCTCAGAAAGAATGAGAAAAAAATGCTTTTTTTACAGATTTTGACTGATAATTAAAAAACTATTCATTTTAGAGAAAAGAAGCTCAGGACAAGAATAAACTTCACCAAATTTCCTACAAAATGGCATATAAATCTTTTTTGTGGCATAAACCGTTCAGGCGTCAGAGTGAGCTAAAATAGGGGCTTAATTTTCACCCTACAGCACAAACTATATTTGTTTGTATTTATGCTCCCATAACTCAGAACTTGCACACTTTTAAGCAAAAATATCTAGTACCGAAATAAAGTGCATTATTTTTTCTTTAATTTATGCTACCATTGTTTCGCCGACAGGTAAACGGTCTAGGCGCTAGAGCGCATTGAAGTTCAGTATAGTACATTAGAAGCAGTTTTGACCATTATTTAAACTGATATATTACGATAAAAAAATACTTAATTGTACTGAATGCACTCGAAAATACAAGGACAAAGGCTGTAATATTTATATTTTAAGGTTTGCCACCACTTAATAGTGCTGCGTTGATAGAAATATCAGAATAACTCAGAAACAATAGTTTTTTTTTTTTTTTGGCCATATTTTGAAAACTGAAAACTATAAAGGAATTATTTTTTTGAAAAAGTAAATTGAATTTAATTATCTATGAATCACTTCTATAACTTTTTTTAATCAGATGAACCATTGAAGAGCCAGAGCGCATTCAAATTTAACCAAAATTGAAAAATCGTCCAAATACTGTACTTTCTTTTATTTCCCGCCTACAAATTAGAAGGTAGGTACTTATAATATACAAAATATAAAAGAAAATTAAATTTTCTACAAATTATGTCTCTTACAATTTTTCATTCAGACGAACGGGTTCGAAGTTATAGCGCATCCAAATTTACAATGGAAAATCAAATACAGATATTAGCACGACGTACATAAATATTATTCTCTCTGATATACTACAACAAATTTGGATGCGCTATAACTCCGAACCCGTTCGTCTAAGTGAGAAAACTCAAGAGACATAATTTGTAGAAAATTAAATTTTCTTTTATATTTTGTTCATTAAAAGTACGTACCTTCTTAGCTGTAGGCGGGAAACAAAAGAAAGTACAGTAGTTGGGCGATTTTTCAATTTTGGTTAAATTTGCATGCGCTCTGGCTCTTGAATGATTCATCTGATTAAAAAAAGTTGTAGAGGTGATTCATAGATAATTAAATGTAGTTTACTTTTTTAATAAAGTAATTCCTTCATAGTTTTCAGTTTTCAAAATATGGTCAAAAGAACAAAAAAATAGCTATTGTTTCTGAGTTATTCTGATATTTCTATCAACGCAGCACTATTAAGTGTTGGAAAACCTTAAAATATAAATATTACAGCCTTTTTCTTGTATTTTCGAGTGCATTCAGTACAATTAAGTATTTTTTTATCGTTATATATCAGTTTAAATAATGGCCAAAACTGCTTCTAATGTACTATACTGAACTTCAATGCGCTCTAGCGCCTAGACCGTTTACCTGTCGGCGAAACAATGGTAGCATAAATTAAAGAAAAAATAATGCACTTTATTTCGGTACTAGATATCTTTGCTTAAAAGTGTGCAAGTTCTGAGTTATGGGAGCATAAATACAAACAAATATAGTTTGTGCTGTAGGGTGAAAATTAAGCCCCTATTTTAGCTCACTCTGACGCCTGAACGGTATATGCCACAAAAAAGATTTATATGCCATTTTGTAGGAAATTTGGTGAAGTTTATTCTTGTGCTGAGCTTCTTTTCTCTAAAATGAATAGTTTTTTAATCATCAGTCAAAATCTGTAAAAAAAACATTTTTTTCTCATTCTTTCTGAGATATCTCAGAACGCATCACATTTACGAGGTGGCAAAGTTGAAATTCAGATTCAGCGCCCCCAAAAACGTAAAGTATGATGGAGAAATAAATGTCTATAGTTTTTTCCTAGAAATGCCATCCAATTTCCTCATATTACTGTACTATTACTGATGAGTCATGAAGTTTTAGCGTTGACAAATTTACACATTCCTGATAGGAATACTAGGGAACTGTCATGATTTTTTGTTTGTAATGCTTTCGATCACATTGTGGGGAGAGGTTCGAAAGGGATATTTGGAAAATCCACGCGGTGACTCCATGTACAATTGCATACCTGAGATTCCTGAGAAATACTGACGCGAAGCTTGGACTCTCATATCATTTGCACATTGCACAATGTTTGCTTCGCATACCAAAGAGATTTGTAATTCTACAACCGATTATTAATTTTTGTTCTTGCTGTTCGTTCTCAGCCCATTTCCATCCACTATTGGACAAGGTCTCTTCCATTTGTCTCCATGTCTCCTTGTTTTGTGAAGACTATGCATCCAGGTCACATATAAGTATATTGTTTTTTGCATATTCAGGCACTATCCATACAAATTTAAGCAAATTCACGATCAGCATTAAGCATTCAGTTCACCTCTAATTTAAGCAAATTTCCATACAAATTCGGAAACAGTAAATTGAAAGGAAATGTGTTTTTCACTATGCAACTGTACTTATAGTAAATTTGTATGGAAATTTGCTTAAATTAGAGGTGATTTATTTAAGTATTTGTATCATAGATTTACGAAACTAAAGTTTTTTATAATGTTTTGTATATAATTTAAAAGAGCATAAACTAGAGAAGTTTTTTCCAGATTTCTGAATCTTTGAACATTTTTTTTCTTATCTAAAATCCTCTCCAAAGTCGTAACTCCTTTTTGAAATATCTCTTTCTCGAAACTTTAATCCGATATTTTTTTAACATGATTGTTTTTCGGATTGAAACTTATGATTTAAATAGACTAAACACCTATTCAGGTAACAAAAAAGAATGATAGAACTAAGTAGGTACCTTTACTTACGATGCTATCGGGCTAAAACTTGAGTAATTCGGGGTATTTCGAAAAAAAGTTAAAATCTCGAATATCTCGAGAACCGTGCGACTTTTGACTAAGCTAAGTTTGGTTCAAAAGATGCTAAATGACCTCTACTATTACTCCTGAAGATATCTGTGTCCATCTATCAAACACCCTGTATTTATTAATGCATTTTGACTATCCACCTGTAAAGAGTGATATGTGCCTACACAAAACAAAATGAAATTGAATCCATACAATATTACAATAATTTAGATAATGGGGTGAACCATAAACATTCTTCTTCCTTCAGCCATCTCTCCACTGCTGGATATAGGCCTCTTCCATTTGCTTCCATTTTTCTCTGTCTTGAGCTTTGATAATCCATCTTCTACCCGCAACTGGGATAATATCCTCTGGGACCTACTCCTCTTTTTTTATCCAACGGTCTCCATCTTGGAACTCTGGGTGTCCATCGTTCTGTCCCCTGTCTAGCAACATGACCGCCATTTTTTTTTAGCAACCCGGTCCATGATGTGTACGATTTTTGTCATAAACCATTTAAATATTGTCTGATATTATAATGATGACGGTTACAAATAGACTTATAAAAATCAATAAAAATAAAGTAAACAAAAACACATCACTAAATTTCCTAAGTTTTTTGTTTTTTTTACTTTTGGTTTCATTTTACTTACTTTCATTTTCATCACTTACTTACTGATTTCCCTCTCTATACACTATACAGACAGCTGTCTTCTTACCAGAGGCACGACATCAGGACTTTCTTTTAGTTTAATTGTTATTCATCAATTATTGTAATAATACTGCATTCACGTAATTTCTATGATTTATCCACAATGTCTGAATACAACGGATATGTCATAATTGTCTGTTGAATAAAAGGTTTAAAAATTGACTATGGATAGATTTCTAAACCGAAGTCCATATATAATTTTCTACTTGATGCATCGCTTATTCAAATCGACTTATTGTCTTCAACAACAATACATGTTTAAAGGTCCATATGTCTCTTTCCATTACTTTAAATTCACTTGCATTTACATTAATCCACCATGTACTAAAATATAGGTACTTAATACAATTTTTCGAGTATAAAATACTGTAAACCTGAAGAGTCCTAGTGCCTCATTTGGGGCCCAGGAAGAGAAATTAAGCAATGCCATTTCAATAGTCCTAATAATCAAGTTACATCGATAATCAATATAGTATTAACAGTGGACCAAGGTTTTTGATAAAGCAGTAATGCTCATTTAGTATGGAAAAAAACCAGGCCCGGTACAAATGAAAAGGTTTTTTTTCTATATTGGCCTCCACCCGTTCGCGAGTGATTTAGCATTGAAAAGTTTTTTGTACACATTAATAAGTCTATCTTCGACAAATTATAAAACATGAACTTTCACTTACATGTTTAATTTTGACAATTTTATTGTTTGTGACGATTCTAAGAGGCGACTTAAACTCTTATTTTTTTTGTTTGTGACGATTTTATATGGTGATATATATATGGAAAAATGTAAGGTGCTCATGGGGCGATATCCATCGCTAAATGGCGCCAAAAATTGTCCAATTCACTATGAAAATTCTTATTAAAAAGTTGCAATATAGTTCCTCAAGTATATTATTAAATTCATTACTGCCATATTCAATGCGAATTTTACTGAGAATCTTTTTCAGTACATACTCGTAATAATTCTGACTGGGACGTACTTTGATAGCAGCATAGGTCCACGCAATATTACCACATATTCCCATACATATATTATGACTATTATGACTGACTGTGAGATAAGAGAATGATGGATGTTTTGCTATTTTTTTACAACTTAAACGACAAAGACACGTTTGTGACTAAAGTGGATGTAGGTAATAAAAAATATTTTATTATTATGAATGAAAATACCTTTAGTAGGCATCAAATTTAACTTACTTAAGTCATATATGTGTTATATTTTATGTCATTTTACTATATTTAGAATTTAATTTCGCGTTATCATTGCGAATTCGCGTAATTTTTTGTCAATTTTATGCGGCCTGTTTTTGAAGCCGGCAAATAACAATGCCATCTGTCCCCTGATATAGGCAACATGTAAATGATTTTTTTTGTGCAACTTTTTTAAAAAGTATTATTTATAAATGCATCTGGGTTTATCGAATACACCTTTGTAAACTTCACAGTATGCTTGAAAACTTGTGTCGTAAAGTGTAGAAGGTCGGCATCAGGGATCGAATACGCAAAAATATTTACGAGTATATGACATTTATTTATGAGTATATGAATAAGTGGCGAATCTGGTAGCTAAACAATGTGCAAATCGTGTCATGTAAAGTTCACGAACATCTGATTTTTACAGGACACTCGAAATTTCGTCTGAAAAGTGTGGAGAACAGTTTGGGGTTAACTGGAAGAAATCGCAGTTCTGCGATAAGTTCGCCCTAGTAAACAACGTTTTATAATCTGTACTATGTCCATTTTGTATATTTATATGTGTTTGTTGTTTACTTTAAGTTTAAATAAAATAAATAAATAAAATAAACAAATCTGTAACCTAGATTCCCACAGACAACTCAAAACTATACATAATTCGCGGATAGAAAACGAAATTCTTAGACAGATCTGATTTATCGCACATCGCGAAATTTTCATATCTCTATATACAAATACACAGGTATATGTCCCGTGTTAATGATTTTCATACATACTTACCTAACACAATATAGCTATAAAATCACAGATAGTTTACAACAAAAAAGTGTTGCTATATTTCGTACATCCTTAATATCAATCATATTGACCACACCTTAGGAATATTCATCCCGACCCGACTATCTCGTGAGACCCACCACGGGCCACCATTTACTTGCCTATACATATAATATGAGTTGATGTATTATACCTATACCTACTGAGGAGGCCTAACAATTTCATACTACCTAACATCCAAGAGGTCGGTGAATATGTTAGGTATATCGAAATAGCCTCTGTTTAACACTTTCCCAGCTACAGATCAAAAGTTATTCATTTTATACTCTTCCTTCTAGGTTGTTCGGGTGTTGGCTGCGTGTACGTTGATTGTCTCGAGCTTTCGAGCGATACTGTTGCCATCTTCAGGATGAAGTAGCCAACACCCGAACAACCTAGAAGGAAGAGTATATACATATACCATGCTGCGAAAACCTACAACATCATCTGTTATTCATTTTCTTTATTTTTGATTAAGTATTTCTTTATTTTCTTTATTTTTAGGATGACAGAATGACAAAAAAGATACATTCGAGCAAACGAAAAGATGTGAAAAAACGCGGCCGTTCGAGACTTACCTGGTCCGATCATGTCGACCATCAGATCCTCAAGTATGGACGTGTTTTGAGTAAAAGGAATCGGAGAGCGTGTATGACAGATTGCATGAATGTAATGTGACTGTGTGTGTGTAATGATAGAGCTGTCTGGCGCTCTTTCCTCTCTGCCTACCCTGCAAGGAACGTGGCGTGGGAGTATAGATAGATAGATTTTTCTCTTGAAAGGTCAGAGGACTGTTTTTATCTCCTGCGTCCCGCCTGCGGCCAAAATAGAGCAACTATTTAATTGTGACATCCTTCAATGTTACATGTCGTCCTCAAGACCGAAGTGTCTCGTGTAGCTCACGATCTGTCTTGGTGATGACGATGATGATGATAATGGATAATTCATCTGCGCCGTTTAATGGCACTCCATCTCAAGGGCGCGGGAAGCTGGTGTTGATCTTGTAGTTTTAAGATTAGATACTCTTGAAGCTGGTGATGGGCTGGTCTTTTCGAATTTGCGAGTAGTATTGCTTTCCTGAAGTTCAGTAATGGTCCTTCAAGAACGCGACTTCTTTTGCAAGCGAGTGCGTCACATGCTACAGAGGATATGAATGGGTGTTTCGTTGTCCTCTGAGTAGAATCTACAGACTGGGGTATCCAATTTTGAATGAAAAACATCTGTGGAATACAATACATCGGGTTGACTGTAAAATATTGTTTTTGTAATAAGTTCGCCTTTTGGCACACTACTACTGTCTTGTTTTGTAACTCTAAATGTTTTTTAGCCAATAAAGATTAATTCTTGCAGTTTGTAGCGATTGAAGGGTTAAATATAACCTCTTTACCGCAGACACTAACTCGAGGCTGTCGTAGACCTGAACATAGAAGAGATACAACAATAAATTCATTAAATATACTCCTTTAAATTTATAGTATAACTAAAATACCACAGATATGTTTTTAAATGTCAACGTCTTCTTCTTCTTTTCCAGCCCTGGTCTCTAGAAACCTCTGAATCCTGCATCACTCCAGCGGACATTCAATTCATTGCAATTCATTAGTAGAAGTACATACATAAGTAGGAATAGTTTAAATTTTTAAAAAAAGTTTTAATTTTCGGCGTTGGACATGGATGTATAATACTTCTAGTAAACTGGATTCATCTCTTGGCCGACTATTGCGGTTCTAGGGGAAATGGCCAGTTAGGCAAAAGAATCAAAATGGAGGATTTTCCATACTAAACGGGCTATAGGAAACTGCGGTTTTCACATGGATTTTTGGTTTTCACTGTTTATATTTTAACTGAAAATGAATTATAGACATCATATTGACATAATTATAGGACCAAGGGATGTAAATACTCCGTTAATCAGGATTTATAAGCAATTTCTTTAACAAAGGAAACGGCACACGATGGAAGTAAATAAAATTACATTTATTTTATTGTCATTAATTACAACATAAATTAAACATTGCACGAAAATTCATAAATACATACACATTAGCTTTAAATGACAAAAAATATGAAAAAATAAATTCCTACATAATAAATGATATATTTAAAACGTCTTCACATCCGTGATATTCAGTATCACAATTAGTGATAGGAAACTACTGAAAACACATTTTTTTTCTTTTTTTTCCCTTAAGCGATGCATAAGGTTTAATTCTTAAAGGAAAATCTGAAAAAAAGAATTAGAAAAATAAATAAAAGTAATTTAATTTACTTCCACCGTGTGCCGTTTCCTGTGTTATAAAATTGCTCATAAATTCTGATTAACGGACTATTTACATCCCTTGGTCCTATAATTATGTCAATATGATGTCTATAATTCACTTTCAGTTAAAATATAAACAGTGAAAACCAAAAATCCATGTGAAAACCGCAGTTTCATATAGCCCGTTTAGTATGGAAAATCCTCCATTTTGCTTCTTTTGCCTAACTGGCCATTTTCCCTCGAACCGAACAGAATGTATAGACACCCAAGAAACCAAATTCGGTCGCGAAATTTGCAAATCGGTCACAAGTGGTCACATGTGGTTGCCGTGTCGACACTGTGTGCACACAAAAACCCGGTCACAAAACACACACATTGTGTACGCTTTGCGACCAGATTTGGTCGCAGAGTGTACACACTGTGTGGTGAATGTGTCCGAACAGAACTCGGTCACAAAGCGCACACATTTTGTACGCTTTGCGACCAGATTAGGTCGCAGAGTGTACACACTGTGTGGTGAATGTGTCCGAACAGAACTCGGTCACAAAGCGCACACATTGTGTATGCTTTGCGACCAGATTTGGTCGCAGAGTGTACACACTGTGTGGTGAATGTGTCCGAACAGAACTCGGTCACAAAGCGCACACATTGTGTACGCTTTGCGACCAGATTTGGTCACAGAGTGTACACACTGTGTGGTGAATGTGTCCGAACAAATTTGGTTCAAATTGTTCGAAATATATTAGTCCACGCTATAAGTAGTTCTCAATCTGTTTCTTGTTCAGTCGTGTATGTAGTGTTGAAGCGAATAGAATCCATGGCTTTTTCATATGTTGGAATATCTATAACTTTTATTCGGCATTTTATGCGCTTCCAACCACTTTCAGGCACACTGTCCTCGTTTCTCCTGGCATCTTCCAATATAGTTTTCCGTATAAATTTTGGCCAATACAAAAGACCCTCCTTCACCCAACCACTAGGAACAGGAGAAATCACAACTGCCGAATTTTCCTTTGTTGCGACGAGCGTATACGGCATTTTATACAAAGACTGAAGACGTTCTGACATGAGGAGCGGAAACTGTTTGAGAATAGTAGATCAAGAACTATGGCGGCTAGCTAATGAAAAGCATTGTGACCGCTTTGGTCACAAAGCGGTCACAACTGGTTACAAGTGGTCATAAGTGGTCACATTTGCGACTACTCCATATTCTACGAAATTTTGATAATTATGTTCATTAAAATGCATGTTTAATCGTTTTACAGGATGAAATTTGTTTGGATTATAGCGTAATAGGTCAAAATTAAGGTTTCTGCCAAACAATGGACTTATTGGAAGTTGTATAGAATTTAATATAAATAAATATGACTATCACATTAATCTATTATTTGCTGTTAAAATTAATAATTAAAAAGGCGCGTTAAAAATAAGCCACCTGCTTCACTAAATTACACGATAAATTTTGTTTCGCAATGAAATTCGGATATTATTTAGCTATACCCGTCCGTTTTTATTTTCATTAATATTATATCATGGCTGAAAAGTATTTTGGTGTTAAGAATTTTGTTGCGCATCCATGTTAAAATTATAAATACATATATTTATTTTTGCGGGAAACCGCAAATACGTACGCGCCAGCACCGGCGGGCCATTCAAGTGGTCACATTTTGGTTACAAATGCGACCGAATGCGACCGGATTTGGTCGCATTTGTAACCAAAATGTGACCGAATGCGACCAGATTTAGTCACAAATGTTCCCCACTTTTGGTTGCGGTTTTGGAACTGTGTGCGAACAGCGACCGAATTTCCGATTAGTGTGCACACAGTAGTGTGCGAACGTGTGCGAACGGCGACCAAATTGCGACCGAAATGGTTTCTTGGGCAAACACCTATGTTTTCCATCCAGCTTACTAGTATTATAAATCCATGGCGTTGGATCACCCAAAAAGTTCTCGCAGAACTACAGTCTTGGATCCAGTGCTGTCAACCAGAGGCGTCATTTTATGGATGTCTTGGAGGCTTCCACTGAACTTCTAAATGTGGCACTCTTGCACTACGTGTCTCACAGTCACTCACGGCTGTCTTTCTTTCCGGCTAACCCTGGGCCCACCTCTTAATAACATTTTGCTAGAAGTGCGGGTAAAGAGGTCACTATTAATGCGCCTGAGCTACCCGGGGATGTGGAGGGCCTTAAGCCCGCGGGATTTTCCTTCAATGTCATTCTTTCCCCACCTCCAGATAAGTAATTGGAGCATCCATGTTCCGTTCTCACTCTGTTCTGCTGTACCCAAAGTTTACGTAGAAGATCGAAACCTGGTACTCGGGTATTGGGGTTTGCCACTAGGTGTTTATTATTATATATAATATATTTATACAATTACAAAAAAGAAGGATTATGTCTTTAATACATTTTAAATCTGAAAAAAAATCATCACCGACAAAGTAAGTAATAATATATTATGTTAAGGGCATGGCACCAGGAATGACGTCACAGACATTTCCCACGGCATTAAGGTTCAAAATTGCGTGACAATCGCATGATAAAACGGTAAAAATAGCGTTTTTTCCATTTTTTGGGGTTAATTTCGCTTCAATCATAAAACTGTTACGGTTGTTCCCTAGATTTTAATGCATATTATCAGAACAAAAAAAAAAATATGCTCCGCGACTTTCGGGAAACGAGTTTCCGTCTTTCGGAAAAAAGTACAGAGGTGTTTTTAAATACTTTTTTTGAGAAATCTATACAAGATATAAAAAATCTTTTACGGTTATTCCCTAGATAAAGGTTCAATGCATCTACCCTATTTGTTCCAAAGCATATTTAGTAACGGTTGTCGAGATAGAAGGTCTCCCGTTTTTAGAAATTTTTGAAATGTCGGTATGCACACTCTTAAGTAACTGCTGTAACATTTTATATTTTATTTTAAACAAGAAACCATTATTTTTAACGGATGAACAATTTGTCGTGTAGTATTACAATGTTCCTAAGTAAAATGGAAAAACATTACAAGTCATTTTATTGTTTGTATTCTTTTATAAATAGATAAATCATTTTTAGCTACAAATTAAGAGAATATAGTAGGTAGTATGCTAAAGGGCGGACTTATTGCAAAAGCAATATCTTACAGCACTAAAGCTGGGGATCAAACTACGACATCACGGTCATTTTCCGCGCATTAAGGTTCAAAATCGCATAAACAATTGCATGATGAAATGTAAAAAAAAACGTTTTTTCCATTTTTGGGATTAATTTTGCTCCAATAGAAAAACTTTTATACCTATATTATCACTACGAAAAAATTCTCGGCGACTTTTTGGAAACGAGTTTCTCCCCTTCGTAAAAATATTCAGAGGTGTTTTTAAGATCTATTTTTTACTACAGACATAAAAAATCTTTTACACTCATTCCCTAGATAAAGGTTCAATGTATCTGCCCTAATGTTATCCAAAACATATTTAGTGAGTCTGTCGAGATCTAAAGTCTCAAAAATTATTTTCAAAATTCATCGATGTCTAAAATAAAATTATTTTCCTCCATTTAAAAAAGTTTCAAATTTAGACGTATCATGCTATATCATATTAATATAAAAATTAACATATAAAAGAAATAAATAAAAGTAAAATCCATTATAACCTTTGGCACTATAGCTAATATAATTGAGTTATAATCGTTATGAAGTGAAGTACTTAAGATATATTATTAAATCTTCTATCACATTACTCACATTGTAATTATTATTCAATAAATTTATATATAACGAGGTGTTATCTTGTCGCAAAATTTATATATACCTAATTAGGTGTTATCTTGTCGCAAAATTTAATATAATTAGGTGTTATCTTGTCGCAAAATTTAATATAAGTAGGTGTACTCTTGTCGCAAAATTTATATATACTTACCCAATTAGGTGTTTTGAGTAAAAGTAATCCTAGAGTGTGTACGAGGAATTGGATGAATGTGACGGAAGACTGAATTGTGTGTCACTTGTCAGGATAGGAATGTTTGGCGATCCGTTCTCTCTGCCTACCCCGCAAGGGAGGTGGCGTGAGCGTATAGTATAGTACAGTAGTATCTCGATTTTTCCGACCGTTGGTTCTTGGTGGAAGTACATTTTGAAGGAAAAAAACGAAAAAACTAAATATTTAGATTAAAATCCATAAAATAATGACTTTTGCTTTCGCGACTAGTTTTGAGGATTTGCACCCTCATCTTGCACACAATATCATCCAGGTGTCCTCCATCTTGTCGCTGGCCCTTCTCGAATCGGATCCTTAAATTTTTTTAAAATTTTCGACACAGAGCGTAGGTTTATTCTGAAAATTTCAAAACCAGATTTTCTTTCAAATATTTGATTTCAGTTGGATTATTATCGCCAGTTTATTTACGTAAGATTAATGGTCCACCCTGTACTAGAGATATCATACAAAAACTTTAAAACATGGAAATAAGAGAAAGTTTTAGGGACTTTAACAGTTTAACGGTTTTTCTGAACATCTGAAATTTAATGAAACATTAGATTATTCCCGTGTGACATTGATGCTGTAATTTGCTTGATGAAATGTTTGCAACGCGTCCCATTAAAAATCTTGCTTTGAAACCACGTTTCCCATCACTATAAATAAATTAGCACCTGATGATGTCAGCTGTGATGCTTACGAAATCGATCGCGTTGGAATTATCAATGAATATTGAATATTTATCACTGTCTACATCAAAGCTTCAGACTTCGATGAAAATGGTAAACAAATTTATATGAATGAAGATTTTTTTCCCAGTATTATAATAGGCACCTAATTAGACACATAAAAAATGGAAATGTGACCAATTTCACTAATGTATGAAAAATTATTCACTTTCGTTAACAAAAATTAATTATTTTGTTACCGCGCGTATTATTTCAATGAAGATAGGCCTACAACCAGATCCGTCTATTTTTTTTTTATTATGTTGAGATAATGAAATGCTAATTACATTTCTGCATAATTTTTACACAACATCAGGTATATTCATGAAAAAATGTATCTACGAAGAAAAAACAGCAAACATCTGAAAAAAAAATCATTAGGGTAGCCCTCTTGAACATTTGAGCCCCTTTAGGTTGAGGCGCGTTAAAACAAGCGAAAAACTAGATAAAGGATATCTAAATGGATATTAGTACCAGTTCTATGATGGAGTTTTAAGTTTTTGGAAAATTTGGAAAATTTTATATGTCTGTCTTATTGTAATAATTGAATTTATTGACATTAGGATTAATAAATAAAAAGAATATTTATAAGTTTATTTTTTCGTAACCTGTTTTAACATGTCATAACGTAAACGTATATAAAGCGCCCGTATTAGCTTTTCTAACTGCAAAAGCTAAGGAGGCCACAATAGTGCGAATACAGGTATGGTATGTTGGATTATTGGGTTATAAATAAGTTGGTCCAAGTGTTGTGTGTAAAAGACTCTAATCATTTTTTGAAAGATTGTTTGGAATCTTCATTCAGATTCTTCTAAAAACCATCAGATGACGAATCAATGAAACAAATAAGGTGTTTTTTTGACCGTGGAAATAAACAGTGTTAATTAGCAAACTATTGAATTAAAATAGCAAAATAAATTAAAAGATTTAGCATTAGGCCTATGGAATATAATATGCATTAAATAATACTAACATAATATTTTTATGATCCCGTTTAGATAAAGCTTTTTCTATAATAGCAACCAGTGGCGTAACAATGGACGGCGGCTCGTCACATGTCGTCAAAAACAGATAATAAAACATCAACTTTTCTCAATAAAATATTATTTTATAAACGACCGATTTTCCCTGAAGATAATCCCAAGTTAATGTTCTATTTATGGCCATTCTTATCTCGTAATATGATGAATATAGGAAATTTTAAAAGGAATTCTTTTAGTCACATATTTTGCCAATGAATTTATAATTATTCACTCATTAGTTGATTTTTTCGTACCCTCTTTTTACGCATATTAAGGGCATGGCACCAGGAATGACGTCACAGACATTTCCCACGGCATTAAGGTTCAAAATCGCGTGACAATCGCATGATAAAATGGTAAAAATAGCGTTTTCTTCCATTTTTTGGGGTTAATTTTGCGTCTATTAAAAAACATTTACGGTTATTCTCTAGATTATGATGTATATTATCAGTACAAAAAAAAATTTTTACTCCGCGACTTTCGGGAAACGAGTTTCCGTCTTTCGGAAAAAAGTACAGAGGTGTTTTTAAAATATTTTTTGAGAAATCTATACAAGATATAAAAAATATTTTACGGTTATTCCCTAGATAAAGGTTCAATGCATCTACCCTATTTTGTTCCAAAGCATATTTAGTAACGGTTGTCGAGATAGAAGGTCTCCCGTTTTTAGAAATTTTTGAAATGTCGGTATGCACACTCTTAACGTAAACTTAAATAAAGCTCCAGATGCCTTCGCAGTCTTCATCTCGAAATAGGGATTTTTTGCTCACTGGTTCATAATATAATTGGCTAGTAAGATGTAAAGAGAATAAGTAAATCCCTTAGACGGTTTTTCTGTAAATGCATGGAATCTTCAGAAAAATATTTAAAGCCAACCTGTGATGATCGTTTCAACTCATTTTTGTCAAAAAAAAAACTGTAAAACACGTATAAAAATTACGCGTAGTAATAGAATTTGATAATACCTAGTAAGAGTTTCGGGCGTAGAATCTGCAGCTCTCCGAAATTCCCTCTTTAAAGTATAATATACATCATTACAAATTACAGTTAAATATATCGTATTTATAGTAAAAAATAAAGGTGAGTATTTTTGACGGTTAATTTGACTAGGATGAAGGTGAACACACAGGGGGCATTGAGCTTGGAGTTTGACGACAGAATGATAAACAAAATAATATGTAAGTCTGAAAAAGATTTAGGTGTAAGGAATCGAGGTCGTCTAAGTCACCTAGGACCTAGAGTAAACATATCGAGGGAGAGCGAAAGTGATTTGTTTTCACTATACTATTTTTTCATATATTTCGTATGCCATGGTCTTCGGTTCTCCAATTTAGAAAAATAAATCTGAAGTAGCTAATCTAATCTATCTTTTAATGTACCTACAAAATATATTAATGGTTTGATTTCTGAATGTATAAAATAAATACTATTTTTCTAATTAATTATGCGTGCGAAATTTACAATCAATGACTTGATAATTTATTTAATATATTAGGTAAATTAAAAATGACGCAAAAAATACAACAATTAGTTACTTAATTAAATATGTGCCTATTTATTATATTCCAAAAATCTACATCATAATATCTGATATTAAACTAGCATAGGCCTAATTTACAGAAATATTTAAAATTTAAATTTTGTGTTAATTTTATATATGAAAATTAATACATTTTAAACTCAGGCACAATAATGTCCTCCAGACTTCATACGGAAAGGAGCTTTTGAAAAAGTAGTACCTTACCTTAACCTTGAATAAATTTGATTTTTTTAATAAACAAATTATTTTAATTTATAGCAAAGATTATCAGCTAATTATGTTAATAATTGACCAAATGTTTTAAATCCACATTGATACCGTGTACCTTCCACACTTTGTGCTTTTAATTGACTCAAAAGCTCCGAACGGATCGAGTATAAACTTTGACTTATGGTCTATTCTATAAAGTTCTGACTGAATATATTAAGTATACAGGGCCTCAAAAGAGCCTCAGAACGACAATAATTGGCAAGTCTAAAACAGACCACACTCCTCTTCAAACCAGGATATTTGGAGCGAGCATTCGTCGTTTCCTAGCAAACTTAAGAAAAGCATAGACTCTTGCCCAATTTTGTTAACAAACCTCGGATTCGAGTTCAGCACCATAAAAAACGTATAGAATGAAAGAAATTCAAATTATCCCACACCTTTCTATCGAGAAATGTATCTAGAACGAACTAAAAGGTCTTTTGCTCAAAGTGAAGATATCCACAAAACGGCGCCTGATATATGCTTTCCAAAGTTACCCAGGTAATGCATCTAGATATGTACACAATTTGATGGAATCGACACCCAATGATGGAGTACATTGGGTATATTTCAGAATTTGACGTTAACAGTTAGGGACATCTATAGATTGTTCTAGATTCTAGAAGATGTTTTAAATATTTGGCGTCTCTTTATGGAGACAAGGGTGCCGAATACGAAATTCTCGGAAAAACGGTTCGGGGGATGAAGGTATTTATTTGTTAATGTAAGATAAAACTATTAGACTATACAGATACACTAATGGCGCCACAAAGAATAAATTATATTAGGTCCAATTCTACAATTTTTTTAACGAAAATAAGTGTGTTTTAAATTTATTTTACTGTGAAATAATTGAAATAAAAGAAGGGCTTATTTAAGTTGTATGTAAGAACTTAATTCGGCACAAAATTGATTATTATATTGTCTTATAGCATTAATACCATGTACCTGTTAGGGTTTTAAAATGACGGTGTAAGGTGAATTAGTAGGCATATATTGCACATTTCAAAAACTTTCAAGAAACGGGAGACCTTAGACCTCGACAACCGTTACTAAATATGCTTTGGAAAAAATAGAGTAGATACATTGAACCTTTTTCTCGGGAATAACCGTAAAAGGTTTTTCCATCTTGTATAGATTTTTGAAAAAAAAAAAATGTGTGAAAAACACCTCTGATCTTTTTTCCGAAAGACGGAAACTCGTTTCCCGAAAGTCGCGGAGTAAAAATTTTTTTTTGTACTGATAATATGAGTTAAAATCTAGGGAATAACCGTAAAAGTTTTTTGATAGACGCAAAATTAACCCCAAAAAATGGAAAAAAACGCTATTTTCACCATTTTATCATGCGATTGTCACGCGATTTTGAACCTTAATGCCGTGGGAAAAGACTGTGACGTCATTCCTGGTGCCATGCCCTTAAAATCCAGAGAAAAAATGTAAAAACATATTGATTGCAGCGAAATTAGCTTATTATCATGCGATTTTGAACCTTACTGCCACGGAAAATGACCATATGGTCATAGTTGTGTTTCTAGCCTTAAAGCTGCCATCTCTCTGTACTGCTAGCTAACCCTAATATGAAAGTTCTACTAATGGCACGTCAATTTTTTCGACAAAAACAAAATATTGTCCCTACATCAACTCGACTAATGAGACATAAAAATAGACTAAAATCCTCGCATGAAAATCAGTTTGCTATCATAATCAGAAAGTGAAAAAATCATAATCAATTCAATAACGAAGGCTAACCTGTCAAATTACTATGTATCTGTCTACATACTTGCTGTGATGTAAATAAATAAATAAACACATCCAATTAGAGCCGACACCTGCGATTGTATAAGCCACAATATCAATTATTCAAGTCCCAATTATCTTTAACCGCAGAACTACGAATCAATTTATGTAGACACCATTAGATAAATCCATAATCAATGTTTATTTGTCTAGCTACGCCGATATATACTTATTATAATTATTGTGTGTCTATTTGAACCCAATATGTGGTTGTGTAATTATACTAAAATAGTAATTTGATTGTGTGTAATGCTGTGCTGTGTATGCTAAAATTATAATTTGTAACGTTCTATGTAAATTGTACAGATTTGCTAAATCTAGGCGATCGTACAGATGGTTAGTTTTAGACAACGGGTTAAACACGTAATTTTGCTAGTAATTTTAATCTAAAACTACTTCCTTAACCTCATAGCACTCTGTTAGATTGTCAAAGCGTGTCTGTCGACATTCGACACTCGACAAACACTATCTATTGAAAATTTTCACAATCGATCATACGGACTGAAAGCAACAAAAAAAATGTAATGCGGCCGCTTCACGCTCGGCATCCCTCCACGAGTTTTGTGTGAATGAGTAAAAGGACGTACGGACGAGGTGATTGTCTTGAAATGTATACGTAACCGACGGTTAACGCCTTTTTACTCATTCACTCGTGGATGGTCGGACAGCATGTGGATGAGGCATAAGCCAACATCCAATGCCGCGTCCACTCGCTTGGCATTTGTCGCAAACAACTAAACAAGCGTGCGCTTGCCGGAAACATCCACTGATTTGTATAGAAACCGACACTCGATCCGATCGGTCACAAGCGCTCGCAAAACTACACGAGTCGAGACAAACGTCCCATCTACATGCTTTAAACTTGTGATGGCTAGAAGCAACAAAACTTTCGTCTTCAACCTCTCCTGTCCTCCGCCGCTATCTTCCAACTATGGACCTGGAGAATTTGCGCTGCATCTCTCTTGACCTTGGTCTTTCAACTCTTCTTCTTCCCCCTGGGCGACTAGCAAACATTCTTTTGTGTCCGCGCAAGTCTGGCATTCTTTGAACGTGTCCATTGAAGCAAAATCCCGCGGGCTTAAGGCCCTCCACATCCCGGGTAACTCAGGCGCATTAATAGCGACGTCTTTACCCGAACTTCTAGGCAAATCTTATTAAGAGGTGGGTCCAGGGTTAGCTTTAAGGGAGCCCCCCGGCAAACCCCACCCCTAAATTACGTTCCTTCAGTGTCCTTATCCAAGGAGGCTACAATTCATTACTTACAAATAAGAGACTTAAATACTAATTTCGCATCTACGGACGTGTACAGCCCATCTCAATCTGAGGAGCTTTATATGTGTTGAGATGTAAGAGCTTTGCTACATACTGTACAATCCGTCGCTACGCCGAAAGCTCTACTCATCTCCACCCCTTACGGGTCCGTAGATTCTGCAAAACACCTATCTTTCAAACAGGTCTTCTAGTTACATCAAATTCTGAAATGAAAATTATGCTCTCCCTGTGGAACCCCATGATAAGCCTAAATAAAGGGCGATACACACAGATCCAACAATACAAGAACACATTATGAATATCATAAAACTAAGATCCTAACAGGCAGATAGTGTTGAGGTTAGGTTGTACGAATTCTTTTCTTTTATTGGTTTGTTGGTAACAAATCAAAGAGCAAACGTTGTTGGAGTGGTTTCGTTTGATAATAATTCGCCAGAGGATACCGATTTAAATTGGGTAATATTTCTTCCAACCATTCAACAACTTCTATTATACCATCATCATCATCATGGCATCCATTCAAACAGCGGCGCTCTAAATCATCATACGAGTCTCGGGAAATATGCCTTAGGGATGATGCAGATAAAGCACGATTTTCGATGATCAAAAAATATTTCACTCATAAAGTCGTTGATTTTGATGATGCCACCTATGCAGTATTTAATTACTCATTTTTACCTATCATTTGAGTCACATTGCGTTTGCGCCGGACATGTTTTTTTATATAATTCATAAGCATTATCCTTTAGGCCTACATCCGGCAGTGGAAGGACCAAGGCTGATGAAGAAGAAGAAAAATCAGACGGGCTACTTACACTCATCATACTTTTAAATCGCATTTGTAACTGTTTAATGCTCCTTTTCTTATTTATTCTTGTGACCCCTGTAAAACTTCGAATAGGTATTTCACCCATCAAGCCATTGATTTCGATGATGCCACTATGAATTTAATTACCCATTTTTACCTACCGTTTGAGTTACACTTCGTTTGCGCCGTGCCTGGTTTTTTAGCATTCTCCTGTCATCGAAAGTTTCATCGAATTTTAACAAGCCATTTGGCATCACTAACATCGAGTATAGGTATATCTCAAATTCATATACATATATGTATGTATAAATATAAATACCTTTTAATAATGGATTATTTTTATACCAGGTAGTAAAATTCCCCAATCATTTCGCCTATTGATGATATGTAGAAATACATTTATAACTAATAAAACAGCATATCTGAATATCATCTACTCCAGCCACGTCAAACTCGAAGTCACTAATGGGCCAAAAGCATGAAGACCGTAGACTAGGTGGGCCGCAAAACCTAATCTTGAAGAAGTAAATTTCAAATAAAAAGGACATTACAAAAAACTACAAACTTTATCTACTTTTGCCAGATATTTGACATATTTTGTCTTTCATTAAGTTAATTAAAAAACAAAAAACAAAAAAAAAAAACAAACATGAAACAAACAAAAATGGGATATTTTAAAAATAGTTTATACTCGTCTTATTGTTACGTATTTTTCCATTTTATACCAACGGTAACAGTACATTATTTTCGGTTTTTGACACGCTTGCGGGCCGCATTATCTGGCTGTTTTCAAAATTGATTAGGGCCGCATGCGACCCACGGGCCGCATGTTTGACATGGCTGATCTCCTCTACTTTGGAGTTTTTGTTATTTCAGTAGTGACACAACTCAAAAATATCATAAAATCATAAAATCATAAAACTATATTAAAATTTTAACAAGTATAATAAAGAATGTAGCCATTGCGTGTGTAAAATGTAGGACAATCCGACGTTCTGTTCTCTTTGCCCATCCGCCAAGGGACGCGGTGGTGATTTAGAATATTTTTATTTGGAAAAGTACAGATTTTAGGATTCGTTGAAATAAATTCGTAGATAGAATGATATTTTTGAGATGTCTCACTATTGAATAATTTTTTTGTGCCTCTAAAGAAATTGAATCTTATGAATCATAAAATTATTTTGACTTGTATCACCTTTGTAGCAAATAATGTTCCATGTGGAATTATCATTATTGAACAAAGCTCAATAGCTGAAAGAGAAAAAAATCCAGAAATTGAATCTTATGTTATGAATCATAAAATTATTTTGAGTTGTATCACTATTGTAGGAAATATTTTCTCATTACGATGATTTCGGAAATCGAATCTTATGAATCATAAAAATATTTTGAGCTGTATTCCTTTTCGGAAAATAATGCCCATGCGGGATTATCACTATTGAATAAAAATATTGTGTCTCTACAGAAATTGAATCTTATGTTATGAATCATAAAATTATTTTGAGTTGTACCACTTTTGTAGCAAATAATGTTGCATGTGGAATCATCATTAATGATAAAACGATTTACTTACGATGATTTCAGAAACTGAACCTTAAAATCATCTTGAGCTGTATCTCTTTTGCGGAAAATAATGCCCATGCGGGATCATCACTATTAAACAAAAATATTGTGTCTCTACAGAAATAGAATTTTATGTTATGAATCATAAAATTATTTTGAGTTGTATCACTTTTGTAGTACATAATGTCCCATTTGGAATCTTCAAAAAGTCTTAGTTGCGATGATTTCAGAAATCCAATCTTATGAATCATAAAATTATTTTGAGTTGCAGCACTTTTGTAGCAAATAATGTTGCGTGTGGAATCATCATTAATGATAAAATATTTACTTACAATAATTTCAGAAATCGAACCATATGAATCGTAAAATTATTTTGAGTTGTATCACTTTTGTACGAAGAAAATAATGTCGCATGTGGAATCATCATTAATGATAAAATGATTTAGTTAAGCTGATTTCAGAAATCGAATCTTATGAATCATAAAATTATTTTGAGTTGTGTCACTTTTGTATGAAGAAAATAATGTCGCATGTGGAATCATCATTAATGATAAAATGATTTAGTTATGCTGATTAGAAAAATGTGATTAAACATAAAACCTAATTGGAATTAATTGGTAAATATTTGACAATTCTTGTACCGTACTGTAATGTCATAATTCATGAACCAAATGTGCGGCACTTCATACAAATTGCCAAACTAATTAATAAAAACACCCCATGGAGTGGAAAATATCCAAATAGGGCTCCATTTTTTGATGTCTTAGGATATGCGTCATGAGAAGATTTTTGATTTTGTATCGACTGTAGGTGCGGGTTGGATCTCGGATGCCGACTTACTCCACTTCACGACACAAGCTTTTAAAGTTTCCTGTGAATTGTACGAGGATGTATTTGATTAATCAACACATTTTTTTAAAATAAAACAAGAAAATAAAAAAAAATTTAAGCGCCAGGATTTGTACCCGGTGCTTCTCACTCGGGAAACACATATTTCAACCAGCTTATCTATGTACTAGTTTAAGTTGGTCTTTGTGTACAGATGTAATTGGTCAAGTTTGTATGCAGTCTCTCGAGCGAGAGGTGCCAGGTTCAAACGATGTATTCCACACTTTGCGATACAGGCTTTTAGCCTATAGTGCAAGGTGTGCAGGAAAGTATTAAAAAAAAAAAAAACATTTTGTTTCACTGTGACTTTATCTGTACCATGAAATAAATAAAAATTTAATATTAAAAAATATATCAAATTACACTGACGTATTATTTTATTATCTTACATATATTACAGGGCAACTCTATGGGAATTGTGTTTTCAGCTTTTTTTCGCCAGTGTTTTGTAAGCTCTACATAATGTAGGTATTATAAAATAATTTGGTAGGCACATTTTTTTATCGTCGTACATTTTTTGTCAATTAAATTTTATTTTAATTGTTAGCTAATCTACATAGAAGGTATAGTTGCTACATCATCAACTACCAGCTCGCTGGTGGCTAGCTAGCAGATGTTGTCGGCAGGATATCTGAGTGTAAAGTGAGCCACACGCACTGCGATAGGTTGATTATGATTGTATAGATGCTGGGTTGAGCCGAGGGACAGGTATTGTAAAACAAGAGGCCTTTACGAGGTGTTGTTGCTAACTATGTAATATTGTAAACTCAAAGACACTTAGATAAAGACTCATATACATCATCAACATGCCATAATTTTTTTTTTTTACATACATGGAAGCAAGACTCAGAGTCAGATGACATAAAACGAGTTGCTTGTGATTGGATGCAGAGGGCGCAAGATATATGGAGGAATACGGGGGAGGCCTACGTTCAGCAGTGGACAGAGATGGCTGAATAAGTAAGTAGGTAAGTAACGAGACAAGACTTGTCAATACACTTCTTATTATTGTCAGCCAGAAGAGTCTAAATATTATCATTCATGATTGACATATACACTCAGCAGGAAAAAAATAATTTATCCAGATACGAGTATCACAGGATTAGGCTTAGCGCGAGGCCTATAATGTTAGCATTGCGCCTAAAATATGTATCAGTATTTAGAAATTGTCTTACAATAGGTATAATTGATTTATTTTAAATTATTTATTCAAAATTATTGTTTATTTTTACTTAACAATTTCACAGATCTAGTAAAAAAAAAAACGCTTGGGAATCCCCGAGTTGTGGAATTGCCTCCCCTCCCCATTTTTTGATATTTTTCGAATACCCTGTAAAATACAGATGTTGGCGAAGTTCCATAAGAAAATTCTCATCCTATTCAGCACTAATTTTCGCCACCCATTCTACTTGTCATAAAAGTTTAATTACCTATGTCACAATAATATCGAAAAATATTAAAAGAGTTCGAAAACAATGGCGAGGAAAAAGTTAAAGTACAAAATGTTCCATGTAATGTGAGAAAAGCAAGCACTGTGTGTAAGGATAGGGAAGTCTGGCGAAAATGTGTTGAAGGTCTTTGAAGCCGGCGACTATGTCTGACAGAAATAGGTCTATAGGTCTGACAGAAAATTCATCCTTCGCTGTATACGTTATAAATATTATCCAACTAGTAATTCTATTCCATTTAAGCCTCTCCACTCATCTGCGACTTCTGCGAGTGATCTTAGATACGAGTATTATCCAACTACGGCACGAAGGAAATCTGTAGTTTAAAAAAAGAATTACGACACAAAAAATGGCAAAGATTTTGATTTCTTCAGTTGGGGATTGTGCATCGAGCTTTAGATTCACGTCCTTGATTCATCAATGTCTCTATCAGTAGTTCCCACGACCGTGAATTCCTCCTTAAGATCTGTCCATATCTACATAATATAAACATATTGTATGTGATATTCATCTATTATGCTCTTATGTACCACAAGTACCTTGTCGAACTCCGAACCGCTATTCTGAAAATAAATAGCGGACTCTATAGGCAATATAGACAAATTCTGTATTTTTATTATGGCTTCAAAAGAGAGAGCCCAATGTATAGGCCATAGCATCAGGTACCCCGGCCTGCTCATCACCATAGCAGAAGGAAGGGTGAATTGACTCATTTTTAGATTGGTAAGATAATTTCATCGCATATCATTCATGTTGAATATGTATTATTGTGTATAATTAAAAAAAATGTAATGGAGAGACATCAATTTTTCTCAATTTTCAGCAGGTACCTTCATCAAGAAAATTTTAAAATTTTATCACGATTCTACAACTCGAACTAAAATATTCTATCACGTCCCTTGCGGGGTAGGCAGAAAAAACATATAGCAAGATTTCCGTATCCCTTACACGTAAGTACTTACACCTCTTGCTTTATTCACATAATGATGCAATTCCTCATTCACGGCCTAGGATTCCTTTTAATAAAAAATGCATCCATGGTCCAGAATCTGGTCGACACGGCCGAGCCAAGAGGTTCATGCAGATCTCCTGATGTGAAAACTGAAGGAGATATTTACGACTCTGTCTGAGGGGCCTTAATAAAGTCTTGCAATAATTATGATACACCCTTTAATCACGCACGAATTTTAGATACGTACTAGACTTAATTGAATTTTTTGTTATAATTTAGTAGCTTGCCATAGATCTCTTATTATGCCTTATACCAATAACTACTTAGCGAATATTTAAATTAGATAGGTACTTATATTAAGATTTTTGCAGTGATTTTTTTTCAGCATTTTTTTGTAGTTATTACCTAATGTCAATTAATTTAATACGATACGTGATTTTAAACTAATTTTGTTAGTTTAATATGGATATCCATAAGATTTTATAATTTTTCTTGTTATATTAAGTACCTATATAGAAATAAGTAAGATTTTTTATTAACATTGAACACAATGGCTTGTGAGTCTACAGATTTGGCGACAATATTAAGTATGCAAATTTTTACACTAAACACGTATTTTAATGTATTTTTATTTGACCAAAATAATATCAAGAAAAGCAGTGTCCATATCAATCCAATAAGGACATTTAGATAGATAGATAGATAGATAGATATTTTATTCAGTCATTTATAGTGCACATAAAAACATAGATGGGTATTACAATTCAAAATATAGCGACATTTATTAATATGTAAATAGTTTGTCTACGTTTAAGAGCATAACCGTGGGTGAACTAGAGCTGGTTGCCCTGTATCTCACCACACGGTATAAGATCTTCACAGAAATATACAATCACCGGGATGAGCAAACTACAATTCGATATCGTTACCTAAATAAAATAAAATAAATGATAAATTCAGTCACCAAAAATAATAATCCAAAAGTTTACAGAATTTGCACTCGCATATATATATATATATATATATATATATATATATATATATATATATATATATATATATATATATATATATATATATATATATATATATAACATCAATTTAAAAATAAACAAAACAACAATTTAATCATTCGAAAATACCATCAAAAAACAAATAAACAAATAAAATGTCATTCATATAAAAATATTAGAATAATAAATTCAGTCATTCCAAACTACCCATCATCAAATAATAAAAAATAAAAGTTTCCAGAATTTGCCCTCGCATACATATATATGCGAGGGCATATGGATATATATCAGTTGTATCAAAATAATAAAATATTAAATTCAACCACTTAAAAATACCATTATTAACAATAATAAACTCGTAAGTCCCAGAATCCAACCTTACATAATACATTCGCCCGCACACATACATCATTCGTATAAAATACCGAGAGCATACAATCCAGAATTTTGATAACGTCATTTAAATAAAATTATAGATCCAATCACTCAAAATACACACCAACCATGCAACACAACAAAACCCAGGAGTCCCAGAATTCAAACATTCCACCAATAAAGAGAGAAGCAATCAAACTCAAACTCTCCCGTTTATGAGACGATCTCCAGAACACTGTCTATCGCTGGACGGCCCAGTTGTTTAATCCAGACCTTGATCCTAAGACTCAATGATGCCCATGATCGTATTCGCTTAATATCCTCTGGTAATGAGTTATACAATTTGCCTGCTAGATATCTATGATTCCGCTGTCCGAAAGTATATCTCAGCCTAGGCAATTTAATGAGTCGCTTATTCGATGATCTGGTGTTCGTTTCCGGTAACATTTCATACTCACTGATGTTCTTAAAGAGGCTCATCAGAATATTTTTGGAAAACAGCTGCTGTACGTCCATCACATCAAATCTTTCGAATACGATCGTCGTAGCAGTTCTTATAGGCAGTCGAAGGATTACCTTTATCACGTATTTCTGCGCTACCTCTATCGGATGAATGTGACTAGTACACGCTGCGCCCCAAGCAACCGATCCATACTCCAAGAGCGACTGGCATAGCGCATAATATATATTCTTCAATGTTGTAACATTAAATATGTTTCTGACACTCTTGAAAAAATATATGGATTTTCTGATTCTTCCTGTTACGCTTCTAATATGTTCGTCCCATCTCAGATTCTCATCTATGGTCACTCCCAAGTATTTAATGCTGTGTACCTTGGCGATACCAGGACAGTTGCAGTTATTGTCCTCTCGGCAGTTGTGTACTCTAATCTCTTGTTCGCTCATTGGTTGACCCCGTTTGTTCATGCTCATACTAAGGTATTTAGTTTTTTCGGTATTCAGGGTTAGCGTATTTCTGTCTAGCCATTTTTTTATCTTTTTTAGGGATACTTCCGCCCTTTCGTATGTTTCATTCCACCTCTTACCGTGCACCAAAATAGCGGTGTCGTCGGCAAAAGAAGTTATTTCCCCGACAATTCTAAGGTTACAGAGTTCATTAACATATATCAAAAATAGTAGAGGCCCCAGAACGCTTCCCTGCGGCACGCCAAATTCAATTTCAATGGGCTCACTAATCGACTCTCCAACTTTTACCTGTTGGCTTCTATCCCTCATATAGTCCTTAAACAGGAGCAATTCCGTATCTCTAATCCCCATATGGATGAGTTTAGTAAATAGTTTTTCATGAGATATTGTGTCGAAGGCCTTAGACAGGTCCAAAAATATAGCGATACATTTATCTCCCTTGTCCAGCTTGTCAGTTACAAAATTCGTCACTCTAGCAATTGCATCGCTCGTGCTTCTGCCTCCTCTAAAACCGAACTGGTTTGGTGAAAGTATTTGGTTTTCCTCGAGGTACTGAGTCAGCTGTCGGGAAACAACCTTCTCAAAAATCTTGGACATTGCATTCAGTAAGGTGATGGGTCGGTAGTTTCCAATTTCCTCACGCGTTCCGCCTTTGAAAATCGGCACAACGATACCCCTTTTAAATTCTGTGGGAAACGCACCTTCCTGTAGGCTTCTGTTTATCAGATATGCCACTTGACCAGATATGTATATGTTCAGCCTTTTCAAGACGACCGTTGAGATCTGATCCGTTCCGCAAGAGTAGGAGGCTTTCAGAGAGGATATAACTTTCTCTATCTCATCAACTGTCACGTGCCTAAACTTAAACGTGCCAGTCACGCTAGGGGTGCCAGAACATTCATCGGTGTCCGCATTCGTGTGTGATGATACTTTCCTTGCTAGATCCCCTCCAATGCCGCCAAAGTATTTGTTCATGTGATTGACAATTTCAAGTGGACTTTCAGAGAAGCTGAGCACTCTATTTCCCACTTTCAGCTGTTTTACCTGGGAATCTGAATCTACTGTAGTGTGGGTGACGTCTCTCAATATATTCCAGATTTTCCTGGAATCGTTATTGGCCTGTTCAAATTTTCGTCGAAAGTACGCCTCTTTGACCGCCTCGATTGTTCTTCTACACACACTTCGATATTTCACATACTGTCTTTTCAACTGTTCGTTAAAAGGTTCAGCTCTTACTTTCTTGTGTAGTTTGTCACGCCTATTTATGCATCTCACTATGCCCACCGTCATCCAAGGCTTGATCATTTTGAGTTTGTGAGGAAGCCTCTGCTCAGCCAACGACGTGTTGTTATCTATGATGGTCCTCAGGTGATGGATGAAACAACTCCAAGCTGCCCGTGTGTCATCCATGTCGTATATTTCTCTGCAGGTATTCGTTTTTAGTTCATTTATTATTGCGCTGAAGTCAGTTTTTTTCTTCGATATCGTCCGAGGCAAGCTTATTTTCTTGTCTTTTTTAATATTTATCATAGTTGTAAAATGATCCGTCAGGGTTGTCTGACGAACCACCGCCCGAAAACTGTTCTTGCCCTTCACCATGATATGATCAATACATGTCTTTGATTCACCAACTATTCTAGTGGGTACTTCGATCGCACTTATTAAACCATGGCAAAGAAGTACATTCATGTAATCCAGGCTTTGAGCATCTGAGTGGTTTAAGATATCTATATTAATATCACCGACCAGCACAACGTTTTCTATCCCCCTATATGACAGGAGAAGATCACTCAGGGCCTCCACGAATGGCACTGCATTACGTGTTGGTGGCCTATACACTGCAAGAACAATCGTGTTGACGTCGAGCCTTATACTTAAGCAGGTGGCTCCAACCAGGTTTATCTCTGAAACTGAGTGGCCAATATCGCTTCTCACAAAGACCTCCACTCCATCATTTTGGTTACTGTTATTATTTGTGCAGTAAGACGAATAGCCCTTTAAGTTTTTACGAGTCCCACCCTGGGAGAGCCAGCACTCCGTCAGTACAACTATATCAAATGAAACGTCAATACTTTCAAGAATGATTAGAAATTCGTCAAAATTACAATTAATGCTTCGAATATTTTGACATATTATCTTCATACCGTGAGGATTCATAATAAGTTTACACTCTAAAGGACTATCGGTAACCTTTGCTGGCTCACACAAAGTGGGATCATTCTCCCGGTCCGCCACACAAAATGCCATACCACAACCACAATCAGCAATCAACAGAAACACAAAATCCAACAAGAATGCAACAATCAATTGTAATAACCAGTTAGGACAATATGGTCAGCAATAGCACAATTGTATAATTATAAAAGCAAAGTTAGGGCAAATAACAGTAAATAAAATCAATAAATAAATAAAATGGTTAATATTATAAAAATCAATAATTAAAACAATCGAGTAATAATCAGTTAGGATAATATGATCAGCAATAGCACAATTGTATAATTATAAAAGCAAAGTTAGGGCAAATAACAGTAAATAAAATCAATAAATAAATAAAATGGTTAATATTATAAAAATCAATAATTAAAACAATCGAATAATAATCAGTTAGGATAATATGGTCAGCAATAGCACAATTGTATAATTATAAAAGCAAAGTTAGGGCAAATAACAGTAAATAAAATCAATAAATAAATAAAATGGTTAATATTATAAAAATCAATAATTAAAACAATCGAGTAATAATCAGTTAGGATAATATGGTCAGCAATAGCACAATTGTATAATTATAAAAGCAAAGTTAGGGCAAATAACAGTAAATAAAATCAATAAATAAATAAAATGGTTAATATTATAGAAATCAATAATTAAAACAATCGAGTAATAATCAGTTAGGATAATATGGTCAGCAATAGCACAATTGTATAATTATAAAATCAAAGTTAGGGCAAATAACAGTAAATAAAATCAATAAATAAATAAAATGGTTAATATTATAGAAATCAATAATTAAAACAATCGAGTAATAATCAGTTAGGATAATATGGTCAGCAATAGCACAATTGTATAATTATAAAATCAAAGTTAGGGCAAATAACAGTAAATAAAATCAATAAATAAATAAAATGGTTAATATTATAACAATCAATAATTAAAACAATCAAGCAATAATCAGTCAGGATAATATGGTCGGCAATAGTACAATTGTAATTGCAAAAGCACTAGTGAGTAGATAAGATGTTCAATATTATAAGAATCAATAAGTAAAACTAATAGGCAATGATCAGCTAGTTACAGCCTGGATAATTAATAAACAAATAATCAAAAATATTATACGAGTATGATCATTCAAGACAAGTTAATAATACAATAATAATCGAATCACAGTAAAAATATACAATATTAAGATCGATGTGGATCCTATTCTACGTTCGTGAGATCACCCAACTTGCTAATTAAAAATACTCTAGCCTTATCTATTTTTCTAATGAAAACCCTACCCCCCTTACACCACACATATTTGTACCCCTTTTCCTTAGCCAGTTTCTTCGTCTCGCTGAGTAGAAATTTACATCTCTTAGTCAGGTGTTCCGAAATGTAGACAGGTATCCTCTCCTCTAACAGGCCAAGTCCCACAGTGTCCATAGTATTTTGCAGACTTCCTGTTCTGCATTCCACACATTTTGTGAACGTTGAGGGTTGTATTAAATCAGGGAGATGTTTGTCGAGGGGAGCCTTTCTGGCGAATCCTGAGCCCTCTCTGGAACTCTTTTTGCATAATTATTGGATGACATAGGAACTAGCGTTCTTTCATCATACAGGGTAAGCGGGAGGGAGCAACCCTTAACAGTCCATAACAATGTTGACAGTATCATGCACTCATTCACTAGGGCGAGCTTAGGTACTACTTTAACGATCTAGCACACGACATTAATATTTTCAATGTAATGTATGACGAGTTTGTTAAATTCCTTGACGCGAATTACTAATAACGCCGACTTTTGTATGCATGGTAGCTTTTTGTTGATTTTCACGGTCCTTGTTAATCTCTTCTCCATTCATCTCGGGTGTACCGTGTTTAGATTGTCGATGTTACTGCATTAGTCCTTAAGATGGCCTCAGCAAGTGGGCCTAAAGCTCGACAACATAGAAAATATACACACGGTACACCCGAGAAGAATGGAGAAGAGATTTTGTATGTTTGTTGCTTATGTAAATGATATACTTAGGTAATTATTGTACATGACTTCTGATTGAATGTATTTGTAAAACCGCACGCTGCCTGATGAAAAGGCGAGGAACTGTTACGCCAGGTAGTGTATTGTACTCATATAAAATAAAATAAAATAAAATACTAGTAGATAGTGACAAACACCGTATCGCTAAGTTAAAAAAAAATGGCAATGGGCATCAGGCCACGTTGCGAGACAGGAAAATGAGAGATGTGCACCCAGAATCCTTACATGGCGACCTTGGGAAAACAAACGACCAGTAGGGGGACTCCAAAAAGATGCGTGGATGATGTAGTCCCAGTTGCAGGATGAGACTGATTGAGCCTTGCTCAATCATGATTGAGCAAGGCTCAATCATGATTGAGCAAGGCTCAAAGTAGAAAAAATGGAAAACGTTAGAAGAGGCATAAACCAGCAGTGGAGGGACGGCTGAGGAAGAAGAAGGGACAAACACATTTTGGAGTAGGTAAGTAAGAATGGTAAAGGATGAGAAATTTCTTTGGATGTCAAGATTACAAGATTACGTATGAGAAACTTGCACATTAACAAAAATATTGTGTAATTTAGTAATTAATACTATGTATGAGAAACTTTAGGAATTCATTAAGGTGAGTGAAACTGAATCCTGAGGTCATTGGACACACATTATAATAATAATTACAAAAACACACTAATTTTAAAAGGTTTCTGCGCAAAAAAAAAAAAAAAAAAACAACAACTGCACATTTTTTCCCATGCACACAAGTGCATCAGAGTAAAAATAATAAGTTACCTACCTACCAGTGGCGAAGACTGGATTTCTGTACCAGGCAACATTTTTTATTGCAATGTCAGACTAGACATTATTTTATTATCCTGAATCAAAAGGTAACTCGATGGGAATTGTATTCTTGCATAACTTCGCGCCTCCTACCTATATCTACATACTCGTAGTATATATCTATCTGGCGCAAAGCTACTTAAGAACACGATTCACATCGAGTTACCTTTTGGATAAAATTATTAGTATAATAGTGTCTAATCTAACGTAATCCAATAAGAAATGTTAGCCCCGGCTTCGCTTCTACAGAAATCCATCCTTCGCCACAGGACTACCTACCTACCTAATACACAATTCACTATATTAAAAGGTAGGTACCGTAGTAAAGGCAACATGCACATTGTACATGTATGTTCGCTTTGTTACATAGTTTCTCATAGAATGACTAAATTTCATACAAGTTTCACTTTTAATAACATACAGAATATGATTTTTTCATGCAGTAAAATGTACAATAGTGCAGTGTGTCTAGACGATTCACAACAGATGACTAATAAATTATGATCGATTACTATATATTATTATTATTCTCCAAATCAAAATAAAATTTAAATAAGTATACCAATTGAAACGTGTTTTTGATAAAAACAGTACGTAAGTACAATAATTTAGGACTGTGAATAATTTCAAGATACTGCGACATTGGTAAGTTATGAAAATTTTAAAAGATGAAAATGTGGGCTCATAGAATAACAACGACAGATGAAGTTAAATAAAAGTGTGATAATGTCCGGACAATGTTTTCAAAATATGTACCGTTTAATTGTAGGTAAATATGTTTGTATATTTGTTTACTTGGCGCCGACATGCGCCTACGCATCCAGCAAATTAATCGTAGATGACCTGTAGTAAGATCTACACACTTTTTTATTTTGGTCTTGTCAACAGAACACATAATCCAATAAATTTATTTAACGTTTGTATGCGTAATATATTAGCCGGCAAATACTACATATGATATTTGGCTACACACAAATATACGCCCAAGAGTCATTGTCTCCTGTGTTTATACTATTTTATCTTCCAAATAACCAAATTAGCCACACGCTGTAACGTAATATACCCATCATCACAACGAATAAAGATTCTGTCTCACAAATGTGTTGCGTGCGATGCGTAAATCAAGGGAATATGAGATTTTTACTGAACCTATTACTATGCACAAGGGACCCTATTTAACACGCCAATGGAAGCCCTACCCCCAGGACACGATCTACCCTGGCCAGCGTGGAAAACCCTCAACAGGACCAGATCTAAGGTCGGCCGCACTAGGAAGCACCTCCTCAGATGGGTAATGGAGGACGCGAGGTACGACTGCGGGCAGCTGCAGGACACTGAGCACCTCCTGGCCTGCCCAATGGCTCCTGGTCGGTGCACATGGGAGAGCCTCGCAGATCGCTCTCCCTTGGACGATAACGCAGGAGAGGCTGTGGCTTTTAGGGAGCGGAGGGGGATCTAATGAGTGCTGACCGGCACGATAAGAAGAAGAAGAAGACTGAACTACTATAGAAACATAGTAATCGTAGAAACTTAACTCTTAACTTAAATCTTTCTTTCGTTGCTTCCTTCATTTTCCCTTCCATACGAGTATTTCCTCTTCCCATACTTTCTCCTTGCCTGCCATATTTTTTTATAAGTAGATTTATTTTTAATTTGCATGTGTGCTAATGAGCTTTATTGTGAACAGATGTTATCATTCTTGTGTATTATAGGAAAATATATTTTTGTACTAATGTACCTGTAGATATTTGTTTTTGTGACTGTGTCTGTTCCATGTGCATAAATAAAAAATATAAAGTATGAATGTATCAGATATTAACACGAAGTTAATGGCGTTTAAAAGTTCACACGCTTATTATTATTTTATGTCCCAAAATACTATAAACCATGTTAAGTCAATGTTACCTATGCCAAATTGATTGATTGAAAACAGGAATTAAAAATACAAGTTCCTTGATTGTCGTCTAGCACGCATGCGACGCAATTTCGTCATCAGGTCGATCATCGCGTATTAAAAAGATAGAGCTGAAACTTATACTACTACGCAGACAGCTCGTAGATACGTAGTATATCTACGTGTGCCTACACGTAAACGTTATAGTATCCATAGTGACACATCCACCTACCTTTCATAGGTAAATGTATACAAAGTGTTGTTGTTATTAGCGATTATGTGGGTACTAAATAAATTTGGGGCTCATCAGAGCGTAGAGTGTCGGTCGCTGGCCGATGCTTGTGTCTGATGGGGTCAATGCTTGGATATAGCACTTGGCTAGGACAGTAGGGGCCTCGTCTGGGACTGCGTCTAGTACAAATAACTATGATAAAGATTACACTAAAGCATGCGACATATAAGTAGTATACATAATTCTGTTTAGATTATGTTAAGTATGTTTCTAACATTGCGTTGGTAGTGGCTTGACTTATTTCGTACTAACACAGATGACTACTACATGAAAATATATCGGTGTTTTTTTTCGGGAAATGTGTTATTTTTCATATTATATTTATATCAATTATGTAGACAATTTTACAGCTTTCAGCACAATACTTTTCGTGTCCAGGTGGGTCATGCCACTCCAATATGCGACGACATACATCGCCTTGTCATTCCCTAGAATCAGGTCCCCAGGGGTGCAGCTTTCTCCCATCAGGGGACATATTAGTAGGTGGCTGTCGTCCTGGGTCGCTAATATAAAAAATTAACGTGAACAATATATTATACAAAAACCTCTAAAAATGCCAAAAAATGCATATAAACGCTATTTTGCAAGATTTATTTCAGTGTGGTTCTTATTACTCTCAAAGCCACATACATATGATTTTTTTTTAATTAGGTGCCTTATTCATCAAAATAAAGGAAATTCGCATCGAATATGCGAAAAATCGCGTTATACCTGCAGAAAACACGAAATTTGCGTTATTCGGGTGAAAAGCACGAATCTCAAAAATAAAATCGTTTTATCGCGATCGCAAAATTTTCCAGATTCATAACATACCTACTGATATTTCCCATACCGTCTTCCTCTTGTTATTTTACCTACATATTACTCAGTACATTTCATTTATTCTAGTACCCATCTAATCTGTTACATATCCGTACTGACCTATTTTATCATAGTCTGTATATTTCGCCGGAACTTCTAATTACCGTCTTTTTCAATTACCCACAGGTTGGACTATGAAGTGCCTATATTTAAAGTCTTCTTCCTCTTGAATTAGGTCGGGTGACCTGTTTGTGACGGCAGGTTGTCCTGGGATGAGGAGGTCCAGCTGTCTTTCTATCTCTTGGGTGGCCTTCCGGGTAATCTTCATCCAATGGGGTTTTCCGTTTTGACTATCTCTGCAAGTCTGGTGTCATCCATTCGGTCGACATGGTCCCTCCAGAAGCGTCTTCTACTTGTACCCCATCTTACTATATCCTCGACATCGCACACAGAGCGTATCGTATAGTCTCATTTCTGATCCTATCTCTAAGTATTATTTGCCCGCGATGGATTAGGGTTTTTAAATATTTAAATTTATTTATTTTATTTATTTAGAAGTACAATAAGTTGACATATCATACATAATTTACAATTGAAAAAATATATCTTAAATAATAACGTTTTACCCCCTGGGCTTGGCACCAAGAATGACGTCACAGTCTTTTCCCACGGCATTAAGGTTCAAAATCGCGTGACAATCGCATGATAAAATGGTAAATATAGCGTTTTTTCCATTTTTTGAGGTAAATTTTGCGTCTATTAAAAAACTTTTACGGTTATTCCCTAGATTTTAATGTATATAATCAGAATAAAAAAAAATCTCCGCGGCTTTCGGGAAACGAGTTTTCGTCTTTCGTCAGAGGTGTTTTTAATTATTTTTTTGAGAAATCTATCTATCTATCTATCTATTTATCTATACCCTCACGCCACGTCCCTTGTAGGGTAGGCAGAGAGGACAGAGCGCCAGACAGCCCTATCCTTACACACACTCCTAGCTTCCGTCACATTCATGCAATTAGTCATACACGCTCTCCGATTCCTTTTACTCAAAACGCGTCCATCCTTAAGGATCTGGTCGACATGATCGGACCAGGTCAGTCTCGGGCGGCCGCGCTTCCTCACCCCTCTTCGCTCATTCAAATATATCTTTATACAAGATATAAATAATCTTTTACGGTTATTCTCTAGATAAATGTTCATTGTATATACCCTATTTTGTTCCAAAGCATATTTAGTAAGGTTATCGATATCCAAAGTCTCACGATTTAGAAATTTTTGTCGGTATGCATACTCTTAAGGGGGGGGGGTTTAGAGTCAAACCTGTGGGTATTTACTTCTTGCGACCGTGAAATATTGGATATATCCACTACTAACAGCAATGCTAACATAACTACACTATTCTAACAACAGTTGGTAATTACTACCTAATGATGTATTAAGACATTAAGCCCATTCGCACGAACTATAAATCCATTCAAGGTGTAACGGTTGAGCAAGTTTGAATTGACTTAATTTACACCAATTTGCGCAAATTTGTCCATCCAACCATATTAGATAATATTTGTTACCTACTTCCGCCTTCTTCTACATGTTTCTGTTTTTATTTTGTACTATTAGTTCGCCTTCTAATATTCCTCGAAAGAATACAGGGAGGCCAGAAAGTTTGGACAATCTTATACCTTCCTTCATATCATTCTAATGTATTTCTAAATATAGGGGAGTTGATTTCGCATGTTTTATAGTATTATAATTTCAATTTCTATCTCTCTTTGTGCTAAATAAAAAACAATGAAAATAATTGAGGTGGTCGGTAGCCTGGTTGGTAACGCGCTCGACGGTTTATTCAATGGGCAAAGGTTCGATCCCCGATGCCGACCTACTCCACTTCACGACACAAGCTTTTCAAGCTTACTGTGAAGTGTACAAAGATGTATTTGGGTTTATTTCGAATAACCCAGATACACTTTAAAAAAATTAAGTTGTTGTCATAGGAACGACGATAGGTGAATAAGGGTCTTCCCTAACGTTGAAAACCCAAGACAACTTAAAGTATACATTTCACCTCGTATTAATAGGAATTGGAATGCACTATATCCAAGTGAAATTTTTATACATGTTTCGCACAGTATCTATTAGAAAATTGGCAGCTATTGTGTGATTGCATTCTTAACATTATTGTGTTGCGTGTTGCGAATTTAATAGATATTATTTGGTAGGTTATTATAGGTACCTATATAATTGTATTAGGATAATTATTCAGAAACAAACTAAGTTCCTCCTACAAACCAAAGTGAACAGATGTTTCTCTTTAATTAAAATGGATCAGAAAATTGGCAGCCATTGCGTATTTACATTTTTTACATTAAGTACGAAATTTAATAAGGATTTGCCGTCAACTCAAATGATCTATGAGGCAATTGACTCTATTATGAAGAAGAACAATCTGAATACATTAAATTTTATAATAATATACTAACTAAATCCAAAAAATACTAGATTTTATTGTAGATAAGATACCTACAATCTACATAATATACCAAACTAGATCAAGGTCTACACCAGTATAATTTCCAACCGAATTTGCTTCGACGGCTACTTTCAAACCATTACCGGGCTTGTTTTATTGTTTTCTATCGTCCGCAGGCCCATTCGGGCACCTGGACTCGTCAATTTTTACAATTATAGCATGTTATACCTATTTACAATTTTCATGGGGATCAAATAATATCAAAAACAATAATCATTATCAGATCAATGCCAGAGTGTAGGTTCTGGGTTCTGATTGACATTTTGTCATATATAAAAATCAATTGTTCAACATATCGTCAATGGATTAAAACACTTTATCAACGAGGTACTTCTTCACCTCAGCGGAAGGCCGTATCATCCAGCGATTTTAACTCTCTGGGAAGCACGTTTAGCATCCACACACTGAGACACACGAAGCTTTTAGACATCTATGTTTTCCTCAACTTCTTACATTCTGTATTCTACATAATATTCTACTAACTGATCCATAAGTAGGTATAATTAGCGCCGCAGGCAAAAAAAACACACACAAACACACACACAAGTGTTAAAAGAGCTGAATGGTGAACGTTTCTTGAGAGTAGACTGATCACCTAAACCAATCGATGGCTGTTCGTAAGTCCAGCATGTCCATCTTACACTGTACATTAGTTGGAGACTACACAATCGTTGAAATATATAAAAACAGAGGAAGTACCTATAACAAAGTGTTTTATTCGAGGACAAAAAATAATAAGGCATAATGGATTAAGGTAGGTTCTTGATTTTTTTGTATGAAATTCTCTTAGGCACAAACAATGGTTAATTGAAACATAAAATTATCGCTTCAGTAAGAACCGACGCCGAACTGACAAAAAACAGCGATAAGAAAAATTGATTTGTTACACTACGCACAAAAACGCACGCGTTAAAACTAATTGAACGCACGTAATGAGATCAATAACTTTATGCGAAAAACTTCCTTTTTTTATTATGATTTTGTAAATCTTTAAGTACCTATAATGAAACACTTGCTGTTTGTATGTCCTGTTGAAGATGTTTTCTTGGATTTTTATACATTTGAATAAAATAATGCATTTCATTACAGTTTTTCCTCAACCGAACCAAGAGGTATCATCTACATTCACACAATGCAGCATGTGAACTGCCTTGGGGAAGACGCATGATGGGCATTCCGACGCTTACCAATCGGCATTGACCGGCTTAAGTGATGGCTTACGCCGTATATGAAGGAATAAATAAATAATTTTTGCTTTTGTTTTTGCTTTTGTATATATATTTTCTTTATGTGTTTTTTCGTTCATGGTATTGTAATTGGGTGAAATGTAGAATCTTTGCTGGTTTATTTGTTGGTGATGTGTTTCTTCTGTGTAAAATTTACTAATGTAACTGTCTGATTCTGTAAATAAAATAAAATAAAATAAAATAAAATAAACCGCAGTTTAAGAACAATCCACAGTGCACCGATTTTTCGATCCCATTCGACTTTTGAGCAGTTGCTAAGGTGATGACTTGAGCCAATCAATGCCGATTTGATATTTTTTGATCTTCGGTGACTTCCTCAGTATACCTATACTAGGATTATTTTTGTACAAATTTGGCCTTGTATACCTTGTACACTTTCCTGCACTAGGCCAAAAGCCTGTATCGCAGTGTGTGGAATACATCGCCAGCGCCGGGGTCTGAACCTGGTACCTTCCGCTTGAGAGGCCGCCGCCTCAACCAACTGCGTCAACCATATACTAATTGAATATGGTACATTGAAAGGATAGAATTTGGCAGTAACAATTTAGCTCTCCGATTAATGGTAGAACGGTTCCAAAATGGTTCTAGAACTAATCTAGCAGCTAAATTGTTTGGTAGGTACTTAATTGAGATGATATTAAGGGCCAGATTCCTATATCCCTAATTACATATTATTACTACAATATTTATTGAGTTAAAATATTGTACGAACAAGACTTTTAGGGTCTATACTTAGTGCAAGTACTTACAGATTTATTACGTTAGGTGTGGCCATCTCCCAATATTCACGTAGATCCTAAACGATCCATAATGTTTAATAGATCGTCCAATGATTTATAATAATGAATGAGAAATAACATAAAGAGATTTTATGCCAATAAAGCTTTATTTTTATTGCAAGAAAAAATTATATCAATCATTTTACTTGGTTAGAGTTGATACAGTGTTTGTACTCTATTCAGGCGACCATAATTTCTGTAGGATAAATAAATACTTATAAATACTTATCAAAATATTGTTGTTTTTTAAGTTAAGATTGGAGGATACAGAAGTAGGCAGATATACTAGCGGATCCACGGGGGTCTAGGGGGCTAAAGCCCCCTCCCCAAAATCATGAGTGACAGTACTTTATAAACAACAAATGTAGGGGTTTCAGCCCCATAGCCCCCCCATAAAACGTGAAATTACTTTTTTTAATTTTTATTATAGTTTCCGATGACCAAAAAAAAGGTCGACAGCATTTTTTTTGGATAACGAATGAAAAAACCACTAATAGAGACACCTAATACTATGTGACGACATTCAGCCCCCCCCCCCAATTTGAATCCTGGATCCGCCGCTGGGCAGATATCTAATTATTAAGACTATTCACATACAATAAGACATCAGACACTCTTCTGTTTTCTGTCTGCTATTTAGTCAACAAGAAAGAGATAGAAATGACTTCATTACAAAATACTTACAAAGCAATTAATTTTCTTCTATTCTCCTTTTAACATGAAGCTGAGTGCAAAATGACAAGTTTGCTAAAGCATAACTACGTTCTAGTTTCGTCAAGGATTCGTCAAGGAATGTTATTCTAAATTTTCGCAACAATCTGTCGGTAAATGCAGGAGTTGTGCGAACACTTACAAAATACCGCCTTTATTTATTTATTTATTTATTCGTGGCACAAAAATAGACATCACCAACATATAAACACAAACTAAACAAAAAAAACAACACAGATCAAGTTCAAGTAATGCCCTATTACATGTGTACACAACTAGTCAATACAGATAAAACAATATTATAATGAGAGTTCAGGTAATTCGAGAAATTGTATGTCAACAGTCAGTGCAAAAAAAGAAAAACAAAATGAAGTCAAGGTAATCAGTAACAATATGTAGTCAAATCAATGTTTAGTCAAATTATGGAGGTCAGGCCGAAAATTTATTTTATTAATATAAGATAAACCATTTTCCTGTACTATATGGTTACCATAGTAGTGAGTAATTGTTTCTATTGAAGCAAGTACTCGCGAGTACAGTAGATCCCAGCTATTTCACGGTTCGATATGCGTGGCAAGTTATTATTTGTTTAATTGAACGACTCGCCCAAATTACATAGCAATAACGCCATTAAGTTTATTATTAAACGATATTACACAAAACAACCTATCATTTACATACTAATGTGACTAAACTTGAACATACGTATTATATAACATTATGAAATCATCTATTAATAATTGATTCGATCTAAACTTAGATACTTTGTTTTGTTTATATTATACACCAAGGTACATCTCGATTAAAATGATTAATTTTAAGGCTGTTTCTGCGCTTGATTAGCGAGGCTGATAAATCAAAACATTGATAATCTAGATTTAAGCCTCTGACAAACAGGAAAATTCACCATGCGTTTTGGTTTTTTTTTACTTTGACATAACAAAAATGTTAAATGAGTAAGGCGTTGTTGACTATTAGATAAATAAATAATTTGGTCAAACGAGTTAATAACACAATAAATCCAATTGTATAAAACTTTTTCAACTAAAATTAGTGTGTTTATTATTTATTTTCCTATGAAATAATTGAAAAAGAACGTCTCAGATAAGTTAGGTACAATACACTTAATTAGTTAGAGAAATTGACCCAGGTATCGTTTCCACACATAAAATAATGTTGATAGTGAAATAATACCTTGAAAGCTGACAGAAAAATAAGTAGCGTACGATAAGTAGGAATGTGAATTATTTTTTTTTAGAAAAAAAAAAGACAGTGGATTGAACATGAAATATTTTGAGCTTTTAATAAAATTACGAACAGACAGTTTCAGGAATTTACTTCCAATAATGATTTTATAATTCTCCAATTATTTCTTTAGCAGCAGATTTTCTTCTCTATTTTTTTTTAATTTTTAAAAATCTTGTACTTACCATTACTTTTCATTTTATGATGTTTTCGCTTATATTTGTTGAAAATAGACATTTCCTGAAGTCTAAAAAGGAGGAGGAGCATATATAGAGCCCGGCCTACGTATAAGGGGCCTTAATTAAATATTTATACGTATGAGAACGTCTTTTTTCTCTCTTCTTCAGATGAATTGGAATGTTATGAATGTGTGATTGAACATTTGATTTTTTTGCATCGATTGATATTCCTTGAGGTCGACCTTGAGTGTCGCTACTTGTGTCAATGTTTTCCTGTGAGGCCCCAAAATCATGTGTCCTTCTTTTTTTCACACATGGAGGTTCCTACGAACTTTGTTTTGACAGAATCTGGTACCTACCGACTAAATAAACCAAAATCTTGTGTAGTTATTTTTTTAGCGGGGAGGCAAGACTTGCCAACACACTTCTCAATATTATCAGCCAGAAGAGTCTACATATTATCATTCATGATTGACATGTAAACTCATCAGCCTAACACTAGGAAAAATTCACCTATCCAGATATCACGAATATCTACCGACCTAGAATGCAAAAATATTTTTCATTAAATTATCATTATTATTCACTCATTGGATACTCAGGAACGAACGTGTACTGAGTAAAATGAATAGGGGTGCGTGTATGACGAATTGCATGAACATGACGAAAGCAAGGAGTGTGTGTAAAACGAACTTATTCTCGAATATAATACGAATTTCAGCATTCTTTTTCAGAAATAACGCGAATTTATTTACGCATGTTTGACGCGAATTTCGACCCTTATTTTGGAAAACATCGTAATTGAAATATTATCAAAAGGAATGTGTCTTTGAAAATAAGAAGAACCACACTGAAAAAATCTTGCATATAGGAGTTTTTTGTTTTTCTCCAACATTTTTGTTTTATTTTATTCTTTTAGGGATTTTTGTATAAAATATTGTTCACGATCATTTTTTTATTTTCTTGTATTGAAGCCTGCAAAATTGACCACTTTAATGATACAAATGTATGAAAAATAACACCCCTTTTTGAAAAAAATAACACCACATTTCCAGAAAAATAACACTGATTTTTTCCAGTTCCTAATAATAAGTCATAAAGGTTTGCTAGGTTTGTGAAAAATAAATTACAATAATTTCGTTATACTATTTACATATTCATAAGTATGAAACAGATAGGGTGGTATTTACAAGGATCTAAGCACATATTATACAAAATAATTGCTATCGATACTTCATATTGAATTAATCCGGATAATGATCCATAATTTAAATCAATGTCTACTTAAATCTTGAAGGATCTATTTGATAATGTAGCCCTTGGCAAAGTGTTTTTTTTTTTCAGATTTACCACGCTAAATACGAACTATTTACCTATGCTATGTTAATGATTCATTCGATAGTGTACGTCGTACATCGAGTTTTGAATCAAATATTTTAATGCCTATTTTCGAATAGTAAACAATCGTGTATAATACTAATTTCTATCATATCACAAGGACAAAAGCGATTCATTCAATGATGCACTCGTATACCTAGATATAGAAGAATGTACTTATTTCTAATTAATTTATAAATTTATTCTTACTTTGAACAATTAAACATCTAATACAATAAATTCAAGACATACCATATATGAAATACAATTTCATGGAAAAATGTTCAACAAGGCGATTTTTTCACGACATCACGATCTTTTCTAGTAAACCTGGACAGCGTTTGTAATACCTAGTGAAATCTTTGTTAGTTCAATGTGAATTAAAAATATTTGTATAAAATATACCATGGAAAACTGATTTTCTACCAATACAACTACTGCGAATGTACTACTGCTACTACGAATATTTAGAATATGTATCGAACTGTATTTCTGCAAAAGACGTGAATTATCTCATGGAAATTTTACGGACACCTGACTTTATAGAACACTCTCAAAAAAGTAGATTGCAAATTATTAGTTTTAAATATTTTTTTATAGATACGTTTGGTATATTATAAGAACACATATTATATTTTTTTTTATAAGAATGTAACCCTTCCTCTCTCCTATCCTCATCCCCTTCCCAATGCTCACTATTGATTATTAATCGATAATTACACTTATGTGAATCACTTTACTTAACTTATTATATATATTAATAAGGTAACAACACTATAATAGGCTTTAAGTATTTTATTATCTCTGTATATATTATAAATGTTACAAGCTATTGTGTTATAAAAATAAAATAAAATAAAATAAAATTGAAAAAAAGAGAGTAGTAGCAAGCCCAGAGTTCTCACAAGAGTGTTTGATAAATTGTATGTTTTTAATAATTTGTTTTGTAAATCAAAGTCATGAAATCTCTCTCTCTCCCTGGGCAATTATTATTCCCACATGATGGTGGGGTCTGCCATTCTTGTTTTCCGCCGCCACTGGGCTCTATCCCGTGCATCTTCCGGGGATGCTCCACAGTCTCTCATATCTTGACTCACAACCTCACGCCACCTCCGCTTCTCCGGTCTTCCTCTGGATCTCCTACCAGGGACAACCAATGAAAGTCATGAAATATGACATCGAAAATTTGACGGTAAATAATCATCACTTTTTATATAAATGTCGATGATTTGAGATTTGGGTTTTACAACCCTACTGAATAATTAATTTGATATGTATGATTGAGTCATGGCACTTAACCAAGGCTCAAGAGCGTAAGATACTCAGCTTTGAGAATAGGTGTCTTAGGAGGATACTGGGTATCACTTGGCAAGAACGTAAAACCAACGAATACGTTCGACGGCGTTCCCAGCAACGATCAATCCTGTCAGTAATACAGGAAAGACGTTGGTCGTGGCTGGGCCATGTTTTGCGAATGCCCAACGACAGCTGGCCAAAGAGAGCGCTGTTTTTCCACCCACAGGGGTCCCGACGCCCCGGAAGACCCTCTTTCACAGTGCACCGTTCCTATGACAACGAGATCAGAGCGTTAGGAATGACGTGGAGAGAGGTAATATCACTCGCACAAAATCGCTCTGAATGGAGACGCCTGGTAGCCTCCCTGTGCTCCCGAATGGAGACATAAAGGGCGTAGTTAGTTAGTTAGTTAGTTAGTATTATTACTTAACCTAGAGGTACGTATTATATTCTTCAATAACGTAACAGAATTAATTGGCAGAAATTCTATTGTACGTAGGTACAAGGATAGGTAGATAGGTGTCTATCGGTACGTCGGTAATACAGTAATTATTTTTATTAACGAAGTAACATCTGATAGTGATCTAATGTACGGTGAAACGTATTATTATTTTGGAACCTTTTTTGATAAGACGAATTGGATTAAAAGTGTGTACTTACCTTTTGTTAATAAGAAGGCACCACCGTAGATTATAATTAGATTTTGAAATATTCCATGAATTTAAATTCTTTTGGAATTTTTAATTATAGTTGCTTGGTTGGTATGGTACTTACCTACGGCAGACACTTGTGATCTCTTTGCGACACTCTTGATGTATATCTTGATGATCCTATGTATAATCATCTTCTTCTTCTACTTAGCAATTATTAATCCCACATGGTGGTAGGTCTGCTTTTCTTGTGTTTCGCCGCCACTTTGCTCTATCTTGCGCATCCTGCGGTACAACGTCACTCTCTCTCATGTCCTGCCTCACCACTTCCCTCCACCTGCGCTTGGGTCTTCCTCTGGATCTCCTACCGGGAACATTAAGCGTTTGTCTAATAAAATGTATAATAATATTTTAAAAAAAAAATAGCCTAGGTAGACAGAAAAACTAATGTATGGATCAGAGAGAAGACCAGAGTCGTTGATGTCGTTTACAGAGTTTCCAGTCAGAAATGGATTTGGACTGGTCATGTGGTCAGAACCACAGACTCTAGGTGGACAACGAAAGCTCTGGAATGGCGACCCAGGCAGAAGAAGCGTTGGTAGGCCTCAAGCACGGTGGTCGGACGGTGTAAGACAAGTTGCGGGAGGCGGTTGGATGCGGTCTGCCCAGGATAGGGAGCCGAAAAACGCTATTATTACAATTTTATCATGCAATTTTGAACCTTAATGCCGTGGGAAATTAGCGTGACGTCATATTTGGGTCGGGAGCTTTAACATGTTTAATCTATACATATAATAAAGAGGATAGTCATTTGTTTTTCTTTCCAAAGAATAAGCTTGGAATCTAGTACTCTTATAAAACAATGTTATACCTCTTTAGAAACCTTATAGGTTAACGGGTGACATAGGCTATAAATATTTCCAATATATTCATCGAGAACTTCAAAAAAAAAGGCTTGAAAACGCGGAAAATTCAAAATCGTTACTCGTTCTTAATAAAGTCATTTGTATTAAATAGTTAAGTATGGATCATTAACATAACTAGTAACCTAAGTAACTTCTTAACATAAGATTAGTTCTAAGTTTATATTATTATAGCGATCATATGATAATAATAGGTTATCTAATAACGTAAATCACCGCTAATAAACCTTAGTCAAGTACCCACACCTACCTATGAAATCATAATGCCAATAATGAGCCTTAAATACGTACGTATGGCCACACACAATGGCGAAGGTTAAAGAACTAAAAAGATCAGTTATCTATACACATTATTTCAAAAATATATAATACCATAAATTACCATATGAGTACATTTTATATAGACGTGGTTATGTCCAAACGATCTAAGCAACATATGAACATACTACAAGGAAATTTGAGATTTCGAATGTTTTACGGTGGATATGACTGAAGAAGGACGCGATACAGGATGTACATCTCTTCTCCATTCTTCTCAGGTGTACCGTGTGTAGATTGTCGATGTTGTCGAGCTTTCGTCCTACTTGCTGAGGCCATCTTCCAAGCTAATGTAGTTACTAGCCTACATTAAGAAGAACACCTTAGACTATATTAGTCCTGAAGATGGCCTCAGCAAAAGATCGACAACATCGACAATCTACACACGGTACACCCGAGAAGAATGGAGAAGAGATTAACAAGGACCGTGAAAATCTACATACAATGCGGTGGAAATGAGCGATCGTCAAAAAGAATGTGTGGTAAAATATTGAAAGATTGATTGAGGTTATTAGAGAGATGAGTGACTGAAAAACGAGTGAATAAGCTTAGATAGTTTGGACATGTTGAGAGAATAAATGATGCCAATTTGACCAAAAATAGATATTAAAAAAAACTAACGATTCAGTGATGATTTTGACAAAAAGTTCATTGTGCCAAAACGATCCAAATGCTTGCATCACATTGGCGTTTTTTGGCATGAACCGCATTTTTTGATAACAACTGTTTGTTTCTGGTCTGTAGGTACGTAAATCCTTACTTTGCAGGCATTTCTGTAGACATATTTTTTTCGCGTTTTGGTGGGTTTCCTTGTTTTGGCACAACTACGTCGAGATTATGTCGATATCTGGTAGATATCTACCTATTAATACCAAAATATTTTAATCACAATAAATACAATAGGACCAGTAGGTATAATATTAGTAATAATGTTGTGGAATTGTTATTTATTTCACAATCCATTCCATACGCAGAAATTCTGATGGTAAAGGGGCTCGAAAAAGGTGCCCCTCTGATAATTTACATCGTTCGCTCATATTCGGCCGTCCTAAGCAAGAACCGCGTATAAACCAAAAACTTGTAACTAAGATAATCGCGAAAAACATCTGGTATTGTCTATATAATTTCGTGAATATACATAGAATGGGGGTTGGAAAATAAGGGTTGTGCATGGAAACCCAAACTTTTCATGATTGAAATATATAGATGCATATTGCATATAGGTATAGACGTGTCTGAGTAAAAGGAATCGTAGAGTGTGTATGACGAATTGCGTGATTGTGACAGAAGCACGAAATGTGTGTAAGGATATTGAAGGAAAATCCCGCGGGCTTAAGGCCCTCCACATCCCCGGGTAGCTCAGGCGCATTAATAACGACCTCGTTACCCGCTCTTCTAGCAAAATATTATTAAAAGGTGGGCCCAGGGTTAGCCTTAAGGGAGCCCCCGGCTAACCCCACCCCTGTAAGGATAGGAAAGGGCGTTTTTTTCTCTCTGCCTAGCCCGCAAGGGATAAGGCGTGAGGGGATCGAATATAATATAGATGTATTTAGGGTCAGCTGGCGGAGATTGGAGCATAGCGATAAGCTCGCCCTAGTGAACAAATGTTTTTATTTCAATTCTTTTTTTTTTAACATATCTCAGTGTTTTATTTACCAAAAGTGTAGATGAATAAGATAAAAAATGTATCTAAAGTTTAAATATATCAATTTCGATACAAATTTCAAATCAATTAAAGTTGGCTTACACGCTGTTTTTAATTAGGAGGCCATTATTTTAGTTTTGCAATTACCAAAGACTTGTGTGTTATGGAGATGGGCTAAAATAGAAAAACACAACTTGGGCGTCGTCAACACCGAAGTTTTTGGATTTATTGGGATATTAATTCAGTATGTACTTCTTCGATTATTTTATAAGCTTTGATCAATATAATAAATGGATCAATATTTTTTCTCCGATTTGCATATCAGATTGAAACAAATGATCTATCTAATACTTATATAAAACGTTTGCCGTCCGTATGCTCTGTTGTGAATATGAATATATGTACAAGAATATGTTTTAGTGACTAGAAATTTGATTTTTCTGTATTTTGCAGAAAAGAATAATTAATCCAATAATTCATCCGTTCCATTCCAAAATTAATCCGGTAATTTACTGAAATTTGAGATTAGTCCCGTAGTTTGTTAGATATAATGCTCTAATTTGGTTAATAAAATGTTTATGGTAAGACGCAGTGACTAGTGGATATTTATTTGATATTCGCTCCGCTTTTTGTGCAATAAGCCAAAATGGATTTTGTGGCTAATGTCACGCTTATTTTGCGCTTACAGTCTCACACATTTGAAGAAGTTTACGATTATTACTCAGAGCATCTCACTAGATTAGATAAAATCCGAAATGAAAACATCAGAGGAACTATGAAAGTTGCCCCAATTGACCTGAAAGCGCGAGAGGCCCGACTTCGGTGGTATGGACACGTGCAGAGAAGGGACGAGGATTCCGCTCTGAGGAAGGCAACAAACTGGTCAGTGGAAGGACCAAGAAAGAGAGGACGGCCAAAGAAGTCCTTTGAGGAGACCATCAGAGGGGACGTGGAACACCTGGAGCTTACTCCAGAAGACTGCCTTGATCGGAGCAGATTGAGAGAGAGGATACGAGCCGCCGACCCCAAATAAATGGGATATGTTGCAGAAAAGAGAGACTCAGAGCATCTCAAGACAAGATGATTTTATTTGTATTAGTATACTTATAGTAGAGTATTCAGTATACTTATAGATATTTCTAAGTCTGCGTTAGAAATGATTATTGACGAATATGAAATGACGCTGCAATTAGATATTGCTGTGTTTGGGTTCAACGATACTACACACTACTTGAGGCACAATCAAGGTGTGCATTCTCCAATATAGATATTCTAATACTTTAGTCTGTAGTTACTATGTATATTTGCTGTACAAATGATGGTTCAATGTTATCGCATATTATGTCAGCGAAACCGACGTAATATGCTCACTTAATATTGCCTAATTAGACCAAATTCTTCGCCCAAAACGAATTCAGTAAGCATACTATATCAGCAAAATTAGACTTTTGACGTAAGAATATTTCTAACCAATGTTGGCTCCAGTCGTACCAGAGCAGAGCCACATGGTAACCAACTCCCAGATCTAGAAGTGGAAATGAGGTCGTTGAAAAGAATGTGTGTAAACACCCCACCACCCCTGGATATTTCAGTAGCTTCAGCTCATATGTCATCCAGTCTTTTGCGCAAAAAAGTTTTCATACACTTTCTCCGATTTCTTTTACTCAAAACGCTTCCATCTTTGAGAATCCGGTAGACATCATCGATTCAGGTATGTCCCAGATGGGCAACTCTTGCTCACTCTTCGTTCACTCATATTCTATAATTGAATTTATAATGAACCTGGACCAATCATGTCGACCAGATTCTCAACGATAAACGCCTTTTGCGTAAAAGACATCGTAGGGTGTGTACGACAGATTACATGAATGTGACGGAAGCAAAATATGTGCAAGGATAGAGCGGTCTGGCGTTCTTCCTCTTTACCTATCCTGCAAGAAACGCTGCGTGAGGGGATAGAAAGATATATAGAGCCTACATCGTATGAACACGAACTGGGCATCTACTACATCCTGAAGATGACATCAGTACGGACTGCGAAAGCTTTTAGAAATTCAACTACATTTAGAAAATAGACACAATGAAAAAACCCCCAAACAGCCTATAGTGGAAACGGCTTCATCACGTTGCAAAATTCATCCAAAATTTAGCCCTAGTCTCTCCGCTGCTGGATATAGACCTCTTCCAAATGTTACCATTGCCCCTTTCAGCATTTACTTCCGAGCTTACATCTCCTACCTATCTTTTCTGTAGCCTTCTGACGCCTTTTATAGTTTACCCATATTTCTCCATTTTATAAGTCTGGGTAAAGGTTGGTTAACAACAAGTTAAAAGAAATTATTATTTTATTAACTTTGTTGGTTTAAGGCCATGTGCAATATGAATAGAAATGGATGTATTAATACAGTTTCTGAGACATATTCACATATTATTTATTCAATACAATATTTTCGAAGAATTATACACGACATATGTTTTCTTATCAATAATTTGAAATATGATATGATTGGATTGACGTAAGTACTGAATCTAAGTAACTATTGAATTGAAGTTGCATACATAGCAGTCCTCTATCCTTAGAATCTCGATCATATAATACCTATTACCTCTGTACCTATACACATTACACCTTTCCCATTCTTGCCATGAAAAGTACAAAGCCGTCGAACCAAAGTTGCCGACATCACAGGAAGATCAGCAAAGCTAAAATGGCTGTGGGCGGGACATGTGGCAAGACAGGACAGTGTCAAATGGGCACTTAAAATCCTGAAGTGGAGGCCCTGGGAGAACAAAAGAAGCGTAGGAAGATCATAGAAAAGGTGGACCGACGATACTGTCCAGCTTATGGGTCGTAGATGGCAGCAGATAGACCAAGATAGACAGTGGAAGAGTTTAGAAGAGGTCTATGTCCAGCAGTGGAACCCAAGTGGCTAGCAGTAAGCAAGTGAAGTACAAAGCGCCTTTGCTAGCTCGCTCGAATGGAAAAATTAACTACCACGATAATACTCGTTCAATCGCATAATAGGTACTGTCTTTGCAGCCTCCATATATTCTCCATGGAATATCCACAGTTTCGGTGAATAAAGACAAACTCGACTTGACGTATATTTTTCTCTAATAATTAAAACTTATAACACAGATCTTAAGGCGCCAGTAACGCGAAGTCGCGATCGATATACTCGCAGCATTGCCGCAAATATGTACTATTGGAACACATAAGAAAAAACTAATCTAAGTATTGAAAAAGTTATTTAAGGTATCCATATCGCGAAATAGCGATGTCTTCATATACATAATGCCACGATGCTGTAAGCGAGTAGGTACCACCATTCCTATGAAAATATAAACTTAGTAAACTTATAAATGAAATCTTTCTAATATTACCTTCTTACTTCTTCCGGTGTGTTGTTAGGTCCCCCCAACGTTGACTATCACTCGAAAGAATATGCTCCTGTCCTGGGAAGCTCGAAAAAGCTCTTCAGCACTCCTTATTCCAGTCTCGTATATTGCGGAGCCAAGAAATCTGCCTTCTTCCAACCCCTCTACGACCCTCTATTTTACCCATAATGATCAGGTGGAGTAATTTATATTTTTCTCCTCTGAGCACATGACCCAAATATGATACCTTCCGGACTTTGATATTTGATAATATTACATACTAATGCGATTTTATGAAATTCAGAGCGTATCGCGATATAGCGATCTAGGCATGAGTATGTAGAATGTAGATACAACAAAATCGATTATGATAAATATACCTACAATTCATACAGCATCTTTTTAAGTACATTATTGTTTTGAATCTAAAGCATATCGCGAAGTCGCGATTTGTTTGTTCCCGAAAGGAGATATTGATATATTGTTTTGTACGTAATAAAATAACTAGTGTAGGTAATAAAAACAAACATTCCACAAGCAGTCATACTTTGTTCATGATGATACATTCTTCATAGGTACTAGTTACAATGTAAAAATGTACACCTTTGAGTGTAGGACAGACAATTGGAGAATTCCATTCCACTTAGGAACGTGCTGCGTCAATGTAATTTTACAAATAGTTATACACTATACAGCCATCGTATAATATAGCGAGGAATGCAATTGTGGAGTTATTCCTTATTTTGTGCTATTTTACTAAGAAACGTCTTTAAAGTACGTATAGGTACAACGTATAACAATTTCATAAAGGATTTAAAGCTCCCAACCCAACTATGACGTCACGGACATTTCCCCACGGCATTAAGGTTCAAAATCGCATGATAAAATTGTTTTTTTTTTCATTTTTTGGGATTAATTTCGCTTCAATCAAAAACTTTTACGTTTATTCCCTAGATTTTAATGCATGTTATAAATAATAAAAAAAAACTCCGCGACTTTCGAGAAACAGTTTCTGATGTCTTTCGGAAAAAAGAACAGAGGTGTTTTTCACTTTTATTTTAGAAATCTGTACGAGATATAAAAAATCTTTTGCGGTTATTCCCTAGATAAAAATTCAATGTATTTACTCTATTTTTTCCAAAGCATATTAAGTAACGGTTGTCGAGATCTAAGGTCTCCCGTTTTTATATTTTTTTTAAATGTCAATATGTCTACTTTTAAAGTACGTAGGTATCTAACAAGCAACTACCTAAATGTGGAAAACAGGGATAATTGTGCGTGCCAATCATAGAATTGTGACCTAGCTCTATAATCACTAGACAGACATTGCGAATATAGGTTGAATAATTATTAACTATCGTCTAGGTTTTTGATTTGTGAATCAAATAATTCATGAATAAATTACAAATTCAATTATAATCTACCTATGTGGAGCAATTATTAAATAATTACTATGTAACCTGGTCATTTGATAAATATATTTTTGGTTCAAGGTTTTGCCAAAATATCAAAATAATTGTGTGTCATTTAATACATTTTTAATTCCAGGCGGTTAATAAAATTCGCACGGTTTTTTTTTATAATTTCATGGATTAGTATTCATGTTACAATGTCATTCAGTAATCTATTGATGGCTATCGAAAAGTCCATTAAATTCGTTGTTATTGCAAACTAGAACTACTGATGCAGTCGCCAATCTGAAATGTAGCTGGGCTAGCCATATCCAGATGGCCTAGATAAAAAACAAAACAGTTCAGGAGGTAAGACATTAAACTGGCAGAGTAGACCTTGGACAAGACGATTTTCCTGTCTAAAGTAGGGAGGCATGGAACTCTGAGAAGAAAGCCCGTGTTCAAGTCTGGATACAGTAAGGCTGAGATCGTCTGCTCAGTTTTACACTCACTATCGTGGTAGAAGGTTGTAGAGGGGTCGGAAGTAATCAGCTTCCTGGCTTCGAAACATTCGGCAGTGGACCGGAATCGGGACTGTGGAGGAGCTGTTTCGCACTGCCCAGTTCTCCCAAGTGGTCGTCAACGTCAGGGGGACCCGACAGGATACAGAGAAGAAGATCGGGGATGTCCCTTTAAGTATTGCATTAAAACTGTTCTAAGTTTGACAGGAAATATCCATGAGTGACCCCTAGGGCAATATAAAATTCTGAAGCAATGTTTATACTCAATGATGTTTGTTCACATAGAAGTGCATAAGATCATACCTGTATGACATTTGTCCAGAGTTCGTTTCGACGCCTTTGATGTACTTTACTTAATAAACCGTATCCTATAACATCGTAAAAGTGCGAATTGGAATGCCTGACATTCCATCGCCCGATTGAATGAAACATATGATACCAACAACGGCTCGGTGTCGGTGATACCAAAAGATGAATTCATGTTCAGCAATCACCACAAACACAAAGGTGTCAATTGATAGAATTCCTTACATTACACATTGCTTGTAACGCAATAGGTAGGCTTAATGATGAATGCATATACCTACCTTGTACCTATAAAGCACAAAAATAAAAATTGAATAGCCTGGATTGCATATAAAAATACAAAGGGCGGGCTGGAAATTTCTGCCAGCCATCCCAAAAGCGTAGTTACTGATGTACATAATAATTTGCACAATAATATCTATGATAAATGTTTTCTATAAAAAAAAGTAATTAAAAAATAGCGCCGCATGAAATTATATTTTGATGGATTTTCATAAAAATTTTAGAAAATTTATGACATGATGAGAAAATGTGTGGTACTAATAATGTGATTCTTTGTGAGGTTTTATCATTTAGTATGGAAAAATATACTTATACCTACTCCAATCTCTGGGGGGGCAGCTGTCCCCCCTGCCCCCCCTGACGATGCCCATGAATCGTAACAATATAGCATACCTGATTTTATGGTGCACAATAACCTCAATAATTGATACCGGCCAGTTCAGATGAGCAGGTAGGTACAAGAAAATGGTGTTCGGTAAGTTCGTCTACAATCAATTCGTCTAAATTCAATTGGTCTAAAATCAATTAGTCTAAAATCAATTGGTCTAAAATCAATTCGTCTAAAATCGACGAATTCATCGTTAGGCAAATTGATTTTGGCCGAATTGATTTTAGACGAATTGATCATTAAACGAATTTATTTTAGACGAATTGATAATTAGACGAATTGATTTTGGCCGAATTGATTTTAGGCCAATTGATTTTAGACGAATTGATAATTAGACGAATTGATTTTAGACGAACTTACCGTTAACCCTAGAAAATAAAATAGTTGCATACCTACGCGACAATGTTGTGCGACACTACAATGTATGTTTTGCATGCAAAAACTATGTAATAGGTCTAGTATAGGTATTATGCAAAATGTGGAAAATGTAAATTGTCCATTATATTAAATTCTGCACAACAATATGTTGCACGGTGTAGGTAAGTACAGGTTCCCGGAGAAAAACCCATAAGAATATTGCTCAATGTGAATAAATCCCAAAAAAGACAAAAGCCCAAACTTTCTAGATAGATTTCAGTTATAAAAATGTATTTAAAGATCTAATCCTTCTTTTTTGTAATTGAATTAGTATAAAACGTACGAATCCGCACGGAGCGTGGACAATGTGCTCAAATGCTCCACAGATGGCATATGCGAGATTCTCCTACCTTTGACTGGGGAGAGCCAGTGCGATCCATCAAGCACTTTGTCGAAGAATGTCCTCTGAGAGCATTCCCTGGACCATATGCAGATATCCACAATGCCCTTAAATGGTTTGGAAGCCTGGATGTTGCTCTGTAGGGTACATGTCTCCTGTATGTAACAGATAGCATAATAATCTTGTGACGTTGCCGCCCAACGGTGGCAAAAGCCATACGAAATAAAAATAATATAAAATTTTGACTATTTTATTGTCCATCCCATTTTAGATCCGTTTATTTATTTTCTAATCTATGCTAGTTCCAAACACACTGAAAAAACTCGTATCAATTGGTATACTTACTTAATAGGTATTAGTAACTATTTTTAAGATTTAAGATTTTTTATCTGTTTGTTTTACAAATAAAACTAAAAATTTTAAAAAAATGATGAGAAAAAATGCAATTAATTTTATTTTCAAAATCCAGTTAGATTTGAGCTTTTGTCCCTTGATCATATTTCTAAAGGGCTTTTTTCTTTTTTGGAATTTATTCATATTGAGCAATATTCTTATGGGTTTTTGTCCGTTCACGGTAAGTATTAAGTCCACTACTATACTATTAAGCCCCATTCACACCAGGTCAATAAAATAATAACTACACTACGGCTACATGTTAATATTTTTGTTATAAATCATGTCAATGACATGTTAACAAGAAACATCTATTACAAAATTGTTAGTTAAACGGTGAACATGAATCTAATATTACAGAAGGGATCTTGCAAACTGACGTAATGTTGTCCGACTCTATGTAAATGAATGGGAGGTATCTCGAAACATGTATAGTTTTAAGGAGTCATATTTGTATGTGTAAAATATTGAAGACAAATAAAAAGAATTTTGAAATTGAATTGAATTGAATGTGATCATGATTTATTTTTCTGTCTCAACATTTTAGTTTATTGGCGAAGTGGGATTTTGAATTTTTACCACTAGACCTGTTACTATTTTTTTACCATCACGGTACATCCCAATAATGGGGTAACCACTAAATGTTGAGTGTATAAAACACACAAATATTGTTTTTGAAGTCAGCACGTATATCATACAGAATGTGAGACGAATCTCATCCCGGAGAAAGATGAGAAATGTATTATGGGAGTTTTGCCAATACCTGACTCCTACGGAACACTACGAAAAGTAGATAACTTTCGAGTTATAAGTAAAAAAACCCGCCAAAAAAATCCTATTTTACATTCTTTTTATTTTTTTTTTCAATGTTGCGTAAATAATTTTTTGTTAGAAAACCTCGAATTAGGACTCAACAAACAAAAAAAAACGTGTAGAATGAAAAAAATATAAACTCACCCACAACTTTCCCGATTGGGGCTAATTTGGGATCAAAATGCCTGGACTGTAGTGGCAATGGACAAGGCGATGTCAGTCTGAGTGGCGAAATTTTGAAGAGGTGGTCGGTAGCCTGGTTGTTAACGCACTCGAATGTTAATCCGGCGGGCGCTAGTTCAATCCTCAATGCAGACTTACTCCACTTCACGACACAACCTTTTCATGCTAACTGTGAAGTGTGCAAAGTTTGTATTTGGGTTTACTAGCATTCAACAATTCCAGACCATCCATATGCCGCGGCCGGGATACGAACCCAGACCTCTAGTCTGAAATAAGTATTTCGATAAATCAAGTGATAAATTTTGTTGTATCCTCACTAAATTATTGGATTCGAGTTGATATAAACTATGACATGATAGTTTTATATGAATTTATTGTCAATGGTCGTATCATAGTGAATGAGGCAGTAACGCATGTCTGAAATGTGCTTTCAAAATATACTAGAAAAATCAAGAAAAAAATTACGATTACCAGACTTTTTGAATTTTTCAAAAATATGGAATAGTTCCGGAGATATTAGGCGTCAAAGTTGGGGTCAAAATTTCAATGTTTCTGTTTGAATTAGACCGACTGATTGACTAAATAATAATCAGACCAATATGTTGGTAATACTATGTATCTAAGTGGGAACTGGGGAGGTAGATAGACAATAGTCACAGACAGACATTGCACTACTGACATTATACGATGTTTACCTAGAATCCTAAAATAATTGGGGTTACCTATAGCTTGGAGAGTTCGCAGCATTGCGATGAGCTCGCCCAAGTGAACAAATGCTACTATTTATCTATATTTTATATTTTTTTGTCAATGTTTCAGATGTACCTTAACTTACTTATTTTTGTTGTTGCTTGTTAACATTAAATCAATTATTATTCATGTTGAAGGCTTGCGCCGTGAATAAATAAATAAATATTAAATAAATATTTTGTAATTTTGTAATTTTGGCAGACAGACCCAACAATGGCGTCACGGTTAATTCCTGCGGCATTAAGGTTCAAAATCGCACGAACAATCATCATCATCATCACCAGCCCGCGTTTGCCCACTGCAGGACTTAGGCCTACCCTCTCCCCCTCGTCTTGTCCCGCTCCGGTGCGATTTCCATCCACTGGGGATGAACAATCATGAACAGTCGACACTGAGATTTGAATGCGGACCTCGCAATTAAGAGGCCGCGCTCCAACCAACTGAGCCAACATCTTAATCTCATTACAGGTTTAATGTTTGTTTTTTGTTCCGCTCCTTTATTTTATTTGTACTTTAAAATCCCTAATTATTTAATTTACGTACCAATTATTTTCTTCTTATGCTTTATAATCCGGAAATATATTAAATAATAATTAGTAATAAGAGAAATAAACACCATTTCTTCCAATTAATCATGTCGTTTCTACATCTGAGCTGGCGCAAGTGAAAAGTAATTAAAACCCTTTAGTTAAGAGCCAGTATACCATGCCCAAAAATATATTTAAATAAATAAATAAATAAAATCTTTAATGAAAACATATTATTCAAAACGCGGGTTTTGTTGCCGTAGGCAATGTCTGCCAACCAACCACTTGTGATTTTTTTTGATATAAGTACCTACTTACAAAATACATAAAATAAATAACATATACATAGAATAAGTAAAGAAGTTATCCTAAAAAATCACCCGTATGCAAGTCGTGACACGTATGCAATTTGTCCGATTTATATCACTCTGAGAATAAGAATCTGGTCAATATGGACGCAATATGGTCGGTCAGAAAAACCCATAGGTATATTGCCAACGATCCCAATCCCAAAAACGATAAAAGCCCTTTAGAATTATCCTTAATGGATAAAATCCCAAACATTATACAATTGGATTCCAGTAGACAAATTATTTCTAAAACGTTGACTATTTTATTGTCTGTCCCATATTAGGTGCGCTTATTTATTTGTTTATTTTCTAATCTATGATGGTGTCTAACACACTGAAATAAATCGTATACTAATAGATACAATTAATCGTATTTTCAATTCAAAATCTGAAATTAGATTTGAGCTTTTGTATTTTGAGTATAGTATTTCTAAAGGGCTTTTGTCTGGGTTTTTTTTGGATTTATTCATTTTGAACAATATTCTTACGGGTTTTTTTCGTGTCACGGTTGATAACATACTCTGGCGGTCTTCTTCTGAGATGCTCAACGCACAAATCATTGCAACCTTCTTTCCTGGATTTTAACAAAGAAATCGAAGTCTCTCTCTTTAATAACCTCATTCCTTATCCAATCTTTCAATAGTAGGTAAAACAAACCCTTAAGTACCTAATCAAATTATTTTTCGTCAAACTGAGGTACAACTGACCCTTAAGTACCTATACTTTCTTTTTAACAATAAAAGCATCACATATATCACTCGTTAATTACGTTGTTTATTTGTTTAGTTGTTTTTTTTAATTTATAAATATTATGTACTTATACTTAAGAGTATGCATACCGACATTTCAAAAATTTCTAAAAACAGGAGACCTTATATCTCGACAACCGTTACTAAATATGCTTTGGAACAAAATAGGGTAGATGCATTGAACATTTATATAGGGAATAACTGTAAAAGATTTTTTATATCTTTTATAGATTTCTCAAAAAAAAAATATTTAACACCTCTAATCTTTTTTCCGAAAGACGAAAACTCGTTTCCCGAAATCGCGGAACAAAAAATTTTTGCTTGTACTGATAATATACGTTAAAATCTAGGGAATAACCGTAAAAGTTTTTTGATAGACGCAAAATTAACACCAAAAAATGGAAAAAAACGCTATTTTTACCATTTTATCATGCGATGGTCACGCAATTTTGAACCTTAATGCCGTGAGAAAAGACTGTGACGTCATTCCTGGTGCCAAGCCCTTAAATAAAAATAAATAAAAAAAAAACACCTAAAATGCGCCTATCTATGTAGGTAATGTAGGTATGTACAATGTTCCTAACTTATATACTCGTTGGTCGTTAGGTAGGTACCTCTCTCGAATCGTTGTATTCATAAGGCGATAGGGCCAAAAAATATTTGACTCGACAAACATAAGAAAACGAGTGAATAGCGCCGCAGTCGATTTTTACGTTCACCGATTTTTTTCATTTTTTAAATATAGTATGTAGTAACTCCACCTCCCCGTACCGCTGTCTCTTTACCGAAAACTCTGCGTATGCGTGGTCACAGGACTTTTCCTTAGTTTTGAATGTTATCATCTATCAATCAATTGTTATAAAATAATATACCATTCCTAATTGTACGATTTTATGGTACAAAAACAGGTAGGTATATCCCTAATCCGGTCAATAAAAGCATAGGGATGGGTTTTGTGAACTAAAATCAATGAGTTACATATGCGTTCGTTCACAAAAATGTGCAACGACAGATCAGCCGGTCACGTAAACAAAAAATAGTAATACCAATCCGAATCCTCACTTCGTGTATCTTCGGTGCGCACCGGAACGTTTTGGGGTACAACGCAACTCTCAACAATCATCATTTGTTAATCATTCATATAGTCGTATAAGTGACTCACGGGGAACGACAGACGCTTACATATAAAATCGTGGACGTAATATAAAAATTGTAAATGATCATATAAAACTTATAAACAATATATATTTTTATAAACCATAAGTAATTTTAAGAATAAAAAAACGACCACATTTTTTATAAAAAAATAAATAAATTGAAACATTTTTTTAATTCAATTTATTAAATTTATTTTTACGTACTTAAATATTTTTAACGCAATTTTTAGTTAAGTGAATATAATAAGTTTTCATCTGTAAATAATTACATGTATTTTTATTAATAAATAGTTTTTTTTTCATGAAATAAAAGACAATTATTGTGTCTTTCCTAAATCGTACCAAAATTGCATTTACTAGTTGCGAATTAAGTAAAAATTAAAAAAAAAAAAAACAACTGTGTTAATTGTAAAATAAGTTGGATAAACTGATTTTAAAAATAACCATCAGGAAACTGTGATAATTTATATAAATATTGATAATAAATAAGTGATTTTAGAACTTTTCTGTTTTTAATAATTCCATTTTTTTGCTATTAAAAATTTAACACATCAAAAAAGGGAGTGATAATATTTTTTTGTGACATTTTTGCGGAAAATTATTTTTCCTACAAAAAAAACTGTTTGCTTCGTTTCAATATGGATTTATTGTGCACCGAAACGGTTTCGAGTTCTGTTTCCGGTAGTGGCACTCCTCCAGCCAATCAGCAGCATGTCAGAGGCGGAAGCTCCAGAGAACGTCCTATTCGAAGAGCTTTACCAGATCCTGCGCTCTTGGAGGACAGAGTCTTGGAGAATTTGTTAAAGGCTGAAGAACATCATGGATTAGTTTCTTCTTATTTTGGAACAGTTCAAAAAGAGATCACCCCACATATGAGAAAGATCGTCGCTGATTGGATGTTAGAAGTAAGTAACTTTTTTTTATTCCTTTTTTTTATAGATTTTCGGTTTACCGAGCAAATCCAAATACATATTTGTGCACTTCATAGTAAGCTTTAAAAGCTTGTGTCGTGAAGTGGAGTAAGTCGGCATCGGGGATCGAACCCGCGCTCACCGAATTAACAGTCGAGCGCGTTACAAACCAGGCTACCGACCACAGGACACACAGGAGTTTTTAGAATTTTTATGAATAAAAATTTATGTTTCTTCTAATTCACCAAACATCATTCTATTTTTTCCAGCATTATTCAGATAAATTTTCGTAAAATTTTGTACAAATTCAATTGAACAAATATTGTACAATTTTTGGTTCAAATAAATAAATTACAATAAATAAAAAAATTTCACGTGGCCCCACCCATCAACGTTCTGCGATCTATCCAATGACTAGTGGTGGGCAAATACGTTATTTTTTTTGCAGTTGATAAAACACTAATCATTCATTATGATTCACAGTCGTTCGGTGACAATCGATAAAAATCGTTATTCGACAATTAAATAATTCTCTACGTAAAACAGAGACATTGATCTTAATAATATTTAGTTAATTTTAACATTTATTTTGTTTTTTTTTTTTTTTACGACATTTTTTCATTTTCATTCTTTTAACTTTCTGTATTGTTTCTATAATATTATTCCTCGATTTTTTTTTAAATATATTTTATCTAAATTTTCAAATATCCAAGTAAAATTTATCTACCAAATTAACAACTAAAAATCAGTCTCTTATTTTTTTCATTTTAGTCTTGTGTTTTTTTTTTTAATTTTATCGAATTATTTTTGTTTGACTTCGACTTCTACAAAGATTCAAGAATGTTGAACTTTAATCTCATCCCATGCGGTCCGCGCTGAAGAAATTCAACATGTGTTTTGTATCGTGACCGGAAAAAAACCCATAAGAATGTTGCTCAACATGAATAAATCCCAAAAAAGATAAAAGCCCTTTAGAAATATGCTCAAGGGACAAAAACCCAAATCTAGTTGGATTTTGAACATAAAATTAGTTGAGTCTATTAGTATACGATTTCTTTCAGCGTATTAGAAACTACCATCGATTAGAAGATAAACAAATAAATAAGCGGATCTATAATGGGATGGACAATAGAATAGTTAACATTTAAAAAATAATTCATCTACTAGAATCCAATTAGAAAATGTGGGCTTTAATCCGTTGAGGATATTTCTCTAAAGGTCTTTTTTGGGGTATATTCACGTTGAGCAATATTCTTGTGGGTTTTTCTCCGGGAACCGTCTAATATAGATATATACGTGTAATTTATCGATTAAGTTTATTTATTTCGCATTCTGTCCACCGAATGACCATTTCCGATATACAAATTAGTATCTAAGGACTTCCTGCCTATAGAACTTCCTCCCGACTCTCGAGTTAACAATTACTAACATACAAAAAGTTCTTCAAAGGATGTGGTTAAAAAGAATAAGTTACATAGTTTTGTTAATAAGCTTTTTAATTGTTAATACCTACTAATAATTTTCAGGTTGAGAAAACGTGGATTAGCAGAAAAATATTGCGATTTCTCACCTGTACGATTATTGCCGTTAGATTCCGTTTTTTTCTTCAGATCTTGGAGGTTATTAAAGAGATTAGAGACTGTAAGATTCGGACATGGCTGCAGAAGGACGAATTAGGGTTAAATGGGGTAAGAATGAGATCATTGAAAATAACATGTGAAAAATTTTAGGAGACAGGATAAGAAATGAGGTTATTAAAGAGAATGTTAATACAAGATGGTTGTAGTGGAATGAAAGTGAACATTCTTAGATATGGTTAGAGCATGTTGAAAGAATGAATGAAGACAGGATGACGAAATAGATATATCGTATACCTATGTCAAGAGAAGAAGTGTGAGACTGACCTGGACCGTTCTTGTCGACCAGATCCCAAAGAACGGACGCATTTTGAGTAAAATAAATTGAAAGGCATGTAAGACGAGTTGTATGAATGTGACAGAAGCAAGGAGTGTGTGTACAGAAAGATATTTTCGTGTTTCTTCTTCTTCTTCTCTATGTGTCCTGTCGGGTCCCCCTGACGTTGACGACCACTTGGGAGAACGCCTCTCTGTCCTGGGCAGTGCGAAACAGCTCATCCACAGTTCTGATCCCGGTCCACTGCCGAATGTTTCGAATTTTCGTGTTTAACCATTTCAATTTGATATTAGGTATGTGGTCTCAAACAGACGAAAAGAAATAAAACAATTCGGGAAATCGAACATAATGTGCGAATACCACATTTTTACTATCGCAAAACCGATAATACGTGCGTAGGTAATTATTTTTGCGATTGCGTTGTAGCCGGGTGCATTGCAAAACATTATCTATACAGTAGAAATACTAAATTGTATGTTTTATTTTTACTTAGCAAGCAACCCGTCTAAGCCCCAAAATATCTACAAGTAATAAGTTTATTATAATGCATAGACTCGCTCTTACAATTATACAATTAGATATTTATATTGGCGAATATATTAAACATACCAACAACGTTCCTTGTGGAAACACAGGGATCTCAACAAGCGAGCGGTTTTGCCTTGTGTCCTTTTACAGGGACATGAAAAATATTCAGCGTAAATTAATTGAAATTAACGAACAGCGGAGCAACGAGTTTAGTACAGCATGCTAGAGGAAGACACCAGTAGGAGTGTCGAACCGTCGATCAAGTTTATCTTCACACGGTTTACCCGAAAATCAAGAAACAATGTCAATCGCACACCGTGCAAACCTTCAACATTTACTGACAATATATGCGGTAACTTTTAAAAGAGTTAAAAGAGTACAAAATAGTTTTTCTTGTAAAATCCAATCTAATAAAAAGTATATTTAACCCTCCAATTAATTGTGATATAGAGGGGATAGCAATAATTGTTGGATTAAATTCGAGAAATGCTTTTTAAAATCATATTAGAAAATACAAATCTAATTGGAAACCAAAAACTATTAACTAATAAAAACTTATAAAAAAAGGCTCGTAGGTTCTCTCAACTCAAAATATATTTCATTATGTTATAACGACTGTAAATTATGTAGGTTATTTTTGGATATTTAATGACAACCTGTCTTCATGACGAAACTATAAGTAAATAAATAGACAGGTTACATAGTTTTACATATCCAATGCAGTAGATAATAATTTATTTAAATAAATAAATTAAATAAATAGATTTATGTATCTTTAAACACGTTTCATAAAAAAATATAAACTATTTACACTTTATTTGAATTTATCATTGATATACCTAGTAAAACACATCAACACACTCCCACTGATCTATGATACGATAAAAATGATCGGTATAGATTTATTCTATGCGCACTGTGCAGGAAAAAATGTGCTTTTGCGCAAGTCGATGAACTTTAAGTGTTCATCTTCTTTTTGATTGATTGAATGTTGTATAGTATGTATGAATTCCTTAATGCATTGCACTTACGACGTAGATACTTGTGCTTTTATAAAAAAGCTTCGAAGGCATTGAAAAACACGAATTAGTTTTCCGCTGTGATGGTTTCGTGAATGCGGTAATCATGTTGTGTCTGTTCGATGTCTGATCGTGACCACCAAAACCGATGTACATCAGTCCGCTCCATACCACAGGCCATTGGTCCCGGACGGTCTACTATGCAGAATTCGTTTAATGAACTTATAGATTTATTCCATGCTACTTTAAAATCATCGCTCATTACTCCTTTTTTTTTAAAGTCTCTTGAAATAATTACGCCTCGCTTTTGAGAACTTTGCGCTTCACAGACAACACGTGGAAGACGGTGAAGCAAACTGATATTGGTATGCGAATATTGATGTCAAGTTTATGAACTGTAGTCCTAGTGGACCGTGAAGACTTTGTGTATCCACATAATCCATACTTTTTACGAAAACAATTAATGTATAAGTTGGTTGGAATGCAGGTCTCTCAATCCGGCAGTCGGGTTCGAATCTCGGCGCTGATTTTATAACACAAACTTTTAATTTACTGTAAAGTGTGCGGAAAAGTGTTTCGGTTTATGTGTACCTACTTACAAGCCCAAATCCCCTAAAAAAACGTACTCGTGGTCTCTTCCAGTTAACCCCCGTTAAGCTTTGCTCCCTCCCACTTACCCTGGATGATGAAGGAACGCTAGTTCCTATGTCATCCAATATTTGTACAAAAACAGTTCTAGGGAGAGCTCAGGGTTCGCCAGAAGGGCTCCCCCCGACAAACCCCTCCCTGATTTAATACAACCCTCAACGTTCACAAAATGTCCTTATACACTGATTAACCCAAATGTTCCCTCCAGTTAACCCAAATGTTCACGAATTCTATACATATTGCTCGAGTTTTGAAATACTGTAATACCTAGACCTGACCTAATGCTGTAAATTCAGACCCCGCCTTGTAAAATCAAGTGTAATGTCAATAGGATACTTCACAACATTTTCATGAAGGAGTCATTATGTAAATAATTTTATGCACTTCACTATTGACGTATATTTATTAAAAATATTTATATTTCATTGATAATGAATCAGCTACACCTTGCACGATAGGTTCGATCCACCTACGTTATTTAAATAATTTTTTATCAATATATTTACGTAGTACCTAATCCGTACTAATCAGTATTGTACATACGATTTGACATAATCAGTCTTTTGACCCAAATCTTTTTTTCAAATTTTAATTTAAAAAGTTTAATTTAATTTTAATACCTTTTTTTAATATAATAAGTTGAATTTCTAATCAAAATAAAAATAGGCAAGTTGAGATGGTTGGGACATGTAGAGAGAATGAACGATGAAAGGATTACGAAGAAAATACATATGATGTAATATCTGAAATACGTGAGTGTAAGAAACGTGAACTTCCTAGTCCATGTCAATGACGGACGTGTTTCGAGTAAAAGGAATCGTAAAGTGTGTATGACGAATTGCACAAATATGGCGGAAGCTAGGAGCATATTATTAAAGATAGGATAATCTGGCATTTTGTACTCTCTGTCTGCCCCGCAATGGACAAAAAGCGTGAGGGATAGATAGATTATGGCATTTGGATCACAGTAGGTAATAGGCGAAAGATTCTTTGATAATAATTGTTGAAATAAAAAGGCTATTGTGCGGTTCTACTTTTTATTTTGCTATTAGCAGTGACGTGTTTCGGTTTATCAGACCATTTTCAAAACCAACAATCGTCTTAATCATAGTAAATAGAGTGTTGGATCCTCGTAATAATAGATCATAGATCATTTAGATCATTTTACTTGGAATCATTAGTAGGATTTATGTAGTTGCACACGTTTATTTTTATCCACTGTAAGTAGCACACAGAAAACTCCTTAATTGGCCCCAGCAGACTAAAATACATACGTCTAACCAATACATGAGCATTGAACATAGCCGTTTCAGTATAAAACGATAAGTAACTCACACTACCTAAAATTGTATTACATTTTTAACTAGATAAGTAAGTGCGAATGTTATTATTTTTACAAAGGTACACTAGTCGCGGGAGGTTAAGAGCCTTTTTGTAGTGTGAGACAGCGTAACTACACGCAAGTCCGTACACGCAGTTATAGTAGTATTAGTGAGCGCACAATGAACGAGAATGCACACAGATGCATTAGGCAGGTAGTATATCCATCCTTTCACGAACACTACAATAAAGCGTCTTAAACTCGCGAGACTTCTATACATTTTATCATCTTCTTTCAAACGTCATACTGTCTATTTAGACAGCAATAATTTAAACAAGGCACACAATATATCGGTCTATCTTCTATACTAAAAAAATGAATGTTTATTTGTCCTTTATACATTCCTAAATCATTCATCCGATTGAGATGAAACTTTTGTAAATGGTTGTGAGTACATTAGGGAAGGTTTTTGATTTATATTGTACAACCTTTTTAGGACAAGTTACTTTCGAGCTTTTTAGACAAATGAACGAATTTCTTGTACTTTTCCACGGATTCAAGGATTTTTCTTTGACAAGAAGTAGGCAAAAACGTCCTTAGGGGGAGGCAGGGGAGGGTGTGACATAAAAAATCGATATTAGTGTCGAATATGTTTTTTTTTTATAAATGAGATGAATTGTGCCACTTTTTTAGTGTTAGGGTTGAGGTTAATGTTTAAGGTGCATCAAAGCGCGCAGGGTGCAGCCAGGGAAAAGATAAAATTGGGATTTTCCCTAAAAATAATATTTAGTAATCCAACCTTTTATCATTTTAATTAATTTATAACAATATAACCACATAGGTATTCAATCATCGCCGTTTTTCTTGATAAGAAAAAATATTATTACGTACCTACGTAATTATGTTGTATCTAAATAGGTACAGTTAAATTATCCTACACCTATTACATCTTCATAAATTTAAACATTCGCTTTTTTGCCTATTTTTTGCAACCCAGTGACTGGCGCCTAGATTATAATAAACTATGTTTTTTATCGACATAAATATTATGAAAATTACACCCAAATACAACGACACTATTTTAAAATTAGAATCAGACAAGTAATTTTTCAACGGGTGTACAATGAAGGATGAACTTCGAACTATTTTTTTAATGATTGACGCCCCGTGGCACCGCGACAGCAATATTAAGTCGACGACGTCGTTCAGACAAACTGAACATGCGTCTCTTAGATGGGATCCATTGGAAGAAATAAATAATTAAAGTAGGGATAAACTCGCCCTAGTGAACAAGTTTATTTATCAATTTGTTCACTTCGTTTGTCGTTGTCCTCTTCTACATATTCCTTTTAAAATTTTGGATAACTTCCCAATATCCCAGCACCCTGAAATTTGCACACATACATGCTTTAGGTGACGCCACGTGGCTCGACCATGTAGACCAGATTCTTAAAGACGGACGTGTTTTGAGTAAAGGGAATCGTAGAGTGTGTATGACAAATCGTTTGCATGTGACGAAAGCACGAAGTTTGTGTAAGGCTAAGGACAGGAAAGTTTGTTCTCTCTGCCTGCTCCGCAAGAGACGTGGCCTGAGGGGATGAGACGGAATGGACACGTTAAAATTGTAATACACACCTTTCGACTGGCAAATTTTAATTCATTTAATTTTTATATGAAGACATATGAGCGTGGTCTTAAAAAGTTTTGTTTCTACGCTTGCTTATTTTATTTTCTTTATTGCGCGCTCAACTGAGTAGAAATTAAATGAGAAATATTATTTTATTCTTAAATGACACTAATAAGCTTCGAGTTAATTAAAGGGGCTTCATGGTTCAACGCTTAAGCGAAGCTCTATTAAAGCCATAGCTCACCATGTTCATTACACCGTAGAAAGATCATTAAAAGTATTGTACCTTAATAATTTATTTGTAGATGTTGGAAAGATTTCACAACTACAATTTACAACTTATTTAATTACTTTTCGGCCTTTTATTAAGAGGCCATAGTATCTACATTCTTTCGGGAAAATAAGATTACTCAGCTAATACTAAAGATATCATCCTAAGACTTAAAACGTGGATAAATGAGAGATGCCCAATCCCACCAACTTTAACCTAGGAAGGAGAGCCCTAAGAAAATTCCATACAAAAACAGAGATAATTTTCTATTTATTGAATAAAGAACATCAGGTTGCGGCACCACTGCAGCCTAATTCCATATGAAATGCAACATGCAACTCACCTACGTTAGGTGCCCAAATATCTCCGCCCAGAGTAGGTGAGTTGCGTGTTGTACTTTGTATGGAATTAGGCTGCAGTGGTGCCGCAACCTGATGTTCTTTATTCAATAAATAGAAAATTATCTCTGTTTTTGTATGGAAATTTCTTAGGGCTCAGCTCCTTCCTAGGTTAAAGTTGGTGGGATTGGGCAAATATGTTTTAGTGACTCTAGCAGTTATAAACGTGATTCTTGTAAATTTTTTGATCAAAAATCATTCCAAAGTTACCCCTGAAATTAAATAATATTTGAGATTATTCCTGTACTTTCTTAGATTAGTAAGACGCAGTGATTCTAGCGAATATTTTTTTGATATCCAATCCCTTTTTACACAATAAGACAAAATATCGATTTTGCGCTTACACTCTCATACAAAATTTGGAAAATACTTGTCTGGCTGTACCCTCACGCCACTTGCAGGGTAGGCAGAGAGGACATAGCGCCAGACAGCCCTATACTTACACACACTTTTGGATTCCGTCACATTCATGCAATTTGTCATACGCGCTCTCCGATTCCTTTGACGCAAATACAAGCATTAAATATAGCGATTTATACTCAGGGCATAACGCTTCCTAATTTGACGCAACTAATTTATCTAGTTACGTCAAGTAGCTACTTATTTTAATGGAAACATTGATAAAATAATACATCAATTATATTTTATATTCCTAACTGATCGATTAGTTACACAAAAATTGATAAATCGATTCTAAACAATATAAAACGAATTTTATCGAAACAGGAAAGATCTAGGAATAGATGGGGTTATTGCACTGTGCCGGTTCTAACTGCAAACTGATTCTTTCTTGGCAGAAATAACTATCTTCTTATTTTTATAAATTGCTTGTCTATTGTGTTATGAATGATCTATTTCACGACGATAATTCATATCTAAAAGATCCATAAAATAAATTGCACGCTAACTTATCGCAAATAATTTTTAACACTGCTACTAACAAGAATACTAATTCTTCACGGTCGGTAATGAAGATTTTTAATTTATCCATCAATAATTTTACTATGTACCAAGTTTTTTTTAGTTAAACTATTTATCGTTGGATATTTGTTTTTCTACAGCTGTTTCAATGTTAATTAATTATTACTCAATGTCCTTGTGTAACACTTGATATTTTTATTCCTGCATAATTTCATACCTATCTTTCAACTGCATCTTAAAATAGTTACTAACCAGACCTCTTCTTTCTTATGATCGTGCCATTATGCACGCGATTTTGAACGTTAAGGGCACGGGAAATGTTTTCGTGACACTCGTCCTTTTAAGGCAATATTACACGCTTAACTTTTGCACGAATCACCGGTATTATAAATCAGGCAATTCTTTCATCCCTAATTGACAATTCGTATGTTGCATTCAATAGGGTACTTGCATCTTTTTGATCGATCGAAAAATATATTAAATCGATAGTTCTACTTACTAGAATTACAAATAAAATTATGAAATGCAATTTTAATTCAGCGTTAATTTATAATAATTAATTGAAAATGTTTAACCCATTTTTCTCAGGTGTTCTGAAACGAGCGCTCATCGGTTAACGTGATTGTGACGTCATAACCCCATGAAATTCATAGTCAGAAATTGGATTGTTTGAGGGTTATGTATGGACGAGTTGGGGCAAGTTGGGGAACGTGACGTCACAATATTGCGGCCATCAAAAATCTGTTTTAGCGCTGGAATCGAATATGAGACTTTATTTTATAAATATAAATATGTTTTATAAATATACCTAATCAAAGACTCAAAATTGAAATCTCACATTTTTGGAAAACCTTAATTTATAGTAAATTTTTAAAAAATGTAAGGACCCTTTTGCATCAATTCAGTGTTTAGAGTTTAAACGGTTCAGCATTGGATGACTTGAGTTCACTTTTGATTAGGGAATTTTTCACGTGTATTATTGGCTTTAGTCAGTAGGTTCCTACTTCCTAGTCGTCAACCGACTATAGATATTTCTCTATGTATGAATGTACCGCATTGTCAAATGTTTACCTTTGAAATCATATAGTACACTTAATCAGCTGATGTTGCATTGTCTGTGGGAACTATTTCACTACTATGTAAGTACTTTTTATAATATTAAGTAATATGATTGGATCGGCTGTTTATTATTTGTATTAACAAATTCCACAGCTGTTTGATTCATGAAAGTTTCAAGTACTCGCCCTCCATTGCGTAATTTGCTGTGGAATTTGATCCACCTGTGACAAATATGTGAAACACGCTTTCAAAGTTATTTCTTTACATTTTTTCGTGATAACAAATAATCTGTAATTGAATCTACCTACTAAGATAGAATGCTTGTATTTCAGGCGCCGTGCATCTGAATCTAATCATTTGATGTCAGTGATACTATCTGGATAGGTGAATGTTTCCCAGTGTAAGGCTGATGAGTTTATATGTCAATTATTAATGATAATATGTAGACTCTTCTGGCTGATCGTACCGAGAAGTGTTTTGGAAAGTCCTGTCTTACCAGGATTACGTCGTCCAGCCGTTTTTTTATGTGGCCTTCCGACACCTCATATATTTTGCCCATATGGTCTCCCCACTTACTATCTTTTTGTCTTGCTAGTGTCCTGCCCATTGCTATTTCAGTCTAAAAGCTGTTCCATACATCTATCAGGTTCTGCGTGCAACGAATCTATACATATTAGTACACAATCTTACGCTGCGCTTTTAACTTTTCTTTTTACACTTTGACATAAGGACATAACAAATGTTAAACGATATAGGCGTGATGTTAGCCATACGATAAATAAATAGTACACACGAATAATTAATGAATCATATTTCTAGTTAGATACCTACGTATCCATCTACCTATGCGTACCAACTTAATCATAAAATCTACGATTCTAAAGGTTATTTTTTTTTTTTAATTGGGAGACATTTGCAGACATTGCCTTTTTTCACAACAATATGAGGCTCCAACGGGATATTGGTCCGCGACGTCCACGTATTCAGACAAAGTGTTGGATTAGAATAGATGAACTATGATTTCATCCCAGCCTACAGAGACGCCCATACAATATGATCATCTCCAAAATAATGGATAATAATATACTCAATTATTCTATTGATTTCTATTTATACTATATTTATTCATTTTTAATATACGGTCTACCTATCTATCTACGCCACGTCCTTTGCAGGGTAGCCAGAGAGGACAGAGCGCATTTGTTATACACGCTCTCAGTTACCTTTTATTCAAAATATGTCCATCCTTGGAGATCTGGTCGTCATGATCGGATCAGGTCAGTCTCGGTCGGTCGCGTTTCCTCGCATCTCTTCGTTCGTTCAAATATATATTTTTTGTCATCCTTCATTCTCTCTCTTCTTTTTGTACTACAACAAACCAAAATTGATTTTGTCGGTTATGTTCTTGTTATTTTGTGCTTAATTTGTCATAAAAAAATGGAAAGATTGAAGCGACAATAGAAAGATTTTTGCTAAGAGCAGATCGCTCCTTAAGGAGCGTGTCTTAAGCTGTTTGTAGGTAAAGAAAGCCACATTAAAACAAAGTTGGTAAATACTTTCTTTACCTATTCCCAAAATATACCCCATCTATGGTATAGTCTTTTCCGAATCAAGCGAATATGTATTAGGAATCGTAGCAACATTGTCAATAGAGTAATTTTGTCTGAATCATTTATACCGCAACATGTATAATAATGCAGATAAAACAGTAATCTTACATACGAGTATAAATAGGTATTAAAATCTTTCAGATATGAAAATTTCATACAAAATGCAAAAAAATACTTCAACGCAGGGTAAACCGTGAAACTTTTTGCTGATTTTTTTACAAATGATAACAAAATGCGCATTCATCAAAAGGGTAATACTATCAATACGTACATTTTTTTAGATATATTAATTTTTATTGAAGTATGGAATTTAAACAATTCGTAAAAAAATACTTGAAATTTTATTACAAAGTGGTCTAATTTTACGTGTAGTTTTCCTCGTAGTGTTGCATTATTAAATAAGTTACGGACTTTAATACAGTATTGCGTTGAATACGATTCCCCTTAAATGTGCCTCTAATATTAATAATTTCGCCAATGTATTTTTAGAATCAGCTGATTTTGACATTTGTACGAACATTATCATAACACACATATAACTATGTACACATTGAAACAGCTGAGAGCGCAATATGAGAGAATAATAAAAACGAGATAGCTACATTTTTAATCGACTGCATAATTTAGTAATGAGTGTAGATGTACCTACGTATGGCATCACTTTTTTTTTATTTATTTAATGGATTTATATCTTTTGTGCACATTACGATAAAAAAAATACACGGAAAAAAGGTGGTCGGTAAAGCTACCGAGGCGGTTATTTAGGCGCTCGACTGTTAATCCAGTGGGCGCAGGTTCGATCCCCGATGCCGACTTACTCCACTTCACAACACAAGCTTTTCAATCTTTCTGTGAAGTGGGTTTTTATTTGGGTTTATTTCGAAGAACTCAGATTCATTTAAAAAATATTACATCAGCGCGTTAGAAATGACTGTTAAAATCCATTATTATATTTTCAGTATTTAGTTGAGGTTAGCTGGTAGTGACAGCAGCACTTCCATGAGCTCGCCCTAGTGAACAAATATTTTAGCATGTATTACTTGTATTGTTTTTTACAATGTAGCACTCATGCATATATATATCACTTGCAGATAACTTCCGAACTGTCAAATTATAGCAAAATACTATCAAGAATGCATTTCTTAGCGCCTGACATTACGCAACCTCTGTAACGTTGGTTTCAAATTTTTGGGCGTTTTTGTCTCTCTTTTTCTGTCGACATTTTTGTACTTCGGCGGTCCACCCAAACTAGGTGATTAGTGATCGTCATTTTTGTATATCTACATATTTTTACCCGGTATACGTCGGACACGACAGCTAACAATTTTGTTATAAAAATTATACCTACATATGAAAATGATACGGTAAGGTTAATGTGTATGATAAAACATCATTAATTATTACATACAGTTTCACCTAATCACAACGTTACTATCCGGGCACGGATACATTTTTTTTATTTAGTAGGTATATTAAAAATGATATAAGTACTTACATAAAATGCACAGTTTTTAGTTCACAGGAAATAATTTTAGTACAATTTCTCGTCATTTTAATTTTGTAAATACTGTAATTTCAGGCACAATGCTTGCGTTTTAGGCCCCACGTTGAGCCTAATCCTGTGATATCCGTGATATCTGGATAGGTGTATTTTTCCCAGTTTATATGTCAATCATGAATAATAACATGTAGACTCTTCTGGCTGATAATACTGAGAAGTGTGTTGACAAAGTCGTATGCCTCCGCGTAAAAAAGAAATCATTGTCGAATATTCAAAATAGATTTAGTCTATTTAGTTATTAGTCGAAACATTAGATACTGAAGACGTTTTTCACGTAGGCGAATGTCTATACGGATACGAGGTATATGTACGTACACAGTACATATGTAAGAATGGTATATTATGTATTTATGTACATAATAATATACAAGTACAAACCCAGACGCATTTGAACAGCTGACTCTAAGTCATATGTGAATGTATTGTGTATTTATATTACCCACGTATGTATTAGTAGCTATTAGTATTACATATGTACTGATATGTACATAGTTACGTATGCTTAATTCACGAATAGCATCGTCATCTTTTTGTCCAGAATCGCATTCAGGAGATTCGTAAGACCTCAAAGTTCAGGATTCTAGATGGAGCAAAAAGATTCTCGAATGACAATCTAGAACGAAGAAAGGCCTCAGGCAAGATGACTTTGTGAGGCGATTGATGGATGTAGCATGCCCAAGATAGAAGTCTCTGGAAAGTTAAAGGGGAGGCCTACGTCCAACATTGGAATCAGAATGCCTGAGCAGAAGTTCGGGAATGAGCAGCAGGGACAAAACATAAGCCTCCATGAAAGATTGACATTACGGTCCAATAATGACTAATACACCGCATAGCATCTCTAAAATGGAAATGGGCAGGACACGTGGCTAGAAGCGCAGAGGGCAAGTGGACTAAAAACCTTCTAAATTGGAGACCTCGAGATGGGAACAGAAGTGTGGGGCGGCCACAGCTGAGATGGAGAGACGACCTGGTCCGACATGTCGGTGCAACCTGGATGCAGTCTGCACAGGACAGGACAACATGGAGGCAGATGGAGGAGGCCTTCGTCCAGGAGTGGACGGGATACGCTGATAAAGAATGACTTAAAGACGCCTGATTCTTCCACCACCGTAACGCTAAGATACCAAGATGATCGAATTGTCCATGTACCTATACCTCTATGTAGATTTCAGCATTTCCCTATGTAAATCTCTCAATAGATGAATTCAATTGACCTAAGATGCACTCTATAGTACATATAATCTATGGATCTCTACTTTGTTAGGTACAGTAAAACTAAAAGAAGACGAACACTACAACGATTATAACTTGGCAATTACTTCTATTAAAAAAAAAACTAGCAAAAACTTCAGTCCTGGTCACTGAACTCCAGGGGACTAAGTCAAAACACAAAAAATAGCGGCTGATTTTCGTGTTTGACTCAGGCCCCTGGCCATTCCAAACGTTTTTCACAATTTTCTGTCACGCATCTCTTCTGTGGCCATCCGACACCTATTTTGTTAGCTCATTATCTCCATTTAATAAGCCTGGGTGTCCACCCATCATTTTGTCAATAAAATGTATTACACATAAATCAGCAAAACACCACGATGCCATATAGAACACATCCGAGTATATTAATATTATAAATAAAATAAATAAATAAAATAATCTTTATTGTACCAAAAAAAACAATCGTACAATGGGCGGACTTATTGCCAAATGGCAATTTCTGCCAGCCAACCCATACTTTATATTATATATCACTAGTTACTTAATGTCCGTGTATCAGTTTAATACCAGAGGATTAAATTGATTTATTATGGGAAGTACCAAGGCTTGAGATGGTTTATATAGATTACATTATGGTATTGTTTTGTAAAATCTACCTATTTCATGTTTTTCGTACATTACATTTAGTTTTTTTTTTCATACATACGTATGTACGTATTATTTCATTATATAATAGGTATTATAATAATATAATGTTTCAGTAATAATTGTGTATGTAGAATAATTTACATAAGTGTTTCCGATGGCGCCAATGTTAGTTCAGTTAGTTCAAAGCAGGTGTGTCAAACCTTAGGACCGCGATACCAAATGTGGACCGTATTCTTCGACTCGACTTTATTAGCGTTGAAATTTTGAAGAATAACAAGGGTCTAAGACTTTTTTGCGTTGAATGTTCGTAACGAATATAATCTTCTTCTTCTTGTGCTGCTCCAATCGGAGGTAAGCGACACCACTTGAAACTCCTTACGATCCTCCTCTCCAATCTTCCCCCCCTCTACAACATAATCTATGACTACAAATAACGAAAAGTGTGTATTTTTTAAAATAACGAGACTAATAAGGTATTGTGTGTGAAAAATTATAAGTGTTTCAAACTTTGATTCCATTTTTCTCAAAATTTTGGTCAGAAATTTAAAAAAAATTGGTGGAAACTTGTCATTCTCAGGTTACAAACTTGAATTTATTTAACCATCCAATGAATAGAAAATTATCGAATGAATTAATAGAAAATTTTCTTTTGAATATCTACTGAAGAAGATACAATCGCTACTGAATGCGTAGAATTAGCACGTGTCCCAGAATGATGCAAAAAAACTCACCCATTTTTTTTTTAACATTTTTGGGACAGCGAGTTAACGACCAATGCTTTGAATGTCATTTGCTACAATAGATCCATACACAATGAAACTCCAACTATGTCCCAGCAACCGACGACATATGAACAAATAACCGTACGTAGCATTAGCAGAAATACTGATATTGTATAACACGGAATATTTAAGTATTGTATTACTGATGCACTGAATGTTTTACGACACTCGACAAACCTTATCATATTATTTCAAAGATTACATTTAATGTTTTCGAAGAAATTAAGACGAGAACTCAAATATTTGAGTGGTATTGGTGAAAACATGTTACCTACATTGTTTTCTCATAATACACGTATCTTGTATATATTTTTCTCAGTGTACCTACAAATTATTTCAATGTACAATTTTTTTCAGTGTACATATTTTTTTAGTTTCTACTAGGGTCAAAAAGCCTTCTATACAAGGGATAATAAAGGCCTGGGTTTTTCGACGGGGCTTACAGGAAAAATTAATACTTACATAATTAATTGAAAGGTTGAATAAAAACATACAGGTAATAATGGACGACATAGTTCTATTAAAATTTTAAAACAACAGACAATAGAACAGAGAGTATTTACAATAAAAAAAGAATACATAATGAATCGTTGCACTTTTTTTTCAAAAGGATTGTTTGTCCCACCCTAAGGTCCCACCTATCTCAAAATGTCCAGCTTAAAAAAAAGTTTTTTTTTCACATTATGAATATTTTTTTTAGAATACTTGATTTTGTCAATTCGAATCCCCCGTCAGGTAACCGGATGACAGAAATCCTGAGTGCAAACTCTAAAGTGTTCCCGATCGGGATAACCTCAAAATAAAACATGTACCTCATACTTTAACGACAAGTGTCTGAATATCAGGTTTTCCTTGTCTGAATGCTCTCTTTGTTAGTCATCAGATAACAGATATTTTGTCATTCATTTTACTAAAACGTGTTTCTCTAATCATCATTATAATATACGTACCTAACGAATATTCGTTTGATATTCGGTCTTCGAATACCGAATATTGGCACTATTCGTCCAAATACCGAATGCCTAAAACAGGAGCAAGAAATAATGAAAACACACAGCAAATTACGAAGGCTGTGTACCATGTCTAGGTAAATTCATATTCGTGACGTAATAGATTTTGGAAATGTAATGTAAATGTATGGATAGCATTTTTGTGCAAGTATTAGCAAAAACCAATTATTTCATTACCTATATAAGTGTCAGTTTTCAACTGTCAAATATTGGCATATTTAGGCGATTTGTTTCAGAGAGCAGAACGTGCGACACTTATAAAAATGTGTTTTGTGCGCGTATTAATCAGGCTGAATAGTTTGGCCTATTCGGCTGCTTCTGACCGAATATTCGGCATTCGGCATTCAACTTGAGGCCGAATATACACACTATTTGTTTGCAACACTAATACAAACTTTAGACTATTAGTAGTATACTTAAGAATTACAAATAATAATAATCTTCTTGCATAGCGACTGGTGATTGAAAAATTTCAGCACACAAACCCGTGAAGTTTCGCAGAAAAGTCTAAAGTGTTCGCCTCTTACGACGTTACGTGTCCGTTTTATAAATTAGATATTTTTTACAAAAGGCCATTGGCATCTTGTTCCCGGAATAGAACATCGGTATGAAAATTATGCAAGACAGTGTATCATCAATGCATTAACCCGTCAATGGTGACCGTTAAAAAAATAATAAATTTTATATCTGCGGGATTATAATAAAGGTATACTATTACCTAAATTAAAAAAAAAACTTGTCTTAATTTACGGTCAAGTATAAAGTCCATTTAACGGCTAAAAAAATGTTGTTTCTATAATCTATAAGTAGACTTCAATCCTTTACCAATTCTGGGACATATTTTAAAATTGAATAACAGAGAATAGATAGATAGATAGAAAATTACTAAATTCAGGTTATATTGGTTGTCTAGTTGAAGCCGATATTAATACAAATGATATGAAAAATCTTTCGACAACTTCTCAATAGATGGCGACAGTGTCGAAAAACAGGTTAATTGTGAAATGTTTTCGAACTATGGCATATTAAAAAATATGGGTTTGAAAGCAGGATGTGATGGAATGGGTGAAAATTGCTCTGGGCGTAAAGTGATCACTTCAGTCAGCCAAAACCGACTCGTATGCGTCGGAACACCTATCCTGCTTCTTCCCCAAGGGAGTTCACGTAAAATTCATTTTTGAAATACTTGGTGTATTTTATAAAGAGCAGTAATTTTAGATATACATTTCCTTATAATATTCTCTGTAAAATATTCTTTCAGGAATTTAACCTCAGCATGTGGGTTGCGAAGCAATCATCACTAGCACTAGACTACTTGTAATGGAAGATAATTTTAGAATTAGTAGATATTTTTAGTAGTACTATTAGGTATAATTATAAAATACACAGACCACATATTTCCGCCATGTAAACATATTTGTACGTTACTCTGTTATATGTAGGTACTTCATAAGTAATATGTATCATTACTTGAACAATGTTTAAAAAAAACGTACATATTTTGACCGGTCATTGCGGGTAAACTGATAGTCCTATGAAAAAAAAATAGAATATTTTAGTAGTCAATTTAGTAAGGACTTTTTTTGTTATCGACTATTTTCTCCTATTTCTTAGCATATTCGTCAAAAATGAGAAAAACATGGCGATATAAACCATGTAAAGATTAATTTCTATCACATTTCGATTAAAAGCAGATATGTCATATTTTTAGAGCTCGGATCTTAGTCCGAAAAGCATATGTGTGTAGTATTTCAATGGCACATTGAGAAATTACTAATATTTGAACTGAAAAATGAAGACGTGGATAACAAAGAATGAAGTTAAGTTAGTTATTCATTGTTTTTTTATTTATGTTCATGGTATTGAGTGTAAAATGTAGAATCTTTACTGATTTTTTTATTGTTGATATGTTTTATAATGTAAAATTTATTGTTTCGACTGTCTGATTCTGTAAATAAAATAAAATAAAATAAATGCGTGGCAGATAAGAACGATCTAGAACGTCTGATCTATCAGAGAATAATGCTGTAACATTGTATGTACGTACGTATTAGATAGATAGGTACTCTAGCGGTAGGTCTTAGAAGCTCATTGACACACGCTCCAGCTGATTAGGTACATTGTGAGTGCATTATTGTGTGGGAAGGTATTTTTATAAATACACATTGTAACTATTAATGTTTAGTACCTCGCGGCCTCTCAGCTGCGATAGATGTCTTCACCGTGAGAGGGATAGTCTACTCTGATTTTTTCCTATTATTGTGAAGTATTTTTCGCCGCCACGTGGTTTTCGCACTATGAGATTTTGGTCCTACGAGCCGGATTTTCTTAATACATTCCTACTTTTTAATATAAGCATGATGCATTTTTAAATTTGTCTCTCTCTCTCCTTCAAACTGATGAATTTTCTTTGTCATCTCAACTTTAATAACGAAAAAAAAACATCGGAACCTACTGAAATTCTATCCTATCCCTCACGCCGTGTCTCTTGTGGGGTTGGAAGAGAGAACAGTAATCCAGACTCTCGTGTCCTTACACACACTTAGTGCTGCCGTCATATTCATGCAATTCGTCATACACACTCTAAGATTACTTTTACCTATTTAATATAAATTAATTCTTTTCACGAGCTCTAAATAATCTCTAATAATAATTGACGCGAATTCTATTCCCCTTTTGCATTGGTAACATGGATGTAATAAAAAACGTATAAAAACGTATAAGGGCCAAATAACTCTGTAGTTTATTTAATTAATTATTAGGTACATTAATAAACTCTCTGGAGTTTTCCCTATTCCCTTAGCTATAAATAAAAAAATCATAATTACACATTAATAAAAAGCCCTTATAAAAGATGATGGCTTCCAGGAACAAATACCAAACTAAAAACGGAGCATAAATTTAGAATTGTTTGATGTATTTTGTACGTATCTCTTCCTCATTTTTGCCTACCCATTTGATACAGGTCCAAATATCTCTTCAATAAATTCAAAGGAATCTAAACACTGCTATTTTAGAGTTTTAAACAGGTTTCTTGAAACCCCACAGTCAATCAACTCTGATGAGATTCCTTATGTTTTTTTTGTTGTTTTTGCCGTACGACTCTAACTAAAAAACTTCGGTACTCGGTGGGTGCCAATAATATCTTTTTAATTAGTAGGTAGTTACGTTATATCTTCATAAATGTGAAGAATTTCTTAGACGCTTTGGTCAAATCTTTATCAAAGGAAGTGCGCATGAACTGATTAAATAAGACGTCCTATTTTCGAGTATTTCAGAGTAAAACATATTTAAAACACATTGTTTAAGTTCAAGAAGATATAGAATCGCCCCCACTGTTTGGATAAGTTATATTTAAGGTCTGTTCGTTAAAAATCTAGCCCATTTAAGACGAAAGTTTCTGTTTTAAAAAAAATCTCGTAAACAATAATATAATGATTTCATAATTTAGGAATCTTGCGAAAAGGATTCCATGTAAATGTAGTTTTTTAGAGGCAACATGTCAAAACGTACGTCTTTTTTCAAAGGTCAAAACTCACATTAATACGAGTAATTTTATCGTTCTTGATTGTGCACAACAAAAATGTTTTATGTGTTTTTCTTTAATTGCATTTACGCGATGATATTTTCCGCAATTTACAACTTTGTTTAGGTTTGACATTGCAAATAATCTATCTATCTTTAACATCACACCACGTCCCTTGCAGGGTAGGCAGACAGGACTTCCTCCGCCTTAGCCTCCGTCACATTCATGTAATTTGTTTTACACGAGCTGCGATTCCTTTTGCTCAAAACGCGTCCATCCAGGAATGAGTATATCAGAGAAATGAGTTATTGTAACTAGAATGAAAGTGAATGAACTAAGATGGTTTGGACATGTTCAAAGAATGAATGACGACAGGATGACAAAAAAAATATTTGAGTGAGCGAAGATGTGCGAGGAAACGTGGCCGCCCGAGACTGACCTGGACTTATAATATTATAAACCCATATCATTATTGTAAATTATAAATCTAGTTAAAAAACTTAAGACGTGTTTTAATAAATTATACCTAACCTATCCATCGTCTAATTCTGATAGGTACATTTGATGTATCGGTATTTTTAAAAGGCAAAACCATCAGAGTGAACCACAGAACCAACAGCTTTTTTTATCATTGAAAATATTCCGTGCAGTATCCTATATCAAAAGTGTTTAATTAATAAGCTGAATGAATAATCATATTTTTTTCAATGCAGCGGCTGCTTTATTTTTTTTCTAACATTCAGGTATTCTAAATAGCAAGTCATGGTCTTGCTCCAAGTCCAACTATGAACATGTTTTGAGCATATTCAAGCTCTTTCTTTCTTCTTATTCGTTTCTCATTCCCAGTTCGCTCCCAGGTGCTCGAATATATGGAATGATTTCCCACTGAATTTCGACTCTACTGATTTTCTTAGGTTCGTTGTTTTAACCCGGCTGTGTATGCTTCTTCTTCCTATATGTTTTTTTGCTTATTTTCTTCCCGCTTTTCTCTTTCAGTGGTAAATACGTGTACCTACCTTATAATAGAGGAAAAAAAGGGTGTAGTAAAGCACAGATTTTTCCGTCTAGGAGATTCATTTTTTTCCAAGGGCTCCGTTTTTGACCCAATCTAAATAAAGTTGCCTGAAGTCTACTTCGACAGACAGTTGCTTTGAATATACTCGTACCTGACGATTTGAGGTGGTCGGTAGCCTGGTTGGTAACGCTCTCGACTGTTAATCCAGTGGGCGCGGGTTCAATCCCCGACTTACTCCACTTCACAACACAAGCTTTTAAGCTTTCTGTGAAGTGTACAAAGATGTAATTGGGTTTATTTCGATAAACCCAGATTCATTTTGTATGAAAAAAAAGTCTTGAGAAAGAAGAGCGCTATATTTCAATCCACAGGATTTCGGAAAGATACTCTTTTACTGTACACCATTCACCATATACATAAATAATATGAAGCCTATTTATTCTTTCACAATGTCATGCATACTTCAATTCAATGAATTTCGATTTACGTTATAGTTGTGCCTATTTGCATATTATGGGTATCGGGTAGGTACCAACTACTTGAAGCTTTTTATTCATGAATGTTCGCCCTTGACATAAACATGACGTAGGCATCTCGGCATTGTTTTGTTATTTTTATTTTATTTTTATTTTTGTTTCGACGCATATCATCTAGATCTCTGGTGGGAAATATATCCGCCAACTTTGCACTGCAGATTAACGCAACTGTCGGTACAAGAGACTACATAAAATATTCTATAGGCTCTTAAATCATAGCTTAACTTAGAAATTCTGTTGTGACAATTTTCTGCGTTAGTAGCCTTCCGTATTATGTTCTATATTGATAGTATTCTGATTTGCCGTGGTTCTGAAGATATTGTTACTAATCCTAATACTTATGTATTACTATATACATACCATCAAATGCAGTAACAAGCGAATGATGTGTGTATGTGTATGAACACAGAACGTACTCTTTGCTCAAAGATATTATATAATGATTTTATTTATATTGCTTGCATACACCCTTATGCTTTTCTGCATACCTTGCACTAGGCTAAGAGCCTGTATTGCAAAGTGTGAAATACATCACCACCGCCAAGGTTTGAACCTGGCACCTCCCGCTTGAGAGACTGCCGCCTCAACCAACTGCGCTACCCATGTATTCGTAACTGTTCTAAAATGGTTCAATGTTTTATAGTGGGTTCTGTCTTGATTTGTTTCGTATAGTGTCTGGTAGCACAATGGTTCAAAATCTCTGTGAGATTTATGTCCGCGCGTTCGAGGGTGCGGTAATCACGAAATTTTCTCAGACATAAACCTGATCTCATGTAACATAACAATAACATACAAAATATGTAAGCAGGTATAATATAAACACGCAGAAAATAATGGCGCTGAACAGAAGCATCGAAACCATTTACAAAACACCTCTTTCAACTCACGTACATTTGAGACGAACCGTTTTACTCCGGGATGAAACGAATTCCACTTGAGATTTAGTGGATGCGAATTGAGATGAGGACAATGAAGCGATTCATATCGACCGCCATATAATTGCTTTGAGAGGTTTCAACCAATGGGATTCAGCATCGGAGATTCGTGGGACAAAACAGCTGGACAAGAGACGCCATTTTTCTCTCAAACAATAATTTTCCAAATAAAAATTCTTTTAAATTGGCACATTAAACATTCCGATTCAAATTTTATACGAATAACAATGTTAAATCCCTAAATAAATTGAGTATTTTATTAATCAATGAAGATTATGTCGGCAATAATATAAACGTGGGTATCTATAATTATCGTAATAGAATTTTAATTTTGGTACTTATATGTGGTGAGGTACAGGGCCACCAGCTCTAGTTCACCCGAGGTTATACTCTTAAAAACGTGGATGAACTATTTTCATATTGATAAATGTCGCTATATTTTGAATTGAAATACCCATCTATGTTTGTATGTGCAGTGTGCACTGAAATTACTGAATAAAGTATCTATCTATCTATATAAATTCGTAGTAATAAGACCTTTTCGGTTTGGTTGTTACTTTTCTATAGAATCACAAAATTTCGTTCATGTTTCTATTTAAAAATTGACAACACACTACAATTTTTGGCACCCCGGCCGTAGCAAATGGATGGACCGGAATCGGTGAATGTAAGTAATGATCACATTAAACCAGCCGACTATCATATTGCGTTAGCAATAAGTCCGCCTTTTGGCACACAAGATTGTCTTATTTTTTTGTAATCATTGTAATCATTTTGGTCAATAAAGATTTATTTATTTATTATTATTATTATCAGTTATAAGCCTGGTGGAAAATCCATCCTTTGCTGTAAGTATATTTGTTGAGATAACTACTTGTAGTAAATTAACACAAAATAAATTTATGGTTTTCAATATGTACATTATTGAATAAAATTCTTCCAAAAACTTGAACCAAAGACCTGTTATATTATTGTCCATTCGTTGTAGGTATTATGGGTATAGCGTAAAATCTGTGCCTATAACTTAGTTTACCTAACGTTTTTTTACGAGTCCAAATCTAGTTAACCTTCGTCCCGTTTGTCTTAAACATTTCCAAGAAAAACTAAATTGAGTATAATGTTACAATACCTGCGTTATGTTATTATGACTTCGAAAAATCTTTCAAAGGTTATGTTCTAAGAAAAAAATCATTCATGGTTTAGTTTTACATAAATTTTTAAGCCATAACAATAGCGGTTTTCTTTAATGTACCTCGTGAGATCCCCGGGTCCTAGAATAGGCCAGGCTACTAGTAAGGATATTTTTATGATGGTCCAGTAGTCCTGTTTCCATGGGGTTCTTTTTCCTCCTCAGCTGTCCCTCCACTGCTGGATATAGGCCTCTTCTAAAGATTTCCAATTCCTTCTTCTTTGAGATTTGCTCAACCAGTAACTGGAAGAAATGGCAGTTCTGCGATAAGTTCGCCCCAGTGAGCAATGTTTTTTATAATCTGTATTAGGACCAATTTTTATTTGTAACTTTGTTCACTTGAAGAACAAATAAATAAATGAATAAAAGTCAGAGGTTTGTAAAATCCCACACCTTTTTTCAATGTTGCCACTCATTTTTTAATGAAGCACATGAAAGAAAATGACAAAAAAATGTAAAATAAATGTAAATGTACTAATAACGTGCGTACCTACTTCGACGAAAATATCATTTTCCCGATACTACGTTCGCAAACAAAACAGTCATATGAAAATTATTGGACAAAATAAAATAAAGTACCTAACAATATTGTTAAATTATTTATGCTTATGTAGGTAGTATATGTATGTATTAAAAGGAATTATTTACATAGGAATGTATGTAAATTTTACAATGCTGTGGGATGAACATATAAATTCAGGCCCGGCCGAAGAAACCATTTTCTTGCTAAGTATGACTGTGCCAAAATAATCGTCAATATTTATGATAAAACATCGTTGATCGAGCTTACAATTAGATTCAAATACAAAGATCAGCCGAAACTTAATGTAAAAATAAGTATGTAATCGTAAAAAAGTATCATATAAAAATTTAATAAATTTAGATTTACCAATTGAAACATGTTTATGATAAAACAGTGGTACAATTTTAAACTTTCACCTATAAATGAGCAAAATTTTAAGGTGTTGGTATATTAGGAAGTTATTGAAATTTGAAGAAGAAAATGGGATGTCAAATAATCCCTACCGAGAGAAAAATCTAAATAGAATCGTGGCAATTAGGTACCTATATTCTTCTCATTTCTCAGGTGTTTCAATTCCAATCCTGGACACAGGCCTCCCCTTTGACTTCTCATATATCCCTATCCTGGGCATGCTACATCCACTTGTTTCCTGCGATTCGCTTCACGTCGTCAGACTATCTTGCCTGAAGTCTGCCTGACCTATATAACTACATCAATATTTTTCTATCGTTTATCATGTATTTAATACTAAGTATTGTTGTCTTCGTGTCTCGATGAGTTGAGTAAAAAAAATAAACAGGACCTGAAAACGCATCTGATCTCAATCAGAGACTAAAAAGCGGGCCATTGTGACAATACAAAACCATTTCGGCGACGTTTTTCATGCCCGATTAAGAAAAAGAAATGAAAAAACATAAAAGTAGGTATTATATAGGATAAGTTGGTTATACGACATTTATAACGACGACATTCTTGGGTCTCCTTCTCCGCGTCGCATAGATGAGCTTTTGTGATAAAACTTACAACGGATTTCCGACGACCAAATGAACCTTCGCCAGGAGATCGTGCTTTAGGCTGAATTCACAATAATATAAGCTTATGATGATCATTATATTGTACCTTAATATCTACAGTGTGGAACCTTAAAAGACATTTCGTGACGGAGCCCTAAAAATAATAATGCACTGAATAAGTAGACGCAGATATTTCGCATGCAAATTACTAAATATATTAAACCTGCTTATAGCTAGGCACACTTCTAAACGGAGCATGCATTTTTTTGCACACATTTATTCTAGTATGCACATTAAATTTATTAACAAAATGTCAGTGGATTTCCAAAGAAACATATTTTATCAGTTTTTTTTTATTTACCATCTTACGAGTATAACAGGCATCTAAATTAATTAATGTGTAGATTTATCAATTGAGCCGTTACATCTGATTTTAGAATATTATTCGATTAAAAATATTGCTACCAGTTTCAGTCTGAAAAAGAAATACGTCGACATGATCGGTCTAGGCTAGTCTCATTTCTTCACACCTCTTCTTTCACCCATCTTTTAAATCATCCTCTCATCATACATTCTCTAAACTTGCCCATGTAGGTTTATTCACTTTGATTCGTAGTCACTACACCCATTTTACAGTCCACTCGTCTCTCTAATAACCTCATTCCTTACCTTACCACATCTCTCACCTCACCAAATACTAGAATGAAATATTTCAGACATACATAAAAAACTGTAAGTTTTAAGCTGTTCTCTCAACGACTTTGCTACAGTATACTTATCTGTCTATTAATTTGTACAGCGAGCTTTTGTTGCTTCGTGTGCGGGTATGAAAAGTTCTCGTTGTTCATTCAGTAACGAGCTAGTTGTTTGGCAGTCAACTAAAAGTGAAATGACCGCTTAACAAGGCATTCCGAGAAGGTCTCATCATTGCAAATTTTTAACAAACAATTTCATATTTTTTGCGACAGTCGATTATGACTGAGATGTTATCATTACGTCGGTACGCGACTATAAAAACACACCCAAAACATTTTAATCGCGTGTGAGAGAACGCCGTAAAACGAAACATTTTTACATTTTTTAGTAGGTATATGCAAGTTCTCACAATATCCATCAAAGTATCTTAATATTCTAATGCTGGGGGCACTTTGCCCAGATTACTTATTGGGCCCATTTTGCCGTTTGTTAGTGAATCGAATTCAGCAAATATTGTGCAAATTTCACGTCATTAACACATGGGCCAAAAACGAACCAATAGGCATATCTGGATTAAGTATCTAAAAGCAAGTGCCTCGTTTTTAAACGTAGAAAAGTAAAATTTGGAAACAAATAGGGCTTAATTTAATGCAGTACCTTCGACTAGGAAATATTTATGAAAATTACGCCCTAAGGGGGGTGAAAAATAGAATATAAGAATATCTTGTAAACCAGACGTGCTATGAACTTATTCTAATATTGTAGAACCTTCTAGAAAGTTGTGGAAGTTAACAGAACATTGCAGAACCTTCTAGAAAGTTGTGGAAGTTTACAGAACATTGGAGAACCTTCTAGAAAGTTGTGGAACATTGCAGAACCGTCTAGAAAGTTGTCAGAATAAATGAACAGATGAACGGGGTTGTGGTGATACTGTCGAACTACATACTTCACCACCCAAATTTGCCGTTGCGAATCACGGGTAACTTAGCTAGTTCGTATTAAATATTATCATGTAGTATATGGACTCTGTATGATGTCACTAATCTTATATTACTCTCTTGCTGTCGCTTGACGAATAATAATTCCGCGACTAATAAATTACTTGATGTGTTCCCATGCTCCCAAGCGGGAAGAAGCCGTTCTGTTTTCAGATAATCACCCATACAATATACATCCATCTCCACCTATAGAACATCCTGTCCCGCAAGGAACCGACCAATATGACGGACACATTTCAATTCAAATCGTCCTACATATTGTTTTTAATTTTTATCAATTTGCTTGTCTCCATGCTTGTGAAGTTGTACTACAAGTTTACGATGGATGACATTAACTCTTCTTCTTCTTCTTTCGCTTATGTTAGATCTGGGATCTGTTTGTATCAGCGTTTGGTGCTCCTTCTTGGGATGTGGAAGACCAGCTATCTTTCCATCTTTTTGGTGGTCTTCCTGGCAGCCTTTGACCTATGGCGATTTCATTCGCACTATTAATCACGAAAGATACCAAGCAATAAACTAGTGTGAACCAACTTTAGATACCGAAAATAAGTATTTTTACCTTAGCTAAGATACATAGGTGTATTTTAATCATGAGAAGCCCAAATTTTCAAACCACTCGATTTCCTGTGTAGAAAATAAACGATATTAGATGTTTTTCTCTATTACCTATTTCTGTTTTAACTTTTTGACTTCGTAGAACGGCAGTATAAAAAACATGGTCACGTAGAATTTTCTTTTGCAATTTTTCTGTGACTTTCAAAGATCAATACCTAGTTTAATGAAGCATCGATCTTTGTTATAAAGAATGCTCTATCAAAGAACTACTAAATTTAGATTTTTTAATAGTACTAGCCCTAATACCTTTGCAACTTTGTAAGATTTGATATGATTGCGAAGTCCAGAATACAATGTTAAACATAAAATCTGAATCAACTACAGCGAGGAATCATGTAAAATCGAATAGCCTCTAAAATATAACATTCACTTACATTATGGATGATCTATCAAAGTAGAAGAACGTAAAATTATACACCACCAAGAACACAGTGCAATATTGCACTTGAAGGTACGAACGAAGGTCTTGTCTTTTCTAAATATAGTCTCCTGTTACTTATAGACAAACACGACAAGGCTTTCAATGATTCCATCCACTCCTACTACCTCTCGTCAAACCCCCACTTCTCAATACCCTTCCACCACGAAAGCTTTCATTTCCCCTTTTTCACGAATGGGCGTTGCGACGATCCTTTTGAATACCAATGCGAATAAGTAATATTATTCTCGCCCATCAACAACAACACAGTGCTTCAATGAAACGACGTACATAATACAATGAACTTACCTCTTATATTTTATGAATTAATTGGACCGCCTGGTATCTTATGCTCTCCTGGTAAGTACGTGGCAAAGTTGATGACGATTTGGTTCTCTTTACAGATTTGAAAGGATCTCAGTTTTCAAGGCATGAATGCTTAATGCATTTTTTAATGATGAAATTTAATATAAAGCACAGTGCATATTATATGCATATGCATATTGCATATGATGGAATGTTATAATAGTCGGTTTTATCATTTTGTTCCCATGGACCACACACGCCATTATTTTAGTGTCCTTGTTTCGAATAATATGCGACCACAGTATATGAAATCATTTCAAATGATCGATTGTTTGGATGTCATCTTGTTTCATTGCTTATTGTTAATACGCACATTGCGAAATAACCGAGACAAATAATCGTAATCGATTATGAAATCGCGTCAATTGATTTCACTTTTTTTTCTGAAAGGCTAATGTCAAACAAACCTTATTGTTAATAATTAACCCAGTTTGGTTTCTCGCATGACATTGTCATAGTTTGAAATTACATTGTTTTTGCTTCACGAGTTTTATGTAAGAATACTTTTATTTTCAATAAAATACACGAGATTTTCCTTACAAACAATTTTTCTAACTTTTGATAAATGTTACAAAAGAGGTCTCGAATATATGTTGCTGAATATCTCATAATCATTTCCAACAACATTTATTGATTTTTGTGTTGTATTCACAGAATGCATTATGAGTCAATGAATTTGCTTTCCTACAACCGTATATAAAGTTGAGTGTTTTTTTTTTGCAATATTAATGTATTATTTTTGCTATTGTTTCAGGTATGTGCAGAACAAAATTGCCAAGAAGAAGTATTCCCACTTGCCTTGAATTATATGGACAGATTTCTTAGTACGTGTCGAATCTCAAGAAATCAGTTTCAACTATTAGGATCAGCTTGTCTACTTTTAGCATCCAAACTTAGGGAACCAGTATCAATAGGACTTCCAACTTCCATGTTAGTCTACTACACTGATGCTAGCATCACAGTATCAGACTTATGTGTGAGTACAACTTTATTTTAATGTGATTTCTGAATAAATGTTGCTAGAAAAATTTATTTCATCAACTATTTAATGAGGAATATCGATGATAATAGCCGCCAAGTTGGCGAAATAACGATCGTTACAAAACGTACCTTTAAGAATATCTAGCAACACGCCGAATATATGTTGCTAGAATTTTTATTTGAATTGCGAGTTTATTCGTACAATATCTCCTCCGTATTATTTTATGTTGCTAACTAAATACAGAAACATTACTACCTATTTAATTGTTGCTAAAAAAATCCTTTTTGGAAAAATGTTGCTAGAATTCTATGAAAATTAATGACATAGTATTTCACGCTTATTCGTAGGAACCTATCGTTTTTCGCAATTTCGGTAGGTATAATATGACCTCAGCTAAATATTAAAAAAATAGATCTACATAATAGGTTTGTTGCTGGGTGTCTTATGATTATTTCCAACAACATTTATTGATTTTTGTTTTGTATTCACAGACTGCATCTGATATCTGATACTCTTAATACCTACAATTCAACCATAAATAATAGATACAAAAAAAAACAGGAGCGTACCTAACATAAAAACACCAACATTATTCAATGACGTATTGATAATAAATTAAGGACATTCAAAATTAAGCTAATCGGAGCTTATAATATCATTTTCCAATTAGAGCTTATCTCGTGCGCAGGCTACTATAGATCCGTGACCGGACAAAAACCCATTAGAATATTGCTCAACATGGATAAATCTAAAAAAAGACAAAAAAAACCTGTAGAATTACGCTCAGGGGACAAAGCTCAAATCTAATTGGTTTTTGAAAATAAAATTAATCGTATCTATTAGCATACGATTTCTTTCAGTGTGTTAGAAACTACCATAGATTAGAATATAAACAAATAAATAAGCGGATATAAAATGCGATTGACAATAAAATGGACAAAAAAATATATAAATAATCAATCTACTAGAGTCAACAAGAACGTTAGGGCGTTTTCCCGTTGAGGATATTTCTGAAGGGCCTTTGTCTTTTTGGGATTTATTCATGTTGATCAATATTCTTATGGGTTTTTCTCCGGGAACCCTATATGGATCGTATCCTTAGCATGATAAATTATTTAGTTTTTTATTTGTCGCAAACGATGATTAATATTATATTTGGTAATAAATCCTTTCTCACCTTGAAATTCGTCCTGATGCCATACATAAATATTCAAAACGCTATCATTGAATTAAATTTTCTCAATAGAATCATTCGTGGGAAGCGCTTTATATTTACTTGTTTTTTTGTTCAGTTTTTTTGTACATTAATTAAAAAAAACTATAAATAGGCACTTAATTGAAAGGAGACGTCTTCAAATTACTATGTCATTCACTTTAAATGGTCCTGTAATTATTTCTTATTGGCCTTGATCCATTTATTTTATTCTATTGACAATAATTACAATAGGAATTATTATATCAGGTCAGTATTATTTCGACATGTGTGTTAAGATTAGGATTAATGACAGCAATAGAAAATGTTACGCACACAAGTACTGACACTTTTTCCACTGTTTACCATTATGAGTGGTTCAAATTATTATAATACTGACCATTTGTTTGATATTATTATTACATATTTAAAATACAACGCAAATACTGACAATTGTTATTGTGGCAAATAAAAAACGCTATGTAGTAACTGTGATACTGACCATTTGTTCAGTATTATTTTTACAATAATTATTAAACAACAATACTGAAAATTTTTGCATGTTGACAAAAACTGACCGTCCTGATTCCTAAGGAAATATAAATGTAGTACGATTTCAAAATCATGAAAATTGCTGACCAATAATGACGCGGTATAACTTTAATTTAATTTTGTTTAAATCTGTTTGTACGAAAAACTGAAATTTACAATCACTTTGGAGGTTTTCACATTTTTTAAAGTCAATTTAAAGACGTAACAATTCGGTCAGTATTTTCATAATCTTGAAACAAAACTAGACATTTTCTAGTTATGAATCACTTACTTTTAATTTTAAGTTTTAATTACGTATCATATGATGAGTAAACTCATCAGAATGTAGGTCTTTGAAACATTATAGTTTTTAATAAACATCTTATAGATGTAATTACCAGGTATTGTATGAGTATATCAAAAATAATATATCTCAGACCACCATGACATAAGATAAAGTTTTTAGAACTGAGAATTTCTAGGCATTGTTTGTACTATTTTCAAGAATAATATTTTGCTTAGAATAAATTCTTAGAACCGTGTTAATAAGAGCCCGAATAACATAATTAATATGGTAGTTGTCACCGCGGTTAATGTTATCGTGTTTTCTTGATCCCAAATCATACAAAATTACAGAAAATTGCTTATTATTATCAAAACTTCAGTTGTCCTTATCATGAATTATTAAAAAAAAGACAATTCTTAAGAAATCCTCTAAAAATAATTATTTAGGAATTTTATATGAGGGATATAAACATTTTGAAGTGGCTTTCGAAAGAAATTTCCTCTTTTACATTTGCAGTTTTACGCAAATAGAACAGTATATAGGGCTGACTGTAAGATATTGCTTTTGCAATAAGTCCGCCTTTTGGCACACTACCATTGTCTTGTTTTTGTAACGAAGCATATTTTCTCTGGCCTATAAAGATTTTTTTTTTATATTTGTAATTTTTTATAGACAGCGGCAGATTTTTTTATAACCTTTGGTCAATGTTATCAATTAGCCGTTTATTGTTAACGAAACATGCTGATCTCATAGAAATCGCATTTAGCGGTATATAAACTATTAAATTTCACATGAATATGTCAACATAAATAGGAATTCATCCATTTCCTGCGAGATCAAAGTTCCAAACAACATTCTTGCTAAAATGACAATAAATTGTCATTGTTTTTTTTTTTAATATACTTAACGAAACATATATTAACGTAAATATACTTAACGAAGTATATTATATTAACGCAAATGACAAATAAATCAATAATTAATAGGTAATTAATAATTTTAACGACAATCACATTGTTGGGAATGAAAATATATAAAATGCATAATTTTTGCATAGTATTTTTCAATATGTATACATTTTTTTAATGATGGTCGTTCATAATGAAATGTTACGTAAGTTTTTGATCATTGTTGAATGATGGAAAGGTAAAGTGAATATACGAACAACTCTCACAGCCTTGAACAACGCCGGTTCATTCATTAAATGAATAAAAAAATGACCGAAATATCCAAAGTACTTACTTACCTTACAATTTATTTAAACAAGAGATTAACGTGTTGCTGATGTTGCAAGAATTCAGACAATTTGCAAAATTACATGGTTGTTTTATTATTTTTTGTTTAATGTATTTCTTTATTTATCGTATGGTCAATAATGGTACATCACATCAATTTACAATAATAATAGAGCTCATGTTTGATTGTCAGAAATTAAAAGTATTGTTTCTCAAATATTCGGTCATATATTGTTTAATGTACTCGAGAATTGTCACACCCGTAGAAGAAACTCCAAAGAGCACAGAATGTATTTGGAACCTTTCATAAAATTATGCGCACGATCGATGGTGGAATTTTGATAGAAGCAGCGAGTTGCATATTTTCGACTAAAAACAAACAAGTGAACACTTTTTCTATATTCTTTTTTAATTTAATTATGTTAAATGTTAACTTTAAATAAATTTTAACTTATTACGTTAATAGGAACATCTAAAAGTCGGGTAGTTTATACATAACTTATAAGGTCTGTGTGTATGATGACTTCTCAAAGCTTTTCGGTATCGAACATTGAAGAAAAATCCCGCTGGATTAAGGCCCTCCACATCCCCGAGTAGCTCAGGCGCATTAATAGCGACCTCTTTACCCGCACTTCTAGGCAAACCTTATTAAGAGCTGGGCCCAGGGTTAGCCTTAAGGGAGCCCCCCTAAATTACGTTCCTTCAGTGTCCTTATCCAAGGAGGTTACAATTCATTCTTACAAATAAGAGACTTAAATACGAATTACATCTACATCCGGTGTCGAGCAACAAAATTTAGCAGACATTTTATAGAATAACCGATGTACTACACTGTCTTTAACACAATTTACAATCGTTTTACCATTATAACTCGCTCCTCTACAGATAATACCTGCATAAATATATTATTTTACTACAAACTCCGTGATGGTTAATATAGTATGGTTACCCATGGGCGTCGTCAGGGGGGGGCAGGGGGGAGCACCTGCCCCGCCCTAGAGATTGGAATACGTATATATTTTTGTATACATGACAAAACCTCACAAAGAATCACATTATTACCACACATTTTCTCATCATGTCATAAATTTTATAAAATTAGTATGAAAATCCATCAAAATATAATTGTTTCATTAAAAAAATTGCCTGCGGAGCTATTTATTTATATATAAAAAAACATTTTTAGACATATTATTGCGCAAATAATTGTGTATATTTTCAAATAAACCAAACCACATTATGACCTTCTTAAGTTTGTCTCACAAAAAAATTTCGTCTGCGGCGCTATTCAAGGGTTTTCCATCCTATATCTATTTATCAAATTTTTGTTGCCCCCTCCTTGCTTCGAGGCTGGCGACGCCCATGATGGTTACCCATTGAAATGATTATGTATTGTTTGGGTTTTTTTGCACACCACGCAAATTATCTTAAAACATCATAAGCAGGCTTTCAAAGGAGATTGTACCGACCGTGTTGGGTCTCTGGTATTATTTTTACATTATTAAATAACCGACGATTGAACGCGTCGATCACCGCACAACCCTACTCTGAATAACTGATGCCCCCAGGATATGAATCTTATCACGGATTTTATTCAGAGGTCGCCAGGATCGCAATAAAATGATTTCGCAAAAAAAGTGAAGACATAAAAATATGACATATTGCATAAATGTGATAAAAGTAAGAAATGTATAAGGATGGAGCAGTTTGGCGTTAATTTGGTCATATCCTAAATCTGTAACTCTATCCCACATACCGTATCCCTTGCGGATAGGCAGAGAGGACAGAGAGCCACTTACATAAATACACACTCGCTTCCGCCATAACATTCGTCATTTACGTTCTGAGATTTCTACGTTTCAAATACTCCTATCTCCACTTAGTATTTATTAGTCTCGTTATTTACAAAACTATCCCATTTTAGGATGTTTTTGTTAATTCTACTCATAGATCATACGTCGACTAGAAAAGTTTACATGCAAAAAGACTAAACTTAAAGTTTTCTAGTTAGATAGACCCTTGTTATAATCATATAATCACACTTTGCTAGTTATGTAGATAGAACTTTGTTACAATCACACTTTGCTAGTTATGTAAATAGAACCTTGTTGTAATCACACTTTGCTAGTTATGTAAATAGAACCTTGTTGTAATCACACTAGTTAGAAAGAACCTTGTTTTAATCACACTTTACTAGTAATATAGAACCTTGCTAGTTATGTATACAGAACCTTGTTACAATCACACTCTACTAGTTAGATAGACCCTTGTTATAATCACATTTTACTGATAGAAAAATAAATTATCGAGCCGGCATACACACGTCAACTAGAAAATAATAATCGAGAACTAGAAATGAAATTTGTTCCATATTTTAAGAAATCACACTTTACTGGTCAGACAGAACTTGGTTCTAATCACACTTTGCTAATCATAGAACCTTGTCAGACGCGTACCACATCATCAACACAGCAGTATAACAAACTAGTAGGTATAGATCATATCTTTTAAATTATTTGGTTTTTTATGCCATTGTTCGTGTCAGCATAGATCAAAATAGAACATGTTGTATAGTTTAGGCTTAGATCAACCTTGATATTTGTATGTATATTTTTTATAATGATCTATGTATGAATGATCGATAAAACTATAGAACAATTTGTTTATGATCGTCGGCACATGTGTTTTAATACATATTAATGTTTTGCCAACCGTCTTTATGATCTGATCAAACAATTAGACAAAAACCTAAGTTCCGACCGCCGAAAATATGACCTATCCGTTTTTTAATCGAAATGTGATTCTAATGAATGTTTACACATAGTACACGTGAAAAAAACAAATATGTAATAATGATTTGCATTTTTTGGTGCGTTTTGGAATATTAATTTGAATTTTTGAATTGAGAATCATTTCGTGAAAATATACCGTTCCATTGTTTCTCGGCTGAAACAAATTCCAAGCGCGTGTGAGTGAGATAGATAAAGGAAATGGGAGACTCTCCTCCTCCCACGCTAGTATTGCATAACGTATCATTAACCTTTTCATTCCACATTTAAAATGTTACATATTATTATTATTAAAACGTTATGAGAGAGAGAGAGAGAGAGATGACGAATTATTGTCACCCACCGACTGGCGAAGATGAATTTGCATAACGCAAAAAAAAAAACAAATGAACAAGACAAAAGAATGCACGCTCATCCCACGGATAATAATAATTAGTGGCAGGTAGGTACCATGAGGAATGGAATAAATTTCAAATTAACTTTGTTCCATATTCAAAAGAAATAGAACGCGCGGAACCGGAAATATAAAAGTTGCCATGATAGAAAAATAAAGCCGAGATACAAAAATCAACTAGAAAATAATAATCAAGAATTTGAAATGAAATTTGTTCCATATTTTAAAAAAAGAACAGAACGCGCTGTTGAACAGGAAATAGAAAAATTACCAGAAAAGTAAAAATAATTATTCAGGTTTGGAATAATCAGTAGATTAGAATAATTTATTAATAATGGTGTGTTTTTAATTTAATAACCTTTTTTATCGCAACACATTTTGCTAACGAACGGAGCATTATTGAAGAAACTGTCAACCTCTTAAGGCCCCAGCGAATATATATGTACGACGCCGGCCGGCATCTGGTCGGTTGGTGAATTAGCTATAAATATTATGAAGTACCTAACTATCTAATACATAATGAATGGATTCGCATTAAAAAACTAACCCTGTTCGAAAACATTCTTTTTTTGAATAAAAATACAAAGTTCGCATCTTCCATATAAAGGCGAGTTCAAATGTGTTCTTTTATTTGAATTCAAATTTACCTTGACAAAAATGTGACTAAAAAATGCTAAAGAGTTTTTTCGTACTGATTTCCATAGTTACTCATTTTTATCACAGCTTATTCGATTACTTGACAGGAAATGGTCAAACTTGAAAAATAGACCAGATGCCTAAGTTAGTTTTGTTACGTGATTGAATTTTATTAACAATGATTATAATAAAACCGTAAAAAAAACTAAGTGCGTCTTCAGTTAAGGTATGTTTTTTTTTTGCGAAAATAAATTTCGTTGAACTCTTTAAGTTTGATTGTCATTTAATGAAATACACGTGATTTGAAATTATGTTCGAAAATTGAAAATTCGAGAAGTGGTACGAATTTCTTATTTTAAAATTTGCTCTTTATTTCCGTCTGATTCCATAGAACATTCCAAACAAAATTCTAAAAAGTATTCGAATTGCATACCAAACAAATTTTATAATTGGTTCTTTTACAGTAACTTTTACTCCACTTCGAAAAAATTCCCAGTTTCGTACCAAAATAAGCGACTTTTCGAAATGCTAAAATTCAAATTTAGAATTACGAGAAAAATATTACATTTAGCGTGCGTCCTGGTTGGTTATCGGAGGCCCGCCTGTTGCGTCTATACATCTTACGTGTGTCTACATGTGTGTATCGCTCACATATGATTATTATTATTATGTGTTCGCGTATTGTATACATTCTCAGCTGATCGGCTGTGGGAACAGCTGTGACGATATATAGATATACATATTTCTGTCTCACACGTTCAGTCACGCCGCGGTAGTAGACGGCTATACTTGTGTAAGTGGGCCTTAATCACACATACAAGCGAAATAGTCAGGGGCGGCATGGGTAGGTAAGTTTTTACGATACTTAAATTTTTTTGACACTCTTGTTTTACGATAAATTGACTTACGAATGAAACGTGTAAAATAATGGGCACATTTTCGAAATTCATAAACAGGAAATAACGCGAATTGTGGGATTACCTGCGAACGCGAAAACCGTACGACTCCATTTCCTTTTCCTATCCCATTCGTTTCCTTCCCTCATTTATTATATTGTTTTGGTCATGATTTTTACGAACATTTTTATTTAGTTTACCGACAGTAAATCGCCCATTTTAGAGTAAATTTTTAGATACCTGTCGATTCGAAATAAAGTCAGACCTTTTTACAAATAAGCAGCGTGATTCCCGGACTAAAACATTTCTACAAAGTGTCTTTTTCGTACTGTATGTGTACATTGTACGTACTTTGTACATTGCAGCGAGTGTGCGCTTTTTCGCCGTGGGTGATTTTTTTCCGTACATTATCATTTCAGAGAGGCACAATATAGGTGCATCATTTATTTTGGGGAAAAATGTCACCAAATGACCTTCGTAAAATTTCAAGTTATATTATTATTTATTTTAAACCATTTTTATCATTAGTATACTTGTTATCATTCGTGGACATACACAGTTTGCGGTTTAACTCGTGAACAGTTTTTATCAAAACGGATTACCTAGCTATGTCTACAATAAATTCACAAATGATAACCCAATATAATTATTTCTTATTACCTATCCATTTCTAAAATTTTTAATTAAATAATTTATCTAGTACCTACCTACTTCAATTTGATCTCTATTCACAATGAGACACTGCCTTAATAATTTTAAATAAGTTTTCGAATATGGGACGTTTTTCGAATTTTTCGAATTTCACAAATTTTCCCAGTTAACCCTTAACACCTTTTGTTAAATGTTTTGCGAACAAAAACATTTCGACGGAAGATTTTTCATTAATTACTTAATTATTATATAAAAACTAAAATTTTATTTCAATTCATATAGGCCTGAAGGCGGGATTACTTGTTTCAGACAATTCATATCATATCAGCTTACATACGATACGTATTTTTTTTTACTATCTGAATGTAACAATACTATCTTTTGTCGGAATATTTTGGGACATCAGTCGCGATAACGTAGGCGCCAACGAGTTCAATAACAATAATGATAATAATTATTTTATATGGCAACACAATGAATAACTTTCATTTCACAGTTTACACAATTATCCCTTTTGTTTACTAAAATTTAAAAAATCTCAAATATCCGTCACAGCTAATCCATAATATTTTTAATATCGCAATTCCATAGAATACGGGATTTCACATAATGCACGACATTTTCCGTAAATAATATTTTGCATGCGAATCATCGGTTTTTCGCATCCCTAAAATGGTATATACGAATTAAAAAAAAATCACTGTTCACGTATAGAATTGAGCGAAATGACTTATCCTGTGGAATCCATTATTCTGCGGAATTGCGATATTAAAAATTGCAATAAAGACTTCAATAATAAAATTTCCACAAGAATTTCTTAGTAAACATTAATGAAAAATAAAAATGTTTCCTGAAAATGAATTACCTAATAATGACGCATAATTTAACAAAAAGTTCAAATTATTTATTTCATTACTTACCTGGTTTAAGAAATCATTTTATTTTCCCAGACGAAAAAACGACTGCATGTTTAATTGTGCTTGCATATTAAATTGTCAAATTACCTAATATATCTGAGTTGTAAAATAATTTTATCAGCTTGCATATTAATAATATAACTTTTTGAATTAAATTAATATGTACTACTTTATTTCTTAGGTAGTAACAGGGACTTATATAACATATATATCCATTTCACTACGTAATCTTTATAGGTATTAAATGGGAAATATGAACGCGTTAAACCATAACGACGTTTTGATAAAACATTTTAATCGCAACCACAAGAATTAGATTTGCCAGCACATGCTTTTTTATCGTGGGTAGATTATAAAATGGCTGGTTACGCTAAAAGTCCCTATTTTGTAGAATAGAGATGTTAAATTTGGATACCGTTTCTAAATTATTGGCTCGCGATTCACTTCTTTATTATTGTGGACAATCCATCATTCTGCGGAATAGCGATGTTTATACCATTTTTTTTATTGACACCTCGTACTAAATGAGAGTGTGAATGTATCCCTTTGTTTTGTTCTGCGGAATAGCGATATTCTATACCACAATTATTTGCAGTGGCACTGAATCTATTCTAGTGGCGGTAGATATACAGATTTTTAGAAATGCCTAATTACACGAAAACGGGAAATAATTTAATTTGTTTTTCAATGCGCATCAATTTTTCAAATTCGGTGAATTAATTACTGTTTCACCACGGATACGAAAAAAACTTGTATTCTGGGGGAGGATCAAAACAGCAACGAAACAATAAAAAAAAATTCCTTTGGCACGCCACAGGCATAGGTAGATTTCAAGTGATTTATTAATTTTATTAATTTTAAGAGTACATCTGTACAATAAAAACAATCACAATATTATCAGCAAATAAACCAGCGAAGTGATGAAGTTGTATGGATGTAGTTTATTCTTTGATTATCGAAGTACCGTATGACGAAAAAATATTTGATTAAGTACTTCAATAATCAAAGGAAGTACCTAATCCAATAATCATATTATTTTCATTCCACACATAATATGGATTGGTACCGGTACCTAAGCACTAGAAATTTGAAAAAAGATGTGAGTTCTACTCGTATCGTGAAGCACTTTTCTAAGACAACAAACACGCTAGTACCTATGCGGTAACTACTTAACTAGATCTTTCGATCGATCATTGTCGTCCAAGGAATTGATCTAGACAAAATCTGTAAATTGATCTGTATTCCTTATTAAATGCCCTTTCATACGATACCAGACACGGACCCTCACAATCATTGGATCCCCTCAGAATGATTGTTTTTGTATTTAAAGCCTTAAAAAGTGAACCTTCCTCTTAATGGATTTCACCCAATCTCCTATCAGTTCATCTACCCCTTACCAAAAATCTACCACCCAAGTTTCACGTTTCTGCGACGCATAGGTTGGCCGCAAACGTGCGCACAAGAAAAGGGACATATATATATATGGCTTATATATATAAACTTTTAAACCAAGGTCGGATTCGGGTTCTCCTGGTCCTAATTAGTGATACTGAGTAGAAATTTTTCAATTCTGCGACATCACGGGAGAAACGAATAGGTAGAGTTCCTTATGGAAATCTACCTAATATGGTACATACAATAAATTTTGCCTAATACTCGAATGAATCGAAAATAATTTAATTTCATATCAATATCTTACAAACGAAATATAAAAGTAATTCCATTATGAAATAATAATGCTACATTTAATGCCTTTATGATAAGTTGACCTAATAATATTGATAAGTGAACGAATATCGTCTTTTATTATTATTTACCTATTCATTTATTCACCGCAAAAATTATTAATAATATTTATGCATAAAGTATAAAATACGATATGGCTTACATGTGTTTTCCGCAATAACCTGAATGTAATGATAAGACGTAACGTACCTAATACACAACCATATTGTTTTAAAATTCTATATCATGATTTATAGCGATATTGGCAACCCTACACATTAGATCTGACATCAGAGGTAACCGCGCGTCCATAGTCCATACCGCGACGATATTTTTTACATCGTGCGTTACAAATGACTTTATATCCCCTTCTAACTCGTGGGGTAGTCAGAGAAAACCAAATGTCCGACTTTCCTTTTCTTACGCACGCACTTTTTGCTTCCGTCACTTTCATAAAATGGGGGCCTATTTTTAACCACTCACTAGATGGCGCTTCGGTAAATGGAGGTCTTCACAACTGTCAATACTGACATAACAAAACAAAACATTTGTTTATTATCCATAGAATAATAATATATATAGTACCTGCCGTATCTATGCGGACCTCCATTTATGCACACTCTGGTGGCGAAAAAAATCGAAGACGCCCCCATTAATCATATACGCTCTCCGGTTTCCTTTACTCAAAACGCTTCAGTAAAAGTCTAAAATCCGCTTTTTACAGAAATCGCGAAAAACTGTCAAAAGTTGCCGTACAATTGTTTGAAGAACCACATTTTTGTATAGTTTTGATGGGTTCGGTTCGAATTATCACTATTATCAGACATACGTGAATCCGAATACGGCAATAACTCAATTTCTCAATTTTTGACTTGTGACACTTTTCTATAAGGTGTGCTACATGTTCCCGGCCGCGGCGCCACCTTACAGCAATAACGCCATAAAAAACAAACAAATTTTCAGACCTTTAGGTCAAAGGCTGTATTGTGTTACACTTGATTACCAGTATATTATATTATTTATAAACACGCGGATATACCTATAAAGAATATAACATTTATTACATAGGTAGGTACAATGGGCGTCGTCAGAGGGGCACCCCCCCCCTAAAGATTGAAATGGGTATATATATTTTCATACTAAATTAAAAACAACCGCACAAAAATCACATTATTACCGCACGTTTTCTCATCATATCATAGTTTTTCTAAAAATGAGTCATAAAAAATCGCCTTCCGTGCTATTATTTCTTAAAAAACGTTTTTCACACACATTTCAAATACAAAAATTATCATACACATTTTCAAATAAACCAAACCATATCACAACCTTCTTCACTAAGTCTCACAAAAAAAAATGTCTGCGGCGCTATTTATACATTTCATATTATGCTATACCAACTTTTCAAATTTTTGTTGCCCCCCCTAGCTCCCAGGCTGGCGGCGCCCATCCTAGGTACTACATCATTTAGTGTTATCGTATATCAAAAAATTCCTCATCCCATAATTGCAAAGTATATAGGCAATTAACTTTTTAGTCTTCCAGCTAGTTGTCGCCAAAATTATGACACACGAAAGTTAATAATTATTATTATAATTAATAATAATAATTAATTAAACCATGCGGGATATTATTAAAAAAATAACTCTTAAATGTTAAGGGGCAACATGCTCTGAGTTGTTTCAAAATTTGTATGAGAGTGGAAGCACAAATCAACCATAACGATATATGATTTTGGCTTATTGTATTAAAATGGGACTGAATATCAAAAAAATATCCGCTACAATCACTGCATCTTACCTTAAACTTTTTATCAATCAAATTACAGCATTGTATCTAACAAACTACGGGAATACGTTCGTATAATACGTACGGGAATAATCTCAAGTTTCAGTAAAAATCAGTGTTAACTTTGGAATTGTTTTTTACCGAGTAAATTCGAAATTTTACATTTCTAGCTGCTAGAATCACTAAAACATATTCTCATTTATCCATGTGTTAAGTCTTAGGATGATATCTTTAGTATTTGCTGAGTAATCTTACTTTTTCGCATGTTTAATTATGGCCCCTTGAAGTACAAGTATGTATAACCATAACCAATATAAACATTTTTTATCTTACTCACGACTCAATGAGTGTCATTCATTATTAACCCCCTTTATTCATGCGAGACTCGCGGAGTATTAGGCAAACATAAAAAAAATTAGGGAACACACACACAATAAAGAAAATCGTCAATTGCGATATGATTACCAGGAACACATACAAAGTATAGGTTTAAATTATCTTTTTCTAAGAACACTTGTTGCAAGCATGCATTTTGCTGCAATTGCCATTCCACGTTGGTCTCAGTCTCAACTTTCAAGCGTGAATAGACATTTTATCACGTTTCATTGTTATCAGGATAGCATGCGATGCAGAGGTTATAAATATATGTGCAATGTGCATTTAGTATGTACAAAGTGCAAGTGAAACAGGATCTAGCGATTTTCTCTATTGCATGTACCAGGAATGCATAACCCTATAACAGTATCCGCTCGATTAAGATAGTAGGTACGAGTCGATAGTGTCTACACGCTGATCTCGGAGATGTGACGTCACATCCTGCGACTCCTTGAATGGGTGACCGACGATGCAAAATACCTAAACACTCTATACCTACATGTTGATAATAATGAAATATTGTTTGGTATTTATTTATTATCATCTGCTGCACTCGCATACATACAGACACAAATTTATTGTTGCTCACATGCAAATAATGCTACACATGTAGTTTTATCGGCCACGATACTGAATTATTGCTAGATAAATGTACCTATACAGTATACACATGTAGGCATTCGTTTTCTTGCTTGAAAAACTGAAAATTTTTCCTATTGCGTCTATGCGCTCCTGGTATTCGAAGACAATTTTATACAGTAATTTGGTAAGTTTTTTCTCTGACTCCTCCATATTATTTCAAAATGGGGTAGTCAGTGATAGGTCTAATATCTTCCGGAAAATTGCGAAATACTTCGTGTGCTCTCGACTGTTACTTAAATCCGTAAAATTGTGAATAGATGCCGTCGACCCTGTTGAAAAAAGTAGTTTTTTAGCAGGCTTTTTGACCCAAGTTATAAAAAGTCTGACGTCTCTGTATCGAATAAAAATACCAGTACCACAATGTGTTTTTTTCATTTTTATTTTAGACACCCGATATTATGTTGCGTCCGAGGCATCAGACACCGAAATCGCTTATTATCACGTCACGAGGCGGTAAAACACCAAGCAGGGGCCCCCCGTGGGTAGACGCGGCCCTGGGGCGCCTGATACAACAAGACATGCCAAAACACAGGGCTGTCTTCAGATCACTATCAAGAATAATGATGGTTTAAATAATATTTGGGTCCGCCAATAATAAATTTAACGGAACAAGGATCGAACACTTTGAAAATTTAAATTATTCGCTTTTCAACTCGGGGCAAGTATTTCAATGCACGTTATTAAGTTTAAGACGACCCTTAAACCTTAAGGAAAACTTAAGTGACACTTTGTATGGTATTTATTTAAGTAAGTATTTAATTCTTATTTTTTTTTTGCAACCCATTTCTGATTTGTTCATTAAATTACTTAATTTCGACAACACTCGGTGTCTGAGTCTACATTTTCTTTTTAAAATGGAATAACTTCCCAATGTCCCAACACTTTTTCAAATTTTGCAGACGTATTTTAATTGTAGTAATTAAGTACCTACTGTTTTAGCATATACACGTTTAAATTGGTAAATTTTAATGTATATATTTTTAAATATAGACAATAAATAGGTGTCCTTAAAAGTGGTCCAAAATAAACTTAAAAAGTTTTTTTACAGAGTTAGAAATGACTTCATAGGCTGAAAATTTAAGAACTTCTTCAAATACATATTAAAATATATAGAATTGCAATTAATCATGATTTTTTTACATATTCTTAACCCGATAACCTTCAGTGTGAAAAATAATAAATTTTATTCAATTTAATAATGCTTTATATTTAAAAAAAAAACATGTTTTATTGCCATTCCGCCACTGTTCATATTTTATTTATTTGTTGCTATGTTGTCAGGGGTGTATTCTGACAGTATAATAAAAAATATATAATTTTTAACGTTTAAGTTTATCCATGTCTTTCATTTCTGGTTCCGCATTTTCTTGTAGTATCTGTATGATCGATATAATATAATAAATAAAAGGTACATAGTCAACGGTATTTATTCAATAACTCTACATGTAAGAATGTCTCCTTATGTACAATATCAACTTTTTTATAATTTATTATAAGGGGCAATTAAAATTGCACTCAACCCGTTTTTGGAAGAACGGGAATCGCGATGACAAAAGATGTGCGACGATTTAAAACAAAAACAAAAAAATCGACAATCGAAAAACAAGCGACGTGTTGTTGATTGGAAATCTCATACGTATTTATTATAATTGCGCGGGGAATCCCTGGAATCGAAATTAAAAAAATGAATCGATATATCGATTTTGCTTTATTCAACATCTGGACGATGAGAACTCAAACAGCCGTATTTGTCAATAAGGTCCTTTTACAGATTTCTCGAATTTACCCTGAATTCAGTTCCGGCCACTGACTGTTGTAAATCGTCTAGATTTGTATACGCAAACCCAAATACTTTTCTGCACATTTATTAAACCAAAAACCTACTATGTCATAAAGTACAGGATACACTATAAACGTTGGGTTTCGAACCGGGTACCTCTCGCTTAGGAGACCGGCACTCCATCTGTGTATATTACAGGTGACAATAAAAGTTCACCATGGCGAACTTTTGTCCCCTTCGGGAACACACATAAAAGTTTGGTGTCATGTCTCATTTATTATTTAAAATAAAAATAGGTATCAAAAATTCCATTTGTTATATAAATTATGTAGAATTCCACTCAGCTGTCAGAGTTTCTGTCTTTCGGAAAAAAGATCAGACGTGTTTTTCACATTTTTTTTAAAAGAAATCTATACAAGATATAAAAAATCTTTTACGGTCATTCCCTATATAAAGGTTCAATGTATCTACTCAATTTTTTCCAATGCACATTTAGTAACGGTTGTCGAGATCTAAGGTCTCCCGTTTTTAGAAATTTTTGAAATGTCAGTATGCGTACTTTTAATTCTACTGAAGTATGATATGTACAAACTAGTCTATTAAAAGGAGTCGCTAATTAAACCAACCGGGTTCGTCTCGTCTCCAGAATGTCTTGCACTCGCATTCCTCAATGCGAGGTTGTTCGAACTGGTGTACACCAGTCTGGTTTCCCAAAAACCTGGTTCTCTCGCAACGCACGGACAAGGATGCCTCTACGGAATTCATAAAGGTACAAGGTTTAATTAGTACCGGAATATATCTAAAATGATTCCGAAATAGTTTTGGCTGGTTTTTGTCGTAGATTTTACGATGAAAATTTGTCATGGACTGCTTCGAATTTTTATATGTAGTTTTGTTTTGATCGACGTTTCGACAATCTTTTGGTGAGTTTTTCTTATGTTTCGAAAATCAGAAGCATCAGTCATGTGTCGTTCGTCTGTATGAAAAAAAATTACACTCATTCTATTACAATATTTCAAAAGAAAATGGGGCAACTAGCGACAGTACGTCAAAGGATGCCCAACACACGCTCAATTTTATGCTAAAAAATACTTAATATTATTTTTTTAATATGTGGCATCGGCCGCCATGACAATTAATCGCCTTTTCGCCATCAGACGGTGACAAATAATGATAATATTAGCAGATTTATAGCTTAAAAGGCAATTCCCTTCCTTCAAAGTAATCGTCTAAGAATAACCTGGCCCGATCATGGTGACCAAATTCTCCAGGACGGTACGTACAGATAGAGATAAGTCTATAGTTGTGATGTCCTCTCTACCTACCCCGGCGTGAGAGAGTAGATAAAATTTCGTATATCAATTAATTATGTCTCTGTTAAAACATTTTATATTAATTAACTTTAAAATACGTACAAAAAATGAAAATAAATTCCTATAGTTGATGGTATTCCAATTATACCGTTTATGGCAACTGGCAACCCTGTCATAATCAGGTTCCTGAAGTCCAACGGTTCACGTTCCCAGACATCCAAAACGGCTTCTTTGATTCCTAGTTTTTACCAAATGGAATCTGCCCGATACATCGGCATGGCCGAATTCATCATTGATCGAATTCTTCGTGAGGTTTACGAACTCGCTATCTGAAGTTTCCTGAAAAATCGTTGATGAACCTAAATAAAAGATTTTAACAAATATGTAGTCTCTATATTCAACTAATGTACAGTGTAAAATGGGCATGCTGGACATATGACCAGCCAACATCGGTTGGTTTAGGTGATCACTTTACTCTCGAGAAACGTTCACCATTCAGCGCTTAACATACCTGTGTGTGTATTCTTACACCTTTCGGTACGAGTTTTCGGAGTATAATATACACTGAAATCGAGAGTAATGTGATCACCTAAACCAACCGATGGCTGCTCGTAAGTCCAGTATGCTCATCTTACAATGTACATTAGTTGAGAGACTACCTAATTGTTACAATGATGACTAGGTTGTAGACAAACCCAGTCATATCATTTTGTAACCTCCTTGGACAAGGATATTGAAGGAACGTAATTCAGGGGTGGGGTTTGCCGGGGGGCTCCCTTAAGGCTAACCCTGGGCCCACCTCTTAATAATATTTTGCTAGAAGTGCGGGTAAAGAGGTCGCTATTAATGCGCCTGAGCTACCCGGGGATGTGGAGGGCCTTAAGCCCACGGGATTTTTCTTCAAACCCAGTCATAGGTACTAAGTAAAATTCCCCTTTCTCTAAATAAAAACATTTGTAAACTCTATTAGAGTTCTCTTATATTACTTAAAAAAGCCTTAAAAGAGTTGTTATATTATCTGCATATTATACAGCTTGTGTGCCTATTTGGATAGAGGCAGCTTGCATGCATATTGCATATTCATAAAACTAAAGTATGACCTCATGTTTTTGTTCATTAATAATTATATGGGAAATAATTTTCTTATTTTACGATCGCGATGTCGTGCGTCGCTTGACTTCACGTGGCTGCCACTAAAAACAAATAAACAACAATAAAAAACACACAATTGATAGTCTGAGTAAAAATAAAAAAAAACTGCATGTCGCTGTGTCGTTCATTCATCAAAAGTCAACGTGTGCTAAGCGGGGTGCAATATTATGTAGGTATGCTCGGAGCGGACAAATGAAATAAATAAAAAACAAAAGCTATGCGCCGGGAATGTCAAATGAAATGTAAAAAATGTTACAGACACTTGTTTCGCATATTCGCAACAAATGCTAAGTGTCAATTATGGAATGGGGCGAACATTTTTTGCAAACTCATTTTGCAACTGCGTAAGTAGTGAGTGTCCCATTAACTAACAAATTATAGCACCTTTTACGAAGATTGTTATTATTATATATTATAGTGATATTTTATTTTCAAATCATATATCTACGCTTCTTACACACACAAATAATTGCACATGCACTTAGCACAAAAAAATAATTAGAGGTTTGAATTAAATAATACATTTTTTCTGCCCTAAAAAATATTTAATCCTCACTTTTTTTTTAAATCATCATTAATTCACTAATGCTTGCCTAGAAGACATTATAAAAATTTTAATTTGCGTTTACTTTACTAAAAGTTTAAAAATATATTATCTAAATACAACAAAGAGAGTCGCCATTACTGAATTTTAAAATATATCCGAAGTTTTTGTTTACAACAATAAATAATTATAAATATACATTGTTAACTGAGAATACTTGTTATTTATTATGCCGAATATCAAACAAATCTGAGGTAATATTGTAAATTCCACAGACCATTATGTCTTTCATAATTTACAACGTAATAGATTGTTATTGCCATTGTAAAAGTTCATAAATATATTTTCACTCCATCCTAAGATGCTGCCGCTAAGAATATGGTATGATACAGCTGTCTTTGACTTTTTTTTTTTTTCTTTTATTGTTTTTATCTTCAGCGACCGCAGAACGAAATGTCATTTAGAAAAAAAGAGGTCGAGTTTCTTACTGTGGGGGATCATCCTGACTTGTCTTGGATGAATGAATGCGTCACTGTATGAATAAAACTTCATCAAAGCTAATAGCTACCTCCCTAGCTACATGCAAACTACTATTTTGTCTTTAGTATTTTTTTATTTTATTATAATTATCTCAACTTGCAACACTAAAATTTAGTGGTCGACATCATGGCGGATAGCTTTTGTTTCGAATTTTTTGCGTTCGTTTTATTACCTTCTCTTGTATGTTCAACGATTTAAATTTTAGAACGTTTTTGAATTTTACGTATTCTATAAAGGAAATATAGACAATCATAAGGTTCTGACAAGACAAAAATGATCGTATTTTTTACACGCACAGATGGGACCTTATTAGTCCCGTTATTTACAAAACTACACCACTTTAGGGTGTTCATTTTACTCATAGATTATATCGGTTAGAAACATTTTCACCCAAAAATTCGTAATCTAAAATTTTGTTAGTCAAAACGAATTGTTATCGGTTATGGGTTGTAATCAGTCATTGAGTTATGATGACGTGTTCTAGAATGATAAGTATGATTATTTTAAAAAGATAAATGAGTAGGTACTTACTTACTGCGATCTAATTTGTTTTAACTGTGTGGCAACACTCTTTTTAACTGTCAAATATCAGCTGAGCGGCTAATTATTATCTTATCTCTCTAGTCTCTACCAATGTTTTCACTGAACATATGATTTTAGTCTCTTATCGGCGGGTTTAAAAACAGAAATTACACAGTAAATTGATTAATACGGGAATTTCAAGATAAAAGTTATAACGAGATTACTATGTGTGCAGTGTGCACACACCTAGAGATTTTTTTATAATGGTAATACCAAATTCGTATTTGGAATCATTTCAATCAGGCCAATTATTTTTACAGCCTTCAGCAATGCAGCTTATATTTAAATCCCACGAATGCAGGATTTTCTTTGAAGGAACTTTTGGGATTTTCAGAGATGTTTTTTTATAAAATGTATGAATTAATGTTAAAATTAACAGAAAATTACACTTTTAAAATACTTAATAAAAAATACATCAAAATTCAACAGTAATGTTGTTTCAGTTGGAACGGAGAAAAACTTTAAAACATTTTAGTATCTACGTATAGTTTCAATTTAAGCAAGCCCAGGCCCTTTTTTCTCTTAAAATATAATTATTCTACCTTATTTTTTTGTATTTATAGCTAATCGTAAACCATCAGCGAACAGAAAACATTTCTAAGAATGATTTATTATTATTACAAAGCTCGTGTCAAAAACAGTCTGCATACGTGAGATTTCAATATTGTATGCAGCAATGTACAGGCCTTGTGTCAAAAATCACACTAATGGACAGTTGTGTACCTTGTTTATTGTTGTATAACTTGGTAATTGGATAATTTATTGATAGTATTACTAGTATCTCTATTGTATAATCACTTAAATCCATGGTGATCCATGCAACGAATGACGCTAATACCTTTGAAAAGCATGAAGAAGAATTCTTTGTTGACATTAAATTTGTCATTTTCATTCAGTCAATAAATTTTTATATTTTTCGCTTTCCTGCAAATTTGACTGTACGTCACATGGTGAAGTCGATTTTTCAGTAAGGTTGAATTAAGTATATCACAAAAAAGCAGGATAATTTTACAGAATTAGATTAGAAATGTTGATAACTATTATAATATCCAGTTTTCAAATACCTAATGACTCCATCCGGGTGTGGAACCTTAGTAGAAAAATTGCGGTCGGCTGGTAAAACCATTATTAATATTTATAACCAGATGATAAGGAAAACATTGTAAAATGTGAATAAAATTGCAAATTATGTGAACAAGCAATTAAGTAGGCCTTATCAATAAGTTACATTTTATTTTACATAACAGAGGTGTTGCAATAATTGTTATATAAGTACTCTGGGATGTGCATTACGAGTTATATGATATGAGATATGAGTATACAACAGTCGACAATCATTTAAGAAAGGCACACACCAGGGCCTTTTAGCCAGGAATTCATTTCAGGGGGAGGAGGTCGAGCTCTGGATCAGAGACAATAAGTGACAACTAACAGGCATGGCCGTCGTCAGCTTCGAAGCAAGGTGGGACAACTTAAATTTTAATGTTGCCAAAAGGAATTAAAAAAAGTAGTAAATAGCGCCGATGGAAAATGGACGAAATACGCCATTTATTCACTAGCTTGTATTGGGGACAATTTTTGCTATTTTTTACCATAAAAAACTAATTATTTACAGAGCTTCTGCGCTGCCAAATGACATAATACAAAAATAGGGGAACCTATCTAAGTAGAACTTATAGTAACATTCGCATACGTTTAAATTTTTAACGTATGCGTGTCGGGTAAACAAATTCAATGTTCGACCTCTATTACGTTACAATATTATATAGGTGCTTGTAGGTATACAACATTTTTAGAAACTACTATATTTTTTTGGTGTGAGGCTGTGAAGGAGATCATTATAAGTTGATACTTATGAATGAAAAATTTATAAAAAAATCTTAAATCTATTTTAATAATGGATCTGTCTAGCTGGAATGTGTATTTTGTCAAAATCAATATTAGAAGAATCAATAAACGTTTTTCTTTTTTATGTACCTAGTTTATACAAACACAGGATCCTTTGAGATGTAAATCCAAATTCCTTACTATTTTTTTCAATGTTTTCTGAATCAACATTAAACTTCCTCATTGCGAGTGCCAATTCAAAAACATTTGACAACAATTCAAAGTAAAATGAATTCTAAAAACACGGTTGTCTAAATTAAATTTTATCACTTGTGAAACACTTTCGTGAAATACCAAACACGACCGTATGCGTTGACTGGATCCTCTTTGATCGCTTGGTGTCTTTCGAGGGCTGAGCTGGACAACATCTGACTTGCAACTTCTTTTCCAACGCCGCGCCCTTTCATATGATACCACCCTTAGATTCCCTTAAAATTCTTTACATATTTTTTGTCTCTGGAGTCTGGAGTAAGCTGATCCAATTTAGTACAGAAACGTATTGTCACCGGCGAGTATACGTCCGTTTATAAAGTTTCAGGTCTCTAGGTAGTCAGGAAGTGGTTGAAAAATCATTCCAAGATTGTGTCACAAAAAAAAGCAACAGAAAATCTTGTAATATAATGTTTTATCCACAAGTTTGATTTTTTGATAGCGTGTCGAGTTCGTGGACCCGATGTTTCGACGTTTATCAAAAAATGCAGTTACGAAAATATTTTCATAATAATTATGTTAAACAATGCTGTTAAATATCTTAAAACCGCTTTAATTACTAAGAATGTCAGTATGGAAACACTCGTGATTATTCAACATCTCCAAAGGGCATTGCCTTGTACGGTCAACAGTACAATTTGCAAAATACACGAAGAGCACACACACAAAAAAAAACGATGGAAATGAGTTAAAAAGTCACATCCATCAAATTGCACTATTACTATTCAACTTTATGCATAGTTGAATCCTTTTTACAATTATTTCGTGTTTGAAAGTTCATATTCAAAGTTGATAAGTTGTGTGGGATAGCTAAACATTACCAGGAGATTATGAATAGAGGAGATGTAATGTTTATCTTATAATAATACAATCCAATACAGTTCCCACAGCATTCTCTCATCATAACGTGTATTATTTATCAAAGGATTCGTAAATAACATACATACCCTCTATATAGATTATGTCATCCTGGTACTTTTTACCACAAATTTATTTAACTCCATCTCTGTGGTTGCTTTTAATGTCTGAGTCTACATTTTTTTCACTCGCAAATTATTAAACTTCTCAATACTCCAGTACCTACTTGTGAAATTAGCTTCAGCTGTGAGCTTAAAATTTTAATACGGTTTATCGCAAACACTTTTCAATTGGTAAATTTTTCATTGAGTACATAAGTCAATTAATTGTGTTTCAAATTAGTATAATTAAATAATCTTCTCCTGAATACAGGTAACCTCTACAACCTCTCCAATGCCGCGCTCCGATTGATTGACAGTCGTCTGATTTGTTCGCCTGTTAGTCTGTTAGGTTTAACGTAATTTGTCGAAGAAATTAAGTTCTTTTCTCGTAATTAAATGCACCAATAACCGTGGTTCACAAAAAAGACTTTTATATTACACTTATTTCAAAACATACGCACATTGGTCGGCGCAAAATCAGCTGTCAACTCGACAGTGTTATTTGTTGTACAAAATAAAATAAATATTGTTCGTTATAATAATGAAAAAATTAGGGGCCCCACAGTAGGTAGGTAAATGTTTTGATTTTTTGTACAAATAGAATCTAGGCGCCGTGTCGAACTTATGTTATCAAATAGATAAAAAGTAATTGAAAACATGAGTTTAATTTTCTAGAACCGAAAATACACCTATATTACCTACCACATGTTTGCTTATTGCATTAGGGATTATAAAATGAACTGATAAGAAAATTTCATAAATGCATTGACATATTTCTTCGAAAGTGGCATTATTATCACAATATTATGCAATGATTATCTGAACTTACGTAATACATATTAAATTGAAATCGTAAAAATGATTCTACCTACCTACTTGATAAAACTCTTGCTGTCTATTTCCATTTATTATATTTTTAAGAGGAATAACCTCATTCTTATATGTCATCAATTTCTGCTAATCTTCCCTTCGCATACAGCTAAGTATTCAAATCTTTACCCTGCCCCACCGGCACTACATAAATACGAGGCAAACTCACATTTATTTTTACTATAAATACGATATTTTACAATAATTTGTAATTACATTATAAATTTAAAAGGGAATTTCGGAGAGTCGTAGATTCAACGTCCAAAACCCTCAGTAAAAGAGGCAGGAATAATTTGAAAACTATATATGTATGAGAAAAAACCACGAGCGTTAAAGGAATATTCTGAAATAGTTTTTTTTAATATTTTGAATGAAAAATTTGCTATAATCAAAAAAATGTCTAAGGGATATACTAGGTCTTATGAAAATCAAAAATTTTTTTTTGTCTAAGTTTTTATAGTTTTTGCCAAAAACGATTTGAAAAAATCATCACAGGTTGACTTTAGAATTTTGTTTTGAAGAATCCATACGTTTTTAAAAAAAAAACTGTCTAAGGGATCCACTAGAAAAAGCTACAGACTGACTATTCTCTTAACATCTTACTAGCCTATTGTCTACCGGTGAGCAGATATGTATCTTGAAAAAAAAACTATTTCGAGATGAACAGTCTTCGTCTACGAATGATCTTAATCGTCCTGTAGAAATTCTGAATAAATGGCAGATTTCTTGCAGTTAGTGCCTACTTATGCAAACGAAAATAATGTCTTATGTTAAATATAATCGAATATCGATACCATATAAAACTAATCGATCTCGGAATAACTTTATTGCCTTCAATAAAATTTATCACAAATGTAAAGTGCCTTTTATACCTTAGCATAATGGCAGGTTTAACTATTAGAATACATCAATATCTAAAACAGGAACTGAACTTACAATCAGGTGTAACAACTTAATAATAAATAATAATTTTACATGTGAAACGTTGTGTTTTATATTTCTTTTTAATCAAATTGTTTCCTTATTGTTAAAAGCTGAAGTGAATTATTGTACGAAGTATATTATGAATGTGTTATTACGTGTATTGCTGCTGTGTTTTTTATTTTATTTTATAGGTATCGATAACTCGAATGCAAGTTCATTTAATGTATGATGACCCATCGATTACAAACAATAATAACATTTGGAAGTAAATTAACAGAAAAACTAATGCTTCACGTGGGTAATAAATGGACGAGAGATTGTGAATAAAAAAACACTGCAACAAAAATGCATGGCAATGGGATGGACGATGCATTTAGGCAGAATGTTAGTTGATGTTCTACCGGAGGATGCGCAGGACAGAGCAAAGTGGCGGCGAAACACAAGAAAAGCAGACCCTATCACCATGTGGGATTAGGTACTAATTGCTAAGGAAAAGAAGACGTTAGTGGTAGCAAATTGAATGATCAAGTCTGGTAATGAGTGTCTGGAGCAAGTGGACTAGTATGGATGTACTATTTGGGGAGTTTTTTTACTAGACATGGACGCTGTGATGGAGATATTGAAAAAAGGAACCTGGCTTGTACTAGGGCTAATGGTGCGCTCAGACCTATTGTCAGTAGTAGCAAAGTGCTTACGAAAGCAAAAGTGCTAGTGCACAATATTGACCTAGTGCACGGTATTGAGATGTGGGTATGGCTGAAGAAGGGCCCATCAGGGTTGAAAGCAGCGGAAAAGAGATCGTTGAGAAGAATGTGTGGATTGAACATTGAGATATAGAATAAGGAATGAGGTTATTGATGGATGTAGTGGATAGATGGATCTATAGTTGAAAATATTTTTGTCGTCAAAATGGCAAATTTCTCTCTACTCTAGTGTATAGTTTCACCTCCTTTTTTCAAGTAAAAAGTATTAATTTATCTGTTTTACATCATTATCTCAAAATTAAGTAAGTTAATTACATAAATTTATCTATAGGTCGCACCTTTATACATATTATTATACGCACAAACAGCTGATTTGAACATTTATGTGTAATAAATTAAATAATGAACGAATTCACTGATAAAAAATATTATAAAAATGATTCAATAAATTATTGAAGGCACTTTACAAATGAGAACTGAATTCTCTACCAAAATTACACATTTTTTGTACAATGTGTTAGATTTTTCTATTATTGTGCATATTTTATTAGTTATGTAGGCTATAGTGATAGGTATGGTTTAAAAATATACTTAGTATTTTTTTATCAACACCGCAGTTGCGGCTAATTCATTTTGATAATATAATTTTGTGCGGTTTAGTTCATAGATTGCTGCCTATTATAAATATACCCATTCAAGTATATTATAATAATTATGGTTTCCGTACTTAAACAAAATTAATAGGTATTTTTTATCTAATTATCACATCCTTTTGTTACCCGACCAATTAAAGAAACAACCTATATTTATTTCAATTCATTAACTTAACCATATAATGAGTCATAATTTGTTATGTAATATGTAACTCCTTTATTAATTAGACACATAAAAAAATAATCATATATATTTATTTAACTTCTGAAAGGATCAAATACTGTATAGCCACCAAATAAAATAATAATTGTCAACAGTTCACACTATGCAAATTATCTGTATCTTGAAGCGTAGAGATATGGACGAGTGACGGAAACATTGAAAGAAAAAAGCTAGCCGGTATACTAGGACGAATGGTGCTTTTAGACCAATTGATAGTACATATATTATAGTACCATTGTGTCCATCAAAGCAAAAGTTCTATAATGCTGTCTTGGTACTAACCCTTATGCTAGATTGCGAGAGAGACATGGACATTGAAAATGGCTGAAGAAGGACGAATCTGGATTGTGGGAAACACTGAGAGATATGTGATAAGGATTGAGGTTATATTAGAGAGACTGTAAGATAAGAGTAGTGACTAGAATTAATGCTTAGATCCACTAAAACATATTTTCATTTATCAATTTCTCAAGTCTTTTGCCGACGCACTTTATCGCATGTTTAGTTACTGTATGTATGCCTTTTTTTAAAAAGTGCATTGATTTGCTTGTACAACAATTATCATATAACGTGTCTTCCTAATTTTGCGAAAACACGTTTCACAAGTATGCGAAACGGCCTGCGAATTATATTCTTCTTAATATTAGTGACGTGCATGGTTGGCTAGTAGATTATAACATGATATAACATGCAATAGTAATTATGAAGAATGTTGGTGTTACCTACCTCTCATCATTCTGTCAAAACGGCGAGTGTTTTTAATGAAAGGATGCAGTCGCTTTAAGAATGTAAGCGTATCTGTCAAGCTACAAATGAGTACTGATCAATATTGTAATTAAAATACTCGTAAGTATTCATGATAAACTTTTTAAAAATCACGCTCGTTTCTCCATACAAATATAAAGTTAATTAAAATTTACCGATTGAAACGTTTTTTATAATAAAACGGTACTACAATATTTTAAACTGTCACCTAATATCTGTGCAAAATTTCATGGTGCAAAGTTATTAAAATTTGAAGAAAGAAATGTAGACTCAGACAGTAAAAAAACAGATGAGGTTAAATAAAAGAGTCTTAAAAAACACTCTAAAAGATTATTAAAAATGAAGATGTTTTTTTGACATTTCTCAGACGAATATCTTTAGTACGTACAATAGTTTATAGTAAGTTGTAAAAAAATGCGAGACTAAACACAAAAAAAGCTTTCGTTGTGTATACAAAACTGTAATTTTTCTCGTGGCTTTATTTCAAAAGTTCGCAGAGACTTTTTCTAATGCGTTGTTTTTTCTTCTATTCTTCCTGTTCGTAGAAATAATTTGGCGTATAAAAATCGATAAACAATTTGAAACAATTCGTTTAGGATATTTTGGCAACAATAGAAATATGTACCACTATTTTATCAACAGAGTACAATAACTTTATATAAAAAAGCTTGGATAATCGTACGCACGCACGATTGAGTTCTAAGCATAACAGAGAAGCTTTTTTTCACGAATTTACCAGACTTAACGTGCGCGAATCTCCAACAATAAAAAATGTTTAAAAAGTATTGAAATTCTGCGGAAAATTTCGATGTGATTAAAAAAGAAAAGAGCTCGAAAAATAACGAGTTGACCTCCTAAAATATTTTTAATCATGGAATAGGAAATTAACAAGTGACAACAAACAAAAAAAAAACAGCTTGAAAGTTTACAAAGAAGTATGGACTCTACAAGACTGATCGTCGTCGGCTGGTTTAATGTGATCACTTTTCACATAAGTAGTAATACCTATTATACAGTTCATTCATCCGCCGCGGCCGGGAATTGAACCCAAACGAAAGGACGTGACCACGTAAACTAGTCGCCCGTATTTAAAAAAAAATGTTTTTCAATACCATTAGCTTTAAAATTTCTGTTGGGCAACTTTCTTTATCAAAATATTCAGTAGGTATGTCCATAGTTATCGCAATTGAAACACACAATGATAATACAATTAGTGCCATCTATCGGGGAGGCGTAAAAATATGTCATCTAGTTTATCATCATCAGCTGATATTTTTATTAATGAACTCATATCGAAGGGAGAATGGAGAGGGGAGGGGTGGGGAACAACGCGACATTCCATTCATGAAAAACATATCCTGTTCAATAAGTATAAAAAATCCTAAAAGACATGTTTAAAAGTTCTGCAAAAACAATCCTTATGTCGCATTACCATAAGGTCTGTTGTCATGCAAATGGTGATGATACACAAAGTCGTGATTTGAATTTGCAATATTGTAATCGAGACACCGACGTTGTAGACCATGTAGACTTATAATATGATTGGTAAATTGAAGAAAATTAATGTCTTTTTTTCGCACCTTCCCTCTCTGTCTAGCGTGAGGTCAAAATACTTGTTTTAATACGGCCTTTGGTATTTAATATAGTATCTATGTATGTACATCTCTACCTATCACTACCTGCCTAATACGGAATAAAAAAACGCCTAATTTTTTACTACATCGTCATCCGAAGATAACAAGCTTCTAACTAAAAAAACGAGATTTATGCTTACATTGTTGCGTGAAAATGTTTCTATATACTATTTATCTCTTCAAGCCGCGTCCCTTGCAGGGTAAGCAGAGAGAAAAGGTCTTCAAACTTTCCTATCTTGTTTCCGACACTATTTGAGTTTATTTCGATACACCTTTGTACACTTTACAGTAATCTTGAAAAGCTTGTGTCGTGAAGTGGAGTAGGTCGGCATCGGGATCGAACCCGCGCCCACTGGATTAACAATCGAGCGCGTTACCAACCAGGCTACAGACCACCTCTTTTTTTTACTAATTACTTTGTTATGCACGCCTTACGATTTTTTTTGCTCGAAACAACTCCGGTCTTAAGAAACTGGTCGACATGGTAAAGCCAGGTGACTCTTGGAAGCCCTAATTTCTTTTTCTACACTTTTTTTTTCGAGGTACATATTTTTTCTTTGTTATAATTTCCCACATAATCCACGAATACAGTAATAAACAAAAACAGTAATCCGTATAAGTTTTGTAAAATACCTAAATACCGAGATACTAACAAGGTAAAAGTTATGAAAGTTTGAGACTTTAATCTAATTTTCTCACCATTTTTATTTTGTCAGTTAGAACCGTGTTATTCTCGAGTGACGAAATATTATTCCAACCGTTTTATCTGTTTCGTATTATCATCCTTTATATGCCAATATCATATTATCTTGCTAATTTATTATATCGCGTGTGGTCAATTTGGTCATCGACTATTTCCTTTATATATATTTCAATATCTTTATCGAAATAATCCTTGAGGACGTCTTGGCTGCTAAAATCTTTTTATTTACTCATTTATTCAACACAAAATTACAGTTTCACGATGAACAAATTCCTTCTTATACTTACTTACTGCTAGCCACTTGCGTTCCACTGCTGGCATAGGCCTCTTCCAAACTCTTCCACTGTCTTCTATCTGGGGCTATCTGCTAATGCCATCTACGACCTGTAAGCTAGACAACATCATCTGTCCAGTGTCCATCTTTTCTTTGGTCTTCCTACACCTCAAGGCCTCCAATTCAGGATTCTAGGTGACCATCTAACATTGTCCTGTCATCGACTGATGCCAGATGCCCTTCCCACGCCCTTTCTTATAATCACTACCACAATTCGTCTACATTTTCATTGCTATTTTCCTACTAAAGCTATGCTTGTGTAAACAATTTCTTTTTGTATATGAAAAGTGGTACACAATCGGTAATACATCGAACCAAATTGTACAGTGAAAAAATGTAAGTACATCATATCCCGTACCACTTTTTTTCATTGTTAAATAATAATTATTTAATAGATAGCCTATTGATCCCAGAAATTGTTCATATCTCTCATTTTCCGTTGTGAATATAATATTATTAAATTAGTATAGTTACGTCAGCTGATAGTTACAATGTATTTTGTATTCATTTTAACTCATGTACATATTCATTGATAAAAATATTTTATGAAGATTATTATTGTACCAATTTTATATTTTACTTTTCGAACTGTTTTCAATGTTTTGCTCAACAGCTGATCTAGCCATATTTCTGGTAGGCACTTTCCGTTCAGAGACATTTACATGTCTAATGGATCATCAAGATTTTACAGTAGAGCTACTAGTAATATAAACAATACCGATCTATCCCCTGTCGCCGCGTCCTTTGTGACAGAACACCAGACTGCCTCATCTTTACATATACTACTTACTTCCGACACGTCCATGAAATTTGTCAGACACACTCTCCGATTTCTTTTAGAGGAACTGGTCGAGGAACTGGTCGACACGATGGATCCATTTCATACCTATATATCTTTTAGTCATCCTATCCCTATGTCATCATTCATTCCCTCAACGTGTCCAAACCATCTTAGCTTATTCACTTTCAATCTAGGCAACCGTCCTACAGTCACCCATCTCTCTTGTAATACTACAGTAATCGCTCTAATTTTCACTTAATTTTCATAGGTTTTTTAATTTTAAAGTTTAGAACTCAAAATCAATGACCATTTCATATCGTCATATTTGACAATTAAGACTAAAAAAGATGTTCTATTGATCTACGTAAAAATGGCGTTAGTTTCTCAAAGGATGACAAGATGAAACTAACATAACCTCAATATACATCTCATCTTTTCATTTTCTAGTTCATTCCCCTCAGACGTCCCTCACAATGCGAAATAGTTCCGCAGTCGACTTCAGTTCGTTCAACTTGTGTACATCTCACTCAAAAAACAATAAAGTTTTCACAAAACTGTCATGTCACGTCACCTGTCATCACCTTCATATTACTATGCAGTCGATACAAACACTGTCTGCTTTAGGTCGATTCCACGGAAAATTGGACATGACAAGACTTTTTAAAAGTGTGGATAAGTTTGATTATTTTTATGTCAATATTTCAACCAGGGTCTATATTTTAGTGTGCTCAGAAATTTTTAGCCATTTTCAGACATTTTGTATACTATCCGCTATTTTGAAATCAGCTGAAAAAAAGCAAGGCGTAACGAAATAATTTAGAGATTTTTTATTATTATTTTATGAATAAGTTTACATTGATATTGGTGTTTTTGCTATTTATATCGGTACATGGGTCCTTTAATGATGTACTTGAAATAATTTTGGATATTTACATTATGTAAAAGAGAATATATAAGCCGATTAAAATTATGTGGATTTCGTGTTGCGTCAGTGACAAAATATTAGTTTTGTTTTTATATATTTTTTTTTGATGGGTACAATTGTCTCTGCATTTCTATTCCTGAAAGTATAGAAGGTAACTCATCGTTTCCCATTTTTAGGTTTTTCAAGTCTCATACAAAAATATTTGAAAAACGTTGTCACTGACGAACAACTTTTGAGTGAGTCCGTGCGTAACCATAGCCATAGTTACGTGAGTGACAGAGATTTTCAAGAGTTTTGATTAGGTTTGATGATGAATTCGTTATATTTAGACTGAAAAGTGAGAAAACATACATGGTACATTGCTACTTCTATTATATCGCCCTATAATGTTCCTCAAAAGGAACACAGAGAGGTCATAGGTGTTTGCCGTCCAGAATGATTTTTTAAAGGGCATATTTTCAATTTTCATTTCGTTTTAGCACTCTAATGGTACTGAAAATTAATTATGTACAGTATTTATGTACATCGTATGGCATTGGAGAGACCAGAGTCAGAGATTAAGGTTGTGAGAGCTCAAAGCTATGTGCAGTGAAAGAGAGTCATGCAGAGCATTCGTGACCAAGAAGGATAAAAATTGATTTTTTTTATTAACTTCAATCTGACATTGAACCTGGATTGTCGAAGGCAGTCCAAATAACAAAATTATGGTCATCCTGGAAGAATTAAGGGCGCCAACATAACTAATGAATGATTTTTAATGGATTTAATGCACATATGCCATGAGGGTTTATCGCGCCCAGTATCGCATGACTTAATTGAGTAATTCCAAAAAAATATTATCAAACACGCTAGTAGACGGTTTTTCTACCCGATAAGCTCAGTAAAGAGGTTCACCACCCACTTAGAATGTCTCATTTTGGGATGCAAAGAAACATTTGTATGGGCATATATGTATTAAAATGAGCATATCCGCACATTTGTCGTTGGTTACCCCAGACTGTGGAAAATGGCATAATGGTAGAGATGTGATGGAATAATCAGATCCTGATACCGAAAAAGGCATTCAGAGGAACAATTATAATATTTTTTTCTCACACTACTCTCATTGTTTTTGTGACTGGATGTGGCCAATACCAAGTGATTAAATTTGGTGCTTAATATAAAATAATGCTTAAAAAGATTGAATAACCCGATCCTGTTAATAATATAGGTATATTAAGCTATTCTGATACAATTTAGACATATTTTCTCTCACACAATTCGCAGGCGTTACGTCAGTGACAAACTCATGTTGCGTCAGTGACACGATTTTTATTTTCTATTTATTTTGTTTGTAATATTTTTTGAAAATTGTTTTGACATTTCGGCAAGCAATTTAGTTGTGCTAAACATTTAATACCTCAATAAACACATATTTATTTATTTTCAGAGAAATTTTGGTTTTTCTGCGACAACCAAAATCTCATGTCTTTTTGGGCGTTACGTCAGTGACAAGCACATTTTCATATTTTTCGCCCTCAAATTTTGAGAAAATTCACGTGGATGTTTCATAATAAGTTGAATACACTCTTAATGAATCTTTATAAGAATAAATAACAACATGTTGTCTTTGAAGAAAAGCAAGAAAAATTAACATCAACATTGAATTCTGGGTCTAAATGTTGCGTCAGTGACGGTGGAACGGACCTTTACCGACAACCAACTTCCATTGAAGTTATGAAATATTTATATACAAACGTACATACCAGTGGCGAAGAGTGGATTTCAATAGGAGGGAAGCCGGGAATTAGAAATAAAAATGGTTAGTCCCGGCTTTTCACCTACAGACATTGTGCCAGATTAGACATATTATTTCATCATCCCAATTAAAAATGGCAACTCGATGGGAATCGTATTCCGGACCCTTTGCCACTGGTACATATTGACTGTCACGACTGGCCTATTGTACTTGTCGGCTATTTGTCCATGTCGGCCTTTCGTCTTTTGGCCATTTGTCCCATTCGGCCATTTGTCTGGATACTAAACCTAATATTCGTAACTTACATCTACATTTTTCTTTTCAAACCCAAATACTTTCCTGCACACCTTGCACTAGGCTAAAAGCCTGTATCGCAAAGTGTGGAATACTTCGCCAGCGCCGGGGTTTGAATCTGGCACCTCCCGCTTGAGAGACTGCCGCCTCAACCAACTGCGCCAACCATGTACCATGTACATTATACGATTTATATGTTAAGATTTGGATAAGGAAACCCCTTTGATTTCAAACACCATACTGAATAAACTATACAAAACTGACACTGGCAACTTCAATTGAAAATTATTACATACGTAATAGTTAGTATTTGCGGACAGAATCTTCACCCTGAAGATGGCAGTAGTATCGCTGCCGAATGCTCGGTTACCCAACCACTCGAACCGCAGTGAAACCCGAAGAACTAACAATATGGAAATGTATTAATCACGCTGCGAAAGCCTACAAGATTATTTGAGTATCTAAAGGTTTTATGTAGTATTGGATTGTTTTTCTTTTAATGCAAAAACAGTGTTTCTATGCACAATAACTCGCACGGTAATATATGTAACTATTTAATGTATTTTATAAGTAGGTACCTACTGCAGGAACATCGCCATTAATCAATAACATCGTTATAATGTAAGCACAAAGTTTTTATTAAAATTGTTAAAAGGCTTCGCAGGAAAAAGCTCATTATCCTACAGCGTATAATAAAAGCTCTGATAAATTATTTCACATCATTTAATTATTGTAGATTGAATTGAAGTTTAACCTTGGAAAGCTCGTTTAACATTATAATATCAAAGCTCTTCCATACAGCTCATTCTTCTCTATCATTACCACTACTTCACCCTCTTCCGTTCCTCATCAGGGGAACACAAGAAGTCACAAAGCTTCGTCAATCAGAACAACTTTGTGTAATGCGTATTACATCTTCTTAGTTCTTACACAACTTTTCTGAGATCCAAATGTCGTAGATATTCTTAGGAGCTAAACTCCAGCTTTCTCTCATAGTTTTAGCGGTGACCTGCTAGGATTTCATTCACCTAGACATATTATGGGATTCTGAAGTCATCCATCCAATTAACGTGGTCCCTCCAGTTTCGACCGCAGTTTTTTAATCAGTATGGGACATAATAAAATGATAATATGAACGTTTCGTTGTATTCTTTCTCCCTTATACTTTGTATTTTCGTCTCGCCTCTCGGATCGACCACCACTTTGACTAACATTCAACAACTTATATAACATAATAATACAATACCAACACAACACATTGTGAGGAATGTGTTCCGAGAAAATGTTGAAACGACCGACTCTCTCAGGATCGGCAACCAAAGAACAATAATAAAATCTATACATACGATAATGTATACAATATCTTTAGCAGGAATAATAATATACACAGTCAGCGAGTCAGCTGAGATATATTATGGGAATATATTATATTATACTATGGAGAAAACATCCTCATACTATACCAGTATAGTCATTGATTTTACAAAGTCCAAAGTTGCTATTCATATTAAGTGGAAGGCTCAGTAATTTCAAGTAGAATCACCTATGATTCGTTCGTACCAATGACCTAAGCACAAAAAAATTATACTTAGAGCTTTGTAACTACAAGTTTCTCAGCTCTCAATGTTAGAAGAAAATGTTGTAGTACAAATAAACTTAACGACACTTGTAGTTGAAGTTTTTTTGTAGTAATTTGAAACTTTGTAACACAATTACGAGTTCAACGAACGTGTTAAGAACATTTATTGTGCAAAATTTATGTACCTGCATATTTTTTTACTGTTCAGGTGAATAAAGTACATAACTACAATTAATTGGAGAAAAATAGTAGCATGACAAAATGCTCGTCACAACCTTTTACACTCCAATCAGCATTGATCTTGGATCATATCTTCTGTTGTAACCTTTCTCTACTCCTTCATTTTAAAACTCTATTTTCTATGTACAACTGTATTTTTTATATACGTTTAAAAGAGGATTCCAAGTGTCCATATGGACCTAGGTATGATAATCCATAATAAACAATTTATTTATTGATGGAAGATTAACTTTATGGAAGGCCATTGTAAATTATTTGTAAAAATAAAACACTGTTTTTTACTTCCACTATTTATTTGGAGTACATATACCAAGTACTCCAAATAAATAGTGGAAGTAAAAAACAGTGTTTTATTTTTACAAATAATAACCATAATAAACAATTTGATTTGGAAGCGAAAATATATAATAGAAATCTAAATCAACAAAAACATTAACAATACATACAGGAACATACATATTACACAGATTACATAAGGATCTCTTCAAATAACCCTAAAGTCCTTGGTATATTTTCAACCATAGTTTTCAACAATAAAATATGTAATTGTTTCAACGAGATGTTCTGTATCTTATTTCATATTTGTTACAAAACCACCTGTGAATTATATACAATAAGTACTTCCATTTCAATTTCTTATTACTTCTTATTAAAAGTGTTACCTACCACGGAGCTACGAAATGTAGTTATGTCAAATTATACATATAAAAAAGACATGAGCTTTCAAAAAAACACAATATACCCATTATTCAGTCGATTGTGAAAACCAACAAAGACACGTATGAAGTAAAAATAACAAATAGTGCTTAATACATGTCATACAAAAAAATCTTTCTACTTTGGCTTTTAAGATTTTGTATGTTTTCTTTAAAGAATTTTTGACAAAACAGGAAGTAATTGTGGTGGACCGCATATTACTACACCCATATCCCGTTTCATAACAAAAAAAATGACTATAATTGTTCATCGACTTCTTTGTCTCCTAATATTTAGTTGTCAAATTTAATCCTTCGACATGTGAAATTGCATTGAATGATAATACGGTACTTTTAAAAGGACACATACATTTATTTGTATGTCCTAAAATAATACAAAAGGACTTTAACTGGTTAAGTGAGTTTTGCAGTTAAATGCACTTAGCAATTTTTGACATCTTCATCAATTAGGATTCATTCTATCTTTTCATTTCAATGCATGTATTGCTTTTTCGTCATTTTTAAGAGGGCTACAGTTCTGAATTCAAGGTCAATTTTGGGCGGAGCGTAAAAATTTCTCCCCTGCCCCGCTTCTACAATGTTTGTACGCATGGACTTGTAGTGTTAGGAGTCCATAACCAGTGAAAATCACCGCAATATTTACACTACAGTTAGTTGTGTAATAAAGAATTTTTGGCCATGAGATATAGACCCACAGGTAGATTCCAACATCAGTTGCATTACAGTTCCATATTTCATATATGTAGCTATCTTAGTATCAACTTCCCGAAAAATCTTATAGTTTAATTAGGGTCATTGTCTTCGAGCCTATTATAATGGCCTATTCAAAACCTTCAAAGTTGTTTTCACTGCAATAGCCAACATGTGTTTGCAATCTACAACGGGTGGGTGATATACATGTGTTTATTTCATTTGGTATACTGGATTAAAATTAAAAAAGGTGTAAATAGCGCCGCAGACGATTTTTTTGTGTGAGACATGGTGAATGAGGTCTTGATGTAGTTTGTTTACTTGAAAATGTATACATATAAAGCTTTGGACAATAATATGTACGAAAAATGTTTTATTTAAAAAAGTAATAAAAAATAGCGTCGCAGGCAATTTTTTTTATGAAACTGGTGGATGTACATACTAATTTTAGAAAATTTATGATATGAGGTTTTATCATTTAGTATGAAAAATATATACCTATTTCATCTCTAGGGGGGCAGCTGCCCCCCCCCCCCTTCCCCTCCTTGGCGACGCTCATGGATGTATATATATAAAAAAGTATATGTTATTATATACGATTATAGTCTGATGAGATAATAGCTGAGAGTAAAAAAAAAACACAAAAAAGCTAATCTACCTATTTTTGGAAAAGATAGTTTAGTTTAGTCCGGGATAATATAATTAATAGGCACGCACATTTAAGTAATAAGTATCTAAATAATCTAAAAATCACTAAACCATGTGGGAACTACGTACTCGTAATATTATGTGAAAATAATTTAAAATATAAATCAGTTGCCAATGTTTGCCGTCCTCTGTAATATGCGAACATTCGTCAATAAGAATAAAAGTATGGAACGACAATTCAATTAGCACAGAATCCACGTCTTACCAGTCCACAGTCTTGTGGGCGTCTGAATCCTTGGCGAAACGAAAAACAGTGCGTTCCTTGTAATTCCCGTGTTATAAGTGTCATATTCGCGTGCACGCTAAAACCGATAGCGTATATTAGTACGGAGACTTTTTATGAAATTGAGGTTTTTTGGGTTTTGACGCGAAGCAAACAAAAAATATTTACGTTTCTTTCTATAATGCGCTAGATATTTTAGTGTTCTTTAAGACAAAAAAAGAATTTTTTAATTCCGACGGACGAATCACTTGGAATATCAAAAAAATGATGAAAAACGACGTTTACAATTTTTATTTTTTACAAGAAACTATATAGTATATTAATTATATTGCTCTATAATGCGCTTCGTTAAAGTTCAATCTATATAATATATTTTTTTCATCGAAATCCAACAATAAATAACGCGGGTATATCGATTGAAAAATCACTAAAATCGCCATGTTTGCTACTGTAGCCCTCTTAACCCAAGATTTTTGATGAATAATATACCCACCCACATATTACCATTCTTTCTTATTTATTTATTTATTTGCACACAAGCACACAAACAGACATTGAGGATACATAGAAACAGTTTTAATATATTAATTAAGAGGAGATCAAACAATGCCCTAATTGACGTGTACACATATAGTCAGATACAGTATAAAGACAGAATAAATAAGAAAAAAAAACTAAACTAAGTACTTATAATTAATAAAAAGTATGTTAAAATATAAAAAAAAAATACCTAAAATAATCTGTCAAATTAAAAGGTCAAAATTAAATAAAACTAAACCCACACTGATATAACACAAACATTAAGTAATAGAAAATCGAGGAGGAGGATGGGATAGGATAGGGAGAGGAGATGGGATAGAAAGAAAGATTGTTAAATATTGTTTTGAAAAGTATTGTTTTTAACATAGAATTAGTATAATGTTTTTAAAAAGAAAGTTTTTTTATGAATAGGTATATAAACATTTTTGTACAATTTGTTAAACAGCAAACTATATTGTTTTAGATTTCTTTTACCATTAGTCGATTGTTCTTGTGATGTACCGTTTCATAGATTCTTGTTACATTGGATATAAACTGAAAATTATTTACAATGTTTCATATTTTATAATCATTTGTTCCAAAAGCTTTTGATTTATGGTAACTTACGTATATAACGAATATTATTATCTCAGCCCTAAAGCTTTTAAAAGTTGCATCTCTGTAAACATTGCGCACCATTATGAGAATGACGAAAAAAATGATATGACCAAATGTATCGGAGCTTTTTTCAATGGAGCTTTCTTGGAAACGGGGTCCAAAGCGGCAACATCCCTTTGCCTTTTACAACTTGATGATTTTAAAGATTTTCTCACCCTTATTTCCCTTGAAGATTCTAAACATTATCTACAAATTTAGTGTCTGGTGTTTGTCCTTTTTTTCACATGTTTTTTTTTATAGTGGTCTGCATTTTTGTGAAGCAAACAGGTATATGTCTGAATCTGAATGGATTTCATAACATAACAAATGATATTGGATAATTAATCTTTTTTATAACAATTAACAATAAATTTACTTTTTAGAGCTTTTTTGAGCTATTATCTAACCTACCTACTAAACCCTATAAACTAGCTGGCTATACCTAATATGATAGATGTATAATACCTGTATTTTAAGTCATTGATACATACAAAATAACTTCATGGGTTTAACATAACAAATCAGCTGATGTTGCGATCAGCTGTGACTATGGATAGTGGGTAAAAGGGATGATTCTTATAATCTATATTGTAACTATAGCTATGTGCCCATTTTCAAATTGCGCCCAGACCTCAAGGACGGATGTGTTTTGAGTAAAAGAAGCTGAAGAATATGACAAATCGCATGAACGTAAAGAAAGCAAGGAGTGTGTATAAGAATAGGGCGGTCAAGCGTTCAGTCATCTCTGATTTAATAAATCAGGGAATCATAAAGAAGTACTAGGCGAAATTTTATAACTTGATATGGTAAAAGCGACTTGAAATTACCAGGAGAACATACTTAATAAAAAAGTATTCGTTTAGTAAAGAGGGTAATATTATCATTATGCTGTAGATTTTATGGTACGGCTGTAGTCGAGTACAATCTACCTCCTACTCAATATTCTGATACCTTGATAATGTAAATATGTGGAATGCACCGCTTGGAGCGGACTACGGGTTGGAAGATCACGATTTCAAAAAGCGAGGACGATTGCCCAGTTATATAAAGCAATGTAGATGTTCCTATATGCAATCTCGCTAACCAATGACCACACAATTATTATACCTATACAGTTTATACACAAGCAAAGATTATATGATGATGTGCGATGTAGGTAAAAATGTGTCGGAACCGAAATCTATACTCGTACACTGAAAAAACAATAGTACATATTACATGGAAAGAATTGCGATGGTGTTGAAGAGATTCAATTTGATTCTAGCACAAACCTGGCTAGATAAGTATGTAACTTTGAAGAAATTTCGAGCTGTATTTACAACATCCAAAAATTACACGATTGACAGCAGTGTGTTTTGGAATGGGTGAACTCTTCCCTGGAAAGCCGACTCGTAAGCGTCGGAACACCTATGATGCTTCCTCCCCAAAGGGAACGCTACATTATGTGAATGTAGATACCTCTCGCTTCTGTTAATAAAGAAAAAAACTAATGGGTTTCCATCTTCACAATGCAGAAAAATCCTGTTGAAATCGGAACCTTTTTTATGAAGAAAATTAACGATAGAAAAACAAATTTCAGTCAAGACTTTTCTTTTAGAAACGTGCGTATTTTGCTCGATTTTATTATAGACTTCCATTACAATTTCTCACATGCAGGCCGATCATTTTATTTATAATAGGTTATAGTATAGTTTGTGCGTTGTTTTATTTTCATTAAAAAACCTTAATACCTCTAGAGTAGTTTATATCTAAAAGCGTGCAATAAAATCCACGCAGATTTGTATGCAATTACTCTACGCAAAGCAATAAAATACAGGAATTTTCCGCTATCAATAATAGCCTCATAGTAGATATTGATACTAAACATTTAACAAAAATGCCGATTTTTTTATGTATCCCACCCACCACAGAATGAAAATAATAATTGTGAATCGTAATTTCTGTACAAAATTGAACCCAACAGGTGATTTCTAATGATAATAAATCATAAACTAGGTATAAAGATTGTGGAATCCAAGGGCTTTCAGGATTTTTAACGGTTTTAAATCTAGGTAGTAGTATATCTTGCACAAAAACTGCCTCGAATTTTGCCAAAATCTGATATACAAAAGGTTTTTATAATGCGCAAGATATCAGGTAACTGATGGCCATTTGAGAAATTGTGTAAAAGTGTCTGGTGGAGCCTTTGTTTTCAGAGACAGGTAGAAATTTGTAATATAAATAATAGTTTAGGGTATAAATTCACAAACCGACAAGGGCTGGTCTTCTAATGTATTTAATGATACATTTATAATATATTATTATATTTATTATACAGTTTTTCTACTATTCATCAAATCATCGTACATTTTTCAATCCGCAAAAACCATTAATATTTCCTAACAAAATATATGAGGAGCAAAACGAATTGCTTTGCAAAAGCTTTTATAGGATATTACTAGCCGCAACCCGCAGATTCGCTCACACGTAAATTTTAAGGGTTATGGTTGGCTAACAATTTTTCATTGCCCTAAAAGTTTTTTAATTCAGCACCCATTATTTGTACCTGGTTGTCGTGTCTGTGTATGCAAATGTTTTTATTTTTTCTTTTACTATTTCTTTTCGTTTTGACTTTCAATTATACTATGTGCGCTTGTGTTTGTTAGGTGATGTATGAATGAAATGAGATAGTTTAATTGATTTAATGATTATATTTGTTTACGTAATCTGTACAAGTGCTTATAAACTAATCAATATTATTAAAACTATGAATACAAATTCTCTCTTAGGGATGAAATTTGCAAAAATCAATGCTTTTGTTTTAAAACCTTATCTTCAAAATTTCACTTCCTTACGATTATCCATTTGGGTTGATGAGTATGTCAGTCAGTCAGTCAGTCGCATTACTTTATAGATTTAGATTTCTATATAGAATTACTGTCTTTAGGTACTGTGTTTATTGATTATATACTATTATCATCGAAATGGCGTCACCGATTTGAAGGATGTTTTGTCTGTTTTGAAATTTAATGCAATTTATATACTCGTAGATTATTATACAAATAATTATATACAGATACAGTTTCCTGGGTGTTCTTCTCAACTCAATATGATATTACACAATCAGTATACAATGTATTCACGTGTTGAGAAGCATTTTGAGATAAATAAGTCATTATTTATTATAGAATCATAACATTACACAATACAATATAAACAAATAACTTAATCATTATTATATAGTTTTGTTATTGTATCTCCTAATACCTAATGACCGACAATAGTTTCATTTAGAATATAGTATTGTATTTGTTTTGTAGTAACAACTTAGTCATTGATAAGAAAATATGAATGAACTAATTAGATATATTAGAGAATTTATCTTTTCCCATAGTTATCAGTGATCAGGGCTGCGTTTTTTCTCGATTCAACAGGCGATTATCGCACGAAGACAGAAGGCATTCGGGTGATTGTTCCAATTAGAATTGTCATATAGAGATAGAAGTACGAGAATACTAATAAGAGTGATTTGATAGATATAGTACATAGAGAAAGCGATGTCACCTGCACTTATCTTTCGTAGAAAGGGATTGAGATATTGCGTGCTAATATGAGTGAGTGAACAGCGTGTGCAGACCACACAAGTGAATATCAATGGCACCAACCGAACGTGTGAACTGGTGTACATAGAACACGTTGAATCGCACAACTGGTCGACTCGCACCGATGATAGAACGGAGAACAATAGAACCATAGAGAATCGAGCGAATTGCCTGATGAAATTTAGCGGATCCAGAACGCTCTCCAGAATGATTCAACTCTAACGTACATTTCACAAATAATTCGTCATTTGACACGTATGACGATGACAGATATTTTGTACCAACCTACTATACCTACGTACATAGATTTTCTTCAATATTAAATTTTCATTAAACACTAATACGCAATTTAGTAGGTACTTAGGAGTTCATTAATGTGACAAAATGTCAACGAACTGACAATAAGATGTATGTGCCAGTAATTAATATCTATGATGAATGTAAGTAGAGCACTTTTTTCATTAGATACTAAAATTAGATTAGTACATTGAAATAATTGTCGTAGGGACATGGTGACAACGCGAAGCAAATCTATTTTTAATTATACTTGAATTACTTTACATTATACACAAGTATTAGTGAGAGCTTTTTCTAATGTAACATAATTATAATATAGGTATGAGCTTTCGTACGAACTTATTATTAAATGATGATTAAAATGTTATTTGTTTCGCTGTGTAATTCTGGATTTTAACTTAGTTTTTCAGTAAATGATAGATAGTCCATTATATACCTAATGCGGAGGCAAAATTTACCAACACACTTCTCAGTATTATCAGTCAGAAGAGTCTACATTCATGATTGACCTATAAACTCATCAGCCTAGCACTGGGAAAAATTCACGTATCCAGATATCACGGATATCACAGGAAAAGGCTCAGATGCACGGGGCCTAAAATACAAGCATTGTGCCTGAAATATCAGTATTTAAAAATCGTCTTAGAATATATTGCAAGTAGAATTAAAAATAACATCGATTTTTGTAAATATTCTATCAATTTCACCTATTAGTAAAATTGTGTAAAGCCTTCGTATGGTGGCGATAAAATGCGTGAAACCTTATCAAATTCCTGTAGTTATTATGAGACAATATTATTATTTTATCAGACTAGGCAGGTACTTAACATGGGTACCTGTTCAAAGCAGCGGAAATCTACAAGACAAACCTGTTAAACGTATTATTACATATGTTTTTTACAAACATTTTATTATGTACGCTATATCATTCACTATACATAAGTAAACAGTTTGAGAGACGTGATATCTCATTCTGTTTAAACGATATTGGAGTCACTTATTTTTAAAGTGTTGGTAGATATTTTGTTTTATATATTTTTAATATACGCAGACTTCTTCTTTCTTCTTCTTCATCAGCCTTTTCCCCTCCTCTGCTGGATATAGGCCTCTTCCAACTGTTTCCAATCGTCTCTGTTTTGACCCTTCCGCATTCAGCTTCCCCCAGCGATTTACACAATGTCATCAGTCCATCTCTTTCGTGGCCTTCCGACGCTCCTTCTATCTGTCCAAGGCCTCCACTTCAATATTCGTGGCGCTCATCTGATGTCACTCTGCCTGGCCATATATCCTGCCCATTGCCACTTGAGTTGTGATACACGGCTCATGATATCGGCAACTTGAGTTCTCCGTCTATTTAGTAAAAATTACAAACTTATATTTTTCCAACTGTACTGAATTATTTAATTTCTTCCCCAGCACACGAGATTCATCTCAGGCTGGGAAGAATTTTTCAGAGAAGAAGCAAATTTAACAAACCAACCCGGCATACTTTATAAGCTCAAGCTGGACAACATGTAACTTAAGATCTGAATTTCTTTTCCAACGCTCCTTCATACGATACCACGCTCGACACTATAACACAACCCTTGGATCCCCTCATCATCATGGCATCTCCTAGGAAAAGCTTTTTCTCCAAAAACCAGTGACGTTAGGATACAGCCTTTATTGTCGTAAATGTCATCCTAAATTTTCGCAGCAATCCATCGTAAAATGCGGGAGTTATGCGAACACTGACAAAAATCAGACTTTACTTTATAATATAGAAGATATATCTTGCGACTGATGAATTTATCTGTATCAATTTATAATAATTATTTTAATATAAAGTGAGTCAATGCAAGTATTTCAAAAAGCCTCACGATAATCAAGGTCATCCACGTCATTTCCGTTTCATGATGTTGATGTTTATTTAAAAAAAAAACGCGCTTCACATCATCTGAACTGACCTCCGAAGAAACAACAATAATGATCTTTCAATTCTGAGAAATTTCGATGTAATTCCGTTTAATATTGAGTTTAATTAATGATAGCGGCTTACTTATAATAAAAAATTAAAGCACTTTATAAAAACGTGAGTATGACGCGCTCGACTGTTAATCCAGTGGGAACGAGTTCGATATCCGATGCCGACTGGCTCGACTTCACGACACAGGCTTTTTAAGCTTACAGTGAAGTGAACAAAAGTGTATTTCAATACACCCAGATTCATTTATGATTAAAAATTAAATTTAAATTAAATATGATAAATTTCGACTTGTGAAAACATAAAAACTATAGTTTATGGGTCCGATCGATAGACCAAGCTCGCCAACATAGGATCAGGTAGTCCTGAATTTCCGGTATGTTATTTAGGACTATGAGGTATTTAGGAATTCAAATTTGCACAATTTTCCTTGTTGTTGAAAAATTACAAATAAGTTTCACGCTTTTCCTTATCCTTATTTTGTATGAAAAAACTTCAACGATTGGGTATTCTACAAAATTTATAAACATTAAGATATTTTTAACAAAATTATATATTTTCTTTCACCTGATCATTTTTTATGATGCTTTCAAATGTCGATTGGCTGGAAGAGGTCAATGAACAGCGATAAGAATAAAAAATAGAGACTCCATCTATCGATTTTTTCAATTTTTTAGTTTCCTTCCAACAGTTAGGTGAAAAACTGTAACACGATAACAAGCAAAGGATGGACCTTTCATGTGATCTTCTGGCTTATTGTGATCACTTTACACTTAAGTAACATTCACCAATTCCAGTCCATCCTTTGCTGTGTATTTGTTGAGATAACTACTTGTTATATTCAACTACGACATTTATAAAATTCCGATGTTCTCACAATACATAAATTGTGATTTTGAAAATTAATTTTGGAACAAGATACATCTACACTTACCAAAAAAAATTGACGATAGCCCTTCAAAAAACTGAATGAGTGAGGTGGTCGGTAGCCTGGTTGGTAACGCGCTCAACTGTTAATCCAGTGGGCGCGGGTTTAATCCCCGACCTACTCCACTTTACAACACAAGCTTTTAAGCTTTCTGTGAAGTGTGCGAAGATGTATTTGGGTTTATTTCGTAAAACCCAGATTCATTAAAAAAAATTACAAGTAGACATACGAATAGTCAGCAATTTGTATTTATAGATAGATACTGGTTTAGCATGCTCTACTAAATAACATATTAACGATATGCTAAATATATAATATACGTACCTAACGTATTATAAAGCTGTAATAATTTATTAGTAAAGACGATTCAACAGTATATATATTATTATAATCCCAGTGACCTTGCTGGCCGACCACCACCAGCACAAACCTCGCTCCTACGACCAACATCCATGGTGATCAGATCGCCACCAACTTAGTATAGCTGCAAGTTGCAATACTCTCACGGTATATCGGACCACTCGACCGGACAAAAACCCATAAGAATAGGTATTCCAAGATTATTTTGGAATCACAATTTTATATTTTTGTGAGATCATCGGAATTTTCTATACATGTTGTAGTTGAATATAACAAAATGTTTTATTTTATTTTCTTAACAGAATCAAACAGTTATAGTTGTAAATTTTACAAAAAAAAACACATCACCAACAAACCATTAATGACTCTAAATTTCACTCAATTATAATACCATGAACGGAAAACACATAAAAAAATTATACACAAAAAATAAAAACACAGACTGTGATCAGTTATAGTTTTATCTCAATAGTTTTGTGACTTATGTTACTTAAGTATAAAGTGATCGCATTAAGCCAGCCAACAATCAGTCATAAATCTGATGGAAAGTCCATCCTTTGCTGTGTATCTGTTGAGACATGACTACTTGTCATAAGACATGATTAAATACAAAAAAGACAAAAATTCTTCAGAAATTTAATATCCTCAACAGATAAAAGCCCAAGCATTCTAATTGGATTCCAGCAAATGAACTATTTATAAAATGTTGACTATTTTATCGTCTATCACATTTAAGATCCGCTTATTTATTTGTTTATTTTCTAATCTGTGCTAGTTTCTAACACACTGAAAGAAATCGTATGCTAATAGATACAATTAATTTTATTTTCAAAGTCCAATTAGATTTGAGCTTTTGTCCCTTGAGCAATATTCTTATGGGTTTTTGTCCGGTTACGAAATCGGACCACCACCACAATTCATGCCATCTCTCTCTGATGTAGTATCCTCATCTCATTCCTTCTTCGCAAAAATTTCTGACCAATCAGCTGTCTTAAACTCTTAAATTTAAATTGTTATTCTACTCCGAAAAACACTTGTCTTTTTTTCGGCGTTCTGTTGAAGATGGAAACTGGTTTGTGCCGTCAAATTAATGGGACGAAAATTGCACTAAACTTGTAATCAAAATAATATGGGTAATGAAAATTTTGCATGGAATGCTAACAAAGTCTCATTATGATCATTCGAGTTAAATAAGATGATTATTTAATACTTAAAAATAGGCATACTGACATTTCAAAAAAATTCTTAAATCGGGAGACCTTAGATCTCGAAAACCTTTACCAAACATGCTTTGAAAAAAAAATAGGGTAGATACATTGAACCTTTATCTAGAAAATGACCGTAAAATATTTTTTATATCTTGTATAGATTTCTGCAAAAAAAAATTGTGATAAACACCTCTGATCTTTTTTCCCAAAGGCAGCAACTCGTTTCCCGAAAGTCGCATAGTTTTTTTTTTGTGTAACGATAATATGCGATAAAATCTAGGGAATGATCGTAAAAGTTTTTTGATTAACGCGAAATTAAGCCCAAAAAATAGAAAAAAACGCTATTTTTTTAAACATTTATCGTGCGTTTTTGTGCGATTGTGAACCTTAGTGCCGCGGGAAATGGAATGCTGCTTAAGGGGATAGAATATACTAGAATATAAAACTAATTGAAAAAAAGAACTTCTTATTTTAGTTAGTAGGTGCTAATAGGTAGAATTGAATCCAATATTGCAAAAACTGTAACATACGGAATGATAGAATACAAATTTTATATTACTATAACCACTTGGAATCAACTCGATTCCCAGTGTGTTTCTTGAAATCCCCTCTCGAGTTCCCCCCCGGCGATCTCTCCCCCCCCCCCCCCTACAGAAATCTCAGCTGATCACCACCCCACCCCACTGTTCTCCAAGATGCCGAGGAATGCGGCTCTTTATACATAATACTACAGTAATACAATCTTATAAGTTATAAGGCATATATGGGGCCGACCCTCAAGATAAAATACCTATTTATACCCATACAACATTACTTACACCTATATCTACTAGACTTGGTTACAGACTTTCAAGATACTGTATCGTATATTCCTCTGATGCCTCTAGCATGAGGATTGATTTTGCCAAAACAAACAGAAGTATTGGTTGAAAACGTTTTATTTTATTTATCTAATAAGGAAGGGTGGGGGATTAAATTGTCTATAATTAATTAACATGTACAATAATGAGTACATGGTTGGCGCAGTTGATTGAGGCGGCAATTTTTCAAGCGGGAGGTGCCAGGTTCAAACTCCGGCGCTGGCGATGCGATGTATTCCACACTTTGCGATACAGGCTTTCAGCCTAGTGCAAGATGTGCGGAAAAGTATTTGGGTTTGTGCATGCAAGCCCAGATTCTTTTTAATAATAAAAAAATACGGTTGGAACAGTTGAATCTCGGACTTTCAATCTAGGGGTACCATGTTTAAATAATGCTTACCACGTATTATGCATATATCATTCAGATTACTGGGATTTTGGAAGTACAGAACTTGGATAAATAAGACGAAAATGAATATTGAAATGAATTTTACATATTCGGATAGGGCGTGCTGTCTTCTCTGCCTACCCTGCAAAGGACCCGAGTTTTAAGAGGATAAATAGATAAGAATAGATAAAAACTTCGATAATACATTGTTCTGATGTAATAGAATTAAATACACAAATAGGTACTCTAGATTCAATTCTTTCAACTGTCTGTAGGTAGATGGCTATTGTATAAGCTCTCATGCAATTCTTTATTCTCGTAACTAGATTTTTATTATATTATTTAATACAATTTGACGTTAATTACATTCCATGTTCATTAACCTCGTCTGGACTTGCAAAGAGCATTAAAAATTATATGATCATGATATAACATAACAATAATAATTGCATGCTAGTATGAGCTTTGGAATCAAAAGCCCGCCTAACAAAAGGATCGGTAAATCACAGCAAATCTCAATTTAATATGCACATATTTTTAGTAAGATAGTTCGCGTGTTTAAAATCATACAACTCGTTACTAGAAACCTAGTATTAAAAAAAACACAGAATTGATTAAGAAGAATTATATTTCTATGCTTCATGATTCTTCTAGCGATAACTTAAATTCTTTTACCTTTGTTTGTTCGTTATTGCATCGCAGTGTTGGTTTATTAGATACCAAAGCGGCACAGTTCAAAAAGTTGAATAACTTATATGTTTCTGCAACCCATCATTAAAATCCTACATTTTTTTGTGTTTTTATCTTGTATCTTGGCATTTCCAATATGCGAATGCTACATTGAAACACCTAAGTATATAATTTCGTTGAATTTTCAGTCTATAAGCAAATAATTTTCTTCAAAAACTGACGATAATATTTTTCTTGTTCGTCGCATCTGCCTGTTTCCCTACACTGCTGGATATAGGCCTTTCTATTTAGTTATGTGTAACAAAACATATATTGGATTCTAAAACATTTGTTCACTAGGGTGAGCTTATCGCACTAAGGCAATCTCTGCCAGGTAACTCTATAGTCAAGTTTCTTCATAATATAAAAAATCGGTCATCTTTTTAGGTTATATTGTTAAGTGACTGTCCAAAAAATGCGGTAAATAGCCATCGTCGCGCTGTATGTATACAAGGTGTTTAAAAACTGCTTTGAACTATGTACATAGATACGTGATCATGCTCAGGTAGATTGATCACATTACGTGCGATGTACTTTTAATATTGACATTATTTATACATATTTAATGTGTAAGTAGGTACATAAAAAAATATACTATTTACCAAATTTCTACAAAAGCTAAATCCTTTTGTGTTCAAAGTTACCTAACTGGCAGTGGCGAAGGGTAGATTTCTGCAGAAGGGAAGCCGGGGCTAACATTTCTTATGGGATTACGTCAGATTAGACACTATTATACCTATCGTCTTTTCCAAAAGGTAGGTAACTCGATGGGAATCGTTTTCTTAGACAGCTTCGCGATTGCTAACTGGCAAAAATATTGATATGGGTCGATAATTTCTCAATGATTTACATAATAGCTTATAATTATTTCATGAAATACCGTATAATAATTCACTTAATTGAATGTATTTTGACTTATCGATTTAAATATAGGTAATAAAACATATTTAATAAATACATGAATTGTAGCTTTTATTGAGTTATAAAACACGCAAGGTTTAAATACACAGGAAGTCAACACGTTATCTTGCGAGCTTAATTTATAACTTGTCATATTGCATTACTTCTGCTACTTACTTAAGTACAACTTAACTGAATTTCTTTTTAATTCAATATAAAACCGGTCAATTCTACCATTATTTTATAAATCTAATTCCAAAAGCAAATAATTTAAAAGTTTCATATGAATATTCATTATAAAAATATCCAAATGTCATAATCAGTTGATTGGTGGTCGCCATCTTGAATTTCACCGTGAATTTTAGAGTATAGGATTATGAACCTTATTATCGATGTAAAATATGAAAAATAGTTTTATATCAGCGTGCATTGTAAAAATATCCAAATGTCATAATCAGCTGTTTAACTATCGCCATCTTGAATTTTACCGCACATTCAAATTATAGGAATATAAACCTTATTATCAATGTAATACGTGAAATATATTTCTATTTTCGCGTGCAATAATTGTAATTTGACACTTGAAAATCTGTCACATTGGCATCTTTCTCGTACATTTTAGAGAATAGAAATATGAACCTTATTATCAATGTAATATATGAAATATATTTATATTTTCGCGTGCAAATTTTTAATTTGACATTTGCGAATCTGTCATTTGTGCTTACAATTTTACTGATTGTGTTTTTTCTTATTGTTTCAGCAATGGGAGCTTTTAGTACTATCAAAATTGAAATGGGACATGGCGGTTGTGACCCCACATGACTTCCTGTCACTACTAGTAACTAGGTTACCTTTGAATGGAATAGTCAGGTCTGACATGGTCATCCGACATGCGCAGACGTTTATAGCATTAGCAGCCAAAGGTAAGAGAAAAATGATTATATTTTTTTACCACTGTTCTCCTGGGTTTCCACTCTTTTTTGGCTTTTTTCGGGTGTCCTGTAGGGTTTCCGTAAAGATTACATGAGACATCAATGAGATTCACCACCCATTCTGAATCTCTTATAAATGTTTGTGCAAAGAGAATGTTGAATACACACACAGCATTTACTGGTTACCTCTTTATCTATTTACCTACCTATTTCCTGACGCCTAACCTCTTATGGGGTAGGCAGAGTGGTTAGCACACCATTTTTTTCTATCCTTACACACACTTCTTGCTTCCGTGACCGTCACATTCATTCAATTTGAGTTACACCCTGATTATTTTTACTTCAAACGCTCCTTTTACCGTCATTCCTAATGCTCTGATCTCATTGTCATAGAAATGGCATACTATAGCACAAGGACTTTCAACTTAATCGATTTGTTATGTTTTCAATACCATCACTTCGACTGTGGTCCAATTAAAAAAATATATAGATTAGTCTGACATTTTATTGATAAAATAAATAAGTAAATAATTAAACATCTTGCAACTTTGTTGCAAAATTAGTTTGCAGTAAGATGTCGTCACCATGGATTAAAAAAGTTCTAACCAACAAGACTAAAATATCTGAGGTGGTCGGTGGCCTGATTGGTAACGCGCTCGACTGTTAATCCGGTGGGCGCGGGTTCAATTCACGGTGCCGACTTACTCCACTTCACGACAGAAGCTTTTCAATCTTACTGTGAAGTGTACAAATATGTATTTTATTTATTTATTTATTTATTTATTTAAACTTAAAGTAAATAACACACACATATAAATATGTATACAAAATGGACATAGTACAGATTATAAAACGTTGTTTACTAGGGCGAACTTATCGCAGAACTGCGATTTCTTCCAGTTAACCCACAGAAGAAGAAAAGAAAAAGAAAAAGAAAACTACCACAGTTAAGGATGTTTTTGTTAATTGTACTCATATAATATTATGTTTGCTTGCAAAGTTTGCACGTAAAAAAGTAAAAATCTTACAATTTGCTGGATAGAACCTCGTTATTCTAGTTATTTAAAAATCACAGATGAAAAATTACTAATGAATCATACGTGCATTTTTGAGCTGGCCCAAACCACATGAAACAGGGTAGGTTTCAGTGAATATACATAATATGCAGATGCTTAGAGCTTTTGAACTCCCAAAGGATCACGGAACGAAAAAAAAATTGTCTATATTAGTAGAATGACATTGAGATTCGTATTATATCCTCTTGTAAAGTGTTAATTTACTATCAGTACACGTACTCGTAGATACGTATAACTAATCTTTAAAAAAAACAGCAATTTATTCGTCGATTGCATAACAGATTTACATAAAACATCAATCAAAAATTAAGAATACAAATAAGTCGTGGACAGAATGATCTAGCTAGGATCTATTCAGATAATCTATAATCAATAATCAAAATCATTATGATTTGTAATATAATAGCTGAATTATGTCTGATGATTATGGAGCCATAGTAACCGAACACGCCAAAAGTGGCGTCGGAAAAATCCCAATTACTCAGCCAATACTTAAGATTTGATCTCAAGATTTAAAACATGGATAAATGAGAATATGTTTTAGGGAATCTAGCAATAAGAAATATGATTTTTGTAAATTTTCTCGACAAAATATGATTCGAAAGTCACATCTGAAATTTATTGAAACTAGGGGTTTTTCTCGTAGTTCGTTAGAAATAATGCTGTAATTTGGTTGATAAAATTGTTTAACGCAAGACGCAGTGACGTGACTCTAGGAAAAAAATGCAATAAGCCAAAATCAATTATTTCACTAAACATTCTCACACAAAATTTGATAAAATTGAAACGATAATAGAACGATTTTTCTGATAGGCATATCGCTGCTTATCAAAAATCAAATTCGATATTATTATCTAGTTTGCATATTATTTTATTTGGTTTTTTATATTCCTTCAAACACATGACTGTCACAGACACAATGCATTCAATGTATTCCGAATGAGGAAGCGGTGATGCCAAATAATCAGTAATGTCTCACAGACCGACCGCCCGGAGGTATCCTTGAAGGCGGTCATCGCCTTAGTGACTGTCCTGGCATTTGAATTTTGCTATTATTTTAGTAACGACTCATACAAGACTGAGAATTTTGCTGTCGTATATTCGCGAATTACTTATTTTGCACGCGAGTACCTAGTGCAATTTTTTAGTAGATTTTTCAACCACTTCCTGACTTCTTACTTACAGACCTTACATTTTGCAAACATACGTAAACCAGGTGACAATGCAATTCTGTGCCAAATTGGATCAGCCTACTCCAGAGATAAAAAAATATGTAAAGGGTTTGAGGTGGATTCAATGGTTGCGTGGGGTCATGTGTGATATCGTATTAAAGGGCTTGGAAAAAAAATCTAGATCGAAAGTCAAATTTTGTCCAGCTCCAACCTCGAACGATCGAGAGGATCCAATCACCGCATCCCGCCGTGTTTGGTATCTAACGAAAGTTCTTCACAAGTAGAACTCATATCTTTATACAAATTTTAATTCAGTCTATTCTTAGTGGGAGGCGCCATTTGAATGAAGGAATCCAAGGGCCTCGAAAGGGCGTGTTTGGTATCGTCTGGAAAACCGCGAAAAACACTTCTAGAATGTGAAGTCATACAATCTTGTTTTAAAAAAGAAAAGTTACGATTAGGTACTTATTTAATATTAAACAACTTGAGTAAGTACCATCAATGGTGAACTTTAGTGAGTCAGATGAACTTCAAAACGGAAGTGTTAAACTTTAGTATGTGTTAGTATTTAGTACATTATAATACACGCAGGTACTTACCTTATATCAAATTGTATTTTAACTTAAAGGTGTATAGTACTGAATTAGTACATAATAAGTTTGTTTACGACAGGTTTTCTTTTACACTAATTTTTAACTTAAAATTTTCTCCGCGTAGTTCAAAACAGTTATTGGAGGATTCTATCTAAATAGAATTACTCCATCCACCGCGACAATCGACCAGTGATGAGCGAATATGGGAATTTTCACATATTCACGTGGTATTTAACTTTAAAACATCCTTTTTACCGAATTAGAGATTCATAACAAAAAAAAAACGTTTTCAAATAATCTAAGTTTATTCACTTTTATTCTAGTTACAAAACACGTCTTAAATGATCTCATTTGCACGGCATTTAACCTTGATTCGTCCTTCTTCAGCGTTGTCCAAGTCTCCGTACTCCGCAGCATACATAAAGATTGGTACCAAGACAGCACTTTTGCTTTCGTAGACACATTGCTACTATGTACAAACAATCGATCTAAGCGCACCATTCGCCTTAGTACCGGCCAGCTTTCTTCGTTCAATGTTTCCAACATAGCGTCCATCTTTAGTAAACAAATTGCCCAAACTCATCTACCTTAGCGAGGCTAGATACGTTGCTAACATAGAGTTTGTGTATAATTATAAAGGCAATACGTATAACATTTGTCATTCCTGTGATGCTTATTTATAACGAAAACCGTATATTTTAAAGCACCGTGAATATGAAATCCATGCACGCAGTATTTTAATAATATTTTAATGTTTGTTAATGTAGGTACATTTGGTATATTTCCCGTATTAACAACAATGGTTATATTAGGTCGTACCAACTTATTTAAGTAGTATTTCGTCACATAATAAAGTTCAAGCAACTACATTTACGATACCTAGTATTAAGGGCTTCGCACCAAGAATGACGTAACAGTCATTTCCCACGGCAATAAGGTTCAAAATCGCGTGAACAATCGCATGATAAAATGGCAAAAATAGCGTTTTTTCCATTTTTTGGGGTTAATTTTGCGTCTATCAAAAAACTTTTACGGTTATTCCCTAGATTTTAATGCATATTATCAATACAAAAAAATTACTCCGCGACTTTCGGGAAACGAGTTTCCGTCTTTCGGAAAAAAGAGCAGAGGTGTTTTTCAAAATATTTTTTGAGCAATCTATACAAGATATAAAAAATCTTTTACGGTTATTCCCTAGATAAATGTTCAATGCATCTACCCTATTTTGTCCCGAAGTTTATTTAGTAACGGTTGTCGAGATATAAGGTCTCCCGTTTTTAGAAATTTTTGAAATGTCGGTATGCATACTCTTAAAATGAAAACATTATCACAGGTATGTAAGTACTATTAAACGGAAAGGAAGTAAATACTATTACCCAGATGCATACATAAAAAAGTAGGTTCACTTAATTAACATAGTTTTTCTATAAGTACAGGAATATATTATTATAGTACATGGTTGGCGCAGTTGGTTGAGGCGGCAGTCTCTCGAGCGGGAGGTGCCAGGTTCAAACCCCGACGCTAGCGATGTATTCCACACTTTGCGATACAGGCTTTTAGCCTAGTGCAAGATGTGCAGGAAAGTATTTGGTTTTGTGTATGCAAGCCCAGATCCTTTTTTTTTCAGAAAATATGGTTTCTTGTATGTGGGGACAATGACTGAACTGAAGATAGAATGGGAGGAATCTTCAGGTCCTCATATTAAAAAGGTACAACTTTGGAACTATTCGTGTTAGATTATTGATTCTTTCACTGTACGGTAACTGATTAATGTAACTTTTGTTAGGTGTGTGACAGAAAGCGTTAGCAAATGTTGTCTACGTTATCTTGCAAATCAAATTCACGTTTTGCAAGGCACTCTTGTAGGAGGTGCAGAATATATCCCAGGGCCCCATCATGCGAATGGGTCCGTGATGGTAAAATATAATGGTTATAGTACCTACTTATTAAATAACAGAGATAACAACATTAGCAGATCTTATTTTTGCTTATTGCCACCCACATACGAAACCACTTTTATATTGTTAAATACAAATGCACCAATTTTAACATTCACTCGCTCTACTGATTGAACTGTCACAAAACGGACCAATAAAATCGCTAAATTTATTGCTAATTATGTAATTTTCGTTTAAGTATATATAAAAACTACTTCAAACGTCATTAAACATTCTTTTTTCAAAATTTGTATTTTAAATCCACGCCAATTGGAATACGTTCTGAATTTGAATAATTCTATTGACATTTTAATTGTTTTGTTCTATTCCATTTTCAAAATTCGAGTTTGAATTCGTGAGTGATGGTCTCTTTTTTAAAAAAAGAACGCAGAGTGCAAATTTGCTTCTTTGGTAAAGTCGATCTGTCTGGTCGCATGCGTATAGGAATGTTGTTAATTCCGCAGGGCGCCTATGTCTTGCGGAACCTGTTCCAATCACGCCCCAAAATTACTCCAAAATAATTGCAAAAGAATAATACCATCCCAATATTCTCCTGACAGCGGAGCGGCCCTTATGATAGGCCTATTATGGTAGTCCCTTTTTTTTCTTTGAGGCCTCAAGTATCTTATTATCTTCGGCGATTTGTATGTTATGTGTTGCATATACTCGTGAGTGAATTTGACCTAACAAAATTCATTTCGGTTCGGGTACTTTCGGAACGGACATCCTAATTTAATCATGCAATCACTAAAACATTTTATACACACCTACTACCTAACCTCAAAATCTTAAGAGAGTTTACACAATGAGTGCCTTGTGTAAATGATTAACGTCCGTTGTATAGTATAGGTACTAGAAAATATATTTCTTCTTACCTATAATTTCTTACAATAAAAGTAAAAAAATCATGAGATGTTTTCACAGCAATTGTATTTAAGTACTTACAAGAGCAATAAATTTTTCTTTCTTTTTTTGCGTCAGCAGTTAAAAGCTGGCAATTTGCGTCTTCGTGTATTCGCAAGATAAAAGACCTTCGTGTTCAAAAGCAAGGTCGCCCGATTCATATAGTCTCTTTGATTTATATTACCCATCATTTATTTAGTTTAACATCTCAACAACTTTACTGAATTACTTCACATTACGGGGCAATGGTGATGATTAAGAAATTTATCTTCGAGAAAGATGTAAGATATTCACAGCACATCAAAAACAGTCATTTTCATACAACGCCATCTACCTAACAAAAATAATAATGTATTCAACGATGCAACAAACAAATCACATATTATGCAAATTATTTCCATTGATTTTTTTATTTCAACACAATCAAACAACAACATCCCCACATCTTTTGTTAACAGTTGCGATATCAGGAGCGCATAATCGCGCTATAGGTGGTTTCACACATTCATACTGCGATGCTAGATACAACCATTCAATGCATGTGTGTACATAATGTTCGTAGACTGAATTGCGTCACAACATTTCATACCTCCCGCAATCCGTGTGCATTCCTGCACTCCTAATACCTCGTTGGTGGTTTTGTACTCTCATACTCTTATTTTCCACACATCCTGCCGTCCCTATGTGAGGTTTCGTTGTTGATGCATTTTTATAGTTATACCTAGTACCTACTAGCTCCCTCTATCGTCTCAGGCTTTCAGTCGCTTCATGGTAAAAGCGATATGAAGAATGTTAGCAGTCACTCAGGTCAATGTAACTCTCAAGTCTTCAACTTTACGGCCGGCATTCATAATATGTTATGTTATGAACATAAAATTATTATTTCATTGAATAACAAAAACACAACAACTAGCAATAATTCCGATGTGCATTGTGTATAACTTGTTAATGATTGCATTCCTGATGTGAATGTACAATATTTGTAAAGGAAATCATAAATACCTCAACATTTTGAGCGCCTTAAGATCCTATATGCTGTCATTGAGCTTCGGCGCCCTGAATTGTACTCAGCCAATACTGGGCGAATCGTCTTGAAACTGAAGACAGTGATAGATGAAAGTATGAACTATAGATCGGCTGTTTTAGAATTACATGATTTGTAAATTCCTTGAATAAAAAAGTATTCCTAAAGTACCCCAAAAATTTACGGGATAAGATTTTCCGTTCAGTTTTTCCGTTATTTTTCGCATGATATGTTCAAATGACGATTCCAGGTGTCCGGATGGACCTACGGATGATAAACAACAAATAAACAGACAAACAAAAAAAGTATAATTTAGCCAAAATACTGGTAATTATAATCTCAACAAATCGTGTTTCAGATTTTTAAATTTCTTCCCAGGTTTCTTTTAAAAAGGTATAATTCACTTTGTCGCTTACGTTACTCTTATTTCGCGCTAACATTCTCATACAAAATTTGAAAAAGTTGAAGCTAAAATAGAACGATTTTTGCTCAGTGCATATACATAATGTCCCCTTAATAGGTATTGCAAGAAGATGCTCGGTGTTCGATTTTCATGTCACAGACGACACGGAAAATTACAGCTAAGTGTATTATTTTGTACAATGAATGATTAACAGGATCTAATAGATCAAGATGTAAATATGAAGTAGCATCATTACCTAATCATATGAGCGCCAGTTCAATCAATAAAACGCTCGTAAAATGATCTGGCAACATTATTTCTAAATAACTAAATTAGAGCGCTCAGAACAATGAAATATAATAACCGACATCTATACCATAATGGATCAAATTACAGGATGGTGATAAAAATGTTCGACCGATTTACCGATTCAAAAAAAGGAACACTTTCCCTCTCTATTTTAATATTATCTCGGTAGAGAAAATGTGTTCCATATTTGAAATTATTTAAAAACGCTATAGGATTATCGATTATCTTTCCACGGATGAAAAAAAAGTCTTCAAAATCATTCGTACCAACTTATTCACAAAAATTTACCTACCTAAGTATTTTATTTAATTTTTAATTATTAAGTAAATGTAATAAAAAAAACGTATGCAAGTCCTTCAAAGACAGCGCACGAGGTAGATGTACAAATATTTGATAAGCATATTTTAATATAACACAGCTGATAAAAAATACACAAAATCGGAGGCATTGAACTATAATAATTCAGCTTTGTGTACATAATATGGCAACACTGAGAAATCTCATTATTACGTATTGGTAGGTAAGTACCCCTACTACAAATACTAATATTTTACGAGTATTAATACTTTTTATTGTTAATTCTTATCACCAGATGATAATATTATAAGAGAATGTATACATTATTGAGTTTATCTTTTCGGTCAAAGAAAATATGAAAAGAAATCCTTGTTCTTGACAGGAAGTCGAATAATCTTTACTCAGTTGAACGCTGTGTGAATAAAAACCATTTGAATTCATTCATATTTTACTTCGAATCAAACCATTATTAAAATGTATACTTAGTTAATGTATACTTAATGATAAAATTTTGATGTTCTTTCGACGAATACTTTGATTACTTGAGAATTTATTCACAGAGTGTTAAATAAAGAGAGAGAAAGTAGTTTTACATTTTGAAAATTATTTTAAGTTCATAGAGATCTTTTTCCATTTATGCTTGCCTGGTAGCACTTGTCACTGATACGTTTTCCGAGTTTCCGATTGTCACTCTTTTTTTACATTTGTCGAGTGTCCTGTATTTGTTTTTACATCTTTTTCGCGATGAGGTTCGCCACCCATTCTGAATAGCAAACATTCATTTTACTCATAGAGAATGCTGTTTCTGTTTTTATACACACACATTATTCCCTGGTTATTCCACAAACCGTAATAGTATGGTAGTATTTTTTTACAATGTAGTTACAAAAATAAAACTTACTCTTAACCCTTGAATGGCTATCGTCCTTTATAAAGGACACTCGCACTATTTCCAAGTTTGTGAGGAAGGAGTTAAAAAATAAATTGGGTACCTATGCATATTTTGATATCTATATTTCACAAGTGTTATAAGTACTAAAACATTGTTCTATCTATTCTCCACATACTACCTGTGCTTGTGTACTAAAAAAAAGTATTTTTAGCAGGTATAATGTATTCAAAATGAGTCAAATGTTATCGATACGAAAACTAGAACGACAAAAATTCGTCATTTACTTTCGTCAACCAGTACCTAAATAATATTTCTTTGTCTCCGACGTAAATCTTGATACTAATATTTTATTCATTTTCCTGCATGACCCGTTTAGATTTGGTTTGCAAACTATATCAGTGTCTTCACAATAACGCGACTAGACATCGCATAGACGTATCCATTCCAAATATAGGTAACTGTCTACCTACACATCGTGACAGCTGATGACTGGTTTGATTAAATTAAGAACAGTTATAAATATCGTTTGAATAAAAAAACAATGCACATCACTAGAACATAATGACAATACCAAACATTCTTTTTTTAAATTCCGAAATGGACCAATCAAATTAGTCCTGGGTTGCCAGACGTCAGTATTTTAATTCTCTCTGACTGGTGTGTAATAAACATTGTACGCGATAATAAATTACTTGTAAATATTGTATTTAAAATTTTAGATCTGGATTAGATACATCATTATAATATTAAGTATTATTTCATTACATCATCGCCGCATTTTTTCACTCGTGTATTATAAGTGAGACGAAAATTGACGTATCTGTACACAAGTCCAACATCTTTATTGGCATTGTAAATATTTGTCTACATCGGTGTCGCTAAAAATTATATATTATTATTATTAGACAAAACGTAAAATGGTGCGAATCGTAGCTAGTTCATTGACCTGGCAACATTAGGCACGTTCATCGTATCTATACTAATTTAAATTATTATTATTAATCGTACATTATTTGAACACCGCCTCATGACAACATAATCTAGCATTAAACTTGATCTTTACAATGGAATTCTTTTCATTATGCAACAAAACGCAGTTCTTTTCTCATTAAGCATTTCAATGCAATAATTTCTTTCGCGCGCCATATTTAATTATCTGTCATTAATTATCTATTCTTTTTGTCTGTGATCATCACTTCGAGACATGTTTCTAAATTCAAATATTTTAAGTGGACTATTCAATTATTAGCTCGTAATTCGATACTTTTGCTTCGATTATAATTATAATTTAACACTTGGTTAAAAATTTAGTTTGATTATGATAAAAACATATGCTTGGTCGCGTTATCAAAGAAGACAGATGATTTTTTTTATATAATGGGGTGTATTATTTATTTCTTCGCTAAATTCACACATGGCCAGACACCTACAAAGACATGTGGTACCGTACCAAGCACATTAACATCAACGCATAAATAATATCATTAAAATATGATATCGAACCACCTACCTCAAAGTATTAATACAACAATTTAACTAAATACACATTTCCAGACGTTTACAATCACTTCTGTCTCTGTTTATCGCTATTTTTCAGCTGGCAACATCTATTTTCTATATTTGAATTAGTGACATCTGCTCTTTTTCGAATTTTGAATAAAATTCTGAATTTAAAATGCTGTCATTGGATGCATAGACCACAGACGATGAGAGTGCAACCTCGTGTCCTTCCGGCCTGTTTTAGCACAGGATCTTGATATCCTGAAGTGGATGGGTACCTACCCACGAATTATGAATGATTTCAGTTTCATTTCTAATTTATCTCTGAATTATTATAATATTTTTGTTGATAGCGCGCGAGTAGTAGTTTTCAAGGGCGAAGGACGTGAGATAGAATTCTAGGAATATATTCTTTTTATCAGCGTGTAATAAATGATAATAAAAATGTTCATTAATGAAATAATTCGGTTGTGAAATATTTATGAATGAATGTCCCCATTGTCGACTTTTTTCGCTATTTTAGAACGCAGTCCTTGTAAAATTATATTAAAATCCATTCTCGACCCCACACACAATTCTTGCTTTCACCATATTCATGCTTTCAATCTAATGACAATATTCGTCTTATAGTCACTCATCTCTCTACTCAATTCTTTTCTTATTCTATCTCCCAATGTTTTCGCACAAAATCTTCATAACTGTAACATCTCTACAGCATTCACACCTGATTCGATTCTCTATACGTGTCTATGAAATGTTCGATTTAAAAATTTGAAAAAAGAATAGAACCATAGATTATTTTTTACTAGGAAATGGATGCAGCCTGTCAAAATATTTATTTGTATAGAATATCGTATGTAGTTTCGTATCTTTATTGCTTTATTTATTGTTTTGAATAATAATTTAAATCAATTTGTTGTTTAAATGAATACGCACTCCTCAATGGTGTGGGAAATATCAAGAAAATAAAACAGCAATACATCCCATTTAGGATAGGTTTAGTTTTTGTGATAGTCTTGTCTACCACGACATTCGCCCTTGTTTGGTAAAACATTGTGTCGTAAGCTTGAAGAATTATTTATTTATATTAATAAAACTTGAATTGACAGGTTTAATAATATGATGAATCAGAACCTTAGGCCTTGTAATCATGAAACAGCTGTGAAGTCAGCAATGCAATTGAATTCTTCGCAGCAGCATTTATTCCAACAAAAATTCTAGAATAAATTCAAATTCTTGCACGGTGATTGGTTCATTTTTTTATTTTGTAAAAATATGCAACGCTACGCCTATATAAGTGGATATTGCTCGGAATATCGAAAATCAGTTTAATATCGTACGAGTTATGTCAAATTTTATTTAAATAGTGGGGGAGATATATATCTTGTCAATGTTAAGATCAATAAATAAATAAATTAGAAATAACTGTTTCAGTATATTGGGCTTTAAATGCAGATATTTTTATGAAACTGCATGGGTTCACTTAGTAATTTACCCACTATTACGGATACTAAACTTAATTAATAATTATTAATAAAAATATATAACATTTATTGCAAACTTTATTACATTCGATTCGCTAGTAAGATTAACATGATTCACAAAGAACACACACGCGAACATTGAATTAATGAAAAAATAACTCCGAGTGTAACTTATGGGGAAATGATTCCACAACGATATACATAAAAATGCTCTTGTTTTATGTATAGTAATTTAATTTTAATTCAAGTCTAGATAACTTTTTGATATGAATCTATATTGCAATAACTCTGAGGAGCGTTACGTTATGACATTGATATATTATGCAGTCATTATTAAACTATTATTCTAAATTATCGCAAAGACAAAAAAGAGCACTCGATTGTGACGAAGACTTGTACATTAATTAAAAAATGTTGAGAATAAAAGACAAGATATAATTCCAATTAACATTGTCGTTCATTGAGTTATATAAGAGTCATAGAAAAGAGTAGTAATCTACTTTATCTATTCTATCACCTGAAACCGCATCCCTTGCGGGGTATATAGGCGGAAAGGACAGAACGCCAGACCGCCCTATCCTGATGCACACTTCTCGCCTCCGCCACATTCTTCGACTGCATGATAATCTGGCAAACACGATCGATTCAGAATCGGACGGCCACGCTTCCTTAGACCTCTTCATTCACCGTCATTCTGTCAGTAACCATTCATTCTTTCAACATGCCCAAACCATCTAAGTATATTCACTTTCATTTTAATCACTCGTCTTGCAACACACGTCTAACGGTCACTCATCTCTCAAATCTATCTCTCAGAGTTTTGCCGCACGTTCTTCTCAACGACCTCATTTATTCTGCATGCAATACTGAATCGTCTTTTTCAGCCATGTACCAATCTTGCATAGATAAGTGTCGAAACCAAGACAACATTGTTAAAATTCTAAAATGAGATATTTTCAAATAAGGAATAGTTTTAAAAATCCTTGATTTTTTGCTAGTTTTTCACGTTTGAAAAACGAACGATATGTCAGATTACGTTGAACGAAAAAAGCAATCAACTTTTTATAATAAACTTCAATACTTAATCATAATAATAGCGATTTAGTAGTTTGGTATGAAATTACTCTATAATTCGCATTATGTGCATGACACTTCTTTTAAGCATTCCACAACGAATATAAGCATTAAGTGTGTTTCGTAGAATCCCATTTTCAACTTAGCATAACGTAATAATATAAGAACGTCAAGATAAAAAGCAATTATTTATGTATTAAACAAGCCAATTAACCACTCACTCCGACTGCCACAAAATGTTTTAAAATATGTACATGTGTCCATGCAGTGTGCAACTTGAACACTGTTGTTAAACTATTATTGTTGTATTTTAATTGTTCCCTGATAAAAAAAATACTTACACAATATGCTAATTGGTAATTAGTTTCATAAACCTGCTGTAATTGCAATGAATACAGCACCTAAACACGAAATTATCATTGTTTATCGCAAATCTCTCGTGCATTTTACATTATTTTAAAATACAATTTACAACATTTTTGATTGACAAGTTATTTACAAGTTTTTTTTTTTATTTTGTTTCAGATTATCACTTTACCATGTATTCATCAAGTACAATGGCCGCAGCGAGTATTGCGGCGGCTTTACAAGGATTAGAATGGGGAAAGAAAGCGGGAGTTTCACTATCAGAATTATTAGAAAGGCTTCACAACATCACTGGAGTCGAACAGGTAAATATTTACTTAATAATTAATTAACATACTGGTAGCGCCATTTTGACAGGTGGAATTATTGTGTACTACTCTCATTTCAAGCGCCATCTACGATGGGGCCTTATAATTCAACAATCAACATAAGATTTACGATCTCATCAATTTTGAAATTCGAACGCCACAGATTAACAATATCTAAAAACAATAATTCTCGATTTTTAAATTTATTGATAGAAAATGGTGTTAGTGATGTAAAAAATACAATTTACATCGACAAACTAGTCTATCAAAAAAATATACAGTTTTCGATGAGGGCGCTACGTGTAGCTTATTGGCAACATTTGTAGAATTTCAATAGAAATGTCATTGTTGCTAGCACAAAAAATTACAGTTCTAAATTCTCTTTTCTTGGCAAACATATAATTTGTGTTTCTAATGATGTAGCAATAATATGTTTTAGGATTAAAATGTTTGAGCACTTAGAATGTGTCAAGTTGTTCTAATGAGTATAAAATAAATGTATAAAGATCTCTGGTGTCTGGTATTCATTATTAATTTAATGTATACCGACTTAATGAATACTTTTTTTCTGAGTTCCGATGGTGGCCAATAAAACTGGCGACGATTTCAACGAATAATAATATTATTTCTAATACAAGATGTTTGCGAAACATGTGTTTGCCTTATGTCGGTCGTATTTTTACGATAATTATAATATACCTAATATGTTTTTTTCTTCTATGAACCTTAACCATTCGCTTACTAGAATGACATCACCATGACCGTTTAAAATTTTTGTAATATAACATGTACATCCTCTCAAAATAGTGTAAACACTTTTTTTTTCTATTAATCCCAAGTAAATCACCATATTTTTTTATTATTATTAAAATAATCGTGTAACAACACTTGTCTTCTAAAGGTTTTTGACCTCCCTACCTATCCATCTACAAATTCGCGTATACTATCTTCAATAACTGTTTCAAATGAAGTGACCGATGACTTTAACGAAATTTTTAATCGCTTCGAAGGTTAAATACTAAAAAATGTTGTAAAATTGACATATACGTAATCTTTACAAATAGAATAATGTGTGTTTCGTTTTTTCTCAGGATTACCTCCAAGCGTGCTTAGAACAAATTGAAGAAATGGTAAAGAAAGCAATTGAAGAAAGAAATTGTCACCCAAACGGGAGGGAGGAGGCGGGGGACGACCAGGGGACCACGTGGACGCAACCCCACACCACTCCAGAGAAGATGGTCAGCAAAGCGGGAACACCAACTGATGTTAGAGACATACATTTTTAACAACAATTACTGTAATACATCCATCGGCAAAGGGGTGCGACAAGGGTATTTCATGTCTCCCAATAGAAATAATTACGTTAAACAATGTCTACCACGAGTGATAATGTTAAAAGTTGTAGACACAGTATTACACGAAGACAAAGACACTTTGTATGATCCCTACAAAGAATCAAGAACACTTGGATGGCGCAATTTTCATCCTGCAAAAGAAATAGCAACTATCAACACTTCAACTTCAGCAGACGCTTTTTTCTATGGAATTATACTAGTCAACTTTCTGAATACTTTTTTATTAGACAAGACACATAAACTATGTGCTAATAATTCATAGGATTATTTTAAAATTCTTATGTGTTCCATAATTTCTCTGAAAATTCTCTGAAATGCATTAATGGTAGGGAAACTATCATCGAATCCTTAAGGAAAGCAAATAGGGTTGTAAGTTCAAAAAAAATCCTGACATGTTCGGAATTTAAGTTCAGTTTTTTTAAACACGAAAAAAAAAACAGCAACCGTAAAGAAATTTTAACAAATATTGACACAAATTGTCAAGAAATTTATTGAAAACTCAGGGAATTTGCCAGGAAAACTCTTTTTGGTTCTGGCAACCTTATAAAGTTTAACTCTTTTTTAGTATTTTTCTTCACATTTCTAGAATGTAAAGTGTCTTATTCATTGAGGAGAAAATGCCTACAGATTTTTTTAATGTTATTACATTATTATATTAAATAGTGATCAATTATTATTGAAGAATAAGACTTATATTAAATCAATTCAAGTGATACAAGGTTATATTATGAATTATTTTGTGTACAGTTAAATTTTAAGGTAATTTTAAACTGTAATTTGTAATATTTCTTTGTTGAGAGTATATGATTATATACTCTCAACAAAGAAGGCAATTATATCTGATGTCACTGTGTTGAATTCATTTAACATAGGTAGTGACCACAGGATGGTAAGAGCAGACATGGTACTGAATGCAAAACTTGAGAGATCTAAATTTGTTAATGGAAAGCATGGACAAATAGATGCCATAGTGCTAAATAGAAAAAGAGACGAATACAAAAATACCCTAGAAAGAGAGCTGCAAAAAGATGAAGAGGCAAACATAAACTTAGACTTAGATGACTTAAATGAAAAATTTACAACTGCTCTAAAAGACGCAGCCACACAAGTGGCAAAGAAAACAAAAAGTAAAGTGGATAAGTTAACAGAAGAAACGAGAAAAGTCATCGAAAAGAGAAGGCAACTATTCGTCGAGGGTAAACGGGCCAGTACTGAATACAGAGAGATTAGGAAAACAGCCCAAAGAATGATCAGAGCTGACCTGAGGAACTATTTCGAAACGGAAACAACAAAGGTGATAGAACAGAACAAAGGGATGAAATGTCTAAGAAGCAATAAAGGAAGACAACAAATTATAAGCCTTAAGGATGAAAATGGAACGGAGACAAGGAATATCGAAAACATAAAGAACATTACAGAGAAATTTTACGAAAAATTGTATAGTCCACAGATAGAACCACAGAATGAAAACTCTGTGAAAAATAAAGTGCTCAATGTAAATTCTGAAGATATCCCAGACATTGAAGAAAACGAAATCAGATATGCCCTACACTCCATGAAAAACAATAAAGCACCGGGAGATGATGGTGTAATAGTAGAAATGCTTAAAGAAGGAGATAAGATAGCAATCAAGAAGCTCAAAGAAATTTTTAATAAATGCCTCACCGAATGTAAAATACCCAAGGATTGGGAAAGAGCTGTGATAACCTTGCTATATAAGAAAGGAGATAAGTCTAACCTAGAGAACTACCGACCAATCAGCCTTCTATCGCAAATGTATAAATTATTCTCCAAAATTATTACTAATAGATTAACCATAAAATTTGACGACTACCAACCAACCGAACAAGCCGGCTTCCGCAAAAATTATAGTACCAGTGACCACCTGTTGACTATGAATGTTCTTATTGAAAAGTGCACAGAATACAACTTACCAATCTGCCTAGCCTTTGTAGATTATGAAAAGGCTTTTGATTCCATTGAACATTGGGCAATACAGAACAGCTTAAATAATGCACGAATTGATCACCGTTACTCAGACCTGCTCAAACAAATCTATAAAAATGCAAAATCGGTCATCCAAATACACGGAGGAACAGAGCCAATATCAGTGAGAAGAGGAGTGAGACAAGGAGACATAATATCACCCAAACTGTTCACATTGGCCCTGGAGGATGTGTTCAAGAGATTACAATGGCAGCAAAGAGGGGTGAATATCAATGGTGAGAATATCAGTCACCTAAGGTACGCAGATGATATAGTTCTGATAGGCAACAATGAAGAAGATCTGAAACAAATGCTAAAAGAGCTAGAACAAGAATCTGCAAAAATAGGACTCCGGATGAACCTAGGAAAAACCAAAGTAATGTGTAAACAAGACCCAGAAATTACAATTCAAGGGAAACAACTAGAAAATGTTGATGAATACATTTACCTAGGTCAAGTACTGAAGCTCGGAAAAGAAAATCAGACTGCTGAAATAGATAGAAGAGTCAGACTAGCATGGGTGGCATTCGGAAAACTGGGTCACATATTGAAAAACCGTAAAATTCCTCAGAACTTACGAACAAAAGTGTTCGAACAGTGCGTTCTTCCTGTCCTGACTTATGGATCTCAAACGTGGGTACTGACACAGAAGATTGTACATAAACTAGCAGTTACACAAAGAGCCATGGAGAGAGTGATGCTTGGCATTACTCTCAGAGACAGGAAAACAAACGAGTGGATAAGGAATAAGACCAGAGTTGCGGATGTTGTACAACGCATCGCAGGGCTGAAGTGGGACTATGCAGGTCATGTGGCGAGAGCAACGGATGGCAAATGGAGCAACAAGCTCCTGTTCTGGCGTCCGTGGCTCGGTAAACGCCCTAGAGGCCGGCCACAGATGCGTTGGACAGATGACCTGAAGCTAACAGCTGGCCTCAAATGGACATCCGAGGCAAAATCCAGAGAGAGATGGAGACGAATGAGGGAGGCCTATATCCAGAGATGGAAGCTACAGGGCTTATGAAGAAGAAGAAGAAGAATTTGTAATATAGTGTGATTTTTCCAAACAATATACGTTTATGCCTGTGAATATAATTAGTTTTATCATTTCCTTATACTGTTTTGTAATATTTATATGCATTTATTATCTTAAAACCGAAATCACTTACATTTTAAGTTGGCAAGCAATTATTTACACGAAACTAATATGTTTTGGTAAATAAAAGAAATATTTTTCATTCTTTATTTTTGATCAGATACAATGATTATCCTTTAAAATTTTCGTTTTACTACTTCTAACTAAAGATATTTTCATCATGTGTCCATTTTGAAACATGTAGGTGCACTTGACAGCGAATATGGCGGAAAAAAAAAAAAATATGACAATTCTTTCAGTGTTACCGGTGTGCAAAAAAAGCATACAAAATGGCATTCTTTAATTTGATTTTAAACAGACTTTATGGAAATTAAAATACACATATTTCTAACTATTATTATAACTTATGTATTCATAAATATGTTTTCCTAGTCTCCATTACTTCGTTAATACTTTGTTTTTTGTCCTTATATTTTGTGTTTTTACTACTTTATATTCTGTACAGTATGCTTTATATGAATTCATAAACCTTGATTTTCATAGTTTTAATAATAAAATGAAATGAATAGTGATTCTTTTTCGTAGGAAATTAGGGATTTTTAAATATATTAGACAGTAAGTGAATGATTTTTAAAACAATTTAAACATTTCTGATATAATTATATCAATGTTTGCATATTTTCCATGAAAGTGATGTTAAGTTACTTATATTTTTTATTGTTTAAGGATGAAAAAATATCGTAACTGATTAATATTTAATTTTGTTACGAGATTATTGACCAGTGTTTTATTCTACTTATGAATAGTATAAAATATTTAAAACAATGTTTCCTGTTAAAAAAAAATGTGCCTTTCATTATGTAATATTAATACGTATTATTTTTTTACTTGTGGCAATCCTAAATATTTTAACTGGCCAATCAAAATAATAATATGTCATTCAAATATAGAACACATTGTTCTATATTTTAAAAGATGTAGTTATGTAGTGTAGTTTTGTCTAGAATGGTAGACAGATTTAGTTTGTGTTACCTCTAACTAGAAACACTCGCTTAAACATATTAATTTTTATAGTTTAGGAAGTGTAATATTCTTATGTAACATTACAGTGCCTTATAAAAAAGTTTTTTTGACAAATACAATCATGTTAATTAATAAATCATAACATCTAGGTACAAGAAAAATGACTTTGAATTTATACCATAAATATTTCATAATTCCAGAGCATTTTGCATAATTTTATACGTCAAAATTGTATGTAATCTATTATCCTGGCAACACCGTATAGAATAAAATGCAACATTTGAAAATTTGAAATATTTCTGGTATATTTAGTTGTGAAGTTTTTATATTTTATACTGAATTAGGGGGAAGGCAATGCAATACGCTTTTTTTATTATCTGTGTCTAGTTTTTTTAATCTTCAAACAGACTATAGGTATTTTGTAACTAAAAAATGCACATTAATGTGTAAATTATGTCAAATAATGTTCTTAAAATGATGCATTTTTACAAATACAATTCCATACCTGTAAAATTATGTGAAATGTAGATCATAAATCATATTTTGATTTATTAAATCATGTATTCAATTTATTACCACCATAGATAAAATTCTATGATATAATATTGAAGTATGAAAAAGTCAATTCTTAACCTATAAAATGTAAATAATTTATTTTTAATCTTTAATGGAGAGCTTTAGCTTGTTCTGTAGAAACAAGATTATCATTTAGTGTGTTAAAAAATAAATTAGGGTTTATTAATTATGTATTATGAATAAGAAATATGAGTAAATATTTTTTACCAGTCATAAAAAGTAAAAAAAAAAATACTTAAAATATACCAAGATCTGAATTATATTATGTCATTTTTTTAGTGTTTGCAACACCGTTCAAAGTTTATAACTAGATTCTAAACAGAAATTCATATCATATGATTTTTATTCTTACCAGAGCTACCAGGATTTTAGATTTTTGAGATCCCAAATTGTTCGAGCTCTGAAAAATTGTAAGCTCGGAGTGTTTTCAATGACAAAAATCAGTCAATTTATTTTCAGTAGTAACTTCGTATAATTATGAATTATTTTAACTGTTGTGTTGCAAGATTGGTAAAAAAATACTTAATTTGTCCTATGCAATCAAAGTATATTAAATTTCTAAAATTATGGCAAAATAAACTAGGTATTTTTTTACAATTGCTCTATATCAACACTTTTAAAAATAATAGGATAAAAAAATATACCTGCGAATATACCGAGAATTTAACACAATGAAAAATACTTGTTTTAGTTAATTATATATTATAAATTAAATTAAGATTAACCTATACTGGGGTTCCTATATAATATCAACATAGATATTAATAAGTAACTAAGATTTAAAATTAGAATATACCAATATAAATAAAATTAAAAAACATAACAACAAACAATAAAAAATATCAAAGAAATGTAAATAAAAAACACAAATGATACAATAATTAACACAGATATATAAAAGACTGTCATTTATACAATATTATATACATAACTAATTTTAATAATACGTAATAGTTTTTATTCATTTCTGTTTTATATATTATTATATATTTTTTGTTAGTTTTATGTTTAAAATACCCTAATTTAATTATTTTTTGAATGATTAAATACTTAGATAATTGTGTGTACTTTTTTTTTAGATTTTATTTCAGACTGTAAATAGGTTTTTTATGTTTTTTATATTATTATAAATACTTATTATAATTTGCAATAATTATAATCTTACAGTCTTCCATTCAAATTATTATATTTTAATAATGATAAACTGCTTAGTAATCCATTATTTTTATAAGAAAAACTTAGTCATTTTTTAGCTATAGGAAATATAGCCACACTCTACTAATGTGTGTAGTTTTACATTTTTTATTATTGTATCTTATATAAAATTATTCATTAAATTTATAAATAATTCAAAATAATATAACTGCCATTCAAACTCTAAATTAGATAGAATTTTTATATAAATTCCCCCCCCCCCTCCTCCACGCAATTAAAAATGCCATTCAAAATTTAAAATATAAATAAATTTAAATGAGCATATAAAATTCATACAATTGTAATAATATAAAATAAATAAAAAAGAAATCCCCTCCCTGATTTTTTGTAAATATGTTTTAAATTTACAATTTTCCTCCCTTTTTTCTGATAATATTTTCTGGCATAATTCATTATAAGGACAGCCTAACCTGACTTTAAAAAATGTACAGAAAAGGCACAAATAATCAGAAATACGAATTTGGACGCTAGAAATATTTTTATACCATTGTTAGTGAGAAATATAATATAAAAATATTTCTATTTTTTTTTTACAGTTGTTACAATTGTATGAAGCGAATGAATATTTTGTATGAATTTAATATTATTACGAACGCTTCCATAATTTTGATAAGTCGTATGTGATTAAAATTATTTTCATTAGTTTTAAGGCATGTTTTTTTATTACGTTTTAGTTTTTTTTTATTATGTATGTTAAGTTACATAATAGAAAGATATTGTAAATATATTTTGACACAAAAATAAAAAAATGAAAATTATAAAAAAATCTTTTGTTTTTACATTTAAAAACCCTACTTATAAACACAAAACAGGCTTTGATATGCTCACAATGTTAAATTTTATATTCCAAGATGCCAGCATTCAAAATACCAGGAATGCCACACCAATGCTTATTCAAATTATTTGGATTTTTCCATATTTCTCTGGATTTTCGAGCACATACAGTTTGTCAAGAAAAATGTGGTCTTTTATTTAGCTTTTTGACAACCATAGTGATAACACAATTTCAATAGAAATGTCATTAGTGTCGACGCATACAATTTTAGTTCTAAATTAATCTAAAACCATATCTTTCTTGTCGGACTGTATCAAATTAATACAGTACTTACATATTATATGAGAAGAAAGCAGATGACATTCATTTGTCCAAGGCACATATCCAGTAAACTCTCTTGGACCGTATGAAATCAAGCAGCAAAGTTAGCACATCTGGTTCGCCTCAAGAATTTGGAGTCGCAGGTTCAAAGCCCAGCAACGCCGCAAAGCATTTTGGATCGAAATACTTCTATAGACCTTGTAGTTTCCAATAATTACTTCTATTGATTTTTCATAGCTTCTTATAGGTGTAAAAATTCAAGATGATGCCAATTTATAAGGGCAAAAATGACAGATTTTTGTATCTGTCATTTCGCCAACTGTCGACAATTGATCTTAATTGTTATAAGGATAATATGTCAATGGTTATAATAGTGTTAAATAACATCTTCTACACCCATCGAGGGCTTATACGCACTGAGCAAAAATTGTTCTATTTTCACTGCAACTTTTTCAAATTTTGTATGAGAATGTTAGCGTGAAATAAGAATGACGTAAGCGACAATGTGAATTTTACCTTTTTAAAAAGAGCCTGGTAACAAATTAAAAAATCCACGACAGCCAACTTGTTTACCTTATAATAATTACCAGTATTTTGGCTAAATTACACTTTTACATCTTTTACAACGGATAATCCTTAAGTCACTTTCGGAATATTTTTTTGTCCAAGGAATTTCCATATACTGTAATTCTGAAACAGCTAATCTGTGGTCCATACTTTCATCTATCCCTGTCTTCAGTTTCAAGACAAGAGTGCTGAGAACAATTTATGGTGCTGAAGCCGAATGACAGCATTTAGCCCCTTAAATACAATATTATTGTGAAATCACATACTCTTACCTATACACAAATTATCAGATGATTCTAATCCTGTAGATAGGTAGGTTCCCGCCTCTATGGAGAAATGTTTTAAGTAAGTTAAAATAAATAAAAAACAAACATAAAAATACATAAATTGAATATGGTAACCATACTTTATTAAATAAAATAAATCAATTTATAAATATACAGTTTAAAAAATCATTAAACAGAATGCATAATTATTGTTTATTTACACAAAAAAAAAAATAAAAGACAAATAAATAAATAATAAGACAACAAAAAATTGACAGAAGAGAAAGAAAAAAATATATAAGGGAGTATGGGTTTTTTAATCAATATGTTATATTTTTATTTACATTTAAATATAAGTATATTTTATACATAAGCATAAAATATACCAGAAAAAATGACAAGACTAATTTACGCCTTTTTCTAATGTGGCAGTGTTATACATTTTTTTAAATGCAACATAGTCGCGTTGCTTCCCGGTTAAAGGCGCTTCAAGCCAAAGAAAAAAGGCACTAAAAAAATATTTAAGGTTTAAAAAATATTTGGCAAACATTCTTTTTATTTCCTGGTTAAACCTAATACTTATTTTTTGCAATAAAAATAAAAATAGAGTGCAAAATAATATAAATTTTACGCTAATAAATATATTAATGTCATTTTTTAAATCCATTTTGGGTTGGTTGTAAGATATTACTTACGTAATAAGTTGCCCTTTGGCACTATTGTTTCAAATTGTATTGTTTTTCATTTCTGCCAATAAAGTTTTTATTTATGAGTGGAAGATTTTGTAAGAGAAAAAATAATTTTATATATAAAATTTGGATTTACGGACGTAAACCCAACTAGCACTCCTTTTTGTATTGTGATAGTGGTCCTCCTAGTGACCTAGTCCTAGATAGTGACTTTAAACCTCAAACGTGGATTGTCGAAAATGAGAGAGGGGAACCATTAACAGAACAGGAAAAGATACTTGATAGATGGAATAAATACTGCCAGGAACTCTACTCTGACAATTCAAATGACACGACTATGAGAATCGAAATGGATTATGAAAGGGAACCTGACATATTGTTGGGGGAGGTTGAATACGCTATTGCAAAGCTGAAAAAGAAGGCGGTGGGTAACGACGGCGTATCTGCTGAACTTTTAAAAAATCTTGGACAAAATGGCACACGACTTCTTCACAACATATGTCAAAAGGTCTGGAGAACTGGTCAATGGCCCACAGATTGGACGGAGTCAGTCCTAATCCCACTACACAAGAAAGGATCCACACGCAAGTGTGGAAATTACAGAACAATTTCCCTTATGTCTCATGCCAGCAAAATCCTGCTGTCCATAATAAATAAAAGGCTGGAGAATTTCATTGATCATCAGATCCCCAGAGAACAGGCGGGATTTGTTGCAGGGAGAGGTACAAGGGAACAAATTCTAAACATACGACAGCTGATTGAGAAGTGCCGTGAGTTCAATACACCGTTATTACTATGCTTTATTGACTACACAAAGGCCTTTGATTATGTAAATTGGCAGAGTATGTTCCAGATCATGATGGAGATGGGAGTACCCAAGCATCTCACATCACTTATACAGAACTTATATATTGAGGGCTCATCAAGAGTAAGAGTCGAAAATGCACTATCAGCCTCTTTTAAAGCAGAAAGAGGCGTGAGACAGGGCTGTATTTTATCGCCGAAGCTCTTCAATCTATATGGTGAACATATTATGAGAAAGGCGCTGGATGGTTGGAATGGTGGCATTGCAGTGGGAGGTCAGCGGTTATCAAATCTAAGGTACGCTGATGATACAACACTGATTGCCAAAGATGAGACCGAGTTAGCAGAAGCCTTTTCCCGTATAGAGAGGGAGAGTGAAGCCCTGGGACTTAAAATTAATAGGAGCAAGACCAAACTCATGATTGTTGACCGAGCTGGGAGCTTTCAACGGACTGGAGAACTACATGATTTGGAGCAGGTTGATGAGTTTGTGTACCTCGGCGCGCTGATATCTAATAACGGAAGTTTCAGACCTGAAATAAGTCGTAGAATACAGATGGCCAAACAAGCCATGACCCGACTAGAAAAGATTTGGCGTGACCGAGGCATAAGCATCAATACAAAAAAGAGACTGGTGGAGACCCTGGTATTCTCTGTGTTCCTGTATGGAGCTGAAACGTGGACAATGCGTGCCTACGAGAGGATGAGAACTGATGCATTTGAGATGTGGTGTTGGAGGAAACTTCTCCGAATACCATGGATAGAACGAAGAACCAATGCGTCAATTCTGTCTGAGCTACACATTACAACTCGTTTGTCTGCAGTGTGTCTGAAGAGACTGCTTGGTTTCTTTGGACACATTGTAAGACGTGAGCCAGGCAACCTGGAGAAATCCATATTGACTGGCCGAGTGGAAGGCAGGAGAGGTCGCGGACGGATACCACTGAGATGGTCCGACCAGGTGGCAGAGGCCAGTGGTACGACGTTTGCGGAGGCACTGCGGCGGGCGGAGGACAGACCGGGGTGGGCCAGACTGATGACTCAAATAGTACATGAAGGTCACGATCCTCAGGAATGAGGGACCGACTTGGATGATGATGAGTGGTCCTCCATCTCAGTAACACTGTTTAGAAGCGACGAACACAGTTAAATTCAGTTACGCAAATAATAGGGACTAAAAAACATTTTTATAATTAAAGTTTTATTAACAATATTTTACATTGGTATTAGTTGGTTTATTTCTTAGTAAATATGAAATTCTAGGAATGCTATAAAAATACTGAGTACAGCACGTCATTACATTACATGTACTTATATCAGTTACGCACATAATTGTACAAGTTACGCTCACTATCATAATATTATTCACGGTTTGGGTAATCATAATATATACTATAGAGAGTTAAGCATATTTTTGTACAAGTTACGCCTGCCATTAATCATAATTTTGAACGTGAATTACATGATAGATGTAGAATCATACCTATATTATAATGCGTTACGCAAATAATTGTGTAAATTACGCACCCTTGTATTAATATAATTCACAGCTTCACATGTGAACTACTTTAGGCGTAGAATAATAATTTAATGATTTACGCATATTATTGTACAGGTTACGAACACAACAATTATAAAATTATCAATTGTTTCACGTGCTAACTGCTCTGAAAGTAGTTTCGGTGTAGCATAATAATATATTATGAGTTACGCCAATAATTGTACAACTTACGTACACTATACTATTCAGTGTTTCACATGTGAACTACTTTGGGTGTAGTTTTACCCCACAGCCAATTCAGTAGTACCGTTGATGCACTCTGTGTATCTCGAGCTGAAAAATAATCATTTAAAAAATTCCGTTATTTTAAACTTGTACAAATAAAAAAAAGTAAAAAAGAGTGTGTAGTTTTTTAGCCGTAAGGAGAAAACTAAAGAAAGTAGTCATTAGCTGAATTTAGATCTTTTGGCCATTTTTAATGCACTACTACTACTACTACTACTATACCCTCACGCCACGTCCCTTGCGGGGTAGGCAGAGAGGACAGAGCGCCAGACATCCCTATCCTTACACACACTCTTAGCTTCCGTCACACTCATACAGTTTGTCATACACGCTCTCCGATTCCTTTTTACTCACTCTTGCTCCTAAACCATTCGTCTGACTAAAAAATGTTCTACGTGCAATTCATAGACGCTCTTTCTCACTTGAATGGTATAGAGTTGAAAATGGGACTTACTTAGTGTGTAATGCGCCTCTCTCAGTCTGGCGGCGGCCTCGGGAGGCAGATGCTGTAAGTCTCTTTGCAGCAGCTCCATTTGTCTCATACGATGCTCTCGTTCGTCTCTCAATCGAATGTCTCGCATGTGCCCCACTTTATGCAGTTGCGATAACCTGCAATCAAACAATTCACAGAATTATAACGGCATCGGGGATCGAACCCGCGCCCACTGGGTTAACAGTCGAGCACATTACCAACCAGGCTACTACCACCTCATTTAGGAATCAAGGTGTTCGATAGGGTGTCCCTTCAATGTATAGAGATTTTTTTTTACGAATATGGGAACACAAGAGTTGCCAAAATTTGTGTATTAACGAGTATTTTCACACTGCATATTTAGTTTTTAATTGATGCGAAAAATTAGGTTTCAGGTACAAAATTTCATCTTAAGGGCCTAGTAGAGGTCTAAAAGTATGTAGAATCATAATAAAAAACTAAATATGCACTCTGAAACTACTCGTCAATACCCATATTATGACACTCTTGTGTTCCAATAGTCGTAAAAAAATGCACACATTGACGGGACACCCTAATTTTCAACCCCCTGTGAATTTTCACAGGTAATAACTACTCTAAATAAACTTAGGAAAGAACACACAAAAAATACTGGCGATTAAAAACCGATCAGTTAGTAACAGGTAAGAAAATTGCAGTCCAAGATAAGAACAAAGAGATATCTACAAGCTGTTAAAATCAGTCATTCTGTCTACATATTAGGATTTGACATGTTCTGGTTGCAGGGTTGGGTCTTTAAAAGGACATGCCAGGGTAGTACTAAAAAAGAAATGCACGGGAATGGGGAACAACCTCTAGAGTTCAACTTTATATTCTTACTTATCGATCCCAATCTCGTACCAACGCTTTTCAGAAGACCTAAGAATAACAAATCCACAATGAAATCAAAATACAAGAACTGAAAAAAAAAATATCTACTATCTATCTCTCTTCTCATTCCGCTTCCTTTGCAGGATAGGCAGAAATATATTTTTGACTAAAGCGTCCCATTCATCCTGGTATCAGCTAACTTTCTCATTTCTATATCAAGAATAATGAATATACATGGGCGTCTTCGATTCTTTTACCTGAATAGGGGCAATAAAAACTTTCCTACGAATGCGATTCCATAGACGGCTCGTGAGCAAAAGTATTATTTCTCTTCGAATTTAAATTACGGGAATTTCCATCTTTACCTGAATTCGATACAACCATCAATAGGGGAATACAACAATAGAGATTTGTAAACAACAAATTCCACGTACATAACTTGTATCTGTGTGCATTATGCAGGTAGTATTAACAAAATTTGCCAAGTAAATAAACTGTATAATATTTTTGTTCACTCTACGTCCCTGCACATCTCCAGAAAAGAATCGAAGATGCCGATGTATAATAATGAAACAATTCTAAAACTCACTTTGTTTCCAAGGATTTATCGCTTTCAGATGATGATGTCTCCCCTTGTCCGATTTCGACCCCTGCAGGCGGCAATGATTTCTCTTTAGATCTATGGACGTCTTCGATATTAGATTTACTCCTTTCTTCGACATTTTCCGCCGATTCCAAGTGTTTAATTTCACTGGGATTGACTTTAGATCTCATCGCTTCGTTCGCTCTAAGCGCGTTCGACAATTTCAATTGTAAAGTGTCTCGTTCTTCGAGCAACTGCGTCAATTCCATCGTCAATTCTTCGCATCTCACATCTCTTTGGTGTAGCATATACATCGCCAGATCTAATTCAGCTCTCGCTGGATTATCGTCTTTTGTATCTGAAGAGGTTGCGGGTTCTTCAATGTCGGCTCCCGGTTTGGTTTCTTCCGAAAAACTCACGTGCCTGTTCGTTCTCAACTTATGAATTTCTTGCATTTGAGACACCATTAATTTCTCATAAGTATCGGCTTGTTCCGTTAGATTCTCTTTTAACGTAACAATTTCTATTTCTTGACTCTCTAACGCCTTTTTCAAATCGTTCAATCTAGCGTTTTCTCCTTCGATCATTGACTCAATCTTCATATTAAGACTCCTGCATTCGTTGATCTTCGTTTCCAACTGTATTTCTAGTTTTTCAGCTTTGTCTTTCAATTCCGATATGATCTGATCGTACTGTGTCCGTTCTGCGTGCAACTGTAACCTCATTTCCGCTAATTCGGCTTCGTGTTCGTGAACGCTATCAGATAACTTATTTTCCGCTACGTACAACTGTTGTCTAACATTATCGGTTTCAGCGTGTTTATTAACCAAAGCGATTTCCATATCGTTGAACTTGACGTTATAAATGTCGGTTAGTTGTTGGATTCGTATGGCACAATCTTGTAATTCTTTATCCTTGGCGTCGATCACAGTTTTATAATAATCGCTTTGACCAACGTTCGCTTCACTACTGGCCTGTATATTGTGGCATAACGTTCTAATATTATCCAATTCATTCATCAAACTAACAATTTTATTACTATTTTCAACGTTTTGCAATTTTTCACAGTCGCGCTCTTTTTGAATCTCGTTACATTTTTCTTGCCACTGTACGAGACGGGTTTCGTACAGTTCCTTGTTTTCAGCGCTTTCTGAAACAACAACCTCGAACTGTCGCTTGGTCTCTTCTAAATTCATGACAACGTCTTCCAACTTACGTTTGAGTCTGCCGAACTCTTCACTTTTAGCTATAGACACTTGTTGGACAACTTGCGGCGTTTCTTTAGTTTGTAAACCGTCAGATACAATTTGTGATTGAAGTACGTTTAACTCTTGTCTGAGAGATTGTTCCACGTTCATAAATTCTGCTTCTCGCATAGCCACGTGTTGTTTCCACACTTCGGCGACCTCCATCCCTCGTTGATCGACAGCTGCATTGACGTTATTCCTCAATTCACTAAGATCGTTAATAAGTCCATAATTTTCTTCTTGCAATTTACTCAAACTTGTCTGCAAAGACATTTTCTCAGTTTCGTACTGTTCAACCTTCCTGTTCAGCTCAATGATGTTCGCATTCTTTGCGTTCAATTCTTGAGTCAGATTGTTAAGTTTATCCGTGAATATGATCGCCTGCTCAGTTTCTTCACTAATATTTTTCTCACCGAGTTTATTTAAGAGCTTGTCATATTTCTCGGTCAATTCATCTTTTTCATACGACAACTTGATTAATTCAGTTTTACAAGCGGCTTCTTGCTCCGACACATCTTTATACAGAACATCGAGTTTATCCTTTTCGATAACGATGTTTTTATAATCCATTTCGATTCTGTCTTTATCGGAGGCCATTTCATTGAATTTTTCTTGGAATTCGTAATATTCTTTAACTAACGCTTCTAATTTGCTTCTCAAATCAACAACCTCAGTTTCGGCTTGTTGATTGCTCTGCCCGAGAACGCTTTCGAGTTGTCGGTTCAATGCAACATTCTCATCACTCAACAATTGTAAATTATTTTGAAGACCACTTACATCAGAAACGCTAAGTTTCAGTGCGCCGTTTTCGTTCTGTAATTCTATGATTCGTGCGTCACTTTGCTCTTTTAATTTCTGTAATTCTGCCACTAAAGAATTGTACGACAAATTCAAATCGTCGAACTTGGTTTGAAGTTGAACGTTCAGATTTTTAACGTCTTCGAAATGTCGTAACGAATCGTTTTTAGACGAAAGTTCAGACGTGAGATTATTTACTTTATCCTGTAGATCTTTGATTTCTTGTTTGAGATTGTTAGAATCATCGCTGATTTCTGACTTACGATTTGAATCAACGTTGAGCTGATCAATTACACTTTCTAGATCATCGCATTTCTTATTCATGTCGATCAGTTTCTGTTTTAATGAGTCGCTTTCTTGTCGCAATTCGCTGACTTCAAATGCATATTGATTTTTTAATTTCTCGTAATTGACCTCGATAGTTTTGAACTGGTTCAATTTTGTCTGTTGATCTTCGATAAATGCTTGAAGTTCCTCATTGTCAGCTTCTAAATCCTGAATCTTTTTGATAAGTTCGATGATGTCTTTTACATTGGAAACATCTTGAGGATCGGAGACCGTTTCAATTTCCTCGACAACAGCCGGAGGAGTAGTTTCTTCAGCAAAGGAATTATCCCAATCAAGATTCTTAAGTTTTTCACTCAACCCCTTATTTTGATTCCTACAAATCTGCATTTCGATATCTTGCTTCTCTTTCATTTCAGTCAATCTCTCATTCGCTGATGTCAAAACGTCAATCCTTTTCAACAAATGCTCTCTTTCCAACTTTTCTTTAGCACCATCGGACGACAATTCTTTGATTTTCTCTTCTAATGTTTTGACTTGCGAGGCGAGTTCGTCTTGAATGGCGTTGTCAAGTAAGTTGAAATCTGAACTGAGTTTCAAATTTTTAACTTCATTTGACAAAGCTTCGTTTCTGTTTTTGAATTCCTTTAGTTTCAACAACGCTTTGGTGGTTTTTTGTTGACTTTGTTGTAGATCTGTCGTCAATTTATTCTTTTCTTCCGTAAATGTCTGTATAAGCCTTTCCAATTCGTCTATTCTTACATTACTATCACTGGTTTGCATTTGCTGCTCATCAATCACCGTCTCCTGATTGCCCCAACCCCAACCGTCTTCCTCATCAAATGGATTTTCAGTTACAGCTTTCTCACTGTCTTCATCGAAACACAAGAAAGCCTTCTTGGGCTTAAGGAACTCTTCTTCCGCTTGTCCGCTACTTTGGAAATAAGTCTTCAAATCACCAGATACCTTTTCAGGCGGGTCATGCACGAAGTTTCTAATCATTTTCTTTTCTATTTCCGACATAACGGCGCTGTCTTGAGTATCGCTTGGAATGATTTGGTCTTCTAGTGCTTTTAATGCATCTGGCTGCAAATTACTTCCAGACGGTATTTCCTTGTGTTTTGGATCAACTTTCTTAGAAGCTGCAACCTGAACAATACTCGTCTGACATATAGGTTCAACGGTTGGGACAAAATTCTTAAATTGTTCCACTGACGTCTTCAATTCGGCGATTTCTTCTTCTAACCTATTGATCATATCTATTTTAAAATTGATTTCTTTGGATAAATCTGTGACAGTCTGTTTCAAAGTCTTCTCAGACTCGATGGTGTCAGTCAACTGAGTCAAACACGACTGGAATTGAGAATTTATGTGTTCAATTTCTTGATTCTTTTGAATAAGAGCTGACTGGAGTTCCTTTACAAGATGAGAATTACTATCACCAGATAAAACATCGGAAGTGCTTCCCGATGAAGCAAACTGTAATTGTATTGAAAGAGTATTAATGTGTTTTTCTTTTTCTTCCAATAATTCAGTAAGTTCTCTTATCTTGGCATTATTTTCGTTCGATGGTTTCGTATCGCCAAATTGTACGAAATCAATTTGAGGCACTACTTCTTGCTGTTTATCTACGTGATCTTTTTGTAAAGCGATCGTTTCATTTTCTGCCTTCAACCAATCGTTCTCTTGTTGCAGTTCCTTCAGCGCTTGTGACTGAGCAGACAATTCATCTTGCAATTTATCAAACTGTTCTTTAGATTGCCGTCTTTGAATTTCAGTGTTGCTCATTAAAGAATGCAATTCCGATTCCAAATATTCGTATTCTTTGGTTTTTTGTTTTATGATTTCCGTCGACTCGGAACTGACTCTCTTGAGTTCGATTTCCAAATACGAAACACGTTCGTTCAAATTGATTCTCTCCTCTTCCAACGTTTGCAAGTGGCTTAAATTATTTCTAGCCGTATTGATTTCTAAACGAGCTGCTTCCAATTCGGATCTCATTGCTGTATTAGATTCCGAGAGACCATTTAATTTCTCGACAAGATCTGCATTCTCGTGTTGCGTATCTTCCAATTGTTTCTGTATGAATTCATCGTGCTCGATTAATGCAGCGAGTCTCCTTTCAAGTTCATCTTCGTGATTAGAAGATTCGGAATATTTGGCATCTTTTTCGTGCAATTTCGTCACTAGATTATCAGTTTTCCGTTCTAAAGAAGCCCTCCTCTCTTCCATTGTTGAGACGCTATCTTCCAAACGTACGATTCTATCTTTGTGCTTCACGATTTCAGATTCTAAGCTCTCAATATAAATATCTTTCTCCTGCAACTTTGCTTCCTGTCCACATTTGAACTGGTTATACAAACTTTTCGTTTCGTCAATGAGTTCCGTTAAATTGTCTATGGTTGACTGTTTTTCATTGAGCTCCCTCTCTAAATGCAACAATCTAGATATTTCTTCATTCTTAACTTGTAATTCATTTCTAACTAAATTATTTTCTTCTTTTAAGGCACTGATTTCACTTTCCGACTTCAAAATATCTTGACTTAGTTGATTATTTGTGGCACTTTGGGTTTGAATTTCTATTTCGTACTGTTTAATCTGACTCTGCAACTCGTATATTTGATTTTGCATAGCGGAGACTTGTTTCTCCAGCACTTCCTTAGTTTCACTCGTAGAACTAGTTTGCTGCAACTGCGATTGTACGACACCGAACTGAGAATTAACGACAGACAATTCTTGGAACACCTGTTGATATTTCAAATTGGCCTCCTCGAGTTGAATGACATATTGTTGCACGTCATTCTTCAAGGACTCAATCTGAGTCTCCAATTCAGTGCACAATGCAGACTTCTTTTTGAAGTTGGCAGCAAATTTCTTTAACTTTTCGAACTGCTCTTTAGATTTCTTATCGAGGACGTCAAATTCCTCTTTCTGCTTCAAGGCATCGGACTTGTAATCGTCACACGCTTTTTCCATTTCTGCTAATTTGGCACTTAGTACAGAATTATTTTCCTCCACGCTCTTCAAATTATTGATGACTTCATCATGTGCGATAGATTCTTTACGAAGCTGCAACTTAATTTCGTTGATTTCTTCGTCTTTAGCCGCACAGTCGTCCTTCCATCTCAACACTTCCTTACGAATCTCCTCCTTCTCATTGTCAAGACTTTTGATTTGCAATTTAGTATTCTCTGCTTCATCATTCGTCTTACTAACTGTAGATTCATATTCGACTATCTTCGCTTTGAGCATTTCAACGTATTCCACGGATTCTTCAATTTTGGTTTCAAGTTCTTTAATTTTACTTTCACATTCTTGCACAACGGTATTAGACTTGGTCAAACTGTTTTCGAGCTCCTTAATTTTGTCGACACTGTTTATAGAAGCGGATTTCTCGTCTTCTATTTGAGACAGGGTCGATTTAAGCTTCCTGCTGACTGCATCCAGTTGTTCAATATCTGACTTATACTGAGCAATCTCGTCATCTTTATTTTGCATGATGTTATTTAATACGTCCATATCGCTCTTGTGCTGGTCAACGGTCACTTTGAGATTCGCAGTAATTCCATCGTTTACCTTCAACTTATTTTGCAACTCCTTAATTTCCTGCTCAAGGTGTTCGACATGTTCGTAAAGTCTTTGCCTATCGTTGAATGTCTCTGTGTAAGAATTCTCTATACTAGCCAGTTGCTGACTGTACGAATCTTTTTCGTTTTTCAATTGCAGTAATTCATCGTTCAACGCTTTGTTATTCTGAATTGCTTCGTCTAACTCAGCACTTGAAGTTTGCTGGTCACTGGGTTCGTCACGTACAACGGACGCCGTTTCTTTTAATTCGGTTAGCTGCCCTTTAAGTCTTTCAATTTCAGACTCTTGTTGTTTGACAAGATTCTTCAGACGTAAGATTTCTTTCGTTTGATTTTTATTACTCTTAGCTTTCGATGGTGATGAAACAGCTTCGGTCTGCGAAGACGACACAGGTTGAATTTCCTTTTCCACAACACGTTCTACTTCAACTGTCTCGGAAACTATGGCTTCTTCAGTCTTAACTTCTTTATTAGACGACAAAGTCTTAACAATCTCGGACAAATTATTATTCTCCTGTTTCAGAGCGTCAATTTCACTTACAAGATTATCGCATTTGCTTTTTTCTTCACTTAAAACTACGGCAAAATTATTCGACTCGGATTTCAAACTCTCCAAACAATCTTCCAGAGCCTTCTTCTCGTTTAGCAGTTCTTCCATTTTCAAAGACAGTCCGCTATTTTCTATTTTCAAGCTGTCCAACTTCTCCATGAATTCGTGTCTTTCCTGATTGATGATATCAATATTCGATGGTAGATCGGCGTTTTCGACGTGCGTAGAATGTGAGAAACTATTTCGCCTCAAGGACTCTTCAACTTCGTCTCTCGTTTTCGCCTTATCCATGTGACTTCCTTCTATACCCTTCTGATACTGTTCTATCTCCATTTTCTCTTGAGACGTGAGCGATTCGACCATTTCGATGGATTCGGCCGAACTGACTTTTTCGGCACTCAGTTTATCCAATTTTTCAATCAAGTCCATATTCTCTTGAATATACATTTCCAATTTATTATTAAGTTCCGTCTTTTCTTTATTCAACGCTTCTACCGTTGCGAGGATTCCGTCCTTTTCTGACTTGAGCCGCTCGATTTCATTTAAAGCGTCCTTGTTTCTGTTTTCCAGAATATCCAACTGTTCCTCCAACTGCGCCGACTTGAGTTCCGTGGAGACGTGTTCGTTTTCCAAGAACGAAAGATCTGCGACTTTATCTTCGAGAGCGATAATCTGCTGTTTAACACTATGCAGCTCTGTGGGCAAATAGAAAAAAAAAGAGTTTAAGATAATCGAACAGTTTTAGAAAAGTCATATTAGATTGATCAAACTGATAATATAATACCTTGAACTAAATCAAACTTCTGCGTCTCGAGCTCGGCTATGGCCTTCAATCTCTCCTCAGCCAGGGTCTCCGTCTCCATTAGCTTAGCATGTAATTGTGAATCAGATACTGTAATGAATGAAATATCATATTATCAAGCATGCAGAATAATGTTACTTTCATAAAAATAGATAAGAAAAAATAACAAAAGCTAAAAATAAGAACCGGTAAAAAAAAATTAAAAATAAGATAGACATCACATCCTAGAACTGTTTTTTGCAGACGATACCAAGCACACCCTTCCGAGGTGTTTGGATTCCTTCGTTCCAATGGAGCCCCCTACCAGGAATAGACAGAATCAAAATTTGTTAAAAGATATGAGTTCTACTCGTGAAGCACTTTCGTGGGATATCAAACAACGGTATGCGGTGACTGGATCCTCTCGATTGCTCGATGTCTTCCAAGGCTTTAGGTGGACAACATCTGACTTACGATCAGGATTTTTTTTCTGGAGAAAGATTATAGAATGTGGTACTGAATTGTACATTAAAAATGGGTTGCAAGCCTCATTACTACAGGAGGTTTTTAACCCAACTTTCACAGGTCGCTCGAAAAAAAAATCTAAAAATATTGACTACAACCAAACCATAAGACAAAGTATGCGACCAAAAACATTGAACATGCTCTACATTTCACGTTAGAGAAATAATTATATTAAAAAATTAAAACATACCTCGTCCACTGTCATAATCCACAAGATGCAACTGCAGATTCCCTTTCTCATCCTCCAATTCTGCAATCTTCTGCGTCAGCAAAGACACTTCACTCTGCAGTTTAATCACCTCGGAATTCGTGTTCGAAACTTTACTAAAATCGTCTATACTCTTCTGCATCTGTTTCAGTTCCTTTTTATGAGCTGCCTTCACTTTAATCATACTCTTGTTCGCTTCGACGAGCTGTAACGTAAGTTTTTCAATCTCTTTGAGAGCGTCTTCCAACTGCGCTTCAATACTCTTTGTTTTCGTATCGTCTGAATCGCTTTCAGCGACAGGATCTGCCGAAACGTCCGAAATTTCCGATTTAATGATTTGACTGTCAGTGCTTTCGATTAACAACGGTTCGCTCTGCGACTCATCGACACTACTATCAATCGATACCTCTTTGATTTCTTTACTTTCGGATTCCTTTTGCGAGAGGAGTATTTCTTTTTCGAGCACTTGCTTGTTCAACGTTTCAATGACGACTTGTAATCTATCGATCGTTTCCTGCATTTCTTTGGATGAATCTTTTTCCGGCGACGACGTTTCTTTAGGTGGCGATTCCGTTTTAGGATTAAGGTTCTTATACTTCTGCGATCCCTTAGGTTTGGGTTGCGTCTTTTTCTTTGATTTGGGAGATTCTGTCGGTTTACTTACGACCTCTTTAACTATCGGTGCTGCTGTAACAATAGGAGACAACTTTTCTTGGAGTTCGATATTGCTTTGTCTTAAAGTTGCATTGAGTTTTTCTAATATTTCGATCTTCTCGCTTAAAGCGTTCATCTCTGATATTTCTTTACTGCCTTTCTCTTCGTGAGCAACGTCAGTTTCGATAGATTTATCAACTTTAAGTGTTAACTGTTCAATATTCTTCATGTTTTCTATCATCTCTTCTTTCATTGTGTTAATTTCTTTTTCTTTCTCGGCTAACTGTTCTTCTAAGAAGGAATTCTGTACGCTTAGATTAAACCGTTCTGTTTCTAATATGGAATTGGCTTCTTCTAAGTAAAATATTCTGTTTTTACAGGTTTCTAATTCGTCTACTAGTTTCTGTTTTTCTTCATTCATTTGACTTTCCATTGAGGCGAAGTTCTGCTGCATATGCTGCATCTGTTCCTTGGTGTCGTCCAGAAGGTCTAATGTATTTTTACCTGGAAATAAAACCACAACACATTAAAAAGATTACAGATTTTCCTCAACAGAAACGAAAGGTATCTACATTCACATAAAATAGTTTTAGGTGAACCCCCTTGGATGTTCTTAATCTTACAAGTATGCTGGCTGGCTTCAGTGATCATTTTATGCCCAGGGCAACGTTCACCTATTCCACCACATCCTGTCAATTGCGTATTTCTGGAATACTACAGATCGAAATTACATCTACTAGACAGGCAGTGACATTTAATTGTGAAACAGTAATGATAATTATCAAGCTTATTGCCATGCGTAACATTCAAAATTAAGGGGAAAACCTGAAGCCATCGTTTCAGTAATAACACGGCGGTATGGGGAGGAGGGGGTTACCCTTTAGAGAGAAACCATGTCACAAATTATAATATATGCATGGCAGACAAATATGACTCCTAGATAACTTGTACAATGGTCGTGTGCATGCGAAAGAAGAAGAAGAATGATATATAAATAATGTGTAAGGGATGTCGGCTGTCCATGGTTCGACCATGTCGACCAGTTGTTCCAGGACGGATGCGTTCTGAACAATAGGAATCGTAATGCAACGAGAGCTAAAAGTGTGTGTGAAGACAGGGAAGTCTGTTGATCTGTTCTCTCTGCCTACCCCGCAAGGTACACAGCGTGAGGGGATAGAATAAAACGAATAAATCATGCATACCTTTCTTACTAAGATCCGCCGACATCAGTGTGATTGCTTTAGTCTTAGAATCGATGACAGAATCCTTTTCTTTGCAAGTTTCCTGCAGATCCAATACAGTCCCCTCCAACTGAGTGATTCTGCTTTTCAATTCACTGATGATCTTGTTGGATTCCGAATTGCTTTCTTCCAATATGAAAGAAGGTAGCAATACTTTTGGCTTTGGCTGACCCAGCTGTTACAAACAAATAAACAAATAATGTGAGTGTTTGGATCTAGTGATGAGTTCATATTACAGATGTAACGAATATTCGGTTACTATTCGGTGAATACCTAAAAACAGGAGAAAGAAATAATAAAAACATACAAAATTAAGGCTGTATAACATGACTAGAAAATATTTGGCATGACCTAGGCGTAAGCATCAGTACAAAAAAGAGACTGGTGAAGACCCTGGTATTCTCTGTGTTCTTGTATGGAGTGGAAATGTGGACAATGCGTACCTACGAGAGGATGAGAACTGATGCATTTGAAAAGTGGTGTTAGAGGAAGCTCAGGAAAAATAATAATGACTGACAGAGTTGAAGGCAGGAGAAGTCGCGGACGTATATCAATGAGATGGTCCGACAAGGTGATGGATGCAACTGGAACGACGTTTGCTGAATCATTGCAGGGGGCTGAAGACAGACAAGACTGCTGCGAGAAGTACCGCATGAAGGTCACGATCCTCAGCATTGAGGGACCGATTTGGAAGAAGACCATGTCTAGGCATGTTGAGAGAATGAAGGATGACAGGATGACAAAAAAGATATATATTCTAAAATATAATTTATCGAATCTAATCTCTAGGTCTATATATTTTATATACCTGTAACATTTCAGCAGTCTGACTTTGATTCTCCTCCAACTGTTTTTGTATCTTAGCCAAGGCTTCCTCCAATTCCTTCTCGTGTTGTGCCGTCTTGGCGATCTTGGCTTTGTGCCCCTGAATCTGTTTGTGGAGCATCTTAGTCACCTCGCGACTCGGAGTTTTCAGTTTGGTAGTAGAATCTGATGGAAAGATAAAAAAATATAGCAGCATACAATTTTAGAAACATAAATAACATTCATAATTAAAGAAAAGTAAGAAGACAGCGGTTTGGAGAGAGGGGGTCACTATTTAGTAAGAAACAACTTGAACTTTAAATTTCAATACATATTTACCATAGGCACAGGTTGCATACTGAACGACACATTATTTTCAGCAATTCGTGTCACTGACATCATGACAATTCTCTTTCTTGTTTGAACGCTATATCATTGTCTCGCTTTAAATTTAAATATTGCCAAAATAATTGCTACATATTGCGAAATAATGTTAATCAATTGGTACAATTTGAATGATTTGCCGTAATTGTTGCTCGAAAAATTGCTCATTTGAGAGCATCTTAATCTATTATATATTAATCTAGCAGATGGATAAAAGTGTTTCAGTTCTTACTGTCGATTTGCTTCCCCATCCCAATTGCCGATGCAAAGCATGCATAGCTAATTACAAAATATACGACATACCTCCACTTTTGATAGTACCACTTTGTACAACAGAGGCCGTGGTAGTAAGAGTGGTAGTGGTGGATGTTACTATGGATGAAGATGTCTGAAGAGAGATGTCCGTGGAAGAAGCAACGGATGATCTGCTGGAAATGTCTGGCTCCAGAGACATGGATGGTGTCGATCTCACTGAAAGATACATAAGACAATATTTATCGTTTGGCAACGTCGAAGTATTGTCACATCGTCAAAGTCTGACATCCAGCGCCTCTTGCCACTGGAGGAATTCAGAGGACAGGCTGGCAGCACTGTCAATGGTACTGGGGAAAGCACGTATGGGGCAATCACGCAAGATGTGCTGCATGGTTTGCTTCGGGTGTCCACAGTCCCACTGTGGATCATCCCTTATTCCCCACTTGTGGAGCATGTCACCGCAGCAACCGTGACCCGTCCTAAGCCTATTGAGTGCGGTCCACTGCCTCAGAAGCAGGTGGAAACAGAATTATCATATGGGAAACTATTACAAAGCACCAAACGATGTGATCGGTTGGTAAAGCACTCGACCGTTAATCAAGTGAGTGCAGGTTTAATCTCCAGTGCCGACTTACTACGCTCGGCTGAACTTTGCACTCAAGAAACATTCGCCATTTCCGTTCATCCTGGCTTTGATTCGAACCTAGACCTTCGTCTCGCATAGCAGGGATCTTATCCACCGCACCACGAGGAGCGACACCTGTAGTGTCGTATACCATATACAAAGCAGTGACAAAGATACCTAAGAATACAATTCCCATCGAGTTACCTTTTGGAAAAAACCATTGGTACAATAGTGTCTAATCTGACTTAATCCCATAAGAAATGTTAGCCCTGGCTTCCCTTCTGCAGAAATATGCCAGCCGAGGTTGGTTGTAAACCCGACACTGTTCATCTTCAGTTCTACACTGTTGTAAGAATACTGCATTATAGTATTTTATTTAAGTGTAACGACGGTAAGTATACCTGAAGAATCGGGAGTATCACTCTTGAGTCGGGAACCTTTAGCTCTGTCTCTTATCCTAGCCAGCTGGGAGACGCACTTCTCCATCTTGAGACGCGAAGATGCTATCTTCTGACTTCTGGCTGCTTCCTCCGCCATCACCATCTCTTTCAGTTGAGAGATCATCACCTGGATAAAAAAATAAACAAAATTAACAATGGTGTTGTCGGGTGAGGTCTAGAAGATAAGTGAAGGGCACAATTAAAGGCCGATATGCACTGAGGAAAAAATGTTCTATTATTGTTTCAACTTTTTCAAATTTTGTATGAGAACGTTATAGCGAAATATGAATAACGTAAGCGACAATGTGAATTATACCTTGGAAGCAAATTAATAAATCTACGACAGTCAACTTGTTAACCTTATAATCACCAATATTTCAGTTAAATTATACTTCTACATCTGAAAAACTGAACGGATAAAGGATTCGTCTCTATGATTTCAGGGGTAATTTCGGAATATTTTTTTATTCAAAGAATTCCCAAATATTGTAATTCTAGGACAGTCAACCTGTAGTCCATACTTATATCTATCATTGCCTTCAGTTTTAAGACGATGCTCTCAGTATTGGCTGAGAACAATTTAAGGCTCCAAAGCCGAATTATAGCCTCTTAATATTAGAGAGAAGAATGATGTTAGGATATTGAAATGAATAATACCTGTTGCTGAGAGAATCTTTCCGAAAGATCGTCCATTTCAGCGACGTGAGACCTCGGAGATGTGGGGGTCGTGATGGAGTGGGGGCCCGGGGCTCTCCCCTCCACGTTGTCGTCACCTCCATCAGGATCCAGGCCTGGTGGGTCGTTGCTGGACATTATTCTTTAACTCATAAATCTCGCAAATTATAAACTGAAAAAAAATAAGTAAAAAATCAGGTATTCAGAAATATTTATTACAGGAATAACGTAAATTTTGACCTTTATTTTGGAAAACATCGTAATTGAAATCAAAAGGAATTTGACCATGAAAGTAAGAAGAACCACACTGAAAAAATCTGGCAAGAATCTTTTTTTGTTTTTCTCAAAAATTTTTGTTTTATTTTATTGTTATAGGGATTTTTCTATAAAATATTGTTCACGATAAATTTATTTTATATTTTCGTATTAAAACCTGCAAAATTGACCACTTTAATGATATACCTAAATGTATGAAAAATAACATAAATTTTTTCCAGTCCCTACTAAAGTCGACCTCGAGGACATCAACCGCATCAAGGTTGAATACGGTGGAATTAAAGACTACCAAGTTAATCAGAACGCACCATACTAATAATTAATTAATGTTTGACTTATTGGAATAAACTACGATATTTAGTATCAATAGTTCTATCAACAAATTAGGTCAAGTTACTATTGCAATACGGCCTATGTGACACTTAACCAAATTAAAGGAATGTCACTAATCAGTATTGCACATCACACATTACTTAAGGGTCAATATGCTCCGAGTAAAATCATTTTATTATCACTTCAACTTTGTCAAATTTAACAGATATTTACAAAACATGAAACATAATATTCATACATTGGGAATTAAATAATAATATTGTTTACATTGTAAAACAGATTAAGTAAATAGTACATCGTTAAATCATACAATAAAAATAGACTGATATTGTAATACCTACTTCACTGTACCTAAGTACTTTTTTTTTCAAATGTGTGGACATATTTTGATGGACATTTAATATATCTCGCATTTTAGCAATAAGAATGCAATAATTATAAACAATCTATGCTGTAATTGGTAGTATAATATATGTGAAGTTTCCTTTTCAATGCATACATATTCATAACACGATATGAAAATAAAGCCAGCTGAAGGTAAAAAAGTAAAAGGCTAATTGATTGTATTGAAATATGAATTAATTAATTGAAGTTTTTGAAATATTGGGCAATAATTAATAATGTTGTGTTTCAAGATAATTTATACAATATGGTTTTATTGGTAAATAATCGTCATTTATAAAATGATCTGCTTGAAGTGGTAGGGGTCCACCAATTGATAAATTACTCAACATCTAAAGCACTATTGTTAGGATAAGTTGCGATATTATAAGGCCCAACTTACGTATTTGTTTATTTGTGAAGATTATCATAGTACACAACAAAATCAACGCATAAATGGTAACAGAAAATGAGGATTTCTCGATAATTTCTACTCTCCCATACTGCCAACACGTCAGTCGAAGATAAGTGTTGCCAGATGACAAAAAATATTTGACAACTAAGTAATTTAACTGTCACATATTTATAGTTCCACGTACAAAGTCCTTTATGAATAAAATTGAAAAGACTGAATAACAGAATTTTTAGTCTTATAAAGTAAAAAGGATGTCTTTAATTAAATAAAAATCAATATAGTCACCGGGTTCATATAAAACCCTCATAAAATTCTTAATGATTCCACGTAAACTTTTCAAGTATGTAAAAGACTTATAATCGTAATCGCAGTGTATTTTTTCACCATAGACCAACAGACTCATCTATTTTCTTCCCCATTTCGCCACGTGTTTTCTGTGGTCGTCCCGCGTCCGGCAAAAGAGCGAAGTCAGTGAAAAAAGCGAGAAAAATGGTAATGGTTGGGAATTAGATTGAAATATTAGATAGCGGGGCAGAGGTTATTGCATTTTGCACTTCTCATTCCGTCGTCGTGGATTATTGTGCTGTGACTTTGGGTGATGTGTACTTAAAGTGCATTATATAGATAAGAAACGTACGCATTCGTACAATGTTTTACCTTCAAATTACCACGGTGCTAATTTACGGAGGATGCTTGGCAATCTCTAGTTTTATATTGGTATGTATAAGTTTATTGCGTTAATTCCTAGCCCGCCACTTCCTGAACGAAGTGTAACATGCGGCCATATTCCATTTGCACTTTTCAAGTGGTGTTATTCCGAAAAATTAATGGCCGCCCTTGTGATAAAATCCTGTGCCCACGGCATTCGGTTCATGCTGTTTCGGTGTGTTTGCCGATTAATTCCCAGCAGCCGAGAAGGCAAGTTTCCATGCAATTGAAATATTGTTGCATTTTGATGCACAAAACCCCCATCACCTAATTATTTATCTTAAGATTCAGTCTGCCGAGTCAGCTATGGGGACGTGTCAATTCAGTTTGCGAAGTTAATTTTTATTACATTTGCACCATCTACCTGCTACAAGAAGTTTTGATGGTAGCAGACCTTTCTGTGATCTTTTTGCATTTTTTAAATTAAATACCTACCTACCTACATACATTTTTAATTCTTAACATTTCTGTATATTTTCTTTGCAGCTGTGTTTAGTGTTACTAGTTTTCACAAAACCCCATCCCGTTGTCAGACGGCACAAAGAAGAAAGATATTTCAAGAATTGGGCGACGGATGAACAACTTCCTTTCCCGAGTCTTTCAGATCCTTCCACGATACACTTGAGTGTGGTGGTGCCCGCATACAATGAAGAAGTCAGATGTAAGTATTTTAATTCATTTTTGAATATCAAGATTTTTATTTTTGTGAGAAACGCTGGATTCTGATACCAAAGTCTTGGCGGTTGCCGGTAGTACAAAATATATAGCGTTTCCGTCTCGCTTCGTTTGTCAGCCTTCATGACACAGCGGATAGAGTATCGGTATGTTAGGCTGAAGGTCTGGGTTCTATTTCCATGAAAAGTTCAATTATTCAGCTATGGGTGGCTTGGGATTTTGGTTTAACCTTTAAGTATGGACGTGGAGTCTCACAGGCTCCGCGGTAGTTCGGGTTTCTTCGTTTCGTATACTTCCCCACTTTTCTTGGGACCCAGCGGCTCAGTAGCTTCAGTTTTAGTGGTAAGATGACCGCCAAGCAAGGAGGACGTATCGGGCGATGCATAGTAGGTAAGTAATATAGATCGAAAAATTGACCGGAGCCTGTGTGACTCCATGTCCATAGCTGTCATACAAAATATTTATAGTCAGATTTATTTTTATTTTAGATTTTTATGCAAAATGGCAGAACATGCTGAGGAAAATTGTTCTAATAGAGATTTCCTCAAGATGTTAGCTCGTTCGCTGGTGCTGAATCATATGCAAAGACGTGTAATCGACACAAATTTGCCGCGAGAGCTCAGGTCGACGATTACTCGAGTTTTGGGCAATGACATGGTCGCAAATGATGTTGAGGCACAACCAGCACTCTTCTTCTTCTTCTTCCTCAGCCTTCCTCCCTCCACTGCTAGACGTAGGCCTCTTCCATTTTCTTCCACTCATCTCTGTTTCTCCCCCTCCGCATCCAGGTTCTTCCGGCTTGCTGGACTAGGTCATCAGACCACCTTTTGGGAGGTCTCCCGACGCTTCTACTTTTGCTCCAGGGCCTCCACTGTAGGATTCTGGGTGCCCACCTAGTATCCTACTGTCGAGCCATATGCCCAGCCCACTGCCATTTTAATTTTTCAATGGAGTCCATAATATCGGTCATAAGTTTGGCGTCTTAACTCAAGGAACCAGAAGAGCATGTAGAATTTGTCCTGCTTAAAAACATAGAATGACTCTCCATGCTTGTATTGGATACAGCAAGCCCGTATGCCTGCAATGTTCTCATCCGCTATTCAGTGACTGCCAATAAAATTAACGTATTTAACGTGTTGTCAAAATTTTTTTGTTTGTTACTAGATATGACTATTGTGTGTTTTTTTGTTTCTCATATATTAGAATTTAACATACAAATGTTAATTTTTCTCTACAAGTAGTTCAAGATACATTAGATTGTTAAAAACACAACCTATGACCAAATAGCCTAAAAAGTGCCATAGTTGTTATTTTTTTTATATTTTCTTATATTTTTTTATAAATGTTTATTAAATATACACATTTTTTTATTGTTAGAAACTCATATTTTGACATAGATACAATTTTAATGCAATTCAGAATAATTTTCTGAAGAAAAGTTGCTTGTGAATATAGGAGCCTGTGTGACTCCGTGTCCAAGCTAGTGTAAAAAAAGTTTCACGTCCATACTTAAAGGTTAACATGGGTCTAACTACATCAAAATTATTTTTAAATTTCTATTTGACGTGTTTTTTTTTTTACAGTACCTCCCATGTTGGATGAATGTATGGAGTTTCTGGAGGGCAGAACGAAGGAATCACCTTCTTACTCGTACGAAGTGATTGTAGTCAGTGATGGAAGCAGAGATAAGACTGTCGAGGTGGCCGGGGAGTATTCCAAAAAGTATGGCTGTTCGAAGATCAGAGTGTTAGACTTGGTGGAGAACAGGGGGAAAGGTGGTGCTGTGAGACTGGTACGTATAATCACATTATTTATTTAATTTTTATGACTACACATAGTGCGTCAAGAGGGTCTCCTATTTGAATTAATTGAACGAATGTACGAGGGGACAAACTACAGAGGACACCTGTGCCTGGAATGGGCTTCGACTCATATAAAGAGTTAAAAAGAACCGCAGTAGACAGGGATGAGTGGAGAAGGGTTGCCATTGGTGACTCCGGAACCAGTACTGGAATTCCGAGATTGAGTCTCGAGTATCGAATTCAATTTCAGAATTAAAAACCTCACGATATTACATGGCCTAATGCCGTTAACGCAATCATATACACTTTTTATCTCGCCTTAGTCACTGGCCTGCATAGAATACCTGTGTTTCAGATTAAACGTACTGGGTTTGAACCCAGTTGTGGAAGATGATTGAACTGGAATTATTATAATTAGGTGGACAGCTATGGTGTTATGTCTGATCTCACAACAGTATTCAGTCTGTCAAGTCCATTGTTTAAATACATTCACTTTTTTGTTCAAAAACAAGCTCCATACCATCCTCCATACATACACAACTCTATTGGCTAAGAAATGCTTCCAGGGGTTCTTTTTAAAACTGTGTTTGTTTTAAATTGGTGAATGTTACTTAAGCCAGCCGACGACCACTCTAAGAATATTAAAATTTTATTCCTAGCTCGTGTGAGTTCGACGCATAACTTCCATGTATAAACAAGTGTTTTGGAAAAACACACATACAAAATAATAAGTTAATAACATGTTAATATTTCGTTGTGTGTTTAAGGCAAATACAGGAAAAGTAACTGAATTTTATCATATGTAAATACGTAGTAGCATACCTATTTAGAGTTAAGTACCTAAGAATAGGTGAACGTTGCCTCGGGCATAAAGTGATTACTTGAGCCAGCCAAAGCCGACTCGTAGGCATTGAAACATTTATCCTGCTTCCTCCCCAAGGGAATTCACATAACGCTACATTGTGTGAATGTAGGTACCTCTCACTTACTGTTAAGGAAAATCTGTAACGTATTTCCATCTGCGCAATGGAAAAAAATCCAGTATATATCGGTGATATACACCATTAAATTCATATAGTGCTTCAATTTTCTCATTTCACATTGGCAATTCAACAGTGCAAGATGATAATTTGTAGCATTTTTTCCAGGGTGCCATGAGTTCCAGAGGAGCTTTAATTCTATTTGCTGACGCTGACGGCGCTACAAAGTTCTCAGAATTAACCAAATTAGAAGACAGTTTGGAGCGATTGTGTAAGAAAGATCACAAAGTTCATCCTAAAGCGGTGAGTGATGAGCTTGCCATAGCCATTGGATCAAGGGCTCATCTTGAAGATGAAGCCATAGCTACTAGGAGTTTCTTTAGGTGAGAAAAAATGTCACCCTTTTGTGAAGATGTTATTTATTTACACTTTTGGTGAACAAAATACAGAGATATTATTATGGAAGCAAAACAGTAGTGTTACATTTTTATAATATTGGTGATGACGATGTGGTTACAATTTCGCAGATTGGTTTGGACCAAGCATTTTCCTTCTTTCTTTCCATGCCGTCCTGTTATTCGCCAATCTCTTCACTTCCGTGTAGGTGCTACAGCGCACTCTCTCAATAATCTGGTCCATATAACTGCTTCTTGGGAGACCTCTCACATTACTGCCCTCTACCATTCCATCTAGTACTATGGTGCCTGATGTTATTCAAGATTTGTCTTGTCTCTCCGGCCGTACGCAACACACCGCTATTTGTGATGTGGTCTGTCCAGTGAATCTTTATTGCTAACAACTTTAAAATTCACAGACACTTTTTAATTTTGTCCAGCAATATGTTAGTGTGAATGTTTTTTTCTCTTTAATTGCAGAACAATTTTAATGTACGGTTTCCATTTCCTAGTTTGGTTTTTTGCTGTGAAGAATATTAAAGACACACAATGTGGATTCAAGTTGCTGACGAGAGGCGCTGCCCGACTGTGTTTCCACAACATGCATGTAGAAAGATGGTAAGTTTACATGCTTTTTTCATACAAAGAAGAATGCTCATTTAGTATGGAAAGAAATCCCAGGCCCGGGCGAAGGAACAGTGATGGTTTTCATGATAATTATCATAGTTCCTCTCTTATTTCAGGGCCTTTGATGTCGAGTTGTTGTACATAGCCCAACAGTTCAATATACCCATAGCCGAAGATGCTGTTACGTGGACTGAGATAGATGGATCAAAAATAGTTCCCGTCTGGTCGTGGTTGCAGATGGGGCGAGACCTTGGACTCATGTGGCTGAGGTATCGAATAGGCGCCTGGAAGTTACGATATAGGAAAGAGTGATATTTTTATACTAACTAGGAATTAGTTAGACATTTGTGCACAATTGTTATAAAATTATGTAATTTTCGGACATTCCTCGCTTGACGACTGAGTTTTACTTTGTTACGATATAGATTATTAAGTAAATTAGTCACTAAGCTAAGGATTTGCTTTTCATACCAAGTGATGTCAAAGTCAGGCAAGCTGATGTTTTGGGTATCACAAAAAATTTGAGTGCTGGGTTTATATGCCGGTTATCCCTGTCAAGTAAAATTGTCCGTGACCATAAAATATAACAAGACGGAATGAAAAAAAATGTACTTTGTGTTATAGAATTTATACTAAATTATACTTCCGACAGTTATTTTATGTATTATTTATTTTAATCATTTTATTCGATACAACAGCTTAATTATAATTTTCAATGTAATTATATGCAGTACATATATATTTTACGCCAATTAATGTATCTTATCAATTATCAGATATACAAACTTCGTAAGCAAAAGTTGTGATGTAGTTCCTTTGGTTCCTCTTACTCAATATGTATACGTCATTGAGAATATGAACGAAACAGTTGATTCTCAGGCAATCAAGTTTCATTTAATACCATTGTGGTGGACGTAAAAAAACTTGTCGTTGATCGAGAATGTCTATATTGTAGTTAGGATGAACTTATGTAATACCTTGACAGCTGTAAATGTAATGGTACTATCGTACAGCCTTTCAAGTTGTCAGGTCATCAACTGAGAATAACAAACTTCAAACCAGGGTTGAAATTCATTATCATGATTATATTCGTTGATAATTATCCGATATTTGTCCAATAATGTACTGAAATTTTGTATGGAAATTTCGTTACAAAACGGACATTTGTATGAGAAAGGCATGGGATCTTGAAAATTATCGTTACGATATCTGAAGAACAGAGAGGATGGGAGACGTCTTGTTTTGTCCGTGGGTAGCTCCACAAAGCACGACCCTCAGCAATAACGAAACAATGAAAGAAAAAAATGTTGAATAAAATGAGATGAAAGTTCCAAACACTTGGATCTTTTACACACAGGGAGAGTTTTTGTTAATTTGTACTCGCAGATTTTTACATAGATCGTCAAAATTTACTGGTTTTTGTTATTCTCAGTTGACGTAATTGTGATCTTTTTTATTTCATAGAGAAACGTACCAAATTATTTGTACAATAATTTTCTCTTATTCCGTACTACTTTTTCTGTTAACTGTAATGCTGTTTTGGGCTGTTCCGACCATCCACTTATTAAGTACGAACCAGATTTGTAAGGGCTACCAACCAGTCAACAATTTTATTTTTAAAATAAAATATTTCATGTTGGGAGTCAAAATTATATTTCTCCTATTCGAAGATGTAACACAAATGTGGGGCACTATTGTCACAATATGAATTAGTATTATCGGATGATTTTGAGCGCCGTTTCGTGGATCCTCCATCTCAAGGGCACGAGAAACTGGCTTTGAAGAGCGACTTCTTCAGTTTGCTCCTGAATGTAGTGACGGTCTGGTCGCTGCACAATCCTACGGAAAGCTGGTTCCATCTGACAGAGCCGGCTACGCTGAACGCTCTTTTGTAGAAGCAGGACTTATTACTCCTGCTGAGATCGATGAGTTTGTTGTTAGCTGTAGTTGCTGAGCGCAGTGGTCTTCTCGAGGTAGTGTCTGGTTTCCAGAGTTTAGAGAGTGACGGTGGTCCCATGTTGTTAAGTGTTTTGTATAACATGAGACACAGTTTGTACTCTACTCTTTCTCTCCACTCTCAGCCGGTGAAGCTTTTCCAGCAATGTGAATGTTAGTCAGGTAGATACCCAACGAGCAAAGTAATCTTATAACGAGATATTACAAGTCAAACTCAATAAATACACAATATATAATACAATTAATAAATAGCATTTTTTTTTTGTATGGTTAAACCCCAGGCAGTGGTGACATTGTGTTAGTGGGCTACAATCCTTAACTTTAGCCTTGTTATATCCAATGACATATATAAAATTTAAATCGGAATCAAGCAAGTTTTCTAAAATAATTACTAATCGACGATTGTTTGGTATTATAATTTTGGAGGCATGCACTTTTGACTCTACTTTGTTAGGGTCTCATCCTCTGCAACCGCTTTACTGAAATACTTCTTCAGTTTTTCTACATACTCCGTAGCCTCGCTGTGTGTCACCTTCGGCTGATCTTCCTCCGCTTCATCAGCCGAGGTGACATCCTCTTCTGGAAGACACCGCTCTATCACATCATCAATGTCTTCCACTTGTGATGTGATTATTTCCTCATCGATATTTAGGTATTGTTCTAATGTGCCCTCGCCGTTGAGCACCCTCCAGTCTTCTTCGTTTAGTGTGACCACTGGTTCTACCGGCGCCATGTCCTCATCAGGACAGAAGCCACTCTTCTTGAAGAAATTCTTAATTGTGTTGGTGCCCAGTTCATCCCACGACTTCCTGACGTAGTGCAGGGCATCTAACACGTTTATCTTCATTTTACTTGGGTCTTGGCCTCTGTCCAACATTTGTACCCCCATATTTAGAATATTTTGGCGGTACAACCTCTTGAATGACTTGATTATTCCCAAGTCAACGGGTTGCAGGACACTGGTGCAATTGACTGGGAAGAAAGCCAATTTCACATTCTTCAGTTGATTTTGAAGACTGGAAAGGTGGGTGGGGCAGCGGTCCATAAACAGGAGAATATTTCTGTTGTGTGCTGCCATCTTTCTATCTAAGGCAATTAATCGTTCTTGGAAGATTTTGGATGTCATCCATGCCTTGGTGTTTGCGGTGTATTTTATTGGATAGTTCAGAACATTCGTAAAACACCTTGGTTTCATTGCTTTGCCAATAACCGAGGGTTTCATTTTTTCGGACCCATCAAAGTTGACCATGAACATAACCGTCAGCCTTAATTTGCTGAATTTACCTCCATGGCAACTCTCTCCGCGGAAACGCATGGGCTTCGATGGCAACACCTTATAAAACAATCCTGTTTCATCTGTATTAAAAATATCTTTTGGATCATATCCAGCGACTAATTGTGGCAGGTCAGTTTGCTTCCAGTGCTCTGCTGTTTCTACATCCACACTTTTGCATTCTGTGCAATTTATCGTGTAGACTATACTATGTCTCCACCTGGAAGCGGTCCATCCATCCATTAGACAGTGTGAAGCCCTCTGTATCTAAAAACCTGTAATTTAAGTTTATTGGTTAAACAAAAGCGGACTGTCTTGTCAGGGTATGTAGCTGCTAGTTGATGGAAGACATTTCTTACGTCATTGTGTTGAGAGGAAGGCTACTGCGACTAACGACTTCAATTTTGATTCGTACGCTACCTTCAACCTGGCATTATTAACATTCCTTAGTAAACTTTGTGCCAAGTGTTGTATTTTTCCTTTTTAAATAATCTTGTCTTCCCACAACATGTGATATAAAAAAAATTATTAAATGGTCCTTGAGTCCAGCGATGAGAGGGAGCCCCTTTTTTTTTCCTATTTTCTACAGGCAATGGACTCACTCTCACTGTTCTCTTTTTTTCATTATTAAATTATTTAATACGGAACTTTTAAGACTGCCTATATTTTGACAGCTTGGGTTCGGATTAGAACCACAGTCGGATCAAATTCCGATTGTTGTTCTTCTTCACCTGTAGCATGCTACAGACTTTTTGAAAATGTTTAGAGCCAACACCTTTCAAACACTCCACCTTTTAGAACCTGTTGGATTTTCTTGGAGTGTTTCTCACCTGGCTCTTTAAGGAACAATGGCTTTATCTTGACGTGCCTTTGGGGGTGTCGAGCCTCCAGCAAGAAACTGGGTCAGCACCGGCTACAGTTAGCTCAACGCCGCCGTACGCCCTCCAGTGTTAGGGTTCCCAGGTTAATGGTTCAGTGAAAGAATTCCTTGATTTTTATGAACGCCATGTTTATTCACAATAAACACATAGAATTTACACACACAACAGTGGAAAAAATATATAAAAATAGATAAAATACAATAAATCAATCACCTACACATCACACAGACAATCGAACAGATATCCTACTAATTTCCAATGCTATGTTAGAGCTCCGCGAGAACACGCCGTGTCCAAACCCAGTGAAGGGCCCAGTTCATCTTCCTGGTTGTCACGCAACACCTCCAGAACATGAAAATCATCGTCGTCGAGCCCATCGTCAATTTCAGTATCGGAGTTATTCAACAACTTCTCCAAATCTTTTTTGAACTTATGTGGGATAGTTATTGCCATCACTCTCATGAGACATTATAGAAAATTCGTTCCAGTTCTCCACTATGTGATCTACAATTTGTTGTAGACCCTGATCCCATGTTGGAGTGATTTGTCTTTATATTTTATGCAAATGCAATTTCAATCATGAAATCACTACCAATCCTTACAAATCTTCTCAAATCATCCAATATTTCATTACTGTCATCCTCGCAATTTATTTTATTACTTTTCATTATTAAATTATTTAATAGGGAACTTTTAAGACTGCCTATATTTTGACAGTTTGGGTTCGGATTAGAACCACAGTCGGATCAAATTCTGATTGTTGTTCTTCTTCTTCTTCACCTGTAGCATGCTGCGGACTTTTTGAAAGTGCTTAGAGCAAACGCCTTTCTTTATTATTTTGGAAGGTCCGTTATAAGTGCGTGTTAATTTTTTAGATCGATTGAGATGTACTCTCTCCTCTACGATACACTAAATTGTTCAATTTATAAGATACATTATTTTTACATTAGTGGTCTTTATATTTCAAATTTTTATTTACGATGTTTTATTTTTTAACCACTCATATTGCAGCGTAGTATGATTTTTGTCACCAAACCCACTCGCACCTCAGAAACTATCTCCATGGATATCAATCCACATTGGAGTGGACCATGAGAAGATACTCTTTGCAGTTCTTTGAAAAAGAAGTTTACATTTACTATTCTTCTACCAATTACTTCCTTTACTCTTTGGAGTTCTTTGAAAAAGTAGTTCACGTTGACCTTCAGAAGAATTTCTACCAATTATTTGCTTTGCAGATTCAGCCGATCTGGAAGTAATAAACAAATAATTTGATAACTCAATTTACATCACTGACTTTCTTCACTTTCATGTATTTTGTAGAAAAATTGCGATAAGCTCTCACGAATCTCCCGCCCCGCCCTATCATTTCGACTTGACTTTTCAGCGTTCACGAAATGTATCTTGGTACTACCGTCTTTCCGACGTATTTTCGTCTCTCTCAACCTCCTGAAGACCTTCGCTTTCCTTTCTAGGAAAGCCAGCCCTGATTCCGGGTTCCTCTGGCGATCGCCGTAGAGGTGCGCATGGAGAGAATGTTCTGCCTCCTCTGTTCCGTATCTCTGTAGAAGGAGCGTTTTATACACCTCCCAGCGCAGAAGGTCACTCCCTCTAGCAGCCCACCAGCTGCCTGCTGCACCTCCTAAACGGGATGCCGCCTTCTTACCCCGGTCGTTCTCGCCGACCTCGTATCGCCGTAAGTGCGTCTCACGGGCGGCAATTTATGCTTCCGGACACTCATCCGGACGTCCGTCGAAAGCCGCCGAGATCGACCTCCTCTCACTATCCCCTCTATCTATGTATACCACCCGGGTGTATTCCTGCTCCCTCTCTGGTAGTGGCAAAGGCACATCCTGGCCCTCGAGTCTGCTGCTGGTTTCTGATTCTGGGGGTAACACATTGTTTTTTCCTTTAAAATTTTACCAATTAAAATTTCTTTATTTGACACACAACACAGTGTAATGATGATAAGGCAAAAATAAAGTATGATAGTTACGCTCAACTTACTACTTAAAATTACCCCAACATAATTAAAACAACCCAGTGTCCATTTCACAATATAATTATCATGAGTCATAGACATTATAGAAAATTCGTTCCAGTTCTCCACTATGTGATCTACAATTTGTTGTAGACCCTGATCCCATGTTGGAGTGATTTGGCTTTATTTTATGCAAATGCAATTTCAATCACCAAATCACTACCAATCCTTACAAATCTTCTCAAATCATCCAATATTTCATTACTGTCATCCTCGCAATTCATTTTATTACTTTTCATTATTAAATTATTTAATAGGGAACTTTTAAGACCGCCTATATTTTGACAGTTCTTATTAGTTATTATTAGAACCACAGTCGGATCAAATTCTGATTGTTGTTCTTCTTTTTCTTCTTCACCTGTAGCATGCTGCGGACTTTTTGAAAATGCTTAGAGCCAACATCTTTCAAACACTCCATCTTTTAGAACCTGTTTGGTTTTCTTGGAGTGTTTCTCACCTGGCTCTTTAAGGAACGATGGCTTTATCTTCTTGTTCAACTGATTGACATTATTGTCTCCCAGTAGCATTTGTATTATGTTCACATCTGTTCCCTTTTGTTTTTCAGCATTTTGACTTTTTTCCGCAGCGTGCGTATCCTTTGAAGATTTTATTTTATAGAACCTTTTCGTCTACACCAGGCCAGTGCTGTCGGCAAATTTTAACAGCGTCCAGACGGTGGCAAGTAAATTTTTTTTCAAACTCGGATGGGTAATTCGTGATTAATATCTGACCTTTAGTTTTACGACCAATTCCATAGTTAATCCTAACCACCAACACCTTCAAGGATAGACTAGATAATATAAACACAACTTAACTGGGACATATCGGACAATGGGTCGCCGCGTCTTCTAGACATTCCATATTTAAGATGTCGTCGCATTGCCAACATTCTATCCATATATCGATCAAATCCACACCGCACGATTTGCATTGAATAATATTTTCGTCAAACTTGTGTATACCGGTTATTATCGGCCTGCATTTGCTGTATGTAGGGTACCCACCGCAATCTGTGCATAAGTCTACCGTTGTTTCTATATGCATATACATTTTCACTCCTCTTACTTCAAATGTGAATTGTTCCATCGGAGCTTTCATTTTCTGAAACAATGGAAGATATAGGTTTAATATACCCAATAACAAATAATAATATTTAATTTATGATCTGCGATGTCTTGAATAAACAAACTTGTATAAATATCGGTTATATTGTAAAATGAAAAGTAGAACCCGAATCTGAATTCAAACTTTTGACAGCCAGAGTTGCCAGATGACCAATGTCTGCACATTTGGTAGATTTTGTTCCTTACCTCACTCTATAGGTATTACGTCACTGGAATTCAATTTGAAACGTTCGACTACTGGCAATATTTTTAAAATGAGTAATTTCTTTCTCGCTGTTCATTTCAAGAGTTATCTCATTGAAAAAATTGATGCTTTGCATACTTTTTCAAAAACTATCCACTCACATTGTATTCTTTTCGTTATAACTGCATTAGTTAACAATACTATTGTGGAGAGTAGAGGATTGTCTCGGATTCTTGTTTTGTGGAGTTAAGAGTCCTCTTATCTTTGGTTTTGTACTTTTCCGAAAGATGACAAATAAATACTTTTCTGAAATCGTATCGTATCTGCTGCGAATTTCGTCTCAACACAATCCAGTTTGTTTGAGTTGACTCCGAAAATTTTTCAATGAAATAACTACACTTTTTGTCGTATTGTCATTATTTGACAACTCAATCGGGACAAGTTTGATTACACCGAGATTTTTTCTACGGCATTGGCTGGTATATAAGCTCTCATAGAGTTTGATCTTAGAAATTGTTCATTTTAAGGTTCATATTTTAAGGCCTTGTCTCGTTGCGGGCTGCATAGCTGTGATCAGTGTGTTCCAACGTTCTGTGACTGAATACGATGGTCTTATCGGCGGCTACAAAACAGCATTACTAGCGACATCGTTTGAATAAGTTATTAAATACATTCCCAGTTCATCTATCTATCCGGAAACGGATAGACAGTTGTATAACCGTTTTGTAAAATTTGTTTTTTTTCCAGATAACTAAATGCTAAATAGTTTAGGTAATAATTTGTACATATTCATTATTTTATAAGATTGCACATATTTTTATTTTGCATACTTGATCTGTACCAATTTGTTTGTCATATTATATAAAAAATAAACACTTATTTTTGTGTTCATTCTGGCATTTTTCTTGTAAACCTACTTGTCAGCAACAAAAATATTGATTGGCTTAACTGGAAGAAATTGCTTAACCTGCTGAGCGTTGTTAACACCAAAATATATTGGAAGGGGGGGTTGGAGGCAAGAATTGAACCATGACTTCTTTGTCTCTACACTGAAGCCATGGGTTATTAATTGAAGCTATTATTTACATTACTTGAAAAGTTTGCACAATGTGTGTGCCTTGTGTAAATGATGATTAACTACATTCTAAGCTCTTCCAACCCTATCTTATTATCACATCAAGCAACAGTAAATCAAGTTTGCTCGGTGAGAATTCTGAAAAAAAAAAATAGACTGCATTCCAATGCAAGCAGACAAAAGGCTATAATACTACTTTTATAGTACTTACCTACACATAGAATCTGGATCAGGGATGTTGCACCTGCGGAACTTCCGCATAGATTGGTGGTTGGTGCATGTCAGGCAGATGTCTCAACTTGAAGATGAATGGAAATTGGATTACAATTTGTTTGTAAGTACTATTTTTTTTTAATGAAACCACCTCTTTTACATGTCTTGTGAAAAAATTTCGCCTGCGGCGCTACCCAATGGGAGTCATAGGATCATTATTCAAGGGCGAGGGCTTCAATTTTTTATTATGAACGAATTAGAAAATGAACGTTATGATGGTGATGATCCATGCTAAACTTGACTTATTGTCCTGGACAGCATTTCGTCAATTGTATATAATTCTTTAGCCACAAGATAATTTTTCACCTCTCTTCTAAACGCTCCAAGCTCCAGGTGTTTCAAACTATCAGGTAATACATTTTATAAGCGTACACTCAAGCAAATAAAACTTTTTGAAACTTTACTCAGTCTGTGTGCCACGGGGCGAATATTATTCCTGGACCAAGTGCTGTACAAGCCTGGACCCCATTGCACAATTTTTTTGTACAAATAAAATGATGATTAAGTTACCCTTGAATATGATCGGTAATATAGAGACTGGAAGATTTCGCGATCGCGACAAAACGAATTTGTTCGCGAATTTTCGCATATTTGACGCGAATTTCGACATCATCAAAAACAATGCGTCTATGAAAGCAAGAAGAACTGCACTGAAAAATATCTAGCAAAGAGGTGTTTTTTTGTTTTTCTCAAATATTTTGTTTTATTTTATTGTTTCAAGGGTTTTTGTATAAAATATTGTACAAGATCAATTTTTTTTTATATTCTCGTCTTAAAAGATGCAAAATTGACCACTTTAATGACATAAATGTACGAAAGATAACACCACATTTTTCCAAAATTTTGAAAAATAACACCCCTTTTTGCAAAAAATAACACCACATTTTCCGAAAAATAACACCGATTTTTCCAGTCCCTAGATCATGATGCTGTAGTAGTAGTAGAATTTATGTATTATCAGCAACCCTGATCAGGATAATCACAGGGTGCTACTAAATGTATTAGGTGACTACGTGCTCTGTAGTTGCCAGTCCAGAAACGAATCCCATTTGAATTGTTAATGTCTGACAAGAGAAGGCTCTCAACATAAATGGTGTTGACTGTTCGAGCATTACCGCCCAGTGCTGCAGTATTAGAACACCCTATATCTGTAGACACTTACATAACCTAATAGTTAAACTATCCAATAGCAAAACCATGTACTTACTTAACTCAATTTTATACAGGCGCAACTGGAAATAAATTCGTCAAATAATGAAGTAAAGCCCCATATACCCTGAGGAAAAAACGCTCTATTATCGCTTCAACTTTTTCAAGTTTTGTATGAGTCGAGTGTTAGAGAGAAATAATAATAAATTGCACCTTTAAAAAAAAATTGGAAACAAATTGATAAATCTAAAATTCGTTAATCTTAAAATTACCGATATTTTGGCTAAATTATACTTCTACACCTGAAAAACTGAACGGATAATGGATTCTTCCTGTAAATTTAAGGGGTACTTTCGAGACTATTTTTATGCAGGAAATTTCCAAATATTGTAATTCTAGGACAGTCAACTTGTAGTCAATACTTAAATCTATCACTGTCCACTGTCTTCATTTTCAAGACGATGACTTCAGTATTGGCCATTGATGGAAGGATCGATGTCTTAGACAAATAATATCTAGACTCTTCACAAACAATCTTCTGTCTTCTACGTATTTTGATTAAAAATTAGTCATCAAGAAAGAGATAGAATTACTTAACCATACGGCTTACAAAAAGGAGCAGATATTAAATTTGTCTCATTGTTTGAAAGGTTAGGTACTATGGAAATAGTGTAAGGTTCCTTAGCAACCAGTAACCAAACTTGTCAAAAGCCTTTTGATTTTGTGCTTAAAATTAAGCAAGTTTATTTTCTAACTTTTAGTAAATACATGGAACCTTTCGAGATCCATTGAAAACATAAATATGTGTGGAGCATTCTAAGATGTTGACTTACAATGTTTAGCTCTGCGCATGTTGTCAAACGTTCTACTATTAGTACAGTAATATGAGGAAATTGGATGGCATTACTAGGAAAAAACTATAGACATTTATTTCTCCATCATACTTTACGTATTTGGGGGCGCTGAATCCGAATTTCAACTTTGCCACCTCGTAAATGTGATGCGTTCTGAGATATCTCAGAAAGAAAGATAAAAAAATGCCTTTTTTACAGACTTTGACTGATAATTCAAAAAGTATTCATTTTAGAGAAAAGAAGCTCAGGACAAGAATAAACTTCACAAAATTTTCTACAAAATGGCATATAAATCTTTTTTGTGGCATAAACAGTTCAGGCGTCAGAGTGAGCTTAAATAAGGGCTTAATTTTCACCCTACCAAACTATATTTGTTTGTATTTTTGCTCCCATAACTCAGAACTTGCACACTTTTAAGCAAAAATGTCTAGTACAGAAATAAAGTGCATTATTTTTTCTTTAATTTATGCTACCATTGTTTCGTCGACAGGTAAACGGTCTAGGCGCTAAAGCGCATTGAAGTTCAGTATAGTACATTAGAAGCAGATTTGACCATTATTTATTGTGGCAACACTTGTAAGTGAGACTGTCAAAGAATTTTCTCATACAACTTTGCACGAATTTACATGAAATAACAAAGTTTTTAATGTTGGATTGTGCATCATAGTACTTCTGAAGTGAACATATAACAGTGAAATTGTTCGGTGAGCGATATTTGATAATATATCACATACAAGATTACATTAATATCATACGCACAAGGCTGTATATAGCTGATATCGACAAATTGTTGAAGCGTACCAAGCCCACGGTACTTATTAATATCAAATTCAACCAATCGGCGATAGCCGTCAGTGACACTAAATCATATACTGAACAGGGCCGGCACAATATTGCATATTTAATATAAAACTTTTTTAATAGCAATAAGATATGATTGAGGCCCAGGATTTCATGAACAGAGTGAAAGACGCGGCAAATGCATTGCATGACATGATCATGGACGGCGGAAATAAGTTTAATCGCGAGCACATAGCTAAGATTTTGCCGATATCGACGGAATTTTTGGCGATATCTGGCGTGGCATCTGCCAAAATAGCCTGCCTCGACGAAAGAGTAAGACTACAGGACGAAGAGATACGTAAACTAAAAGAGCAGCTGCAACACACTGAGCGTACTGCTACGTCACATAAGGCGGTAGATGTCTGTGAGGCTTTAGCAGAGCTCGCAGACAGAAATGTACGAGCGAATAACATTATTATATTTGGTGTACCAGAGAGCGATCCAGAATTGCAGATAAGCGAACAAAGAATCGAAGATGTTAAACAAGTGTCCAAAATTGTCGACTTTGTGGATGACTTAAATGATATAGAGATTGTAAAAACACAGCGTTTGGGTATCCGTCAGAATGGCAAACAGAGGCCAATGAAAGTGATATTGAAAAGTAATGAAAATGTTCAAGCCTTTCTGCACAATAGATCGCGTATGCCTCAGAATATAAAGATTAAACAGGATATGACGGATATACAAAGATCGCATTTAAAGACGCTGTGGAATGAACTGGATGGTCGTAAAAGCAAGGGTGAAACTGATATATCTATTAAATTTTTCAATGGAACCCCGAAAATTGTTAAAATGGGGAAAAAAAACTACTTTGTAAACTAAATTTGTACTACCAAAACATGCGTGGTCTAAAAACCAAACTGCACGATTTAAGATTAAATGTACCATTACTTAACCACACCATATTTGTTCTTACTGAAACATGGCTGGATAACTCAATAAACGACTCTGAACTTGGTTTTGAAAATTACAATATTTATAGACAGGACCGCAGCAAGCTCAGTAGCAAGAAGAGCAGGGGAGGAGGTGTTTTGATTGCCGTAGATAAAAGTATAAAATCCACGAAACTTACACACAGAAATAAGGGTGTAGATCAAGCGTATGTACTTATACAGACAAACTTCGAAAAGATAATAATAGGAACCGCATATATTCCTCCAAAATCCACGAATGACATATACAGACTTTTTTGCGAGGACTTGGAGTCACTGCAGTCAAAATATCCACAAGCTACTTTCATGATAGCAGGAGACTTTAACCTACCGAAAATGCAATGGTCTGCTGAGTCAGACAAACCAACTATTAATTCAGATAATAATGAAGGAGCACGCGAACTTATAGAGACTGCGAATTATTTGAACATGAACCAGCATAACTTTGTATTAAACTCTCGCAAAAAGATCCTGGATTTAGTCTTCTCAAATAGTCACAGTGTCACAGTGGAGGAGTCAAACGATCAGCTATTGGATGTTGACGAATATCACCCTCCCCTCGACATTGATATGTCCTTGTCTGTCGAAGCAAGGCCAACAACCACGACATACTTTTACAATTACAAAAAGGGTGATTTCGACGGAGCTCTACAATTCATATTTAACTCAGATTGGACTTTTTTACAAAGCAATAACATAGAATGGATTGTCCTAAACTTCTACGGTATTCTAAACGATGCAATAAAAAAATTCATACCATACGAAAGATACAAACCATCTTCATTTCCCAGGTGGTTTACACCAGATCTAATAAGAACGATAAATAGCAAAAAGATAGCTCACAGAAAATACAAAGAAACACGAAACCAAAATGATTACGAAACTTTTTCCAAATTACGAACTAAATGTCAGAAACTCAGTTCGCAGTGTTTTGATGCTTACATAAAAAATATGGAAAATATTACTACTGATCAAAAGAGTCTTTGGAAATTCAAAAACTCTCTCAAGAACAATAGCCATGATTATCCCAAGCAAATGTACCTGGACAGACAGAGGGCAACTACCATGAAAGACATTGTTGATTTGTTTTCTGATTTCTTTAGCACTGTGTACGAAAAAAATGAAATAGAGGATGAGTATCTGTCGCACCAATGTGATAGTGTAATAAACATAAATCAATGTACTATTGGCTATGACTGCGTGGAACGAAAAATATCCCAACTAGATTCAACCAAAGCTGCAGGACCTGATAATGTTCCTCCAGTCTTCTTAGTAAAATGTGCACCGGCGTTGGTAGTGCCACTTACAATTATTTATAACAAATCACTGCAAAAGGGCTACTTTCCATCAATTTGGAAAACAGGAAATATCACCCCAATTTTCAAAAAAGGCGACAAAAGTGATGTCAAGAACTACAGACCAATATGTATTCAATCAACGCTGGCCAAAATGTTCGAGTCCTTGGTGTTAGACGTCATACTCCCAGAAATCGCTCGAGTAATCATACCGCAGCAGCACGGCTTTATGTCGGGAAGATCAACCCTTACAAACCTTGCACTATATGAGAGCTGCATCGCCGATGGATTGGCTGAGGGGCACCAGGTGGATAGTTTATACACAGATTTCGCTAAGGCATTTGACAAGGTGTCACACTCAATTCTCCTTAGCAAAATGTCCAAGATGGGAGTGGGTGGTGTTTTGTTAAAATGGTTTAAGACTTATTTATCGTTTAGAACTTTAAAGGTTAAAATTCAAGACTGTCTTTCCCGAAATTTTGCAGCTACCAGTGGCTTACCGCAAGGCAGCCATTTTGGTCCAATACTGTTTCTAATTTTCATAAACGACATAACCGATAAATTCAGTGATGTAAAATTTTTGTTGTTTGCAGACGATTCAAAAATATTTAGACCAATAACTAGTGTGGATGATTGTCAAACCCTCCAATGTAACATAAATCGTCTTAGCGACTGGTGTGAAAAGAACAAACTTTTTTTGAATATATCCAAGTGTCAGGTCATACAGTTTGGAAGAAAGAAAAATAAAATAGCTTTTGAATATCACATTAATAATGTAAGACTGGAAATTGTTAGCGAAGTGCGGGATTTGGGTGTCATATTTGACGTCGAATTGTCTTTCATACCTCACATATCTGATATCACCGCAAAAGCAATGAAAACTCTAGGTTTTATGTTACGAACGGTGAATAGGTTTAATAATGTAAATGTCATAACTCTTTTGTACACATCTTTGGTTCGCAGTTTGCTGGAATATGACTCTCAAATTTGGTCGCCCAATTATAATGTACACATAGATAACATTGAACGGATCCAGCGCAAGTTTTTACGTTTTATTAATTATAAGCTGGGAATCCCTAGAAGCGAACTTAATTACGAATATCTCCATAGTTATCTAAACCTGGACACTTTGTCAAATAGAAGAATTTTTAATGATTTAATTTTTTTGTACAAAATAATAAACTCAGCCTTTGGCGGCCCTGACCTTCTCGAATTGATTAAGTTTCGAGTACCTCAGCGGATTACTCGCTTAAAGGACACCTTTTATTGTGACAATAACGCTACAAACTATATTTGCAATACTGTTATACACAGACTACATAGTTTGGGGAATACGTATCTGAATAATATAGATATTTTCAACTGTACACTCAATACATACAAATCATTGCTGAAGTCAAAATTGTGAAACATATATCTATATACTGTAAATATTAATAGTTATTATTGTCGGCTGTCTGTGCCTGCAAATTGGTCTATACAAAGAATTTCTCATGTACTTTTGATCTGATATTTTATGTTTTTTTTGTTTTGTCAATGTTTCAGATGTACCTACATTAAATAACTTATTTTTGTTGTTGCTTGTATTGTACTTGTACAAAACTATTGTTAATGTTAAAGGCTTGCGCCGTAAATAAATAAATAAATAAATAAATAAATAAATAAATAAATAAATTATTTAAACTGATATATAACGATCAAAAAATACTTAATTGTACTGAATGCACTCGAAAATACAAGTACAAAGGCTGTAATATTTATATTTTAAGGTTTGCCACCACTTAATAGTGCTCTGTTGATAGAAATATCAGAATAACTCAGAAACAATAGTTTTTTTTTTGTTTTTTGTTCATATATTGAAAATAAAAAACTTTATAGAAATTATTGTAACAAAAAAGAGAACTACATTAAATTACCTATGAATCACGTCTACAACTTTTTTTAATCAGATGAACCATTCAAGAGCCAGAGCGCATTCAAATTTAACCAAAATTGAAAAATCGTCCAAATACTGTACTTTCTTTTATTTCCCGCCTACAAATTAGAAGGTAGGTACTTCTAATATACAAAATATAAAAGAAAATTAAATTTACTACAAATTATGTCTCTTACAATTTTTCACACAGACGAACGGGTTCGAAGTTATAGCGCATCCAAATTTACAATTCAAAATCAAATAAAGATATTAATATGACGTACATGAATATAGTTCTCTCTGATATACTACAACAAATTTGAATGCCCTGTAACTTCGAATCCGTTCGTCTGAGTGAAAAATTGTAAGAGACATAATTTGTAGAAAATTTAATTTTCTTTTATATTTTGTATATTAGAAGTACCTACCTTCTAATTTGTAGGCGGGAAATAAAAGAAAGTACAGTATTTGGACGATTTTTCAATTTTGGTTAAATTTGAATGCGCTCTGGCTCTTGAATGGTTCATCTGATTAAAAAAAGTTGTAGACGTGATTCATAGGTAATTTAATGTAGTTCTCTTTTTTGTTACAATAATTTCTATAAAGTTTTTTATTTTCAATATATGAACAAAAAACAAAAAAAAAACTATTGTTTCTGAGTTATTCTGATATTTCTATCAACACAGCACTATTAAGTGGTGGCAAACCTTAAAATATAAATATTACAGCCTTTGTACTTGTATTTTCGAGTGCATTCAGTACAATTAAGTATTTTTTATCGTTATATATCAGTTTAAATAATGGTCAAATCTGCTTCTAATGTACTATACTGAACTTCAATGCGCTTTAGCGCCTAGACCGTTTACCTGTCGACGAAACAATGGTAGCATAAATTAAAGAAAAAATAATGCACTTTATTTCTGTACTAGACATTTTTGCTTAAAAGTGTGCAAGTTCTGAGTTATGGGAGCAAATATACAAACAAATATAGTTTGTGCTGTAGGGTGAAAATTAAGCCCCTATTTTAGCTCACTCTGACGCCTGAACTGTTTATGCCACAAAAAAGATTTATATGCCATTTTGTAGGAAATTTTGTGAAGTTTATTCTTGTCCTGAGCTTCTTTTCTCTAAAATGAATACTTTTTGAATTATCAGTCAAAGTCTGTAAAAAAGGCATTTTTTTCTCTTTCTTTCTGAGATATCTCAGAACGCATCACATTTACGAGGTGGCAAAGTTGAAATTCGGATTCAGCGCCCCCAAATACGTAAAGTGTGATGGAGAAATAAATGTCTATAGTTTTTTCTCCGCAAAAACACCATATTATTGCACTATATATTCTATCTCTATGATTAAAATCTTGTTTATCTCTGCGCAGGTTGCTAAAACTTTCAAAGCATTAATGGAATTTGATTCAAAGAAAGTTTACTAATTATTAAGCCACCTCCTCAAAGGGTGTGAGGGTGACGAACTTTCAACGATTGTCTCCACAGCTTTACAAATTACTTTTTCATTACGCCCTCCATTCGAAATAATTATTTTATTTGGGAAAATCTTTCCAAAAGATCTGAAATGTATATTAATATATACTGAGCAAAAATCGTTGTATTTTTGTTTCAACTTTTTCAAATTTTGTATGAGAATGTTAGCGCTCAATAAGAACAACGTAAGCGATAAAGTGAATTACTTATTATACCTTTTTAAAAGAAACCTGGGAAGAAATTTAAAAATCTAAAACAGCCGATTTGTTAAGATTATAATTAGGTACCTATCAGTATTTTGGCTAAATTATACTTTTTTATCTAAAAAACTGAACGGAAAATCTTTATTCTCGTAAATTTTAGGGGTACTTTAGGTATATATTTTTTATTCAAGGAATTACCAAATCCTGTAATAATTCTAAAACAGCCGATCTGCAGTCCATACTTTCATCTATCACTGTCTTCAGTTTCAAGACGATTTCCTCAGTATTGGCTGAGTACAATTCAGGGCGCCGAATCCCGATGACAGCATATAGTACCATTAAAAAAACTATATCCCTACTCCTATGTCAGATATTACGGAGATTTTTATAATAAAACTAAAAAACCCGACTAAATTCTACAGATAGGGAAAAAGACTGGGAATGAAAAAAATGGGAAAACATTCTGGGAAAGGACTGTGGTATTACCCACTCTTCATATTAAGAGTATTTTCCCTCGGTGGCTCGCAAAACACCACTTCTAAAACTTCAGCCGCTCATTGACTGTCGAATATTTTCACGATAATAGATCCATAATGTTACCAGTTTTTTTTATTTTTAAAAATCTGTATTTTGATCGGCCATTACAAGCAAACTGCCAGGCCTACGAAGAAACTCAAGAACCGTGCGACTTTGGACTAAGCTAAGTTAGGCTCAAAAGATCCCAAATGACCTCTACTATCACCCCTGAAGATATATACATCCATATATCAAACACCCTGTATATTGCGAAATAATGTTGGTCAATAAGATTTGTACGAGTTGCCGCAATTATTGTTCTAAAAATTGGTCGTATAAGAGCACCTTAATGATTTTCTTGTTGTGGTTCACTTGGGACAAACTTCGCTCTATATCTTGCATGTTACTTCCAATAAATTATTGAGAGTTGCATACTAAGTTCTTCAAAAGTTCCTGAGTGAAATGAAAACACACAAACGGCTGAAAGACGAAACGTTATGTTGCAACAACAGTTTTAGAAGAAAGTTTGTAAAATAATGTATGAGAATAGCAAATATTATGAAGCAGAACACTGCAGAAAGTGGGCTAACTTTAATGCCCGACGAAGCCCAAGTATTTAAACGGGCTTACAAAACGTTAGGAATATAGTCTGTTTTTTTAAAGTCCCCGGGAGTAAATTGGTTTTAGTGAGTTAAAAGTGCTTTATTTATTTATTTATTTTAAATAACACACGGCGCAAAGCCATTAATACATAAACTAACAGATATTATAAAAAAGTATGGTAAAAAACAAACCCTCAACAGCACTCGTTCATACATATCACACACATACAGAAATACTCGTAATAGCAAAATAAGATAGTGTTTCTTGATGTAATAATGAAAGAAAAAACATCAGTATTTTATACATGTCGTAGTTGAATATAACAAGTAGTTATCTCAACAGATGAACAGCAAAGGATGGACTTTCCATCTTGCAAATTGAGCGGATAACCCATGTGTCGCGCAGTTTCAGGGGTACTTTCAAAGTTATTTTTTATTCATGGAATTTTCAAATACTGTAGTTCTGGATCTGTCAAGTTGTAGTCAATTTCAATTTCAATTTCAATTTCAATTTATTAATCTTTAATATAATTTACAAGTACGTGTAACATTAAAACATTATATGCATATATTAAACAACAAGAATGTCAACATCCCCAGTCAGCAAATATTTTGCTGGTATAAGGGGACGCAAAATATTCCGGAGCAATTGTTTTTTACAAGTTAAGTAAATAATTATAACACACAAAATCACACACCACTCTTAACAACGCGTGCTTCAAAAACACTCCTTTTAACTTTTTTCTTAAATAGTTCGATATTAGGCACTACTTTTATTTCTCGTGGAAGCGAATTAAATATTGATATTGAGGTATATAAGAAACTATACCTTTCTCTGTTGGTCCTTGGAGTTTTGCACCTTATGTTATTTGCTGTTCTCGTATTTCTCGAGTGTATGTCACTGTTTAACTGGATACTTATGTTAGTCTTCATTAGTTTATTCTTTATTTTGTATAACATTTTAGCTTTTTCCACATAAATTATTTCTTCCAGATTAAGCATATTGGTGATTTTATAGACCTCTACAGTTCTGGTGTACTTATTTAAATTAAAAGTTATCTTCAATGCTTTATTCATTATTCTTTGAATCATCCCTCTTAAGTGCTGGCTGCAATGCGACCACACGATTAACCCATATGTAATGTGGGGTAGAATGAAAGAGTTATAAATCATCGCTTTAGTTTTATTATCGAACACTTCACTTCTTCTCATCACGCCCACCATTGGCCCAAGCTTCTTTAATATCAACTGTATATGGTTTGTCCAGGACAATTTTTCGTCTAATTCAAGTCCCAAATATTTTACAGTCTTTGTTTTTTCAATCTGTTCATCCTTTATTTTGACTATCAGATCAATGGGAGTTTTATTTTTCTGTCGAAGAATCATATATTTTGTTTTATTAATGTTAATCGTTAGATAGTTTTTATTGAGCCAGGAAACAAACTTTGTAAGGTCGCTATTGATAATACCTTGTAACACACCTTTACTATATCCACTGTATATAAGAAGCGTGTCATCTGCATAAATAAAATACTTCGCTGACAAATTATAATATCTCAAATTATCTATATACAGCAAATACATCAGAGGACCCAAAATTGAACCTTGCGGCACTCCTATGTTTATTGCTATTTTTTCACTCAGGTTATTAAAATTTTTTGTCATGGCTTCTCTTCCCCTGATATAACTTTCAATCAACTTCAATGCATTGCCTCTGAAGCCCATTTTATACAAAGAACACAAAAGTCTATCGTGATTCACAGTGTCAAAAGCCTTTGACAAGTCGATGAATATGGAAATAACATATTTGCCTTTATCCATCTCTTCATTTACAAAATTCATGGCATCCATCAATGCTGACGAAGTGTTGCTCCCTTTCTGGAAGCCGTATTGGTGGGGATCAAAGCCATCATTTTTCTGTATAAAGTCCATAAATCTTGAATGTAATACCTTCTCAAAAACTTTACCCAAAGTCGGAAGCAAACTTATAGGTCTGTAATTACCAGATTCACTTTTATTTCCTGCTTTATGTATTGGTATTATTTTAGCAATTTTTAAACATTTAGGAAATTCACATTTTTCTATACAGCCATTTATTAATATAGACAATGGTTCTGAAATTATACCCTGGAGGGTTTTTACGTCTTTTGCCGAGATTTCATCGTAACCACAGGCTGAACTATTTTTAAGCTTCTTGATGATGTTCAATATCTCTCTCCCGTCAGTTGGAGCAATAAATATGCTATCACGCATCGTAGGCACTTGATTGGTCCCTGATGTATTTCCTGTGTCATTTTGTTTAAATTTTTCACTCAGCTTCATCCCGATTGAACAAAAGTATTCATTCATACTATCAGCTATTTTCTGGCTATCTCTCATAGTACCCTCAGGGGTAACCAATTCATCAATTCCAATCATTCCGTCTCGTTTGCGATTACCGATAGTTTCATTAATTATTTTCCAAAATTTTTTGCTGTCACCATTGGCCTGTTCTACTTTTAAACCTATGAAATTTCTTTTAGCCTTTCTAATTTCGTTAGATACCATATTCTTACATTGCTTGTATGCCTTTTTTATATCCTCGGAAGTATTTCTCGTTTTTTGCATTGCATACAGTTTATTTCTTTTTTTGATCAATTCCATAATATCTGGAGTTAGCCAGTCATTATTAATTCTCATACGAACTTTTTTTATTGTGGTTGCCGATGCCTTTGATTCGGAAATTATCTTCACTAGGTCTTCAAAACTGTAGTTGTTCATTTGTGTTTCGTTTAATCGACTCTGCACAAGCTCCACGAAGGATACAGGATTCACCACAGTTTTCTCAATTAATTGAAATTTACATTTTCTTTTTGACATATTGTTTATACAGGTATTTATTATTTTGTGATCAAGACCCGTCCAATCATGTAATTCTAGAGAAAATGATTTTCCCGTACTATCTAACACATGATCAATTATAGTTCTTGATTCGTCAGTAACTCTTGTTGCACATTCGTAATCAATCTTATTAATTATCTTAAAGTCATTTGATTCCACTGCAAATTTATAAGTGCACACTTGTACAGATTCGTTATTCAACAAATCAATATTCGTATCACTGAAAACTATCATCTTTTTGTATTTCTGCAGAATTTCATCAATATCTTCCAAAAATTCATTAACTGGGTCCTTTGTAGACGATCTATACAATGTACAAATTTTTAGTCGTTCGCCACCTACAATAATCTCAATTACAATGAAATTATACTTAATGGATTCATATAGCACTTTGAACTTTAATGTGTCTTTGATGTAAATTGCAGTTCCTCCACCTCGGTGATCGGAATTCCTACAATTAAATACACTTTTGTACCCTTTGAGATTATAATAACTACATTCATCAGAGAACAGCCACGTTTCATTGAGGACTAGAACATCAGGAGCTGAGAATTCTTTCAACATTATTTCTACTTCGTGCATTTTATTTCGAGTGCTTCGCATATAAGCATACAGGATATTAAATTTTTCATTATATTTTGGAACATCTGGTGCTACTTAACAGTTCAGTCCATAGTCTGTGAGCTCTCTAATTCGAGCATCCATCGCCTGCCACATCGGGCACTCGCGACTCGTGGCCACATGATCAGTAAGATCCTTTTTCCCCTGACAATTGGCACATTTTGGTTTCTCCTCAGATTTTTTCTTTGGACATTCGACAATAGTATGATCCTCTGAACAATATATGCATCTTCTTGGTGCCACACAGTGCCTCTGGGTATGACCATAGGACAGGCATCTGAAACACTGCATCACAGGGCTGTAGTCCTCTACAACCACGCGCTGGAATCCTATGTTCACCTTTCCAGCCCTTGTCAGTTTTTTCCAGGTGTCGGATGTGACCTGGCAAACCAAATTTGCCAGCAGATTGTTCCTATTATTTTTTTTATATTTTATTTTAATTGTCTCCTCTACCTTTAGGTTTTTGTTCTGTTTTTCCATTGACTCATTCATGTCTTTCTCCGAAACTCCCTTAATTAAACCCTTAAAGATCACATACGGGTTTTTCCTTTTCGGTTCTTCTATAGTGAGCTTCATTTGTTTACCAATTTCCTCTTTAAGGGCCACTTTATCATCAATGGTGGGGCAGTTGACTACAATTTTATTTTTCTTTAGTTTTCTGACATTAGCTATTCCTATGCCTTTACTCCTGACATTGACACTTCTTTTTAAAAGTCCTTCAATATCTTCACTCGAGTATTCCTCGTCATTGGAACTCAAAACCAGTGCGTGTTGCCTACTTTCTGGTTTTTTACCAGCCGTTACATTGGCGTATGAGGTTTTCTTTTCCGTGAATTCAGTTGAAAACTTTTCATTTTGTTCCTTGATTGCACAAATGTTAGTTTCAATTCTTTTCAGGGTTTTAATTATTCCATTTTGTGATTGTTTTTCGTCCAAATATTCCCATTTTTGTTTATAATAAGCAGCCCATTGTAGCAAATCCCTCGTTTTGTTTAAGAAATCATCTTTGACTCCCGCTTTTACGTTTCCCCCGGTGTTGATTAGTAGGATTATTTCCTCTTCCAGCTTCTCTGGAGGACTGGAGTTGGGTGGTTTAGTGTCATCTACTACCTTGCCGCTAGCAGGAGACGACTCACGTGACGAAGGATTTGATCTTGTGGCATATCTGCCAACCACGAGCTGCCTCTGTGTTTGTTTCATTATACTACAATATATAGCTACACTGTAGAAGAGAATCTTTGAGTTATACTATGTATACAGATACAGGGCAATTATGTGCAATGCAGTAGTTCAATAGTATAGAAAAGTATCTATTTAATATTCAATGTAGTCACAATATTATTGGAACTTCAACGCACTGGCCAATAAAACCCAAAATCTGGTGGGTAAGTCACTTGAAAAAAGAGTATCTGGGCAATTATCTCCTCACACAGTCCCTCCAGAGAGGTGTTTCCAGTGAGTTTTATATGGTATTTTTTATGCTCTTTCCAATGGTATTGTTTACTGAATTTTTCAAGCAGATTTATGAGCAGGGTAACAACTTTTGCTTGATTGTAAGCGAAAAAATATGTATATACAGGCAATACTCACTCAGTTTTGAAGATGCGGTAAAAGTTATACCAGATTCGGTATCCTCAATAGTCAATACTATCATGCTTACCTGTCTTCAGTATCAAGACGACGTTCTCAGTATTGGCTGAGAAAACCATGTATCGCCAATGCCAATTTAGTGCATATCGGGCCTTTTAACAGTCAGTGAGTATATACATTTTTTTATCATTAAATCGATACCCAGTTCTTAGGTGTATTGAGCACTTACAAGCTCACATTCATACACTGAAAAATATATATTAATATTTACATATGTGAGTCTATATTGTGAGTATTGTAAGTATTCCATACCTACTGTTGGGAAAATACACATGCTACCACACTGCAAACAAACTGCCGGTACCACGAATATTTTATAGAAATAATAGAGCGAAGAAAAATCAGTGCGATACGCCACCGCCATTTTTCCGAATCCATTGTTTCGTCAGATTGGTTAATACAGAACAATACACAACGATGACGAATCATAACAATGTCAATATAAAGAACTGACTATTACAGAACAATCTCAAAGAGAACATGGGTTTTATAGAACACTTGACTACTATTTTGTCATCGTTCTGTATTGGTAGTGTTCTGAAATGTCCGTGCTTCATTTTGGTCTGTTCTGTATAGTTCGGACACCACCTAAAACATGCCTAATTTGGACGAACAGGTCACTCATCGTAATCACAAAACAATTTAAACTATAACCTAGTCAAAATGGGGACGAGGAAATTTCATCATCTTGACATTGTCACCTGCCAAAATCACTTGAGCTTTGAGTAACTTGGGTATAGCTCGAGATTATTCCCACAGTTTACAAGGCATGATAAATACAAAGTATTTATCGGGTTGACTGTAAGATATTGCTTTTGCAATAAGTCCGCCTTTTGGCACACTGCATTGTCTTGTTTTTGTTACTATACATATTCCTGGCCAATAAAGATTTATTTATTTATTTATTTATGATGCTGTAATTTGGTTGATAACATGTATAAAGTAAGACGAAGTGACTTTAGCAGATATTTTTCTGATATTCGCTCCCCTTTTTATACAATAAGCTAAAATATATTTTGTCGCTTACTTAATTAATGTTTTGGGCTTACACTCTCATAGAGAAAAAGTTGAAGCAATAATATAACTATTTTTACTCATCGCATCTTAACTTGCCTCAAAAATTTCACTGAATCGCACAGTTTCAAGAGTTGGCTCACTGAAAAGCGATAAAACTATATTCGGCAAAGTATCGCTGGGTAAAAATATACCTACACGTATTTAGATTGCAGAATTCTAGGTAAAAGTTTCTGGTGCATTGAATTGCCTTATTTTGTATATTGTATTATGTAGATAGTTAGGCAAATGTTTTCATGGACATTCAGTGAGTTTATTTCATACAACAGTTCGTTGAATACTTTCATATTTTATTCTGTGCAAGCCTTATTCTCTCAATGCAACATATCGTCGGAACTCGGTATTATTATGCATCATATTAACTGCATGCTCTTTGTGTCTCTGAACAAATTATTACGTAATTTTTTTTTTTGCATAACAGTTCTGCTACTGCATGGAGAATATCATGGAGATGAAATAAGGTACTAGAGGGATTGACAATATGCATTGTCTCCAATTTTATAAACCATCAGAAGGTATGATATGTCGGAATTTGAATAGAATTTCAGGTATTATTTCCTTGGTCGTCTTCTGTAGGTAGTTTGTCCCCTCGTTCATTCCTTCAATTAATTCAAATAAGAGACCCTCTTGACGCACTATGTAGCCGATCCATCTTGTACGTCTTTCTACTATATGATTGAGCACTGATTAAAACAATATCACTTTGTTTACACCACTTTTATTTTGACCAGAGTCAACATGTTTCAGGAACAAAGTTCCCTTCTTCAGGACTAATATAAGAATTCAGACTTAATTCACTTTAAAAAAAACTTTTTTTGAAGAAAAGAAGGACAGCTGCTAAATAATCTCACAATAAGAACACCTTAATTGAAAAACAGACCAGCTCGGTCTAAATAAAGAAGGAAGACAAATAAGAAAAGCCTACAGTTTACGAGAAAATACCTTGTACGGGTTCATGGAATCAGGCTGCATAGTGTATAATGGATTCTATATTTAGTAACTAATAAAAGGTTATCTAATAAATAAATTAACGTAATGAATATTAATTGGTTTCTACAGAAACAATTAGTAGGTACGCCTATCGTTATTTTATTTCAGGGAAATATAATAATGAATAACCGGCAACCGCGAAAGGAAAATACCAGGTATACCAGTGGCATTTATATAGCATTTCATTTCAGGGGGAAGGGGCGATCCAGTATTTGGTATTTGGAGGGAAGCTATGGGCGTCATCAGTTTCGGATCTAGGGGGAAAGGAGGGCAGCAAAAATTGGATAGAACCCAAAAAACGTGTAAATAGCGATTTTTTTGTGAGAATGAGTGAAAACATCGTAATGTAGTTTGGTATAACAATGTATGTATTACGCGTTGCTCAATAATACGTAACTATAAAAATGTTTCGCATAAAAAAATGTACTTCCCAAAAACTAGTAGGGCCGCAGACGAATCATAGGGGTTTTCAAGTGTTTTTTAAACTGTTGAAAGTTAATATTATTGTTGCAAGAGTTCATATAAATGTTTTGTAACAACATAGGTAATTGTTTATCATTTAGGGGGGCGGGTCAGCCCCCCCCTTAAATACGGCCTTGAGGTATACGTAATATGGACGCCTTCTCTCACTCTATTCATTAGATTCTATGAAATTAGAAGACAATACATCGCATTAATGCAACGCCATATTCAGAGCGTTTCAGGAATTCCACTGAAATCGAATAGCTCAGCACTCTTGAACTATAGTAGACCCCTCTCTAAACAAGTGGTGATGATATAACTAAACTATTGGGAATTACCCACGTTCGCATTAGGCCAGCAGTTTAGTCAAGTGGGTAGTGAATTAGTAACAATGATGGATTTATATACACTCAGTTATGATTATCGTTGGATGGATGGAGTTGGCATTAGGGACTGGAGGAGTGCATGCCAAGATGGAGGCGAACGCTGGAGGAGGCCAAGGCTCATAACGGGCTGTAGAGCCACTGATGATGATGATGATCTTAGTTAGTTAGTCGAGTTGACTGTTAGATATTGCGTTAGCAATAAGTCCGCCTTTAGCCACACTACGATTGTCATATTTTTGTAATTAATATGCATTTTTGTTTTGGCCAATAAATATTTATATGATATTGAGTGCAATGAGAAATAAAATTGTCATGATGTCGGCGACAAGAATTGCTGAATATCCGATCGGTTTGTAGTGAATTACGAGTATCTTACTCGTTTGCACGCAATATCTTCTTCATTCATTCATTGGCAGCGTGACAACCTGTGTGTATGAATGAATGAATGAAATAATATTTCGATACTCCTCCCCCTTAACACAAGTTTTACTTTATAAGGGGGGGTAAAACGTTTTAATATTTAGTTTAAGATCTATATACTCAAATGTAAATTTAATCTGTCTACTTATTGTTTTTACACATGTTTTAAATAAATAAAAAAAATAAAAAATAAAAAAGGTAATGACGACTGAATGCGTATTTTTATAGTTGTTATGAAAAATTATTGTAATTATTAATTATTGCACCAGGAATGACGTCACAGTCTTTTCCCACGGCATTAAGGTTCAAATTCGCATGACAATCGCATGATAAAATGGTAAAAATAGCGTTTTTTACATTTTTTGGGGTTAATTTTGCGTCTATCAAAAAACTTTTACGGTTATTCCCTAGATTTTAATGCATATTATCAGTGCAAAAAAAAATACTCCGCGACTTTCAGGAAACGTGTTTCCGTCTTTCGGAAAAAAGAGGTTTTTTTAATTTATTTTTTTTGAAATATCTATATAAGATATAAAAATCCCAATGCATCCACCCTATTTTGTTCCAAAGCGTATTTAATAACGGTTGTCGAGACATAAGGTCTCCCGTTTTTAGAAATTTTTGAAATGTCGGTATGCAAGGGTTATAAATTACCTACCTAATTCATATTACTACCCCGCAAGGGACGTGGCGTGAGGGTATAGATAGATATAGATAGATAGATAAATTAAGCTATAAATTTTGTATTTATAACTAATTGCAATACAAAACTTAGAATTAAAGAACTTAAGAAATGCACTTAAGAAATGCCTAATTAAATAAAAAAAACCTCTGGCTAATAAAAATGAGAAGCTCTTACGTGTAATATTTTAAGTATGTATATGGTCAAGTACGTATATGCTCAAGAAAATGCTCTCACCACTGAATGTATCCATTAAGCAAGATGGAGGTTCAAATTATAGCTTTTTATTTCAGAGTAGTCTTCCTACTCGAGCAATTACCTACCCAAGGCTTAGAAATTGCAAGTAGTGGTCTAAATAGAACCTATAATATGTTGATGACAACCTCTGGGATAGGAGGGTTCTAATATCGTACCTAATAATTCCACATCCCCATTAGGTGGAACTTGACATAATTAGGGACAGTAATGTAGTTACATTTAGGTAGGCAACTACACACATGGTACAGAGCCGATATAAGTCTTCGAAATAATCTTCTTCTTCTAGATAATTGATCTGTTAAGAACGGATGCCTTCCTCTTGGGATGTGTAACACCAACTACCATTCCACCTTTTTGGCGACCTGCCTGGCTGACGTTGCGAATATTAAAAAAAAAAACGATATCAAGTAGTTATATCTCAACAGATACACAGCAAAGGATGGACCTTCCATCAGGCTTATGACTGATCGTCGGCTGGCTTAATGTGATCACGTTACACTTAAGTAACATTCACCAATTCCAGTCCATCCATCTGCCGCGGCTGGGAATCGAACCCAGACTTCCAACCTGACAAGCTGATACTCTACTGTATGCTATCAAGACTGGTTGCTGAGTCGAGGTGGAACGCGTGTACTCGCGGTGGCAAAACGGTGAACTATATCGAACTACGAAAAAAAAAGAAAACTATGAAAAACGGTCGATCGCTGCGCTGGGACCACGCGCCAAATAGAATGAATTCTACTCTTTATGTTGTACAATGTACACGGCCCTCTATTGAGATTATTTTTTGGTATTTTGTGTACGACCAACCACCTTTATGGATCCCTGAAAGTCGTCCGGCAATATCGGGGTAGATGGCGGTAAACAGATTATGTCAACTTTATGTACCTACCTACAGGTACCGAATTCCGATGCTCTCACAAAGCATAAATTGTGATTTTTAATCTTGTAAAATTTACGATATAGTCAGTTCAATGCTGGAGTGAATGTAAATGTTTCGTTCCAGCATTTCGTCGATTTAAAACGACTCTGTTTCTGACTTCTGTTACTAGACTCGGCCCTGATGTGAGTAGTAACGAACCCGAACGTCTGAGTTATCATCGTTGATATTGTAGCCGTCACTGGGTTTCTTAATGACACTTGAGACTGTAGTAACTACTATAGATTCTTGAAAGGGTAAGGAGAAAGTAATTTACTGTTATAGGACATGCGTAGGCACCTACGACATTCTATTTTTAAAGGACGTCTATGGTTTACGGAGATAATGAAGATTCTGCTGTCTTTGGACAAATTTAAAGATGAATGTGTTTCGCAAAATTTCGCACACGTGACAAAAATATGGATTAAGTAGGTATAATTAAATACTTTTAAAATAATTCACACAGATTCGCTGATCAAGGATGATTGTACAAAAATTATGTTGATTTATAGGTGTATTCTAGAGCAGCGGTTCCCAATTCTTTTTGGCTACGGAACCCTAATTGATCTCCCTGTTTTCGGGGGAACCCTATCTCGACAACAAAAAAGCTAATTGACAAAAATTACATTTTAACATCCATGACACGTTTGTATGTTTGTTCGACTTGAAAAGAAAAACTATGTTTTTAGTTAAAAACCTTTACTGCATCTACGTATTTAATGTGAAGAATGAAATTTTAGCATTTACTACAATATTCTCTAACTCTCGGAACCTCTGTGACCCTCCCGCGGAACGCAATTGAGGAACCGCTGTTCTAGAGAGTAGATAAATTAAAGATTTGATAGTCAAAAAATGTATTTTATGTAAAGTGATTGGTGAAATGATTTCTTAGACATTGTCAAATTTTCTCTACCTTTGACGTACACTGACATTCAATTATTATTTTTTATGATTAAATAAGCCTTTTTTCATGGAAATAGTCAGACAATTTTGAAATATGTTCTATTTCTTACCCATAAAATGTACAGTTTCATAATTTATCTTTAACAAATTGCAATTTTAGAAGGTATTTTAAAAAAACTGCAATCTTCGTTTCGTAGTAAAATGGCTGTCCCATTTCATTTTAGGCGTGGGACATTCATTTTACTATGAAATAAAAATTAACAGCTTTTAAAAAAGTATTTTAAAATTGTGTTTATTTAAAGATAAATTATGAAATTTTACTTTTTTCATGTGTAAGAAATTGAACATATTTAAAAAATGTGTGAATATTTCCTTAAAAAAAGGTTTATTTAATAACAAAGAATTAATTCAATATCAGTGCACAGCCTTTTTTGTCCGAGGTACAGAAAATTTAACAATGTCCGTTTTGCCACTTATTCAACGATATTTGTCTACTCTCTGGATAGGATGCCATCTGTTCACATATTCACCATATTATGGTAATGCATAAATAGACCAATTTCCCTACTACCTATTTACTGTTGTACCTATATACGGCCTAAATTAACAAAAATCATTCTCCTATGAGAACTTTTCTCACCAGATGGCTCTAGTGGTAGACGCATTCATTAGTATTTATCATATTCTTATGCACATATTTTTAAAATTGCTGCTTTAGGCTTAGGGACCCAACTATGACGTCACACTCATTTCCCGAGGCATTAAGGTTCATAATCGCATGAACGATCCTATATTCAAAATCGCGTTATTTTTTTACTTTTACATATTATCAATACGAAAAATATTTTTTTCTTTGCGACTTTCGGGAAAAATGTTTCTGTCTTTCAGAAAAAAAAATCAGAGGTGTTTTGCACAATTTTTTTCAGAAATCTATACCTCCAAGATATAAAAAAAAAACATTTTACGGTAATTTACTAGATAAAGGTTCATTGTATCTACCCATATTTTTTCCAAAGCACATTTAGTAAGGTTATCGAGATACAAGGTCAGAAACATTACCAAGAGAACACCGAAAAAAAAATTGTTTGGAAGACCGCGAAAATGGATCTAGGATGCGAAGACACAAAAACTAGGTTTTAAAAAAAAATCCGATTAGGTACATATTTTTTTAATGAATCTGAATAAACGCAATCGAAATAAACCCAAATACACCTTTGTACACTTCACAGAAAGCTTTAAAAGCTTGTGTTGTGAAGTGGACTAGGTCGGGGATTGAACCCGCGCCCACTGGATTAACAGTCGAGTGCGTTATCGTATGATAGTAGCTGTGGTTATTTCATATTAGATTTATGCGAAATGCCATATATTTGGAGGTATGTGAATGTAGATATATGAACAATTCGTTTTCATACAAAGTTTTTCAATATAATTTCAGAAGTAGGTATCTAGGTACAGACAGACATATGGTCCAACAATTCGCTGAATGCAAAGTTTTTTGTGTTCATTCTCATACATTCGTGTTGCTGAATATTTATGAAAAGTAGACCCTGGAAGGGTCCGTCCCAGCGGTGACGTGGGCTGAAAGGTTGCGTTATTTGGGTACCATAACACCCTCCACGTTTCAACGAAATTCGTTTTCCCATTCTTTCACATATTTTTTTTCTCGAAATTTATTGTTTTTACTATCAAATATCTGCCTTGAAACACAAACCAAAAAGTTAAAGGCGGATCTAAATTCGGAACATATCTAGTCCAGTGGGGTTAAGATTCGCAAAATTTTATTTGAGAATTGTAATAATTGTAATTTATTCTACTCAACATACACACAACACAAATAATACATACCTTTATCAATACATCTGGAGGTAACTATTACCTATATCTTCATCTGAGAATAACAAGGTTACAACTAACAAATTTTGAGATTTCGTCTATTTGCATGAAAATCTTTCTATACGACGTGAGTGCAATAAGAAAAAATCCTGAAGTGTGGTAGTTTTGGTACAGAACTAGTTGGTACAAGATTACAAAAAAAATATGGTACAGAATTGTGCTGTACAAAATTGGTACCTACAGAATCGTATTGTCACCGAGTTTACGTATGTTTGCAAAGTTTGTCTCTCCACACACGTCCGGAAGTTGAGTTAACTGAATCGACCGTTTGCAAAAAAGCTTTAACCAAAACCTCTTTCTGAATTCAGAGAGAGCCTTTCAGCTCTCTACTTAGTCAAGGAGTGGTTGAAAAATCGATTACAAGATTTGGTCACAAACTACAAAACACCACAGTAAAGTTAAATAAAATTTCGTAAAAAGCGGTTTTCGTATAGTACCGTGGGCGTCGCCAACCTCGGAGCTAAGAGGGGCAACTAAAATTTAGAAAACTACATAGCATAAAAAAACGTGTAACTAGCGCCGCAGGAGAAATCTTTTTCTGACACATAGCGATGGAGGTTTTTCTTATTTGAAAATTTATAAAATACTTTGCACAACAATTGAAATTTCTTTTTTTTTATAAAAAAGTGAAAAAAAAATAGCGCCGTAGGCAATTTTTTTTATAAATCTGATGGATTTTTATCCTAATTTTAGAAAATTTATGATATGATGAGAATATGTGTTGTAGCTATGTGATTTTTTGTGAGGTTTTACTATTTAGTATGAAAAAACATACACCTATTCCAATCTCCAGCTGCCCCCCTGAAGACGCCCATGTATAGTACTAAGTACGTAAAGGACAAACAAAGTCCGTAATCAATTCATAAATAAAACATAATTATTATTATTTTCATCTTGAGATATATTGGTAATATTTCCGAGTATTTCAGGGTGAAATTATAATACACGAGTACTGTCAGGTTCTGGCTCGTGTAAGACAAGGCGTGTACTTGCTATGTACTTAGTATACAGGGTGATCGAGAAAGTTATGACTTTGGAACCATTCACGTTAAATGAGTGATTCTTCCACTGTATGGTAATTGGTAATTGATGAATGTAAGTAATTAAGTAAGGACTACCACAAGAAACACCGGACGACCACGGCTCCGATGGATGCAAGTGGCCGAAGATCGTTTGGCATGGAAAGGGATGGAGGAGGTCTACGTCCAGTAGTGGATGGCGACGGGCTGAAGAAGAAGAAGAAGAATGTAAGTTTGTTTGATGCACAATACAATGCAATGGCGCATGCGCAGTATGACTGCGCGATCTACTACCTCTTGATATAACGTTGATCGTGCAACGGAAAGCACAGTGCGTTGATTTTTTTGCAATTACGAATTACTGTTTTTTGGAATTTGGTCAAGCAGTTGATTTTTTTGGATTCCTGATAAATAATGATGCATGCGTCCAATATTTTATTTCGATGTTCTTGATCGGTCAGTAAAATATATTTTTTTCCACGATGCCTGTTTGTTTCTCAATCAGGTGCGATTTCACCTGGATAAGTTCCTACAAAGAACTGGTGTACTTTGAAAATTGACTTTGACTTTGCAAATCAAATATCGTACTATTATTACTATTGCACGATCACCATTATATGGAAGGTGGTAGATGAATAGCGCCGACTGGCTTTGTCGATCGCGCAGTTAGTCTGCGCATGCGCTATTGCATTTTATTGTGCATAAATAAAACTTACATTCATCATATATCATATAGTGAAAGAATCACTCAATTAACATGAAAGGATCCAAAATTATAACTTTTTTAACCATCATAATGGGATCCATCTTTTTCTATGACCCTGATATTCAATAAATATATTATATTTTTCCCAGCGTAACTCTAGGCATGTAAATAAAATTTAATTAATTTCTTATAAGGGTTTGTTCAAGCGACAATTTCAATACTGTAACACGATTCTAAATATGTACTGATATTTCAGGCACAATGCTTGTATTTTAGGCCCCGGGCTGAGACTAATCCTGTGATATCCGTGATATCTGGATAGGTGAAGGGGGAATGATTATACGAGTATATGTCAACCATGAATGAATATTATGTAGACTTTTCTGGCTGGTAACACTGCGAGAAGTGTGTTGGCAAGTCTTGCCTCCGCGATTAAATATATAGGTTCCTAACTCTATGGGAAATACCTAGACGTATTAAAGCTCTGGACCCAACTGTGCATGATAAAATGTTAGAAACATCGTTTTCTCCATTTTTTGGGGTTAATTTTGCTTCAATCAAAAAACTCTTACGGTCATTCCCTAGAGTTTAATGCATATTATCAATACAAATAAAAACCTCTGGGACTTTCGGGAAACGAGTTGTCGTCTTTCGGAAAAAAGATCAGAGGTATTTTTAATTTTTATATACAATCTATATAAAAATCTCTTACGGTCGTTCCCTACTCCCTAGATAAAGGTTCAATGTATCTACCATATTTTTTTCCAAAGCATATTTAGTAAGGTTGTCGAGATCTAATGTCTCCCGTTTTTACATTTTGTTTTTAATTGTTAATATGCCTACTCTTAACACATAGTGTTTGTGGCTTTTATTGTAATGCGGTTTCAAAAATTAGTAAAATATTTCTCTCACCTGCGCATTGTTCACCTAAATCCTTTTTTCAGAGTCAAAAGAGGAGTCAAAAACAAAGAACAATTAAAATAATTTATGTTTTCCTTTGTTAGGTAGGGACTACTAGAGGAAAATCTGTTTGTCGTTAAATGTACAAAAGGATTAATTAGGGTAGAGAAAATTACTTAAGAGTATGCATACCGACATTTCAAAAATTTCTAAAAACGGGAGACCTTACTCGTATATCTCGACAACCGTTACCAAATATGCTTTGGTACAAAATAGGGTAGATGCAACATTTATCTAGGGAATAACCGTAAAGGATTTTTATATCTTGTATAATTTTCTAAAAATTTTTTTTGATAAATACCTGTGATCTTGTTTCCGAAAGACGGAAACTCGTTTCCCGAAAGTCGCGGAGTTATTTTTTTGTACCGATAATATGCATTAAAATCTAGGGAATAACCGTAAACGTTTTTTGATACACGCAAAATTAACCCCAAAAAATTGAAAAAACGCTACTTTTACCATTGGATTTCTTCTGGACACCCTTTCATACGATACCACACATGACCCCACACGAAACTGAACCCTGATACGCTTTACATCTTTTTTGTCTCTGGCGAAAGATGATTCATGTTTGCACAGAATCGTATTGTCACCGAGTTGAGGTACGTTTGCAAAGTTTCTGCACTCTAACTATACTGAAAAACAGATTGCAAGATTTGCGCTCAAACAAATAGAAAATTTAAAAAAAAATCAACGGGGTAAAGTTAAGTAAAATCTTGTTAAAAAAAATAAAACCTTTTTTATGTAGGTACAAACGTAAAATTTATTATTATAACATTATATTATACGCGTACACCAGGCATTTTATGTATTAGATTAGTTTTTTTTTTACTTTTTTTACGTAAACCTAACGATTCCAATTAATTAACTAACAATTGCTTAATTAACAACAACCTTACGACCAACGAATGTTTGAGAAACAATAGATAATAACCAACAGGGAAGTTTTTTCGTATAAAAAAACAGATCCTTGTTCATTTAAAAAACATGTTTTTTTTCTTACTTAAGATTTTGACGAATTGGTTCACTTAGACAATTTCCAATGAATGTTTTGTCTTATAAAACACAACCTGTCTTTATAAATCTTCTCGGAATATCAAATATACTCGTATGTGGGTAGACATCCTTTTCTGTTTTATCTTATCAATAGTCTTACTTATGCTTGTAAATAAAGACAACGAAAAAGGCTGAGTGGAAAAAGATGAAAAAAAATGTTTTTGTACCCACATTTAATACATTATTTCAAAACCATTTTTTAACTGTTCGTAGCTTTCTAACTTTTTTCTTCTCCAGTTTCAATCGTTACGATTGGTTTGCAGCAAAGCCCCATATGTCCTCCTCCACTCATAATATTTGGAATATTTTATAGCGCCGTCTTTGTGCCGGAGCACCTCGAGGACGCTTCACAAAAAAGCAATATTTTATAATAAAAAGTCATCACCAACAAAATGTTTGTGTCCAAGAAATAAAATCATAATACATACATAATATACATATAATACCTTAGATACATAATATTATGTATCCTTGTCAGATTAACTTTAAAAATATATATGTGGACTCATCCCTGTCTCGTGTGGTTCTTTTTAACTATTTATATAAGACGAAGTCTCCATATCCTGGCACAGGTCGTCCAGGTATTCTTTCCTTGGTCGTCCTCTGTAGTTTGTCCCAACGTTCATTCCTTTAATTAATTCAAATAGGAGACCCTCCTGACGCACTATGTGGCCGATCCATCTGGCACGTCTTTCTGCTATTGCATTGAGGAGGTGTCTTCCTCCTTTGATTTTGTTAAGAACTTCTTAAGATTATAAGTTATTATAAGTTATAACTGCGGCCTAATAGTTCCTTATTAAGAAAAATGGGTGTCTGTCAAAAATCCTATAATTTTCTCTCATGTGTGTTTAAAGTTGATGTATAGTGGTATCGCGATACCTGATTTCTTGTTTTGAGCAATACTGTAGAACGTTGCTAATTAAATATTATGGATTTAAGACACACATCAGATTATTTACAAGGAAAAGGAAAGGACAGGAAAATAAGGAAGGGGTCATAGGGTGCAACCAAATAAAAGAAAACTCGATTTTCACGACATTTCTGATTCAAATTATATTTTCCTGATGCCAGATTTAATGAGAACGTAAGAACCCTTCGTACCAATTAGCGTGTTTTCTTTGTCCCTAATGGTTTTGCCATTCCTGACTCTATCTCTATTCAGGAGTCGTATGAATAGAAAAGGCATTCTGGAGTGTTGCATAATGTAATGATATGAGGGGTAGGAAGAGAGACACTTAAAAGGAGACACTCTAGGGAACTGAGAGTAGAGAGGACTGCTGCAAGTTTACGGTATATGCAGGTGATGTAATCATTAGATATGTTTAGGCCATACTGTGATTTGTTATAAGAAAATATTAATAGCAGTGAATGCTCTTGTTCACGCACCTGTTATTTTCATAACTTTGAGGCTCGGACCACAATTATCCTCGGCGTTAGTGTTCAAAATGGCATGATATAATGTTTAAGTAGCGTTTTTATATGAGTTCGAAAGCTTTCACGGCCGGAGTCACAATGTTCTTTGTTTTCCGGGCTATATGGCCGTGGTCGAAGGGGTGCAAAAATGAAATCCCTTCGACGTCGACCACGGCCATACAGTCCGGAAAACAAAGAACATAGCGTTTTTATACATTTTGGGGTTAATTTCGCTACATTCAAAAAACTTTTATGGTAATTTACTAGATTTTTATGCATATTATCAATACAAAAAAATCTCTGTGATTTTCAAAAAACGAATTGCTGTCTTTCGGAAAAAAGATCACAGGTGTTTTTTTTTGAGAAATCTATACAAGTTTAAAGAATCTTTTACGGTCATTTACTAGATAAAGGTTCAATGAATCTACCCTATTTTTTTTTTCAAAGTATGTTTAGTAAGGTTGTGGAGATCTAAGGTCTCCCTTTTTTTATTTTTTTGAAATGCCAGGATGTCTACTCTTCATGTTCAAGAACAAACTCTTGTGAGATGTGAGAAAAATATCATAATAATAAATAATAATAAAATTAATATTATGTATTAACGTTTCGCAATAATATGCCATGTACATATAATAAGTATTACAAAGTGATAGAAAAAAATGTAACATGTGAATTGTGCGATTGTTAAAAGAGCTGCGACTGTTATTTGCAATCACATTTTTCACCGTGAACTCGCACGGGTTGTTGAAAACTACACGGAATGTACTAACTGCAGTCTGCAGTCACAACTTCACCGTAATTATGTGCAGAGGGTGTGATTTTTCACTACATCATGTCAATCCACACACTCTTAACAAAGATGTTGAAGATTACTTCATTGCATTCACTCTAAGGTCCAATATGCTGTCATCCGGCTTCGGCGCCCTGATTATTTCTCAGCCAATACTGGGAGAATCGCCTTGAAACTGAAGACAGTGATAGATGAAAGTATGGACTACAGATTGACTGTTTTGAAATTACAATATTTGGAAATTCCTTGAATAAAAAAATATTCCGAAAGTACCCCTGAAATTTACGGGATCTGAGGATTTTCCGTTCAGTTTTTCAGATATAAAAGTATAGTGTAGCCAAAATATTGGTAATTATAATCTTAACAAATTGACTGTTTTAGATTTTTAAATTACTTCCCATGTTTCTTTTAAAAAGGTATTCACTTTGTCGCTTACGTTATTTTTATTCCGCGCTCACACTCTCAAACGAAATTTGAAAATGTTGAAGCGATATTAGGTGCATAACGATTTTGTCTCAGTTAGTATGACCTCTTAATTATTATGTCTGTCAGTGTGCGTTTTAGAAGCCTTTCAAACTTTTCAGACGTTCTTAAAGTTCCGTAGCTGTTAGAAATCAAAGTTCCTTCTTAGTTCTTATACGTCTTCTTACCTTAAGCAAGTAGGTACCACTCAATAACTTAGCGCCTTCACCTCATGGATAGTGTAAATGCTGAGTTGAAATCACTGGATGATATACGGCCTTCCGCGGAGGGGTGAAGAAGTACCTCGTTGACAAAGAATTTTATTCCGTTGACGATATGTTGAAAAATTGATTTGATGTATGACGAAATGTCAATCAGAGCCCTTTACACTCTGATTGGCATTGATCTGATAATGATATTGTTCACGATACTTTGTTTAATGATATGCTATGAAATGATATTGTAAAAATTGACGAGTCCAGGTGCCCGAATGGGCCTACGGACGATGGAGAACAATAAAACAATAAAACAATAAGTATATTATATGTTTGTAGTTTGTACGTAGGTGCATTAAACATACACATGAGCGTCGTCAGGGGGAGGGGTTGGGGGGTTGGGGGGATAGAGATTGGAATAGGTATATATTTTTTCATACTTAATGGTAAAACCTCGCAAAAAATCGCATTAATACCACAAGTTTTCTCATCATAACATAAACTTTCATGAAAATCCATTTAAATACAATTATTTCATTATTTTTTTTTTCACTTTTTTATAAGACATTTTACACTCATATTATTCTGCAAAGTGTTATGTACATTTTCTAGTAATCCAATGCACATCACGACCTTCTTCACTATGCCTCACAAAAATAATTCACTTATTATAATAAAAATTATATTTTTAAACTCTCCGTCGACTGTAGCGAAGAATTATGTATGAAGTTATATAGGCTAATTCAGTTTCAGAACAATATTAGTATCTCCCTGGTTGAATTAAATTTCTTAAAAGCATTATAATATTCAGAACATGAAGTTATGTTGGTATCTACCAGTGGCGAAGAGTACTAAGAACACAATTCCCATCGAGTTTCTTTTCTTGTTTAGGATACCTAATAATAATAATAATAGGTGTAGTCTGACTTAGTAGAAGAAAGAAGAGGTAGAGGAAGATCCCCCACTAGATGGACTGGCCAAATCAAGGCTGCCACAGGTACATCAGTGGTTGGAGCAATGCGTACGGCGGTGTGTCGGGAGAGGTGGAGGACAACAATCCAGAACGTAATACGGAAAAGGAGAGAGGATGATCACGACCCTCAGCAGTGAGGACATCGACGCAGAAGAAGACCTAATGCAATAAAAAATGCTATTCCCGTCTATGGTTATCTTACCATCTGACCGGTTAAATCCGGCCCAGACCGGAATTTAAGAATCTAGACCGTTCTCAGCCCGGATTTTGTTCAAGACCGGATTTTTCATCATGCATTTTTTTCAGTACCAAATATATGACAAGTGTGACAATTTCACAGTTATTATACTACAAAAACAAACTTTTTGAAACTGTCACTATAGTGGACTAAAATACAAAAATCTTCTTCTTCTTTTCTTAATCTTAATGTAGGCCTGATGGCCTGTTACTTAAGAGAGGTTAGCCTCACCTGCGAGGTCGACTCCCAGTCCATCTCTTCGGTGGTCTGCCTGGGGGTCGCCTACCTTGGGGTTGGTCATGGAATACAAAAATAATATGATTAATTGTCATCATCTTGTCAGCCCCCCTGGGTCCATTGTTGAACATAGGCCTCTCCCATTGATCTCCCCAGCTCCCTATCCTGGACAGATCGCATCCAACCGCCTCCCGCAACTCGCCTTACATCGTCCGACCACCGTGCCTGAGGCCTACCAATACTTCTTTTGCCTGTTGATAAATTGAGATAGATTGTGTTTAATGGTAATAAAACCAAATATTTAATATCATACTGAGTTTCATTTTCAGCCAAACACCGGAGTTTTTTTACAAAAGTCAGGATTTTTTACTGCTTGCAACTGGCGTTTATATTTTCATCCCTATCCCTAGCAACTTCTAGTCCCGTCTTTCCTGCCAGAATTCCATTCTTCGCCACTGGTAGCTACTGTATAATCTCGAAGTGAACATGGCTTCTCAGTTTAGCGAGGACTTCCTCTAGCTAATAATATACCTACAAATACATATCTACTTATTTTGCTATAATACACAATAGGTACTAACTAGATACAATAGGAAGAATGAACACTCACTCCTTAAGTAACGCTTCTACAAGTAAAACCACACCCAGGTTTATTAAAAATGGAGACCATGAGCGAACAAAATTGGTATCGGAAGGCCACAGAAGAAATGGGTATACGACAATACGACGTAACTTCGATAGCTAGTGGACAGAGGACGAGAAAGGCAGTGGTGGATCCAGGATTCAATTCGGAGGGGGGGGGGGGGCTGAAAGTCGTCACAAGCACTGTCACTCAACGTTTTGGGGGAGCTTCAGCCCCCTAGCCCCCCTTGGATCCGCTAGTGGAGAAAGGTGAGCTACAGGAAATAATTGAAACGTTTGGAAGAGGCCTACATCCAGCAATGGCGAGTCAGGGCTGAAAAAGAAGGAGAAAACCATATACTAGTTTTCTGTTTCTTTTTTTAGTTATGTATGGACACGTGAAATCCAGCTAGTGGACAGAGGACGAGAAAGGCAGTGGTGGATCCAGGATTCAATTCGGAGGGGGGGGGGGGCTGAAAGTCGTCACAAGCACTGTCACTCAACGTTTTGGGGGAGCTTCAGCCCCCTAGCCCCCCTTGGATCCGCTAGTGGAGAAAGGTGAGCTACAGGAAATAATTGAAACGTTTGGAAGAGGCCTACATCCAGCAATGGCGAGTCAGGGCTGAAAAAGAAGGAGAAAACCATATACTAGTTTTCTGTTTCTTTTTTTAGTTATGTATGGACACGTGAAATCCAGCTAGTGGACAGAGGACGAGAAAGGCAGTGGTGGATCCAGGATTCAATTCGGAGGGGGGGGGGGCTGAAAGTCGTCACAAGCACTGTCACTCAACGTTTTGGGGGAGCTTCAGCCCCCTAGCCCCCCTTGGATCCGCTAGTGGAGAAAGGTGAGCTACAGGAAATAATTGAAACGTTTGGAAGAGGCCTACATCCAGCAATGGCGAGTCAGGGCTGAAAAAGAAGGAGAAAACCATATACTAGTTTTCTGTTTCTTTTTTTAGTTATGTATGGACACGTGAAATCCAGCTAGTGGACAGAGGACGAGAAAGGCAGTGGTGGATCCAGGATTCAATTCGGAGGGGGGGGGGGGGGGGCTGAAAGTCGTCACAAGCACTGTCACTCAACGTTTTGGGGGAGCTTCAGCCCCCTAGCCCCCCTTGGATCCGCTAGTGGAGAAAGGTGAGCTACAGGAAATAATTGAAACGTTTGGAAGAGGCCTACATCCAGCAATGGCGAGTCAGGGCTGAAAAAGAAGGAGAAAACCATATACTAGTTTTCTGTTTCTTTTTTTAGTTATGTATGGACACGTGAAATCCAGCTAGTGGACAGAGGACGAGAAAGGCAGTGGTGGATCCAGGATTCAATTCGGAGGGGGGGGGGGCTGAAAGTCGTCACAAGCACTGTCACTCAACGTTTTGGGGGAGCTTCAGCCCCCTAGCCCCCCTTGGATCCGCTAGTGGAGAAAGGTGAGCTACAGGAAATAATTGAAACGTTTGGAAGAGGCCTACATCCAGCAATGGCGAGTCAGGGCTGAAAAAGAAGGAGAAAACCATATACTAGTTTTCTGTTTCTTTTTTTAGTTATGTATGGACACGTGAAATCCAGCTAGTGGACAGAGGACGAGAAAGGCAGTGGTGGATCCAGGATTCAATTCGGAGGGGGGGGGGGGGCTGAAAGTCGTCACAAGCACTGTCACTCAACGTTTTGGGGGAGCTTCAGCCCCCTAGCCCCCCTTGGATCCGCTAGTGGAGAAAGGTGAGCTACAGGAAATAATTGAAACGTTTGGAAGAGGCCTACATCCAGCAATGGCGAGTCAGGGCTGAAAAAGAAGGAGAAAACCATATACTAGTTTTCTGTTTCTTTTTTTAGTTATGCATGGACACGTGAAATCCAGTAAATACCAGATAAGTTTCTTGCCATGAGGCGTTCCGATCTTTTAATACACTAGTGCGCACAAAGTGATATTTATACGCGATTCTTGCTTTGGACGGCGATAATGTGAAATGACGTAAATCAGTGTAGTAGTGTATCTATTTAATATGTGGGTATTAACATCTACCCCAGCCGTAATAGTAATATTATTTGGTAGAAATTTCAGCGCAAGTTTCAAACCTAATTTAAAGTTATGATAATACCTATTATATTTACATGAAAACTTTTACATGTACTAGCAGTAATGTACTCCCTGACTTATTATATTACATATTATACTTAATACATATGTGATTTCATACTAGGTACACACATACACACTTGTGCATATTAAGAGTATGCATACCGACATTTCAAAAATTTCTAAAAATGGGAGACCTCGAGATCTCGCCAACCGTTACTCAATATGCTTTGGAACAAAATAAGGTAGATGCATTGAACCTTTATCTAGGGAATAACCGTAATAGATTTTTTATATCTTGTATAGATTTCTCAAAAAAATATATCTAAAAACACCTCTGATCTTTTTTACGAAAGACGGAAACTCGTTTCCCAAAAGTCGCGCAGTATTTTTTTTTGTACTGATAATATGCATTAAAATCTAGGGAATAACCGTAAAAATTTTCTGATTGACGCAAAATTAACCTCAAAAAATGGAAAAAAACGCTGTTTTTACCATTTTATCATGCGATTGTTCACGCGATTTTGAACCTTAATGCCGCGGGAAATTACTGTGACCTCATTCTTGGTACCAAGCTCTTAAATGGTATTTTTATATCAATATTTTATTACTTACTTTACGTAAAAAATAAAAAAAAAATGTTCAATTTTATCCTTTTATATAAAAAATATATTCTCTTAACACCATAGGTATCCACCATCTTAGATATATCTCGGTAATTCAACACAATTTCTATTAATATTGTTAAGTTTATAAATTAATATTTACAAAGTGTCTTAAAAACTAACTAAGAAATATTATTCTTTAAGACTATTAATTCTAGTCTAGCCAACTAGACGAGGTGAGCTGTTGCGCTGCTCTTTTGTTTCATTTTCTCCCGTGTTTTGTTTTGCTTGTATTTTGTTTTTATAATTCAACTAAGAAGGGTAAGTTTTCACTATGAAACAGTTGCAACTCGAATCTTGTAATAAAAGTTATCAAACAAAATAGAAAACTCTAGAAATAATATTAATTTAATTAATGTTGTTGGAAAATAGTATTTTATTTCTTTCAAATAGTTTTATTTATTTACACTTTTTGTGAACAAAATACAGAGGTTAATATTACAAATATAAATTAGGTATATCATTTGTTCACTAGGGCGAGTCAATCGCATATTAATGTTTGAGTTACATGATGATATGCTCTGAGTAAAAGTCGTTCTAATATCGTTTCAACTTTGTGAGAGGAAAAGGAGAATCCTCATTTAGTACGAAAAAAAAAAGGCTCGGCGCAAACGAAATGTAATTCAAATGATAGGAAACAATGAGTAATTAAATACTGCATAGGGGGGCATCATCGAAATCAATGGCTAAGTGTGTGAAATACCTATTTGAATTTGATCCTGAATTTCGAATAGGTATTTCACACATTTAGCCATTGATTTCGATGATGTCTCAGAACGAACTCCCGCCACTGGATTATCAGTCGAGCGTGATACCAACCAGGCTACCAACCACCTCATATGTGTTAAATGGAATCTATAAATCCATGGTCTTATTTCGTCTTCTTCCTCCTTTCTTTAGATCAGTTGATCTGTTCTGATAGAAAGCTCCCCTACTCGTGGGACGTCGAGAACCAACTACCCTCTATGTTTTGGGCGGTCTTCCAGAAAGACGATGACCATCAGGCGGTATGTCGTTGGCTGCAATGTAAGGGATTCTGGAGTCGGCCATTCTGTTTACATGATCCATCCAGAATATTTATTTATTTATTTAATCTTTAAGTGAACAACACATAAACATAAAAAATGGACATAGTACAGATTATAAAACGTTGTTCACTAGGGCGAACTTAACGCAGAACTGTGATTTCTTCCAGTTAACCCCAATCTTCAGAATCAGAAACCTCTGCTCCATCTCACGATATCTTCCGTGCCACAGGTCCGTCTTATTTCTTCCTTGCGAATTCGGTCTCATTTCGGTCTTATTTCTGTTAGTTATTTAATTACAGAATTGAACCAAGTGAGTACGATATTTGTATTGTACTGTATTGAATCAATATGATTAGTTTAGTAGTGTTGTTTGTATGGCATGGTATGATATTACTAAGTATTGGATTAGGTACTACTTACTTAGTAAGTTGTTGATATAATTGATTTGGACCCGCAGCGCAGCAATACTCGGTGATAAACACAACATGTTGGAAGTTAAACAAAGACATTATTATTTTATATATTAGATTAGTTTGCCCACCTAGTCACAGCTAGATATATTTAAGTTGTTTCAAGTTGCAGGAATTGTAGAACTGTTCAATATTCGACGACCCAATGGTTGATGTAGGTATTTTTTACTGCGTGTAATTTTCCGGCGAATCGCTCTAACTTTCAGTGACGTACGTAATCACACGTAATATCATACTTACTGCATCCTGAAGATGGTGTCAGCACCAACGTCGAAAGCTAGAATTAATAAAAGGAAATATACTGCATTGCACGCACAAGGAAAATCCCGCGGGCTTAAGGCCCTCCACATCCCCGGGTAGCTCAGGCGCATTAATAGCGACCTCTTTACCCGCACTTCTAGCAAAATATTATTAAGAGGTGGGCCCAGGGTTAGCCTTAAGGGAGCCCCCCGGCAAACCCCGTGAACATGTTATTCCAAATTATCCATGTCAAATCATTCCTTGCACTTCAAATTACGATTATTATGTAAAAAACATTATCAGATTTTCAGCACGCAGTGAAAAACGCCAAAAAACACACAAACGACGCCTATAAAATCGTCATCTGAATGTTCTGGTTACGAGATTTGTACACAATATTTCGCTACAAAACGGGCATTCACATAGGAAACGCGTGGGACAATTTTACTATGAAATAAAAAGGATAGTTTTTTTAAAATAATGTTTTTTTTTTTAAATTCAAATTGCGCCTTTCGGGAAAAGAGTTGCTGTCCTTCAGAGGTGTTTTTCACATTTCGTTTTGACAAGTACAAGTTCAATGTATCTGCCCTTTTGACATTTTGCTTTGAGAAATTTATAAGTACAAGTTCAATGTATCTGCCCTTTTGACATTTTGCTTTGAGAAATCTATTAGTACAAGTTCAATGTATCTGCCCCTTTTTCAAAGCCTATTTAGTAAGGTTATTGAGATATAAGGTCTCAAAACTTTTTTTTTAATATCAAAACCAGAGAGCATTGACGAGATAAGTAGTTGTTTAAGATTACTTCCTAGTTTGACAACCTTTCAGCTCCTTTACAATATTGTCCCATTGTATAACAGCATACCTATAAAATGTTAGAACATTGTTGATAGAGGGAATTGCAAACAATGAAATGAAACAGTGTTTTCTCTCTCTGAACTAATTGCAATTGAGATAAAACATCTTTCTTATTGTTTGCTACATTTTACCAACGATACTGCACTTTTAATTAATTAGTCCTTCTATATACTTAATGGAATAATGTCACAGGCCCCTCTTAAGGGTGAGGCGATCTGGATACTAGTTTCTTGATGGTTTTCTTCTTGGTGTCTAGGGATGACCTCACATGTTATTTCTTCGGAAATGGTGATGAGGAAAAACCAATAAAATGCACGATTCCCGGATAAACTATATTGTCAAGTACTGGGTTACATAAAGGTGCAGTCAATAATTAATACGGTTACGTTATGGATATTAATTACAAAGCATCCCGTTTATCAATCCCTGGAGCGGTCCAGCCTTAAGGATGGACACGACCGACCACTCCAGCCCATCTCCCGAATCCGTCTGTCTTCTAAGTCTTCTTGCGCACACGCATCACTGGAGTGCCTTACTCTCCTCCCCTCTGATCAGACTACCTCATACCTATTTCTCTTCCCCTTATGTCGAGTACGGGACGTACTGCAAAAAATTCTAAAAAACTCTTCTTAGTGTACACTTTTGATATGAATAATAATCCCGGGAAAAACTCTAAAGCATCTTTTGATAAATAACATGATATATTTGGACTCTTGTCCCAACGCTGAAAGAAATGCGGAAAAAGCATATGACTATTCAAATTATTAATAGTATAGATAGATTAGCTGTAGGTACCCTGCTCGCCTTGCTACGCCACACGTAGATATCTCCCAAGAATGGTAAAATTAATGAAATTCAGCTACCAGACGCTCAGATTCTGGATGGACCAAAAAGATTCTCGATTGGCAACCTAGAACAAGCAAAATGAGCGTAGGAAGACCACAAGCAAGACGGTCTGACGATGTATTGTGGATGCAGTGGATGCAGCATGCCCAGGATAGGGATCTGTGGAAAGTCAAAGGGGAGGCCTATGCCAGCATTGGAATTAAAACGGCTGAGAAAGAAGAAGAAGATTTAAAATGATTAATCATTGCTAAAAAAGATACACCTAGTATAAAACACGTAAATACTGTCTTGTTATCTTTTCTACCGAACTTTTTATTACAATACTTGCAATTTCACTAGACGAATAAACTTTAAAAGCTATTATTTAAGTTTGTCTGCATTCTTATTTTGTGAAAATGCAGCGAGAGTTTTTAAATTGGGTTTATTTTGTTGGCAAATACTTGGTACATTGCGATTTATTGCTCAACAAATAAAACTCGTGGCGCAACAAAGTAAAAAGTCAAAGACACGTATATTTCCCCTTGAAAGTATCGGGCATTGTGAACCCGTCAATGCATGAAATGGATTGCCAATACAATACAACTTTGTGCATCGATACTTTTACTTTTTTTTCATGTCTCAGAGTTTCAGATTACAAATAAGTAGTCGTATTTTTTATGTAAAAATATAATATGAAAGATGTATCCTTGAGATTACGAATGATAGGTGTAACCTACTTACGAATGAGAGCTGTATCCTACTTACGAATGATAAGTGTAACCTACTTAAGAATGAGAGGTGTATCCTACTTACGAATGATTGGTGTAACCTACTTACTAATGATAGGTGTGTCCTTGAGATTGCGAATGATAGGTGTAACCTACTTACGAATAAGACCTGTATCCTACTTACGAATGATAAGTGTAACCTACTTACGAATGAGAGGTGTATCCTACTTACGAATGATTGGTGTAACCTACTTACGAATGATAGGTGTGTCCCTGGGATTACGAATGATAGGTGTATTCTACTTACGAATGATAGGTGTATCCTACTTACGAATGATAGGTGTAATCTACATACTTACGAATGGTAGATCCTTGAGAGACCGAATAAGAAATAAAGATATAAGACGACGGTCAAGGGTCTCAGATATAGCGGAGAGAGTATAGGGGCACTGAAATGGCAGTGGACGGTTCATATGGCAAGGCAGTCATATGGACCCCCTAGAGTACTGAGCTGGAGACCCTACGGAAATAAACGAAGTGTAGGGAGACCACAAAGGAGATGGGCCGATGATCCCATGCAGTCGGTGGGACATGGGTGGAGGCAGAGCACTTAAAACAGAGAATTGTAAGAGGCCGGAAGAGACAGGAAGAGGCCTATATCCAGCAGTGGAACGAAAGGGGCTGAAAGTAAGAGAAGAAGAAGATTTTTTTATGACTTCACATCCTAGAACTGCTTTTTGCGGTCTTCCAAACGATAACAAGCACGTCCTTCCGAGGCATTTGGATTCCTTCTGCCAATCTGTTCTCTCTGCCTACCATGCAAACCACGTCATTTTTGACGGGTTACAGCTAGTAATTAAATAATCGGCAGGTGAAATAACTTTATTAATTCTAATTCTAATCACTTAGAGTAGAGATCTATTTGATTATCGCTATTCTACCATTCCAATTGGATTATTATTCTCTTAGAAATTTATAACTTGAAATCTCGTCTGAGCATTCAGACTGGATCGAATTCTACCAGACAATGTCATGGAAACTTTCTTTGAGTTTCGTTTGCTTTATTAAATTAAGATATCTCTTTCCAGACATACCTACAGATGATGTTGCTTGTAAGCAAAATCTATCAATTGAGTTTTAATAGCGTCTCTCTGAATGGAAGCATTTATTTTCATTTTTAATTATTTCAAGACCCAAGTGATTTAGTATATTGGTCTTCTTCGTTTTCTATGCCATCATCTTAAATCCCAACAAAGGGGCAACCGCTGACTCCTGTGTGTGTATGTAAAAACACACAACGTTCTCTTTGCGCCAACGTTTTGGCAGTTAGAACGGGTGGCGAACCTTCGTACTAAATACGATTTCTTATTTCGAACACCTAATATTTACAGCAAATTTTACAGGGCACTCAAGAAAACAAAATATTAAAAGTTGGGGGGGGGGAGGGGTAAATAAAAAATCATCACGAATCTCAAAGATAAATAGAAATATCTTTCATGTGTACTATTTGAAACAAAATTTATTTTTGATATATGTAGCATTGAAATTGAAATGAAAAATGAAGTGGATTTTCCATATATTAAGTACCTAGATGGCATGCTCAATGCTAGTGGTAAAATGGTGCCCACAGACCGTCAAATTGTATGGAAAATTTTGACATTTCGTGGTACTTTATAGTCTCTGACAAGCAGTTCACTCTGCGCTTTTAGCTTTTATTTTTACACTTTAACATAACGAATGTTAAATGATATAGGCGTGATGTTGGCCATACGATAAATAAATATGGGAATTTCATAATTATTTATTTCTATACTACATAATCTTTACGTACACAAGACTATAGCATAAATATAGTTAGTGAGTATTTATAGCCATGCGACTCAAACTCATTTGCTAGATTTTGGTTAGATGCGACGACGTTATGACCAAATTATTTCAAAACAAACAAATAAGATTTTGTCTGAAATATCTCCTAAATAAATGGGGGTGCTCTGTCTCTAGCCAAGCACAGTGGGCGGAGGACAACGGATCTTATAGGTGACCTCACACCCAATAAAATATAATCCCACATAAATATTTTAGTCCGTTAATTTATTTATTCGTATCACGTACTCTCCGTTGCACATTATTTGTCTCAGAGGTTTCCGTGGATACGAAATTTTTCCAAGAACTATTACTAAGAAACAAGTATCCAGCAGACAAGTTATTTGTAACAGAGATTAAAAAAATATTTGACGCAGAGTAATGTTCTATTTTCAAACTTGACATTTACCCGAAGCAAAAATATCTGCCAGTGTCAATCATAATACCTACCAAACGTATATAGGAGTGTTTACTGCTGCTATTTATAAAAAATGTGGTCTAACAAATTTGTTTATTGCTTCAGTATTAAACTTAATCCTTCTTTATGAATAAATTATGCAAGAATCTGAAATTTACAGTCTTGGTAAAGGTTCTTAAATGCACCTCCGTAGATGTTGAAGTTAATCGAACATTGCAATTGTTCTAACCAACCAAATATGCCGTCGAAAAGGATGGGTAATTCAGCTAGTAAAATAATAATTCAATACTTCTTCTCCATTTCTCATCCCTTCACTCTGGATGTAAGCCTCTTCCATTCATCCCTACTCTTTCCCCTTCGCATCCAGGCTCTTTCAGCTTGCTGGACTATGTCGTCAGACTACCTTTTGGAAGGTCTTCCAACAGTTCCAACACTTCTACTTTTCGTCCAGGGTCTCTATTGCAGAATTCTGGGTGCCCATCTATGTAGCATCCTCCTGTCGAGCCCTATGTCCAGCTCGCTGCCATTTTAGTTTCGCAGCACGGTCCACGATGTCGGAAACTTTCGTTTAGCGTCTTATCTCTTCATTTCTTATTTTATCTCGAAGGCTGACGCCGAGCATTTGTCTTTGTCTTTCCATGTCTCGCTGTGTAGGTACAGTTTGATTTGTGTATGGATTTTGCTGTCGTTGTTTGTTGTTGTTTATAGACCATATGTCAATACAATACATCTCAACCTTATAAATTTCTTCTTCTTATTTCGTAGGCATACGACCATCGCAAAAGATACCTAGGTCGTAGAAGTCATTTCTCCACGTCAATACTCTTCAAGCATAACCCTTGTTGTCCCCTAATAGATTTACTCAAAAACCGTTTCTTGTCAGAATATTATTCCACTATATGTTCGACAGTTTTAATCGGGCTACATCACAAAATGGCTGATCCCTTTTGCCCCATTTTTGTAGCTAGTCCCGCATCTACAGTGACCAGTAAGGATCCTGTTTAAGAACTTCCATTGATTGTGATGCAGGTCGAACCCCGGCTGTCTCACCTTTTTAACCTAGTTTCAGAAAATGAATTCTCCAGCTTCGAAGTTGGCGACGCCTCTGACAGATACATAGAATCCTCATTATTTCGCTTTTGAAGGTTTTATTAAAAAACCTTTTTCTGCAAATAAAACGAGAATATTAAGTTTCGGCGAATCAACGTTTTTATGAACGGCAAAACTTGTTAAAAAAGTTAAATATTTCTGGGTAAAATAAAAAGTTTTACGTGAAATTTATGTAAATACGCAGTACGTCTCTTTGAAGATTTGACATATTCGCATAGCGAAATTTGCCGAAACGCCCGAAACCATGAACAATAAATTTAATATAGTAAAAATATATTTCGTCTACAGTACGAACAGGTTTCAAAATGAGGTGACGCCGTTCGCTCTCAAGGACAAACCCGGAGAAGAACAAGAAAACGGAGGGTGCCTTCTTGCGGTGGTGTTAATAAAAATAGTCTTACTATTGTTCATGTATTTATGATGACTGTGTTTTTTATGTCTGAAATTTGTGTCATTTCAAGCTTGGTATTTGTAATGCCACACGCTTGCCGAACGTCGACAAGTTTTGTATTCGTGAGTAAAAAGGCGAGTGGATGGGGCGTTTGTTCAACTTAAATACAGAAGGTAGGTAGGCAGCTTTCGCTGATATGACTGCAGCTTTTCTCTGATTATCTAGTATTTTCTGAAATAAGTTGGTGATCGGAGCAAATGGAACTCTGGCAACCGATTCCAAGTACTGACAACTCAATATATTGGTCAAGAATATGTGTTTTCGTCTGTTAGGTGTGAATTTTTGTATTCTTGTTAAAATGAACTGAAAAACACCCAATTTTCATACTGGCGGTATATTTTTCTTCGGTAAAAAGATCTCAATATCATTGAACAAGTACAAAGACATTCGTGGTTCATTATAATGTTGGAAAAAAATAAAACTTTTGAATAATAATTCTGTAGATGAAAATGATATTCTGTATTTTAGATTGGCTCAACTAACCGTTGGTATACATACTATATATACATACAACCTCAATGAAATCGCAATAAAGATTTAAATTTTCACGTGGAAGAGATTGTTACCCGAATTTTCAGGATGGATTGTAAAGAAAATTGAAAAAAAAAACAGTTGCCAGAAAACATGCTACTTAATCATTTAATTTGAGAATCTACATACATATAGGTACTCCGAAAAGACCAGCCCATCACCAGCTTCAGGAGCAATCTGAAAACCAATAGGTTTAAGATCAGCTTCCCGCGCCCTTGAGATGGAACACATTAAACGGCGCCAAAAAGTCATCCACCACCATCATCATCATCATACTCGTATATAAGTATAAAAGTTTGGCGATTGGGTTGGTACTTTCTTAACTCGATTTCTTTACGTTTTCATGTTTTATTCGTCTCGATCTCATCACGCAACAAGATAATTTGGCAATTTCTAATTTTGTCAGTTTCAAAGCGAATTTCAAATTATTTTCGGCAAATTTACTTGTTTATATGTTTGACATTGTCTATGGCCGTACAAAACATCTCAGAAAACGTCAGATGAATGATTTGAGGTTATGTTATGGCGGGCTGCTTTATATATGTCGTTCGCAGCGGGCTATGTTTTCCTGCAGAACTATCCTTTTACAAGAGATCCAGACGAATATTCAGCTTTATAAAAATGAATATAATATCCACGTCTTCCACAATACACATGTATGTAAGTACACTAATTGTTTTTCTTGGTGTATTGTTCACTAGAAAATACGCACAACTTCATAGTGTAAAAAAAACTCATTTGTGTCGTGTTATCTACTCAGTGTATTTTTATTAAGCTTAGGTGAGCCCTAATCATTGATTTCTTATTAAATCAGTTATTGGCAGTACGACAAATGTGTTTTATAAAAAATAACTTCATATTGTTTTGCATCTTACGGGTGTCAACATAACCTTAAAAAATCTGTTATGAAATTACGCTTAGGTGATTGTAGGTAGATCTATGACTGTGAATGCTAAACATAATCTTTTTTGGTGTTTATTTTCAGAATAAAAGGCTTCACAGTGGTAATTGAAAGCATTGAATGTCAATGGAAATGTGACAGAAGATCTACAAAAGCCTGAAGTTACAGCGAATATCTCCAGTGCATAAACTTACAGTTCATTGCTCCAGTGCTAATTGTAAGTAATCATACCATACCTAGTTCCAATACTATATCTCGTAATAATATTTCACCCACATAGAAATAAAAGAGTGTTGAATTAATTTTATCCATTAGTTATATTATTTCAATTAACCACACAAATTTTCTGAGCATATTTTAATCACTGAACATTCTTTTTTACAGGTGTACAAATGATTCCATGTATCTTCGTCGATGTACTGTAGTATTTCACACTAGCTGTATTTCCCGTGCTTCGCAACGGCTAAAATTGTGTACGGGTGGTGAAGTTACATCGTCTTAGAATTAAATACCTAATGGAATAAATTTTTGGCATATAGGAAGGAATATATTTGTTTTACCTAGTAAAATTATTTTTTATGTATATAGGATTCTGCTAAATTCAAATTTCACAAAAAGATAGTAAAAAAAAGAAGAAAAAAGCGTTGGGTATGGAGTGGGATCGAACTCGTACCCTCGCATCGCATAACACTCAATTTAAGTTAAGTACGCTAGCCCCTACACCACGCGAGTCAAAACAGATGACGACAGAAAGCGCCGCGGAGCAAATGTCAAAACTATTTTTTAATTATTATAGACACATTTTTAGTCATACAGAAGTATTTGTAGAGCAAAAATATTGTATAAAAATAATCCTTAGATGTATATCCTAGTTCTAGATTATGTAACGACGCAAACAAATTTAAAAACCATATTAACGGGACTACTTTAAATGGCTTCTTTCATTTTCATACTAACTTGATAGAATTCAGTATCTTGGGAAAATTGATAATTTTACCAAACCACGATACAAATCATATATTTTAATAGCCTATGTTGAAGCCGAGATTCCATTTATAAGTTTATTTAATAGATGGATGTCTAAAATCGTCTGGTATTAATGTTTACTCCGGACGCGAATCGTCATTTTTTTCAGGTTCTTTCCCGAGTCATTTATGATTCATAGATGGCGGTAGTGATGTTTTATAAAATCAGAAATGAAATAAAAAATCATTATAAATCAATAATTCACTTTGTTGCACATATTTTTATCCAAAATATCAATACAATCTCGTTTAAAGTCAGTGGCGTATACGAATATCTAATTTTTGTATTGTACGTATATAATTAAAACAAAATTAAATTAGGTGCAATGCGAAATGTTTTTTGTAAACAGTATATATACAATTTTCAAAATAACGTTCCGATGTGATTGTGACGGCGTTTTGTCAAATACTCAACGCTGCCGAAAATCCACAATTATTAAGGAGATTTCATCACGCATAGTATTTGAGTCAACAGCGTCGACACTTTCTGCATCTGAAAATTAAATGATTTCCTATTATTAATCACCATCTGTGGAAGAGTGGCGTATGCAAACAGAAGCAATGATTTGCATTAAGAAGTAGAATACATTTCTTATAACTTTAAAATTTTGTTAATGTTGATAATAAAGATTTGTGGTTTATTTCTTGTAAGTATTTGTAATTACTAACACCAAAATATTACAATACAAGGTGTGTATACTGTACTATGTGTGACTATATACTCTCAGACTTAAATAACATATACTTATTCACTGAATTTATAATCAAAATATTATTGGGTACTTCATTATGGAATTGAATATAAGTTCAAATAACTAGTTATTAATAATATTAAATGAACAAAAGGTCGTTTATTTTAGAATTACATTTTACCTATGTTCCCTTTGCTGAGAAGTATACATCATGTATACACGTCGATCCTCAACAGGCAGACTGAGATTATCAAATAGGTAAATTCGATTGGTTCTTAACGAGTAAGTTACCTCAACGGATATATACATACTTGCAATGAAGTATGGACTTTTATCAACATCTTTACTAATTGATTATTACCTTATATATATATTCTTTTCTTGCATTGTTATCCTTGTTGAGGTTTGTGGCCATCCTCTCTCTTCATCCTCAATACGTTTAAGATTATTGTACTTCACCGATGTACCTGTGGCAGCCTTGATTTGGTCAGTCCATTCCTCTACTGCTTCCCACAACCATTAACATCACTTCTGGAGGTGTGCTCGAAAAACTGATGAAGACAGTCTGTCAACTATATTTATTTCGTCCTTAACATCCCTTTAGCCAATGAAGCTTTATCATTCTGCAATAAACAAATCCTCAACAGTGATTTCAAGTAGTCAACACCAATTAAATGCTATTATTAGCACAACACATTTGGAATGAATAAATTTATGGTCATATTTGTTTGTCACATAACCTATTGTAAATAATCAACATACTACTTTTAGTATCAATAATTTATTATTAAATCATAACATCATTTATTAGTATTAAGATGCAACTGATTTATTTTCTGAACACGGCAAAATGATAAACATAACCTATTTTACAATACGTGTTTTCATTGACATAACACATTATAATGACTATTTGGTGTTTTTAATCAAATAATTAAAGGTTTTACTCACCTAGATATGCTAAATAACGTCACACTATGTTATAATTATGTCATAATTAGGTAATTAATTTTCCATAAATAAACTCGATTCTAATACATCTGCTCTAGAGGTGGCGGGATTATTTCTGTCAAAACACGATTCACAACACGTAGATAAAAGTTACAGAGTACGGTTTTCCTTAGATTTGCGTGTTTCAAACAGTTTCAAAACGACATTCTATGTAAAAATATTTGAAAAACGTGTTCGATAGTAACAGCGGCTTTTCTGCGTATATTCGTCCTTACACATTACGAAAATGACGTTTCATAGCGAGATATCAGCGTAAAAAAAGTGTAAATCCTTACAAAGTACCAACCCTCTGTATACCTACCCCGAAAACCGGGTCATTTTTAAAGGGTTACAAGTAGGCATATTGACTTTTCAAAAATTCTAAAAACGGGAGACCTCAGATCTCGCCAAACTTACTTGATATGGTTTGGAAAAAAGTAGCGTAGATACGTTTATCTAGGGAATGACCGTAAAAGTTTTATTATATCTTGTATAGATTTCTCAAAAAATAAACGTGTAAAACACCTCTGATCTTTTTTTCAAAGACAGAAACTCGTTTCCTGAAAATGAGGAGAAAAAAATAGTTGTATTGATAATATGCATTAAAATGTAAGGAACTATAAAATGTAAGGAATATATAAAAGTTTTTTGATTGAAGCAAAATTAACCCCAAAAATTGATTAAAAAAAACTCTATTTTTAACAATTTAGCCGTTGATTTTGCGATTTCATGCGAATTTATACCTTAATGCCGCGACAAACGATCGTGATATACAATACCGTTTTTTGTTCTCCCTACAAGATACTACGTGGAGCTACCTAAGAACACTATTCCTATTGAGTTACCTTTTGGAAAAAATGATAGGAATAATAGTGTCTAATCTAACGTAATCAATAAGAAATGTTAGGTCCATCTTCCCTTCTGAAGAAATCCACCCTTTTCTACTGCAAGATACCCAACATTTTCTATATAGGACTATTATGTACAGTTACCTTCGACATAATCATCAAAGATCAAATTATTGGAAGATGAAACACATTTCTCAAATCAATTCAATCAACTTGAATGGCTTTCTGATAATCTATTTGGATATTATATTCTACATAGATTGCTGCTTCAAGATTTAATCAAAAAGAAAAATATAGGGGGCTGAAACTATTGCTGTACTAAATTCTTATATTGAATAACTTTTCTTTTCTTATACCTGAATTACATTTTCACTACGATTTACGCAGTATTCTATATAAATATTGAGTAAAAAGCAATCGGAGAGCGTGTATGACAAATAGCATGAATGTGACGGAGGCTAGGAGTGTGTGCAAGAATACGGCTGTCTGTCACTACCAGCCTTCATAGCACAGCGGTAGAGTACTGGCTTATCAGGTTGGGGGTCTGGATTCGATCCCCGGCCGATGGGTGGACTGGAATTGGTGAATGTTACTCAAGTGTAAAGTGATGACATTAAGCCAGCCGACGATCGGTCATGAGCATGATGGAAGGTCCATCCTTTGCCGTGTGTCTGTTGAGATATAACTACTTATCGTGTACCTATATAGATGAGAAAAAATACTTAGTTTCAACCAACGGTTATTCGTAGCATTACTGTAGTTTTTGATAAAAGTATTAGCGAAGCCTAAAAATATCCGTAATAAAATAACCGTAAAAGTTAACTGGAAGGAAATAAGACGATAAACGGTGGTAGATTGTAACGTAAATATTTCATACTACTTTTAATACCTGGTGTTTCTCGGTTTAACTATAATGCCTCCGACACACGCGCGCGAGCCACCACGAGCCAATTGTGTATGTGAGTAAAAAGGTGTCAACGGTCGGTTACGTACACGTCAAGACAAACGTTCCATCCATACGCCTTTTTTACTCATGGACACAATTGGCTCGTGGTGACTTGCGCGCTTGTGGCGGAGGCATTAGATAATCATCTCTTTAAAGGAAAAATGAAAAAACTAAATATTTCGTTTTTTTTAATTTTTCCTTTAAAATGAACTTCCACCGTGTACCAACGGTCGAAAACATCGAGATAAGTATCTCATTAGTTTCTTTCCTAAATTTACAACAGAGTGTTGGCTAGTGGTATTTTAATTAATAATAATAATTAAAAGGGAACTTTGTACGAGTACTGAAATTAAAAAAATGATATTAGACCCTTTTTGAAAAAAAAAAACGTGTATAACTTTTGCAATAACCCTAGACAGGATTGTGGTCAAAGTTCTAGTCGTAAATTTTGATAAAAAAAATATATTATTCTCATTTTACAATGTTCTATGGGCCAATGAAATAAAAAAACGCAGAGTACCAAAATTTTATTAGGTTAATAAAATTAGAATTACGAATTATTATTTGTTTTTAACGCCTGCGGGCAAAAAATACAAATTAGCTTGTTTTTTTATGCGTTTCTCGTAACTCAAGGGTGGTATTGTTTTTTATATGATTGGTGGAAGGGTCTGTCCTACCCGGCCGTTGTTTATTCAATAAAAAAAACGCAAAATATAAAAAAAACATTATAATCAAGTACTCTTATCCTTTTTTGACGTAAAAATCTCTTAAAAATATTATTTTTTGACGATAAAACTCTTTTTATTGTTTAATAAGCTAGAAAGTCAGAAAACACATAAAAAATATTTTTATACAAACTCCAATACACGATTTTTTTAAAAATATAGTTTATAAAATAAAGTAACTAATAAAAAATTCGGAAGTTGTAAAAACATATGTACAATGTACATACATATTATTAATTTTCATTTTACCTGATTTGTTCTTTTTGTCTATACATACATATTATGTTTCTTTACTTATAACTAGGTAGTTTTTAAAACTTAATTTGTTTTAATGTGTTTTCTTAGAAATATTTTTTCTGGTAAAATCAACGGGCCTTCGCTGGTTTGCTTTCTGTTTTTGTTTAATTGTTGATATGTGCTGTTATAACTGTTTGTGCCCATGTGACTAAATAAATAAATAAATAAGTACGTGGATTCTTGGATCTGTAAAGTAGGACGTCTATCAGAAGAAAAAAAATATGTAAAAACGTGTTACCCCTGGGCTTGATACACCCAACCACACCACTCCTGAGTTAAAAAGGTCATGTTTTGCTTAATTAAAATTTACATATCTGAAAAATAATATTTTTGAGGTTCGTTTTAACTTTTAGATTCTTGTTTTTTTTATGCATACTCATGTTTTTTTTAAATACATATTCAACATGCTAACGAGTACGGGGAAGAAAATTCAAAATATTCAACCAAAATATAAATTTAATACATTTTGAGATAAATATAAAGATATGTAAAATACTTCAAAACCCACTTCGGTATTTCTTATATTAAGGGCTTAGAAATTCATAATTAAATAGATATAATATGTAATGAAAAAAAAAATGTACGCATACTGATATTTAAAAAATTTCTAAAAACGGGAGACCTTAGATCTCGACAACCGTTACTAAATATGCTTTGGAAAAAAATAGAGTAGATACATTGAACATCTAGGGAATAAGATTTTTTATATCTTGTATAGATTTCTCAAAAAAATAGTGAAACTCGTTTCCCGAAAGTCGCGGAGATTTTTTTTGTACTAATAACATGCATTAAAATCTAGAGAATAACTGTAAAAGTTTTTTGATTGGAGATTTTTATAATTTTATCATGCGACTGTTCACGCGATTTTGAACCTTAATGCCGTGAGAAATTACCGTGACGTCATAGTTGGGTCGGGAGCTTTAATAATAAAAGCTCATAAAACCATTCGAAATAATAAGGTATAGACGAGAAAATTTTAAATCAAGTCACTGTTTAAATAAAAAGTAGGTATTGAGAGAATTATCGCCTTTCCATGGCGGATAGCTTCTCTTATATCTTAGCGTTCCCGCGTGGGCAATGTAGGTTAGGTCGTAAAATATCGGAGAAGGACGCTTACTCGGATATCCTTGGAAAGATAGGCACTCCTTCCACGCCCAGAATGGCCCCCCGGAGGGCTATTACAGTCAATATTTCAACTTTGATCCGTTACGTATAGCGAATCGGAGCGTACCGTATACAACACCTAGGTATATTAGTAGAAAATCGGTCGTTATTAAACGTTTTATTATAGCCCGATTTCAGTGATTAATCTTTTATAACCGAAAGCGACAGAAAAGACGGGAGGTCTTTAAGAAGTGGGTTGTACAGAAGAATATAAGTAATTATCTTTGAATATTTACTTATTTTTTTACACTTTGTGGACAAGATATAGAAACATGTAAACATTTCAAATATAAATCATAACATTAGTTCATTGGGCGAGCTTATCTCAGTGCTTCGTTTGCTGTCAGCTATCCAAAAAAAAAAAACTTCGAAATACATAATATACATACATAGTACATACATGTTAATATAGTACATACATGCTGGAAATATGTATGTGCATATACACATTACACAATGTTGATTATTCTTATTTTATTTGGTTGGTTGGAGCGCGGACTTAGAATTCATAGGTCCCGTTTTCGAATCTCTGTGGTGACTGTATATTCCACACTTCTTGACACAAGTTTTTAACTTACTGTGAAATGTGACAAATCAATGGAAGTTTGCGGCAGGCCCTAGTGAAGCATCCGCACGTTTGTGACTTGTTTGTGAACGTCTGCCAAACGTGTGGAGCCAGCTTTACATTCCATCACTTGTTATCAGGCGCGAAGCTATCCAAGAACACGATTCTCGTCGAGTGACATTTTGGAAAAAATGACAGGTATAATAGTGTCCAATCTGACGTAATCTCATAAAAAATGTTAGCTCCCGCTTCTCTTCTGCAGAAATCCACCCTTCGCCTCTGCTAGTTATAGTAATACAGGGCGTTCCGCTACGTTAGCAGGCATTAATATAATTATACCAATATATACAGCATGTTACATAATTCAGCTGTTCTTGCAATGTGTTACAATTGATTTACTAATGGTAATTACAGTTACCGAGATCGTACATTAATTACCGACAATTACCTTCTAAATTACGTATTAATAATATAACAGGAACAAACAATGAACCAGAATATTATAACAGATTTATGTTAATTCTCGAACTATTTGCAAAGATTTATATCGCCTATATCAAAATAGTTCCGAAAATCCATTCATTTAGCTTGAGAGTTATGTAGGTTTAACCTGAGCTTCTTTTGGTGCACTTACATTTACAATCATCGGATTTTTCAAATCAGACCAATGCCATTTGGACTGAGAAATGCTCCCATGTCTTTACAACGAGAGTCATCGAAAAAAAATGTATATTATTATTGTTTTAATATCCATCTATAATTAGGTAGGTACTTTGGTATTCTTCCGTAATTTCGAGTACATGGTTGGCGCAATTGGCTGAAGCGGCAGTCTCTCAAGTGGGAGGTGCCAGGTTCAAGCTCCGGCGCTGGAGATGTATTCCACACTTTATAGGATTTCAACTTAGGGCAAGGTGTGCAGGAAAGTATGCGGGTTTGTGTATGCAAGCCCAGATAGCACAGCAGCTGCCGAGAAAAAAGTGACAGAAGAACTCATAGAATTTAAAAGAAAGGAATTCATTCAAGTGACTGATGTTTTAAGTTTAGTTAATTGGTACTGCTACTTTCCTAAAATAGCGCTCGGCAACGGGCAACAAGTGAAAGAAAGAAGATTAAAATAATTATTGATGGAATGAAAATAAAAAAATTCTCGATGGATCTCGTTGAAAAAACGCGGTAGCATATTTCAGTCAGAATGTCAGTTCAATGGCATTCGACCGATCTCAAAAGTCCATAGTGCACCAAAATAAGTTCTTAGATGCACTTAGATATCTCTCAAGCTGTACTTCCCTTTGCTTTAAAACACTTTTATTGTTTAATTAAAAGCTGTACGGGATTATAAAAATCCATATTATTAAAAATGAACTTTTGTTTTATTATTTCTTAAGCACGTAAATATGAACGTTATTTATCATAACGTAGAGGTAATTGAGTAGCATTTTCTTCTGTATTTAATCAAAGTCAGGTGAATGTTGCCTGGGGTATAAAATGGCGACCGACCGTTATAAAGGTAGGTTTACATAATGAAGCGTATCTTGGATCATAAATTCGTTTAATTATGTTTTATGGAGAGTACAAGAATAAGCTCTAAGACGACTTAGTGAAAAAACTCTTGGAAATAATGGATTAAACATCACCTTTTTTACTGCGAAACTGAATTATGATATATTTTTTATGTAATAAATATTAATTAATTTCTATAAGGCATTGATTTTCAAAGTTGGGCGGGATGCGTGAGAATGTCTGAAGTGATGAAGTGGGGATTGCGGCAAGATTTTGATAGGCAACCCTAGTGCGATACATCGTAATACATTACTCTATTAGTAAGCTATCATTTATACCACATTTCGATCAAATAACAGATATGCCATAATTTTAGCAGCGGGTTCTTAGGCTAATATGGTCCAGAAAATGATCTCAGAGGTCATTCTTCAACAAATCGATATATTGCAATAGCTTTTTTATAGGGTCCGTTTGGGCTCCGTTTTATAGGGTCTTTGTTCCTATTTTTCCCCTCCCCTTGCCCAATCCCCCTCATCCTATACCCTCTCTTCTTATTCTGTCACGAGGAGCTTGGATTGCTGAATAATAAACCAAAATCTATAATCTATGAGATGTTTTGGAATAGAAGAAAACTGATGAGGATGTCAGAATAATGTGAATTAATTGAGATGTGACCTGAATTATTTGGGTGTACGTAAGTTGAACTGAGTTAAAATGACGCATTAATATAATTACATTTATTGTCAGCTGAGAATAACAGGGTTCTTACACAAATTTTGAGATTTGGGGTTAGTTAGAAGAGATCTGTCTTTAGCGATAAGTTCGCCCTAGTGAAAATTACGAATAATTATTATAAATGTGTATCGTCTTGTCAAATCTTTACTTCGAGACTGTTGATCATATAGTAGAGAGGTGTCCTGACAAGAAGTTTGCAGGGTTCTTGAGGAATTCCGCAATGTGACTCCAAGGGCAATAGACTATTTACGGAACATTGACGCGGAGCTTTGACTCCAAGATAACTTGTACAATGGTCGCAGGCATTCGAAAGAAGAAGAAGTCTTGTCAAATTATATTGCGTTAATAACAAAACTACCCCAATACGGAGAAATTTTGTATGTATGTATTGAGACTAATATTACTATTAGTACTTACGTATTTCATACTTACGTATTTCATACATTTTTTGCACTTTCGTTCAAATTTTTCGGTCCTTTCAGTTGGAACTTTGTTACTCTCAGATGACGTTATGTAAAAACAATTAATAATTCTCTATAGGAATCATTTCCCTTATCATTCTTGACTGATTGTAGGGTAAAATCAGGGTCGTGATTAGAACGGGATAAGTAAAGCGATTGCCTCATCAAGCGACAATTAATTATTTCTATTAGGATATATTCCAATAACGGTTTAACCAGTAAATATCGTCTGTGTTTAACAACACGCAAAAGAGTCTCTTTCCGTAAGCATTTAAGTTTCATTCAGAATAGGTTGAGAACAGTCATTGATGAAAAATATGAAAAGAGGTGCGCATAATATGACGAATCGCATGAACGTGACGGAAGCTGGAAGTGAGTATCCTTATGGATATGATGAACTACAGTGCGGCGTTCGGTTCTCTCCACCTACCCCGCAAGGGACGCTATATCTTTGTGCGTACCTACAGGTCGATCACTGGTTAGCTAATGACAAGAGGTAGCCAGACTGATTTTTTATTATTTAATTGGTTGTGACGATCCTATGTGGAGATTTAATATATCGATCATCTTTACTGCTTATGACAATCCTATATGGTGATTGGTGATATAGAAAAATGTAAGGTGAACTTGGGGCGATTTTATCGCTAAACGGCACCAAAATAGTCCGATTATTTAATGTAATCTATAGTAATGTCGGCGAGTCTCTGACACACAAATGTTTAATCTCGATGTTTTCGACCGTTGGTACATGGTGGAAGTCCATTTTAAAGGAAAAATGAAAAAAAAAACTAAATATTTAGATTGAAATCCACAAAATTTGACTTTTTAGTTTGCGACTAGTATTCGAGGGTTTGCACCCTCATCTTCAGGCGATTTTGAATAATGATTATTATCGAATACTAGTCGCGAACTAAAAATTAACTTTTTGTGGATTTTGATCTAAATCTTTTTTTTTTATTTTTCCACACAAATGTGTCTTATTCCAGCTCTGTTATAAGCTCTCATATATAATTTAAGAGCAATATTAAGTGTGAAGAGAACAAAAGAGAGTGTGAGAATGAGAAAGTGTAATTTGTATTAATATTCTCAGAAAGTATCTAATAAGATCAGATTAATTATGATCTCAACCTTCATGACATTAGTCTTCATCATTTTCTCTCGCGTTACAATTAAATAATCCCTTCTTCTCTGATGTGAACAGTGCTTAATCAAATTTAAGATGTTCTTTATAATTATTTACAGAGCAGTAATCAAGGTTAATGTATGTTTAATGTGAACGATACTCCAGGCCGTTTTACAAAACGCTACACCTAATCACAAAACTAGAATTCAATAAGTATTCTTAAAAAAAAATGTTTAAAGATTTTATGACTTTACATCCACAGAACTATTTTTCGTGGTCTTACAAACACGCCCTTCCAAGGCAGAGATTCAGAGTTCTACTCGTGAAGCACTTTCGTGAGATACCAAATACGGCGGTATGCGGCGATTGAATCCCTTCTCCTCTCGAGGCTTGAGCTGGACAGCATCTGACTCACGATCTGGATTTATTTTCTATCGCCGTTTCATAGTACGATACTATACCTAAACCCACGCAACCCTTGGATCCTCCTCAAACATTTTTTTATCTCTGGAGTAGGATGATCCATTTTGACACAGAAAAGTATCGTCACCGAGTTTCCGTACGTTTGCAAAGTTTCAGCTCTCTAAGTAGTCAGGAAGTGATTGAAAAATTGAGTGCTAAATTTTCGCACAAACCAATAAAAAAACAACGGAGTGACGTTTAATTTTTTAGTGTATTTTTGTCTATTGGTACATACGACTCCATATTTTTTATACATTTGTAAATTTATACTTACGCCTTTTTACTAATTTCTGAAAATATCGTTGGATGGGATACCTGTCAAATTGCTGTTTGCAGTCAATAATCCGATTGTTTGGGGTCTAAGATAAATGAGAACTGGGCAGCAAATCTACGTTCGTTGTAAAAATACGACGGACCCATAGGCCGGCCACACATTAGACGAAAGAAAAGTATATTAAAACATTCAGAAATCTGAGCCATGGAGCACGGAACGCATACAATAAAAAACAGTTCTGAAATATAGTTGGACTATAGTTATATTCTTCGATTTGATAGCATAATTCCAGATTTGATAATATTTTTGAAGGCAGAGAACACTGTGACGTGGAAATGAGTAATATTTTAAATTTTTGATAGTTTTGATTTTTATTGATAAAGAGTATGAGGCGTAACTGTGATGCGATCTGGCAATTCTCACCTGCAACTAATTGCAGTGGACAAGTCAGGCGGGCGGTGTAGTATTATTATTATAAACGGCGATGTACCTACTTACTACTACCTGTCCAGTGTTCTGTGTATCGGTGTCTCTGTGTTTATTGAAGGAGATCCCGCGGGCTTAAGGCCCTCCACATCGTCGCGATATAGCGACCTCTTTACCCGCACTTCTAGCAAAATATTATTAAGAGGTGGGCCCAGGGTTAGCCTTAAGGGAGCCCCCCGGCAAACCCCACCCCTGAATTACGTTCCTTCAATATCCTCTGTGTTTATGTGTTGCTGTATAGCCTATTCTTGAATTGTTTTGGTTGTTGTTTATATGAAATGTATGAATTGAAATGTAATTTAATGGCGTTGCGCCGTGTATGAATGAATGAATGAATAAATAAATAAATAAATAAATTCTAACTTTCCGTCTAGTGTTGCCGGCTACGGAATTCCACTGTTCCTATTACAAAAATCACATCGCAACAAGCATAATGTATTTCATATCCCATGGGAGGTACTGCGATACAAATTAATCCTGTGAGCCCTCCATAATATATGTAGGAAGGCAGTACTGCCAGGGACTGCAATGCGGCTCCTGACTGACGTATTATAACGGGGTTAAAATAATACCACGACCACCACACAGCAGCAAACCACAAGGGGATGATGGCATAATCAACTTACATAATTCTGGTGTGGGACATAATTCATAACGCAGGACCGTGGTAACTTTTGCAAGTAGTTCGAATTAGGGAATCTGTATAAAGGTAGGAAGTCCTAACGGGTAAAGCCATAGACAAAAATTGACCGCCGCCAGCATTTCCGCTAGGTGTACGGATTTTTTTCGCGATGTAAAGTACGGTAAGTAATTATCTATCTTTCAATTTTTTTTATTTTACTTTTACTTTATTCAACTTTCTATTACTATTCTATTTATACTTTTCTGAACCGCTCCCTCCTTCTTCCTTCTCTCCTTCCTCTTCTTCCTTCTTCTTCCTTATTTTTCCTTCTTTCTCCTACATGATTTTTAAGTACATGATACTGCTCTTAATTTTAATTTTAATATGTGGATGAAAGAGATAAAAATACATATTTGCGCGAACAAATGTTGCCATTGCCATAAAACGGGTCATAACCAATAGCAATGAAGTGTAATCGTATTTGCTGGATATAATAATATTCACCTATGTGTCTACTGCCCCAGAACAGACTCTGGTCTAGTGGGGCAGTACAATTTCCCATGTATCTTGTTGTCTTATGTATGTTTATTTTGTATTTTTCTTGTATTTATATATTACGAGTGTGTATGTATGTGTATATGTATATATGGGAAATAAATCTTCATTCATTCATTCATTCATTCATTTGATTACATAGGTTATATTCCACAGGTAATTTCTACACTGATTATACATAATGAGTCGCAAAAATCACTGAAATATCGCCAGGATTCATGCAATTATGGATAACCAACATGACACGCAATCATATGTTTACGTCGTAAATGGCGTCCACCATAGATTTGACATAGATATAGAAGGGGCTTAATGTTCAATAGTTCTCCCCACCTTTATATAGGTTCCTTAGTTCGAATATATACGGAATTATAAACACATGTTGTAATTCTGTGTATATTTATATTGTTCATTTTTTAAATTTTTCGTTGATGTTTGTGATTTTTTGAATTTTTGTAAGCATTATACATGGTAAATCTTGAGCCTTTGCTGGTTTGTTTGCTGATGATGTTTACATGTACATATACTCTGTAAAATCTGTTTGTGCTCTTAAGACCTTCTTCTTCTTCTACTTAATCTAGGACTGCGTCCTGTCATTGCTCGGAGCCTGCTTCTGGGACACAGATGTCCAACTATCTCGCCACATTTTAAGACCAATAAAATAAAATAAAAAAAACATCTTGATCGCCACTCTTTCAGTTAAAGTCTAGAAATATTCATCTAATACCACTTTTAATTGACATAGTATTGCGTAATTACGAGCACAAAATGTTTTGAATGTTTATCGACAGAAGTCGACATCTTTAGAAGTCGCAGCTTTAGAAGCGCGGTTATGTTAATGTATGTTTTTATTTATAACGTGAATTTGTAAATGGTGTACTTATTTATTTATTTATGCACATGGAACAGACACAGTACTATAAGTTTTGCAAATATCATTACCAGGAATAGAAAATACTGTGCTAAATTAAAAAAATACCATAACAATGTACGTACAATAGGATAGAGGATAGAGAAGTCTGGCAATCTGTTCTCCCTATCAGCAAACCGCGTTATTTTTGACAGGTTAGAGCTAGTACTTACCTAATAATACCTGACTACCCTAATCAGTTACTCACCTTTGTACTTTGTATTGGTGTCAGGAAAGAATCACACAGGAGAAAATCTTACGGGGAAAAACTATCACGAAAAAATCTCACATGGAAAAATCACTTATTTTTATTTTTATTCATACTTTATTATACAACTTCGTTATTATGCCTAATCGCTTTTTATATACCTTTTGCTCAGTTTTATTAACTTTAATATAATTAATTTGTTGTTTTGTAACAACATATATCTACGTCGATGCTGTGAACACTCGTAATTAGGGGGTTGACTTGTGTTTATGTGTATATCTGTCAATTCTCTGTGAGTGTCTCAATAAATAAATATACTTATTATACAACTTACTTACTTTACGTGTCCGGGTGGGTCATACCCTGCCACTCCAATATGCGGCGACATACATCGCCTTGTCATTTCCTAGATTCAGGTCCCCAGGGGTGCAGCTCTCTCCCATCAGGGGACATATATTAATTATCCCACTTGAATTTTCTTGATTTTTCCTAGCGAGATTTTTGCGTGTGAGATTTCTCTCCTGTGAGATTTCTCCCGTGAGATTATTTCCTGTGTGATTGTATAACGTAACCATTATATTTTGTTGAACCATAATGCGGTTCATGACACCTACTCACTGGGATACCTTAGGCTTAAAGTTTAAAGCGACTTCTCATAATATTATCTAAGACTAACGTGTCTAGGGTATTGTTTATGTAAGTGAGATTAGGAGACAAAGTTGTTAGTGAAGCCTACATGAGCTTTACAATTAGGTATCACACGAAACGGTTACAATAAAACGATATAAAGATCCATTAAAGCTCACGACCCAACTATGACGTCACGGTCATTTTCACGACATTAAGGTTCAAAATCGTGTGAAAAATCGCATGATAAAATGGTAAACATAGCGTTTTTTTTTTTTTCATTTTTTGGGGTTAATTACGATTCAATCAAAAAACTTTTACGGTTATTCCCTAAATTTTAATGCAAATTATCAATACAAAAAAAAATCTCCGTGACTTTCGGGAAACTAGTTTCTGTCTTTCGGAAAAATGATCAGAGGTGTTTTTAATTTTTTTTTGAGAAATCTGTACAAGATAAGCTGTTTTTTTTTCATTAAATCACAAAACTGTAATCGCTCTCTCTGCACTGGATACGCTCTGTAAAAATCTCAAGAATTTGATACTGATGGTGCTTGAGGGGGTCCCATTATCTTAAAGTGCCCAGGCCCCCTATCATGTTTAAGCCCTGCTGGAAACTGCATATCTATTTTATTTTTAAAATTGCATAACCTCAACCGATTCGTAGAGGACAAAAAATTCGCTGTACCGACAAATTTATGTACCTGCTCCTTTTCACAGGTATGATGTATGGGAAGAGATTGTGTGGATTAGTGTGCTAATATGATAATATGAACAAACAGGGGTAGGTGCGGTAATACCTTCATTGTATGAGTTATACCCCACACCTGAAGAGTCGTGACGCTTCCAGGCGAATATATTACAGGAAAATGAGCTTCATAAGGGATGTTTAACTTCCGGTACCTAAACTAATACACTACGTCCTTATCATACGCATATTCGATGTTCTTTACTCGATTAGCGCTAGATGCGTTACGTCACGCGTCAACAAAAAGTTTGAGATTGTCGTAATGATACCGATACTATTGATATCATCGTTTTTGGGAAGTTTTACTTGAACTCTTACACGATACTCGCGAAAAATATGAAAAAAGGATAAAGGGCGATAATTCTGTTCCCCGATATAATCACAACATTCGTCTTACATTCGCTCATTCCTCTCAGTACCTCATTTTTTATCCTATCTCTAGATGTGTACTATGTGCATCTTATATTACATGGATCCTAGTCTATTCCTTAATCCATAGATTATTTTCCTGTCGTTTTTTGCCATCAATAAATATAATTGTTGCAGTGAAAATAAGACGACTGATGTGCACAATTATGGGATCAAATTAGTGCGTACTAACTAAAATAAAAAGTTATTTTTTCAAATGACATCTAGATCTTCTTTTCTTCTTCTCAGCCTTATGGCACCCAGTGTTAGGCATAGGTCTCCCCCTTATACTTCCACTGCTCCCTATCTTGTGCCGACCGCATCCATCCGCCCCCGGCAACCTCCCTTATGTCGTCCGACCATCTTGCCTGGGGCCTTCCAACGCTTCTTCGGCCTGTTCTTGGTCGCCATTCGAGAACTTTTTTAGTCCATCTAGCATCTGCTGTTCGCACTATGTGGCCAGCCCTGTTTGGCGACCTTAAGGACTACGTCGGTGACTCCCGTTTTCTGTCGTATCCATGTATTGGTTCTTCTGACTCTTAGTGATATCCCTAGCATTCTTCTCTCCATTGCTCTTTGTGTTACGGCTAATTTGCCTATAGAGTGTGACAGGTGTCGAGAGATGTCGCAACGGAAATTTCCGATGTGAGAAGAAGTGTAAATACTGGCTTGAGTATGGTTTACTAGGATGTGAATAATTTCGCGAAATCATAGGGGGAAGTCTTAAGTTGATGGCATCTTGAGTGGGGTTTAGGTATATACCTGCTCTATGTTGTTTGTATAGTTTAGTTTACTTTAACTTTACCTACACATAACATAACAATATGATACCACACATGGGCGTCGTCAGCGGAGGGGGCAGTTGCCCCACCTTCAGACTGGAATAGATATGTATTTTTTCATACTAAATTGTAAAACCTCACAAAAAATCACATTACTACAATACATTTTCTCATCATATTAATTTTTTTCTAAAATTAGTATAAAAAATCCAACAGTTTATCATTTTTACTGTTTGTGACGATCCTATATGGTGATAAAGAAAAATGTAAGGTGGCCTCTGGGCGATTTTATTGCTAAATTGCGCCGAAAATTATCCAATTATTATTATTTATTTTCCATAAAAAATTACCTGCGGCGCTATTTTTTTGTCACTTTTAAAAAATATTAATCATACATATTTTTGTGCAAAGTATTATACTATTTACAAATAAATAAACCACATTACGACCTTCTTCACGATGTCTCACAAAAAAAATTACGCCTGCGGCGCTATTTACGCGTTTTTTGTGCTATATCATTTTTTTTAATTCTTGTAGACACCCCTTAGCTTCGAGGTTGGCGACGTCCATGATACCACACATTACTTACGGTATCCGACCACCGAGAGAGTTACCCGAACACACAGAATTAGGGTAATAAGACGGGATTATTAATATTAGAACACTTCACCTGCATAGCGCAATCTACAATCTCATAATATGATTAAAACAAGATGGCCGTCTTAAACAAAATGGCCGCACGGAAGCGGAAATAACAATACATTACTTAAATTATATGTACCATCTTAAGAACATTATCTTTATTAAAATATGAAAATGTTTGACGATGCAAAGATTTAGGTGAGGAAAACTAAGATTACTCAGTTAATACTAAAGGTATCATCATAAGAATTAAAACATGGATAAACAGGAATATTTTTTAGTGGCTAAAGTGTTTAGAAACATGTTTTTTGTAAACTCTCTCGATATACAAATACAATTATTCTAAAGTTGATGGGGTAAAGAGAGATGGGCCGATGATATTGTCAAGTCGGTGGGACATGGGGGTGGAGGCAGAGTGCCCATCAAAAGAGCAGATGGTGGAAAAGACAGGAAAAAGCCTATATCCAGCAGTGGAGGGAAAGGGACTGAAAAGAAGAAGTAGAATCTAGTCCATGTAACCTTTATAAAAATTATAAATTTTGTCAATATTAATATGAAAGACAACAATATTAATATGCTCTATAGCTCATATTATGTTGCATATGGTGATTTTTGTTGATATTTTATGGTTAACCTGAACTTTAAAAAGTGTTAAGTATTTCTTCTTGTGATTGTGAGATTTTCCCGTGATATTATTTCCTGTGATATTATCATGTTACCTCATTCATCAGATTGTCTCCCGTTTCCGTGTCTGACGGTACTTTCGCCAACGTGCCATCAAATTAGACGAGAATGCAAATGTCCCTGTTATTCCGAGGCTTCAGACATCCCAGCGGTGGCAGAGACATGATATAATAATATCCTTTATTCCTAGACGTTTTGTCCCATCCTGTCCCACCCAACTTATAGCTACCCTATTCTGCAGTCCAGAGGAAAAACTACGTAAATAATAACTTCAGAAAATTTAGTTTTTTTTTTATCAAAATTGGTACCCACTTAAACCGATTTCAGATTCTATCTGTTCTATTCCCTCACGCCGCATCTCTCACGGGGTAACCAGAGAGAACAGATCGCCAGACTTTCATATTCTTACTTTTATTCCCACCATCATATTCATGCCAGTCATACACACTCTACGATTTCTTTTATGCAAAACACGTTCAAGTTTTGAGTACATCTATTTCAATCATAAAATTTCAATATTTCATAATAATTTTACCTACCACTTGAAGTATGGGATGTGGGACGCACGAGTGTGTGAGCGGGACTGGGTATGATATGAAATGACAGGAATGAACATATAAGTTAATTGTGGCGCATGCTTGTGAGTGACAGCTGAACTATTCGTTTTAGGCTGGCCACAAACGTCCCGAAGTTCAGTTCCGGAATCGACCGTTTTGCAAAAAGGTTCCGACCAAAACCTCTTTCTGAATTTAAAATCGGGGTGACGCTGAATTCAGAGAGAGGTTTTGATCGGAACTTTTTTGCAAAACGGTCGATTCCGGAACTGAACTTCGGGACGTGTGTGGCCAGCCTTAAACTAATGTTATTATTTACATGCGTCTCACGCCAGTGATAGTCTTGACGCTCCTTCGATCCTATTGGTTAATCACAACGCCTCAGATTTCATGTGAAGTTTAGACGTACGCAACCTAGAAGACTTACTTTCAAGCCCTAATTGGTTCTGGTGTCCTTTAGGTGCCCGCTTACATTAGACAGATCTGTTTAAAGTGCTTTCTCTAAAAAAAAAACATCCTCGTTGTAATAGCAACAGTAAAAACGCAAACATGCAGTTCACAAATAGTGGATTTCCAAAAAAAATTATCCCTTGAAATCTGAGGCGTTGTGATTGGTCAGATGTTAACCAATAGGATCGAAGGAGCGTCAAGACTATCACTGGTGCGAGACACATGTTATTATTTACCTGTAAGTACCTGTTATTTCCTTGTGCTCTCATCTGTAATGAAATAAAATAAAAACTTTCAATTCCCTTAAGCAAGGCAATTTTCCAACCCTCTTTTCAACGAATATTCACAAATTCATATGGGCGACGATGTTTTTCGTGATTTTTTTAAACTTTGGCTTATACGCGGTTTGCACTTTGTACACCAGTATTTCTCTATAATTCTGATGATATAGATAGAGTTAGGGATCAACTGTGATTTAAGAGCCAACGTGGTTTTTGATTTGTGAGGAATGACTACATTTCCTTCGGCGCTACGATCTTTCTGTAATTGATTTTTGACTTTTAAGCCTCCTATAACGTTCAGTTGATGGGGGTTGGTCAATAAAACAAATGACATTAGAACCTGAAAGTTTCGAGCACTCTTTTACACACATATGGAACCTTATTATATGTTGGTTAAGAACATTCCAGGATCCAGCATCTTTTTGGTCATCCTGTCACCATTCATTCTCTCAACATATCCAAACCATCTTAGTTTATTCACGTCATTTATTCTACTCACAAACACCCGTCTTACAGAGAGGCGCGCCGCGGCAGTTGAATGGACTAGAATTGGTGAAAGTTACTTTAGTTAAGTGTATAGTGATCACATTAAGCCAGCCGAAGATCAGCCTGATGGAAAGTCCATCTATCACTGTATATCTGTTGAGATAACTACTCGTCTTACAGTCATTCATCCCTCTAATAATCCCATTCTTTATCGTATCTCTCAATATTGTATCCGATTTTCTTTAATAACATGCAACGTCTATTTTGTATTGAAGGAAAATGAACAATGAATGAATTGTTCAGAATTTGCATTGAATTTTCACAATAAACTGTTTCAAAGTAGAAGCATTGTTCTGATAAGAAAATGTCCATACAATGTCTCGATTAATATTAGATTGGACTACATTGAATTGTACACTGTATGCATTGTATCCTGACAGGACAAAAGCCCATAAGAATATTGCTCAACACGAATAAATCCCAAAAGCCGAAAGCTCTTGAGAAATTGCTCAAGAAACAAAAGCTCAAATCTAATTGGGTTTTAAAAATATAATATATTGTAACTATTAGTGTACGATTTCTTTCAGTGTGTAAATCAAATAAACAAATAAATTAACAGATCTAAAATGGGATACACAATAAAATAGTCTTCTTCTTCTTGTATTAGGTCGGGTGACCTGTTTGTGACGGCGGGCTGTCCTGGGATGAGGAGGTCCAGCTGTCCTTCCATCTCTTGGGTGGCTTTCCGGGTAATCTTCTTCCAATGAGGTTTTCCGTTTTGACTATCTTCGCAAGTCTGGTGTCATCCATTCGGTCGACATGGTCCCTACTTCTTCTACTACTACAGCTTCTTATACTTCTTCCCCACCTTACTATATCTTCGACATCGCAGACAGAGCGTATAGTCTTATTTTCGATCCTATCTCTAAGTGTTCTGCCCGCGATGGATCGTAGGGTTTTAATATCCGCTACTCTGAAAAAAAAAGATAAAACAGTCTACATTTTTTAAATAAACAATCTGATCCATAGATTTCATCAATCTGGCTTAAATCCGCTGAGGATATTTCTGAAGGGCTTTTGTCTTTTTTGGGATTTATTCATGTTGGGCAATATTCTTATGGGTTTTTCTCCAGGAAACATTGTATATATGTATAAGTAGTTTCCTAGTTGTCTGTCTTTTCAGATGACTCACGATGCGCAATTTAAATTTACGATGAACAACAACGATGCTGCAGACAATATGAGTACTGAGTAGTATTTAGCTATATCTTTGTACAATAATACAAAGTAGGTACCCTATACCTTATTTTCAGTACCTACCCACGTAGAATTATCAGTGGTGTATTCAGGAACGTCGCCAGCTTCGGAGCTAGATAAAATTTTAATACATAAGCGGCATAAAAAGTGTGTAAATAGCGCCGCAGACGACATTCTTTTGTTTGACTGAATCATATTCTTATACACCTTATAGACCTTCTTGATCGTCGTTAGGAGAAAAAAGTATAATATGGGTAATTGGACAATATAAGTATATAAACAAATCAATTAAAATTAACAGTTAATTAACATATGAAACGTGTTTATGATAAAACAGTACTACAATTTTAAACTGTCACCTAAGGCAAATGTGTGTGCAAATTTTTAAGGTGCTGGAACATTGGGAAGGTAAGGTTAGGGCGTCACGGTAATTTCCCCCTGCATTAAGGTTCAAAATCGCCTGAATAATCCCATGATAAAATGTAAAAAAGAGTTCTTTTCACTTTTTGGGGTTAATTTAGTTTCGTTCAAAAAAACTTTTACGGTCATTCCCTAGATAAAGGTTCAGTGTATCTGCCCTATTTTTTAAAAGCATATTTAGTAGGATTCTTGAGATCTAAGTTCCCTAATTTTTTTAAAGTATCAATATGCTTACTCCTAATAAAATTTGAAGAAGAAAATATAGACCCATTAGACAACGATAGTTGAAGTTTAATAAGAGCGTGGCAAAATGAATTTATCTCTCTAGCGCAATACGAATCGTGGATGAATTTAATAAACTGTTGGGAGAGACACCATTGTGGACGTCGTAGTAAATAGAGTTGTATATTGCAGTAGTATTGTGTTGTCTTGTCTGTGTTTCTGTCAAGTACAATCAGAAACAATTTGATTTAAATCAGACTGAAATTCGTTAATATAACTACCCCTATCTCTCCATCCCTCCGTTGCATCGCATTGCTAGACAGGGGCGTTGACTGGGGATGCTTTGGGATGGGATGGGGAGTTCTATGAATTCCATAACTAGCGTTTCTCTTAGGTATTCAGATTGTTGCAAAGGTTGTACATTTTTCGAATGATTTGTTTTCTGATTAGGCATTTACGAGTTTTATATACAATTTAGGAATAAATCAGAGAAAATTGTTCACCAGGGCAAACTACACATAAAGCTGCGATTGCATCTAGCTAACCACGACTTGTTTTCTACAGAGCTCCAGAGCTCGGAAATATAAGACGGTTCCATATTTTGCCGTCCTAAGCAAGAACCGCGTTTACGCCACCTTTAGGTGTTTTGAGTTTTTCATCCAACCTTAGATCCATATATTTCAATCATAAAAAGTCTGAGTTTCCATACGCAACCCCTATTTTTCGAGCCATCTATGTCGTGCAAATGTATGGAGTCATGGGCGTCGGCAGGGGGGGTTCAGGGGGAGTCATACTAAATGATAAAACCTCACAAAAAATCACATTATTACGACACATTTTCTTATTAAGTCATACATTTTCTAAAATTTGTATTACAAATCCTTCAAAATACAATTGTTTCGTAAAAAAAATTTGCATGCGGCGCTTTTTTTTCTCTACTTTTTATAAAAATCATTTTTCATACATACACCTAGCTCCGAGGCTGGCGACGCCCATGTATGGAGTCATATGGGCGATGCAAGACGTTTTTTTCGCGATTTTCTCAGTTTTAACATTTTGGTACCGGTACGGAAATACCGCGTTTAAACGCGGTATTTTCGTTGAATGACTGTATTAAGATGGATGAGTATCATAATATTCATAATATGTTGAGTAATGTGATAACTGACATAAGAGATATGAATTAGTATGGTACGGTTACTGTATTAAATTTAATATTCTCTTATACTGTCTTGTGCATGGTAACAATGATATGGTGATTTAGTAGCAGACGTTGAATTGAATACTATTCTTAAGATATTCATAGCTCGTTAACCCATATCTTCACAGAATAGTTGGGTATTGTGAACTAAGGAACGTAGAGGAATATTATCTACATACGTCTCAGCACTCAAAAGAGCAGAATGCATTATATCTAACTACTATTACAAATTAACAGTGATTTAATGTCAAGAAAAGTAGCAGTTATTTTGTAATGGTGATTTCAATAAAATTGCTACCGAAGTCCGACGTCAAAACCATTGACGACAGCAAAGACATAGATAGCAAAGACTAATAATAAGAAATGAGTCAAGTCCCACACGTTTCAGTACACGCATGAAGTTGCCAGCAAATGCTAGTACACACGAAGTTAGCTGCGAAGATAGGTGCTGCGCTGCTACCAAACACAGCGCTATGCAGTGACTGGATACTCTCGATCGCCCAGTATCTCCCGAGGCTTGAGCTGGACAAAATCTGACTTACAATCTGGATTTCTTTCCTAACGCCCTTTCATACGATACTACACATGACCTTTGGATACCCTGAAACGCTTCACATCTTTTTTTCCTATGGAGTAAGCTAGTCCAAAATGGCACAGAATTGTATTGTCATCGACTTCACGTATGTTTGAAAAGTTTCAGGTCTCTAAGTTGAAGTGGTTGAAGAATCGATTGCAATCACATACAAAAAAAAAACACCACAGTGAAGTTAAATAAAATCTTGTAAAAACAACAGTGCCTGCGATTTGAATTCTGGTATATTCAATGCAAGTACAGAGTGACTGCCTCTACTTGCCTGATGTCTATTGTTGTCGCAATGTTATGCAACAATATTTTGAAGGAGATGCATATTGCTTCAAGTTATTTATTGCAGTGAAATAACTCTCTGATGCTAGAAACTTCATGTAATAAAGGAATTATTATTATACGTCATTCCACTTGACAATAAAAAGGAGGTTACAAATGTTACATCCGCTCCTCAGCAGATGGTGTTAGCATCTGAAACATTGGGTCAATGTGAAATAATTTCCAGCCGTAGCATATATACAACTTTCATAAATTACACAATTGACAGCAGGATATGGTGGAATGGGTGAACGTTTCCCTAGGCATATAGTGATCATTTAAGCCAGCCAAAGCCGACTAGTTAGCGTGGGAACACCCATACTGCTTCCTCCCCAAGGGAGCTTATATCACACTACATGTGAATGAAGATGCATCTCGTCTCTACCCTCAAATCTTGTAACCCTTTGAAATTGTAAAAATTGTGCATTGCTCTCAACTCATTTCCAGACTGAATCTAGAACTCTAATTTTCACCTAGGTACTGTTGAATCTAAATAACCTTACGACTCTGTACCATATTGGATCAACCTCCTCCAGAGACAAAAAAGATGTGAAGCGTATGAGAGAATCCATGGATTAGGTGGGGTCATGTGTGCAATCGTTTGGAAGAGGGTTGGAAAAGAAATGCACATTGCAAGTCAGAATTAATACAGTGTTAAGGAATCATTTTTTGTGTATGGTAATTGTAAATACGAAACGAAAAAAATATTTTTTAAATCAAATTTGAATTGAAAGATTACAAAAGAATGTCATCATTTTTTTCCATTTTCTTGTTTATTAAATAAAATCATCGTAAATAAATGACTACTACCTATTTTACCATAACGATATATCGTATAGTGATGGGTCAATTGGTAAATCTAAGTGTGATAAAAAATAATGAAGGATCATTTTATTGTCATTCTCACTCTAATTTTCAATCTCATTTTCACTCACGTTCACATTATCATTTTATTCCACATTCACATTCTAATTCTCATTTTCATTAACATTCTTATTCCCATTCTCATTCTAGTTAAATTCTCATTGTCATTCTAGTTAAATTCTCATTGTCATTCTTATTCTCTCTATCATTCTCTTTCTAATTCTAATTCTCATTTGCATTCACATTCTCATTTTCATTCACATTCTTATTCCCATTCTCTATCTATCTATCTATACCCTCACGCCACATCCCTTGCAGGGTAGGCAGAGAGGACAGAGCGCCAGACAGCCCTATCCTTACACACACTCCTAGCTTCCGTCACATTCATGCAATTAGTCATACACGCTCTCCGATTCCTTTTACTCAAAACGCGTCCATCCTTGAGGATCTGGTCGACATGATCGGACCAGGTCAGTCTCGGACGGCCGCGCTTTCTCACCCCTCTTCGCTCATTCAGATATATCTTTTTTGTCATCCTGTCATCATTCATTCTCTCAACATGCCCAAACCATCTTAGTTTGTTTACTTTCATTCTTGTCACTACACCAGTCTTGCAGTCACTCATTTCCCTAATAACCTCATTCCTTATCTTATCTCTCAGCGTTTTCCCGCACATTCTTCTTAATGACCTCATTTCTACTGCATTCAACCCTGATTCATCCTTCTTCATCCACGTCCACGTCTCACTAGCATACATCAGGGTCGGCACCAAGACAGCATTGTGCACTAGCACTTTTGCTTTCATAGACACATTGCTACTACTAACAATCGGACCGATATTCTCTCTATCATTCTCTTTCTAATTCTAATTCTCATTTGCATTCACATTCTCATTTTCATTCACATTCTTATTCCCATTCTCATTCTAGTTAAATTCTCATTGTCATTCTAATTCTCTCTATCATTCTCTTTCTAATTCTAATTCTCATTTGCATTCACATTCTCATTTTCATCATAAGATAGATTATGGTTTATTATCAGTAAAATTACCTTCCAGGTGTATTGTTGTATTAAATATTCAGATAATAATGCCAAGTACCTGTATAATAATATTTTCAGTAGAATTGCACTTGAGGGAATTAAAGAAACACTTTGTGAAATTATTACTCGAGGTGTTATTTTCTTATATTCAATTATCTTATTATGTTTCTCTTGAGATATGAAGAAGGAATACAGAATTAACTACTGATAAATGTATTAGAAAAATACTTGATGTGGTCGGTAGCCCGGTTGGTAACGCGCTCGACTGTTAATCCAGTGGGCGCGGGTTCAATCCCCGACTTACTCCGCTTCACAACACAAGCTTTTAAGCTTTCTGTGAAGTGTACAAAGATGTATTTGGGTTTATTTGGATAAACCCAGATTCATTTTTTTTTTTTAAAAAGTAAGTACTTCTTATACGGCTCGGTTGCTCAATTCACGTATTAAATGGGTTGCTTCAAAATACCGATGACGCCAGATAAAAACTAGCTAACTATAATGACAGGCACTGACGTTTTATTTGCCGTTTCATTTTTTGATACGCGCGCAAGCGAGATGGCAATATTAGGTAAGAGAGAACGCATCTACCACTATGGCGCGCCAGTACACGTCATTACTATGCATTTACTGGACCTGGGAAGCAGCTGTAAACGGATAGTGAGAAATCTAGCGATAGCATATTATTACTTTGGTTTTGGAGCGACGATTTCTGTCTCCTTACCATTGCCAGCCGACGATACTATTCGCCGAGCAACCGAGCCTTAGGAACGCAGACACAGAAAATGAAAATACTAAACGAGTAAATTATTGAAATAACTGAAATTGCAAGAAAATAAATGTTTCCGAGTATATACGAGTACTAGTTACAGCTTGAAGGGTCTTACACGGGCAACTTTTTAAGCAATAATTGCACGGCAACACTTCTTTTTCTTCTATGGCCTTCTTCCCTCCACAGCTGGATATAAGCCTCTTAAAAAATTTTACTCTCGTCTCTGCTCTGACCGTTCCGCATCCAGGTTCCCCAGCGATTTGGGAACAAAGCCATCGGTCCATCTCTTTAGTGGCCTTGTGACACTCCTAGCATTTTTCCAAGGCCCCCACTTCAATATTCGTGGCGCCCACCTGGTGTCTCCCTGCCTGGTCATATGTTTTGCCCATTGCCATTTATGTTTCGACACACGGTTCATAATATCGACAACTTTGGTTCTCCGTCTAATTTATTTAATCGGCAACTCATATTGCCCAAACTGGAGCAATTAAGTGCGCAATTATTTCGGCAATATTTCTAACTTTACTCTACTTTAAATAGTTTCTCGGTAACTCGGAGTAATTAATTGCGCCATAATCGCGAAACAACGAAGTTTTATTTCGTAATACACTAAAAGTGCCGATTTTTTAAGGTTTTTTTCAAGATAGCGAAGGGAGCATAGGGAGGAAAATTATTCAAATTTGAATTCATAACTACCCTATTGTAGGACAATATTCACGACTACCTGATCTTATGTTGGGTCCCCATACTAGCGATTCCTCGATTTACCGGACTACAATTTATAGCGTTTTTTTTAATATAAATATAAATTCCGTCCTTATTAAGTAAATTTTAATGTAATAATAAGATTATTTTGCCTTGCAGCTATATTTTTATTACATTCTTGTTATTATCGGGTGACTTTGTAAACGTTAATTTCCGTTAAGTCGAGATCAAGGAAAGACACAATAGTTCTTTGTATATCGTATGTTCGGACTTTATTTCGTTTGGTCAAAATCCATCACGAGATATTATAAATCCATCACAAAATCCATCACGAGATAACAGAGGGATAATATTATCTGTTGCCAACTTCATAGCGTCCATCAGAGGGATAATATTATCTGTTGCCAACTTCATAGCGTCCATCAGAGGGATATTATTATCTGTTGCCAACTTCATAGCGTCCATCAGAGGGATAATATTATCTGTTGCCAACCTCAGAGGGATATTATTATCTGTTGCCAACTTCAGACGTGTACCTCAGAGTGATATTATTATCTGTTGCCAACCTCAGAGGAATATTATTATCTGTTGCCAACTTCAGAAGTGACGAAGTAAAAAATAGGTATAATATGGCGGTATGGCGATAGACAAATGATGTCAATTTACACTAATTCCGCTGTTGCAAATATTCCGCTAACCGAATAAACGATTAGCGATTAAGTTGAACCAAGAAAACATTATTACGATAATAAAGATTGCGATGGAAAATTAAAAGGAGGAATTTGTTGACCTGAGGGCATGAAGATTAACGCTAAGGGAAGCAGGCGAAGAATAAAAAAGTAATTGTAAATATTGACTCAATGTTAGTACTGTGAAATAATATTGGCTCAACACAGCATTTGGTCCAAAGAACGGGAATTTTATTTGCAATGAGCGAACCTACAGAATATTTAATTAAATTATGTTCCTAAAACAAGCAAAGCTAATTTATGATAAAAAATAATACTCTGTTTTATTTAAGTTTACCATTCAAAATAATAAAAGAAACATTTTGCAATTTATAAGAAAAGGTTGGATATTTCAGTTTGTCTACGCGGAGGCACGACTAGACAACACACTTCTCAGTATTATCAGCCAAAAGAGTCTACATATTAATTGTCGTTTATGATATATATATATATATATATATATATACTCATCAGTCTAATACTGGGAAACATTCACCTATCCAGATATCATGGATATCACAGAATTAGGCTCTACGCGGGGCCTAAAATACAAGCATTGTGCCTGAAATACCAGTATTTAGAAATCGTCTTACAATATTGTAAGCATTAATAATCAACGATTTTTTGCATTTTTATGCATAAATTTACCGGTAAATCTATTTTTTTTTATTATTTATTAGCGATTTTGTTATTATATGATAATGGGATTATTATATACCGACCTAGAATGCCATATATTTCTTATTTCACCTGCTAATTCCGATATTTATTTTTTACAATTTTTTTCTGCGACGGTTGTTTGAATGTTATTTAATGTATTTGCTAGAGCGATGTCAATTAAATGAGTGATTTTTGTTTGTTTGTTGTTCAAAACTACTAATTCTCTGGATATTCTTATTACGTAATAGTCCAAGAGCCCGCTGCTTAATTTATGACGTATCTGTTTTTTGAACGAAATGTGGTATAAATGATAGCTTACCAATAGGGTATTACATCGCAATAGGGTTGCCTATCAAAATCTTGCCGCAACCCCCCCTGCCCCCCCTGAAAAGGTCCCTCTTCGCGGTTTTTCGCATTTTATAGGAATATGGTAAGAGATAGGAGAAAGTAGTCAACGACAAAAATAATCCTTGCTAAATTCTCTACAAAAAATGTGAAGTCAATTTTTTCGTAGAACTAGCAGTTTACCCGCAATGGCCGGTCCAAAACCGAAATTCATTTGAAATACTAAAAAAATGTATTTAAACCAAATTGGTTGAAAATTGATAAGAGCTATAGGAATATAGTCAAAGAACGAATTAATTACCATAGTCTTAGCTACAAAACGAGCTATAATTTATTTTCATACATCTAATAATTTCGGAGTTATTGCAATAAAACTCAGTGATGAAAAATCTTAAAATTTAGTTTTTCATAAAATAACCAGCGATATAGCACCGCAAGCCAAAATTTTTTTTCCATAAAATGTTAGTGATAATGGGTGGAAGATTGTGAAAGAAAAAAAAATCAACTAAATTTTTTTTTTTTCCAAAAAATACCCTGTTTTTTGACCGGTCATTACAGGTAAACTACTAGTCTTATGAAAAAATTGACTTAATATTTTTTGTAGAGAATTTAGCAAGGATTATTTTTGTCATTGACAACTTTCTCCTATCTCTTACCATATTCCTATAAAATACGAAAAACCGCGAAGAGGGACCTTTTCGGGAGGGGCAGGGGGGGTTGCGGCAGGATTTTGATAGGCAACCCTAGTGCGATGTAATACCCTATTGGTAAGCTATCATTTATACCACATTTCGTTCAAAAAACAGATACGTCATAAATTAAGCAGCGGGCTCTCGGACTATAAGCAACGCCAAACAAATTTTAAATCAACGCAAGAAGCTATGTATGCGGGAAAAAGAGTGGTGACTATAAACATAGACAAATATATACTTTGTTTAAATTTCGAGAACAGAGAAGAATAGCTTTCTGATTTCAAATTTGAAATTCAAATGTCAGAACAGAACTCGAGAGGTGAACATTTCGAATTCACAAACTGACCGGAAGCTTTTTGAATGGACACTTCCTGGATACAACTTTGTGGAGTAACTTTCGGGTGGCTAACCGAATAGAGAGAGGAAGGCAAAAGTTGCAGCGACTTTTTTGACACAATTTGGAAGTTTCGTCTTTCAAAATATGGCCAAAGTTTCGTAATTCGGAAAGTGTCTTATTGCCAACAAATATTTGAGATCTTAGTACTTTTTTCACGAATCCTAGATTTTCAAGCACGTAGGAAGTTGATATACATGTTGTAAGACACAACATACAAAAATTATTACACAAGTACCTTGTCTTTTTAAGTACCTGGTCACCAGTCTTCATAACATAGCGGATTAAACACCGGTGTGTTAAGAGATCTGGATTCGATTTCTGACCATGACGGATGGATGATGGAAATCCGTATTAGGGGAGTACAGGGAGTGTATCTGTTGAGATAATGAGTTTCTTTCAGAATATTTACACAATGTGTGGTTGGTTAGATCGCGGACTTACAAGGAGATATTGCTCGTTTTTTTTTTTACCTACACCAGAGCTAACTTCTGCTTCTAAACAATCCTAATGATTAGAGTATTTTCCTCAACAGAGACGAGAGGCATCTTCATTCACATAATATAGCGTTATGTGAACTCCCTTGGGGAGGAAGCAGGATGGATGTTCCGATGCTTACGAGTCGGCTTTGGCTGGCTTAAGGGATACTTTATGCTCAGGGAAACGTTCGCCCATTCCACCACATCCTGCTGTCAATCGTGTGATTTTTGGAAATTGTATATATGCTACAGCTGGAAATTATTTCACATTGACCCAATGTTTCAGATGCTAACTCCATCTGCTGAGGAGTGGATGCAACATTTGCAACCTACTTTTTATAATATGAAGAGGATTTTTTTAATGTGATGAAAAAACTGTAATGTATTTCTGTCCGTGCAATGCGAATGAATTCAGTTCAATACCTAAAATAATTTAGGTATATCTCAAATTCTAATGATTATTTTATCTATTTAGTAGTCTGCAGCTGTTTCCTAATATTTTTTATTTGCGCACATTCTCTCTTAAATTCTCTCTCTACTTTCTCCCCATTCACCCTATCAATCATTCAATTTACTCTTTTTGAATGGAACATAAAAGAGAGAAGAAGGAAGCATACATACTCAAATAAAATTCATCGTTCTATCTACAAAAATAATAAAATAAAGTACTCGAAAATAAGTCTATAGGAATTTTCTTAGTCTAAATTTAATATTACACAAATTGTGGGGTTGTTACTAAATATTTACTAACACTAAAATAAGAACTAATCTTAAAAAAAATTCTAAGAACTGCGCTTATATTTCTCCAAGTAAATACTAAATTAATTAAAATTTACTAATTCTTCTCCTTATCGTGTTAGGCGGCATTCACCATATCCCCATCCGCTCCCAGAAAGCAACAACCTCTCTCGCGTCATCTTCCAAGGGAGAGCGATCTGCGAGACTCTCCCATGTGCACCGCCCAGGAGCCATTGGGCAGGCCAGGAGGTGCTCATTGTCCTGCAGCTGCCCCCAGTCACTAATAGAAACGTGTTTATGATAAAACACTACCACTCAAAAAGCAAATGTGTATGAAGAATTTCAAGGTGCTGGGACATTGCGAAATTACTACAATTTAACGTGAAGACTGAAGACGATATGAGTTCTACTCGCGAAGCATTTTCGTGAGATACCAAACTCGGTGGTATGCGGTGACTGGATCCTCTCGATCGCTCGATGTGTTCCGAGGTTTGAGCTGAATAAGATATGACTTAAGATCTGGATTTATTTTCCAACGCCCTTTCATAGGATGCCACACGTGATCCAACACGACCATTGGATCCCCTGAAACGCCTTACATATTTTTTGTCTATGGAGAAGCATGATCCAATTCTGTACAAAAGTGTATTGTCACCGAGTTTAAGAACGTTTGCAAAGTTTCAGGTCTCTAAAAAGTCAGGAAGTGGTTGAAAAAACGATCACAGCTTTCAAAATTACATAATCGACAGAAGGATGTGGTGGAATCGGTGAACGTTGCTCGTGATCACTTAATCCAGCAAAAGACGACTCGTAAGCGTCGGAACACCCATCCTGCTTTATCCCCAAGGGATTTCAGATAACGCTACGTTATGTGAATGAAGATGCCTCTCGTCTCTGTTGAGGAAAAAACTGTAAAATATAAAAAAAGGAAGTTAAGGGCTTGGCACCAAGAATGACGTCACAGTCATTTCCCACGGCATTAAGGTTCAAAATCGCGTGAACAATCGCATGATAAAATGGTATAAAAAGCGTTTTTTTTCATTTTTAGTGGTTAATCTTGCGTCTATCAAAAAAAATTTACGGTAATTCCCTAGATTTTAATGCATATTATCAGTACCAAAAAAATCTTACTCCGCGACTTTCGGGAAACGAGTTTCCGTCTTTCGGAAAAAAGATCAAAGATGTTTTTAATTTTTTTTTTTGAGAAATCTCTACAAGATATAAAAAATATTTTACGGTTATTCCCTAGATATATGTTCAATGCATCTAGCCTATTTTGTTCTAAAGCATATTTAGTAACGGTTGTCGAGATATAAGGTCTCCCGTTTTTAGAAATTTTTGAAATGTTGGTATTTATACTCTTAAGTAAAATCTTGTGAAAAAAGCCAGCCCTGGTACGCTGGTAAGTATGTAGGTAGGTACTAATACAATATTCACAAATTTACTGGTATATGGGATTCTTATGAGCTGTAATTTAGTACAAGGGTCTCTTACTAAAGCCCCTCCTACTATTTTACGCTTATTCAGTTTTATTTCATCCCATTTCTGTGTGTCGTCAATCAAATTGTACTTTTACACTCCAGGAAGGAATACACCATTACTTATTCAACAATCTCGATGTGTTTCATGCTTCTAAGACCGTGGCTCGCAGAGAAAATTTATTAAAAAAATATGTTCTTAACGTATTTTTTTTTATTTATGTCCTATGTACGTCAGTGAGACGCGGTGCCTATCTGAAAGAGATGAAAAAAAACTTGATGTGTTTGGGATGTGGTCTTACAGAAGAATTTTAGGAATTTCTTGGAGGGATCGTATAGCGAACTCAACAAAATCAAACTGCTCAGTGCAATAGCGGAAAGACGTCCCAGACGGATCGGCCACACAGTGTGTCAAGAAGGGTCTCCTATTTGTATTAATTGAAGGAATGAACGAGAGGACAAACTACAGAGGACGACCAAGGAAATAATACCTGGACAACCTGTGCCAGAATGTGGGCTTCGACTCATATTAAGAGGTAAAAAGAACCGCACAAGACAGGGATGAGTGGAGAAGGAGACATGGGGCTTTGCAGCAAACCAATCGTAACGATTCAAACAGGAGAAGAAGAAAATACAATTAAAAAATGAGGTACGGTGGTGAAATAATTTAAGAAGCTTTGTATCATATAGTATGAAGGGAAACACTCTGCAGTATATAAAATAAATGAAACAGCTCCACTCTACGTAACAAGGTAATAATTTTATAGGAAATTCAACTACGTTATGTAAATATATCGACATATCGACTATACGTATTTGGCGGGTACCTTACCCTTTCATCTCGCTGCTAGCCTGATACTTCTGTACAAAAATTTCGTACTTTTTTACACCAGGAATTTTTCAGATCAGATATTTTTAAACATCACTCCCTTTGTTTTTTTTTTATTTGTTTGTGCGCAAATCTTGCAATCAGAGCTGAAACTTTGCAAACGTACGTAAACTCTGTGACAATGCGATTCTGTGCAAAAATGAATCAGTTTTCTTCAGAGACAAAAGATATGTAAAGCGTTTCAGGGAGATCCAAGAGTCGTGTGAGGTCTTGTTGGTATCATATAAAAGTGCGTTGAAAAAGAAATCCAGATCGTAAGTCAGATTTTGTCCAGCTCAAGCCTTGGAAGACACCGAGCGATCGAGAGGGTCCAGTCACCGCATACCGCCGTGTTTGGTATCTCACGAAAGTGCTTCACGAGTAGAACTCATATCTTTTTACAAATATAGATTCTGTCAATTCTTGGTGGGAGGCTCCATTGGATTGAATTAATTGAAGCACATCGGAAGAGCGTGTTTGTTATCGTTTGGAAGATCGCAAAAAGCAGTTCTAGGATGTGAAGTTATAAAATTTTGTTCTTATAAAAAATATATTGCCATTACTATAATGTTTTCTGTTATTTGTTTAATTGGCGCACCTGGGAAATCATGCATAATAATGCCTGAATAACTTTCTAGTAACATAGCGATATGCATATTTCATGATTAAACAATCTATCTATTTAATATATTCGAGTAGTTACGGATGAAATCAGAGCGCAGAATGATAATATCAAATATTAAAATGGAAGATGGTAGTTATTCTGCTTAAGGCTAGGATCCCAACTATGAAGTCACGGTCATTTTCACAGATATGCCCAGCATCTTCTTCTCCATAGCTCTCTGTGTCACTGACAGCTTATGTATTATTCGCTTTTTTAGGACCGATGCCTCTAAACCGAAGGTGAGTACTGGGAGAATGCATGCATTAAAGAACTTCTTTTTTAAATAATTGAATATTTATGGGATTTCAGGATGTATGAGAGATTTGCGAACGCTACCTACTCTTAAAAACGGAAGATTATTCTGCTTAATATTAAATCTTTATTCAAAAATATGGATAAATTTTGCATATTGGTTTCAATTCAAGTTATCAGATGGAAAGGGGTTCCTTTAGAATAACATCCCATTGGACAATCAGATAGGAGAATCGTGTAGCCTGAATTATCTATGGAATAGGTAAGATCTGCAATCTGCATACCTTATAGCGCTCCAAGCTAGATAGATACTCTTCATATTACAATGTTATTTAGATCCTCTGTGTGTTTATTTTGATGGGGCTTCAAATTTAAAAGGAAAGTAATATTATTTTATTTTTTTTTTTTTTTAATTTCAAATACATTTTTTTAATGAATCTGGGTTGATCGAAATAAACCCAAATATAGCTTTGTACACTTCACAGTAATCTTGAAAAGCTTGCGTCGTGAAATGGAGTAGTTAGGCTTCATGAATCGTACCCGCGCCCAATTACAATTCATAATAAATAAATAAATCTTTATTGGCCAAAGAACACTATGCAATATGCATGGTTACAAAAACATGACAATGATAGTGTGCCAAAAGGCGGACTTATTGCAAATCTTACAGTCAACCCGAGAAAAGAAAGAAATACAATTTGTTGTTGAGGTGGTCGGTAGTCTGGTTGGTAACACGCTCGACTGTTAATCCAGTGGGCGCGAGTTCGATCCCCGATGCCGTCTTACTTCACTTCACGACACACGCCTTTCAAGTTTTCTGTGAAGTGTAGTATACAAAGGTGTATTTGGGTTGGTTTATTTCGAAAAAAATATTTGCGAAACCGGGCAAAGCCAGGTGAAAAAGCTAATTTCTTCGTTTTATATTTTAACATTAGGTATCTTCAAGTAATGCTGGCCCCCCAGTAATTCGAAAACCAATTCCCAAAACCACTTTAAACAGCCGATAAAATCTCCATATCGTTTACGTTCATTCACACACCATGGTAATAATAAGGGCCCCTCCTTAGACTTCTAACATTTAAACACATCCATATACACAATATAAATGTATACCTATTACTTTCAATTCCCAAATCGGCCATCGGACCAAATCACATTGGTCAAAATGACTTATGACTGAATCACAATATAGAGAGTCATTGGTCATTTTGACATATGTCATAAATACATAGAGAAATTATTGGTTGACTTGTGATTAAATCACATATGATGAAACCGCAAAAGGATTGGTCAAAATGACTTATTATGCAATCAGGGTAGAGATGAAAGCATACGAAGAAGAAATTACATTCGTTAAAATGACATGTGACCAAATCATAAATACGGAATGTATGACATTTGTTAAACTGCCATGTGGTGAAATCATATAGGACGGAATGGCATAAAAAACAAATTACATGGGTCAAAACAACATTGGTATCACGAAATTACTTAGAGACCAAATTGCACTGAGAGGAAAACACATTTTTCGAAACAACATAGAGACCTTCTGACAGTGAAATAATATCGAATTAGTAGATGTCGTAATTTTGCGATTTAGTCCTCAAGTACGTCATTTTGACCTATATGATTTTGCCCCATGTAATTTCGTCGTAAAATGGTCGAAATCTATACCATAAGTATTATTGGTTTTACATTTTCTAATAATGGAGAAGAACATCAGAAAACACTGAACGGTTTTCTGATAATTGTTATTGCCGAAATTCCTTTGCGTAAATTTGTATGTAAGTACCGTAGGATACCTAATGGTAATTTGGGAGTAATTTCGACCACAATTGTGTGTAGATTTCTTTTTCGTTCACTGGTATTATAAATCCGGGAATTCCTCCATCCCTAAATACATGTATGACAATTCGTTGGGTGATCGGTTCATTTCTGTGCTTAGTTTAGATGATTCCCCATTGGATGATTTCACTTTTGCATACGGAATTCTGTGACAAAAATGAATCATGTAATATGGGCTTTGACAAGAAATCATTGTGAATACATGCCTACTTAATATTCTGCCAAATTACCTGATTTTATCTGCTGGTGACTTATAGGTCGAAAAAACCTTTTCTATAGACCTATTATAAAAAAAATGCTTTTAGTTTCTTGGTAAATGTTTACAGAGTACTTTATTATATTGACGAGAAGATGGTGGAAAACATTGTCCTAATTAAACATTACTTAGAAAGTAAAATAAAATCAGTGATGGATAGAGGGAAACGAAAAATAAGTGTTTGTATGGATAATATTATTTTTATTATGGGAGAGATTCGAGCATTTTTCCCATCATAAGTCTCGACTCCTCCTATAAGTAAAGGGACTGGATAATATCGGTGTCGTTTTTTCGGGAAATCTGGAGTTTTCATTTTTCGCGTAGTGTCATTTTTCATACATTTATTTCATCAAAATGGATAGTTTTACATATTATGGTACTTATATGAACATAAAATCTATTAAACACGAAAATACAGAATATAATGATTAAATGTAATATTTTTACATAAAAATGACAGGTCGCCACCCTTGCAAAAGCTTGTTTAATCATAATCAGGTACATTCTTCTTATATCAGTGAAATCGCAAATGCAAAGATATCTACTTTTTAATACTTATTTTATAAATATTAATCTCCTGATCATCTAATGTAAAAATTCTTCACTCTATTTTCGTTGCTTCCTTCATTTTCCCTTCCATTCTTCCTCTTCCCATGTTCCCTCTTTCCGTAATAACATAAATATTTTATAGATATTAGATATATTATCTATGTATTGTAATCTATTTGTTTTGCGTTTGTGTTCATTGTGAACGGATGTTATTGGTATTGTGTATTGTATATTTTTGTACTATTGTATCTGTCAATATTTGTATTTGTGACTGTATCTGTTCCATGTGCATAAATAAATAAATAAATAAGATTATTTTCAAAAAAGGTCTAAATTTACGTAATTTCGATTTAAAAAACTTTGATTATGCGATTTTTTGAGCAAGTACAAAACACAGTAGAAGTGTAACTAGGTTATTGACCTGTTTTTTTTATAAAATAGTAACTTAAATTCGCATTCTTCCTATAAAAAATATATACGTATTAGCGTAAAGAGCACGAAATTCGCGTATAAATTATTTTTATCGTTGTCACGAAATTTTCCAGTATACGTCAGACGTTTCCCCCCGTTCGCAATATTTTCCGGTTCCGGCGTTTATTCAGTAGATATTTTTCAATTTATTTTAGTTTAGTGTAGCGCATCTGTGCAAATATTGAAAGAATAAGTCCATCTCTCATAATGTTAGGGCGATAGCACACCATCGCATCGGGATCGTGAGGATATCGTCTCACAATATCGATATGGCTTTATGAGGTAATATCACATTTGTCATTTGTGTCAATAGATTTTTTTTTATTAAGACAATTTCCCTTCATACTTTATATAAGACCATTGAAGGGAGAATCGCCTTAAAAGGACATTTTTTTAAATTAGACAGTCCACCCTAACTGGGTGATTTGTGCCAGTAGCAGTACACATCTATCTATCTATAGCCTCACGCCACGTTCCTTGCAGGGTAGGCAGAGAGGACAGAGCACCAGAGGGCCCTATCCTTACACACATTCCTAGCTTCCGTCACATTCATGCAACTTGTCATACACGCTCTCCGATTCCTTTTACTCAAAACGCGTCTATCCTTGAAGATCTGGTCGACATGATCGGACCAGGTCAGTCTCGGGCGGCCGCGCTTCCTCATCCCTCTTCGCTCACTCAAATATATCTTTTTTGTCATCCTGTCATCTTTCATTCTCTCAACATGCCCAAACCATCTACGTACACATCTACGAAAACTTAAGATAAAATGAGATTCAGAAGTTCAAATCTGTTAAAGTTTCAAGTCGAACATCTTCAGAAATCCCGCGATCACTCGATATGATTTCTTAGGCTTCATTGCAAACGATCATACGATAACATTGTTTCTTGGTTTTTCGGGTGAACCGTGTGTCTGCCTCTGTGGAGGAAGGATCCACAGAGGAAGACACCAGTAGGAGTGTCGAAACGTCGATAAAGTTTATCTACACATACACGGTTCACCCGAAAAACCAAGAAACAACGATCATACGATAACTTAATTAATATTCAAGTCATAAAAAATCCCGAATTTTTGCCTTAAAGCACAATCCCTAGGTGTGGTGAGGACTTTAAATTTATGAAGTGGTCCGTAATATTCATCTTTCCCCCTCACTTATTTGAAACATTATGCGGTGAAGTGGGTCCGTTATTGACAGATTTTAAATAGCTTTTTTTAATGGAATCTTCACTCTGAAATATGAAAAGATATTCAACCTCATTTATAATCCATTTCATAAAAAAAAATGTTTAAAAACTCAGAAAAATAATGAATTATTATGATGATGTACCACGAAAGAAGATATTTTTATGTAATTTTTTTTCAAAGTTAATGAGTACCTGAAGGTAAAAGGTAGTTTAAATTGCTTTTGAAATTATGAATTTTTAGTACTTATATCTACATACTAGTTTTATTGAACGCCTGCTAAAACACCTAAAAATTCTGTATTTCGTTAAGTATTAGTTATGAAAAAAGAAAGGTAGGAGAACAGTCGTCGCTACAGACCACCACTAGGTGGTCTGTAGAGAAATCCTATATTATCTGAATTCTCTAATCCACAGCAAACACACTCTGAAAAAATCATGCGATTTCAATTTGAAAAAAATGTGCGGCCTCGTGTAGAGTGATATTGGTGGCTGCTCTCACTTGGTCGCACCAACGCATCGGCGATCTGCCTCTTGGTCTCCTGCCTTAAATACACTGCCTAGCATTACCGTGATGGAACCACTATTGCTATGTTATTTCAAGTATAAATACATTTTTCTCTTTAACGATAAGAGGTGTTTTATTTTTTAATAGCCTATGTCCTAGCCATGATTTTGCTCTATCGTTACTCAAAATAGTCTGAGTTTTTTTTTTTTTTTTTAAAAGGATCTGGGCTTGCATATACAAACCCAAATACTTACCTGCACACCTTGCACTAGGCTAAAAGCCTGTATCGCAAAGTGTGGAATACATCACCAGCGCCGGGGTTTGAACCTGGCACCTCCCGTTCGAGAGACTGCCGCCTCAACCAACTGCGCCAACCATGTACTCTCCAGTGAAAAACTAATTCCCGGACAAAAAATACGAATTACTCAATATTATGGTAATTTCTGCCACTAGCCGATCCAGGGGGGGGGGAATTGGATGATAAATGAAAAAAGTAGAGACTCCTAATACCATGTGACGATATTCAGCCCACCCAAAATTGAATCCTGGATCCGCCACTGGTTTCTGCAACGGGACACACGAATAACGAGCATTTTTTTATTCATACTGATAATATTTTATGAGTATTTTTAAGGTCCCTTTAAACGAAATGGATATTATTGTAATAATGTACAGAGAAAATGATAATTACCTCGGCACAGAGATATTTTTTTACCTATTATAATTTACGCTAAAAGGAAATTACGTCAGGTACCGCAGGTAACGTAAAAAATATGGAAATTTCGGGAATAATAATAATTAGTATAGGAGTAATGTTTAACATAAATCATTCGACCACGGGTAGCGTTGCCATGTGCCCGTCTTTAGCCGGACAGTGTTAGGCTTTTTGTTCTCTTGTCTGGCCAAATTTGAGTGCGTCCGGCCCGTCCGGCTTTTTATTTAAGCTCAGAAACTATTTCAATAATGTTGAATTTGTTTTTATGATCAAATTACTAAAGAATTTGACTTTTTAAAGCAGGTTTCTGCAAAAGGAAAATATATAAATGATACGGATTAAAACTTCTTAAAAGTTTTTTTATGTAGTGTCCGGCCCTGGGACCCAAAAGTCCGGCTTTTTAGCGGTTAACCCGGAAATCTCTAGATTTCCGGGTTAACCACTATGGTAAGGAAGAGCCTTAGGAAGACCACTACTACAATGGAGGGATGACCTTGATGTAAAGGACGTTGGTGTGTGTCAACTGGATCCAAAGAGTCGAGGTAGAGCGGTGTGGAAGCAGATGGAGGAGGCCTTCGTCCAGTAGTGGACGGAAGTGGGATGATAAGAAGAAATGTTCACGTACTTAATGTGTAGCTATATTTTTTCTTTTATAGAGTAAGACAAAAACTTTTTCCCAAATTCGCAAAAAAAAATTTTTTTCGTATTGATAGTATGCATTAACATTAGTTAATGACCGTTATTTTTTTTTTAATAAAGTAAAATAAACCTCAAAGAGTTAAAAAAACGTTATTTTTAACATTTTATCATGCGATTGTTCATGTGATTTTGAACTTAGTAACGTCTTAGGAAATAACCGTGACGTCATAGTTGGGCTTCTAGCTTTAACTCAAATACTTTCCTAAAAGCTTGAGTCTTGAAGTGAAAAACACGTTAGCGCTCCAAACAACTGTGCCAACCGTGGACCTACCAGTGGCGAAGGGTGGATTTCTGCAGAAGGGAAGCCGGGGCTAACATTTCTTATGGGATTAAGTCATATTAGACACTATTATACCTATCATTTTTGCCAAAAGGTAACTCGATGGGAATCGTGTTCTTAGGTAGCTTCGTGTCTGGTACCTACTCAAAATTCTTTCAATATAGTGGGTGTTGTCATGCGGTTATGATTTTGTAAACCAAAAGTTAGTAACAAAATGTTACGACTTTTGAAGTTTTGGGTCGTAATAATTTCGCCATAAACCTATGAGATATATTTTAATGTCTATGCGTATTAACAGTAATATTATCTTTTTAAACATTAAATTTTACGTTCTTAAATTGAACATAAAGACGGAGTGTTAAAATTTTATGCTGTCATTTTATTGGACATTATTTTAATATCAATGATCATTACAGGTAAGTACCTATTAAATTCTAGTTAGATAAAAGTATTCATTCACAAGTGTACATTAAGTGATTCGGAGTAAAGAGGAGAATGAAAAACTGTTAGAAAATTCCAGACCTTCTTGATGCACGAATAATGGTGTAAAATTGTTCATTAAATTTCAAGAATATTAATGAATTTTAGATGGGGCATGAGTGTGGATGAGGACATCTCCTGTAGCTGTGGAGAAACACAAGATGACGAACACCTCCTCGTCTGCCGAGATATGGCGGAGGGGTGTGATAAAGCGGACCTATATAGGGCTAACGACAAAGCAGTTGCTGCTGCAGTGTATTGGGGTGGGTTGGCCTAGTGTAAACGGACTCGTTAAGTAAGTAAGTAATTAATGTATACTTTATATACCTACCTTACGTTGAATCCACTAGTAGTCAATTTTGGAGTAAGTATTCGTTCAATAGTAAATTAATTGTATGCCTATTGAATGTATACATTTGTAAATGAATGTATACATTGACTAATGTATACGTGCATTGACTAGTGAAAGAATCCATGCACTTTTAACCTTGTTATTAAGGGCTTGTGTTCACAAATAAATACTTTCCTGCACACTTCAAAGTAAGCTAAAAGCTAGTGCCAAGCTCAGAATATGAGAATACAACATCAGCAGTGAGATTCGAACCTGTCATCTCTTAATTTGAAGTTCGCCCTCCGTTCAACTGCACCAACCGTGAAGTACTCAAATTGCATTCATTACTTACGAGTAAGTACGAAAAAATGTATATCTGAAAAAACTTATACTTCGCCAGGATATTTTTTTGAATTAGGGTGGATCCATTAATAAAGTAAGAATTCTTTTCATATTTTTTATTTAAAATTTCCTTAAACACTAATAACTCTAATTCACAATACATAATATTCATTATTATAGAAATAATCAAATACAGATAACAATATACACCATTATTAAGCTATCATAAAATCTTCGATATTTTTTATTTTATTTATTTATTCATTTACTTTAAGTAATAATAATAATATTTACATCCTTTCCGATATAAAATTTATTTATTGTCACTCCCTGCGGTGGTAAGCATACTTATAAAATCTAAAAAGACTTATTCAATATTTTGATAGAACGTAAAATACATTTTTTTTCACATTATTTGTTCAAACCCATCATCACAGAATAGTAAACTCATAGAAGTGTCTTACTCTCTGTCTTACGTAAATGTTTATGTCAGGAAAATGAACTTCGGTTTTAAAGTATGCGATATTTATGGATATGAGTTTTGAGCTTCAATTGTGAGTGGTGTAATAAAATAATATTTTTTTTTACACAAAACCAAACACTTTCCTGCATACTTTGCACTAGGCTAAAAGCCTGTATTGCAAAGTGTGGAATACATCGCCAGTGGAGGGGTTTGAACCTGGCACCTCCCGCTTGAAAGCCTGCCGCCTCAACCGACTGCGTCGGATCCTCTAAATCCAGATCATTTTTTTCAAAATTCGTATTCAAAGGAGTTATATACTAAATGCCACTTCTATAGGTTCGTAATTCTGTGACGAAAAAAATTTTTTTTTGTTAATTATTATAACATGGTATGTATAAAACTTTTCCTTATGCCCCCGCCACACGCGTGCGAGTCACCTCGGGGTTGCATATGAGTAAAAAGGCGTGTGGATGGAACGTTAGTCTTGACGTGTACGTAACCGACCGTTGACCTCTTTTTACTCATATACACAATTGGCTCTGGGTGGCTCGTAGGCGAGTGGCGGGAACATTACACAAATTTGATATACAGACGATTTTCCCATAAAAATGATAAGAGAAATTATGATATAATAACGGGCCAAGGAAAAAGAATGCCCCTATTATAAAATGGAATAACTTTGGAACCATTTACGTTAAATGAGTGAAAAGCGTCGGTTAACTTTGTCTATTGCGCATCCATTATGCAAATGTCAATTCAATTCAATTTCAAAATTCTTTTTATTTTATAATATGGTTCCTTAAAACTATACATGTTTCGAGATACCTCCCCAATAGAGACAAGTCTCGTGTGTGAGGAGGGTGTGCTAATGCATTGTATCATACATCAAACATAATCTACGTTGATTAGTTACAATACAGTGAAAGAATCACTCATTTAACGCAAATGGTTCCAAAGTTATTACACTTTAAAATGGGGGCATTATTTTTCGTTGACCATGTATAGTATGTTCCTATTAATTATTATGTATATAAAAAATACAAATTCCCATCCTTCGTCTAACACTTTGGCATTTCCTACAGTATGGAGTAACCAGTGACAGGTATGACAATGGTACCGAAGTGTGACGAAGAATTGAAATTGTGCATCTATTTGTCCAAAGCGTGTTCAAATCTAAAATTAGTGATATTTTTTTTTTCTATAAATCTATGATTTTTTTCAATTTTCATCGTTATTAATTTATGTGCCAAAAATCCAACAGGATTAGGCAAAATATTATGTCAAACACACACATTGTAAAAAATATAATTTAAAGATAAAAAAACAATCAAATTAATATCCAAGCTCTTAGCAAAATAAAAAAAGTAAAGATCGATTCACACCTCCAGACATTCGACTTCAAATGTGAACGTAGCTTTATACTTAAAACTAACAACTTATAACTGTGATTGCAGTGAGTGGCGAAAAGGATACAGATGTTTGTAATGTCATTCACTGTTGAAAAACCTAATAGCTGTAATGCCGCTCACTGTTAAAAAGGCTTACAGTTGTAATGCCGCTCACTGTTGAAAAGGCTTACAGCTGTAATACCGCTCACTGTTGAAAACGCCGCTCACTGTGAGTGGGGTTGAAAAGGCTTACAGCTGTAACGCCACTCACTGTTTCTCAACCTAAATAAAATAAAAATAAATAAATATGAGTATTTTACGTAGAAACTTAAGCACAGAATTAAATAATAGACAAGTAATCAAAAGTAATCGGTACAAAAAATAAATTATAATTATTACAAATAAAAATATTTAAATTGAGATTCCAAGCTAGATAAAAAAAGGGAGCAAAAAATCACAGACTCGTAATATTAAAAATTATATTATTCACTAAACTCTGGCTGAAGAAAAATTAAAAAAAAAGAACTAAATTACTTTCATAGTATACCTACGTAACTTCAACTACCATTCTTGTTACTTTCGGTGAAGAATAACAAACTGCTTTGGCCCGGTTGCTCTATGAATAGTATCGTCGACTACTCGACTAGTAAGCTGACGAAAATCGTTTCATCAAAAAGGAAAGTGATGTGATATCGTAAGATTTCTTACTTTCCGTTGAGCGGAAAACTGGCAGCTCCAATAATAGCTGAGTATGTAAGGCCGGGTTTCCACCTGCAAGAAGTGTCCGACAGTCTGTAATTCCGTAGTATTCACCTGCAAGATACTGTCTGACTGCTGCCTGACAGACTGTCGGACACTTCTTGCAGAAGTTTTCTTTCAGGTGGAAACCAGGCCTAACAGCGACTAGCAAGCGCTCTATTCCTTAAAAGCATTCATTGTTACTTAATAATATTGCTGTCTCCTTTGCGTGCATAACCGAAAGTAAAACAGCAAACAACACGTTTGTGTGCAACAATACAATTAGTTTACCATTACTGTGCATCGTTTACCGTTGCGGAGCAACGCATCTAGTTTGTTGATCAGTAGCGGTAAAAGAAATCTACTATTATTAGTATGATGTTTTGAGCAACCGGTCCTGACTTATTTCAATTTTACATACTAGTTTTATGTATAAAATTGAAATATTTCCTAGTTCGTTATTTCTCACAAAGTCAGTAAAAACATCTATCAATATTTATATTTAAGGTTTAATATTAAAATATATCATATTATATTATACAAATATTTTTTCACACATCCAATCACTTTTGAAGACAAAAAAATCGTCGCGTCGTTAAAAACATTTTTCTTAGAATTTCTCAATTTTATTACCGACCCTATTTTTCGCACAAAATATGAAGATTTTTTTTTTTTTATATAAAAAGCCTATTTTTTTTAATTATTTTAGTTGACAGGGGTCAACAACCTACGACTTTCGAGAAACATGTAAAAGTTGAATAAATTGAAATATATTTTAATTTGATAAATTAAGGTCTGCTTTATTGAGTTTGACATATTCTAAAAGAGTTGAAATTCGGAAGGTCGTATAAAGGAGATTTTAATCAATGTTCAAAATTGTCTAGACGCTCTTATTAGTAACGCCAATAAACTTCGGAGAATTCAATATTGGACTCAAAAGAAAAACAGTACGTAAAATATAGAGCAATGATTTAAATAATTTGACCTTGAAGTAATATATTCTTGATCAGAAAGGATTGAAAAGAGTGTACAACCATCTTAACTAAAAACCACGTATATGCCAAAAAGTAGATGCTGAGGAAATGGCGAAAGACATGTAGCATTGCAATTCTGTTCATATGTGGAATAACGGTTTTAGAAAATAGGAGTTATGTATGGAAATTCGAACTATTTATGATCGAAACAGACGTACTGGAAAGATTGTACTGGAAACTGTACAGATGCAGGAAATATTCGACTGGATAAAAAAGGTAGAATACCCGATATTGTTTCATACTTTGGATGACAGTATTTTTATTCTAGAGAAGCTTTCGTTCGAAGATAGAGTCAGTTATAAAAGAAAAAAAAAATTATGTACCACAGTAGCAAAGACTTCTATACTCTACGAATCCCTTTGGTCAAATATGTACAAACTGTTGATCTTATTTCTTAAAAATCCAACTTTTCATATTAAAGTGGACACGGCATAAGATCACAGGGACGCCTGTCCATTCTTGGTCCACAAGGTGCTCCTCCGTGCGATGGTAACCTGAGCACAGCTCTGGTTCTCTGTCTCACAGCGTTTTCTCCGCAGCTTTCAGAACAGGGAGTCCACGGAGACCAATTTGTAAGAATGCAGTCTTTCCGAACTGTGAACAGAGTAGAATATAAATAAATTAAACTTATATTATTTTATTTTACATATATTGGGGACACTGACAGAAATTTACTCCACTTCACTACACAAGCTATCTGTGAACTGTACAAAGGTGTTTTTGGGTTTATTTCAATAAACCCAGATTAATTTTTATTAAAAAAAAATTACAACACATACACGGTAACAAACATAAAATGACAAACGCGTCAACCCTCCAATTAAGTGTCCACAACATACACCAATTTCATTCACCATTAATTTTCATCTAAATTAATTAATTTAAATTCCTACTGCGTGTTATTAAATAAATAAAAATGATCAATAAATATAAATAAATTTCACAATATCGATGTATGTGTGGGTAGAGGTAATGATTCGAAAGAAGCACTGTCAGAGGTACTTACAGTATGGAACAATGATGTTAAAAAAGGCAAAAAATACTGCATTAATAATGTAAAAAAGGCCTTTGTTCAACAGTGAACGCAGGGAGGCTGACATGATGATAATAATGATAAAGGTAAGAGAGTTTTTAAAAAAGTGTTTTATGAGTTTAAGTCAAATCTTGAAATGAGGTGTTAAATTGTCCCACCCCAAATTAATTGAGTTGGTAGGTATTGGCACATTAAAAATAGTCTTTAATAACAGAGATAAAGATGACCTTAGCCGCCGGCTTCTTTTCCATAGAGTTACTTACCGTTGGGCATCGGGTTCCCTGGACCCCAGGTAGGATTCATTGCTTCATAACTATCAGCATCATCTTCGTCTTCTTCGACATTGTCCTCTTCGTTGTTAGTATTGTGCTGATTGCTGTGATGTTTACAAGGTTTCAGATTTCTGCATCTTCTCCGCTTTAGAAGTTTCCTTGGACAACTGCGGCCACCGTTGATAGGGTGTTGCTGAAAAAAAATAAAATCCCATACTGTGATCTCGACAGAAAGTTAAGGGGAATAATACGCCATATTGTAATCTCGACAAAAAGTTAAGGGAAATAATATGCCAAATTTTAATCTCGACGGAAAGTTAAGGCGAATGATATGCCATATTGAAATCTCGACAAAAGGGTAAGGGGAATGATATATCATATATTGTAATCTCGACAAAAAGGTAAGGGATAGGGTATGCCATATTGTTGAATGAAAGGTATGGAATATACTATGCACTATGCAGTATTATAATCTCGACACAAAGATAAGTATAATGATATGCCATATTGTAATCTCGACATAAAGGTAAGGGGAATAATAATATGCCATATTGTAATCTCGACAAAAAAGCAAAAGGAATGATATGCTATATTTTTATCTCGATAGAAAGGTAAGAGGAATAATTATAAAAGTCATTGATCTGAAACTGGAGTAGGAAGGGAAGACAGACAGCTCATAAAATGTACTCAACAAGCATATAACTAACTACTCGGATCCTCAAATAAGATTTTCCCTAATAACATATAGAGTAATAAAGGTCAATTCTATTTCTAACGCAATTTAATTAACGAAATTGCCATTATGTGTGACCTATTCAATTTGTCCCCAAAAAACAAATTATACCAAAGCATAATTGATTTCAAACGAATCAACCATACAATATAGCGTATAATATCAAAATATATTGACGAATCACCAACAGATCACACTTTTTTGCGTGTCTATCCTATGTGTCTTAAATCTTGAAGGATATTTTGATGCTCCATAGTAATTTACAAAAAATAAATACATCAACTCCCATACATTTAAGGGCTTGGCACCAAGAATGACGTCACAGTCATTTCCCACGGCATTAAGGTTCAAAATCGCGTGAACAATCGTATGATAAAATGGTAAAAATAGCGTTTTTTCCATTTTTTTTTGGGTTAATTTTACGTCTATAAAAACTTTTATGGTTATTCCCTAGATTTTAATGCATATTATAGGTACAAAAAAAATTAATCCGCGACTTTCGGGAATCGAGTTTCCGTCTTTCGGAAAAAAGATCAGAGGTGTTTTTCAAATTTTTATTTGAGAAAGCTATAAGTACAAGATATAAAAAAAATATTTTACGGCTATTCCCTAGATAAATGTTCTGTTCAATGTATCTACTCTATTTTATTCCAAAGCATATTTAGTAACGGTTGTCGAGATACTTTTTTTAGAAATTTCTGAAATGTCGGTATGCATACTCTTAATATAACGAATTTTCAGAAGAACGAATCATTTCCTTTGCTCCTTTGAACTCTGCTATTCCAAGATTTGACCTGTAAACGGATATATGAAACACTCTGATATTTTTTTAGCTATCTTTTCAGTATGAACAGGAGAAAAATGTCTCCCTTTTTTTGCTCATTTAATAAACTTTTTATTTGTCCGTTGTATTCGTTTTTTTTATAATAAAATTATCCATGTATTTTTTCTCATACACTTTAAGAGTATTGAATTTCACTAGCATTTCATTTTATCTCAAAGTTGGAATGTTTAATTTGTGAAATAAAAATGGAGAAACACTGGAAGACACTGAAAGAGACAAATTTTCAAACGAAAATATCTCACATTTACAAGAGGAAAAATGTATATTAATTAAAAATACCGCGCGGGAAATGAGTTTCATTTTACTAAAAAGAACATAAAAAGTTGGAAATTTACGGATCTTTATTACCAAATTTGAATATTAAGAGTAGGCATATTGACATTAAAAAAAATAGGAGTACTTAGATCTCGACAACCTTAATAAATATGCTTTGACAAAAAGGGTAAATACATTGATCCTTTATCTAACAAATGACTTAAAAAAATAATCTTGTATAGATTTCTCAAAAAAAATGTGAAAAACACATCTAATATTTTTATCCGAAAGACAACAGCTCGTTTCCCGAAAGTCCCAGATTTTTTATATAGATAATATGTATTAAAATCTAGGGAATGACCGTGAAAACTTTTTTAAATGAAGCGAAATTAACCCCAAAAAGTAAAAAAAAAACGCAATTTTTAATATTTTATCATACGATTTTGATAAATGACCGTGACGTCATAGTTGGATCCCTAGACTTAAATGGACACTACAGAAGCAGTTTGTAATTATCGTTGTAATTAAAATGATATTTATGATAAATACATATTTAGCTGATATTAAATTACGTTGCGGAACGAACTGAAAATATACAAGGACCAATATTTTTACCTAACGACTTTACCTAAATGTTGAAGAGTCGGAAATGGGTTTATTGAGGGGAGCCTCTCCGACAGATACGTTAAGCCCTGTCGTGGAAAAAAAATAATATTCATTTTTGCCTGAAAAATTGGATGACTTAGGAGTTGAAACTCTTGAACCATCCAGATTGGTTTACTCTGAATGTATGAATAAAACACTCTGAAAGTTTTAATAGGTCATTCCATTATTCCATGTACCATTCTTGACCCACTTTCCACAATAGTCACGTATCAAAATGTGTCAATACAATAATATAAACTTTCCTCAATTTGGCGTATGAAACTATGAGTTAGTGTGGTTGCTACGTGCCAAGGCATACAAAAAAAAATCAATTTGGTGGCAACTTACGATAATTTCCCTTGACATCTGTTCAAATCCTCGCCCACATGTTGCACTGCACTCGCTCCATTCTGACCAGGGTGTAACTTCGCATTTCTTGATCTGACCAACAGGCTCTTCGATAACTTCGTCAAACACTTCATCATTATTTGAGCGCTGGTCATAATTTCTTCTTCTCTCATTGCTGCCTCTCCATTCTTCAGGATCTTTGTATCTTGATTCTCTTGCATTGTATCTGCTGGGCTTCCTCCTGTCCTTATTGCTTCCTCTGTTTTTGCCGTGTCCATAACCGCGTCTGTCACCGTCTTCATCTAGATCATTTTCTCTCATATGTGGAGGAAGTGTGGGTCCATCGTATCCACTTAAAGAACCGTCTCCGGTTACTTTGGCTGTTCCAGGTACGTCTCCAGTTAATTTGTGATTTTCTGTATCGAGTCCTCCAAATTGACCTCTGCCTGTAAAGATATGAGAAAAGAGAATTAAATCTCTGTCATTAGAATCGATGCTCCACATATCTCTAACAGAATGAAAACATTGAAATTCAGCGTTTTTTTCAAAAAATTACACATTAAGCACTCAGATATAGTACCAAACTCTATTCAACCATACCTTCACCAAGTTTTACAGTTTCCAGTACTCAGAAATCTTTACAAATTATTCCTGAACCACCATGTTTAGCTAGGAGTGAGAGATTTCCGAAGACGTAATACAAAGTATTTTTACCAAAATATATGTCTGAATCGTCATCCTGAAGAGGGACATCAAATAGCGTCTGATTCGTTGACAGAACAGAGTTTTGTTCTTCGTCTTCTTCGTCCAGAATTGCGTCGATCCTTTTAAGGTCTTCTTTAAACGAGCAGCGTGCAATGAGATTGTCAAGGTTAGTAAGAAATGAGATGGATTAAACTAAAGAGTAGTTAGTAATGTATTAGATACTAAGTATGTATATTTGTATTTCAATGAGAGTTAAAGTTACCAGCTGTAAGTTATCTCGACCTCACACTTTGTGATTGTTTGACTTTATTGTATGTCCTTGTTATTGTAGTGATAGTACGAATATGTATTGTGTATTGAACTGTACATACATGGCTGTGATGACAGTGAGTGGCGAATATTCTTACAGCTGTAATGCCACTCACTGTTGAAAAGGCTTACAGCTGTAATGCCACTCAATATTGAAAAGGCTTACAGCTGTGTAATGCCACTCACAATTGAAAAAGATTACATCTGTAATGCCACTCACTGTTGAAAAAGCTTATAGTTGTAATGCCACTCAATATTGAAAAGGCTTACAGCTGCAATGCCACTCACTGTTAAAAAGGCTTACAGCTGTAATGCGGCTCACTGTGAAAAGGCTTACAGTTGTAATGCCACTCACAGTTGAAAACGCTTGCAGTTGTAATGCCACTCACTGTTAAAAAGGCTTACAGCTGTAATGCCATTCAATATTTTTATATAAATAAAATTAAAATAATATTTTGGGATTTCACACTGATTGTACGAACCTAAGTTATGTTTTCACGTAAGACAATATATGAAAATCACGAAATATGGCGTAGGCATTTTGTAATAATATAATTATCATAAAATTCTAAATGTCAGAATGTAAAATAACGTCTGATATATTTTCGGAATAACTCGATTAATACGTAAAATGTTAATTTCTCAACGAAAATAATCAAAATGTCATTATTATTCAAGACACCCACCAGCGCGAGGGCGTTTCTTCAGAAATCCATTGAAATTCGCAAACGTGAATTTACAAGGCGTACTTAACGATAATATTATTACATTATTTTATTCGAAAACTAGTGTTTCAAAAGGCCTGCTGAACAACAGGCAAAGGCAGGTCACGGCCCGATCGAAAAATTGCGGTTCCCGGAGAAAAATCTATACGAATATTGCTCTACATGAATAAATCCCATAAAAGACAAAGGCCCCTCAGAAATATGCTCAACGGATAAAAGCCCAAACTTTCTAGTTGGACTCCAGTAGATGAATTATTTATAAAATATTGACTATTTTACTGTCTATCCCATTTTAGATCCGCGTATTTATTCGTTTATTTTCTAATCTATGGTAGTTTCTGACACAATGAAAGAAATTGTATACTATAAGAAACCATTAATTTTATTTTAAAAATCTAACTAGGTTTGAACTTTTGTCCCTCAAACATATTTCTGAAGAGCTTTTGTATTTTGTTGGGATTTATTAATGTTGAGCAGTATTTTGATGAGTTTTCGTCGGGTCTTGTTGTTGTTGCAAAATTGCATCTCATCTATTTTCCTTCTTCTCTGGTATGTGAATGACCATTGTCCAGAATATCTGAGAGTCAAAGCTCCGCGTCAATATTTTTTAAATATTCTATTGCCCTTGGCGTCACGTTATGGATTTCCCCAAAACCCCTCTCGAACTTCTTGTTAGGATAGGGCCCCACAATATGATCAACCATCTATGTAGTAGTGATCAATAATGATATTAATAATCATTCAACAGATCCCTTAAGGCAATATGCGTTGATAATTCCTAAAGTTTAATAATGAAGGTCAAAAGATTCGCTGTATTGAATAGGGCGCAAGTTTCGCAAATTCTTTCGAAAATAAAACTTTGATGAGTCACTAATCGATAATAATTGGATTTTTTTTCAATAACGATTTTTATTTATTTTTCATACAAGAGGACATACGGACAGTGAGCATTTTATTAAATGGATCATACAATAAAATCATACAAGATAATATAATTCAAAGTGTATGGGAATTTGTACTCATTTGAAATTCAGATATTACCTATTTGAATTTAAGGTAATATTTCCTTTAAAATTATATCGAGAAATCATGTTTTCCTAGCGTTCGAAATAAGTATAAATTTTCTTCTTTAAAGACCATAAAGGAAAATGGAATCAACCCAAGCCCGACGCAAACTAAATGTAACTAAAATGATAGGTATAAATGAGTAATTAAATACCGCATGGATGGCATCATCGAAATTAATGGTTAAATGTGTAAAATACTTGTTCAAAATTTATGAGACACAGAGATTCTATAAATTCTGGAGTGCATATTTTGTAACAGTCTTTAAAAAAATCCATACTAAATTAGCATTGTCCTTTGGGAACCTACGTATGTATTATTAATTCATTTTGGAAATGATGGTACACCTCAGAACTTTTCTTTGATTTTGAATACTTATATTCACGTTTTACATATTTTTGAAAACATAAATTGTGATTTGCAAAAACAGTAACAAAAATTCACGACTATCGTATCAAATGTTGACTGCTGATTTTCCATACTAACAATTTGTCTGTTTACTGGTCTACATAGAAGCAAAGTTATGCAAATGTATTCAGACTTAATTTACAGTATCAGTGTTAGTATGCAGATGCACCTTTGTATGTGTTGCAAGCTCTGACACATTGCTGGTGTGTCTCAAAGTTGTTTCTATTCCCCTGGCACCCCGTGTAGCCGAACGGTTCACATTTCTTCGTAAAGGAGTCAAAGAACCACCGCTCCATGTAACCCCTGCACGGTCCAACTACCTTAGGAAGGCTGCATATCACTGGAATTCATTATTGTTAGTAGGAGTTAGTCAAATGTTAGTAACTTTGTACAGGAAATGTTAAAACATGAGTATAATAAGTACATTAAATGTTAAAACATGGGTACAGTAAGTACATGAAATGTTAAAACATGAGTACAATAAGAGTTGTTGCAAGTATTCACAATGATCCATATGTAGATTTGGTTTTTACAGGTTAATCGTGTAGTGATCAGGTGCTCCGATGTTTCGGCAAATCTGATCACTACACGATTAACCCGGAAAAACCAAATCTACATTAGTACAATGAGCACATGAAATGTTAAAATATGAGTACAGTAAGTACAAACAGAATACACTAGTTCATGAAATGTTAAACCATGATTACAGTAAGTATTCGAACAAACAGAAGACGCTAGTACACGAAATATTAAAACATATCCCATCTATTTTAAAATGTTCTTCATTTATATACATATTATGAATTAGAGAAAGAGGCATTACACCTTATCTATGGCCTCTTTTTCACCGGATTACTTGTTTTTTAATTGTTAGTGATGCATTCCGTTTTAGTAAAAAACGTAAGCAAGATACGTACGTCTGGCATCAGCCTCAGATATTTCACAGCTTGGTATAGGTCCCTCGCATTCTGCTTCGTGTATAAGTGACACATGAGCGCACTTGTCATTATTCCTCTCTGATCTTCCTTTGTCTTCATTCTCGGGATCCTCCTCCTCTCCGGCATTGTCTTCTTCATCATCATTACGCTGCGAACAAATAACGAAAAAGTTGATATAGAAATATTCTGAACATTCAGAGGAAACGCCACTTACGTCCAAATCCTAGCGATCCCTTTCATTGGAGATTCTAGAATTATTAATAAAAAAACATGGTTTACGTCCAAATTCCATGAGTCGATTGCATTGTAGATTCTAGAATTACAAAGAAAACGTGAATTACGTCTAAATCCCACAGATACGTTTTATTGTTTATTCTAAAATTACAAAGTAAATGCGACAATTATATTGAAAAGAAATTATGTGACGTTGGAGTTCTTCATTGAGCTCCTTTTCTGTAGAATTATTTGTACTACGTCCGAACCCTACAGAGTTCAATTTGTTATAGATTGTAGGTGACTTACGTCCAACCCTATAGATATGATTTATTAGATATGATTTTATGTTAACGTAACTTACGTCCGATCCCCACAGAGCTCTCTTATTGTGGACTCTAGTATAAGCCATATCTTGCTGTTCTTCTCCACTATTGAGCAGCTTCCTGGTTCTAATTCTGATCCCCCTGCCGCAGGTCACAGAGCACTCCATCCAATCAGACCATGGAGTCGTTGGACAGTTGGGATCTTCTTCCTCCTTACTGTTGCCTTCTGTATTGATTCTGGAATTAAGAGAAACGGAAAATATGAAAAACTTTATTTTGTTTAGTCCTGGTGTCAAAAGTTAACAAGCTTAGATGGTTTGAGCAAGTTAAGAGAATGAACTAGGACAGATCGTTATTTTGGTTAGTGTTGAGGTCAAAAGTAAACAAACTTAGAAGGTTTGGGCAAGTTGAGAGAATGAACGAGGACATAAGTTATAGTCCTGAGGTCAAAAATTAAGCTTAGATGGTTTGGGCAAATTGAGAGAATGAACTAAGACAGGATGACAAAAGATTTTAATGAAAGGTTGCAGGAAAACTCGACAATCCAAGACAGGTTGTGTCGAACAAATCCTCAATGACGAACACATTTTGAGTAAAAGAAATCGGAGGGCGTATATGACAAATCATATGAATGTGACGGAAGCAAGGAGTGTGTTCAAGGATAGGGCAGTTTGGCGTTCTCTCCTCTCTGCCTACCCCGCAAAGAGAGGAAATGGATATATAGAAGTCTTGAGGTCCTCAAGGACCCCACGTGTATTTTGATTTGATTTTGATCCCCACTTGAGGATCTGGTCGACATGATCGGACCAGGGCAGTCTCGGGCGGCCGTGCTTCCTCACCCCTCTTCGTTCACTCAGATATATCTTTTTTGGCATCCCTTATTCTCTCAACATGCCCAAACCATCTTAGTTTGTTCACTTTTATTCTAGCACGATCTACACGTTCAAAATCATTTAAACTTCATATATACCATATTTTCATTCGTTAATGTTTAGTGTAGGCAGATTCACGTCATTAAAATTGTATATTTTGTTTATTTATTCATGCAGTGATATAGAAGTAAGTATATAGAATAAACAATATTCAGTTTGCAGGCCAACATGCAGAATTATTAATTCAGGACACACAGATTTATCAAAAGCATACAATTTCAGCGTGAAAATAATTACAAAGGAGAGTACGGGAAACATTTTACTATACAGTCTCTGATCATATTACTGTAGTCAAAAATACACGGGCGAAAGCTTTTTGTTCATGTTTTTGAGAGAAAACTATAAATTTACTACAATTTACGCTATTTGACTTTGTAACTGCATAATGGATCTGGCTAAAAAAAGTAATAAAATTAGAATTCAATAAAAAATGAGCCGCGTTTATGGGTTCATTCCGGTACAAAATACTCGTAGAACTTCATCAATTCTACATGGATTACATGGTTGACACAATTGGTTGGGGCGGCGGTCTCTCAAGCGGGAGGTGCAGGGTTCGAACCCCGGCGCTGGCGATGTATTCAACACTTTGCGATACAGGCTTGTAGCCTAGTGCAAAGTGTACAGAAAAGTAAAAAAGAAACAATTATGTTTTAACAATTATCTACCTAATTGGAACGAGGGATTGGAGATTGTAAAATTCAACCGTATTCATGAGTAGTTTTATTTGATAATGCAAATCTGAAACATAATTAAGTTAATTAAAATTTACTCTTTGAACAGATTTTGTGATGGGAATTTCTCAAAAAATTACACCAACTTCTTAGGTGAAGACTAGCGGAGATTGGAGCCACTTACCATAATTTTTCATACAAAATTTGTGCTAGGTGGCTTCTATCTCCGCTATTCCTCAGCTAAAAAGTTTGTGAAATCCAGCATTAGTATGTTGAGTAGACTAAAGCGATCGAGGAGTGTAGGTACAAATATGTAATTTAAAACGCATTCAGTAAACGTAATATAAAAAAGAGGAGTTAGTTATTCTGTAGTGTACAGGCCTACGTGAACGAACTAGTGGGGTATAGTGCCGTATTTTACAGTCGAAATAATTGGAATCGTTCATAATTTACAATCGATTACAATAATCGACCTACGCTGTACAGAACTTCCGATTTATCGAAGTAAAATCGTCTAACTGTAGGGCGCTAATACAAACAAAACATGGACAATGTGGTGTTGATAATTATAAGTTAAATTAACTATCGATTACAATAATCGACTTACGTTGTATAAAACTTTCGATGAATCGAAATACAATACACAAAACATCGACAACGTATTATTATATTCTAAGTTGATTCCTAGTTAGTCGATTATTTTGAAGTAGTCGACTTACAACCGTAATTTGACTATCTTTAGAATCAAAGTCGAATATCTTTGTAAGTCGAATATTAGGTGCCCGCAATGTCATACGGGATTGTTGACAATTAATAAAATAAAATGATGAATAAAATAAAAATAATAAAATGTCAATTTTTGTAAGATTAATAGTATAGGCGCCCGGGATGTCGTACAAAATTGTGGGATAGGTGTAAGTACTTTCAATCTATAGCGTTTTAGATGTTGGTGAAGAACGAGTGACGCCGGATCTCTTTCCGCCAAATCATTGCTGATTATAATATTAACGACTTGTAGAAGTCGATTATTTTAAACGACATTCTTGGACATAATCGAATGGTTCTAATTTTTGGGGTTAGTTTGGGGTAAGCTGAAATAGATTACAGAAATGCGATATGCCCACCCTAGTAAACAAACGTCATGGTTTTTTTGGCTAGAATATTTTTCTGCATTTATTTTTTTCACTTGAAGCACATTTTTCTTTACAATCGATATATTCGAATGTGCCCATCCCTATTTAATAAAAAGTAAAATGAAATTTTAGTGCTAAAATAAAACGAATATAAATGATTTTATTTTAACAATACATTTTATTTTTAATTTACGAAATGTCTATTTGAGTAGAACAATATTGATTTAACATGAACATAATGAAAAAAAAGAAAAAAAAATGCATTTCATTTCAAAGTGAGTAAATACAAATAAATTCATTGCTTCAGGAGAGCTAATTAAACACAAAAAAAATATAGTAACATTAAAAAAAAATGACTTCACATCCTAGAAGTGTTTTCCGCGGTCTTCTAAACGATACCAAGCACGCCCTTCAGAGGCGTTGGATTCCTTCATCCCTTCATTATATATTTTTTGTCTTTGAAGAAGAATGATCAAATGTTGTACATAATTGTATTGTCACCGAGTTTGGGTACATTTGCAAAGTTTCAGGTCTCTAAGTAGTCTGGAAGTGGTTGAAAAATCGTTTGCAAGATTTGCGTTCATTTTTACAAATACCTACATATTTTAAAACTTACTAATTGTAACGTGTTTAAAATAAAATAGCACTACAATTTTAAACTGCCACCGAAAACAAATATGTGCACAAAATTTCAAAGTGCTGGACACTGGGAAGTACTTAATTTAAATTTGAAGATGATTATGTAGACGCAGATAACATAGACAACAACAGATGAAGTAAAATAAAAGTGTGGTATTAAATAAAATGACATTGGGAAATTACTAAAATTTGAAGTTAAAAATGTAGACGCAGCTAAAATAATCGACAACAGACAACGTAAAGTAAAAGCGTGGTAATGAAAAAAACGACATTGAGAGGTTTTAAAATTTGAAGATGAGAGTGTAGACTGAGACAACAGATGAAGTAAAATAAACGCTTAGTGATAAATAGAACGACATTAGGGAGTTTGAAAATTTTAATATGAAAATGTAGACGCAGATAACATAAACCACAGCAGATGAAGTAATGTAAAAGTGTGGTAATAAATAGAACACGATACGGACTCGTTGGTGCACTACACTAGGTGCACTACACTATATGCCATGTCCTTCTAATACTGTGCATTTTTTACTTCAGCAGTCTACGAATAAAACACTGTTCTACCAGGAATTGGAGAAAAAAGATGATAGGTAACGAGTTTTATAGGTGGAGGGCCGCTTAAAAAGAATGGATACTAAAAATATAAAATAAAAACTTTTCTAAATGAGTTTATATACGCACTACATCTAAGTAATACCTACTTATGCTGGATTTCACCAACTTTTTAGGCGAGCAATAGCGGAGATAGGACTCACGTAGCAAAAATTTTGTATGAAAAATATTGATAAGAGGCTCCTATCTCCGCTATTCCCCACCTAAAAAGATGGTGAACTCCAGCATTAGTCATCCTACAAACCAAAACAAAAGGTGCTTGCAAAAAAAAATGTATACTGAAGCTATAAAGATATCACGATCTATAACGATGATCCATACTCTGGGCATCCTTCACCAAATCCGACACATTCCTCAGTTTGCTGTAGATCAGGCCTTGCGCTGAGCTTCTGATAGCATCTCTTAAAAGCCCCCTTTATCTTAAACTTTCTGGATCTGACGCGATATCCCCAGCCACATGAGGAACTGCAGGATGACCAGCTCGTCCATTCGGTCAGACCGCAGGGTCCGTCCCTCTGCGCTGGATCTGGCTCGTATTCTGATGGAACCCTGTGTGATTTCAAAGAAAAACTGTTGGAAAGGATATGTAATAGAGAGATGTGCATCATTAGGGGAGGGGTGGGCGGGGACCCCTATCTATAGAAACGAATTGATTTTGAAAAATCCACCACGTCGCGTCATTTTTCATCAAAAAATTAAAAAAAGATGATCCAAAAATTCATTAAATTACTACTTTAAACCTTTACTATGTAACGTATTTTTGATCCAGATCTCAATCAATACCTTTTACACCTTATGCCTTGGCAATTAAAAAAAATGCTTCCCTTAGCTTCAAAGTTAGCGACGCGAGCGCGACACTTATTTTTTCGAGCTACCCGCTTGGTGTATAAAAATATAAAAACGCCGGAATACTGGCAGGGCCGGACAAGTGAAGTGCCGGATTACAGAGGGGGTACTGTAATCTGTATAAAAGCGAAAAAAAAGATTAGGCTCTTATCAAAATACCATTCTTTAACGTTGATATATGTTATCGGAAATGTATCAAATCAGGAATTGTATACAACTCCTAGGAAATGTGTGATATAAAGTTAATTATGTTTTAAAAGTATATTAATCTAATATTATTATGTTTTAATGTAATATATTATATACATTTTACTATGAATTATGTACATCTTTTGAACGGGAAACTGAAATATATCAAAATATGTAATTTTAAGTACGACTCCAGTTTACCTGCAAAAATAAATAGGTTATTCGGTCTGATTACATTTTTATTCTCGATTTTATTTATGTGCTGGCTTACCCAAATAAATCATACGTTTCCTAAGAAATTCATGAATTAATTATGACAAATTATTTCACAAATTTCCTGAATTGACACGGAATTGTATACATTTCGAAGACTTTGTACACAATTGCTGTATTTCATAAATTTCCGGTAACTTATATACTAAGAATAACTCTAAGTTGAAGTTTCTCCGATTGATAAGTAAGTGAAGGGAGGCAAACTTTTTTTATGATTTCCTGAAATTTTGATTAATCGCCTTTACAGCCATTCAAGCCGTTAAACAATCAATTTTATAAGACGTTCGTCTTGAGAGATTTATGGCCTTAAGGCCCTCTTAAGCTCAGCAAATACTTGCTATAAACTAATAAAATTAAGTACTCCGCAGTTTGCGAATTCTTCGTTTAACACCATACAAGATGACGTCAGTACAGATGTTGAAAGTTCAATACCCTTCCCGAAAATCACCCTTAAGGGCCTACATATATGCACTGAGCAAAAATCGTTCTTTTTTCGCTTCAACTTTTTCAATTTTTGTATGAGAATGTTAGCGCGAAATAAGAATAACCTAAGCGACAACGTGAATTATCCTTTTATAAAAGAAACCTGGGAATAAATTAAAAAATCTAAAACAGTCAATTTGTTAAGATTATAAGTACCAGTATTTTGGCTAAATTATACTTTTATATCTGGAAAACTGAATGGAAAATTTTCATATCCAGTAAATTTTAGGGGTACTTTAGGAATTTCTAAATATTGTAATTCTAAAACAGTCAATCTGTAGTCAATACTTTCATGAATCACTGTCTTCAGTTTCAAGACGATTCTCTCAGTATTGGCTGAGAGTAATTCAGGGCGCCGAAGCCGGATGACAGCATAAGAGGCTATTTGGATTTGGCGTTTGAAGACAATCGTCTTAAAAATGAAGACGTTGATAGATGAAAGTATTGACTACAAGCTGATCGTCCTAGAATTACAATATTTAGAAGTTCCTTGAACACAAAATAATTCCAAAAGTACCCCTGAAATTTACGGGAAGAATCCATTACTCGTTTAGTGTTTCAAATGTAAAAGTATAATTTAGCCAAAATATTGGTAATTATAAGGTTAACAAGTTGACCGTCGTAGATTTTTTATATGTATCCAGGTTCTTTTTAAAAAGGTATAATTCACAAAAGGTATAATTGTAGTTACATCATCTGTCTTACAGTCCATCTTACTAATCACTTCATTTCTTATCCTATCTCCCAGGGTTTTTTTTATTCTTTCCGTGGTTAAATACCTTTACATATTTTGTATTTATATTTCATAAATTCAATCACGACAGTACAAACTAATTGAAAATAATGATATGTTATTAATAGTGTCCGACCGAAACTGGATTTTTAGCCGAAACCGAAACCGTAACCGAATATTCGGCTCCCCTTCTAGTTTCGGCCGAAACCGAAACCGAAACCGAAACTTGGCAATTTCAGTTGTAATTTTGAAAAAAAAATCATTATAGGTACCCTGCTCTGATATTTATTGTTTCCCTAAGATATTTATTAGGAAATCTCATCATTTTATGAACTTAATGTAAGCACAAAAGAAATGAACCTATTAAACTACAACTTATGTACATCAGTAATGTAGGTATCCATTGCGTAGGTAACACTAGGAGGGGGCATAAAAAATGCAATTTTTCTTTGGGAGGTTAAGTAACGGAAGTTGTGATGTAGTTTGCTAATATGCATATTCATGGGAATCGGAGCTTCGGAACTAAGGGGGAATTACAAAATTGATATAGGATGAAAAAGGCGTAAATAGCGCCTGGCGAAAAATTTTGGTGAGACATAGTGAAAAAGTCCGTTATATGGTTTGATTTATTTCAAATGAGCATAATAATTTGCACAATACTATGCACGAAAACTATTTTCTAAAAAAGTTATAAAAAAAAGCGCCTAATTTTTTTTGTGTGATTTATTGTGAGGTCTTATCATTTAGTATGAAAAAATATATACCTATTCCAATCTCTAGGGGGGCGCAGATGCCCCCCCTGCCGACGCCCATGGGTATATTATCTTTGAACTAAAATAGGTATATAGAATACAATAATAATTATGAGTATTTTTCCTCAGAATGCATCAAAAAGTAGCGCCGCAGGCAATCTTGTTTTTTTTTTAAATAGGCGAAGTGATGTATCTTGTTGTAGGTAAGTAAAACACTTGGTTATGTTGTATCAGGGAAACGGCCGCCTAAGTAGCGCCGCAGGCAAAAAAATTGTCATAAGGCATAAATGATGTGTATAAAAATGGATAGTGATGAAAATCTAGTTCACATTTGTAAAATAAAAAAGGATTTTAGTGTACAGAATACAAATACAAAGTGTGAATCTGTTCCGAAGATTACCGACAATGCTCGATATAATACGGATGCTAGTTTCGGTTTGGCCGAAGGTTCGGCCACTTTTTGGCCGTAACCGAAACTGGGGCCGAAACCGGCTATTTCGGCCGAAACTGGCCGAAACCGAAACCGAAACCGAATATTCGGTCGGTCTCTAGTTATTAATATCTACGAATAGATATCTACTTTATTACTTAAGAATATGGCAGGGGTGGGGGAGCTACCCCCTCCCCCCTAGAGATTGGAATAGGTATATATTTTTTCATACTAAATGATAAAACCTCACAATAAATCACAATACTACCACACATTCTCTATCATATCATAAATTTTCTAAATTTAGTATGCAGTTTAAAAAACGAAATTGCCTACGGCGCTATTTTCTATTACTTTTTTTATAAATATCATTTTACATACATATTATTGTGCAAAATTTATATACATTTTCAAAAAAAACAAACCACATCATGACTTTCTGCACTATGTCTCAAAAAAAAATCGCCTGCTATTTACGCGTTTTTTATGCTATACTATTTTTCAAAATTTTTGTTGCCCCCCCCCCCTAGCTTCGAGGCTGGCGACGCTCATGCTTAAGAACATTATCATCGTAATTACATAATATCGAACGTAATTAAGAACAAACTTCTAATGTTTTTGTCTACATCGTAAGTATAAGGTATCGTACTCATCTTGTTATTGAGAGAGAGTAACATAATAACATTGTAAGTACGTAATAACAACGTAAATAAAATACGTCTCATTAAGTATAAACAAGTTTGCTTTAGAAAACTTATTTTGCGTTTTGTGACGTGTTGTGAAAAAAAAACAACAGATGGGGATGTTATCTTTGAAGAGTTTGGATCGAATTTTTAAATTTACCCTCCTAAGATACCCCACCTTTAGATATTTCGAGTTTTTCATTGAAATTAGTATTTTGACCTTATATCCACCTACGTATTTCAATCATAAAAAGTGTGAATTTCCGTACGCAACCCTTATTTTTCAAGCCATCTATATCAGCGGTTCCTAAATTGTGTTCCGCGGAACCCCAGGGTTCCGCGGAAGGGTCACAGGGGTTCCGATAGTTTTCGAAGAATCACAGTATTACCACATCATTTTGCCATCGTCTCATGAATTTTCTAACACTACTACATTGTTTGGTAAAAAAAATTCGCCTGCGGCGCTAATTAAACCTATTATTTTTATTTTGTCACTCCAGCTATTTTTCTAAAAAAATTCGCCTGCGGCGACAATTAAACCTGCCGTGTGTTTCATATCACTTCATCCATTTTTCTGAAGATTTCGCCTGCGGCGCATTATTCTGACTCTGATATATAATCTAAAATTGTATTTTACTTGCTGCGGCCCGTCGCTTATTTATAATTTCAAATGGCCCTTCATCCAAAAAGTTTGCCCAGAGGCCTGCTATATGAAGGCAAGCAAGTTCATTATTTCACACACATTCTATTTTTGCTATTTTCTGTGATGAAAATTTTATTTAAGGAAAATAAATCAAACGATAGGTATGGGTATCGTGGCCCTCTTCACTCAGTCCCAAAAAAGTCGCCTGCGGCGCTATTCACACTCTTAATACCTCAAGGTCTTATTTGCATGTGTCGACCTTCGCCCCCCCCCCAAAATTGAATCCTGGATCTGCCACTGTGTTAAAATGTAATTTTTGTCAATTTGCTTTTTTTTTTATCAAGATAGGGTTCCCCCAAAAAATATAGATCAATTAGGGTTCCGTAGCCAAAAAGAATTGGTAACCGCTGATCTATATCATACAAATGTATGGAGTTATACGGACGATACAACGAAGAATGTGTGGAAAAACGTCGGGAAACAGGAGAAGTGTTTAGAGAGATGAATGGTTGAAAGACGGATGTTGTGATTAGAATGAAAATTAAGAAATCTAGATGGTTTGATTGGTTAGGTCATGCCAGCCAGATGCTCAGATCATCCAGTCTTTTACGCAAAAACTTTTTTTTTCAAAGGAGGGCTCAAGGTTTGCTGGAAGGACTCCCCTCAACAAACCCCTCCCGGAACGACTCTAAACACCCTTAATGTTCCCTGGAGGTGACTCTCACTGCAAGGATCTACACACTACATTTTTTTAATGAATTGTAGATTATTGTGTACTCGTATGATGACGAATTGAAGGAATGTGTGTACATCAAGATAGGGTCTGTTGTCTTTGCCTACCTCGCAAGGGGACGCCGCCTGAGGAGATGGGATAAATTAGAACTGGATACTTAATTATATAGAGCCAATTTCAGAAGCATAACGATAGCTCATATTATGTTCAAATGACGATTCCTGGTGTCCGTATGGGCTTACCAATGACAACCAAAAGCTATGTAGCTATTTTTCACGTAGATAAGATCCAGTTATTCGATAGGAGCCCTGAAGTGAGCCCTTACAATATTTTCACATGTTTTAGCAGACCTTTGAAGACTAGTGGGTACATAATAATACTGGCTGTGCTGTAATGAGTATATTATTTATTTTGCTACAAGTAATCAAATAAATAAAGTAATGAATATCTACCCAAATTACCTACTGAGATAATAATATGAGATGATTAAGTACTCCTTATTACGAAGAATTGAAAAGAAACTTTATGTGAAACTCAGTTCTTTCATGAACTATTGGATTTAGACCAGGCGCTGTGATGCTTTTCGTATACTTAATATGAGCACCGAATTCCATCAATTGATTATTGTTGAGGATAGGTCAAGGAACAGGGATCCGTTTCTTGCCACTCAATTTTCCGGTCCAATTTTTTATTACACCCCCTCAAAGTTTGTCGATGGGGTAAATGCTTTGGAGTCATTTTAATGATTATTTCAGTCTTAATTTTTGGTTTATTATAATTGGAATGTGACGTTGGGTTATTAAGTGAAATAATAAAATAAAAATAAAAATAATAAAAAAAAGCCTTTGTTATAAATAAAATAATATAAATATGAAAATGATAGATTTCATTGTACCATCATTCAGGTGTCCTAGTTGAGGCGGCAAGATGTGAGGACGGGCAACTATGATCGGATTCTTATTTCTGAGACCCCAAATAATAAAAAACAACATCTTGCCGATAACTGCAGCGGTCCCCTCTAGTCCCTTCCCCTCCCTTTTTCATCCCCTATGGTAATTGTAAACAAATAAGTAGTTTTTATAGAGACCCCATAATCTGGTGGTCGTGAAATTTTGGTATGTTGTATAGGTTGATACGATATTGAATAATCCAATTTTGTACGATTTTCCTCCCGCCGCCCCCTCCGCCACCCTTAAAAAACCTCGAAAAATCGCACTGTTTATATTATTCGACATAACTTCGTTGTTTCGCATTTTTGGCCAAAATAATTATTTGCTCTTTTGTTAAGCATAAAATATTCTAAAAATTGTTTATAAAACAAATTGCTCTAAAGTAAATAGCAGCGGAGCCATCAAGCTCCAAAACTGACCAATTTTTAGATTTATTCTATTTTGAGTTTCTTTGCGTTTTGCACTATTATAACTTCGGTATGGTTTGTTTAACTTAAGTCCTCATAACTAATCTAAGAAATAATTAAATTATCTTCAAAATTCAAATATTAAGATCCGTATAACGCTGAAAATAACGGAGTAGGGATGGATTTAGGAGAAAACAAAATAGGGATTTCATACATTTTCTAATTTCATCAACTATTTCCATACATTTTCGAACGTTCCTTGAAAATGTATGAAGAACGTTCGAAAATGTATGAAGAAATGACAAAACCACTATTTTATTTTTTCTTAAATCTATTCCTACTCTGTTATTTTAAACATTATACGGACCTTAGTATATGAATTTTGAAGATAATTAAGTTATCTCTAAGATTAGTTATGAAGACTTAAGCTAAAACGAACCATGAAGAAGTTATGATAGCGTAAAACGGTTAGAAACTCAAATTTGAATAAATCTAAGAATTGGCCAGTTTTGGAGCATGATGGCTCCGCTGCTATTTATTTTAGAGCAAATTTTTTATTAACAATTTTTAGAAAATTTTATGCTTAACAAAAGACCAAGAATTATTTTGGCCAAAAATGTGAAACAACGAAGTTATGTCGCATAATATAAACAGTGCGATTTTTTGAGGTTTTTTAAGGGTGGCGGAGGGGGCGGCGGGAGGATTATCGTACAAAATTGGATTATTCAATATCGTATCAACCTATACAACATACCAAAATTTCACGACCACCAGATTATGGGGTCTCTATAAAAACTACTTATTTGTTTACAATTACCATAGGGGATGAAAAAGGGAGGGGAAGGGACTAGAGGGGACCACTGCAGTTATCGGCAAGATGTTGTTTTTTTATTATTTGGGGTCTCAGGAATAAGAATCCGATCATAGTTGCCCGTCCTCACATCTTGCCGCCTCAACTAGGACACCTGAATGATGGTACAATGGAATCTATCATTTTCATATTTATATTATTTTATTTATAACAAAGGCTTTTTTATTTTTTTTATTTTTATTTTATTATTTCTCTTAATAACCCAACGTCACATTTCAATTATAATAAACTAAAAATTAAGACTGAAATAATCATTAAAATGACTCCAAAGCATTTACCCCATTGACAAACTTTGAGGGGGTGTAAAAAAAAATTGGACCGGAAAACTGAGTGGCAAGAAATGGATCCTTGTTCCTCGACCAATCTTCAACAATAATCAATTGATGGAATTCGGTGCTCATATTAAGTATACGAAAAGCATCACAGCGCCTGGTCTAATTAGAGAACTAATAACTTGTTATTTATCATACAAATGATTTATGTTGTCACGATAAATAGCCCAGGAAATTTAGCTTTGTAGCGTAGATAATTGTCGAAAAGCTGGAAACTATTTAAATCCCTTCATTAACATGCAAAGAAGGTTTCTTGAATTTTGCACCAATTTTCCGCTTGTGCTAAGTACAGGGTGACCCATAAACCGAAAAAATAATGTACTTTTTTCAGTTTTTCAGTAATAACTTCTAAACAATGCTTTTTAGGAAAATGGTGTCTTTTAATAAATTAAAGTACATAATATTTTGCGTCGTTTGAGTATAAATACTTATTTGTATCTCAAAAATTATTGTGATACAGACACTGCCAAGTACATACTAATTTTCGGAACAAATTGAAATATTCGTATTTTTCACTTTTGTTGTTGAATAACTCCTCAACTCAGGTATTTACGGTAATATTTTACTAAAAATATTTAATTGTGGGTCTATTTTCTCAAACTTGTGATTAAAAGTTTAGACCTACGGCACACAGTTCAGGATGCACAGGTGCTTAAAGAGAGACGAGTGAAATAAAGAAATTTATTAAATGATAGATTTAGATATGTTAAAGGTAAGCTAATTTAAATTTTACGATTTCATTTCATTAATGTATAGTTTTGTCAAGTTAAATCTGATTTTTAATACTGTTACGCCACTGCCTAATATTTTATATCGAAAAGAGTATTTTTTTTTACATTCATTAGTTTTATTAAAATATCTCCTAAACGGTTAGTGTTTCGAAAAAAATATTTATATCGGAATTTATCTAAAATAATTTCTCTATATTATAATTCAAAAATAATTTATTTGACTTAAATACTAAGTGAAGTAGAATTGATTAAAATTGTATATAAAAAATAAGTTCATACATTTCGTCACTTTTTGTTAAATTACTCCTAAACCAAGATGTGCAGTATAAATTAATTTAATTTAATTTAAAGCTAAATAAATTTTCTATAAAATGAGTATAATAAAATTAATTTGTGATTTATAATAAAAAAGTACTAGATGATCAAAGTTGATTTTGTGTAGAGGCACGTTGCTATGCAGGAACATTTTGTATGGGAAGCGTGGAATTATTTTACAAAATATTGATATTGATCATCTAGTACTTTTTTATTATAACTCCCAAATTAATTTTATTACACTTATTTTATAGGAAATTTATTTCGCTTTAAATTCAATTTAATGGATTTACGCTACACCGCTTGGTATAGAAGCAATTTAACAAAAAGTGACGGCATGTATGAACTTATTTTTTATATAACATTTTTAATCAATTCTACCTTACTTAGTATTTAAGTCAAAGAAATTATTTTTGAATTATAATATAGAGAAATTATTTTAAATAAATTCCGACATAAATATTTTTTTCCGAACACTAACCGTTTAGGAGATATTTTAATAAAACCAATGAATGTAAAAAAAATACTCTTTACGATATAAAATATTATACAGTGGCGTAACAGTATTAAAAATCATATTTTACGTGACAAAACTATACATTAATGAAATGAAATCGTAAAATTTAAATTAGCTTACCTTTAACATATCTAAATCTATCATTTAATAAATTTCTTTATTTCACTCGTCTCTCTTTAAGCACCTGTGCATCCTGAACTGTGTGCCGTAGGTCTAAACTTTTAATCACAAGTTTGAGAAAATAGACCCACAATTAAATATTTTTAGTGAAATATTACCGTAAATACCTGAGTTGGGGAGTTATTCAACAACAAAAGTGAAAAATACGAATATTTCAATTTGTCCCGAAAATTAATATGTACTTGGCAGTGTCTGCATCACAATAATTTTTGAGGTACAAATGAGTATTTATACTCAAACGACGCAGAATATTATGTATTTTAATTTATTAAAAGACACCATTTTCCTAAAAAGCATTGTTTAGAAGTTATTACTGAAAAACTGAAAAAAGTACATTATTTTTTCGGTTTATGGGTCACCCTGTACTTAGCACAAGTGGAAAATTGGTGCAAAATTCAAGAAACCTTCTTTGCATGTTAATGAAGGGATTTAAACAGTTTCCAGCTTTCCGACAATTATCTACGCTATACCCCCTTTTTTAATGTAACTTCACCGGTCTAAAAAGGCATATTATTACAATTAGATCAGAATAACAGTCAAAATTGAAGAAAACTCATGAGGCCGTAGTTTCGATCGAGTCTGAAATACCTAAGTATTCGTAAAAAAATTGTTTTATATCAACATTTATGACTTCACATCCTAGATCCGTTTTTTACGATCCTCAAAACGATAACAAGAACGCCCTTCCAGGGTGTTTGGGTTCCTTCATTTCAATGGCGCCTCCCACCAAGAATTGACAAAATCAAAATTTGTAAAAACATATGAATTCTACTCGTGAAACATTTTCGTGAGATACCAAACACGGCGGTATGCGGTGACTGGATCTTCTCGATCGCTCAGTATCCTCGAGGCTCGAGCTGGACAAAATTTGACTTACGATCTGGAATTATTTTCCTTTCATACGATACCACACACGACCCCTCACAACCCATGGATTCCCCTGAAACGCTTTACATCTTTTTTGTCTCTGTAGAATGCTGATCCATTTTTACACAAAATCGTATTGTCACCGAGCTTACGTACGATTGCAAAGTTTCAGGTCTCTAATTAGTCAGGAAATAGTTGAAAAATCGATTACAAAATTTGTATACAAATAAGCAACGGAGTGAAGTTGAATAAAGTCTTGTACCTAATAATAACATGCTTTTAAAGCTCCCGACCCAACTATGACGTCACATTTCCTACGGAATTAAGGTTCAAATCGAATGATAAAATGGTTAAAATAGCGTTTTTTCCATTTTTTGGGGTTAGCTCCGCTTCAATCAAAAGCCTTTAACTATTTTTCCCTAAATAAAGGTTTAATGTATCTAACCTAATATTTTTTCCAAAGCATATTTAGTACGGTTGTCGAGATCCAAGGTCTCCCGTTTTTTTAATTTTTTTTTTTGAAATGTTAATTCGCCTTCTCTTATGGTTGGCGTTGTAAGCAATAATTCTTTTGAGCGTACTATAACGCGGACTTAAAAACACAATACATAAGATAAGAACATAGTATAAGTCAGACATCTGCACCGACACTACGATAAGAATGAAATACAGCTATTGGTTTCACGTCCTATCGCTTTAGCAATATGTCACCGACACGTAGAAAGCGGGCGATTTTCATACGAGATGTACTAAATGAAATGTTAGATTTTTGTGTGATGTTTTAGGTAAAAACTGGAAAAAAATAAGTTTAGCTAAGATTCTGTGATCTTACCGAAGAAATCAGTTAAGATTACAGTTTAAGTTACATTAAACGAGCAAACTTTCAAAATTACAAAATTCTCGGTGAATTCAACTGGCTTTTCATAAAAAAAATACCTGCACAGGTCGACTTACTCCACTTTACAGGTCGACTTACTCCACTTCACAACACAAGCTTTTCAAGCTTTCTGTGAAGTGTACAAAGGTGTATTTGGGTTTATTTCGATAAACCCGAAGATTATTAAAATTTCGTTTTTCATAAAATAACCAGCGATATAGCGCCGCAGGCCAAATACTTTTTTCCATAAAATGTTAGTGACAATGGGTGGAAGAATGTGAAAGAAAAAAAATAAAAAAATATTTTTTTTTTTTCAAAAAATATCCTGTTTTTCGACCGGCCATTATGGGTAAACTACTAGTCCTATGAAAAAATTGACTTAACATTTTTTGTAGATTATTTAGCAAGGATTATTTTTGTCATTGACTACTTTCTCCTACCTATCTCTTACCATATTCCTAACCCTAGTGCGATGTAATACCCTATTGGTAAGCTATCATTTATACCACATTTCGATCAAAAAACAGATACGTCATAAATTAAGCAGCGGGCCAGTGGCGTAACTAGGCGGGGGCGAGGGGGGGGGCGGTCCGCCCCGGGCGGCGCATTTCAGGGGGCGGCAAAATGGCACAACATGTAAAAAAACATCTTGGAAAAACACACAAATTAAAAAAAAACTCTGAATTTTCTAAAATTTTTATAAAAATCTATTAAACTACAATAATTTTCATAAAAATTTTTGCCTACGGCGCTAATTAATCCTGTTCGCGTCTTAGGTACATACATATTATTTATAGGTGCTCAAATAAGTTAGATTTTCGATATCTTATACCTAAAATTTTGTTACTTCTTGCATGGTCGCTTCCCCTATACCAATACCTGTAACCACATGTGTTACCTACTACAGAAAGATAACCAGGTTCATCATTTCACCCACTTGTCCAAAAAATTTCGCCTGCGGCGCTCTTTTTGAGGTTTTTATATTTTTTTTATGATATGTACTTATTTTTTTATATTTTTATTTAAAGAAAGTAAACAAAACTACAACATGACCTTCATTTTCATTTAGTTTTATGAAAAAAAAATCGCCTGCGGCGCTATTTACGTGTTTTATTATGCCAAATCTATATTAAAATTTTAGTTGACTTCGCCTAGCTCCAAAATTGCAGACACCAATGGGTAGGTATGTACTTGTATAGGTTCTTTAGGGATCGGGTAGGGCGGCATTTTTAGAGTCCGCCCCGGGCAGCACTAATGCTAGTTACGCCACTGCAGCGGGCTCTCGGACTATTTACTGTGGTTACTTATTTATCGACACAGTTACTGTATAAATTCGGTAAATTACAATTGAGCGTTGTGTTATTTATTTATTTGAGCCAGAAAAACAACAACAAAAAAAACACAAATACATAAATTACAGAGGCGATATTGTTTTCACAAGTTTGAAAAAAAAAAACTTAATGTATCGTATTTCAAGTTATGGTAACGCCCTGCCATGTTTAGAGTTTCGAAAAAGATATCGCGTTTTTTGTAACCAAGTTCCAATTCCAAGGCGGGTGATGTATCGCTTATTCCACATGACCTCCTGTCTGGTGTTTTGTTTGAGGTGAAAAAAACTTAGACAAAATTGGAAATGGGGCAATAAATTTCAATTTATATATCACTATATTATTATCTTCTACAATCGTAAAGTATTAGTTACGCACTTAGTTGATTAAGTACAATTTGTAGTCTTGAATTATTTTTGGTTAACAAATTATTCTTGTAAGGCGTTGGATTTTTCTACATTCCTTTTTTTTATATAAATCTGGGTTTACGAAATAATCCCAAATACATCTTTGCACACTTCACAGAAAGCTTAAAAGCTTGTGTTGTGAAGTGGGGTAAGACGGGGATTGAACTCGCGTCCACTGGATTAACAGTTGAGCGCGTTACCAACCAGGCCGACCACCTCTTAAATGCATGTGATACAATGTAGTGTGTATAAAAAATACCACCTTCTCCCTTCAACAGTAAGAATGGCAACAATACATAGGTACTTAATGTATATACGCACTACGTCGCACCTTGTGGTGTAGTGGGTAAGGTACCTACTATGCGAGACGAAGGTCTGGGTTCGAATCTCAGCCGGGGTGTGAAACTGAAATGGCGAATGTTTCTCGAGTGTGAAACGATCACTTATGCCATCCGAGGTCGGTCGTAGACCCGGCAATGTTCATCCTTAATTCTTCTACACTGTTGTGGGAATACTGCACTACAATTTGTAATTATTCTAGTTCCACATTTGACCTAATTCCCTATTTTCGACATTTAGGTAGATCATTAGGCACTCCATCTCCCAGAAAATTACCTATGGTAATATAATAAGTATAATAAAAAAGGTCCCGGTAAAGATGAATGAGAAAAGTGAGATATTGCGGGGAAATTAACATGATTTAAGATAATGGACTTGGAAAAACTTTACGTTCTCCTTTTTTGTAAAGAAAACTTTTTTACTTTGAATAAATTATTTTTTTTAAATAATGAAAAAAATTACCTCTTTTGTTGTAGAGCAAGGGTGCCACTAGAAATTTTGACAAACGAATTATGGTGAGTATTAGGTAGAATTGACTATATTTTTTACCTAACAGGTAATTATTTCTATTAAGTTTGACTCGCAACCTATGGTAGGCAATTATCATACTTTCCTAAAAGTTATTGTGACTAAACCGCAGAAATTTACACAAACTCATATACTTTCCTGTATATTTTACCCGTAAAAATGGGGTAACCAGTGAATGCTCTGTGTATATAAAAATACACAATTTTTTTATTGTGCACACATGTACTTATTAATATTACATTTAAAATGGAGGGCGAACCTCATATGTGAATGGTCTTACAGAAGTTGTAACGAGTACCTGAATCTTACCGGAGACTCAAAAAAATATAAAAAAGAGCGGGGGAAAATTTCATTTGAATACCAGATTTTGAACCAAAGGGACTAATTAACGATCAGCTGATTTTCTACGTGTAGGTATGGCTTTATTTATTTTACGCGACTTATTAGACAATAATAACTTTGAAGACTTTTGGACCTGGATACGGAGAAAAGGTTCTGTAGGTATCTAAACAGGAAAACGTTCCGGTTTTCCGGTACGTATGAAACTGTTGGCAGCCCTACTCTCATCATAGTCTACCTAAGCTAAGATATGATAATAACTTTACTCCCTTTTTGAAAAAAAATAAAACTTAATTAAAAGCTCCTGTCGAAAATAAGAATGATGTATTATTAAGCTTATTCACAACTTCTTTTGTGGTTGCGAAGTAACTAAAGAATTAAATTAAGATTCTGCTAACTCATTTTAAAAATGAGGTGACGAATGAAGATTCTACAAAAAATTCTGGGAAAAATGTTCAGATATTTTGGTAAGAAACAATAGTTCCACAAAATTGATCCATCAAAATTCCGTCCCTTATGTTTGCTAGTGAGATTTGGACACGGCTGAAAAAAGACGAATCAGGGTTTAGTGCGGAGGAAATGAGGTCGTTGATAAGAATATTTGGGAAAAAATTGAGAGGTTGGAAGGAATGAGTGGTATTATGACTACAATAAAGGAAATAAAATTAGATGGTTTGGACATGATGAGAGAATGAATGATGACAGGATGACTGAAAAGATAGATATGGACGAAGAAGTGAGAGAAATGCGTGACCTTCCAAGACTGACCCAATGGATAAAAGGACGCTGGAAAAGAAATCCAGATCGTTAGTTAAATGTTGTTCAGCTCAAACCTTGGAAGACACTGAGCGGTCGAGAAGATCCAGTCACCGCATACCGCCGTGTTTGGTTTCTCACGAAAGTGCTTCACGAGCAGAGCTCGTATCTTTTTACGAATTTTGATTCTGTCAATTCTTGGTGGAAGGCGCTACTGGAATGAAGGGATCAAATCACCCCGAAAGGGCGTTTGGAAGACCGTGAAAAATGGATCTACATAGAATGTGAAGTCATAAAAATAAAATTAAGTTTACTTATTATGGTTTCACACTACTATTTCTATCCCTATGTGGCCATTACAATTTGTTCTTATCATTCCACTAACCATTCTAACCAGGTCATTCCTAACGTTATTCGGTTAAGTCATGATCAGTAGCGTATATACGTTTTCATTTCGGGGGGGACGGGACGAAAAAACTCCTGCGAAGGGCAATTAAAATTTTAACATTGACGTAATCAAAAAACGGGTAATAGCGCCTATAATAAAATATTTTTTTGCAGTGAAGATGAGTGAGAAAGGTTGTGTTTTAGGTAAGCATTATAAGCGTTGTGTTAAAAATGCAACAAAAAAGAATGGCCACAGGCGATATGTTTTTGAAAAATGGGCGAAGTGATGTTGCTTGTGATATTGCTTTTGTATTTGCTATAATGTTTCATTACTGTCTAAAGATCTAAGGGCAGTTGTAATAAATAAATAAATAATAAGTTCGCCCTAGTGAACAACGATTTATAATCTGTACTATGTCCATTTTTTATATTTATATGTGTTTGCTGTTTACTTTATGTTTAAATAAATAAATTAATAAATAAAAAACCTGGGATCTTTCTACAGCAGATGGCACATCGTTGTTTGACATTTTGGGGGGGGCAACCCCCTCGGCTCCCCCCTATATACGTTACTGGTCATGATACCTTTATTGCCAACATATTCATGAAATGGTTCCACTATAACCATAACAGTAAATGAAGTAGAATAAATGAATTTATTTCAGAACCATTTGTGATTTTATTAACAGTCATTTACTTACAAATAAAAGGATTTTTCTTTTACCTTAATGAGCCGACATATTACTCCAACAACCTGTTAGAGAAATAATGAAAAAAGAGTGAAAACTCGTAGAGAGATAAAACCGCTTCGAATTGCTAATTTCATTAACGTTAACTCTAGATTGGTGTGGTTAGGTATGACGTGCCCAAGGGTCACGTCTCACTGTACGGATCTAAGACGCCATATACCGTTCGACAAAGATTACCTGCTTCTTATGATAGAGTGGATAAGTTGAATCGAGATCGTCGATACTAGATTCATGATTTTGTGGTGGATATCTCACATCTTATTTTTTTAGTTCTTTTTTTTCTCATCTCCAATTTTATTTTATATACCTACAAATTAAACTTTGCTAACCACAAAAATATGTACTTATATGTTTTGAAATTACAATAAGTGATATCGGGTAATTGCAATAAGTGATATAAGGTCTTTTTTATGTCATTTTGGAGCCATTTAACCATATGGCGTATGTTTTCTACAGAAAATGACAATATCTGCTTGAATTATTTTTGGTTTTACAAATTATTCTTGTAAAGCGTTCATTTTTTTATCTACATTTCGTACCTATGTATATATAATGCAGTATTCCTACAACACTGTAGAAGAATTCTTCTCGACTATTGTAGGAATACTGGATGGATCATATCATTAACAAATATATTACACCTACACCGAATAAAGGATACATGTGATAATATGAATATCTACTGAAATAAAAATTAAAAACTATGTTAATTTATTATCGAAAACTAATGACCGGATCCGTTTAAAGAAACGTATACCACACCAACTAGGGGTTAATAATTTCAATCTTTCAGTTTCGATTTAACGAGGCAATAAAAAAATAGCGTAACGTCCGTTTTTCGCTGAAATAAAATTAAATTGCTAGCTATTTAGAGAATGTTCAATCCTGCCGACCAATCATGAGAAACTTTCATTTTGGTTTTAATCCATTAAAAAAATGAAAAGAGGTAGGTAAATTTATTCATGAAATGAAGTGATTAAAATGAACTTGAACAATTTGAGATGGTTGGAACATGTAGAGAGAATGAACGATGTAAGGATAACAAAGAAAATATACCTGGGTGAAAGAAGAGGTGCAAGGAAGCGCGGCCGTCCAAGAACCACATGGCTGGACCATGTAGACCAGATTCTCAAGGACGGACGTGTTTTGAGTAAAATGAATCGTAAAGTGTGTATGAGAAATTTCATGAATGTGACGGAAGCCCGATGTGTGTGTAAGGATATTCAAGTTTGAAGATCTGTTCAATCTGCCTACCACGCAAGGGAGGTGGCGTGAGATAGAGGATAGAATAGAATACATAGAACCTGTAATTCTCAGTTGTATCTGTAGTACGAGTAGTTTCCAAATTAAACAATAGCTAAACCAACTGTTACTACAATGCATTTCGCGTTAGAAGTCCCCTGGTGCAAACTTGGTTTAGTGTTGCTTGATGTGATAATAAGATATGGTTACATTTTTTCGCTACTTTAAAATTATGTTTTAGAACTGTTGTTTAAAAAAAAAATCCAATTTTCGAATTATTAGAATAAACTGGCAACATTTTTTCTAATTTGTGATGGCGGTTTAAAAGGATTATCGGAGTATTTTTTTCTTTTTCCAACTTGCAAAACTATCCTGCCTTTAAAATGATTTCTCTAGCGCCGCTTTGTAATATTTTCGGCATTGGGAACCTTTGACAGCTCTTACGACAAGATTCGACAATCAGGGCTACCAACATTACCAACAATACAATCTAAACTCCACTTGCAGGTAACGTCAGAACGGTAGCCAAGACGGATGGTACAGATAATACTTACGAGTATGTTAGGTAATTTGCACATATTACCGAAAACGTCTAACTAACACCTTTGAATATTCAGTTCAAATAGATCTCATTCAATGTTACTTAAATACTTTGAGGTACATCTCGTATATCAGTGTACGCTTCATGGTGCACGAATCAATATCACGCCTCAGAGAACATCGAGGTAGGTTGATCAATAAAATAGACTCGATCAAACTTACCACCCCATTGTAGATTGTTAAAGCTCAAGAACTGAGGGATAAAAGCTTGGCATTGAAGAATGAAATGGGAGAGAATAAAACATTAGAGAAAAAGAAAGTTTTTCTCCCAAGATTTTTAATTAAGACTGTCAATGAAGTGCCAAGAAAAGTTTCTTTTAAAATTGTGAGAGCAGTTGTGAGAATGATACTTGATTATTTTTTCCATTAATTAACGGTCACAGGTTGGCAGATGCGAGATGACCCTTCGGAAAGAATATACGAAGTACCCATCACTTTGTTTTTTTATTAAACAAGATTTTATTTAACTTCACTATGGCGTTTTTGCCAGATTTTTGTCTGTGCACAAATCTTGTAATTGGTTTTTTACCACTTTCTGACTACTTACAGAGCTGACACTTTGCAGACGTACGTAATCTCGGTGACAATGCGATTCTGTGAAATAATAAATCAGCTTTCTCTAGAGATAATAATGTTGTAAGGTATTTCAGGGGATCCAAGGGTTGTGTAGGGTCATGTGTGGTATCGTATGAAAGGGCGTTGGAAAAGAAATCCAGATCGTAAGTCAGATTTTGTCCAGCTCAAGCCTCGGAAGGCATCGAGCGATCGAATGGATCCAGTCACCGCATACCACCGTGTTTGGTATCTCACTAAAGTGCTTCACGAGTAGAACTCATATCTTTTTTACAAATTTTGATTCTGTCTACTCTTGGTGGGAGGCGTCATTGGAATGAAGGAATCCAACGCCTCGGAGGAGGTGTTTGGTTTCGTTTAGAAGACCCCGAAAAACAGTTCTAGGAAGTGGAGTCTTAAATCTTGTTTTAAAAATATTATTTTTACGATGACTTAATTTCCAATTAATTCAATTTGTAAATTTGTAGTACTACTGTTTTAGCATAAACACACGGTTCAATTAGTTTCAAAAGATTAATTAATTTAATTTTCATAAGGAGAAGCATAAGGTTCGGTCTTAAAAAGTTTTCTTAACTTATTGCTTAATATAAATCTAGATGACATCGTTTTACGAATATCAATTATGTTTTTCTCACAATACTAGCAAACTATATTGTAGTTAATTAAGTCCTTAGGGAGGATGAGGCATGGAGATGAGTTAATGAATCAAATGCTTTTAATAAACTGGGGACTGGAAGTTAATCTATGAGAGAAGGCAGGGTGGTGATAGCAGATTTATCTTAATGAAGAACAGAAGAAAATGAAGCAAAACAGATGATACATAAATCAACCTAACACAATTAAAATATCATCTCAAGATGTACATAAAAATACTAACGTAAATATTATTGAAAATGGAAATAAGAAAGGATAATGCTAAAAAATAGCCAGGCCCGGCGCAAACGAAATGTAACTAAAATGACAGGTAAAAATGAATTACTGCAATTAATTGAATTACTGCATAGGTGGCATCATTGAAATCAATGGCTAAATTTGTGAAATACCTAAAATGGACTTAACGTTCCTATTGTTACTAACGATTATTATTTATAGGTGGTTCCCAAGTCGAGTTATTAGTCTAAGGGCCGGTTGCTCGAAATACGATAGGAACAGTAGATTAATATTGCCGTTACTGATCAGTAAACGTATTAAATTCGTTGTTTCAAAATACCGATGGCGCCAGGTATAAAATAGCTAACTATATTAACACGCATGACGTTTTGTTTGCCGTTTCGTTTTTTATTACGCACGCAAACGAGATAGCAATATTAGGTAAGAGAAAACGCATCTACTAGTATAGCGCACCAGTACACGTCGTTACTATGCGTTTACTGGACCTGGCGGCAGCGGTAAACGGATAGTAAGAAATCTTGCGATAGCATATTAATTTATTTATGCATAAGGAACAGGTACAGTCACAAAAACAAATACTGACAGGTACATTAGTACAAAAATATACAATACACAAGACCAATAACATCCGTTAGGGAATATTTATGCTTATGGGGGGAATATTTATGCTTATTTATGGGAAGGAGGAAGAATGGAAAAGAAAATGAAAGAAGCAACGAATGAAGAGTTAAGAATTATTACATAAGATGATTATATTACTTTTGTTTTGGAGCAACGATTTCTGTCTCCTTACCGTTACCAGCAGACGATACTATTAGTGAGCAACTTTTTTTTTTTTTTACTTTATTTCATAAACTGTCATAATAAATACATTCACAATTTTGCCACCTAACTAGGCAAAGCCCGTACTAAGGTGGCATTGGCACTGGGACTCGAGTTCAAGTCATTTAACACGAGTCGACAAGACTGCTTTATAAGATTATTTTCACAGACTAAAAATGTGCATAGTACGAAAAACGCCATCAGGACTTTTCTGTCATAAAACTTTACGTGTTTCAGCAGAGACAAGATTTGTACGTGTTTTGATAAACTACCAGCGCAGCAAACTATTACAGAATTGCATTCCCATAGAAGTGATTGAAAATCTCGCCAAGTTCCAGATCTTGGTGTGTTCCCTCCCAATCGAACAAACTAGTAACGCCCCCTAGTGAGAGGATATCATGACACAAATAATACAAGACGTGCTGGGAATACACCGCTGCACATTTCAACGAAATGTAATAACAATAATACGAGAACGATAATATGACTATTTGTGGAATTCGTATTAAAATTGTATTTTCACAATACTCTAGTAAGTACGTACAATTGCATCTCGCAAAACGTTTGCTGAATGTCAGAGCGCTTTCTCAATGTAAATACTTGGAACTAGGTATTTTGCTGGCGTTCTCCTCTTCTGGAAATTCTATTTTGAGAATGGTGTAATGCAACCAGATGCCATTAAATTATTTCATAGCAGCTGTAATCATGGGCGTCGGCAGCCTCGGAGCTAGAAGGGGGCAGGGGGAGCTCAGCTTCAATCACATTCATGCAATTTATCATCCACACTCTACGATCCCTTTCACCCAAAATACCTTCGTCCTTATTTTATTTTCTTATCGGAATCATACAGTCACAACAACGAATTTTACATAAATTAACATATTACTTACAAACAGTCCAGCAAAGATTTTTCCCTACAATGTAATAAACACAAAAAAAAAGAAAAACAAAGAACAAAAAATGCATGTGTATTCTTTTATCATTAATTTTTTTTTTGAAAGATGTGTTTTTTTTGTTTGCGGTTTATAAAGGTTATTATTTATGTATATATATTATACTTACTTAATATTTTTTGTTCACATAATTGAATCGAAGATTGTTTTTTTTTTGTAATTACTTGGGTGTTTTTGTTTGAATTTGATTATTTTAATGGTGTTGTAATGATATGTTTGTCTGTTGTATGTAAATGGCTTAAAGTACTTAGGTATTTTACTTTCAGAAACTTGTTGAAAAAAGCAGGCTTTACGCCTTTTATCGGGCTTTTTTAAATCCTAGTTTATCAATAATAGTCTAAAAATAATGTAGTTATGAGTTAGATTGACAAAATAAATATTTATGATACACTTTCAAAATATCTCTGGTAGTAAAATGTTCTCGAAATTGGTGAAAATGTATTCCCAACATCGAACGTATAAATCGAATTTGGTCCCCTAATGGAATATCTAAGGGTCAATTTCCTGTAACGTCCGCCATAGCTCAGCATTACCAATTGGTTGCACTACTCTCACTTGAAATGAACCAGACGTGCATTTCAAGTTTGTCCGATATTGATCAATAATAACATTTTATTACACCATTGGTAATGTTACCACAGGTTGATACCACATACTTTTATGTACCTACCAGTCGCAAAGCTACCTAAGAACACGATTACCATTGAGTTACCTTTCGGATAAAATGATAGGTATAATAGTGTCTAATTTGACGTAATCCAATAAGAAATGTTAGCCCCGGCTTCCCTTCTGCAGAAATTCACCCTTCGCCACTGGTACCTACTTAATACAGATGGTTTATTTGTCTGCGCAAATCTTGTTATCGATTGGTCAACCACTTTCTGACTACTTAGAAACATGACACTTTGCAAACATACGTAAACTCGATGACATCATGATTCTGTGCAAAAATGGATCAGCTTTCTATTGTTTATTGTTGTTTATCGTCCTTAGACCCTATGTCGGGCACTTGGACTCGTCAGTTTTACATAATTATATATAGTATATATATAACAATTAAAGCAATAATAACAACAATAATGCACAATATCAATGCTAAAGAGTGTAAAGGGCTCTGTTAGCATTTCGTCAGTGACATAGTATGAGCTACATAGACAAAAAAGATGTAATGCGTTTCAGGGGATCCAAGGATCGTGTGAGAAAGAGCGATGGAAAAGAAGTTCAGATCGTTAGTCAGATATTGTCCAGCTCCAGCCTTGGAAGACACCGAGCGATCGAGATGATCCGGTCACCGCATACCACAGTGTTTGGTATCTCACGAAAGTGTTTCACGAGTGGAACTCCCATCTTTTTACAAATTTTGATTCTGCTAATTATTGGTGAGAGGTGCCTTTGGAAGGAAGGAAGGGCGTTCTTGGTATCGTTTGGAAGACCGCAAAAAAGAGTTCTGGGATGTGAAGTCATAAAATATTGTTTCCAATTATTTTTTTAACGATTTCTTATTATAGTTCACGTCGACCTAGAAAATTGTGTGTTTAACAGTATTTACTGGTTACCCCAATGTAATTACTGGGTGCAGTATAGAAGGATAAGCAAGCTTCTTTGTTTTTCCTATTACAGTGAACTTATTATTTTCTTTTTTTTGTATGCTTCGTGGTATGCATTACCTAAATGTAGTAAAATTTTATCCAAGTTTCTCGTTAAGCAAACTCTCGTTAAGAAGGTAAACTTCATTAAGTCTTATAATAATTTTAATTAATTTTACAATCTCCGCTACATGTTTCCATTATCGTGGAAGACCCCTTTGTCCACACTTTAATTTGTTCTCTGAAATGTATTTTTAGGGCCCTATTCTACAGGGCGACACTCACTACCGTGGCAGCGCGACCAGTCGCGCAACCGTGGTGTCATTAAGCTACCAAATCGAGACATCAGAATTAAAATGGACATCGACAAGTACGAGTTGTAATAAATTGGTCAGGTTTGTCAATACTTTTTCTGTTTTTATTGTACTGTTGTGATTGTATTTGTACCATAGATAAATAAATAGATGGTTATTTCAATTCAAGTTATAGCGACATAATTTATCAATATGTAAATAGTTCATCTAAGTTTAAAAGCATAACCGTAGTTGATACTGGTTGCCCTGTATCTCATCACAGGGTATAAGATCTTCATAATAACAAGTTCCACTGATAGTGTATTGTATATACAAAGTAAAAGAAAGTTAAAAAGAATAAAAAAACAGTATGTTTTCATCCTATTGATAATACTATTGATAATACTACAGACTGTACAATACTATTGATAATACTTTCATCCTATTGATAATACTACAGACTGAGATGGTATGGACACGTCATGCGTAGAAAGGAGAGTTACTCCGTGAAGACGGCACTCAGCATCCCCACGAAACCTAGGGGAAGGGGTAGACCTCCGGCAACATGGTGGTCCAATGTTGAAAGGGAGCTGGCGGCGCAGGAAATCCCAACGATGACAACCCAGGACAGAAGATCCTGGAGCCTACGTACGAGGAGGCCCGACCCTGGATGAACCGGAACAGAAGGGCAGGACAAAGAAGAAGAGATAATACTAGGATGATGTTTTTATCCTATTCATCCTATTTTCATCCTACAGGAATTAGCAAAATCAATGTAAAATCATTTGACGCCTGGCAACATAAAGGCGATCGAGTGAGTGATACACCATAGAACTCCATACTAATTAGTGGTAGCGCGACCAGCGTACTCGCGCTACCAGTTACATTCTGGCAGCGTGAAGTGAAGTGTGAGATACTCTCCATACAGCTGCATACATTTTGCTTGTCGCGGCGACTGGTCGCGCTACAATGGTGTCCTAGTGTAACAGAGCACTAATGTTTGCTGCTTTTACGAACATAAAATCAAATGAATTTGCATAAAGCAACACTTAAAAGGGAATGACTCTTTTTCTTTAAAAGTTTTTTGTTTGTATGTTTTCTCGGCTTAAAAATCTTTAATGGAATTGTGTGATTCCCAAGGACTTCCCGTGGGATTCCGTTGCTTTTTAAAATTGGCTACTCAATTTGACGAAAATTTGATCTAAATAAAAAACTTTCAATATCAGACGATGAGATCTTAAATTATCCATACATAAATGGATTACAAGATTATGCTTGAAAAAAAACAATATATTCTTCAGAATGTATAAGAATATCTGAGCTAATAAATGTAAGGGATTCTTTTGGATGAAGACTTTTTGGACTTTTGGACATCGTTATCAAAAGAAAGTACTCTGAAAAGGGTTCAGTTAATGTTGATTTTATTCTTGATTACAAAAGATATCCACGAAAGAAAAAAAGAAAGTAAAAGTAAAGAAAGTGAAGATAAAATGGTATAAAATTATTATCTGAATGAAAAAGTTAGGAAGCGGGAGGTGAAAAGACGATTACAAGTGAGAAAGCTAAGAAAGTTAGTTAATTGGATACTTTATAAGTAATAGTTTCGATTTTCACCAAAGCACGTAGTTGTAATAGTTGAATGTAATCGTTAAGAGTGTGCATACCGACATTTCAAAAAATTCTAAAAACGGGAGACCTTGTATCTCGACAACCGTCACTAAATATGCTTTGGATCAAAATAGGGTAGATGCATTGAACCTATATCTAGGGAATAACCGTAAAAGATTTTTTATATCTTGTATAGTTTTCTCAAAAAAACTTTTTAAAAACACATCTGACCTTTTTTCCGAAAGACGGAAACTCGTTTCCCGAAAATCGCGGAGTATTTTTTTTCTTCTACTGATAATATGCATTAAAATCTAGGGAATAATCGTAAAAGTTTTTTGATAGACGCTAAATTAACCCCAAAAAATGAAAAAAAACGCTATTTTTACCATTTTATCATGCGATTGTCACGCAATTTTGAACCTTAATGCCGTGGGAAAAGACTGTGACGTCATTCCTGGTGCCATGCCCTTAAGAAAGAGATTTTCTGGCGTTTGATGAGATTTTTGACCGGAATGAAAATCATTAGCAGTGAATAAACAAGGTAAATTATATCCTTTTTCTTCTTCTTCACTAGCCTTCTTCCACCCACTGCTGGATATAGGCCTCTTCTAACTTCTCGTCTCTGTTCCGACCCTTCCATATCCAGGTTCCTACAGCGATTTGAACAATTTCGTCGGTCCATCTCTTTGGTGGCCTTCCGACGCTCCTTCTATCTGTCCAAGGTCTCCACTTCAATATTCGTGGGGCCCATCTGGTGCCACCCTGCCTGGCCATATTTCTTGCCCATTGCCACTTGAGTTTTGATACACGGCTCATGATATCGGCAACTTTTGTTTGTCCAACAAGGTGAATCATAAGGGCGTTGAATTCATTTCTGCCTTTTAAGAGACTTTCCAACTTATCTTCTCAGAGACATTCTAATTTTTTTTATACGTTCAGAGATTTTATATTTTGATATTTTTTAATTTGTGACTTCAAAAACATTTAATTTTTGTCTTCAGAGACGTACTTATTTCTGTCATCGGAGATTTTTAAATTAAGAGACTTTTTCTTCTTTCTGTTCTCGAATATTTTCTAATGATAGACTTTCTAATTACTGTATTCAAAGAATTTCTAATTTCTGTCTTCGGAGACACCTTAATTTTAATAGCTTATGTCCTAGCACTGAAGCTGTGGAGGACCAAATGGCTGCAGAAGAAGTCCTAGCAAGATCCCCTCAAAATATGTAGTCTGAACATAGAATTTAGTAGCTATGCAACTTTACTAAAATACAATCAAGTTTTTTTTAGGAAGTATACAATTTCAAGTCTCAGAAAAATTGTGGTTAATATACAAAATCTTTTTACACATAAAATGGAAATGTCTTAATTCAATTACGCAAAAAACGACCGTGACGTAGGTATAAAAAGGCTCTGTGCTTTGAAAGCTCGTGACGAAAATCCTTTAAGGACTTTTGATAGAAAAATAAAGAGAAAAATAATATCCATAAGTACAGAGATTATTCTAAAAAAGAAAACAGTTTACTGAGATAGTATTTGTTTTTATATAGGATCCTGAAACCTTCCCCTCTTTTCTGAATAATTTTCTAATTCAGTATAAAGTGACGATAAGTTATTCGGGAGGCGTATAATGTGAACGATAATTGAAAGTTTATTTCCTAGTGTTGTCAGCTGCGAAGTATTTTTATGTAACTTTATAATACGGAAAAAATGGGGTAAATGATAAACAGACGGCAACATAAACAGATATTAAGCCGCTTGTGGAAGACATGGCAACATTTGGATTTTTTTATTATTAGGGACAGCCCTAGCAAAGAAAGGGTAACTAAAAATTTGTAATCTATATGTTTTAATATCGCAACTCTCATTTTGTGACAAACATTGGATTTTGAAATATGAATTGAAATAACAAGTACTTATTTCAACAGATGTACAGCAAAGGATGGTAAGCTTATGACTGATCATCGGCTGATTAATTGTGATCACTTAAGAAAGATTAGCTAATTCCAGTCAATCCATCTGCCGTACATAAACCTGTTGAGATAACTTCTTGTTATATTCAAATACGACATAACAAGTAGTTATTTCAACAGATGTACAGCAAAGGATGGACTTTCTATCAGGATTATGAAGCCTGATGATGATCAGTCTTCATGACCCAGCAGGTAGACTACCGGCATGTTACTCTGGAGGTTTGGGATTAAGTTCCGGCCGCGGCAGATAGATGGACTGGAATTGGTAAATGATTTAAGTGTAAAGTGATCACATTAAACTAGCCGACAATCAGTCATAAGCCTGATGGAAAGTCCATCCTTTGCTGTACATCCGTTGAGATAACTACAGATTTTTTTTTGTATGACTGAGTGAAGATGGTCGTGATATTGATCGGGCTTATTGTCTTTAGATGAAACTATGAAGGGCCATAAGAAGCATAATTAGCGCCGCACGCAATTTTTTTATGAAACAATTGTGATTTAATATATTTTCTCAATTTTAGAAAATTGTTGATCCTATGACGAATAATGATGTGGTAATAATGGGATTTTTAATGTAAAGGTAAATATGTAACTATTTATTTCTCTATGGGAAGGGGGGGTTGTAACGCCCCAACAAGCCCGGACTCAGATTATTTTTGTCTGGGTGCCAACCTTGATTGAGAAAATCATAAGAAAAGGATGTCAACTTTATAAGAAGCAAGTTAATATGTAAATCACTTACTTATACAAACTTCAGAACAGAAGTGTTTTTAGAAAAAATATTTTACAACAAAATATTTCGTTCATCTCTCCGCTCAGTTTAAAGTGGAAGAGAAACTTATCTTTTTGTGATGTGTTTTTGTACGGCATTATGTTTATCGAGTGAAAGAGATAAAAGGATATTAGATGTTTCGTCTGAAAACATTGTAGAGAGTTAAGTAAAACATTGACATTGTCATTATGGTTTTAGCAGAGGAATTCTGACGAAAATCTAGAAATTTTCTTCAACTACATAATACTCGTATATTACACTCACGGCCTCAATTCACCAGTAATTAGATTACAGCGATCGGGGAATTAATATACTGGATTAGTCGATATTTTCGGTGTAAGGCTAAATGTATACAGGATGAGAATGTTTAAACTTCATATGTAGGTATTAAATAAAATAAAAATATTAAGAGACATTTCAAAAATTTCTAAAAACGGGAGACCTTATATCTCGACAACCGTTTCTAAATATGCTTTGGACAAAATAGGGTAGATGGTTTAAACATTTATCTAGGGAATAACCGTAAAAGATTTTTTGATAGACGCAAAATTAACCCCAAAAAATTGAAAAAATGTTATTTTTACCATTTTATCATGCGATTGTTCACGCGATTTTGAACCTTAGTGCCGTGGGAAATGACTGTGACGTCATTATTGGTACCAAGCCCTTAATATGTGAATTTATGTCAGTTCGGTACTGCTCTATGTAAGCCTGTATTCTGTTTTGTTTATCATTATTAAAGAAAATAATATGTTACGATGGTGTGTGGGTGATACTGTTTGAATTTGAATTTTGGTTTTGAAAGTTATTGCGGAATGTTATAGTTGAGGCCCTGGAACAAAAGGAGAAACGTCGGAAGACCTCCCAATAGGTGGTCGGATGACCTAGTCCAGCAAGCCGGAAGAACCTGGATGCGGAGGGGGAGAAACAGAGATGAGTGGAAGGAAATGGAAGAGGCCTACATCCAGCAGTGGAGGGAGGAAGGCTGAGGAGGAAGAAGAAGAAGTTATCATAATTTGAAGAGGAAAACGCAAACAACAACTACAGGTGAAGTGACATTAAAGCGTGGAAAAAATACAAGGCGAGACTATATCGACCAGTTGCTTAAGGACCAAGATGTTTTGAAACAGAATTACATAAATGTGACAGAAGTAAGGAGCGTGTAAAGATATGAAAGTCGGGCGATCTGATCTCTCTGCCTACCCCGCAAGCGCGTGAGGGGATAGAATAGAATAAAAGTAACACTATTTGTCGTAAAACTTTAAAAGAACTTATTGATAACTGAAATCAAACTCTAAAGGAATACGCCATTTTTCTTCATTAAAAGTTTAAAAAGGAAGGGAGCAAATGTCGGAAGTCTGAAAATAATGCTGAAATAATATTTCAAGAAAAGTTCGACCTTTTCGATTATTATTAGTTCCTGAAAGTGGAACATCATCATAAAGAGACGAATCGTTGATGAGCGATTCGCTCTAATGAAAGAGTCGATGAACCGTTCCGAAAATGATCCGAATTAGTGGTTCAAACACCACACAACTGTCAGATGAATCATTCCAATAAAACAGATTCACACCATAGTTCATCAAACAATATTAGAAAATTTGATTTAACAATTACTAATGCGGTATTCTTAACAAATATACCTACATCTAAGGATGAACTTTATATCACCCTTCTGACTGATCCTCTGGTAGCTTAATATGACCAATTCACCAATTCCAGTTCATGAAACTGTAGAATCGATGTGTATCTACATGCATATAATGTATCATTATGTGAACTCCCTTGGGAGGAGCGCATCAAAAACAAGAAATACTATATTTTGAGATTTTCCTCAACGAAGGCAGGAGGTATCAACATTCACATAAGGTTATTATGTGAACTGTTATTATCTGAACCATCTGCGAGATTCAGCCAAATCCAGTTGATACCTAAATGATTTAGGTATATCCCTCTCAATATTATATTTTGTTTTAAAAAAATCTAATGAGTCCCGACTGCACTTACGATTATTATGAAAATCTTTCACAGAAACTCGCTGCAGAGAACGAAGGACTCACTCATCAACCATCCAATAATATGTCCTAAATACAAAGAGTCGTTGAACGACTCATTTTGGTGATCTGAATCATATCTTGGAGATGAATCAAAACTTAGCAATTCTAATTATGATTATGTTAAAAGCACGTATAGTATAAGAAGATTGTTATTAGGTAAGTACGAGTACTTTGAAAGTACAAATTTTCCACTAAGAAATTACACTTTATTTCACAAATTTACAATATTAATGCTGTCAACGATGAAGATTTATTACGATGGAATATAAATGAGAATATTATAAGAAAATACGAAGCAAATAATTAAAATGAAGACTATTATTACCATTAGTTGGCTCCATAGATTAGTCTATTTTTATTATTTCAAGATTTTATTTAACTTCACTGTGATATTTTCACTAGATTTTTACGAAGTAAACTAAACTCTGAAACAATATGATTCTTTGCAAAAATGGATCAGTTTTCTCCAGAGACAAAAAAATGTGTAAAGCGTTTCAGGGGATCCAAGGGTTGTGTGGGGTCTTCTGTGGTATTTTATGACAGGGTGTTGGAAAATAAATCCGGATTGTAAGTCAAATTTTGTCCAGCTCAAGCCTCGAAAGACACCGAGCGATCGAGAGGATCCAGTCACTGCATACCGCCGTGATTGGTATATCTCACAAAAGTGCTTCACGAACAGAAATCATATCTTCTTATAAATTTTGATTCTGTCAATTCTTGGTGGCAGGCACCGTTGAAATGAAGGAACCCAAGCACGCTGGAAGGAAGTGTATGGTATCGTTTGGAAGATCGTGAAAAACGGATCTAGGATGTGAAGTCAGAAAAAAAGGTCAGTCAAAAAAATACGAATACTTATTTTAGGTAAAAGTTTAAAAACTAACTTGTAATTCAAGGGAGAATGTGTACAAAAATCTATTCTCATATAATAATTTTGGACAAATCCCTTGGTGGTTTTATCCTGAAGCAAACTTTTGGATGTGGTAAAGTTACTTTGAAAAGCATGTATGGTATCTTATATCCACACGATGACATTTAAATTAGACTTTATCGCGAAAGTTCTCAAACTAAGTTCCGCACTTCTAAAGGTTACAATGGATGTACGAGTACGTAAGCATGTTAAATGTCTACTTGTAAAGTACTTCCTAGTCCGAAATCGACAGTAATTTCAATCCACTTTCGGCCTCTTATGACCGAAATCGAAATATCGTCATCTAAGAAAAACGAGGTTCTATGTAACAAATTTTAAGATTATGGGATGAAAATGTTTTTTCTTCTTATATTTATTGTAGGCCTCATGGCCTAAGAGGGGTTATTTTCGTGCGAAATCGAATGCATTTGATTCGGTTTCGGCCAATTTTTAATGTATTTATTTGTGTGATAACTATAGAGTGGTGTCGATTAACATTTTGAAAAATGAGTTGTGACCAAAATTTTGACAATCGATTTAGGTTCAAATCGGACACATAAAATCGAAATAATATCGGCAAATATTAAAATAAAATAAAGATTTTAAAAATATTGTAACATTTTTTTGATTTTCCCGATCTAGATATTATTTTCCAAACAATATTTTAGTACCTAGGGAGGAAGTATTTCGTTGCACATTCTTACAGTTTATCCACACAACTATTTACATATTAGTAATTAATTTAACACTAGTTTCAGCCCGAAAGCGTACAAAAATCGAAAGTTCGATTTCGGGGTCGGGTTTCACGAAAATTAGCCTTTTCATCGCTTTCTACTTTCCGTATAAAACTTTCTTAAGAAGAGGTGATCACTTTCTTATCGCACTGTAAAACTATTTAAAGTAATATACATCGAAGTTTTGTAGAGACATTTAGATAAAGAAGCTTTTACATTTCGTGTAGATAATACATTAAAAGCTCGCACGCCTATTGCATAATAATATCTCAAAACTTTTAAACGAAAGTTAGATTTGTTAGTAGAACTTTAATATTGAAATGATTTGTGAATTTTGTTATAAATAGGTACTTATATGAAACAGGGAGAAAATCGATATAATTAAACAATTAAGAAACAGTCTCCAGACAATTGTTGTAGACAAAATGAACTAGACTGATAAAATTATGACACTAAGCAAGAAATATTTTAAGATGTACGTTAAATTCGACCAAAACCAGAAATTCCGCTAATTTTACTACATTTTCTACTAGATGGCGTAGGTAGTTAGTGCATATTAATTAATGAACGATTGGTTGTGTTTTTTATAAGAATCTCACAGAGAAGTAGATCTTAAAATGTACCTATTAAAATTTGTTTAAAAGACATCAATTTTTTTGACATTATGTACCACAGAATTAGTCGAATTGATTGTAAGTCGAATTTACCGTAAATTTAAGATACGGCACCAAAAGATGGATACAAAAAATCTGTAAGGTGGAGACCATGGACCTATAAAAAAAAAGAAATTTACGCTTACTTGGGCCGGCCTCAGAAACGATCATGGGTCAATGATATAATGAACCTTATCGCGGGCAAAGATTTCGTATACCAAATAAGCATTCAAAACCAGAAACATAAATTAGTAAAATCTACTATAATGGAATTATTTTAAACGCTGAATTATTTATGGCTCTGACATAAGTGAGAATAAAGCAGGTAGTCGTCCCTTCTCGGTCACATTTTTATAACTGAGTTCGACAGTTTAAAATAATTCCATAACAGTATTTTATTGTTAGTAAAAAAGCCAAGAGATGTTAGTAGATTCATGCCAATAATATTTTGGTCACAAATGTACCGGACTCTCTTGCGGTCACCCTGCCTGCAATGTTTCCTGGCTCCGTGGCAAGCTGTGGTCTGGGAGAGTTTCCTCGTGCACCCTGCTGACTCAGCCTTGGATTGTGATCTGTACCATCGCTGCCTGCGCTTGTGACCCTTCCCACATGTTGCAGAACAAGGTGTGTATTCTGACCAGGCAGAGACGGCGCAGGGATCTGTTTCAGTGTCGTCATCTGTAACAAGAAAAAAATTTTTTTTTGGAAAATGCGTTTTTAGATTTTTTTTTGTCATCATATTATTGTACCAACAAAGTTATAATTTGTTAGTTTTTTTAAGGTTTTCACAATGGTCTATGTTTTTTTTTATTATTTATTTATTTTCAATATACTCGTAGCTTGCAAACCAGTTTACGCATGAATCGCCGAACTAGGTATCTACAGTCTGTATTTGAGCCATTTACTCAAATGTGCAACAATAATAAAACAAATAAAATAGCAGAAAATAAGATAAAACAGATCAAAACAAAGTAAATTAAAACAAAATAAGATGTAATGTGGACAAGTAGTTATCTCAACAGATATACAGCAAAGGATGGACTTTCCATCAGGCTTAGATAGATAGATTCTTTGTTAAACAATATTAAATGGTATGTAAGTAGGTATACACTATTAGTAAATTATCGTCGGCTGGTTTTAATGTGATCACTTTACACTTAAGAAGCGTTCACCAATTCCAGTCCATCTATTTGCCGCGGTCGGGAGTCGAAGTCAGACCTTCAACCAGCCAAGCCGCTATTCTACCTCTTTATTTCCACGGTTGGTAGCTGAGTTAGGAAAAACGTGTATTAAACCAGCCGACGATCAGAGCCCGATGGAAAGTCCATCCATTGCTGTATATCTGTTAAGATAGCTACTTGTTATATTCAACTACGATATGTAGAAAATCCTATATTCTCACAAAACATAAATTGAGATTTTCAAAATAATCATGTTGACTGTTATTATGACAAATAATAGTTATAATTGAATTCTCACTCTATTTTCTCATACCACATGTGATAAAATTAATGAATTAAGCAATTACCTAAGTAATTATTCCTTAAGTAGCTTCAATACTTCCTACGCTACTAATTAATACGGTTCAGATAATCACAAAACAGCCCCTCGATGGAAAGTTGTGGGGTAGTCTGGATTTATTTCATTCTATACTTTTTTGTGGTTCTGAACCCAAATTCGAGGTTAGATGGAACATGGCGAAAAATGCGGAGAATTTTACATTTTCTGCCGAATATTTTATTGGAACTCTAAAACTGACCATCACTTTGTATGTTTTCTTTCTATGCAAAACGAAAGTAAGTAAAATTTTCTACAAATTAGAGCTACAGTTTTTTTCTTTACAATGAATAACAAAGGAGCTGTCAAGCTTCAAAAATGGCCAAATTTTCGTACTGTTTTAAATTGTGAGAATCTAAAATTTATAATGTACAGACTTTACTTTAATTGTGATTTTTGTAAGTGTTCGCATAACTCTGCATTTCAGGATAGATTGCTGTGAAAATTTATAATAACATTTGCGATAATGTAGGCTGTGTCCTTACGTCGCCGGTTTCGGAGAAAAAGCTTTTCCTAGAAGATGCCATGACGATGAGGGGATCCAAGCGTTGAGTGGGGTCATGTGTGGTATCATATGAAAGGGCATTGGAAAATAAGTTCAGATCTTAAGTCACATTCTGTCCAGCTCAAGCCTATAAAGTATGCCGGGTTGTTTTATCAAATTTGCCGTTGCGAAGCACGGGTTACTCAGCTAGTTGTATTATAAGGAAAGTGCGATGTAATTTAAGGGCTTGGCACCAAGAATGACGTCACAGTCATTTCCCACGGCATTAAGGTTCAAAATTGCGTGAACAATCTCATGATAAAATGATAAAAATAGCATTTTTTCCATTTTTGGAGGTTAATTTTAAGTCTATCAAAAAACTTTTACGGTTATTTCCTAGGTTTCAATGCATATTATTAGTACAAAAAAATATTTTTACTCCGCGGCTTTCGGGAAACGAGTTTCCGTCTTTCGGAAAAAAACATCAGAGGTGTTTTTCAAAATTATTTTTGAGAAATCCATACAAGATATAAAAAATCTTTTACGGTTATTCCCTAGATAAATTTTCAATGCATCTATCCTATTTTGTTACAAAGCAAATTTAGAAACGGTTGTCGAGATAGAAGGTCTCCCGTTTTTAGAAATTTTTGAAATGTCGGTATGCATACTCTTAAGAAAGTTGTGCAATAACTTAGGTACTCAGGATAATTAATATTGGTTTGATCGTAAATACTCAATAATACCCAAAGTACAGCAGTAAATGTTAGAACTAAGACGATTTAGACTTCGGTTATTACCCAACAGTAATCAATAATCACATATATCTAAATTATTATCATGTGTTATTGTTACAAATAATTGCTTTTAATAATAACTGTTATTGGGAAAGGTAAAAGAAATTACGAGATTATTTTGAAAATCACAATTTATGGTTCAATAAATAAATAAATAAAATCTTTATTGAAAAAAAATATTTCCCAAACGGCGGGTTTATTGTCGTAGGCAATGTCTACCAACCAACCACTTGTGACATTCATTTGATATACAAAATACATACATACAAGTATATGAATAAGAAGAAAAATATAAATAATGATAATTAGATAAAATACATACATAAATAAATCGGTGGATGGGATGAAGGACAAGGTAGGAACCACGGGATTGTCAGTTAGATAAATTATTTATGGAAAGGCAATGATGCCTCAGTTTACTGTTTTGTGAGACTACCGGAATTTTCTACATGTGGTAGTTGAATATAACAAGTAGTTATATCTCAACAGATACACAGCAAAGGATGGACCTTCCATCAGGCTTATGACTGATGGAAGCTCTCTGTGACCAATAACATCTGGCAAGTGGGGGATTGGCGAAAAAATACGAAAAAAAAATCGTAACACGAAAATTACAAAAAAAATGCTGAACATACATGGGGGTTAAATCGATAGGCATTGAGGTCCTCTATCATCCCGCTTTGGTTGGTCCACCGATTGTGTTACATCGTGTATATGCTCAAAATGGAAAAGAGAGATGTCTATGTTAAAGAATATATTTTTTAAATACATACTAACTGTAAAAGGGTAATCTAATCCCCTTAACTCTTTTCATTCCAACGTTTTTTACAGTCAGCGCCGCTTTTGCGACTATTTTTCCATTTCTATTCTGCATTGATCAAATGAGTAATCTAATTAGCCTGCCGCAGTGGCACAGTGGTTGTAGGCATTGTACTATGTGATATGCATTCATCATGTCACGGGTCCGTGGATTTTTTAATTAAAGCCTCGCATTGGGAGTTCCTATTTCATTTTGGAATATTGGATGGACTTGCGAACTTTTCATGAATTTTAATTCAAATTTCAGTGACATCTAACATTTCACATATTCTGACGTCCATTTATTTTTAGCACGCTTTTTACTAACTTCGTGTGTCGCTGTCTACGTTGTCTGTCTACCCACATTTTTCTATTCAAATTTAATAACTCCCCAATGTCCCGGCACCTTGAATTTTTGCACATATATTGTTTGCTTTATGTGACAGTTTATGTGTAATACTCTATAAGCCTTAACACATTTCAATCGGTAAATTTGAATTCTTCCTCTTTGAGTAGATCTTGGATCTGTTTAATCAGGGCTCAAGTCTAGTTCTTGTGATGGAGAGGTCCAACTCTTTCTCCATCTTTTCGCTGGACGTCCCGGTGGTTGGCGTCCTTCAGGGATCTCTTGCATGACGAGCTTAGGAATTCTTGTGGGGTCCATCCTTTCAACATGATCCCTCCAGAACCACCTTCTTTTCCTGCTCCATCTTACGATGTCCTCAACATTGCAGGTTCTGCGGATTTCTTCGTTTGGTATCCTGTCTCTGAGTATTCTGCCTAAATTTTTATTAATTTAGCTAATTTATTTCAGATTTCTACACTCTACTAAAGTTACTCCTGACTATACGCAACCTCTATAACATTTCAACGTCATCACTATCTCTGACATGATTGGTCCGAATTAATGACGTTCTTTTTTTGAAATTGAATGGACCAATAATACAATTAGATACGTGGCGTCTTCTAACTTTTGATTGGTTGCTTTATATTTGAATATGGAACGAGGTTCATAGAAAAGTAATAATCGGACATTGTAAAATTTTCTGTACCTTTAAAATGGAAAGACTTCGAATTATTTTTTATACAATTTCATAATTTATATTTAAAATATCACAATTTTAAAAGATTTTTTAAAAAAGGCTTTAGTAATGCCCGAATTATTTTTTTTCTTAATATTTAGGATTTCTATTAATACGATGTTTCATAATAATCACATAAGTGAGGAAATAATAAAAATTTGGAAAAGAAAATATGGGAAATTGGAGAAAAATTACGTGTCCATACGGAAACGCTAAGCACTTGCGGGATACAAATTTGATGAAAAGTCTAAGATTTTTAGTAATAGTATTCTGTACTTAGAAAAGGTTTTTCAAGTAGTAAAATTATTAAATTATTAAGGTACTATAGATAATCGGATTCAAAACATTTCAGGTACAATCCTACATCACATTGGCCATATTTACACCCAGCTGTGGATGATTTTATCTCCTTACAGGGAGGGCCAACGCACCTCTCTATTATTGGTGATCTATTCGGTCATACTTTTAAGTGGTGATAATTATTGAAGACGTCGAAGCAAGTGGCCTGCTAGGTCCGCCAGATTTTTTTCCATACTGACAGGCAGATGCTAGCATCTTCAACCATACCACCCACCCCACCCGTAATATATAGCACTGAACCGGGAGGAATTTACTGAGGGAAGCCCTTTCGGCAAACCTTAAACCCTCCCGTAAAAAGAAAAAAAAACTTTTTTGCGTAAAACACTGGATGACATAGGAGCTGAAGCTTCTGAAATATGCTTTGCCTTCTTTTCATATGAAAAATTCTAAGTATACCCCTACTTTCTTTTTTTATTATTTATTTTGTTAAGGTTGGGCCATTTTTAAAGTCGATTATCTCTAAATTTACAAAATTCTCCATAGCCTTGTTTTCTAAAATAATTTGCGGATCTAATCCTGTGAGTAAATTATCAAAAAAGAAATGAAAACGCAATTATACATTGAAGAAACTGAAACAAAAGGAAAATATCGTATTCTACTGAGTGTGGAAAAAAAGTGACTGCAAGTGCTTAGCGTATCCATATGGAAACACGCACTTTAGATTGAAAAAGTGGATACAAAAAACATTCTTGCTATGCATTTTAATATTATATGTAAACACTTTATCCTTCTATTCTAAAATGGCATTTAAAAAAATTGTGTAATAAAAATACTTTTGAAATAATTGTGCCTACTCCAATTCAGGGTGCATTTTTTTGGCAATTTTCGAAAAGCCTAATTTGGGAGTACATTAAATATTATAAACATAATAATTAACGGCAAATCATTGACTTATGTCGAAAACTGGTTCTTTTGACAACATTAATTGGGTATTTGCAGCTGATAAAAATTTACCCTTTTCGTGAAATCACTGTTTCAGCAAAAGCCTAGTTGCGTTTCCATATGGACACGCTAGGCAGTTTTGGGTTAAATCTTTATTTTATAGTAAAATAGCTCTCCTACTTCATTCCCATACAAATGTCCGTTTTGTAACGAAATTTGTGTAGAAAATTTCGTGACAAGTGTATGAAAGGGGTGGGACAGTTATTTTACTTTTAAATAAAAATGACAGCTTTTTTTTAATATATAAAAAGTTATGTTATATTTAATATTAAAAATAAATTATGAAATTGTACACATAGTGTGTAAGAAACAAAACATTTTTCAAAAATGTATCACTTTATCCGTGAAAAGGTTTATTTAATCTTAAACAATTAATTATTCAAAGCATGTCAAAGGTACAGAAAATATGACAATGTCCGTAATATTAACTTCAGTACTTTAATGTTGGAGATTTCTTAGTCCCTTTTAGCTTCGTTCTATTATTCTCCTGAATACGGATTATTTCAATACATTATGACATAAAGCATAAAGACAGTAAAAGCTTCCTCTTTGAAATAAAATTAACTATTGCTCTTTGTAGAATCTCCAAACGTATTATCATTGTATCAAAAATATGAAAAACTAGCAGTTGCACACGACTTTGATCGCGCGTAAAAAAATGTGTTTGGATACGAATTCACTCCTTAAATTTCTTCAGTTCCTTTTATTCAAAACCCGCCCCTTATTGACAATCTGATCGACTTGATTGATTCTGATGAATCTTACACGGTGCTACTTGCTCCACCCCTAAACTCGTTGTCGGGAGTGTCACTATTTATATCATCGATACCGAAAACTATGGATTCGGCACTAATCTCGATTTTTACACGATACACCCTGCTTAACAGATTAACTTTTTATCCGGCATAAGCTTCAAAGGAATCAGACTATGACATCGTAATACCTCAATGACGTCATTAGTAAATACTAAAGCTCTGATCTAGTATTTATTTACGTATAAGCAAAAGTTAATACAACACATAAACATACACTTATTCTTCGATATCCTGATTAAGTAAGTACATTCTCAGATGTGAGAAAGTATTCTGAGAAAACAAATGTGTTTACAGAAGAAAAATCACCTTTACCTTTTGTGTCAGTAGTATAATTCTCCTGATATTTCACATGTTCAGAATCATTAACATACATATTTTTTATCGGAACCGGGTATAAATTTAACGTAAGAAGGACAGTGGAAATTTTTGCAAGTTGGTTTGCAACATGGTTGGCGTAATTGATTGAGGCGGCAGTCTCTCAAGCGGGAGGTGCCGAGTTCAAACCCCGGCGCTGGCGATGTATTCCACACTTTGCGATACAGGCTTTTATAGCATAGTGCAAGGTTTGAACGAAATTATTTGGGTTTGTGTTTGCAAGTCCAGATCCTTTTCATAAAATAAAATAGTTTCTATAGAGTGAATATGGTTCAGTCTCTTAATTTTTTTTACTGAAACTAGATAGTGAGTGTGATGTGACATGGGAAAAGAGGAGTTTTGTGAGCTCGAGAAATTCGAGAGTCGTAGTAAAAGTTATTTACCAACAAACATCTTTAACCGACCCTCCGTGATTTTTCGCGGGCAGGTAATAGTGTATAATATTCTTTTGATATTCACATACAGAATGTAGAATGTTGTACTTTCTATCCAAGAATTTTTAATACACGTTTTCGTATGCAAAGTTTTTTTTCTTTTATTCACCCTTTCCCTTAACTTCCACTCCCTTTGTCACGTTCTTTCGAGGAAAACAAACATTTCAGAATGTTCTTTCCGTGATTTAGAAAAAGAAGTGAAAGATGCAATGGAAATATTTTCAAAGAACGAACTGCAATAGGGGTGACGAGTTCTTTGAATTCAATACCTGATTATCATATTGGAGTTGATGGACTGAATGAATTGTTAAACTCGAAGAACATAGAAGTCAACCGAAGTTTCACCTATTTTCACCCGATATATTCACCCGACAACTTCACAGTGTTGTTTTTACTATTTTATGTTTTTTTTGCGCGCAAATCTTGTCACCGATTTTTCAACCCCATCCTGACTACTTAGAGAGCTGAAAAATTGCAAACATATGAGCAAACAGGCTGATCTATCAACCCTCCACTAAATGACGTTAATTTACCGGACACCCTGTATATTTTGTATTCTGTTTCTATTTTTTGTTGACATAAAACAAATTGTGAAAATTAAACTGTTTGGGTAAGTTGGTTGGAGTGCGGCATCCAATCAAGTGGATCGGGGTTCGAATCTCAATGTTGACGATAAGTTCTACACTTCACGAAACAAACTTTCTGCTTAGTGTGAAGTATTCACAAAATATTTTGGTTTGAGTCTATAACTCCAAAGATCACTTTGAGTGACTTTAAAGTCCAACCCAGATCTAATACTTGATATTTGTTCCGAGCTTTCATTCTAATACATAATATGTATATTGAGCTTTCTCTGGTATATTTTGTACTATTATTATTGGCTAGTGTACACTGTACATGTTACTGGAAATGTATGAAATCCGTCACTGTATACAGCTCCTAGGAAATGTAAACAATGTCGAAAATCGTCAGGAAAAGTGTGATATAAAATTCATTATTGCTAATATTTTTATATTATAAATTTAATATTCGAGTATTATACACATTTTACTAGGAAGTATGTACATTTTTATACAGAAATCTGAAATATATTACATGGTGTAATTTTAAGAACGACTCCAGTTTACCTGCAAAAATAAACAGCTTTTTCGGCTTGATTACGTTTTTATTCTCGATTTTAACTATGTGCCAGCAAATAAATAGGTTTTTGAGTTATTTGCTAATAAAAGTATGAATTAAAGAATGTTACAATTTGATGTGGGTGTATGTTACTTAGTACATTATTTTTTTTGTAAATTATTGTATTTAAATATAATATTGTAATGTAAATGATCTCCATGATCGTATATTGATAAATAAATAAATAAAAAGATAAATAAACCTGTAACAAATTATTTCACACATTTTCTAAATTGACCCGGCATTGTTTAAGTACATTTCCTAGGATTAGGTTACAATTCCTAAATTTCACACATTTCCGCTAACATATTATACAGTAGGTACCTAAAACCTTCCATTGTGTCGGGATTATAATCAGAAGGGATTTTCTATTCCTGTCGATGTTAAGCTCACGTTCTACCGGATATCCTGTCTATCCATCTATTTTGAATCCTATCCCATTCGATCTAGAGCTTTGACGACGAAACTTTATACCCTTTTTGTACACAGAATGAATTTATGAATCTATAACGTAACAAACAAAGGATGCTCCATCTATGGCAATTCCTCCAAAGCAGTACTTTGCTTGACCAAATTTAATATTAACTTATATAATTCTCGTCGCAATCGGGTGTGAATGTAATGCAGGACCCTGGCAATTTTGCGAGTTGTTCAAATATGTATCTGAACTCAGGGGCTAAGCCAGGAATTCATTTCTGGGAGGGGGGGGAGGTTCGAGCTCTGGACCAGAGACAATAAGTAACAACCATGGGCTTTGCCAACTTCGAAGTTAGGGAGGACAAATAAAATGTTGATATTCCCAAATGGAACAAATAGCGCCGCAGGGTAATCTTTTTTAAAAATGGCTGAAAAATAAGGGAATCGGTATTGTGAAGCAACGCATTCAATACGTTTACTGATCAGTAACGGCAATGGTAACCTACTGTTCCTATCGTCTTTCGAGCAACCGGGCAACCAGGAGTGTAACTTTCACATTGAAGAGTGTGCATACCGACATTTCAAAAATTTCTTAAAACGAGAGACCTTCTATCTCGACAACCGTAACTAAATATGCTTTGGAACAAAATAGGGTAGATGCATTGAACCTTTATCTAGGGAAAAACCGTAAAAGATTTTTTATATCTTGTATAGATTTCTCAAAAAAAAATAATTAAAAACACCTCTGATCTGATTTTTTTTCCGAAAGACAAACTCGTTTCCCGAAAGTCGCGGAGTAAAATTTTATTTTTGTACTGATAATATGCATTTAAAACTTGGGAATAACCGTAAAAGTTTTTTATAGACGCAAAATTAACCCCAAAAAATGGAAAAAACGCTATTTTTACCATTTTATCATGTGATTGTCACGCAATTTTGAGCCTTAATGTCGTGGGAAAAGACTGTGACGTCATTCCTGGTGCCATGCCTTGAATAAGGAATAATATATTATGTGGGTAGGTATTTGGATTTATATTATTTCCGTATCTAACATAATTCTAGGGATTTCTCTATAAGACACATGTATAGGAATTAGGCATTAGAGAAATTGGTCTAACAAGATAAATGGCTCGGTCTCGGTAGTTCAAACAATAATAAATCGTATACTTCGGGTTGGATTAATTATTTCAGAGGTGGCTAAGTAAAGTACCTCCGTTAGGGACAACTTTTATGTTATTGCGAGAACGCATTGTGATTTGTAACACTTCCTAACTGAGAACTTTATCGAACGAAGGTGAGAACTAAATACTGATAAAAAAAATGATTTTTTTGACATTTAAAAAAAAATCTAAAAACGGGAGACCTTAGATTTTGTCAACCGTTACTAAATTATGCTTTGGAAAAAAATAGGATAGGTATATACATTGAACCTTTAGAGAATAACCGCAAAAACATATTTTTATCTTGTATTTATTTCTCAAAAAAAAAAATGTGAAAAACACATCGGATCTTTTTTTTCCGAAGACAGTAACTCGTTTTCCGAAAGTCGCGGATATGTTTTTTGTATTGATAATATTAAATAAAATCTAGGGAATGGCCGTTAATGTTTCTGATAACAAATTTTGATAACTAAGTCATCATTTGTTTTGTCATGAAACAATTTTCGAGACTTTAGGATATTTTAGGCAGAATTTTATTCAATGCGTCATCGATTCAAATAGGGTCAATATTTGTTGAAAAATTGTTTGAGTCAAAAGTTAACTCAGTTTTTGTATACCTACGTAAGAGAGTTTTGTGTATACCTACAGGTTAATTATCTGAATAATACAAATTGTTTAATTTCAAAATTAAGTATTAATTAAAATATATTTACCCTTTTAACCCTTTTCGTTCAAACCTAATTAGTTTTAGATTATAAACAATTAAACTTATTAAACGGGGAATTCATATATGTAATTGGGAAAAAAAGTTATAACTTATATAGATGTTTGTCCACAAAAGTATTTTTTTAATAGATGCTTACGGCAGATTCTGGATAGTGGATATAGTTCAATATTGTTACTAACTAGGAATTCAGAGATCGCACACAGCAGTCACTTATCATCCAAGTCCTAGATTTGACTAAATAGGCGCCTTACATACTTTAAAGGTGTGTGGAGGGACCTTCAATATAAATTTGACTTAAATATTTTCAGATTACGCATACTATCCGCGAGTTTTACAAAATAAATGGTTAAAAATTTACAAAACAGCACACGATTCTCACGTGACTTGAAAATGAAATGTTTTAAAATGAAATGACTTACAATCACAAACTAAAATTGGCATGACATAAAATTGGCAAACCATCTGGTTTAGGCATCCTGAAAGAATGAAGGATGACAGAATGATAAAAATACATATTTGAGTGAGCGAAGAGGTATGTGGAAACACGGCCGCCTTAGACTGATCTGGTCTGATCACATCGACTAGATCCTCAAATATGGACACGTTTTAAATAAAAGGAATCGGAGATCGTGTACGTCAAATTACATGAATGTGGCGGAGGATTGGAGTGTGTGCGAGGATAGGGCTGTCTGGCGCTCTGTCCTCTCTGCCTACCCTGCAAGGGACGCGACGTGATGGTATAGATAGACAGATGGGTCATAAAAACAAATATTTTATCACCAAGCCAAGTTGAACTTCTGCTAGTATTCACACAGAAGTAAAAGCTTTCCATTAACTTTTCCCTGAAAAAGTTTTTGATGCAGGTAAGCTACATACTTTAAAACGGTTCCAACAGCGGTTTCTAAACCATTACGAGAAAACCGATACTGGTTAATTAAACAATTATAATTTTAACTTTTCATTGTTTATAATACTAGTAATAATTAATCATTTAGGTTTTGTGACGTGATGGAGGTAAAACAAAATGAATTATTAATTAGAATCACATAAAGTTTGACGAAGGGATGAAATGTCATCCCCTTTCACGTAAAACCAGCTTCGTTAAACCTTTACGCATTTTAATATTCGGTTTTAAAAGTTTCAATTTAATAATGACCAATTTCACTTCAGACCACAAGCTTTTTTTTGCTTTCTCTTAGGTTTTTTTACTAAAATATACCTATGTGATATAAACTTTACGAGTGGTTGCAAAAATACGCAAATTTTTTCCAAAATTATGTATTTTTTATGACGCTAAGTTACACAAATATTTATTTTTCAAAGTCAGTTCTCAAGAAACTTAAAATTAGCCTCAGTTATTCTGGTATAACCCGTCGAAAACGTTAGTTTGTTTTATATTCTTCCTTCCAGGTTATTCGGGTGTTAGCTGCGTGTCTGTTGATTTTCTCTAGCTTTCGGCAGCGATACTGCAGCCATCTTCAGGATGGACACTTCATCTGAAGATGGCAGCAATATCGCTGCCGAAAGCTAGAGAAAATCAACAGACACGCAGCCAACACCCGAATAACCTGGAAGGAAGAATATATATGTATACCATGCTGCGAAAACCTACAACATCATTAGTTTGTTTTTATTTTATTAAAATTTAGTGTGGTGTTGGTGACCAGATCTTGAAATCAAATTTTCAACCGCTTCCTGACTACTAAGAGACTTGAAACTTTGCAAACATACGTAAACTCGGTGACAATACAATTCTCTATAAAATTAAATCACCTTTCTCCAGAGACAAAAAAGATGTAAAGCGTTTGAGGAGGGGAATCCAAGGGTCGTGTGGGGTCAAATGTGGCATCGTATGAAAGAGCGTTGGAAAAGAAATCCAGATCGTAAGTAAGATGTTGTCTAGCTCAAGCCTCGGAAGACACCGGGTGATCGAGAGAATCCAGTCACCGTATACCACCGTGTTTGGTGTCTCACGAAAGTGCTTCACGAGTATAACTCCTATTTTTACAAGTTTTAAGAGTATGCACACCGACGTTTCAAAAATTTCTAAAAACGGGAGACCTTCTATCTCGACAACCATTACTAAATATGCTTTGGAACAAAATAGGGTAGATGCATTGAACCTTTATCTAGGGAATAACCGTAAAAGTTTTTTGACAGACGCAAAATATAACCCCAAAAAATGGAAAAAAAAACGTTATTTTTACCATTTTATCATGCGATTGTCATGCGAATTTGAACCTTAATGACATTGGGAAAAGTCTGTGACGTCATTCCTGGTGCCATGCCCTTAAATTTGCCAATTCTTAGTGGGAGATGCCAAACAAATCTAATAAAAGAAGTTATATAATCTTAGTTTTAAAAAAAATCATGTTGCTTTTCACGCGTTATATTGGTAACATCATCACATTATGGGTGTATGGATGGATTAACAAGGTTTTGTCAAAACAATATGTAAGTGAAAATTAATTAATAAATAAGGATGGTGTATTATGAAAAAGTTTAGAATTAGTTTAAATTTAGAAGTTAGTTAATTAATCAATTAATTGAACTAACAACACATCTCCCCCATACCTCCTTTCTCTATCCCTATTTATGAAAAGTTAATAACTAAGCTCCCATTAGTTTCTGTTAGGGGGAGGTGGGTGAGATTGAACTAGATACGAGTATATTCATTTTACTGAGAGATTATTATTAGTTATTGATATAACCATCAGGTAAAGTTTTGGAAGACACCAAGCGATCGAGAGGATCCAGCCACCGCACACCGCTGTGTTTGGTATTTCACTGAAGTGCTTCACGAGTAGAACTCATATATTTTTACAAATTTTGATTTTGTCTGTTCTTGGTGGGAGGAGCCATTGGAATGAAAGAATCCAAGCACCCTGGAATGGCTTGTTTAGTATCGTTTGAAAAACCGCGCAAAACAGTTCGAGGATGTGACGTCGCAAAATATTGGTTTTTAATATTTTTTACGATTACTCTTTATAGCTTAAGATTACTTGCCTGGAGACAACATCCTCTGTGACTGCGTAGGGACTCAGGACAAAAGCCACCTACTAATATATCCCCTGATGGGAGAGAGCTGCACCCCTGGGGACCTGATTCTAGGAAATGACAAGGCGATCTATGTCGCCGCATATTGGAGTGGCAGGGTACACGGACACGTAAAGTACTCGTAAGTAAGTGTAGTATAAAATGTTTGTGATATTAGAGAAAATACTGGTTGTAACGAAAAAATACCAGCAAAATCGCCTTGATTTCATTTGCCCTCCATTATATCAAGAATTTTATTGGGCCACGACCCTCATTAGTGAACACAAATATATGATAATTCTTATGACGACATTGAGTCACAATCTCAACAACACCTGGAAATTACGTGACTGGAAAAAAGATTGGAGAAAAATAAAAGAGAACAACTTGGGTTAGGAAAACATTGAAATGTTACAGAGTTTGCATGCATTCAGGAGTAGCTTAACTTGAGTACAGAAATCTGAAACGATTATTTCTTTACCTTTTTGGTGAACAGAATACAGAGATATGTTAACATTACGAATTATAATCGTAGCATTTGGTCACAAGGGTGAACTTTTTCCATTTTTTAAAACTAAATTAAGCAAAATTTACCAATCTTTAATTTTAAACAGTTACTTAGTGTACACGGTTGATGCAGTTGGTTGAAGCGGCTGTCTTTCTAGCGGGAGGTGCCAGGTTCGAACCCCAACGCCAGCGATGTATTCCACACTTTGCAATACAGGAAAGGTGCAAGGTGTGCGGAAAAGTATTCGGGTTTGTGTATGCAAGCCCAAAACCTTTTTATTTAAAAAAAAATGTGTGAAAAATTTCAAGCTGCTGGGACATTGGGAAGTTACAAAAATTAGAAGAAAAAAAATAGAAGCAGTAAATAAAAACAACAACATAATATGAAATGAAATAATAGCGTGGAACTTAATTCACTGAACATAGTCGTATGTAGGCATATTTTATTTTCAGACAGCAATTTATAAACGACTTCAAATATTCCTACCTACACGTGTATTAAAGTAACAGAAAAGACTAAAAAAATACTTAAGTGTGTTTCATGATTTCTGAGAACTCATTCAATCTTTGACATCCTCGTTTTTTGAGGAGGAAATAAGTACCAAATATTATGATAAAAATTGTGTTATTCGAAATATTGTATTAGAAAATAATGACAATGAAGAACTCATTCAATCTCAGAAAGCCTCGTTTTTTGAAGTGGAAATAAGTGATATTATGATAAAGGAAGTATTTTTTTTATATACAGGGTGTCCTAAAAGCAAACGCCACCCATGAGTTTTTTTAGTTTTTCATACAGTGTTATTGTTCATCGTGATTATTATAATGTTATTGTGATAACCAGGGTGAATTACCTACTTTAATTAGTATGTTGTTTTTTTTCGTTCATTTTATTGTTCTGAATTGTAACTTGTTCTGTGTGCACTCTTCGGCGCAAAGGCTGTAATGCCGAAGAGTGTAATATTTTACTCAAATAAATAATAATTATTATTTGCTTTTGGTAAACTTTTTCATGTAATAGGTGTGATTAGTTGAAGTGGCTTATAAAAAAGAGTTGAATGAGAAATGAAACAAAAGAAAAGCTGATAGTAATTACTTTTTTTAGATTGTGACCAATAGGACTATTCTGCCGTTCTTAATAAAAACCTCGTATAAGCCAGCTTTGGGCATTTTGTATTTATATAAATGGATATTTCAACCTTAGATCCATCAAAAGCTTGAATTTATGGAATATTGTGAATTTTATGAATTTATTTTTATTTATATTTATTCATTTATGAATTCCTTATTTTCCAACCCCTCTTTTCCGCTTGTGTATAGAATTAAATGAATAAATCTTGAAATAAATAAATAAAACGTTTTTTTTGTTTACTAGCGGTTATTCCTTTGGCGGCACTATCAAGAAATAATAATCTCAGAATATGAAAGTTTGTAGCAAAGTGACTCGGTAACTGATACCAGATGTCAATTTTCTCGAAATTCATTTAAGTACCAATATCTCGGAGAGCAACGATTTTTAAATAAGGTCATATATTATTATCCTATGAAAAGGGTTGAAAAAGAAATTTAGATCTTAAGTCACATTTTGTCCATCTCTAGCCAACAAGAGACACCAATTTCTGGTCATTTATATCATCACTCCAAAGACGCAGACTTTCGGGACATCCTGTAAAAATACCAACAACGTAATTGGAGGCCTTAACACAAAGGCGTGTATAACGGAGCCTTGTTCTGTCTTCTGTATCTGACATTAAGAAAAAATAATGTTTATCCTCAGGCGAGCTTGTCAGATATCAATAGCCTTTATTACCACGAGTGTTTTTTATAACGATACATGAATTAATAAAGGTGTGAATGTCTGTATGCTTAAGACTATTCTACTTGTAGAAAAAGCGTGTTTTCACAATTTTGGGACTAATTTCGCGTCAATTAAAAAAAATAGGTTATTCCCTTAATTTTAATACATTATCGATACAAAAAAAAAATTCTCCTAGACTTTCGGGAAACGAGTCGAAAAACTATCTTTAGGAAAAAATATCAGAGGTGTTTTTCACAATTTCAAAATCTATAAAAGATATAAAAAATATTTTTCAGCAATTCCCTAGATAAAGTTTCAATGTATCTACTCTAATTTGTTCCAAAGCATATTTAGTAAGGTTGACAAGATCTCCCGTTTTTAGAAATTTTTGAAATGTCAATATAGGTACCTACCTAGTCATCATACTATGATATTTATTTATTTAGTTTAAGCATACGTGCATAGAACTGATACATACATTGATTTTAGACAAACTAACGCAAACACAGAAGTAATCCATTCCACACTTAAATATACACACATATAGATCACAGAAAAAACTTATGTACAATTTCACTCAAAATTAAACACACACAATAAACTATAGAATGAGAGAAACAAATTAGCAGGGAAGGAAAGGTTTTAGCAGGAAAGGAAAGGAAGGAAGGTAAACTATAGAATGAGAGAAACAAATTAGCAGGAAAGGAAAGGTTTAAAGGTAGGAAAGGTTAAGAGTGAGTGAAAAGTCAGGAAGGGTTTACTCTGACTGTAAGCATTGCAGCACCTGTTTTTTGAAGCCACTGAGATGTAATAGTGAGTACATCTAGGTATTCAAAAATAGTATCACAATGCTATTTTGGGCTACGCCGGGTACAACATTTGGTCTGACAATATCTCGAGTAGGATGTCGGCTAAATGGAAAGATACCCACAAGGAGAGGGTTGTATGTATTATATTATATTATATAAATCACTTCTACCCGATTGTCTTCTAACATCCCTTGTTTTCTAAACCCTTCCTCCCCCGTTCTATCTTCCCACCTTTATCAAGGTTATACCCACCTGCCTGACGCACGTATCATGACATACCTTCCTAGGTAGGCATGGCCTCTCCAGAAAACCCACTCTGGACCTTAATATTGAAGAAGATAGTAGTCCCTTTTTTCATCCAAATACAAAAACTAAATAATGAAATAATGGTTCACGAGAAAAAATAACCGAGTCTGAAATTTACAGGTTGCAGAAAATTGTTCAAATCATAAATAAGAAGTTAATTTAAAAGAGACAAAGACCAGATGGAAAGCTACACGTAACGAATGACTATCTACATCGCATTTGAACCGAAAATTAATTAAGTATTTTGACAAAACAAAATTCATAGAAACATTTGAGGGTACCGATAAAGACCTAATTTGTGGCTTTTGCATTAGAATAAACTGTTTTTTTGTTGTTGTATTTTTTACTCTATTTTAGCTGAAAGAGAGAGAAAGCAAGGCTAGTTATGCAACCAACAATTATGTACAGAATTCAAATCGCAAATATTTGTCTAAAGATACAGAGAGAGAAGTAAGTAATGGTAAAATACAATGTCGAATTTCTTTTTAATAAGTCATTTTCTGCATTATGTGAACGTATTGCAGATACCTCTCGATTCTGTTTGGAAAAAAACTTTAATTTGATATAAATTTGTGCACTGGAAACTCGAGAATAATATTTTTCAAAAAATATAATATTGGACTGAGTCTGTTTTTCATCTGACCACCAATTCGAATATTGGAAAAAATACCTTGATATTGACTACCTACCTGTAAAATGTGGCTTTCATATAAAATGTATGACGGTACATATCTTATGAGGTTTTCTTGTACATATTTCAATAAGTTTAAGATAAACAAAACCACACTTCATACATCATACATGAACAAATGTACATTGTTTAGTTCTCACATGAATAAAACAATACTGTATTGAATTGTGCTGTGGACTTACAAGATAGTAGATACTTGGATACCTGAATACTGAGGATAGGAGAGAGTAATGGAAAGACAACAGTCACATATTGTACGTTCATATTCTTGGAAGCTTTCAAAGCATGGTTAATCCATGTTTATTGTGTGTTTTATTCCAGATTTTTTCCACAGGATACCTATATGGAAAAAAGACCTTTTTCGCCATAACTTATTCACGGCTGAAAAACCTTAAATCGTTCCTATCAGCGTGTGTATCTGGCAATCTCATAGTTCGAGTAATCACAAAGACACCACAATTTCTGGATTTTTCCGTTGCATATATTTTCTAAATAAATCTAAATTTTGACGTCATTTTTGACACCATCTTCGACTAATTCATCCCGACAACTCGGACGCCGAAAGATTGATTATACGCTGTGGAATTTTAGGGTTGCAAATGGAAACTCAGTGACTTACCTGGATCATGTCGACCAGATCCTCAAGGATGGACGTGTCGTGAGTAAAAGGAATCAGTGAGCGTGTATGACAAATTGCACGAATGTGACTGAGGCTAGGAGTGTGTGTAAGGATAGGCGGTCTGGCGCTCTGTCCTCTCTGGCTACTCTGTAAGGGACATGGCGTAAGGGTATAGATAGATAATGCATGAGCAGAAAGACGTGCCAGACGGATCGGCCACATAATGCGTCAAAAGGGTCACCTATGTGAAGTAATTGAAGGAATGAACGAGGAGACAAACTACACCAGAGGACAACCAAGGAAGGAATACCTGGACGACATGTGCCAGGATATGAGCTTCGACTAAAGAATTAAAAAGAACCGCACAGGACAGGGATGAGTGGAGAAGGAGACATGGGGCTCTGCTGCAAACTAATCGTAAGGATTGAAACTGGAGAAGAAGAGTAGTATTTAGAATTAGTGGTAGAAACAATTATTTGATGAGTATTGACCCAAAGCTGTGACTCATAAATAACTTGTAAAATGGCCGTACGCATACAATTTCATTGTTTATTTTCCAAGGTACAAATTCCTCCGCACAAATAAATAATAAAGCAAATTTAATAAAGGCGTGGTTTTCATCAAAAAGTAATGACTTTTCAGGTACGACTGAAATGCACATAATTTATTTGAAATCATGGCTATTATAACTAACGGAAGCTACCTACATTTAATATCTCAAATCTCATTGTTTGCAGGTACACAATACAATATAAATAAATAAAGTAAGGGAATGAAGCAATTTTACGAATTGTTCAAAAGGTCCTTTTATACAAATCACCCACTCGATAGAATAGTGTCACATGTCAGAAATTCACCTTTGTCAGTATCTACCTACCTAATCGAAAAATGTTTTCTTCGGAGCGCAATCCACAATAGTAATTCATGGACCTTCTCTCTATTCATCTTCGTATGGCATGGCACCCAGGCTCGAGTGATACATTTTATACATTGACAATGCAATTTAAAAAGATTTAGGATTTTTACAATAGTACATTAGTAATCGTAGAAATTGTAAACTTAGACAATACAAACAATATATAAGAATTTACGTAAAATTGTGGTGAAAATTATGTTTTTGAGTAGGAAGGAATATCAGTACATAGAGTGCAAGGAATCGACGATACGGTCTCATGTTTTTTTTCACTTCTCCTAATATAAGTATGAGTACACAACTTCTTATTTCAATGTCACAAGTCGTCGGCCATAATAAGACATTGCCTATGGCAAGACTCTCGCCATTTGGAATAATGTTCTTTATATCCAATATTTTTTTTATTTATTTACGTTCTTTATATGTGAAAAATAATTTTCCTCCTAGGCACTTGTTGAAGTAGTCAATGTATTTTGTGAAAATAAAATATAATGAAATAACAAATCACATATTTTTATATTTACGTATTTTGACATGTGACGAGGTTTTATCAAATGTCCGAAATGTTTGAAGAGCCTTTTCATACAAAAGGTATTTTGGACATATCCTCTTCAAATGTCAACGCTTCAGAAGATTAAAATAATGACTTCATTAACTTTCATATCCCTCCGTAACACCCTGTATAGGTATTATTTCGAGCCGAAACCACATTATGACCGACCCGAAAGAAATACAGTGTGTTTATTAAATAACGAGACTGGTCACGAGTGACCAGTGAATGCCGAAAATGTACTCTATGCACAAACATTTATTAGGACGTTGAGAATGGTTAGCGAACTTGATTCCTGAAACATGTGTAAAATTGCATATAAAGGTTTTACGTCGCCTGAAAAAATTAAATGAAAAGAATAAGACTGACTAAAGATGAGTGACGAACTATCACAGGGATGAATTGTCAGAGGGATGAATTGTCGGAGGGATTAACTGTCGGAAGACGAACTGTCAAGAGGATGATTTCTCTGAGGGACGAAATGTCGGAGGAATTATAACTGTCAAGGGATTAACTGTCGAGGTATGAACTCTTATACTCAATTAAAATATGTGTGCAGAATTTCAAGGTGCTGGGACATGAAGTTAATTATGTTACCCAATATATTATTCGCTGCAATTTTGCATGGATCACTGGTATTATACATCAGGGAATCCTCCATCCCTAAATACATGTATAACAATATTCCTATGGTGATTGCATCATTTCTGTGTTTAGACGATGCACCATTGGATGATTTCACTTTCGATTAGGGATTTATCCCGGAAAAGTGAGCCTTGTATTATTGGCTTTAGCGCGGTATAATAATTTAAGGTTATTTAATAGTCACACCTCACATATAGTACGGGATGGGTTTTGTGTATCGTAGACCGTCAATCCCAAACAAAATCGATGACATAATAACGGTTTGTCCTAAAGGCTCGACTCCCTTTTGTCCCGAAATAGCGGAAGTAATGACAATGTTGACCCGAAACCCAAATTCACTTATTCATTATATTTAAATCTGTTCAGAAACCTACAAGTTTACTCACACGACACTACACAACAATAATAAATATGCTCGAATTATTTTTGGTTCACAAATTATTCTTGTAAAGATGGATTTTTCCTACATTCTGTAGTATATAAAATGTAATATTCCTACAATAGTGTAGAAGAAATTAAGGATAAACATTGTCATACGGAATACGAAAATACAGCCATCGCTTCTCGTGCTGTAGTGCATAAGATCTTAACTATGCGAGACGGAGGTCTGGGTTCGAATCCCAGCCGGGATGAACTGAAATTACGAATGTTTTTCGAGTGTAAAGTGATCACTTAAGACAGCCGAGGTCATGATGTTCACACAATGTTCATCCTTAATTCTTGTAAACTGGGCTGGTGGAAAATTACTAGATAACTTTAATCGTAAAATAATATGAAAGTTCACAAATCAGTCAGTTACGATGTACTGCTTAATTAAAAAAAAACGAAATTATTCAATTTAGTATGAAAAATTACAAAATTTTGTGTGTATATTTTAATTTCTACAGCCTAATTAAATTTGCCCTTAGCCACTAATAAGTAAGACTATCCCCCGTTTTCACCAACTTTTACCTAAGAAGGAGACCCCTAAGAAATTTCCATACAAAAACAGAGATAATATTCTATTTATTGACACGCAGGCCTACCAACCACACCCTAATTCCATACAAAATGCAACACACAACTCATCTACGTTAGGTGCCCAAATATCTCTGCCCGGGCTAGGTGAGTTGTAAGACTAGTTAAAAAAAATAAAACAACTAACTTTAAACTTAAACTTATAAAGTTCAGTTTATTTTTCGTGATAAAAAAAACTTTAAAGATTGCAATGCATAACAAATTATCATCACAATTAGAGACGCAGGAAAAACAATTGCTTTTTGATGGATTTTTACGATAATTACTGAAAATTATGTATAAAACGGTGGGTCGGCTGAGGAATTTCGGGGGGCTGGGGATAAAAAAAGGGGAATATAAGGCTTGCCACTCATAAGGAACAACGTATCTGATTATACTATACTTAAATAAATAAATAAATAAAAACTTTATTGCACATAAATTTGCACACAAAGGGCGGATTTATCGCCTGTTCGCGATTTCTGCCAATCAACCCAACTTGACATATGAAATGAAACATAAATTTTAATAAAATAACATACCAATGTACTTAATGTACCCGTTAATATAATACATGTAGATAAAAAATATAAAAAGCAATATATACGAATAATAAAATAATAATAAAAAAAAATACATACATGTATATGTAGAGCCATCCGCGCACAAGCATACATACGCACACACACACCCTCACACACACATACATACACATATACATATACACATACATACATACAAGGGAGGAAAAGGAGGGGGGGGGGATGAAATAGGAGGATTAAGGGAAGGGAAATCAGGGATTTTGTGTAATTATGTCGTGGTAGTTGGAGTAAGGTAGAAATGATTCAATTTATTCTTAAAAATTGAGATTTATTAGAGAAATTACTTACTCACTATTTAACAAATTACTTCAGAATATTGGTGTTATATGCCTAATAGATTATAACATAATATAATGAAATAAATATATGGTAATGAAATTAATATGAATATAATGTCTGTTAGTTCATATCAAACACAAAAGCTAATACAATATTCTGTCTATGGGGTGAGCTGTTTAGTGTTTGCTTTGTCATTATTTGACACTCGTCTGTGTCCTGTAATTTGATAACAGTTCTATTTCTGTATATAGGTCTATGGCACAAACATTACGTAGGGGTATCTATGTAAGTATTAAGTATAGTAGAGGAAACAAAAGGATTTTGCCTACAAATGGTAGGGTATTTATTTATTTATTGAATACCCATAGTATTTATTTATCGTATGGTCAAAATAAGTATATCACATCCCTCAAAGGAAAAAGTCTGAAGGTTGGGCATTGGGCAATGATAAATTTCGCAAGCAAGCTTAGTGTAAAGCTAGTTCGCCACCAAACGGTGCACCCTGGGTAACGCTAAATGAGCTAGCATATTGGTCGCCAGATTATATTTTACATCAATCTCCTGGCGTATATCACATCAAAGAGAACCCATAGTAGGATAGTACAGGCGTCATTATAGCTCTTTATCTCAGCATTTTAATCATTTTATTCCAACTTTTGCATAAAAAATCAAATAAATCACACATGTTTAATTAAAAATTTCCCCTGAGCGGTGTTTTTTTCACTTTTTATACTACTATACTTGTATTATTAATGTCTAAATTTTAGTTGTCCTACTCGAAAAGACACGAAAAAAATTCGCGCTATTTTGTCTGTATTTATGCCACGTAAATATTAAAGTGCTGTTTGTCCTACTCCAATCTATAAGCTCTTTACTATTCCTGTAAATTTTCGGGAATTTTGGATTTATATGCCTAAATAAGGGGGGCGGCGGAATTGACTTTCGCCCCGGGCTCCAAGACACCTCTTCCCACTGATAACTACATTTATTTAATGGACTATTCCTACAACAGTGTAGAAGAATTAAGGATGAACATTGTCGGTCTTACGACCGACCTCGGCCGGCTTAAGTGATCACTTTACACTCGAGAAACTTTCGCCATTTCAGGGCACTCCGGTTATGATTCGAACCCAGACCTTCGTCTCGCATATATTTATTTATTTATTTCATTTCTATTTTACGTATAAGGGACACTGGCAGAGAGTTAACAACACATACACAATAACAAACATAAAATGTGAAACACGTCAACCCTCCATTTACATAGAAGTGTCCACAACTATAAATAATCATTCACCATTAGTATAGTATACTCACACCTATTATTTAATTAATTTCAAATCCCAAAAATTTACACTGTAACATATACATTCACTAAGTTTTAGTGTTAAAGTCCTGTATGCTGTCATGCGGCTTCGGCGCTCTGAATTGTTCTCAGCCAATACTGAGAGAATCGTCTTGAAACTGAAGACAGTGATAGATGAAAGTATGGACTACAGATTGACTGTTTTTAAATTACAATATTCGGAAATTTTTTGAATAAAAAAATATGCCGAAAGTACCCCTGAAATTTACGAGATCTGAGGATTTCCCGTTCAGTTTTTCAGATATAAAAGTATAGTTTAGCCAAAATACTGGTAACAGTGGTAACTATAATCTTAACAAATTGACCTTTTTAGATTTTTAAATTTCTTTCCAGGTTTCTTTTAAAAAGGTAAAATTTCACTTTTTCGCTAAGGATATTCTTATTTTGCGCTAGAAAATTTGAAGCGAAAATAGAAAGATTTTTAATCAGTGCATAGGACCTTACTATATACACGTATATAAAGCGATAGCATAACCAAGCTGTATACATATTTAGATATAATAAATGACAATCGTTCATCTCATGGTTGATATATGCGTTACATAAAACAGATATGAAAAGTTTTCCGCAGATTTCCATCAAATCGCGGATATAAATTTTATCGATAAACCATAAATAAATATTATTCATATCGCAACATACGCGCACTTCAAAAAAATATCAGCGATGGGAATATTATGTGGATACATAAAAAGTGAAATTGTATCAGCATGTTATTGAGAAGGGTTTGGTTGTTTGTTTATTTGTATGCTAGTAAATTTTCATTTATTTGGTTACACTTTTGGTGAACGAAATACAGAATTATGTTAATTTTACAAATTGTATATTGTATAGCTAGCTTTTTACCTAATTTTTTACGGTCCTTGCTAATCTGTTCTCCATTCTTTTCGGGTGCGCCGTTTGTAGATGTCGAGAGCGCCGTTTGTCGAGAGCGCCAGGGTGCGCCGTTTGTAGTGTAGATTAAGTTACTACATTAGGCCTAAAAATGGCCTCAGCAAGTGGGCAAAGCAAAGTTCGACAATCTAGACACGGTACACCCGAGAAGAATGGAGAAGAGACTCAGTTACTACATTAGTCCAGAAGATGGCCTCAGCAAGTAGGCCGAGAGCTCGACAACCTACACACGGTACACCTGAGAAGAATGGAGAAGAGATATATTTTTGCATTTGTTCAATAGGGCAAGCAGTACAGATGTCAGGACAGAAAGGGGAGGGTATTGGGAAGGATGAGAAGGGACAGTGTTCAGTGGTAGGTGAGAGAAGATGGTTATCGAGACGACATTTAAAAGACGACAAGTTAGGAAGAAGACGTTATTCAATGAGAATGTTATCATTCCACAAACGCCCACCATGGACTGTGAAATTATCCACAAAAAAGCGTATGATAAAAAAAATCTAAAATTAATTCCACGTATGCGATTTTGAACGTTAACGACACGAATGCTCTCTGCTTAAGAGTAGGCATGTTGACATTTCAGAAACTTCTAAAAACGGAGACCGTCGACAGCCTTACTAAATATGCTTTGGAAAAAAAGAGCAGATACATTGAACCTTAATGCCGCGAGAAATGACCGTGACGTCACAGTTGGGTCCCGAGCCTAAGTAGGTATTTTAGTTGTGTACAAATCAAGGTTCGACTCAAATATCAGTAGATGAGGTTCGAATGTAATATCAGTGATTCACAATATTCCATATGAAGCAGGGTAGATACATGTTTGTGGTTGACGGTTTCCCGTCTCACATATTATACATGGTTCATACGGTAATGAAATTCCTCAACGTTTACTACCCATACATAACATAATATACTACTATCAAGGGCGTATATAGAAGCCCCCCCCCCCCCCACCGAAATGTCAGACAATGATTCGCCATCTACTATAGAGAGATCTCAGGTTCATCATCACTTCACCCATCTTTCAAAAAAAATTCGCCTGCAGCGCTTCTTTTAGGTAGATTTACACAAGGGATTCTACCTATTTTTTTTTAATCCAGCCATCTCCGTCCACTGCTGAACATAGGCCTCCCCCGTACTCCTCCATATATCTCTATATTGCGTCCTCTGCATCCAATCACAAGCAACTCGTTTAATGTCGTCTGACTATCGAGTGGGAGGTCTCCCTCTACTTCTTTTATCTTCGCGAGGTCTCCATTCCACTACCCTCTTTGTCCATCTTTGGTCCGAGTCTCGCAACATGTCCCGCAAAAGGCCACTTGAGCTTAGCCACTCTTTCGACTACATCTGTTACTCCCGACCTTCTGCCCGACCTATTTTATTACATTTTTTAATATAACACTTATAAAGCCAATCTAAGACCCGAGCGTTTTCACTCGCCTTCATGGAAATATTTTCGCTCGCGCCTGCGGTGCTTTTAATGTCCTTTTGCTGTGTCTATGTTCAAATTTTAATTGCCTACCTCCAGAAGTTTTTTCAGCTTAAGAGCTTTCAAGAAATCAGATTGAATAGTCAGGTTCAGTACTAGTTCGCCCTCTCCCCCCCTGAAATGAAAACTTATATACTACGCCACTGACTACTATATACCAACGTAATATAATACACAATATAATGTAACAATATGAGCTACGAGTATGTGTCGTATATAATAACGCAAAGGGCGTTCAATATGCTCCCCGTGCGAGATACCCGATTAATTATTTATTTTATTTTTTATTTTATTAGTATTAAGAGCACAGACAGTTTTAACAGAGTATATGTACATTTAAACATTATCAGCGAACAAACCAGCAAAGGCTCAATTTTGTTAATTGAAACCTCATTTTTAGGGCCCGCTAGACGTCTAATGCTGGATTTCACCAACTTTTTAGGTTAGGAATTGAGAAGATACGAGCCATCTATAATTATTTTTCATACAAAATTGGTGCTAGGTGGCTCCTATCTCGCTATTCTTCACCTAAAAAGTTGGAAAAATCTAGCATAAGATTAAAAAAACTAAATATGCAGTCTGAAACTATACTCGTTATTAGATTGACGATATGTTAAATAATTGATTTTATGTAAGGCGAAATGTCAATTAGAGCCCTTTACACTCTAATTGGCATTGATCTGATAATGATTTTTGTTATTGTTAATTGTAAATTGCATATTATCTGTAAAAATTGACGAGTCCAGGTGCCCGAATGGGCCTACGGATGATATAAAACAATAAAACAATAGACACCCAATTGTTGACACCTCTTCTGTACAGATATTCGTATAAAAAATCTCTATACATTGACGGGTAAATAAAAACATTCACAACGATGTCTTTGTGCAAAATTAATAAGACATTCAGAATGAATGACGAACCTCCTTGCTGAAGAATTTGTGAAATGTCTTATGAAAGTTGTGCGTGTTACTAGATTCGAAAAAAATGAATGGGGGGCAATTTTACAACCCAAGGCTCCCATGGGTCTACGTAAAAGTTCTGAAACTTTGTGAACGCTCCTTCTTGAGTAACAGTATCATGTTGATTACAGCGTAGTTCCAATAACTTTATTAATTAGAGATGGGCACGAATTTATTAAAACGCATTATTCTAAACCTAGTTTTTAAGTTATAAAAATGTATGTTATTTTTATGACTTCATTCGACCAAAATGAATAAATAAAGAAAAATAAATATATATTTATTTATTCCCATGAGAATAAAAAAATTTATCAAATAGGTTTAGGACAATATCTCACATATTTATTAAACAAAACAAAAATTATAATAATAATAATGGACAGACTATTTTGGGCGCCGTTTAGCATTTACATTTTTCTTTATCACCATATGTACGAGTATATTGTATAGTCAATGCTTTGACTTTTGCTTCAGAATATATACTTAATTATAAACGTTTTTGCCAAAATAACCAAATAAAAATGTTTCTAAAAAAAATCCCCCAAATGTGTCCATTTTAACATTTTACAATGAAGCCTTAACGAGTTCTCAATAATTTGAGTTAGAAAAAACACTACGATGAAGCCACAGCATCCAATATAGTAATGTATTCGCGAACTTCATAATAGAGTCTTGACTACTATCCCCATCTATGGAAGGAAAAATGTAGGTACGCTTAGAATTTTGATAGAATGATGATATTGGCATCCCTATTTTCTGGTAGAACGAGTGACAACTCCGTACCCGAGAGTGAACAAGGGTTTTCCACTTCGACAATTGAGTAACATGGATGTGAAGTATATGGAACTGTCGTGTACTTCAGGCGTTACTAACATTTTGTGACGAACTTCTCATGTCTTATTGACAACCTAGACTTGTACAATACACACCACTATAGTTTGGGAGATACATACATTTCCATGTTGTTCGTTCTCTGGGTTTCCTTACCTACAGCGAGTCGAGTGGTTGAGTAACTAAGCTATCGGCAGCGATACTACTGCCATCTTCAGGGTGAAGTAGGTTTTTTTTTTTGAAGCTCGGTTACTCAACCACTTGACTCGCAGTAAGGAAACCCAAAGAACGAACAATATGGAAATGTATTCATCACGCTGCGAAAGCCTACAAGATTATTAGATGTAATACATATTGTAATTTATTCCAGTCTACTGCTATACCATCATGGGTCAATCCACTTACTGAATACTGTACGTGCCACAAAATATTTATGAAAACAAGATTTTATGACTTCGCATCCTAGAACTGTTTTTCGACTTCATTTCGTCTTCCAAACGATACCAAACACATCCTTCCGACTAGCTTGGATTCTTTTATTCCAATGACGCCTCCCACCAAGATAAGACAAAATCAAATTTTGTAAATAGATATGAGTTCTACTCGTGAAGAACTTTCGTGAGATACCAAACACTGCGGTAAGCGGTGACTGGATCCACTAGATCTCTCGGTGTCTCTCAAGGTTGGAGCTGGAAAAAATCTGACTTACGATATTATTTTTTTTCCAACGCCCTTTCATACGACACTACACACGACCCCACACAACCCTTGGATCTCCTTCAAACCCCCTACATCTTTTTTGTCTCTGAAGTAGGCTGATCCAATTTGGTACAGAATTGTACTGTCACCGGGTTTACGTATGTTTGCAAAGTTTTAGGTCTCAAAGTAGTCAGGAAGTGTTTGAAAAATCGATTGCAAGATTTGTTCACAGACAAACAACACCACAGCGAAGTTAAATAAAATCTTGTCAAAATGTGAAAAAGATGTGAAAAGTCAAGGCATTGGAGGGACCAGATTCAGATATTAAGTTCGTGAGAGCTCAGGTATTGAGACTCAGGAGACAAGTTATGAATGTCTTCCATTTTGTCGCTGAATCTAGTCAACCGTTAAAAGGTTGCGGATGCCTTAATTAAAATTAATTACAAACATCTTATTTGTGTTTACTGTTCTGAATGAAATGAAATCTCGACGTATCAATCTCAATAAACAAATATACAAACATTCATACATACTCGTGTGAGTCGTGTGTATACACAAGCTTCTAAATTTATCCTTCTTCCTCGTGTATTTTAATATTGCTTTCATACCCAGCTTAGCCCAAATATAAATAAATACTTTTTTTATTGTTTTTCTTTATAAGTCTATGTGTAATCATCATCGTTATCATTCATCTTATTATCAAAATTATTCTTATATTGCATTGATTTAATTTCATTTAGTTTTGTATTGGCACAAATCCGTTTGTGCGGATGGATTGCCACAATAAATAAATAAATACTAACCTAATACATTTTTTTTTAATTAAAGGTATCTGGGTTTGTATACATACACGAAACCCAATGGATTAACTAGAAGAAATCACAGCATTACGATAAGTTCGCCCTAGTCAACGAGTTCACGAAAACAAATGTTCAATTATTTAAAAAAAAAAAGAAAATCTTTGATGGATGCATTCTCCCAGTTCAGTTTGGAGACATAGCAAAAATATCAATTTAATAAAATTAAGGTACTTAAGTAGATAGTAGGTACATGGGCGTCGTCAGGGAGGTGGCAGGGGGAGCACCTTTTTTATATTTGGAACAGGTATATATTTTTTTCATACTAAATGATAAAACATCACAAAAAATCATAACACTACCAAATATTTTCTCATCATATCATGAATTTTGTAAAATAAGTATGAAAATCAATCAGTTTTAGAAAAAAAAATCATACATATTATTGTGCAAAGTATTATATACATTTTCAAATAAACAAACCACACCTCGACCTTCTTCACTATGTCTCGCAAAAAAAAAATCGCCTGATGCGCTATTTACGCGTGTACAAATCTTATTTTATTAGAACTCCCATGTCGGTGTTCCCAGGTGCCTTTAAATGAAACACATCTTATGTGTAGGGTGGTTTATTCGATACTTCTTGACACATGATAATACATTTTGTTCTATAGAATTTACATATCAAGTTATACACGTATTTTAATTATTCGGGCGGAAGTTTTAAGTTAAGGAGGAAGCCAATAGTATAATCCTAAATAATTCATAGACAATAATCTCATGTCTTTAACAACGCGTTTTTATGCTATATAATTCTTCAAAATTTTTGTTGCCATCCTAACTCCGAGGCTGGCGGCGTACGTACCTAATAAAAAATCAATATCGAAGCAATTTTAAAAGTGTTCACCTTTTTTATGGCAAAATATTCTTGTTGATTCTCTGATAAATTTCTAATTGACATTGAATGGCACGTGCCAAAGTGTTAATCAAATAACCTTTTTATATTAAATAAATATTTTTCAATAACCTTTTTATATTAAAAAAAAACGCCTTCTCATGGAGACTTAATTAGACGTTTTAAATTGTGTTGACATATTAAAAGTCACTAAATTCAATTCAAAAATCAAATTTGTTTTAACGTCCATTTTATTTATTTAACTTTATTTCTTTAAGTAAAAGATTGCTCCCTCTCTTTACATAAGTGTATACACTTCCTAAGTTACAACGTAATTTTTTACCTACAACGTTATTTTTTACTCAAATAAAGTACTGTCACTCATGTTTTGGGGGGGGGGTTACAGCCCCCTAGCCCCTCCCCTAGATCCGCTAGTGATAGCATTAGTATTTCTAAGCCTTCCCCCTCTGCCGACGCCGACGTTATGAAGCAATTACACAAAATACGTTCATGGGCGTCGCCAAAGGGAAGCCCTAGATATTGCAATAGGCATACTAAATGAATAAATCACAATATCAACACACATTTTCACATCACATAATAAATTTTAAGTTAGTTAGAAAATATATTAAAAAATGCAATTGTTTCATAAAAAAATCATTTCACCGACTTCTTTTGAAAAACAATTGCCTGCGGCGCTATTAACTACGAGGGCCAAGCTAAATCTTGACATTTTTCACGAAAACCCACCCAAAAACATTTAAACACTTAAATTTTGGTTGCTTACTTATCTCTAAAGCTGGCGACGCCCATGAATATGTTCCTACAAGAATAGATCTAAGTACTAAAATATAATATTTTACTACTGGGAATGTAGAAACATTAGAGACATCTAATTTAATTACAAGATTAATAATTAATACCGTTTCACTCTGAGTGATTCTGAATGTGTTTAATTAAAAAGAAGATGAACGACTTTATTCTACGTTTCAACGTAATTATTTCTATGGAACACCTTGAGATTTAAAGGGGCGAGTATCACGAAAATATTTCCCGCGACGCGACGTTAGGGTTCAACAATGCATGCATAATCGCATGATCAATATTGTTGAAAACAGCATTTTTTTGGGATAATTTCACTTTGTCAATAAAAAAAATCACGCTCATTCACGAGATTTTAATGCATATTATAATCACTACAGAAAAGATTTTCTTATATTCCGCTTTTCGGAAACGAGTTGCATTCTTTGAATATCAGAAGTATTTAAACTTTTTTTTTGAGGAACCTGTCGATACCTACAAGATCTGTTAAAGTTATTCACCAGAGGTAGGTTGAGTGTATCATTTACCCATTTTTTTTACAAATCATATTTATTAAGATTGTCGAGTTCCAAGGTCTAAAAAAATCTTTTTTATATATATATGACGATATGCCTCTACTTAAACGTAATTATTTCTATGAAACACCTTGAGAGTTATAAGGAATTCATTTTACTTGTAAGGAAAATATATGCCTTTAGAAATTATTATATTAGATTTGTTTCAAAGGAAAAGTAAATTTACTTTTTAATCACCCTATTCAGAAGCGTATTGTTTTGGGATGAGATAAGAAAGATGAAAAATAATGAAACATTTTTATGCTTTGAAACATTTGGATACCGTTGAAAATAAAAGATGTAAACACTGTTAATTTTACTATCGCAATATTGTTTAGTGGCACTCTCTGCCAATCTCTCAAGGGAATAAGAACGATACTATTATTTTTTCTAGATACATAAAAATCGTCTAATTATCGCATCATCTTTTTCCAACATTATATGAGAGTTTTAGCTCAAATCTAGTTCATTTGTAAGCGATAAAATCGATTTGAACTCGTTTTATAAAAAGGGGACCGAATATCTAAAAAAAATCTCTAAAAAAGTTTCTAGCAGTCAGTATGTATACATGGTTGGTGCAGTTGGTTGAGGCGGCAGTCTCTCAAGCGGGAAGTGCCAGGTAAAACCCCGGCGTTGGCAATATATTCCACACTTTGCGATACAAGCTTTTAGCCTAGTTCAAGGTGTGCAGTATTTGGGATTGTGTGTATGCAAGCTTAGATCCTTTTTTTAAGTATCTAATCATGCTTTTCTCGACGCAAATTTAGCATGTTCAAGTGCTCCTCCCTACAAAGTTCACAAAAATGTAGGTAATAAGTAATAACATCTAAGTAATGTTGTGTGTACGAAGATCAAGAGAAGGTATTAAAATTATTTCAGGATCAAAACCAGAGGAATACTTGGCTTTCCAATCTCGTATCTATCATCATCATCTGCCAACCATTTCAAAGGGGACCTCGCAAGGAATTTCCAATAACAACTTATCATGTACTATCAATATTACGAACTTACTAAACCTATTTTTAGAACACGAACTGGGTATTAAGATAACGAGACAGATTGCCAAATACGTGCTTGAGCAATTAATCGCATTCTAAAGCAATAAAGGTATTCTCAATTTATATTGCCCACTAGCTCTGCTGTAACCCGTTAAAAATTATATGGTTTGCAGGGTAGGCAGAGAGAACACATCGCCAGACTTTACCATCCTTACACGTTGTTGTAAATTATTTTTTTATTTAGCTCAGTATTTTCTATTCTACTCATATATTTATTTTATATTTCAATCGCGTTTTAAATTCCGTACGTATTCGAACAACTAGCAAAAGTTGCCACGGTCCTGCGTTACAAACATACTCGATTTCCATCAAAATTATCTAAGTTGATAATTATATACCTATGTACCTACCTAATGTATTACATTGAATTAGAAAAGATACATTTAAATATGAGTTAGTTCCTAACCCAGCAGTTATTATACAAAAAAATATTTTGAAAAGTTTTTGTTTGCACTCAATAACGTTGTCTCGCTTTAAATATTGCCGAAAAATTACTCTGTTGATTGCTTCATGTTGATTAATACAAGTTGCCGAGCAATTATTGCGCGAAAAATTGCCCCAGTAAGAGCACATAATGGACAGTTTACAAATAAATTGTACCTATGTACGATTGTCGGAAACTGTATGAAATAATTTGATTAGGTACTTCGATAATCAAAGGTTGTCGGTATTGGTATCCTGTTTGCTTTTCCTGCAGAATGAATGCTATCGATATACAATAGAGCAGAATAAGGTACAGTTTGCAGGGAGTTAAATTCATTTTGCTGTTGAATTCCAGATCGCACCAGCTCGATTAATTAAGTCCAGGCTGTGCCAGCAAAGTGAATTAATAATTATCTATCTATTGATTGTCTAAGTACAGGTTTATTTATTGTAGCAAATCAAATAAAGAAACATCGATTGAACGTCTGGGAAAGGGATTTTTTATTTTGTTAAGTAGTAATCTACGGAAAACACAGGGTTTTTTTTTATTTTCTCGACATCGTTTGTGTAAGGTTAAAAATTGAATGGTTATATAAGTACAATACTGTAAGAATTAAATTCGGTTTATCTGCTTCATCTTGGGGTGTGAGGTTCAAATCCCAACCACACCACAAACTTTTTTATTGACCTTATCGCCTTGATGATATAGTGGAAGAAACATGTTAGGTGGTAGAAACTACTTTCATGTAATAGGTATGTTCGCCAAAAATACAGGCAACTTGTTTAGATAATCATTTATTTCATGCACTTTAAGACCACATGCGCGAAGAGACCAACCTAGAAAGGACGGTAATGCTAGACAGTGTACAAGGCAGGAGACCGAGAGGCAGAACGCCGATGCGTTGGAGCGACCAAGTAAGGGCAGCCACAAACACCACTCTACACGAGGCCGCACATCTGGTCATGGATAGAGACTCGTGGAGGAGGATCGTCAATTGTGGTAATGAGAGTCGCGACCCTCAGTCATGAGGATATGCGACACCAGCAAGACCACAGGCGAGATAGTCCGATGACATCAAGAAGGTGGCAGGACACCAGTGGCACAGACTAGCGAGGGATAGGGAAATGTGGAAGTCGGAAAGGAAGGCCTATGTTCAACACTGGACGATTGAAGGCTGATGATGACGATGAAGAGAATTTATACAATGTGTAGCTTGTATAAATCCATATCTTTTATTGCTACGTGCTTAAAAATTCGACTTTTGTGAAAATAAATTTTCACAAAGTCAAATATTTGTGAAAATTATTAAACCTCCATGAAAAAAATGTTAAAAAGTCAGGAAACTACATTTTTATATTTTTGTGTAGTTTAAAATATAAAGTATATACCTGTCTATGTCAATATAAAATATGCAACATGGATTTTTATCAAACCGAAACTCAGTTATAAACATTTATAGTCAATCGTGAGTGAAAAAAAGTATCGATGCAGACATTATCAAAAATATTTAAGTACTATTTTAAAGCAACACGATGTATCCCATTAAAAAATATCTATAAAAATGCTAAATTGAAATGAGTACATGGTTGGTTGAGGCGTTGGTTGGTTAAGGCGGCAGTCTCTCTACCAAATTTCAAGAAATTTAAGACAAAAACTTCAGAATCATTTTGATTTCACGGTGTCTCCCAATGGCATGAGCTGGACTTTCGATGTAAATATTTCTTTTCCATAAGATATCCCACACAACTCTTGGATTTCCTCAAATGCTTTACATATTTATTGTCTCTGGAGAAGGCTGATTCAGTGTGGTACAGAACCGTAATGTCATCTAGTTTACACAACTTGTGAGAGTTTCAGAGCTCTATAGCTAGTCTGTAAATGAGTAAAAATTCAGTTAAAGTACAGTCTTCGACAATGTGCTTGATAGATTATACAATAAACAATAATATAAGAGAAAGGATTCCTGGACATAGGTGATTTACATAATTCCGATTCAACCATACTATGGTGATTTTTTGGCATACGGGGTATTCCATTATCGTAGTGAAAATTAATGTAGGTTCTGAACATCGATACAGCCGATAAAATAAATATAATATAAAGCACGGTGCACATTTTGTGCATGTTGATTCGCTTGTCAGGGATATGTATGTACGATGCTTTATGCAAAATACGATATTGATGGAGATTGTGCTTCGTGGGATGGAAAATGGTTTCATAAAATGGAAATCGATACTTTATGCAAACATTTTATTGAAATTTTATAAACTACATACCTACTAAATTGATATGTAGATTCCTTCTACACGATTTAATACATAAATAAATAATCGTAAAAAAAAAGTTACAATATTTTATGACTTCACATCGTAGAACTGTTTTTCGCGGTCTTCTAAACGATACTAAACACGCCATTCCGAGGAGCTTAGATTCCTTCATTCCTAAAAATAGACAGAATCAATATTTGTAAACAGATATCGAAGCGAAGCACTTTCGTGAGATAACAAATACTGCAGGATACGGTGACTGGATCCTCTCGATCACTCGTTGTCTTCCAAGGTTTGGCTTCCAAAATCTGACTTACGATCTGGATTTCTTTTACAACGCCATTTCATACGATGCCACACATGACCCCACACGACCCTTGCATCCCCCTGAAATGCCTTACATATTTTTTTCTCCAGAGAGGGCAGATCCAAAGTGATGCAGAACTGTATTGCCACCACATTCAAATTAATTTGAGACCATTTCTTTCTTTAATGTACAACACCCATCTTTGAATTTTAATTTCACGATTTATTTGAATACATAAATATGTCAAGTACTTAGTCATTTGCTCAACTTGTCAAAAGAAAATATAGAAAATAAAAGATCTGACGACGTTTAGATAGCTAAGTACTTGAAATAAATTAAAAAATTAATACCCAAAGATTACTTAAATCTTGCTTCTTAATTGGAGTACCTAAATATTTTTTTTCTCGGATACCTTATGATGAAGACTTTCTTCGTAATTCCCTGAGCATTTTTATAGCTAATTAATTTCTCGGCATCAACATACTTAAGGGGCGGTATTTGATGAGTTTCTATTATAACTTAAAATATATGCAAAAATAAAAATTTTAACCACTTAAGTCACTAAAACATATTGACATTTAAACATGTTTTAAATCTTGGAATGTTTTCTTTATACAATTCGATTTTTTAAATTTTCATTCATAAATTAGGCGACACAAAAAGTGAGACTTCAACGAAAATTTTTAGCCTCCCATGAACGCGTCGCTGCTTTAAATTTACATACATATTCATAGAACTTGCAAAATTTGCCAAAGAGCCATCGATACAAACATACAGGACTTGGATTCTACCAGTATTATGTAATTGAATAATGAACTTTTAACAATAACCTTCGGTCAAAACACTGAACATATTAAGTTATTATGCTTTCTTAATTTAATATGTTAAAATTAATTTCTCAACATCAACATACTTAAGTGCGCTCGAGTTAACATCAAATCTGCCCTTTTAGACTTTAGAGAGTGGCAGCTGATAAGGCAAACAAAATTAAACGAAGGATAATCCGAAAGGCACCACGATAAGGATGGGACATCCATTCATCAAGAGGAAACTGGGGTAAATAGTCTAAGATCCAGCCGCTCAAAATATGACCCATCTGTTTTTTTTATACACTGGTTCGGGCACTTTCTACATATGCCCGCAGATAGCATCAGCAACAGCTGTCTCAAAAATCGCCCTGAAGGCAACAGACGTTCGGGCAGGCCTGCAATGACCATCCAGAGGCTGTACACATCAGAGCTGTGCCAGGCTGGAATGAAATGGGAACAGTATCAAAATCTTGCCGTCTCCCCCCCGACCCTTCTGCCCCGTAAAAGGTCCCCATATGCGGTCTATTGAATTTTTCAGGAATGTAGTAAGAGATACGAAAGTGGTTAATGACAAAATAATCCTTGGTAAATTCTCTACAAAAAATGTTCCATATAGTTTTTCATAGAAATGGCAGTTTACCCGCTATGACCGATCAAATATGCGAAATTCATTATGAACATACCCAAAAACAAAAAAAAAACAATAATGTTGTTGAAATTCCATGAGAGCTGGCAACCCTAGTGCAATGTGTAATTATCATTTAAGTCACATTTGTATCAAAAAATAGATAGGTCATATTTGAGCGGTTGGATCTTAGGCTATAAGTGGGGACAATCTTCTCACACCTACACACTCTCATCTCCATCCCAGAATAAGGACGACACTCTCTCACCTCCACTTTACACCAGCTCACCCATTTCGGCTTATTTATTATTTTACGAAATTAGTTTTACTCCCACTAGAATTCAGGCAATAAAATTTGTTACAATTGTTCCGAGTTTTATTTTAACGCAATTAATCTTTCGAAGAATCTCTCGAGCTTTTTTTTATAAACTCATTCGTAAAAATTAAAAATATTTTATAAAAAAAATGTTTTAAAACCAAGAATTTATGACTTACTCCCCATATCCGTTTTTCGCGGTCTTCCAAATTATACCATCCACGCCCTCTCGGGTTGCTTGGGTTCTTTCATTCATGACGCCCCCCACCAAGAATGGCCGGAATCAAAATTTGTTAAAAGATATGAGTTCTATTCGTGAAGCACTTTCATGAGATACCAAACACAGCGGTATGCGGTGACTGGATCCTCTCGATCGCTCGGTGTTTTCCGAGGCTTAATCTGGACACCATCTGATCTTAGATCTGGATTTCTTTTCCAACGCCCTTTTATACGATACAACACATTACTCCACACGACCCTTGGATTCCCGCAACAAGATTTGCAAGCAAAAAAAAAATAGAAACAACGGACTGAAGTTATGCAAAATCTTATAAAAATAGGGCGTTGGCTGAAAATGCCTTAAGGCGAAAAATACTCGATTACGATTGGTAAATAAAATCCAACTTATAATAATTAAAATTTGTTTCAAACTGTCGATAAAACTGAACAAAACCTTAAGTCGGCATTTTCAGAAAGTTTCTGGAACGTGATTTTTACTTTCTTTCAAACTCTGTTACAAAAAACTTATTAAAGAGAAAGCAAAGTTCCTCGACGAACGAAGGAAGAGTTTTTTTCTGAGAAATGAAAGAATTTTCCAACAAAGTTTCGTAGGATTCCAAATGAAGGCGGAATCATATTTCCTTCTGCATTCTTTGTCGCTCTTTGTGTTTTGCAATCAAACACTCTGGTGGAAAATGTTGAACTTTCGCCCCAGGAACTTTATTCAATGTTCAGTTCATGTATCCGGGGCATGATCTTCCATTATGACTTTTTAATCTTGGACCCCAACTATGACGTCAGGTCATTTACCGCGGTATTAAAGTTCAAAATAACATGTTTTTTTTTTTAAAGTAGTGCTTTATAAGTTTTTGGGGTTGATTTCTCTCCATTCAAAAAACTTTTACAGTCATTTACTAGATTTTAATGCACATTATCAAAACAAAAAAATATTCTCCGCGACTTTCGGAAAATGAGTTTCTGTCCCTGGGAAAAAAGATTGTGTTTTTTCATATATTTTTTTTTAGAAATCTATAAAAGATATAAAAAAATATTTTACGGTAATTTTACTGGATGGTGGTTCACTGTGTCTACCCTATTTTTTTCAAGCATATTTACAGGTCTCCCGTTTTTTGATATTTTTCAAATGTCGGTGTGCCTAGCTTTAATACGATGAACATCATGTTAAATTATGTAGTTTTTCCCCGTGGAATCCGGGATGAAGAATACGATGCCCTTTAAAAAAATTCAAGGGTCTTGCAAAGTCAGCTATTTGTAAAACTCCCATAAAAACACGTCAAGATGAACTACTATCTTAAAATTTAATAAAAAAAATAATTATTGTCTCTCCTTACTGAATAAAAACGCCTAGAGTTCTAGTCATGGTTACTTTCGTACAATTTATTCGCATCAAAGGAATTTAGCGTCAGAAAAACCAGGGAAGTTTTTCAAGTGAAATACAACGGTATATTTATTGCCACTTTATAAAATTCTTGTCTTATTTTCTAGATTATTCTGGAAGCTGAAGTGTGTAGGTAGGTACTCGACTTTGTTTAGTGGCAGTTGAGTGAAAGTGTAACAATATACATCAAAAAAATCTCAGCAAAGAATAATGTTATTCCACCGTATCAAAATTCAAGTATCTACCTACTGACTCTTGTGTTGTTTTAGTTTCACCGAACAGACACTAGAGCGCGCTGTGATAGTTTGTTCAGAAAACAACACTTTGTTCTCTGGTTTAAATATTATATTATTCTCTTTGTGGTATTATTATTCGAGGGTAATTTTATTTTATACGCAGCAGTGGCCGGAAAAATGGTCAACAATTTACATACGTGGGTGCTCGGACCCATGAAACCTTGGATTATAAATAGGGGGCCTAAGTAAACAAACCTTCTTCATACCGACAGGCTGTTTTTAAAATTATGTTGACGTGTAGTATTAATTTTCTACCTATTTGAATTTATTGCACACGGATCAGTAATAATTTACAACGATAGTTTTAATTTTGGGTGTTATCAAAATATATCTAGGGTCGTAATGCCACAAGCATAGAATTTTATGTTAATTTTGACATTTCGTGGGCAACGTTTTTGAATTTTTGTTCTCATAGTTAAAAACTGTATTAGTTATAACGTTATTTAGGAATAATGGATAGTTTTATAGATGTTTTAGTTTTTATTATTGATATCTTGTTAATAGTGTGAGTTTTGCGACTCTAAAATACCAAAAAGTGTCGAGCGTGAAATTGCGTCACTTCCTTTCTATTGAAATTACATGGAGTCAGACGTCTAGGGTTCTTTATGTATACAATAAAAGTCTATGGCCACAAGAAATGCCCTGTCCCTCGACCTTTCTTGAAAAAAAATATGGTGATCGGTTTCTAATTTGTGTCTGTATTTAGACAGTCGAGCTTCAAGACAAGAGACGGAAGTTAATGTTAATTCCTTTTTAACGAATTTGTTCGTTCGCATCACATCGTTAATTATGTATAGCGTCGCTCTTGTTGTGTCAACACGAAACTGTCAAACGAATGTGTTATGGCGCCTTGGTGTCGTATTTGGATTGCCTAATTATTTTTTAAATTAAATACCTATACCTACGTGCTTGCAAATACGTCTCACAGGAATTTGTTCAAACGAACCCAGGGCTTTTTTTATAATGTATCTTCTTCATCTCCGTAGCAGCTATTAATCCCACATGGTGGTGGGGTCTGCTTTTCTAGCCTTTCGCTGCCACTTTGCTCTATCTAGCGCATCCTCCGGTACAACGTCACTCTCTCTCTCTCTCTCTCTCTCTTATGTCCTGCCTTACCACTTCCCTCCACTTGCACTTGGGTCTTCCTCTGGATCTCCTACTAGGAATACTCATGCTGGATTTCACCAACTTCCTAAAAAGTTGGTGAAATCCAACGTGAGTGTTTTTGCCTTGTTGCCAACATACTCTGACGGTCTTCTGGTGACATGCCCGTACCGTCGCAGTCAGCTCTCCTGAATTTTGTCAGAGACGTCTTGTACACCTACGCTCCTACGGATGTAGGAGTTTCAGATTCTTTCAAGCCTTGTGACGCCGCACATTTTATAATGTATATTAATATAATTATTTTGGTATAATATTAAAAATGAGAAAAAAATGAAATAAATAAAATAACCTTTTTGTTTTGTACTATGTCTCATCCTGTAAATATGGACACCTCGCCCTTTTCAACCATAAAACTCTCAAGGCTGTGTCCCGAATTGAGATGTTGATAGAATAAATTTCGTTAAGTACTATTCTAATACCCTGCGTCGTATTGCGGACAGATGGACGGAGAAGGGTTGTCGGACGTCGGTCCTCCATACCCTCAGTTATATTATTATGGAAAGTACGCACTTCGCCTGAATACGAAAACAGTAACTGAAAAATAACGATATTTTTATAACATTAGTATATCATACGAAATTTCATTAAAAAGGCATAACGAATACAACTCGACGACATTTCAAATGATAAAAAAAAATGTGCCTAGTAAACCCCTTGAAGGAGACATGGGGCTTTGCTGCAAACGAATCATACCGTGTGGTGAGATACAAGGCAACCAGCTCTAGTTCACCCACGGTTATGCTCTTAAACGTAGATGAACTATTTACATATGAATGAATGTCGCTATCAGTTGAATTTAACCCTTTCGTAGGCCGCGGGAAGATGGTTTCCCAGCGGATGCAAAGTACAAAAAAAAATCATTAGAAATCGGAATACACGTATTAGATTTGGAGTGATCTCTCTTGAAACATTAGAGAAACACTTTTTATAAAAAAAAATGTTTTGCCGACACTCTGACGCCTTGTTATTAAACGGGAAAACTGACATTTTACAAATTTTATGTCTAACTGCTTAGCTTTTGCTGTACTTTTTCAACATTTCTAATTTATTTCTGGTTTTTTGCTTTTTCTAAGCTCTAACTGCCACTTATTTTACCAAAACAACATGCATACAATATTTTAAAAGCATAAAATTTTTTTTGAAAATCTATAAAAAAATATATTTTTCTATAGGAAAATTCATTTTTTATGCCAGCAAAAGTTCCGTGGGAAGCATACTTCCCACCTTGTGTATCTTGTAAATCGGTGACCGAATCTTTTTATTCCATTTTTTAAAATTTTATTAAAGAAGTTAAACTGAGCTTATCACACACAATATAATTACAGATAACACTGCTCAAAAAATTTGACCACGAAAGGGTTAAATACCCATCTATGTTTGTGTGTACACTGAAATGACTGAAAAAAGTATCTATCTAACGTTTGAAAGTGGAGAAGCAGAAGAATGCAATACATGATCTTACAAATTGCAAAAAGAAATACGTACTCGAAATTGAACCCTCAATTAGGCGCGTTTTGTTCGCAAGCTGTGAAAAAGCGACTAAATTCTGAATAGGAGAAACAGTCAATGAAAAGGTTCCGAATTGAATTTTATTGTACAATAATTTAGAAGGCGCCGGTTAAAATAAAACAACGTACGGCAAAATAATATGACGGAAAACAAACAGGATCCGGATGTAATTAAATTTCGCGGGGTGTGTATTTTACTTTACCATGACCAAATAAAAAACCCATAAGAATATTGCTCAACATGAATCGATCCCAAAAAAAGACAAAGGCAAGACGGTTCGAATTCCAGCCGGGGTGAACTGAAATGGCGAATGTTTTTTGAGTGTAAAGTTATTACTGAAGCCAGCCGAGGTCGGTCGTAAGCCCGACAATGTTCATCCCTAATTCTTCTACACTGTTGTAGGAATACAGCAGACAAAAACCCTTCAGATATGTGCTTAAGGGACAAGAGCTCTAATCTAATCTTTGAAATAAAATAATTAATTGTATCTATTATATAGTGTAAGATTTCTTTCAGTGTGTCACAAACTACCATGGATTAGAAAATAAACATATTTACGGGCCTTCACTGGTTTGCTTTCTGTTTTCGTTTAATTGTTGATATGTGCTGTTATAACTGTTTGTGCCCATGTGATTAAAGAAATAAATATTATAAATAAGCGGATCTGAAATGGGATAGACGATAAAAAAGTCATCATTTCATAAATAATATACCTACTGGAATCCAAATAGAAAATTTGGCTTTTATCCATTGAGCATATTTCTGAAAGGCGTTCGTCTTTTTTGGGATTTATTCATGTTGAGCAATATTCCTATGGGTTTTTCTCCAGGAATCTTTACTTTATATTGTAACTGCTTTACATTTTGTACTGCTGTTCCGTTTCGCGCGAGTAAAAACAGTATTGCAGTGTAATTTAGCTGTTGAAAATTTGTGGGTAGGTGCCTACCAGTGGCGAATGTAGATTTCTGTAGAAGGGAAGCCGGGACTAACATTTTTTATTGTATTAAGTCAGATTTCACCCACTATTTTAATAAATACTAAATCGAAAAGTCAACTCATTGAAAATCGTATTCTGAAAGGGTCTTTCCTCGCTGGTATGTAAATAAGGGTTGTGGATGTCGCCAATAGATAACCTTTCTAAATATACTTATATTTTCTAAATAAAAAAATAGGTAGATAGATTACTGATAAAAAGGAATTTATATATACCTACTTTTGATTTTTTTTGGAGGAAATCGTAATCGCAATCGCAATGAAAAAAAATATTTCTGCTGGTGATATTATGAGTTATAAGCCTACCGTCAGCCATAATACTTTTTTTATAAAGCAAAATTGTCCCCTAAAAAAAAAACTCTTCTTGAAGTTTGATTACGAGATAGCACATGCGATTTTAAATGTTAATTACATACGATTTTTTTCAGAATTGTTCACCTAATGAAAATTTTTATAGGGAAAAATTCAAATCCCTGCGACCCCAAAGGTGCCATGTGTAAATGATTGTGTAAAGTAAACGTATGTTTGTTGTCAGGATTTCGTGCTAGGAAATTTGACTTAAGAGTGTGCATACCGACATTTCAAAAATTTCTAAAAACGGGAGACCTTCTATCTCGACAACCGTTACTAAATATGCTTTGGAACAAATAGGGTAGATGCATTGAACCTTTATCTAGGGAATAACCATAAAAGATTTTTTATATCTTGTATAGATTTCTCAAAAAAAAAATTAAAAACACCTCTGATCTTTTTTCCGAAAGACGGAAACTCATTTTCCGAAAGTCGCGTAGTTTTTTTTTGTACTGATAATATGCATTAAAATCTAGGGAATTACCGTTAAAGTTTTTTGATAGATGCAAAATAAACCCCAAAAAATGGAAAAAACGCTATTTTTACCATTCTATCATGCGATTGTCACGCGATTTTGAACCTTAATGCCGTGGGAAAAGACTGTGACGTCATTCTTGGTGCCAAGCCCTTAAAAACTCGAATATTTTTTACACTTCTAAACTACCTTTATGTTTCTTATGGTGTCATTCACCCTTGGACATTTGGTGACAAAAATAATACAAAAAACTTCGATGTAGCTACAAACAGAAGGTACCCAACTTGGTATGCAAAACTTTGTCCCAGTGTCCCAGTTCCGTGGATTTTATGAATGCTTAAGAAGATGGAATGACATGGTGCATGCGATGTGGCGCATTGAAAATATATAGCCCGAGGCGCGTGCACGGTATATCTTATTGCGAGTGACGGCCTTCGCTAGTACTGCGCCTACATTCACTTGGGTGAAGATATTATTATAGTCCAAGAGCCCGCTGCTTAATTTATGACGTATCTGTTTTTTGATCGAAATGTGGTATAAATGATAGCTTACCAATAGGGTATTACATCGCACTAGGGTTGCCTATCAAAATCTTGCCGCAACCCCCCCTGCCCCCCCCGAAAAGGTCCCTCTTCGCGGTTTTTCGCATTTTATAGGAATATGGTAAGAGATAGGAGAAAGTAGTCAATGACAAAAATAATCCTTGCTAAATTCTCTACAAAAAATGATAAGTCAATTTTTTCGTAGAACTAGCAGTTTACCCGCAATAGCAGGTCCAAAACCGAAATTCATTTAAAAAACTAAAAAAATGAATTCAAACTAAATTGGTTGAAAATTGATAAGAGCTACAGGAAAATAGTCAAAGAACGAATTAATTACCATAGTCTTAGCTACAAAACGAGCTATAACTTATTTTCATACATCAATTAATTTAGGAGTTATTGGAATAAAACTCAGTGACGAAAATTCTTAAAATTTAGTTTTTCATAAAATAACCAGCGATATAGCGCCGCAGGCCAAATATTTTTTCTATAAAATGTTAGTGATAATGAGTGGAAGAAAGTTAAAGAAAAAAAATCAAAAAAAATATATTTTTTTTTCAAAAAATATCCTGTTTTTCGATCGGCCATTACGGGTAAACTACTAGTGCTATGAAAAAATTGACTAAACATTTTTTGTAGAGAATTTAGCAAGGATTATTTTTGTCGTTGACTATTTTCTTCTATCTCTTACCATATTCCTACAAAATGCGAAAAACCGCGAAGAGGGACCTTTTCGGGGGGGGCAGGGGGGGTTGCGGCAAGATTTTGATAGGCAACCCTAGTGCGATGTAAAACCCTATTGGAAAGCTATCATTTGTACCACATTTCGATCAAAAAACAGATACGTCATAAATTAAGCAGCGGGCTCTCGGACTATTAGAACGACAACAGCGTACGACGTGCAGGGACGTTTTAAGGCAAAAAAAAAGTTATTGAAAAACAATCTTACACATTTACTTAGGTAGTTTTTTGGGCAGAATATTTTAAGCAAAACTTCCCGACCGATTCTAAAAATCATTGTAATATTAAAAAAAACTTTCTGGGATTTATAATTATTAGTCCATTCCATAACAAGATAAGACTTCATTATTTCTACAAAACAACTTAGTTGACAAACAAGCGAAAAACAGGTTATCAACCAATCGGAGCGCAGTATTGCAGGGTAGAAGTGAGCTACTGCTAAATTTAGGTAAATAAATATCAATATTCCAGCACCTTTAAATATTGCACAAACATTTGCTTTAGATTGGAGTTTAAAATAGTATTAGAGAGTTTTATCATAAACACGTTTCAATTGGTAAGTTTTAATTAATTTAATTTTTACATAGAGAATATAGGCGAGGTTCTCTAAAAATACGATTAGGTACTTATGATTTTTAAAATTTTTAGAATCATCATCTTCAAATGTAACAAAAAATACCTCTTTGTAGTAAGAACAAAATAATGTATCGTACATTTTCGTATGTCGTACTATTTAAAATTTATCGCATTATGAACGATACGATTGGTTTGAAACCTTTGAGACAAAAATAGAGCGCTAGGCAAGCGACATGTTTGATTTAAAACTGAAACGCCCCTGACTGCCAACACCACGAATTCAAATAGCTGACAGGGTGGGTAGCTTAATGTGGCCTACATAAGCATTTCAGCTCTTGGCGCTTGGAATTTTAGACAAAAACAAGTGACAGGCAACAAGCAGCATTCGCAACGCCACGCCACACTGTAAATGGAATTTATATATCAAGCAGACAACATGTTAATTTCACAACACAATATACAACGCTAAACAAACATTCCATTTATGAAATTTCAAAAGCATCGAACAATTAATAATTATTTGTCGGGTATGTTCGAAAGCGGATCAATAAGTACCCGTGTTAGGTATGAAGATGAAGGCTTTTTTCCATTTTTTCGAGAAACACTCAACAGGGGTCATTAAACTGGTTGCCAAAAAATAACTAATCCATGAATCGGTCCAAAAATCAGTATGGTGTCGTCTGAAGGATGGTTCCACACGATGGTAATATCATTTTCCCTCAGCACAACCACATTTCTTCAAACGCGGGTACTTATTGATCCGCCCTCGTATACGTGTTTGCTTGTCTGTTTGTATGAAATCAAAATGAACTTAGCTTCACTTTAACGGAATAATTCCTAAATCAAAAGGGAAGTAGTGCAATTATGGTGGAGCATCTAAACAAAGAAGTGATGCGATCACCATATAGCATTGCTGATCCATGCTAAAGCGAAGCATATAATATTACCATTAGATATAAATTACACGGAAAGTGGAGTTTATATGTTTTTTTTATATTGTACCTACGATTCTTTTATTGTACCTAACATTTTGTAAAAAAAAATAATAAAGTAAAATTAAAAAAAAAATACAAGTTTTTTCCTCAACAGAGACGAGAAAAAACTTGAGTGTAATTGCGTCTGTGCAATAGGTACAGATAAATCCTATTCCATACCTAAATAATTAAGGTATATCTTAAATCTTAGTTATTTTTATTGAGTCATCTACAATTTTCTAAAATCTTTTCGGTATCTGGGTTAGCTGGGAGACATTTTCCAACGCCAATAAGTTTATACATAAAAAAAAAGTTTTTTGTTTCATTAAACTTATATAGTCTCCTGAGCCAATCTGGCTACAGAAACTAGTAATGAAATTATACCAGCGGAATGAAATTTAAATTTGGAATATCATAATGGTGGGAGGATAGGTACCTATCTATTAATCATACCATTATATTGTGTGTTTTTCATAGATATGGCAATACTGAACGGTACCTACTTATCTCTAGTTATTCATGCGAATTTCAAATTTGCATTCGGAACGTAACGTTCGAAATATAAATTTTAATATTTATTTAGCATATTTTTGTTCTGACAATAGATAGGACGGTAATGAAATTCGAATAGGAAAAATATTTTTCTTTCTGTTGTAAATAAATCAGAAATTACATAAAAAAAACATATTACCCACATTATAGGCTTTTTCAAAATATTCACCAAGAACCAATATTTTCAGATTTTTTGACTGAATAATGGCCGCAAGATCAATTTTTTGCCGAAGATCAATTTAATAGCGCCGAAGATATCTGTTATTGAAGATCTGTTTTTGTAAATTACATACAATGATATTGGATTTGAGAATCCAATTTTGTAAAATCCACAAAATAACGCTGAATTTGAGGATTTTATTTAATAAATTTCATAGAAAGCGCTGGATTTGAAGATATATTTTTGTAAATTCCGTAGAATATGTTTGAGTTGAAGATCTATTTTTGTAAATTCCGTAGAATCACGCTAGATTTGAGGATACATTTTTGTAAATTACGTAGAAAAACGCTAGATTTGAAGATCCATTTTTGGTAAATGCCTTAAAATAATGTTTGAATTGAAGATATATTTTTGTAAATTCAGTAGAATAATGTTTGATATGAAGATCCATTTTTGTTAATACCGTAGAAT